>CM057008.1:8693276-9997739 GCA_029891345.1 Dryococelus australis
TGCCCAGTCTGTTCATAAAATCATCAGTGCTCAACACTCACGATTCACCGAGCAGCGACCAGAAAGTATCAGTACGCCTTTCCATATGTTCGAATGGTGCTCTCGATTGTATTAGGCAGTGGTTCATAAGAGCATAATGAATGTATATTTTATTTATAATTATTATTTTACCATGGCCTTTTTAATGAAGTGTTATTTTTATTATGAGATCAGGATGTGAATTATTTTAATTATACGCTACCATGTGTACCACATAAGTTTTGACCATTTTTATATAGATAAATGTGTGTAATCTGTCTATAGAATAAAAGAGTTATTGTTTTGTGTGCTTCTGAAAAGGTCATACAATATTATTGAGAGTGATTATGTGTAATTAATAATACTGTGTATAATTGTAATTATTAAACAAGTTTTTTCATCCATTTTCCAAACAACATGCATCAGCTGCAATAGAAGGGAGGTGGGGAGCAGAGGTCAGTACCCACGTGGTCAGGTAGCGCCTCTGTTGTTCTTGTGACTCTCCAACGGTGTCAATGGTGCGCTCCCTTGTCCCGTTATGGAACTCTCCCGGGAGGGGAAGGTCACGTCCCTGGAGCAGCTCAGCCGGTTTTTTGCTGGTAGCTTCGTTCACCCTGTGGCGAAGTGTAAACAAACCTGCAGGTAGGTGCTCTGCCCAGGACGGATGATGTTCTCCCACGCACAAGCACAGTTGGATCTTCAAATCCTAGTTCCTCCTCTCCGTAGGTTAAGAACGTGGATGATAAATATCTATAGGGAATTGCACTCCCTCTTGTACACAAGTCCTTCCGCTCCCTCTTGTACACATGTCCTTCCATACATGTTCCGCTTGGAAAACCCAAGCGGGTGATAAATTCAATGTATCGTGTTTTTCCATTCACGCACATGCATGCGTAGGGAAGCGGGAATGCCTCTACCCAGTGGGTAAACAGATCTGTGATGACAAGGAAAAATCTTTACCCAGCAGATGTCCGTCGGTAGGGCCCCATCAGATTTATTGCAATTGTTTAAAAAGGCTCTCTTAGTTCACAGGCACGTGGTTCCTATGGGCCTTCTTGCTGTCTGCTTTTATAGTAATTATATTTGATGCACTCGCAGACAAAGGCTCGTGTATGTATGGCAACCCCTGGCCAGTGGAAATACCTGGTAATAATCTGCTTTGTTTGGTTGGTGCCTTGATGTCCTGGGAGTTCGTTCTCATGTTTGGAATGAAGTATAGCATCGTGTGCAGCTGGCAGTACACATGTGCACTATCTGCCGCTGTTGACATTGATACATGTTTTTAAGCACTCATTAATAACATGCGATTTCTCATTTCACAGTTCGTCACACTTATGTTTCCCCTCGCTCGATTATCACGAGCTCTCTGAGTGTGTCCAGCATGCTGGCTGCTAATGCAATGGTGATATGTGTATAGTGTATAGGCGGTGTGATGCTGACATCGTGCATTTATGGGGGGAAGTAGTTTTCCACTCTTCTTGTGTTACCGCTTCTCCGGGTGAGTGGGACAGGTGGTCAGTGGGCTGGGTGTCTTCACCTGCCACATGCTGCACTTCAAAATCAAATACTTGTAAGAAAAGGGCCCATCGGTTGAGTGTGCTGTGGCTTTCTCGAGTGTTGTGCAGCCACAGCAAGCTGCAGTTGTCTGTTCGAAGGGTGAACCATCTGTACTCAAGCAGCTGACGATATTTTTTCAGAGTCTATACGACAGTGAGGCACTCCTGCGCCGTTCATATCACATCTGTGTTCCACTGCTTCGAACTTCGCACTCCCAAATTCAATAATTCTCCGTGTTCCATCATCCATCATTCGGAACAACACTGTCCCCAGTCCCTTTTCGCTTGTGTCCATCTGCATGTAAACATGTTGTTCTGGGTCGTAGTGGGCCAGCGCAGTGCACTCTCGGAAGCAATGTTTCAACTCTCCGAAACTGTCCTGCTGTTTTGTGATCCATCGGAAGCGAACGTTCGGGGACATAACATCTGTTAGTGGAGTAGTGACGATGGCGAACTCCAGCACGTATTCACACATCCAGTTTGTTAGTCCAAAAATCCTGTGGAGTTGTTTACGCATTGTCGGGGCGACGAACTCCTCGATTAAATGTAGCTGTTAAGTGGTTGGGCAGCTAACATGTTCGTCATCGATGTGGCCGAGGAATTGAATACTCGCCTTCACCAAGTGACACATCTTGTTGGTACATGGGAGTTTATTGATGTCAAGACGTTCTAAGACCAATGATATGTTGCGTATGTGATCTTCATAGGACTCGGGCCATATAATGACATTGTCTAAGTAAACTAGTATAAAGTTGCTGATGTAACCATCCAGGACATGTATCGTCATAGCCTGGAAGGTGGAAGGGGCATATTTCAGGCCAAATGGCATAAGACATAACTGGATATGTCTGCTGTTGAGTGCCATGAATGTGATCTTATAGCAGTCAGATAGTTGGACTGATATCTCAGTAGCCACTCTTCAGGTGGACTGTTATCATTTCCCTCGTACAGCCCAAGCTATTTAGGGCATCCTTCACATTGATATATGGGGGTGGGGTACTTTCAGTAATGAGGTTAAGGCATCGGAAGTCGACACAGAAACGCTATAAGCCATTCTTCTCCAAGGCTAATATGATGCAGCATTGTATTGGCTGTCTGATGGATCTATAACCCCTTCCTGTAGCATCTCTTCTATCTGTTCACTAATAATCTTCCCTTGGTGTGGGTAGTACCACCTCGGCGAGTCGAACACAGGCTATCTGTAGTAAGCAGAATAAGGTATTCTGCTAACGTCGTCCTGTGTAGCAGATTGGCCGCAGTGAAAACTTCTCTTCGCTCGTTCAGTAGGCATTGTATTACCTCCTGTATTTCAGGGGGCACTGAACGGTCTAACTCGTCGAGCAAGACAGGAGAAAATTGCCCAGTTGTTCGCGGGATCGACAATGGCATGTTGCTCGGATAGCCAGGCCAAACCGAGGATGTCTTCTTCTCTCAAGTCACGTGACACGAAGGCAGGGGCCACAGTCTCGATGTCCCGGATTTCAATGGTGACAGGATTTCTCCGGTGATCCTGACTGTTTGTTGACGAGTTGCTAGTTGGATTTCATGCTGTGCGGGTTGCAATCCCCTGTTGTCGATGACGTCGGCACAAACAAATTTATGTGAAGCTGCCGTATAAATAAGGGCTCTACATGGTCGGTTGTTGACAAGAACTGCAATCCTTGTAAAACTCTTTTGGAGTTCTATTGTTTGTGAGAGTAACACCAGTGGTGGAGACTGTTTGGAAATACTTGAATTCACCCTGGGACAAGCAGCATCAGGTCACTTCGCCCTGTTTGTTAGTTTCCTAAGTGAGGTCGATTTGACTGTTAGGACAGGTAGTCGGCCCATGTCGGGCATCGGTTGTTCCATTGTGGACCTCCACGCCATCTGCATGGCCTCGCTGGTTGGTTGTTGTCCCACCACGAGCTGTAGGTATTGTGATCTGTGGAGTTGCGCACAGCATAAGTCATGTGGGTTACATCTTGTTTTTGTCTCATTGCATTGCATAGAACATAAGCGTGACATATACCATCTTGCCTCCGATTCGTCTTCAGTGCATCTGTTGTTGCATCTTCCTTTTTCGGCTCTTCCTTGGCGGTATCCAGGTCGAGACACAGCTGGGCTGGAACACGTTCGCGGGTCCCTTATGCAACAATGCTGGCATCTAACTGTCTGAAAAAATCTTTCTCTTTAACATTAATAACTGGAGCAAGGCTGCTCTGTATTCAGAATAAGCTGTGCTGGCGATGACTTCTAATGTTTATTTCAACGACAGATTCGGATGATAAGCATTGACCAAACTTTTTTATGCATGGTAAAGTTATACAGTGATTCCTCGCCTTGATCTTCTAGGATGACACCGCTCAGGGCTCGCAGTGATGGAAATTAAATCGCAAATATGCAGAAGAAAGTGTCGCTGAACTCTTCCCACGTAAGACCACCAAGGTTTACACATTACCAACATGATCTGGCATCGCCGGAAAAATGTTCGCATATATTGTTGGGCCAGTCTGCTCGGTCTACGCCATATTTGTGCAAATGACTATTGCAATTGTGTAAGAATACCGTCGGGTTTTCTCCTGAAACACCGGCATACACAGGTAACGATTGGCATATGGAGGATGTGGTGCTAGACTGATTAATGATAATAGAATTTCTGGTGACATAATGTCTGAATGGTGGCATCGAAAAAACAGTAGACGGTCCTGTCATTGTTGAGTGCATCTTTTGTGTGAGTAGTGGTGACAGTCCCAGATACCAAACCTATTGTTGTGGCAGTGCTACAGTTGACATATAAGATGGTTATCATCTGGAAAATACATATCTCAATGGACAAGTCCACTCATGTGGCTGGTAAGCTGCACCTGCTTCTTGAAACTGTTCGATTTTGATGTGTATGGGCCACAGAACACCTTTGGGTTGTGTACTGCGTACAGTGATACACCATAACAGTCGGTGTTGATGTCCCTCTCCTTCTCTGATTCTTGACATGTATTGGTAGGGTTGTTGCACATGAAAATTTTTCTCCAATAGGAATTTAAGGGAAAACGGATAAGGGCTTGGTGCTAGTCGAAGACACTTGTCGCACAAGTTTGTCATTTTTCCTGCTGTCATTTGCCAGTTCACTCAATTTGGGTCACAGACGTGGCACGGTTGACGCGACGAAGTAGTCGATGTTTTTTCTCAGACATTGTTTACTTCTTGCCGGACCACGTTGTCTCGCAATTCGTGGCAGACACCTCAGAGACGCGGCACTGAAGAGAGTTGTTGACGCAGCACGGTGTGGCAAGGGGGGTAGGTAGAACACTCTTATAGGCTAGTGATGCTCCCAAGATGGCGGAGGGTTACTAATATCACGGTGTGGTATTCCGGTTCTAAAATGGTGGACTTGTAGCTCCTATAACAATGTTGATTTCTGGCACCCTAAATGCTGCACGTGGTCAATCTTTCCTGTTCTGGTGCAAATTCTTAAAAGTTTTTCTAGCCTGATGATGCAGTATGGTTAAAATGTCGCCAGTAGCAAAATATATAGGACTGTATTGTGCAAAGGAAATTGGATACGTGTGCACGTGGATATAAGTGGGCATTCGGACAAATAAATTTCGAAAACAGGAATGCACAAGAAATATGTTGGAAATATGGTACAATGTTACGTAATTATAGCTAAGAGGGAGCTCTGTAGCCCCTTTAGTTGGGAAAAACCACCATGAATTAAGAAAAACTTTTTATAAAATAAACCCCATGTTGGGCGACACTTTGATGTGTTGGAATTTTGGAACACAAAGAAGGGTGGAAGGGAGTTGCAGGGTAGGGTACCTGGATGGAAGGTTGGATAAATAGTTATCGGGTTTTGGGCACTAGTGCAGAACACAAAAGTTATGGGGTCGTGAAGGCAAACAGCCACTGGGTCTCCCCTCGGTGTTCGGATATAACTCCTGTAGTAAGACATTCCTGTTTATGTGAAAGTAGCATTTACAACGATCTACGCATCCTTTGCCTGGTCTAGTAAGGGCTATGGGTCTCCCTTATATGCCTCTAACTCGTAGTGGGTTGTCTCGGCCACTCAACAACGTATAAAGACTCATCGTACAATGTAAGGTTAATAACACTTCATGTGGTCTTGCAGTCAGATGGACCAAAATATAAGTCATATGCAAAAATTCATTCACTCGTATGAGGCACAAATGTTACACTTCTCCACTATAGTTCGGAGTGCTCTACAACAGCAAAAAAGGTGCTAAGCGGACAAAATAAATCATATGAATAGTTAAGGTCCGGCTGTGAACAGACTGGACTGTGGGGTTGTGCATGCTCTGGGGTAACGAAAAGAGATTAAAAGTTTCTGGTAAATAAAATTTGAACTATTGCAGCTACATTAGCAGACAAGAATTTAAAGTCCCCAGAGAGGGCACTCCCGCATGTCCTACACCCCGAGATGCGATGATGCTTCTACAAAAAATAGCCACACAGGAGCCGGCGCCTGGCCGCTGCTTCCCGCATGACATCACACAATCCTGTTATTCTGGTTACAACTGATTTCTGTTGAGTGACTGAAGATGATGATGGCATACAGATGATAAAATAACACATGTTCAACTTTAATTTGCACTATAAAAATATTCGGAGGTAAAATAAATATCAGTTAAAAACTGCACTCGCACATTTATAATAGTGTTTCCGTTTGTTATTTTCTTAATCTAAATGCATTGATTTTCACACTAGGTGTGTGTCTTTAATATCGTGGATCTCGCCCCAAATTCATGTGTTCGCCCCCAGTTTATTCGTATATGTAAGTAGCAATTTATATTGAAGGGCATAAAAACTGTAGAAATAGATATTACTATTCAGACACATATTTATAAAGTCTGCGGAAAACAGTCCGTGGTCAAGTGGTAGCGCATGTGGCCTCTGACACTTGGCTTTCCTGGCAAGTCTATGTGTTAGGGTATCTATACACCCTCAAACATTACCAATGTGAAAAGTAAACCACTGAATAAAATACACAGACCTTCTTAAAAATTTCTACACGAATAATACTAGATGTCCCTGGGTGGAACGGTACACTTAAGTGCATTTTATGGGCAACAATCACTTCAAAAACATAAGAATACAACTGTCAGAAAAAATAAATAAACATGGTAAACAACATGCCTATATTAATTATCCTGTGAACATGATTTGTATACACTTCACATGCCTTTAATTAATAGTTAGTGATTTTATTATACAGTTTGTTGACAAAAATGACATGACATGGGAAAATAAACAAAACACAACTGTCAGCACTATACATAATATTTACCCTGGAATGAACTACATGAATATTCTGTGTACCCAGCTTGCATGCAAGGTACTCACCTTTAGCAGAACAACTTAACACTTTACGATCATAATATTGAACGAAGAACATAACAATCGCTACTCCTTCAACGTAAACACAAGACGTGGCATGAGGGAGCTGTTGGGCACATGTGGCAACACTCTGAATCACAAACAAATTATGTAAATATTAGAAAAGGCCATTTAAAAACAAACAAAATGCACAACACATTGACTTACACTGCACTGTTACACTAATACTTGCACATGGAATGTAGGCTATAACAATGACTTAGTTCATGCTCGGTGACTGCCTCCGACTGATATGCTGGTGGCAGGGAGAACGGGCTGGCGCTGACCAGTTCACGTCAGCTTGTACTGTATTTTTAAGTTCGATGGGGCTATGCTTTAAAATCATTTCTGGGGAGTCTCCAAGCTTGGCTGATGAATGACTGCTTTGCAGTGATTATCAAAAGAAGAAAGCCGGCGAAGTTGAATAACAAAAATGGGTATTTACTGCCCTGCTGATGTTGGGACTCTGGCTCAGTGAGTAGTTTTTGGCTACACTTGACCAGTATTTTTAAGTGCGATGTGGCTGTGGTTAACCATCATTAATAAATAATCTCATTTAGGTATTGTTTGTATAGGTCAATTTCCAATGTAAGTTTTTTATGTGATAAAATATAACGATTTTGTACATAGTTTGTATGTTTTTTCCTTATAATTTCCCCGATCGTCACAATTGTGAAATATAATTTAAAAACATACTCACTGAATCACCATTCATACTTAATTGTTCCTCATTATCATCAACCGTAACCCGTTCGCTGCACACCAGTATCAGCATCATAGTACAACCATCAGCCATGTGAGGTCAATCTTTACATTTAAGTGTAGAATGAGTGTTTCACATGCATACGATTGATGTGTTTATTTTTTAAATATTATATTTGTGTTTGCTTTGGCATTTTAAAACTATATTTTGGCAATTTTTGTTTTATTATTTGTGTGACATGTTAGTGTTATTGCAGATGTACCATGTGTGTGAACATGTTTCTTTACGTTTCCAAGTTTTGGTTTTTTAGTATGAATGATTTTATTTCAGTGCGACTAATTATTCTGAAGTATTTTTGTATATAGCAATGTTGTTTTCAGTGCTATTTCTTTTGTTCTTGTGGGTAATGTTATGTATTGGTTTTCGCAATACCCAACATAATATTTTTCCTTTAGCACTTTTATAAGTTATACCAGCCAGTTACTTGAGAGATCATTCTCATTTAGCACTGCAGTAATATTTATTTGTGTGTAATGCATTTGTAATAAATTAGCTTGTCCAGCTTTTGCCAGAATTCCATCCAGTATCTTTTTCAGTATTGTGTATGTAATCCACAACCAGAGGCCACAGCTGAACATGGACCCCAAACCGCAAGGGTTAACGTAATGGCCACATAGTGATGATTTGCACTTTTCATTTACTTTATATTTAAGGTTTTTTTTTTTAAATTGAGTGTTTGTATAGGTCAATCAAACAGCATCATTTCAAAAAACGACCGACGTAATAAGCACAACAGGCGTTAAACTGAGAGGCATGCAAGCTCTTCTATAAGAAATCATAATTTTGAGGTTAACAATTCGCAAACAACCTAAGTGTTAAATTCTACATATTTTTATACTTTATTGTTTGTGTTTATTTTGAGTAAAGTTGAAAATGTTGTATTATGTCATCATCCCATCATCGGTGCATATGTCCATTTCATCACATCAATCACCATGTTTTTATATTTAAGTTTTGTATTATGTCACGAAGGAATGCCATGCTTGGTAGTCAGCTTCCTGCACAGCCATCTTCAGTTGGTTTTTGTCACTCAGATGGAGTGGTAGTCCGTGTTGGCCTGTCTGGGCCATCACCATTTTTATCACACATGTTAGTCTCCAATAGTTATATTTTTGTTTCAGAACTATAATTCATGGTTTCATAACCCAGGGTGAGTACTGCTCCACAGTCCAGTCAATTTTGTACAAGGCCGGACCTTAATTTTTCAGTAATATCACGATTGTGTGGTTTAAGAGGAGCATGTACACAAAATTTGGCATTACCTTAGGTTGAACCATCAGGGAAACGAATATTGTATGGACTGGAATAAAAACTGAGGTATGATTGTCCGGGTAGGCACCAGCCCTTATGTGGCCTCCCTGATTTTCCACACGTCTGGATGCTGCTGTAGATGATGATGATGATGGTTTTGCTATATCCCAAGTGCCTAGGCTAGTGAGGGATATCCAAGCTTCCCCCGAATGCTTACTCACTCCTAGCAAGGGCTGTCAAGCGTCATTCTCACACCCAAAGTTTACTTAAATGCATGACCAAGGATATGTGCTCGAGACACGATCGTAGTAAATAAAAGAGATGCAGTTCCGGCGATCGTCAATTATTTACCTTAAGCCCTCACAAGAGGCTGTGAAAATACACTATTCCTGTTTAGTATGGTATGCTCTGATGCTCTTACAAATTGTCGCGAAGTCTTGAGTAATTCAACAGAATTATATGTTGTTCCGACACTGTTTGATTATTGTGTTTTTATCCTGAATAATCCTATCGCCGAAGCATAAATATACCCTCGGAATGACATTTTATTCATTAAAGATTGGTTTCAAAAGGTATTCTCACATTTAATACAATTTAGGAACCGTATATAAATATATTTGATGTGCATTTTAAGTATATTACTGCATAAACTTTACATTCTTTATAGCCCTCCATATATATCACATTTCAATATATATATATATATATATATATATATATATATATATATATATATATATATATATATATATATATATATATATACACACACACACTGAAATCTACGTGAAGGACCTTTAGAATTCCTATTAAGTGTGATACAGTATGTTCGATGTGATGATACAGTATGATCATACAGTATGTTCGAAAATTCACTTGTGGATTCACTAATGTACACCAGACGTTCGAAAATTAATAGTTGAGTGAAACTGATTCAATTGGTTTCTTCAGCTGTTCCACTGGCCTGGAAAATCTGGTGGATCTGGTGAACATGCAACAAAAAAAAACATCAAATGATGAATTTTCGAAAGCTTTCTCTGAAAAATGAAAATTGAAAATATCCACAACCCTAATTTCTAAGCATTCCAAAATAAACCAAAATAATTCGGATCTCATGTTTTATAAATGGGTAATGAAAACTTCAAAATTTGAGTGAAATTGTATTAATATTGACTTGTGCCACGTTTCTCAGCCCTAAACCATTCACCACATCTGACAGAACCTTCCAAATCATCTCGGCACCACTGTCCGTACCCGAGTACAGACAGTGTAATAAGTGGATTTTCCGAGTATGAATAAATAGGCGAGCTGTAATGTATGTATATTAGTGCTTTGTTTATGTTTCTTTCGTGGCCCGAAAGTGTTATATTTTTGTTTTTATTGCTTTTGTCAATGTTTTATACTATTCTAATATTTTTCCTTTAATTTTCTCTGTCCATGCAGATGTCAATATTATTGTTTATAATCATCATGACCACGTGATCTCGAACACGCCGTACTGTGTGCATCAGTGCAATGATTATGGAACACGTGTCGTGTTACCAGTCAGTGTATCGCCCATGCGATTTTGTATTGTGTATTTGTAATATTATTTGAGGGTTTATTGTGTTTTTATTATGTCATGAAATTTTTATATAACCAGTGTGTTGATATGCGCAGATGACCAGTGCAATGTCTGTGGAACACGTGTCATTGTGTTACCAGTCAGTGTATCGCCCGTGCGATTTAGTGTTGTGTATTTGCAATATTATTTGAGGGTTTATTGTGTTTTTATTATGTCATGTAATTTTTATAACCAGTGTGTTGATATGCGCAGATGTCACGAATGTAAAAAAGCCATTATGCAACGTGGTAGAACTCTACTAACATGGGATATTCACGTGGTAATTTTTAAGGTTATTTAACATGTGCACCTGCTTTATATTTCTCAATGTAATATTATTCCGAACTAGCCAGTATTAAAAAGACTACAATACTAGACAGAGCCGATATTGTTCTTAAGTGACTTGCGAACCATGAACCCTGTGACATAATGTATTTTGTCAAAAAGTGCAGAATATTAGTAAATGTTTCTTTTGTGAAATATTTATAATACAGGGTATTTTGATCATGTTGGGAGTATTAAATAAATGTTGTGTACATGAATGCAGAGTAATTACTGCACAATTAGGCGTTGTACGAAGAAACTGTAAGGCACCAGAGCGTTTTACAGTTTATAAGTATTTTATATTTCTCATATTATGAAATTAGTATGTTAGAATAATTGTTGATCACGTGACATGGTGGTGGGAGTTCGAACTAGGAAGGAGGCAGCCCACCGCCATGTTGACTGTCACCTCTTGGTTACTGTGTGAGATGGTCGCGTCATAGTCCTACCCAGGCATTTCACCATTGTACTGACCATGTAGTCTTCAATAGTTTTAATGTAACTGTCTGGAACCTTTACTTTGTTTTAGCCAAGGGAGTGAGCCGCCTCACAGCCCGGTCCATTTTTATATGGCCTGGATTTAATGTACATAATTTCATTTTGGCTTTTTTGCTGTTGTTTCACATTTATAACAGGCCTGCTTTAACGGGGCAAATGTTGGTTTGTGCTCTCCAGAGGTCAATTGGAGTGAAATATGGATGTTTGCCGAACCGACTACTTTATTATTTCATTTGTCACTTCTTGACTGCATAACCAGTACTTGTACAATTTTTCATAAGGTATAAGATGGCCTATAACAGCCCCAGGAATGAGTGAGCACATGAGAGTAGCGCTAATAACTCTCACTAGACCATGTATTTTGAAATATATAAACATCTGTAATGAGATGTCGCACATAGCGGGGGGCCACATGTAGGCCGTCGGCCACATGTCCCAACTGTACTTGTGTTCTCTGCTGAGAATGCTGGCGCCCCTGGACAACAATGCTCGTATTTCAATGATACAATTCACATAACCTTTTTCTCCTCGATGGTCCAGCTTAAGAACAGCCTGATACGTCAATATGTGTCTGAAAGCAGACAAAAAACAGCTAAAAATCAACCTGACGTTCGAAAAATCTCTAAATTGGTGTACACCGATGTATCAATGGTTGATAGAAACTAAAATATTGTATGCTCCTTAGACTAAAGATAAGGTAGACCCCTTGTTCGTATTCTGTGAATGACCCAACATTTACCTTCCCCAAAGGAACACACCTGTCAAAGTCTCGTGGTCAATAGTAAATAAAATGTTTGTTTATATCTTATTTTTTAAATGACAAGCACTATTGTATGAATATAATTCTTTCGCCAATTAGAATTTAATCAAACTGTGGATTACAAATTAGATATAGGATGTATAAAAACATCTCAAAGAACTTGTGTAGTAAACTGTAATTTAATCTCAAATAAAAACCATTCTGTTTCCGCTTGACGTGTTGGCAGAAAAAAAGTGAAATAATGGGAAACGAATATTGGTTGTGTGTAGCCAGCGAAATTGGTCCACATCGTCTTTAGTCTATGGTACGCACATAATAGTTTGTCTATAGTCTTCGAATTGCTTCGAATGTCATATCATCAACACGAGCTATTTAATAAACATGGAGAGGATGACTGACTGATTACAGTGCTCTTAGTTGAAGCCATCTGTTAGCTGTCCCACTATTTTCATTTCAGTCAAAATATTATCAGGTGATGCTTATTGTCATGTCGTTACCATGTATGAGACGTGATAAGTTTTTGTATGATAATACACTGTTACGTGTAATTCTTTAACAGCTGTATGTAAAGTGGCATTGCTGTGTGTATGCATGCATGATTTTAAATATTTGATGTGTATTATTTATATGTTTTAACTGTGACATGCATTATGTATAATTTGCTATGTTGTGGCAAACAAATACGTTAATTAAAAATAACCATAAGAACTATCGTCAATTCAGGCATTTTTAAAATGTCACAAAGCTGACCTAAATGAAGTTATAGGCCTAAACTGTGAATATTTGCACGTTATGGTTTTTGAAGTAGACGTGTGACAATTTTTTGATCAGGGAAATTGTGGAGTATGAGTGGAGAATATGTACTTCAAAATAATATTTACACATGGAAATACATGAATTGCCAAAAATACAAATGCCTAAATTGATAGTAGGGAGGGCAATGAAGATCAGGGAAATTGTGGGGTAAAAAAAAAAAAGTACATATTTATTATAAACTTTCACCCCTAATATTCCTACAGTTAATAGTCCTCCCTATCAGGTGTAATATTGATGTGCCTTATAAAATTAGTTTTCTGTATTAATAATAGAGTGGATTTATCCCATTTTTCAAATTTGTTTTTTTCAAAAAAGCCCCTCTGCTTTAGATTACCCGGTTGATATATTTACATCTAGCGGAACCTGCTTTCCGTAAGTACCCACAGAATAAAATTTCCACATCTGTCTCAATACACGAAAATAATTATTTTGATTGTGAGGTCAGTCCACCAACTTTGTGGTTTGATGCCAGACTGCTGTAGTGAATTAATTTTTTGCCCTGCAGTTTCGAGCCGAAGCACCACAGACCATTGCACCTTTAACATTTCTGAACACTCAGTTAAATGGATACATAATTCGTTTACATGCTCCCACGCATAGGCTTATACACTGCAATCTCAAACATGCAGTTTGGTTTGATATTAACATAATTATTCACAAAAATGTCATTCATAACATTATACTATACGACTTCCCAGCTGTTTGTTTTATGCCATCTTTAACCTTGCAATTTAAAATACACGAATTACATTTTATTTCCAGCTAGCAAGTACGTGAAAATATCCAATTGTATTTTAATTTGATCGATTATTTATGGTTCGTATGCGTGATTTTCCTTTCTTCTACTTCCTGCCGTGGATCTTATTGTTTACTGAAATAAAAATGGCGAATATATTTTTTTTTTTTTAGCCATAACTGGATGTTTACTATATAGCACATCGCTTATCATTAATTACCTTTTCTCTAGGCTATACAATGTTGTCTATGATATGTTTTGAATGTGTCAGCATTATTTGTTTGTTTATTCTTATTGGTAATGGTTGATTTCGATATTCTGCAAAGCGTAACCGGAGAAAATACAGCTGTAAATTTTATGTGTTAACTACACATAAGTCGCCTTTAAAATTATCACGAGGGCGCGGTGAGTTTTGTGGTAATTTCTAACATCTGCCTTAAAAGTATCTGGGTGGTAAAAATGTGTGTTTTGGAATTAATTTCTAACAATTTCCCAAACCAAATTCGCTGTTTGGCGCAATCACTATTGTTGGGAAAATGTCTGTTTACTTTTATATGTAAATACACACACTTGACGATGTGAACTGTTACGCCGTGTTTTTGTGATCCTTAAACTGACTGGTTGCACTTATTTAGGGGTTTGAAGTTGGACATATAAATACTGAAGGGTCTATTAATCTAGAAATAACTTTGTATGTCTAAATTAAATTAAGGCTACTGAAAAAAGTGACTGCTAGTTTACACATTGTTGTGTATTAATAATATTGCAACTATCACCCGCATTTTTGCTATCATCCTGTGTCAACCCCATTCACCTCTCTCTTTTCACATCCTTCCTGAACTTTGCAGCCCTACTGACAGATACCAATTCCTCCCGCAACACTCTCCACTCCCTCACAGACCTCTCACGCATAGACTGTCTGCCATGTTCCATTCTCCTACACGTCATCACCATCCTGCCCCTGCCTTCTCCACTTACCCTTCATCCATCTTGCTGCCTTTCTCTGCACCTTTTCCAGTTTTCGCACCTCCACCTCCATGTACAGGTCCCATTCTGCTGCCACATTTCCAACATTGGCCGTACCATTGTGCCATACGCCTTCTTCCCTTTGCAACCACCCTCTCTACCTGTTTTTTCCATTTGAGTTCAAACTGCAATACAATCCGTAGATAATTATACTCTTCTACTTCTTTTATCCCTCCCGTCTGTACATGCCCCTACTTTTCACCTTCTTCCTTGTAAACCTCACTACCTTAATTTTTGTTACATTTATCATTTTATTCTCCCCGGTCCATGACAATGTCTTGTCAATGTGAGCCTGCAAGTTTTTCCACCTCCAACCTCTGCATGTAATAGACAATCATCAGTAAACAATCTTATTTTTACCCAAATCCATGTAATTTTTACCATTATGGTAAACAACAAAGGGCCCAATACGCTGCCCTGCAGTACCCATGATGTGACTACTCCTTCTGATATTGCCTCCCCTCTGACTTGGCCCCCTGAGGCAGTCACCAATCCATTCCACTACCTGCTTGTCCTGTATCAGCTCATCTACTATCTTCAACAAAGTTCCATGGGGCACCATATCAAATATCTTCTCGAAATCTATGAAGCAGGCATCCACCTGCTTCCCCTCATCAACTACCTGCACCAGATCCTTTAACAGCCCAGCCGGCAGTGTCTCACTTGAGTATCCCTTCCTGAAACCATGTCGGGACTCCTCCAACCAATTCCTCAGTAATTCTTAAGAATAGGTGCTTTTTTGAAAATCGGAAATATAATGCCCGGATATATTAGATATGATTATTAGTAATCATAATTACTAGGAATTTTGAAGGTGTTTCAAGTAGTATTCTGTAAAAAAAAATTAAAATGTGATAGGAGGGTTATCAAGATTGCTGGGTTTATACTATGACACATAAAATTCACATTGAGGGTCGCTGTATTATTTTACATGTAACAATACCGTTTGAAACTATTTAATGTGTAAAATGCCATTTACGTGATATATGTATAGCACGGTGCTGAGGTTATCCAGGTAAACAACACAGGTATCAAGCAGTGTCGAGACATTATGTATGTAATTCTGGTGAATTACTCTAGGCTTACCTGGTATGTATTTACGTAGGGTAAAACATATTACTAGTCAATAAATATACATATTGTAGATGATACAGAGCCCTTTTCAATGATGGCGTTTATAAAGAGGCTATGTATGACGCCATGATAGTTTTGAATACACTGACGTGAGGTGAATTGTGGGGAATTGCTGGACATTAAGGCCGGGCTACAATCACCGTAGCGTTCCCGTGACAAAATAACAGTTAAGTGGCCAATGAGAAACGAGCACAAAAAAAAAACAGACTACATGTATCGTGGATATTGGCTAACCTGATACTGTATTTATATTTGTTCGTCTATTTGTGATGAAAAAAAGTTGCACGGGAATTGTGTTTTAGGATATTTAAGTTGTGGGGACATATTAATAATATTGCATTGACAATTTAAATAAATGGAAATTGTAACTGTACCGCAAAGATCATGTAATAACTATGTTCTTGTTACAAGCTTGACTTGCACTGACACTCGTGGTTGGAAATGATGTCTTGTGGTTAGCCGGCGTAAAACTCTACGTAAGAGAATTGAAAATATTCAATCATCTTTACGCCATTATAGCTTCATATTACATCCTTATGTTGTGTTGTAGCTGGTCCCATATTCAAGTGTGGGTTTAATTTTTTTATTGTTATTTCTTACAGTGATTGTAACTTTACGAAAGTGGGGAGAGCGATGAATTTCAGGTAAATTGCAGGGTACGACGAGTGTAAAATATGTATGTTTTCGTGATAAAATGTTACCCCACAATATCCTTCCACTTCATAACCCTCTTCACTATCAAATTTGTAATTTGTATTGGTAATATTGTCAATTTAGGTATTGTTCGGTTAGATCTTTGTGCAATTAAACATGTTTTTGTGATAAAATATAATGACAATTCTATCAGGAGTATCTCGAAAAAACGTTACATATTGCAAAACGACCTAACCATGTAATTCTCAAGGATAAGGACTTTTTCTGGGGGGGAAAAAAATGTCGGACGTGGTATAATTCCACTTGACTAATTACACAGAACACAAATTTACCAGACACATCAACATTTGAACAATAGAAACCCCAAAAACGATAGTGGGGAAGATTATTAAGATCAGGGAAATTGTGGGGTAAAATGAGTGAAACATTATGCACCGAGAGAGAGTCCCAGCGCCAGCAGGGGAGTATATCCCCAAAACAGTGATTCAAGGCGAGCCAGCAATTTTTTTTTTTTGGTGGTGGCGTTAAGCATCATGCATCAGCAAAGCTTGGAGTTTCCCCATAAATGATTTTCATGTGTAGCTCATTTGCACTGGGAAATAATGTGTGTGTGTTGTGCAATTTAACATATTTTTGTGCTATTTGTAATATAGTATCATGAAAACATGTTTAATTGTAAAAGGATTGAACTTAACATTACCTAAATTGACAATATTACCAATACAATGTACAAATATAGTGGGAAGGGCTATGAATTGGAGGGAAATTATGGGATAAAATTTTATCATGACAATGTACATATTTTCTTTTTCCCCCCATAATTTCGCTGATCTTCATAGCTCTCCCCACTATCGTATTTTGTTGCTTGTATTGGTAATAATGCCAATTTAGGTAATGTTTGGTTGTCTTTTTGCAGTTTAATGTATTTTCGTGAATAAATATTACATTATGTACATATTTTTCACTTATTTCATCCCACAATTTCCCTGATCATAGCCCCCTTCTATCGTTTTGTAGGGTTTCTATTGGTCAAATGTTGATACCCCTAGTAAATTTGTGTTCTCTGTAATTAGTAGAGATGAATTATACCACTTTCCGAGATTTTTTCCTTCAGAGAAGTCCCAAATAACAAATATGTACGCTTTCATGATAAAATTTTACCCCACAATTTCCCTTCAGTTCATAGTCTTCCCCAGTATTGTATTTGTAAACTGTATTGCTAACATTGTCAATTTAGTTAATGTTCGGTTCAATCTTTTTGCAATTAAACATGTTTTCATGATACTATATTACGATGATATTACAAATAACAGAAAAATACGTTAAATTGCAAAACTACCTAACCAAACAATACCTAAATTCACAATATTACCAAAACACACAGACTCACACACACACACACACACACAATTTTCCAGCACGAATGGGCTATGCTTGAAATTCATTAAGTTGGCTAACTGTTTCTTTCAAGCTGCGTGAAACGTAAACAAGGAATAAAGATGAGATAAACATTGTGTATTTTCTAATCATAATCATTGTAATTTTCTCAACTTTTATTACTTTATGTCCATCTTAAAAGTGAGTTCAAAGCATATATAATTATCATTTGGAAATGATACAAGCTAAATGAGAACTCACACTTAAGCCTGCTATTTGTTATTGGTTATCTTGTGTAATTTTGTGTTGTCATTAGGTAGGTACACTGTTTTCAGAATTTTGGCGGTGTTATTATTATTATTTTGCATTTTGGCTGTGTTACTGCTCAATATGATTTTATTTTGCATGTGCGAAAAAATCATGGCTCTACTCATAGTATAGCATAAATTGCTTGCAGATGACGACAGATGTCGCTAGGTACAAATAAAATATAAAATTTTAAAAGGTACGAAAATTAATGTTCGTACAACAAACGTGTGAATTTTATTATTGACTAGAAGCCTGTTTTGCAATATTTCTGCTACATTTGACCCACCAATAATATTCCATGATTATTTTATTGTGATATGTGTTAAAAATTATAAGTAATGTCTCTCTTGTCACATTCAGCATCAGCACAAATTTGTAAAACAGTGCTTTATTTCTCCAACATGATTAAACAGGGTAGCGACAGGGCGGGAAAACCAGGAATAGTCGGAGAATTTTACTGCCCTAGAAAAGTCAGGGAAAATCTCCAAACACTTCCTATTGATATTTACCATAAAGGATGACAAGGTTTCTTGACAGAAAGGGATGATCCTTTCTTATCGCCTGTGTGTGAGGCTTTTGGAGGCTGGAGCTGCTGGAGTAGAATGGGTGCTGCCCTCCAGTGTCATGGCCTTCACTGGAGGGTGCCGATGTCTCAGCCGACAGTACAATTCTATGCGGGGGGTTGGGTGCTGGCGTGATGTGATGGCTTTTTAGTGGCCAAACAGTACAATCTAGGATCAACTGTGTGTAGTCGCTCTTGACTTGCGCCAATATACCCTGTAAGTGTGTCTCCTGTAAGTACGGTTATATGTAGTAACCTGCCCCTGTATGGGGCAAAGTCATCGAGTAGTGCGTGCACTGTAAATACCGTCCAGTTGTCCCCGACGATCAGGACAACGTCACCACCTGACCAGCCGCTCACCATGCTCAAAAATTATATTAACTTCTTTGGGATAGTTTCAAATGCCGTTTTACACTTTGTTGATGTTGAGGAAACAACACTACAAAGTAAACAATGACCCGGGCTGGCGGTCGAGATAAACTGGCAAGACGTGTTGTAGGAATTTATGGAAGGGGGGGGCATGTCCAAAATTACAAACTCGTTACCCTATTTTGCAAGTTTCACTTTGGACGTCGTCCACAGTTTCTTGTTTGACACTTGCGGCAACACTTCCTTGCTTTTTAAAGCATGCCTAGTGTATATTATGAACAATTATTTGCTTTAAAAAACATTTTATTTACACGTTCGCACAAGTGTTTTGAAGGTAAAAAAACAACGTGGTGCTTTGTCATTTTGGATTTTTGCTAACATCCAAAATATGAAATACCAAATTTCAGAATACACCACCATTTTTGTATAAAAAATCAGGTCAAGTGATCGATCATTTTGCCAACAAAATCTACCATTTCGGACTCGGTCTCCACGCGGTTAGATACGCTCTTCACTACAAGCGGAAATGGATGACTCACGCAGGCCTCTGTGACAGGCAGCCAGTTTAAAGAGATAAACATCCGCTCGTGCAACATGATAGATGTAATGATACTGCTGCTTGCTAAACGACACATGGTACAGCATTGCCTTGCCGAGAAGTTACAGTAGACTTTGAGAAAAGTCAAAAAGCAGCACTGATAAGCCGGAAGCACAAATAAGCGGGAGTCTACTGTATGTATTAATAGTGACAAAACTCAGGAAATATATTTCAAACTTATTAGATTTGATAATGTGGTGGATAACATTTTTAGGTCTGTTTATTGCATCCTATCTTGGGGGAATGTTTATTGAATCTTATCTTGGGGGAATGTTTATTGAATCTTATCTTGGGCCTATAAGTATTTTAATTTTAAAAAATTGTTTAAATTTAGTATCCATTCAGGTTGGGAAAATGACTTATTTTACTTTTGTTCATAGTCGTATTTATAGTATCGCCTCTGTCTCGTGTAACGTTTCCAAATTTTGACAGATTGTATGAAAGTAGTTTGGACTTTGCAAGTTTGCAACTCTCACAAAAAGAAAATATTTGAGGCAAGATAGAAGGATATTGATGTTGGTCACAATTAACACTGTAATAAAAAATATCACACATGTTAAACAATTTAACGGAGAATATAATAACTTAACCTGGCCCGAAGTATGATCAGAATCGCCTTCTTTGTATGCCTCTTGAAAATATTTAACGAATTCATTAAAAAAAGAATGTGAATCTCACATAGTTAATGGATGTGAGCATCATAAAAAACATAATTAATTCACAACTGAACAGTAAAATGAACTACGAGAAAACATAAGTCTGCTGGAGTTCTGTGTAAAGGCAATGTCACCATTAGGCCTACTTAAAAAAAAAACTACATTTAGGCAGAGAAAAATCACAATAAGAGTTAGGCCTGTCAAATCATACACAGAAATAGTTCATTAGAACTGTAAAAGTCTTATTTATGGAACCTATTTGTAGCAATTACAATAAAATAAGCATGTACAAAAAACATTCCTCACAAATGGTGAAGAATGGTAGGCCTGTGATCATTAAGTAATGAAAACTAGTGGCAATTACATCAAACACATGGCCGTATGCACTATTACAGTAACGTGGATATTTAATAAACATGCCCATCGTCACCCAAAAAATAATTTCAAAACAATGTTTTGTCCTATATGATTACTACTTATTACCATATCTAAGAAATTTGCCATAGAAGAAAATGTACTTTACATAGTCTTTCTGGACAAACGAAACACCATATCTCTCAGTTTTAACGTAATTAGACCTAAATAATTAGTATTTAACTACAACTGCATTCGTGGTTTTGGTCTACACAGACAGGCGAGCAATGTAACCTGAATGTTTTGGTGAAGTCAATACTATTTGTTGTTTATTGAGCAAACATTAACATACTTCGTAAGAAATGAGATGAATGCTGAACATTTAAATGTTGTCTGCTAAAAACCTGCACACAAACTTAAACATGTTTACCTTAATTATAAAATAACTAACAGACGTTTGCTTAAGATATTTACATTTCCCCATCAAAATACATCACACTCAAATATTCACTTACATAGTTTATCGCTATTTACTTTGCGACTGTTTTTGATGAAATTCCAAGCAATCAGCCGGCCGTTTCTAGCACAGAATGACTTTTGAGTTTTCTCATTAGTATCATGTCTTCGACTCCTTTGGCAACACGTACAATGTCTTGCTGTTATTGGCGATTGCATGAAGGATTTTCTCTGCATTTTAAATAACTGTTCACACATTCATTCATTCGATTCGGAACTTACTAAAGTGGTACGCCCGCACACAAAAATCATATCTCACAACAACATGACATCCAGTCGTTGGTTGGTGAAGATAAACAGCCTGCCTTTTTCATTATTTCTGTTGTGCAAGTTAGCAAATTTGAAATTATAAACACGTTTAATAACCTTATACAGAATACTATAATGTAATATTATTTACTTTTATTCCAAAATACTTAATAATTTTTTTATTTGTACTGTGCACTATTTTCTTTTTCGCCGATGTAAGAAAGACTACATGTTATTCAGGGATACTACCATTGGTTCACGTGGCGGTCAGCTGACATTCGTTATTTAAGTCATTATTCTATATTCAATAAATAAAAGTTTACAGTGTGATCTTGATGGTTTTTATACATATTAATCTTGCAGCTCTTTTCTGAAGGACAAACAATTTTTTGTTGGTAGAATAATTATCTCAAAACAGTATAGTATAGTCTGTCTCATTTGAAGTTTCCAGAATTTGACAGCTACTGCTGCCAATATATGTAAAGTGTAATACAGTAGCATCATATTTGAAATATGTCTGTAACGTCATTTAAAAATTAAATTAATGTTTTTTGCTGTTAAAATGAGTTTTTTTAAATGTATAGTTATATGATTTATTATCTGTAATTAATAAATTTAAATGTCTTGATAATCTTTAGTTATAAATATGTTATTGTTCTGTTTTACTAATTTGTACTCTTATGACGAAGCTATAGATGTTAATTATATGTCACAGCTAATAAAGAATTTCAATTTCAGTATCTGGCCTCGTAGGGTCATAAACAAAAGACTGGCACATTTCTTTTCTTAAAATAATTTTTTCACATTAAACCAGTTTAAAAGTAATGAAATTAAAGCACATTTCTTTTCTTTAAATCATTTTTTCACATTAAACCAGTTTTAATGTTAGGTAAACATCAAAGGATACAGGAATATTTTCATTGAAACAGAATCAAAATCATTCTAGCTCATTTAAGATTACTTGCAACTTTTCTGAAACCTTGCCAAAGTTCTACTTCCAGATTATTCCTCTGCCTCGTACATATAGAGATTAATTGAGCCTAGAAAATTACACCAACGGGACGACACTGTATTTGTGCACACTCAGTGGGTCAATATTTTGCATTAGAACTATTTCCTACTAGGCATTACCAACACACCTACAGTCCATTCCTGATTGGAAGCGACTTATGAAAATCAACCTTTGAAAAAACACTCTAGGCAAAACATGTCAACCTGTTTTTTCAATAACCTGTATTCCACAAATATATAACACCGTAGTTAACTTTAGAGTACTGTATTATTGTATAAATGAAACTTTACCTTAATATCTTCTATAACTTGTAATATTTATTTCTTTTTAAATATGAATTAACAACAGCGAGAGCAGCGACATGTTGGCAACGGCCGGCAAGAAATAGTTCACAGTTAAAATATTTTAACCTCTTTTTTAGTATACTAAATTAAACTATGTCTATTTAAATATTTAGGTAGCCTGGATGCCAAAGTATCTCATTTTTACAGTTTAAAATGATAGCGGAAAATATTGTGAGTAGGCCGTAATGATACGGTGTTGTTTTATCGAGCGAGAGCAACTTTGAAGCAACTGTCTGCTGAGCGAGGCTTGGCGCTCTGTGTCTTTGTCTCTTTCACACTCGGGAAGTTTCATTTCGCTAGTACACAACAAAATTGTACGTGTTTTCAATTGTAGCATATTTCATACTTATTGCAGCAAAATAATGATTTTTGAATTTGTAATTTACAACTGAAAAGAGATTGTAATGTTTGAATACCTATTTGTAATATATGTAGATATGATGGCGGGGGAAAAACAAAGTGAAGTTGGCAGATGTGGTAAGCCATGACATGGTGTGTTGCTGTTTTACCAAACTAAGTGTAAATTATACTTACTCCAAAAAATACTTCAAATTACCATGTCACGTTTGTAGACGTTGTGTTTTTTAAACCTACCTAAGCAAGTTACGAGGTTTTGATAAATCTGTTTTTCTGCGGCAGTAATAAATATACTGTTACGGTGTGTTTCGTTAACCGCTGCGTGTGAAAGAGCATGGCGTGGCTGTTTGGTGATAGTTATGCTGGATCTGTGTGTGTGTGATTTCAAATATTCGATGTGTACTATTTATACGTTGTAAATGTGAACTGTTTTTTTTAACAAAGTTATTTATATCCACGTATGTTTATTTATCGTAACGTTGTACCTTTGCCCTGGGTGTTTGAAACACAGTCGTGTAACATGATTTACCACCAATCCCAACAAAATAACCAAACCCAGCCCCAATAAATTTCAATAAACCTAATACACAGTAAGTAGCAATACATATAAATATGAGTGGAATAGAAGTCACGGTAGGCGTATTTGAGTGCATGTTCACCGCTATATCTTAAGTTTCTCTAACAAAAAATGAACGACACGAGTTGCGTGCTTGATTTTAATGTCGCATTTTCGTTGGACTGTCTATTCCTTCGTTATTCGAACTGAGGCCATCCTTTTAAAGAAATTACCCAACACATTTCAATAACAAAAAAATAAATACTATAGTTCATTACCCCGCAGTTGTAACTGTGTTTAACACAGTTGCGGCAAAATATTAACGTGCATTACGTGTAATGTGCTATGTCGTGGAAAACAAATATGTTAATGTAACAACCATAAGAACTATAGTTAATTCAGGCATTTGTAAAAGTCGCAAAGCTGACCTAAATAATGTTATAGGCCTACACTGTGAATATTCGTACAAAATGGTTTTTAAAATTGACCTAAGACAGAATTCTTTGAAAAGCTGTAAAAAGTAAACTACACATTTGACATGTATACAAGTAGAAGTCACATTTCAATGTTTATTTTTAGGTGTAGCGAAAGTGTACGCACACATGTACACACACAATGGTATGTAAACATGGTTTTTGACAGATGCTACATGGCAGTCACATGGCAATGTTTGTTTACATTTGGCGGAAGGATACGAAACGGGCCTGCAAGTAGATATTCAGCAGGGCTCCGAGAAAGTTGCTTCCAATGGGGAATGGACTATACTTATTTTCTCACTGATTTTTATTCACATTAATTATAAATAAATTATGATTTATCAAAAAAAAATTTATATTTAACTTAAAAAAAGGTGCTTCCCTATTCTTTTAAAAGAAGTATAAAATGCTTGTGTTTTTAACATAATTAGAAAACAATCATACACGTCATACAAGGTGTGATTTTTCAATGGTTTAATTCTAAAAGTGTGAAGAAACCATTAATGTGCCATAACTAGGGACCCCAGAAAATGGTAAAATAGAATGCTGATTTCGGTGCAAAAACATTATGAAAATCAGTGTTAAATTTTGGTGTTTAAAGATGAAAGCAGTGTTAAAATTTCTGTATTTTAACATTTAAACAGTGTTAAAGTTCAGTATTTCAAAATGAAAGCATTGTCAATTTTGGTGTTTAACATGAAAATGTTGCTAAATTTCTGTAAATTGTTTAAAAATAAAATCAATAATACATTTTTTTGCATTCGTATTAAAAATAAACCAAATTTCTGTGTTTGAAAATTTAAAAAATGTGGTAAATTAGATTGTTTAGAATGAATATTAATTCACATGTTCAGTGTCTGAATAAGAAACAGAAAAGCAATTATTATTTTTAAAAATTAACCAAAGTTCTGTGTTACTACAATCCATTAATCTAAGAAATGTGGGGTAAATTGTGACAGTTCTAGAAAAGTAGCATAGTCACAATGTATCCTTCCATCACAGCTGTTTGTCACTAAAGGAAAATACATTTGTAAACAAATGTTTTGAGTCCAATGCACTCTTGCATTTTCCTCTTTCTTCGTATTCCCTGTCATGGCAGGCACTGAAAGACTGACCCCAGCTAACTTCCATCCAGTAATTCGTGTAGGATATTATAGTTAGGTTGGCATTTCAACCTGTTTAATTTTTGTAATTTGTTTGTAAAAAAGAAAACACCTTGGGAGGGGGGGGGCTTTAGTTTAACGTCTTTCGTGAGGCGGCATTGTTTTAAGGTTCTTGCGAGTGTATTGCCTTTCAGAGTTGCATATTGTTTTGATGAAGCAGTGGAAAATATTGCCAGTATGGAAATAACATTTGAATTATTGTAACTTTAAAATTTTAACTTCAAACGAAAAAACAAAATGCGTGGCTGTTAGTAATCGTACAGATATATCGATACACACACACAGAGTTTGGCCGAAGTTAATCTTACACTCGAATTTACAATATAGACAAACAATTAATATTCACACACTACTTAGGTGTTGAAAGTGCATCTTTTTCATGCCACGTGCATTTTAAATATTATAGTAACGGTTTACAAATGCATTATTTACAAAACACGCTAGCTTACTGTGTAAAATTTGTAACCTATTGACCACGTGTTTTTCTATTGTAATCCTTGCAAGTTTACGCCACTAAAATCACATTTGTTCGTCACAAATAATTTATTTGCAGAATCATTCAATAAAATCAACAATGTGCACGTTTCTTGAAACCAACAAATTCTACCTATTGTAAATAATGCATTTGTAAACCGTTACTATAATTACTGAAATGTTAAACACCAAAATTGACAATGCTTTCATTTTGAAATACTGAACTTTAACACTGTTTAAATGTTTAAATACAGAAATATTAACACTGCTTTCATCTTTAAACACCAAAATTTAACACTGATTTTCATAATGTTTTTGCACCGAAATCAGCATTCTATTTTACCATTTTCTGGGGTCCTTAGTTATGGCACATTAATGGTTTCTTCACACTTTTAGAATTAAACCTTTGAAAAATCACACCTTGTATGACGTCTATGATTGTTTTCTAATTATGTTAATAACACAAGCATTTTATACATCTTTTAAAAGAATAGGTTGGTATTAACTTCGGCCAAACTGTGTGTGTGTGTGTATCGCTATATCTGTACGATTACTAACAGCCACGCATATATCACATTTTGTTTTTTCGTTTGAAGTTAAAACTTAAATTCAATATGAAAATTGTATTATGTCTCTTTATTATAGAGGGGGATTATATTTCACTTCTTTGTTTCCACCTAATCAATCTAACCTCAAAAACTAGACCAGAGAAGTACTTTTTCACAACTTATCGCACGCATGTTAACTTGCACATCACTATTTTATTATTGATGTAAAAAAATCTAGAAACCTTCATGCTGCATTATGCATTTGCAATCAGAAATAGTAGCTATTTATTGATATCCCAGCACAAAAATAATCACTACAAAATACTACGATGCATGGATAATAAACACATTTGCTGTGTCGTGTTGGCAGTACAATCGATTGTCGACACACCATCAATTGTTAACACATAAGTGATTGTAAATGATTATATACCATATCTGATGAATCTAAATATTTGTATTACCACCTTTTTTGTGCAAAATTTTGCATTTTGTAAGAAAAAGCTAGATTTCGCGAAAACAGTGAAATAACATCAAATTTCGCAGTTCTCCATTTTCTGGGGTCCCTAACCATAACCATTTTATCAATGTTCAAGTGACACATTTTTTGGGCATGAAAACAAATGTAGTAATTTTGTGTATTTGTAATTCATTGTGGGTACAGGTACAAAACCTAAGAATAAAGTATGAAGCATCAATATATTCTTCTTTATAATTTAGTTTTTCTCATAATACATCACCCAAATATGTACTGGCAAAAATTACTAGATGGGTTGGAAATCAAAAACTGATGGTGTGCAACCCTAACTGAAATGTATGTGTGCTGCTTTGGTTTTAACAAAAATTTTCCTTTTAATCTTAGTTGGTTCCACTCCATCCTGCCTCCCTTTATGTGCATTTAGTTTGTCCAAGATGTGATTGTAATATGTCTTCTTTCCAGGGTCAGCATGGATTGTGATTCAGATAACTCCCCACCATCTATTCTACATCTGGCCAAACTGAAGTTCATTTTGTGCCTCCCGGAGCACCAGTTTGATAATGTTTTGCAAGCACAGTTACTTGAAGGTATCATTAATGGTAATATGGCTCCATATTACAAGACAGTGTGCACCGACCTTAGCTGGAACATGGACGTTGACCTTCTGAACAAGATGCATGCCACCAATGAAGAGGAACTATCAAAATTTGATACACAGAGTGAAATGGCTGAAGAAGATGATTATTTATCTGTGTGGCAAGACAAACTAAATTACCTGTGCAACATTGGGGACAAGGGAAATGCAGAGGAACTAGCCAGAAGCAAGCTGAAGGATAAGTCGCTGTCGATGCAATCACGCTCGCATGCAGTGTTCGCGTTGTTCCGTATTTCGTACATCCACGGCTGTGAATTGGTCGGCATGAGGAAAGCCATAGAGGAAGCTGAGAGTCTCATCTTGGGAGGCTCTGTGTCTGACGGTGCCGGGGACTGGAGCTCAAGAAACAAACTGAAAGCATACCTGGGTCTGTACAACCTCGCGATGCGCGAGTATAATAAAGCAGCATGTCTCTTCCTTGACTGTGTCCCGACATTCGAGTCGTATGAACTGGCGAGCTTCGAGGACATTGTGTGGTACACTCTCTTGGCATGTATGGTTGCACTGCCAAGGAATGAACTGCAGAGTAACTTTGGGCAAAGTGGGGAAATGGCACATGCCCTGAGGCGTAAGTGTCCCGAGTTTTGCGAGTACTTCATGTCTCTGTATGAGTGTCGATATGGTGATTTTTTCGTGAACCTTGCCCAGATGGAGACCAAGATGCGCCTGGACCCTCTTCTTCACCCTCATTATCGGCACTATGTCAGAGAAATGAAGTTGAGAGCGTATGATCAGTTATTGCAGGCCTACAGCTCATTCGGCTTAAAGAAGATGAGTGAAACTTTTGGTGTGAGTGAAGACTTTATGGAGAAGGAGGTGGCCCAGTTTGTCGCAGATGGGAGGTTGCAATGCAAGATTGACAGGGTCGCAAAGACTGTTGTCACGCTGTTCTGTGGAGCGCAAAGCAAATTTGGATGCAGTGAAACAGAATTATTATCTGGTGCAGTTCATGACAGGGAAGTTTTTTATCAGAAAATAATCAAACATGGGGACAACGTTCTCAACCGTACAAAAAAACTAGCTAGAGTTATTGATTTTTGAATAATGCATCAAAAAGAAAATGTGTTCTAAAATTTTAAATATGGTTTTGTTATAAACAGTAGCAATATTTATAGATATGTAAAGCAGTATTTGAAGCTTCTCTGTCAGTTTCAGAACCATAAAATTATGCTGGTAATAATTAAAGAAATCTTTTTTGTTATGTGACTGAAATTTGCTTTATAAATGATGATATTGTAGCGGTCATAATTTGTTTTCTCATTGGTGTGTTCCTAACTTGAAAAACTGTTTGTAGCAGTGATAACACTAATCATAAGGTTTTTTTTTTATGTAGTACGGTTTTCTGCTTAACCGTGCGTGCAGCTTTTTGGCCCTTTTTCAAAGTCTTCTATAACTTCTGCAACAAAGCAATGCTGTACAAGCTGTACCACGTATGTCTATTGCTGTGCCGCTTGAGCTGATGTTTATCTCTTTAAACTATCAGTCTGTCACAGAGACCTGCGTGAGTCATCCATTTCCGCCCGTTAAAGCGCATATCAGACCACACTCATTCAAGCTGTGTCCGAAATGGAAGATTTTGTTGACAAACTGATCGCGTGACTCAATTTTGTAGACAAAAGTGGTGACATATTTGGTATTTCGTATCTAGCGGATGTTAGCAAAATTACAAAATCAGCTCCATGTAGTTTTTTTTATCTCCTAAACACATGCGCCAATGGGTAAATAAAATGCTTTTCAAAACAAATAATTGTTCATAAAGTACACTAGGGATGTTTTTAAAAAAACTAGCTAGAGTATTGCTTTGTTTTTGTATTTCGCAACTAATTTTTTTTAAAGTTGTTTTTGAATACTTTAGTATTTATTAACATATTCACAGCATTCCAGTGATGATTGTGGAAATATTACGTCTTTTTTAAGCATTAAATTTAGATAAAAAATATTTAATGAAAAATGTATTGCTGCGAGTGCTAAACAAGTGACTGTTGACAACGCCCTCATTGAATCTTATGAAATGACAACGAATTTGTCATTTCGGACACTGTCTCAGTTACCACCCCAACACCATGTCTTGCAAGTTAATCTATTGCTCGGGCATGGTTGTTGTTCACTGTAGTGTCATTTTCACAACATGTCAACAAAGCGTAAAAGGACAGTTTCAACTATAGCATAAAAGTTAGAAATAAAAAAATTTCAGAATGGTGTGTTTTAAAACAAAAACATCAATCCTAGTGTCAGACAAAAAAAAATTCTGAAGACTTTTTCAAGATAGACGTGGTTTACCTTTTCGGACATTTTTTCGTATCAAGTGTTTACAAAAACTTAACATTTCACAATTTTTTAACTTTTGTGTGCGTGCATGTGTGTGTGTGCGCGCAAGTCAGTAAAATTTTAATAAGTTCCTAGTAATTAAAGACGTAGACATTTCAACCCAACCTATTGAGACTGAATGAGAAAGCAGCCTACACTTATTGATAGAGGTGTGCTACGTTTGTCACAAACAATTCTTGAATTCATACATTTTAAAAATGCGTTGTCCTTGTTTTCGCAAATGTTAAGATTAGGATCTGCATTTGTATTGTGGGGGTTATTTTTTTAAAGGGTAGTGTACTGTGTTCTTTAAATTCCGGGTTGCCCCATTAGTGTCTTTGTTTACAGTATTGCATTCTCTTTCAACTCACTCTGCCATCTCAAGGACGGGTCATGAGTGGCAGACGTTGAGGAAGCGACACACAGACATACACTACGCATTGCTTATCGCTCCGTGCCGCCCGCCTGGTGCCGTGCCGGAGCAGGCTATAAACTGTGTATACTCGATGTGCTGTGAATTACTCGACACTCAATGCAACATAAATAACAGTTAAAGTATTGTGTACTTTAAATCCTGCACATACAGTGCATGATTTGTGTTAATAGTTACTGTGTTTTATAATTTTTTTCAGAGCCAATATCACTGTTCCATTAATAGTAAAAATGAGTAAATTCTATTATCCTGGTTTTTTAATACAAATTTTGTGTGTTTTCCCTGGTCCCGTTTAACGTGGTTTATCGGGAGTTTACTGTATAATGTTTTGGGTAACATATTTCTGTTTTGCATTTGTCAGAAAAAGAGCTTTACTACATGAGCTAATTAATATTTCATAAATATTTTTATATTTTTGGTTTGCTTATTTTGGTATTTTAAAATATGTGCCATTACGTTATATATAGTTTGCAACTATTCAATGATACTGTAAGGTTGCATCATTTAATACAAAAGTATCACCACCAACTAATTCAATTTGCTGAAGTGCACCGTATTGTTGTGAAGAAGTTATGTTGAAATATTGCTTGTGTAAAGAGAGTGCAGTGATGTTTGAGTTCCATTTTATCCTATTGCTTAACTTTTTTGGGTAGAAAGAGGCATACTTAAACTGACAGTTTTTCAATCACAAAGGTGGATAAAAAAGTGGACACAAACTTATATACTGGCTGTTATACAAGAAATTGTGTGAGCCCATTGTGTTCATATTTTTAGGCAGGAAAATCTACAGTAAACTCCTGATTAGCTGCGCATGCTACTTTAACTGACATTTATGTTGCACCGAGTGTAGTTAATGCATGGCACATCGAGTATACACAGCCTTTCGCCGGCGCCAGGCGAGCATGTTGGGCGTGTGACCTGGAAAGATACATAAGCGGTCCGTAGTTGTGTGTGTGTGTGTCGCTTTCTCAACGTGCGTCACTCAGGCCCGTTCTTTGGATGGCAGAGTTAGTTCGGGGTTTTAGATTTCGATGCAATAAAGACTAGACTATAATGGGTCTTTAAATTAGGCAACCTGGCATTTAAACAATACAGTACAATCCCCATTTAAAAGATAACCTTTACAATACAAAATCTTATTCAAATTTTACTAACTTACTAACACACACGAAAGTTTAAAATCTCTGAAGTGTTGTTTTTTGTGAACATTTAAACACTTGAGATGAAAAAAAAGTAAGAAAAGGTAAACCATGCCTTTTTTGAAAAAAGCATCAATTTTCTTGTTCTTCGCGCTGGAATTGATGTTTTTGTTTGTAACACACCATGCTCAAATGGTTTTATTGTTTCTAACCTTTCTGCGATAGTTTAAACTGTCCTTTTACACTTTATTGATGTTGCAAAAATGAGTGAACAATGACCCGGGTCAGCAATCAATAAACTGAAAACGTGGGTTTCTTCTTGGAGGCAGGGGATAACCGAGGCCGTGTCCGAAACCAAATGGCGAATTCGTTATTTTGTAATTTGTCATTTCATAAGTTTCACTTCAGGAATGGTCCACAGTCTCTTGTTTAGCACTCGCGGTGACACATTTTTACATTAACAGCGAAAAATATTTCTACAGTCATCACTTGAATGCTGCACCTACATTAATAAATAGGAAAATAATAAGTTATGCCATAATGACTGCAAAACAATTTGTTGTGAAATATATAAACAGTCTGCAACAGTTAGGTGCTTTTTAAAAATGCCTAGTGTATTTTATGAACAATTAATTGTTTTATAAATCATTCGCACATGTGTTCATTTAGGAATTTTTGCTAACATCCGCTGCTAGATAGAAAATACCAAATTACCAGAAATGTCACAATTTTTGTATACAAAATCGGGTCATGTGATTGTCAACAAAATCTGCCATTTTGGACACGGCCTGAGATGAATCAGAATCCGACGCACTTCAATGGATGTCTCACGCAGGTCTCTGTGATAGGCTGACAGTTTAAAGAGATAAGCATCAGCTCACGCGGCACAGCGATAGACGTAATTTATCGCTGCTTGTTAAATAACGCACTTTACAGCAACGCCTGACCGCCACATGGATAAGCCGAAAACCGGTTAAGAGAAGAACAATTAAGCGGGAATGTACTGTATTTCAGTATTAAGTTTTTAAACCGTTGGCATAACCTAGAAAATGTCATGCCCTTAGAGCAACGAGGCCAAACATCGAGCAACTATTCAATAATCAAAGCACAGAGGTGTTATACAAATCATCATCGTTGTCATCGCCATAAATCATCCATTATCCACTGATATTTCCAGCCTTCGGCTGGCTCGACACAGCAAAATTGCTTGCATCTCCCTTCTCGTGTATGTACTCCTGCCATCATCTGGTCCTCCAGCCTCCTTCTTGGTCTTCCCTAGGTACTTGACCCAGTGTATCTAACAATCATTTGTTTGAACGTGTCATCTCTCATTCTCTATACATATCCATACCACGTTCTTGACTTTTCAGTAATCTCATTCCATTTCTAATCCTGTCCGGCCTTGTTGTCAGAATGCTTTTTGTAAACCTCATGCTCATTGCTTTTATTTTCCCTGCATATAGTGCTACATGTTGTCTATGAACTCTTTTTTCCCTATATATTCCTCTAGCTTCTGCTATGCATCGTAGATATGTGAACGTCTCCACCTGTTTCAATTCTGTTCCCTAGATCTGTGCATTTCCTGACTGCCGTACTAGGGATGGGCGATACAGAGAAAAACAGATACTGATACACCATGCAAACAGATCTGATAACCGATACAAAACCAATCCGATAATTCTAACTTCAAACGTCAGCATTGCATTTGTAATGTTTTTTTCTCATAAAATTTGTTACTCCTTTTTTAAAAAATCATTATTATGGTTGTCTTGAAACCGGCTATTTTTCTCACATTCCACAAAAAATTTGATATTAATTCACAGCACTTTAACACGACTTGATAGACATTTCTTGAATTTTATTACTGCATTGGCTAAAATATTTATGAATAAAAAATCAGCACATGTCTCAAAAAAAAAACATTTTTCACAAGAATACAGTTTTGTTTTTTCGCTGTAAACAAATAAAGTGGTCATCCATAGACGTTCCCGTTCATAAACACTGTTGGATGTGTGTGATGTCAAATCAATTGTATATTGATTGAAGTGCCGCGACACTAGCCCTGCGACTCTAGCGCCATAGTTACTGCTGATCGATAACAACCTATCGTTCACTGCAAACTATAACATTCATGCAGCTTGCGTACAAAACATTATGTAACAGCTTTGTGATGTTTAGAAAAGTTTGAGGTTATGATGTTAATAACAGTTGCCCGTGCTGCAATAGTTATTGTTGAGATAATAGTTTTTTTTTTTTTTTTATAACAGAACCAATGATTTGAAGAATCCAGCAAACAGAGATCCTGAAAGAAGTGGAACCGCCCATCAATAAATATGTTATATTTTTCTTTTCAAAAAATGTGTATCTGTTTGTTATGTATCGGTTAGAAATGAAATAGTGTAATATCAGCTTATGCCGATTCATGAATGAATACATCGGTACATCACTATTACTTACTTTTCCTGTATAACTATGACCTCACTTTTTGGTTGTGAATTTCATTCTTCATTTCCTCACTCCAACACCTCAACTGTTCTTGCACCTTCTCCTCGTTTTCTTTCCACACCATCAGGTCTTTCACAAACAGTATTGCCTTCATCTTTGTTGCTCCTCTCTTTTCTTTCACTTCATAATAGTCTCCGACACTATAATGAAAATTAAGGGGGAGAGTGCACTGCCTTATTTTAAGTTATGTATGGTTGGTAGTAGTTTTTTTGTCAAAAATTAAATATTTTTGAGTGATCTGAGATGTTTTTAAAATTTAAACCATTTTCGTTTTTAATTTTTACTATTGACATTACCTAAAAATGTTACAAAACTTCTGTGGTTGCGATTATCCAGGAAAAACAACAAAATATCTGGCCGAGAAATGAAGTCAAAATACACACTTTCTTGATTTGTAAATAAGTTTTTCATTTGACAGTGTAGTACAAGTATAGGTGCTTCTGGTGGACTGAATATTGATGCACAGCTACAGTAACAAGGAAAGTTAAACGAAATTGAACTCGCCTTGTTACTATAACTGTTGTAACAACGTGCCTACCTAACACTATGACTTCAGCCGGTACTACATTTCACTGCTCGTCTCTCCTTGTGTCTACTATACTCCAGTTAGATAGGGGGCGTATGTATGGGATACGTAATACTGATAGCTACTCAATACTGCAATGCTACTCTTCCCACATTATTGACTTGCCATTACTTTCGTCTGACAAGATAATATGAGAACATAAAGGATTACAGTTATACGAGAAACGGTGACATGATTTTACTGGCAACGGGAATACTGACGTGAATGTACAGATAAGGTAATTATAAGAATACGAGAATGCTGCTGCACGATATGCCCTAGCCTTGCCACATGATTATTACTCTTTAAGATGTGGCCTTGATAAAGGAATTACCGCCTGGTCGGATTTATGCTCACCAGCGAAGACGTAGCGGTTCTTCCCGATGGGCCGGAGCTCCACAGACCGTAGCGTTCTTCCACGTCGCTCCGACACTTGACATTGCCGCTTCACACTCTGCCGACAGCCTGGAGTGGTTGCGGTTATCGCTTAAATAGTCTGATCTCAGAAGGTCGCTCAGGCTTGTTGATAAACAGGGAGCTCGCTCAAGATTCTATAGTACCTTAACTTGCCGTTTTCGGGCCCCCTGGAGCCTGCTACACTGTGCCCAAGTCAGTGCATATCGCTATGCGTGATTGTAACCACTCTTAACTGAAAACAAGCAGCTCAACTCTTGAATATATCACTGTGTTTTACTTAGTGATGTGCTTATAGCAATCCTAGCCCGGTCGTAAGCGGTGCCTACTTAATGCACTCCATATATTTCACTTTAATACCCCTGTTTTACAAATGATCAATAATAATCAAGGACTCTTTCATCTTGAGCAATTTTGTGCATCACTTTTCAATTTGCTGTTTTTTAAAATGCATCACAAGTTTGTTTTATTGCTGTTCACTACCTGTCAACATCATGGAGGTTCAGATATTGAAGAGCCAATACAAAGGCTGTTTCGGGATTCTCAAGAAATGCATACTTGTGTGTGTGTACTTGTCACCGGAAGTGACATCACAATGTATATAATAGCGCTGTTTGAATTCCCAGTCTAGTACACACAGTATCTATACTTGGCAAGTATTTGAAACTGTATACTTGTTGGGCATAGTTGTGTACTCACAACAGTCGTCATGTTGTATTTCAGGTGTGAAAATTAACGTGTATATTTTGTCGTTATAAAGCTCGCAAGTTTTGAAAGTTAACTAGTAGTGTTTACAAAATGTTCTGTTGTATGTGTAAATAATTGTCAGTTTAATAAATGTGCTTCCAATTATGAATAAAATTCTGAGTGTTTTGTAGATGTCTGCAGCATATTTTCCAGGTGTATTCTTACGAATAATATTACAATTTCAATCTGCACTTATAAATTACTGTGGTATATTTAGGTTAAAAGTGTTGGTATGCTTGCGAGCAAGGGCAAAAGGGGAGTGCAGTTGGGGGCCTGCTCCAGTGAGCAGTGAGATGTTATTGACATGGTAAGTGTATGACTAAGTATAAAATAAAGGAAAAAATTGTACAGTGGCGATGAAGATGGGATGTACATGTTTGTACAAATAAGGTGCGAGTATGTCCGGTTTCAAGGCCGAAAAGTTTGTGTCTAGTGAAGATTCGTGGGAGTCTTACTTAGAAAGGTTATAGCAGTTGTTTTACGCAAATAGTGTCTGCGACACAGAAAGTGGGCATGCAAAATGAAGAGCACTTCTGATTTTGTCTATGGGAAAAGAAACTTATGAAGTACTTCGCAGTTTGTCGGCCCCAAAGAAACCTCAAGAGCGAAGTTATACGGAGTTGGTGGAAATTTTGACAAGCTATTTCGCGCCTAAGCCTTCAGCTGAACACGCCTTTCCTTCCACAAATGTGTGCAACAAAAAAATGAAATAGTTTCAGAGTTTGTTGTTGCTTTGAGGAAACTTACTAGTTTTTGCAATTTCGGCTCGTTCCTTGATAATGCCTTGCGGGACCAGTTTGTCGTGGGTTTAAGGACAAAGACATAACTCGCCGATTATATCAACAAGACAATGATTTAACCTTTGAGAAGGCAATAAATTTAGCAATGATGCATGAAGCCGCAACAGGAAATGTAGGCTGAAAAACACTTGCGTGCGGGAGAAGAAAATGCTACACAAGAAGTTCATGTTGTCAAAGTGCGTGGTCAAAGTAATGTTGAAAGTGCACGGGGTAGTCACGAAGGTGATTGTGGACGTAAGTTTCAGATGCAGGGCAATAAACTGGTTGGAAACGCAATGCAATTGCATGTCTTGTGGAAAGGAAGGGCACGAACAATGGGACTGTTGTTTTCGGACTTACCGATGGCTTAATTGCAACCGGCCGGAGTATCTAAAGAATATGTGTCCTAACTTAAGTGTTGGAAGACAGGATGGGGCACTTTTTCACAATTCATTTTAAGTGAAGGAAGGGATAACATAAAAACAAGTGAAAAAGAGTTTGTAGCTCTTTATCAGTTAATGAGTACAGACAGGAAACCATGGGTGTTACCAGTGTACATAGGGAATAAAAGACTGGATATGGAGGTCAATATCTGCAGTCTCTGAGGTAACCTATAAGAACAGTTTTCACAACTACCCACTAAGGAAAACTTCACTTCACTTTGCTTTAAGTCCTGTACGAGTGACCTCATTACCCCATGTGGTGTAATAAAGGTCCCTGTAAAGTACTAAAGGGAGAACGAAGCCCTGAATGTATGTAATTCCAAATGGGGGGCACGCTTACTGGGAAGAGACTGGTATCAAACGCTGAACTTAATGCCATTCCTTAATGTTGTTAGTCTTTTTCAGGCGCCTGTTCCAGACGTCAGTGTTAACTGCTGCTAATAATTTATTTGAAAAGTTTTCCACCCTTTTTGATGGTATGTTGGGAAAATTTTCAGGAGCTACGGTTATGTTACATTTGGAAGACAAAGTTTTTTGCTCCTCGTTCTCTTGTTTTCGCTCTTAGGAGCAAGGTAGATGTGGAGTTAAACATACTTTTAAGACTAGGGAATTTGTATCCCGTGGATTTCACTGACTGGGCGACCCCAATAGTTGCAGTAACAAAACGTAACGGTAGTGTTGGCATCTGTGTGGATTTCAAGATTATTGTAAACCCTCATCTAGTAGTTTAGCACTACCCGCTGCCTCATGTCGAAGATTTATTTTCGAAACTGAAGGGAGGCATGGAGTTTTCAATTATTGACTTAACACAAGCATTTCACCAGCTGCAGTTGTATCCAGCCTCTCAAGAGTTGTGCACTCACGGGGGTCTTTTTCACCTCAGCAGACTCCTGTTTGGAATAACATCATGTCCAGTCATTTTCCAACGGACTATGGAACAAGTTCTACAGGGCCTCAAAGGAGTAGTGTGTTTTCAGGATGACATTCTTGTAACTGGTGCACCCAAGGAGCAACACTAGTAAGCTGTTGGCTTTAAGGTGAATAAGCAGAAATGTAAGTTTCTCCAAAAGAGAGTGCAGTTTCTAGGACATACTGTCGACAGTGCAGGGTTGCATGCTTGCGTGGATAACGTTCAGGCTATAGTAGAAGCCGCAGTTCCATCAGATGTTAGTTGAGAGCTTGGTTAGTACTTGTCAACTATGTTGGTTCCTTTACATGGGTTATTAAAAATGGGGTGTGCAGGACACTGGTCGAACGACTGTGACAAAGCTTTTGTTGAATTGAAGCTGCTGATGGCTTCTAGGAGAGTTTCGATACATTATGATTCGGCTCTGCCTATTAAGTTAGCGTGTGATGCTTATCCCTATGGAGTAGGTGCAGTCATTAGTCGTGTGTTCCCAGATGGCACAGGGAAACGTATTGCTTTTGCATCACGTTCATTGTCAGCGGCTGAAAAGAAATATTCCGTTAGATAGAAGCTTTGGGATTCTTTTTTTTGGGGTCAAGAAATTTTTTCAATTTTTTGTATGGGAGACAGTTCTTGCTGATGATTGTCAGGTTAATTAAATGCATATAGACATATGGATAACATTCTGCAGTATATTTCCTTTGTGTTTGCATACAAATAATAATAAAATTGCATTCCGCATGTCCAATTTAGTACAAACCTCATTAAATTGTATTTATTTCTTTTGGTATCAAACACATGATAGATTAGGTATCGGGGGAAGAGGAAAGGATGCCAGTGTCTGTGTAATTCCCCTTTACATGTGATAAATAAATGTAAAAAATCCCATAACAACTGCTCTAATTTGTTTGCAATCTTCTAATGGCGTGATAAAGTAATATTGCAAGACTGTTGGTGTCGTATGAATATTAGTGAAATCAACTTAGCTGAACAGATAAACATAACCTCAGGATATAGAGGTGCAAGAATGTCTATATTCCTGCTATTGTGTTGTAAATTTATAATAAGCAGCAACCATTTGCGACCACATAAGCCTAATGCTGCCAGGTTGTTTAGTTTCACTCTAGTTGATCCCTTGCAGTGTCTTGTGGCCCTATGTGGTTTTGTGTGTGTGTGTGATATATATATATACAACAAATGGTACATTTGTCCTAAAAGTTAAAATATAATAGCAGTGGTAACCGTATGTAAAGTAAAAACAAAGTAATTCACAATTACGAGCATTTGTGAGTGCAATGTTAAAATAAACTGTGTATGTTGTGAAAAAAAATGGAAAGGGGGGTTTTAAGACTTAAGAGAAAAAGCATTTCATGTTAAATAGAGTTCAATAGAGCATTGATATACGTTATGGTAGTAATACAGGATGTTCACCCTTGGAGGAAACAGGGAAAAGTTGGGGATATATCGGGGAATTGTCACTTGGGATCAGGGAAAATGTAAATATTTGCTACTCTGCAAAAAAATTTTGTCTGAATACACGATAATGTAACTATGAGCATACGCATAGTAAGATTTCAAATTTGTGTGATCAGTCAATAATCCATAGACCCTATTTGCCATGTGTTTTCCCTTCGTCAAGCCTTCGGGCACATCGGGGAATGGGACCCTCCAAAGCCAGCCGAAAAAACCTTAGCTTTGAACAGTGTGTTATGCGATCAATCATTCAATAAGTCAGCAGTTCAGTATCAGGTGGGTCATCCTTTAATAGGCCCACCGTTTAGTAAACACTGCAGAGAGTAAATGTGAGGGGAGATCGGCCCGCTGTTCCTGGGAACGTCAAGCGTCTCCAGCTCTCCAACAACCTCGGCACTGCCACATGTGGTGTCAGGCGCCTAGTCGGGTAACAAAACTTCCCAACCTTAGTCTCACCGCCCCTCAAAACATCTTGCACCCTGAACCGAGCCACCACAGGGCATCAGCCTATACATATATACACAGTAATGTATTGGTGTGATTGTAACGGGCACTCGTGAAGTCAATAGCGTGTATTGCAAGAAATATCAATATGATTTGTGGCATTCTTAATTGGCACCTAAAAGTATGTTTGCAGAAAAGAAACATTGCATTATCATTATTATGGAGAACTAAAACAATATAATAAACCCAATACCTGTAGCAGTACGCTGGTGAAGTAATAGCATTCAAGTTTTAGGTAGGCCCCTATCAATAATAATGTGGACTCTTTCAGTTTTCGATGTTGTGTACATGAAACAATAATAAGTTTCTAGGAGCCTATAATTATAATATAATAAATATAATTATGAAAGGTTACTGCTAAGGTGTTCATTTCATTAGCAACAGACTGCTTATATTTGAGATATACTAGCTATAGGGTTTGTTCTATAACATGAGAGCAAAGCATAAATGTGTTTCTTGAATGGAGAAAATGTTTTGAGTGTATGTAAGTAATAATGTGTGTGTCTATAACACATCTGCAGTACAAACTTGACAAATGTTCCATAATTCAGCTTCACATGCATGGCAATGTGTGGTTGGAGTGATTGTGTTACACAGTTAAACACAAACAAATGAAACACAACTTTATTATTAGTGACATGTTAATGATATGTGACCACTATTGCTCCTATTATTTGCTCATTCCCTGCTAAAGCCATGTTTCCGCGCTTGCCCTCGTAGATATGTTTACTTTATCAATATCCATAGACGTAATGTATTTGTCACATATGCAGTGTGTGATGTTTCAGCCAAAATGTGCAACGTCTAACATGAGGCGATTACGTGTCTGGATAGTTTCAACAAGTACACATCACTGCTAGTACGCAAATGCACATACATAACAAGTATATACTGAGAATACAGAAACAGCCTTAGATGAACTAATTTAGAATATATTCATACTTGAATTATTAACAAACACTAATATAATATAAATTACGCCAATTATTCCATAGGCATAAAATTTACGATGAGAACAAATCAGTTTTTAAAAAGATGCAGATAAAATTATTCTGACATTGAGAAAGCGTACTACATGAATCGCGATATTAACCCAAAAACCTGCCGTTACTGTAATCTTTCGCAGTATGTTTGTCACCTGGATGCTATTCATATGTTTTGAAATACTGTCACCAGTTATGAATATTTTAGTGATGTAAAACAACAGACCTTCAATTATAATTTTCTAAAGGTGGTTTTATATATATATATATATATATATATATATATATATATATATATATATACACACACACACACACACACACACACACACACACACACACACACACACACACACACACACACACACACACACACACACACACACACACACATACATATTTTTATTATATGCAGGGAAAACATTACACGTCAAATTATTCAATACCAATCATTGTATTTACAGCATTTTGCCATAGATATTTCCATTGCTATATATTTACAAAGTGAAACCCTGTTAAGAAGTTCCCGCTTAAGAAGTTTTCCTGTTTGAGTTGAATAATTTTGCAACTTGTCTATACTCACACATGTAATTTGACCCTTTTAAGAAGTATTATTTTTTCAGTCCTTTCAAAAACTTATTAACAGAGTTTTACTGTATTATATTAGTCACACATTAATACAAATAGGTGTGTGTATGTAGTTTGAAGAAACTATCTGCGAACGTTGAGTGTCATAAAAATTCCTATAATAAGCCAAATTGCACCAGCCATGGTCCATCGATGTACCACTTCATAGCCATCAAATGGCCTGTAGATAGTTACCCATACTTTTACCAGCAATAAGTGTAGGTTATGTGCGGCAATTGCTGGAATACAGTTGGTAAGCCATTTATGGGCCATTAATAGGTCACCTACTCTCAACCACCAGTTTAATTTCCATCAGTGGGCCGTAAATGGCATGCCAAGTGCCATGTTGCCAACAATCAGCCGTAACAGGGCCATTTGTGTAAACCCACAAGTATTCAGTGCCAGCAGTGAAACCACAGTCGGCAGACTGTCTCTTGCTACAAGGGGAGTGGTATTTGTCGTGGTGTTCTTGGCACTGCTTTTCGACATGCTTTCCGTCCCGATGCGGCTGTTCGCGGTCGCAGCACGGTTGGGCTGGGATGCTGGCATCCATTAGCATCATTATCTGAATGAAATCATGCTTGGATGAAGTTAATCACAGGCGCTAGAGCTGCACAGTGCTCTGTGTGAGCGGTGCTGGCTACTACCTCCAGAACATCCTTAAGTTCCAGCTCTGGATTGTAGGTGCGAATTAGGCTTATTTTGTGTGTCGCAAAATTGGAGAGAGATTACTCCCTTCGGCTCCTTGCCCACAATGAAGTAAATGTATTGGCAAAGCAGCAGGTGAACATACAACTAAATTCCGCCCATGTGATCCCATAATGATTGACACCTCGCAACCATAATCTCGCTATTCACCCAAGGCAATTGGACAAGTTATCTGGGTTAACGCCATAGCGGCCGAGTCAGCTTTTACAATCCTGTGAAAATGCTAGGGTCTTCATTGGCTGCTGCAGAATAAACTAGCAGTGAAGCGTTAATTAGTCTTGTTCTGAAAAATACTTCAAATTACATAAAGTTTATACCCATTGTCTTTTTTAAACCTACCTAGGCAAGTTACGATGTTGTGATAATATCTGTTTTCCATGTCAAGACTAAATATGTAGTAACGAGCATCATAAATGCTGTGTGTAAAACAATGTTGTTGCCATTACGTTACAATGGCCAGTGTGGGGGATTGCAAATATTGGACGTGCGAAATTTATACGTTATAACCATGAACTGTTTTTGTGATTAAATAATTTTTTTTGAAAATCAAGTCAGCTTATTTATCACAGCTTTGCAACTCCCCTAGATGTTTGAAACACAGTTGTGTAATGTGCTTGCATTGCCGTGATTTGAATGTTTGCAAATATCCCAACAAAATAAATTAAAATAAATAACTAAATAAATCTATAAAAAAAAGTACGTCCCAATTCATAGAAATATGAGCGGAATAAAAATTACTGTAGGCCCGTTTGTGCCCATGTTCACCACTATCTTTTAAAGTGTTATAGGCCTAAATTGTGAATATTCTAACGTAAGTGCAAATGATGTAAATAAACCATATAAAATTTAGGGTTATATTGTTGTAAATATTACAATACTGTAGTTACTTATCTTTTAAGAGTCATCTGTTTCAGTATTATTTACCAAAGTTCTGTATGCTTTTAAGGATTTCAATATTATTGCCAGTGTTTTTTTATGTCATTTGAAAGGAATAGTAATATGTTTTAATATTACGTAGGTGGTCCGTACAACATTAGTTTGATTAATTTTCATTTTATAATTGAAGGGTACTCGTGCTTGTTGTAGATAGTAGAATAATTAGGTAGATAGAGGTCGCCCTAGGTGACGCGAGTCTAGTGCAGAACACACATTAGCATCATGTCACACGGAACTCTACCTGCCGTGCCACACATAAGAGACTGGCTCCAAGGTGCTGCCACTTTTCACATGCGTTCAGCGCCACGACAGGTATTAGCTAACAGACGTAACACACCCCTAACGAGTGGGGATTGTATATACCAGTGTGATTATTTAAAACCCGTATTTATCTTCTGTAATTAATTACCAAGTATAAAATAACCACAGCCCTCAGCTGAGCTTGTAAGCAAGCTGAAAGGATGATCTCCGACAGCAGACACTATCGCGTGCCACAGTTTCTCACGGGGAGGAGGAGCCCAGCAGCCGTCGCCCGAGCCAGCCAACGCTACTCTCCACGCAGCTGCTGCCTAGTACGTCACCGGCAGCTGATGAGCTCATGCTGCATCACAGAGAACTCCCATGAAGACAGAATGCTACAGAGGCCAAACACTCTCTTGTGGTGAGAGTGGCTTCTGTTATTACCACAAGGGAGGGGATTTTTTCTCGTCCAGATAAGCCTACGTCGCAATGGGGAGGGGATTGATGCATGAGAGACTGTCTGATTATACTACACACTCGACTGTGTCTTATCTGAATGAACTTGCGTTCCCCTATGGCTGGGTTATAACAATATTAAGGGTCGCCATGTGCCTACAGCATAAGCCCTTGCAATAAGGAGCATTATTACAGACACGTCGACCTCCCCAAAGTGAGATTGCACTATTCGCCGAGCGAACCAGCCCGCCTCCCAAGGTCACATAATAGTACAGCAGCCCCAAGGGATAGCACAACAAGTATAAAAGCTGATGTGTGTAGCTCAGCAGAAATTCACCAGCGGATGATGCTAGCAGACAGTTTGAGGGGCGGCGCTTTCCACCCCATGCACACCTCACCAATAAGGGCCCGTGGACAATGTGCGCCGCCCGAATATATCAGTCCATGTCTCCTCCACCACGTTGAATTGTGCCAGAAGAAACCAACTATTTCGCTTCTTCCACAGCGCTGAACTGTGCCGGAAGAAGTTACTAGGTCTTCACGACCCACCAGAAGCTATTCAGTTGCTGCAATGCCTTCCAAACCTTCCGTTAACTCTTCGCCAACAGCTCCCGAAGACGTCATCAACCCTCTTGCTTTACTTGCTGGTAACAACAATTGCACCAACACACTGCCCCTCTGGTAGTGGTCATTGACGGTCCCTTCAGGAGACACCACATTCGCTTTTACCTGCTGGTAACAGCAGCATTAGGAAACCCAATGCTCTGTATTCACCGCACTTAACAGTGCTGCACTAAGGAGCACAAATGGGGTACAACTCTTGCCTGCTCAACTTTAGCCTTGGTTTAACACACCACTTGGGACTTTGCCGAGGCCAGTAGCAGTTACTTTCCTTTATGCCACACACTCGGAGGAGGGGTATTCATCGGAAAGTGAGACAGGCAGCTACTAACTCCAAGCCTAAGCAGAGTTGCAACCCCGTCTTAACTGCACTTCGCAGCCTGCCCCCACAAGAACGAGCTCTTGCCGCCCGCAAGCTAGAGGCCTCGCCTTCCAGTTCCCTCTGCACAATTACTGTATTTACAAAAACGGATTCGACGGCCCCTTCCTAAAAAAAATATTGTCGAGGGAAAAATACTTAAACCTGAAAACAAGACTACCCCTGTGAAGTGCTGGAAAAATAATTTAGATTGAAAGTATGACAAACCCTTTAAGAAGAAATGCTATTATATGAATAATATATATTTGATTTAGTTTTAAGAAAAACTAATCAAAATGAAATAGGTGTGTCCAACCTGGCTGTATGGAAGCAGCATCTTTCTTACACTGTTAAACTTTTGTGGGTGTTATACATTCGTGACTTGACCCATTTTGCTTCCCAGCAAAGCGCTTCCTCTTTATGTCTGGGTGGCATCATATAAGGGGACCCTTGTGAAAGTTGAAAGGTATGCTCAGCACACAAAAAAATGTACAACCATAGGAAAGATGGTATTTAAGCATGAAAAGCCTTAGTCAAATCCTCTGTCTCGTGGCACACCAATTTTGGAGGACTTAGGCGACCTCTTATTGTTTCTATTCTTCAGCAGTCAAAAAACCTTGTCTTCCTTTCAGGTAAATACGGTATTTCCAGCACTTAATCAAGACCACTGAACAACCACATCCAATAGTCGCAGACATCCTGTATGGAACTGCCGACCCCTGGTTCAGGGAATACCGGACCACCTACAGCCACAGCTCACCCAAGACTACCACCAACGTCACCGGTGCACCACCACAGCTGGATGAGCAGCCAACCAACCCAGGTCACCTTCCCATACAAGTAAACCAGTGGCATTGTGCTGCCCCATCCGCCGGGTCGTGACAGTAACACCAGACTTTGTACCGAGTAGGCAGCACACACACAGTACTCTGGTCCAAAGGTGGACAAGTTGGTGACCTCGCTAATCTCGTGAGACTGGGAACATAAACAAAACTGTAACTGACCACTGCGACCATCGTGCATCAGCTAGTACATACTATATTTAAGATAGCATCTTTCATGTGACATTTGTTTTAGTAATGCGTTTATTAAATGTAAACAAAATATTTAGAATAAGGAGTTATTTTATTATAATTCTTTAACATTGTTTTAACTATTGGCTACAATATGAAAATTCCAATGGTTTTTTGTTCTGGTCAGGCAGTTTTCACAAGGATATCCCATTTCCCCCATCCTTACATTCCAGTTTTGCTCCTTTATGACCTCATTTAACCCTCATCTGCTCTCAAGGCCTTGTTAAGAGCCGCCTACATATCGTAACTCAATGTTTTTCGGTATTCATACACTGTTAAAGCGACTTTGAGACTTCACAACATATTTTGCTGACGAAATTTCATTCCTTCCCCCATATAAAGCACAGTCAAACTCTCTTTAAGTTTCTGAAAGACTGACAAATTTAAACTTATTCAACAGGAAAACACAAAAGGATCAAATTACTCTGGTGTTTTATAGCCCACGTACAAAATGATGTAAACTTACAAAGCAGAACTTTTCAAAAGAAAATTCTTAAATCATTTTTGCTGTAGTTGCATTTTGAGAAGCTCTGGGCATACTATGTTCAAAGATTGTATTCACTTCCAGTGGTTAACACACCACAGAGAAAGCACAATACACTATTCATTTCAGTGGTGTAGAAACATTTAGTGTTGCTCAGCCACTGTTACACAGAAACTGACCTACATTTATCTAAGAAACCAATAACACTTCTCATGCTCTGGAAAATGGATATTCTTTATTTACTATTCAAATTTGTATACATAAGAATTCTGAAAAGTAAATGTATATTTTAGAAGCTTGTCCACTTTAACGATAGCAGTCTCCAAGAGAAAACAATTGTTACATCACGCTCAATAAATTAAACTGTACTAAATTACAACAATTTCTGATTAGTAAATCATGATGGCTTGTGCTATACTTAAATACTTATTAGTCACAAATATGTAAAAATTTTATGTTTAACTTATAACACTGACTTTCCAAACCATTATAAACAAATATATTTCACATGTGAATGTCTTTCCAAACTAATCTTAGTATGAAAGGAATACTGCACATAAGTAAGGTTACCTAATGAGTTTGAGAAAATATCTCTTCAGATTTGATCCATTATTAAATTTGACTAGACATGAAGAACATGTGAATGGATTAACATAATGTGTGCGAGAAAAGCTTCTCACCAGTGTGTGTGTGAATGTGTGTTCTCAGGGATGATTTAACACTAAACTTGGTTAGACAAAGTGTACATTTAAAAGGTTTCTCACCAGTATATGTGTGAATGTGACCCTCTAGATCTGAAATATGATAAAATTTTGCTGGACATTGTGTACACATGAACGGCTTTTCACCAGTGTGTATGCGAATGTATGTGCTCTGAAATGATTTAGCACTAAACTTGGCTAGACAATCTGTACATTTGAATGGTTTCCCACCCATATGTGTGAGCATATGAGTGCTCAGGTATGATTTAATTATAAACTTGTCTAGACAAGGTGTACTTTTAAATGCTTTCTCACACATACGTATGCGAATGTCTCTCTTCAGATCTGAAATCTGATTAAACTTCACTGGACAATGTGTACATGTGAATGGCTTCTCACCAGTGTGTGTGCAAATGTATGTGCTCTGAAATGATTTAGCACTAAACTTGGCTAGACAATCTGTAAATTTGAATGGTTTCCCACCCATGTGTGTGTGAATGTGAGTGCCCAGGGATGATTTAAATGTACACTTGTCTAGGCAACGTGTACTTTTAAATGCTTTCTCACACATACGTATGCGAATGTCTCTCTTCAGATCTGAAATCTGATTAAACTTCGCTGGGCGAGTACATTTGAATGGCTTCTCACCAGTGTGTATGCGACTGTGTTTCCTCAAAGATAATTTTTCAGTAAACTTGGCCAGACAATATGTACATGTGAAAGGCTTCTCACCAGTGTGTGTGCGAATGTGTGTTCTTAGGGATGATTTAACACTAAACTTGGCTAGATGATGTGTACACATGAATGGTTTCTCACCAGTGTGTGTGCGACTGTATGTGCTCTGAAATGATTTAGCAATAAACTTGGCTAGACAATCTGTACATTTGAATGGTTTCCCACCCATGTGTGTGTGAATGTGAGTGCTCAGGGATGATTTAAATGTAAACTTGTCTATATAATGTGTACTTTTAAATGCTTCCTCACTCGTATGTGTGCGAATGTGTCTCTTTAGATCTGAAATCTGATTAAACTTTGCTGGACGAGTACATGTGAATGGCTTCTCACCAGTGTGTGTGCGAATGTATGTGCTCTGAAATGATTTAGCACTAAACTTGGCTAGACAATGTGTACATTTGAATGCTTTTTCACCTGTACGTGTGCGAATGTGTCTCTTCAGATCTGAAATCTGATTAAACTTCACTGCACAATGTGTACATTTGAATGGCTTCTCACCAGTGTGTATGCGACTGTGTTTCCTCAAAGATAATTTTTTCAGTAAACTTGGCCAGACAATATGTACATGTGAAAGGCTTCTCACCAGTGTGTGTGCGAATGTGTGTTCTTAGGGATGATTTAACACTAAACTTGGCTAGATGATGTGTACACATGAATGGTTTCTCACCAGTGTGTGTGCAACTGTATGTGCTCTGAAATAATTTAGCAATAAACTTGGCTAGACAATCTGTACATGTGAAAGGTTTTTCACCCGTATGTGTACGAATGTTAGTGCTCAGGGGTGATTTAAATTTAAACTTGGCTAGACAATGTGTACATTTAAATGCTTTCTCATCCGTATGTGTGCGGATGTCTCTCTTCAGATCTAAAATATGATTAAATTTTGCTGGACATTGTGTACATGTGAATGGCTTCTCACCAGTGTTTATGTGACTATATTTCCTCAGGGATGATATCTTGGTAAACTTGGTCAGACAATGTGTGCATGTTAATGGCTTATTTCCAGTTTGTGTGAAAATGTGACTTAGCAGATGTGTTTTATTAGTCAACTTGATGTGACATACTGAACATGAAAGACTGGCGTGTGCTTGTTGCTGAATGTTCTGGTTGTTATTAGCTGAGCCTGCTGCTTGAAGTGGAGGACACATCACAGTTCTTTCACTTTCTTCATATAATTCCAACTTGCACTGTAAACCCATCTGTAATTCTTCTGTCTTGAATCTGCATTCCATTCCTTCTGTACTTCGCTCAATATTATTTCCTCTGTCACTGTCGAGTGAGTTGCCATTCCTTGCAGCTTCTATGAAAAATAAAACCATGTGCATATGAAAATACACACCTCAAAGGCAGATTTTTGCATTAACTTCATAAGATATGTATAAAACATCTAAGCTGTACATAACACTGAAATTGTTATTGATGTAATACTCTTTACCTTCACCAACAATAAACTCTCTCATGTATAAATGTTAACACCATGAACACAGAAACTTAATACTCCAAAAAGGGAGAAACATGACAGAATACTATAAATTTTGTACAAACTACAGGGTGCACTGAACATCATTAAAGGGTTTGGTTATGGAATTCTTGCCATGTGATTTGCTGTACTCCAATTTCTCATTAATAGTATTTTACATACCAAATTGCATAGTGATTGGATTCACACTATTCAAACCAGGAGTATATAACGTGAATTTCCTACAAATAAGGGAAACCACATTAATTTGGTCGACCACACTTGGCACAGTAAGAGCTTGTACTGTAATGCGCTTTAAAACATTAAATCCCTGAACACTTTCCTTGTGTAAGTTCAGGGCAACCGTAATTATGCCTAACACACTGGTCTAGAAAATTTATGCAATCTTACTTGAGGAACCATTGCATTGAAGTATTTATTTGCCTGGAGTGACGTTGGGAAACCATGATAAGTCTGCAGAACGGCAAAACCAGGACTCAAACCCTAGTCGTTTTGAGTTCAATGTATTACCATCACATCACCACTTCATGATGATGCTAAGTACAGTTTATATTTGGTGTAATTGGAGTAAAACAATTTTGCTTGAAGTCTAAGTTAGAAACTAACTTTACAAGATTTCTAATGGTTATTTAATTTTAAATTCAGTGCTCCATGGGATAATTTTTGCGCTTAAAATTAAGTATACGGATTAAGTGTATCTTGCACTTGCTTAAAACTATGAAAATCGACATCTACAGCAATGTTCGTAAAATTTTATTATGATGCGTTTGAAACAGAGATGTGTAGCTGTTATTGGATTTCTGAAAACATGAGGTGAAATTAAAAAGAGTAGTCATTTTCACAAACTACTTATATAAAATGTGCTTATTAGAAATTTGTACATGTATCAACATTAAAATTTTTCCATATTATCTTTTTTTACACATGGTGTAAGTCACCTTACATCAGGGTTCATTACTGTAAACTTTCACAGTTGAATATGTACTTCACTAACATTAAGTATCTAAATAATGGCTCCCATAATACAAAAAAAAAATACAACTTGAGATATTAAAGAGAAGTTTCTGCTTTTACACACACTTCAAAATGTGTAATTTATCTTATACATTGGATTTTTTTAAAATAGATGTTTGTAGTATTCATTGTCTTTCTAACAATATAAGTGTAAAATCACACATACTTTAGTTGTTTTCTGAAATCACATATTAATAAATGTAAAATTACCAAAATTTTTATTGGTAAGTTTAGATTTTTTTACAATGTACAAATCAAAATGATGGTATTGAATAATATTACATACCACATTTCATTTCACTATGAAAAACAACACAACTAATATATATTCAATTTTGTTGACAATATCTGTAATCTAATTAACATGAAGCACCTTAGTGCAAAATATTGGAGATAGTACGGGTCACCAAGTTCCATTCTTCTTGGAATAAACACGTTCCACACCTACCTTGTTCTCTCATTTCCTTGAGTACACCCAGAATCCATAGTGGACACAGCGTCCTGTAAAAGTGGAGCAGGAGACCGGGGTTTGAACAATACCATTTCACCGCCTAGTGTACTTGTACATCTAGAAACACCATTGGGTGCATGCTGTTACTGCGATTTTACATGGTCCTCTAACAAAAATGCCCAATGTCACATAAGGAGTGGGGAGGATTCCTTCTGTCTTACAAATCACTCCACTTCTTCGTCTGGATGATGCACTCTGGAACGCAAATCCGTGATTAAATTTGACAGTATCTCATTGCCTGAAAAATGTGATACAATCTGAGATTGGAACTAGGGCCGTCCTTCAATGAACTCCCCATACTTGTCCCACCATTTTCTGGCAGGTCTGCTCAGTTGGTGGCGTACTCGGCTGAACCATTGTTTCATAGGTATGAGGTGTTCCCTCAATTCACCTTCGCATTTCTTCACTAAGTTTTCCAGGTCTTTATATGATTTCCCGTGAAACTTGAGCAGCATAAGTTCTGTGGATAATCTGAATTTACCGGACTACTCCGGGTTACTGGGTTTGGTGGCTTATAGGTATGCTCTCGCCTGCATACCTCACACTGGTATACTTGTCCTGGGTTACGTATTCACTCATCAGCCCACCCAATACATTGGTGGTGGAATTCCTTATTACACTGTATACATTTCACTAAATACTGTCCGTGACCTCCATGTTCAGGCCGTCGACAGACCTGGACGTCAGCTGATCTACACGACTGGCACCTGTATTCTAGGCTGTCAGTGAGCGCAACGTGTCGCCCCATCCGAGACACACATAGTGGTATTGTCTGTGACAAGAGTTACACTGTATACATTTACGCCCGTTCCCTCGCACAGTGATGGGACGTTGTGTATTATGGGTTCCCGTGCCATTAGCCTCTGCTAATCCACCTCGCACCTCTGGCAGACTTTCTCTTCGGAGTCGGACGTGATCACTTGTAGGGCGCCATGGGGTGTTTACACGACTCCCCGAAGTCGGTTACGAGCTCCTCTGCAAGGAGTATTCGAGAGGGAGGGTGACTGGCAGCACCTTATGAAGCTGGTTTAGCCAGCAAAACATCATGATCGCACAACCGTATGAAAAACATGTGTCGTCCTACTTTGTGTGTGTGCCTATCGACAAGTACTAGACTGTGAGTATTTGGATTCCTGTCCTTTTATATAGTTTAAGTAGCCTAGCATCTAGTTGCAATCTCAAATAAAATAAAAACAAGTTACCAAGATATACTATTATTTTTTAATGTTTTCATGCAAAGTTCCCCATATATAAATACTGCAGATACACCCATCTCTAGTAACAAGTACCTGTGCCATCCTCTTCTGAGGTTATCTCCTCCTCCTTCACGACAACTACACCACTGCTGCCTGGGTGTTGATAGCCGCCCTTGTACTGAAACACATCACACAGTCTCTCTGCACTACACTGCTACCGTTTCTAAAACATGACCATCAGCCTTACTTCTTCCAAGACAAACATACAGTACCACTTGGCAGCTATTCTGACACACAGGACAGGAATTCCAAAATTGGCAGAGCATTTAACAGGTAAACCCACAGATATTCTGAAAGTGCAGCACTCTGCAAACCACCTTTACATAAAGAGAACAGTAGAACATCACTCTATGTAAGGGTTATTCCAAGCCACAGCTGTCACATCAGGAGCGAATTCAGCTCTCTGATCTTAAAACCATTAAGGTGGCCAGTCTGTCCATAAAAGGGGGGGGGGGGGGGGGAAGCATTTTAACCACATAGTAATGTTCAAGGTCCGTACTCCAAATCCAAAAAATCCCAAGCAACTTTTCAAGGATGTCCCTAAAATTTTTCGGAATGCATAACGAAGACTTTAAATTGCAGGCCCAATTATACGTATGTAAATAAAATCAACCATAAAAATATGCTTATAATCAAAAATGATGAAATAATTCTAACAATTTAAGGAGTTAAAATATTTCAATAAAATACTGTAAAAGTAACCTATACCTAGTAATTCCTTTTGGAGTTATTCTTCCAGCATAGTAAGATTCAGATATTTCAGTCTTAGCAGCTCACAATCACAGACATAAATTGGGACACAAAATACTTTTAAAAATGAACAACACAAAAATGTAAACATATATACAAACACCTACAATATTAAGAAGTATATATTATTTGATATTTTAGGGGCATTCCAAAGAGGCTATTATGCCTTTTTTAAGTTATCCAACTAGGCAGTTTTTTCTTTTGCTGTCCAGTGAAGAGAATTTGATGAGGTTATCAATGCCATATCCCCACAGTGCTCTGCCTTCTGTGGCAATTCATCAGCCAATTGGGTTAGTGATGGAATATCTTTTTCTATCTGCTTATCTATGTGTACTTCACAAATTCTCTAATTCTTCCCATCCTGATAATTTTTTCTCTTTACTGTAGTTTTGGCAGCCAGTTTTTGCTCTTCCGAGTAAGAAATGTACCTATGATGTGCATTCGCAGAACGACTGCTCAACATCTTACTTATCTTTAAATTATGAAGTTCTTTTACACCACCTATGTCACCTAGAAGGTCACAAATCAGTCTCTGTGAATACAGGATTTTTCCTTCAAGTTTTCGACTTCCACTTACTTATTAATGCTAAAGCCTCATTCCACAGCAACTTGCCCATGACTTAAAATTGAAAGAAGTTCAACAACTTTCCACAGATTTTGGCATTGCTTATAGTCACGGTTTCAAGAAAAAATACATCAATGTGTGAACTATGAGGATCAAAATCTGCAAACACTGGCTGATTTTAAGGGACAACTTCATATAAAAAACTAGAACACTAAGCCAGGACTTCTACATCTGATTCACAAATCTGACTCGATTCAACCAAAGAATTCATAGCAGTTTTCATTTTGTTTATACATTCCTATTAAAGATAAACAAGGCAAGTTGCCATTTGCCGAGGATCAAGGCAAGACAACTTCTTGCTATGCTGTATGTGATAACAGATTTCTGAAGAAACTTCTCTGCAAGAGAAACAAGCAGCTTTCTACACGAGACCCTAACCTTCAAAACATCACCCTGTGATATATCTGACGCAACGCTATTAAAGCTTTAACTTCCTTTTCAGCTACATAACCCAAATCCACATCTGGAATATTGCACTGGTTTTTGACGTCTTTGAAATCAAAATGTAAAAGTTTCTGAACTGAAGAGCTGGCCAAATTTAATGCATCTGCTTTCACAAATCGCTGGAGAACAGAAACTAAAATTTTTCTTAGGTCTTCACCCAGAAAAAAAAAGATTGCAGCAGTTTAGCTACAGATATGAACAATTTCGGTTTCAGAGGAGTGAGCTAATGTATAACATTAATGTTTTCTCACGACAGAACATGATTGCAAGTAGGTTGTTATTATTTTACCTTTATCAACATTTTCAACAAAACACTTCAATTTTGGTATCTCCCCCAAAGCCTTCTCTGCAACAGGTACATTTTCCATCCATCTATGGCTGCCAAGTTGTGAACTGATAATCTTCTCTCCTAGCAGGGGCATCCTTAAAAAGTGTGTACAGGCACCGTAGAAACTCATATATATCCCAGCCAGTAGCACTGCAGCCTGTTTTGAAGGCATGTGTACAACATGCAAACCACAGCTACCAATATTTAACACAGTTTTGTTATGTTCTCTTAGTACATGATCCTGCAACAATCTATACACATGCCAATTTACATTAGGACCATCCATTGACAACTGGGCAACAGCATCCAAAAGTCCATTAAGGATGTCTTCGGCAATGCTATGTCCTAAAAAAAGTGTGTAAAAGTTGATGACATTCATATCAGGAGTTGGTATGGAAAAGGGGTTAAGACAAGTTGCTTTCTGTGTCTTGTTTGATTCAGGCTTTCATCAAAAAGCAGTACATAATTTTGTTCAAGACAGAGAGCTGTTCCACTAACTCATTTTGCAAATAAGGAGCAGTTCCGAAAAAAGCCAAGTATGCTATTTTCTTTTCCCCACATGAGAATTATGATGCAATAGCACTGTCACTAAACATTTTTAAAAATATTCTGCTGATATTTTCATTTGATCTGTACGAGACATGTACACTCACAGTTCTAAATGTCCACAAAATTTCTGCATCAAGGACATCTTTGTTCAAAATTTGAGGGGCCATGCTTGATGCATTTTATCACCAGAAATACTTAGAAATAAACGCACATTCCCTGGAATTATTTGTGTATAGGGCTTATTTTGGTTTGTGATGTCAGAGGGCAGCCGCATGCCTGTCACCAATGGTAATTTTTGCAGATTAGTTAAGTCTTGATGCGTTTTACTCTTAATGTGGCTTTTGAGAGCACTTTCACCCATTGATAATAAACTGAATTCTATACTATAAAAATAACATTCGGCAGTATATTTATCTACTGAAGCACATAACCAGTCTTTTTAAATATGTCTACACAACCACAAGTTACAAAAAACACATTTCCCAGACATTTTGAAAACATACAACTTGCTACAGAGACCGGGAACACTGCCACTTTCATAACACCATCACAAACAAGGTAACAGCAGTGCTGCCAATGGAAACAGAATTATAACATTAGGAAGAAAGTGCAATGGAAAATGAAAAGTAGATAAAATGTAGCAACTTTTTGTCATTTTATTCATGGCCTCCTACTAAAAAAATAATCGCAAGCCACATGCATGGCTTCAGCCCATTCTACAGTCACAATGTCAAATAATAACACGTTTAAAAACAATATTGCACATTATTAGACTTACATTGTCTTTTCTTTTTCTCTTTGTACTAACCTGATCTGACAAAAGCATTTTCATTTTCTGTGACACATAACACAAGGTACTTAATTCTCATACAAAAATTAAAGATAACCATGTTACTACCACAGAAAATATATGTATTTAAATAGGTACATTAAAATGTCGAATGACTGTTGTGTAAATGTGGCCACCAAAAGAACATACATTTTTAAGACTTTTAATGCCAGTTTGTAAATAAACAAAACTTTGGCATGCAACAGCGCAAACGACACTGCCACTATCTTGTCATGTATCAATATTTGTGTAGATATCTCTCCTGTCGGTGGCTTTCGACTGAGTAGATATCGCTACTATCTATAGTTATTGATACATTGTAATTGGTAATATGCACACTGTTTGTAAGGACTGACAAGATTAACATTGATTTGGTATTTAAAAAAATACAATTAGAACCAAGAGGATTTTGCGCAGCCAGAAATAATTGAAAAGTACCATTTATTCCATCTTTGAGGAACTAAAATTAAAATTAAGCACTTTCAAGGCCTTTGGAATGGAAGATTTTTTTACAAGCACTCTCAAAGGATTTTCATAAGCGTACAAACCCTGTGTTAGTACGGCACAAAAATGTTGTCATCAATTTAACTGCTGTATATTCATTCCTTGTTTTCGGAATCTAAACTACATTGATTCCTAATCATAGAAATGTTCCTGAAATGTTATATTTTCTGTGCTTTTGATTTCTTCTTATGTATCACAGGTGAGTATGTTTGTTTTGATACTGAGTAGGTATGTAAATATGATAATGCAAAACAAAAATTGTCACAAGAAATTATGACGTACAATTAAAAAGATGGTTTTCTATTATATGTATTAACATCTTATGTAAACCAGTATAATTGTGCCTGCACTGTATATGGCATGCGTGGCTCTAAAGTTAAGGATGTTGCCCCACCATATTGCAAGCATATCCTCGTTCCCACTGCAACCTCCCTCAAACTCATTCAGCTCAGCAAAGGTTTGTTGAATGTGCTGGGACATGCTGCATGTTGACTAAACTTTGCTCTGTGACTCGCACTACAAATAAGGCTTTATTCTGCATCTTGCAGCTACGAATATCCATGCAAGCAAACAGCATTAAACACAAATGGGACACGTGTCGGCCATGACAATACTGTATCGCAACCTTCCTTATACTCGTGCCATTTGTTCACGGTAATCAATTCTTCTTGCAAATACGTGTATTTTAAAGTGTAGATGTGGTTCACTAAAAAATTAATCCTCACAGCTGTAGATGTGATACCACATTACCATCACAGCACAAATATTATCTTACTGTAAAACATAAGTAGCATGGCCACCTATCTTTCCATCACAGCTGATGCAATGAAGGAAAATGAAACAAATGCTATGAATTCAATGCACACATTCCTCTCATCTTTTAACTTTTGTTTCATGGCGGGCACTGAAAGACGATGTTAGCTAACTTGAATCCAGTACTCATGTATGATATTATAGCTGGAGTTCTTGTTTATCTTGTTTAATAGAAAAACGCTGATGCAGGGGGCTAGTTCAATGTATTTCTGTGGCAGGTTAAAATAAAATCGTATTATACTAGAGCTACTTGAAAAACGCCTCCCATCTGTTCTTCTAACAAAAATACAATATTTGTTTTCATGCTCCTTTCGTGAATGCCTGTTTCTCTTTGTTTTGGCTTACGCATTTTCACACCACTCCCTTTGTGTTTATCCTGCTGTCGAGCTGGGATAGCCCAGAGTTGATTTGAATTAATGATCAACTTAACTGGGCAGACTTTCTGAACGCAAGTAAACTTCAACTAGATCAAATTCAAACAAGCTGAGTAAAAATTTCACTCTAACTAGGTTAACCGAGTGACATTTCGTAAGCGCCTTATGCTGGTTCCACAATACAGTGATGTATTGATGAGCTGTAGCCAATAAGGACGAAGCATCAGTCTACCACAGTGCACCGGTGACGACTGTGTTGCACAAAATTCCGGCACTGTGATTGTCTGCAATAGCTGACGATGATAAAGAACTAGTGTGTGTACATAGAGAATAATAACAACTATGTATTTGTTTACATTCTGAAGATGTCAAACACGATTATGTCTACATTGTTGTATTTGTATTTTTATTGTTGCTCTATGAATGTACTTAATTGCTGGGTTGGTTCCAAAAATATGCAGATTCGGATTCCAGTTTCAGTTCCCAAATTTGGAAATCAATTTTATTTTAATTACTTGCAGTTTAAAACTTTAACTTTTGAAAAACATGATTTACTATTTCGGTAACCGCAAAGTTTTTTTACTAACAAATTTTAAATATGTATTATATTGGTTATGGATTTACAATTGTAAATAAATAATCTAACACAATTATTATGGCACTGGAAATTTTATACTGTAAGATCGGTACAATTTTAGTTACGCGATGTCACTAATTAAAAATACAGAATGAATTCTTTCCTACACAAAATGTTTATACAAATAACTAAGAAAAATTATGAATTTTAATTCTTACAAGAATTTTTACACAATATATGTAGTATAATAAAAAAAATGATACAGTACTGGGAAGTTATATCAAACTGTTCTGCTTGCACTTGAAGCTATAAACAGTAGGGCCCACTCAGAGATATTCAAAATATAGCCCTACATATAAAACTACATGGTTATAACATTTTAAAAAATTGAATAACTCCACTTATGAAATCACTAACTTTCTTCCAAGTTCATCAGTACAGTGTTGTTCTCGCAGTAAAGTATAAAATCCTCAACAAAAAATGTTACGTGTTCAGTAGTTAAAATATACTGTCTTATAGCGTCTGCATTCTGTCGAAAAATTTGCTGTCTGGTTCATCGAACTGGGCTGGACAACTGGCTGACTGTGGAGGAATGTGAAACTAGTGCAAAGCTTTCCCCTCTGTGTCAGCTTGTTCTCTTCCCTCTCCATTGACTACCGCAATAGGGTGGTTCAAGAAGGTTTACCACACGTGGTGGATCCCAGCATATGTCCGCCCACAGGTACTAAACTCTCAGTATTTCGGTAGGCCTAACTACTCATTCAGAAGCGACAGAATTTTCGCTGTTTATTAATAAAACTTTTCCGCCTGTAATTCAACAAATTTTTTTTAAATTTGAAATGCAGCAGAGTAAAAATTAAAGTAATTAACACTTACAAAGGAAAAAATAGGATGGAAGAACATGGTTTTGTTTAGTAAATAGATGGGTGATAAGCCTATGAAAAGAGGAAAGAATAAATTATATTTTAATCCCCCTAATTTTTAGGTGCCCGCCTACCTGGAGATATTTTACATGTTCAAGTCACGCGTGGAAGCAGTGAAACTATGAGCCGACTCCCACGCGTGGGTGCTGAGCCACCCCCTACATGCAAGGCACTGAACTGGCACGCAGTGTTTTTGTCGTTATGCCTATAACTACCCTAATATTTTATTGATAGAGATTTTGAAGTGAAGTCCAGTGCAGGTGTCTATCGTGGTTTCGCAGGAATCGTGTTAGTAGTATGTCAAATATTATATAGCTAGTTGGAAAAGGTGTTTTTTTTCAGGGGATCCAAAATTATATTAGTAATAAAAGTAATACAAGGAAGAAGCCATTCAGACACAGTCTGAAGTGTGTGCTCTTTTTGCAGATAATTATATTGAGTACACATTTACTAATTTTGTGGAAATCAGGTATTTAAACAAGCTGCAACAACAGAATACATAAGTACACGTGGTAGGTAAGTTTCCGTATTGGTTGGGCTGCTGTCTGGTACATCCATCTTCGGACGCTGCTGATCGGAGAATGTTGTTCCGACATCATCTTGACGAGTTTGGCCATTTTGATGGCAAGTGGTTCTGGAGTTCACGTTACATGAGCCAATTTCACTTCTGTGTTTTTAGATATTCTGTGTTGCAATGCTGGTTACCAGACAGATTTGCTTTGCTGTTGCCCACACGTAGAACGCAGAAAATATTTTAACCACCTAGGTCTGTGGCCAGTATAAATTCCTGCTTAGATTCACTTGCACAGTATTAATTTTTTTTTAATTACACTGCTTTGCAAGAATTTTTATTTCTAATTCTGTTAAATATTAGACATTAAAGGTTAATTGTTCTCCACCCTATATCATTTTTCTGTGGATAACTTATAATGATTACTGCTGCAAGCCAACGATTACTTTAAATTCCGCAGTATATTCATCTTACCTAACCAAATTAAAAACTTCACCCATTTTAAAGTGTCAGTTTATTATGCACAACATGTAAAGTATTTCCTAATAATCTTCTGGATATGGAGTATTGAATACTTCAATGTTTATAAGAATCATTTATATATCTTAACTCGTAACGTGCAATGTGCTATTGTCAACAGATTGACCTTTAGTATATTGCATTTGAATTTTTAAATATTTTTCTAAAAATGAAATAATACTTAAATTTCTCCATTCAGCATCATACTCGGAAAAACATGTATTTGCTGTACGGCATAATAGGCAGCAAAATTGACAGCTGTCGACATTACCACGATCACGAAAACTATAGAAAAATTAAACTCCAGATTTAAAACTGTTGCTTGCTGTAATAAAAAAAATGTAAGCAAATAAAACCAACAATTTATTAACAAATTACTAAACAACATATGCATGCATATGTAATACATTTAATAAAAATATATACAAACACCATACATATTCTATGACTCATAAACGCAAGTACAAATCACTGGAGCTGAAATTATATAATTTTACAGCAAGCTCTCAAAATGAGTTTTTAGAGATTTAACACATAAGATGATAAATGGTAAAAAGAAATTTATCTAGCATTTTTGTGAACCCCGGGACTCTCAAACTAGCCATCACGACATGCCTGTCATGATGGCAATTTTGCTACTACGATTTTGTCATGACTGCTCATCTAAGTCAGGTGAGATATTGAGAGGTGCATCATAGTTTAATAAATGTGCGCGGGTGGATAGAAGAGCGCTGAAATGCCAGAATTAACTGTTTGAATTCTTTTCATTAAATAATGTTGCAGACTCCACTTCATAATATACAGATGAGTCTACTCGGCTATGTGAGTAAGAATTGTTAATCATCATGGACTTGATATCAAAACTTCAAATAAATATTTTGGACAAGATTCAAAATTTAAGTTTTTTTTTTTTTTTTTTTTTTTTTGGAACTTTTGTAACCATAAAACTTTGTTATAAATATCTTCTTTGGACATTCGAGAGGTCTGGGAATTTTAAGTGAAAATCTGTGCATGCTAGTGGAGGTGCACTTAATTTCTGTACATTAAAAATTGAACTTATCCACGAGCAATAACATTTTAAGAGTTTTAAGATCATGTCATGTCACGTAATCTTAAAATCAACATGGCTTGGAAAAGAGAGGTGATAAGAAATTTAATTTGGAAGTGTTACTTTTCTGACTGCAACTTTTTTTCTCTTTGGACTAGGCCTATCTCATTTCCAGTCAAAACAATTTTATTTATGCTTTCATTTTCACTGCAGTTTCAAACATCTCATTTATATACATTTTTCATTTCTTCTCAAGTTTCAGGTTATAAAATATGTTTGTGTAGAATTTAAAACAGTTAGAAAGTTATCTGTAATATCATTCATACAAATTGTATGGATTTTCTTCTGTTTTATTTCCTCTGTGTGTGCGTGTGTTTTTTTTTTTACGGGTTTGTGTGTAAATTGTACTTGATTTTTGCACCTACATTCATACTGCTTAAAAGATCTTTCATCTGGAATTGGCAAGTTTTCATTCTTGTGAATTTGTGTGCGTTTAAGCAAAACCAGGGAGCATTATTTGTATGCAACAAGAAAGGTGTCTGCTTTGATTTAATGACAATACTTATTCATATTTTTATCCAGGCATCTTATCACACATGCTGAAAAAGAAATATGACAGCTCCTACCTATACTTACATATATATTACATTATTTTTAAAGAAATTGCGAGAGTAGAAAAGATGATATCAATAGCAGTACTGCATTTATTATTAAGTTCCCGTGTAAGTAGGGCTACCATCGTTCAATAATACATTCAGTGAGAAATCCACATACTCTGCCAAATTCTTCCCAGCCAGATCATACTTTGCATCACCCCACAGTGGATTAGGAGTGTTAAAGTTGCCTCCTACTGTGGTAAAAGCTGTTCATAGTAAAATTAGCACTTTGGAAAGCCCTGCTTAAGATCTACTTGCATGCATGTTGTGTGTTCTTCCGCCTTATGTAAAATTAACATTGCCATGGGCTTCATCACTTTGTTCTTGCGTTGGTCATGTGAAACTGAGCAATTATTATGTAATGAATCTGCTCATTTTTACAGTTCGGGGCAAAAAAACAGAAAGGGAAATAAAAATTTAAGACATCACAAATGGTTACCGAACACTTTTTATTTGACTTTAAAATGTGGAATTACTCTCTCTGCACTGTTGCCAACTTTACTAATTCAGTGCGCCCGATTAAAATATATGCATGTAGGAGCAGTGATATTTTTCTAAGGTTGATTCCAAAAGTGCTCACGTTATTGCGAACAGCCTTTACGATGGATGTAGACGGACCCAAGTAGAAGCACTCACGTAACGTTTGGGTGAAACACAAAGAGAGGAAAGTCAGTTGATCATAATGTCGGTCAATCTTAGCAACAGCTAGTTGAACAGTATTTGGTAGGCATGGAACCAGTAATTCCACAGAGTAATTCCACACCAAGCTTAGTTTGTGCACTGTTATTGCGAGAAAAAAACACATCTGTGTTTACTTGAATGTGTTGTAGAAGTTGATTGTTCTTTCAATGTGTTTCTGGCAACATTATGACAACAGCAGGAGTGGTACTGAGATACTTCCGCACAAGTCCTCGTCGTAGTGGCAAATACCTACAATATGCAACATGCATATTTTTTGCTGGCACTTGGTTTTCAATCATGTGTGTGTTAGAAATGTATTTACAAAGTATCACAATTTAAAAATTAGTTTTTTGAAATTAGGTAGGTAGGTAGGTAATTGAGCTTAACGTCTCGTCGACAGTGAGGTCATTAAAGATGATGCAAGTTGCACAGGGAAGAGGGATTGAGTAAGGAATTGAAAGGAAATCAGTCATGGCCTTTGTTAGGGACCCACCCCAGCATTCTTCCTGGACTGAAATCAGGATGGCCAGACCAGGAATTGAACCCGAGTCCTCCCGAATGTGAGTCCAGTGAGTTACCACTGTGCCACCATGCTTGGTAATTAGTTTTGGAAAAGTTATGATTGAATGAAAGTTTTACTTTTGAAATGCCCACCAAAATGAGCCTGCTGACTCCATGACGTTCCCGAGTCAGACACAACCTCGAACGCCGCGTTTATTTACTTCGGCAGTGATGCGTAGTTGGCTAAATAGAAATTGTTTGAAGTTATGGAAAAAGAAAATAAAGTGTCAAGCACACCAAAATCACTGAAGTGGTTTATAGTACCACAGTGTACTAGTACATCTCGCAAAACAGCTGATAAAATATTTGTTAGTTACAAAAAACGAAACAAACAGTAAGATGTTTTGCCGAAATCAGTTCTTTTTGTTTGTGAAGACTATTTTGACATACATAATTATATTTAAAGTGTTTGTGTTTCCCCTAGGTAGGTAGTTTTAACACTGCACTTCTTAATGTCTACTATTTACAGCTGACACAACCTACATTACAGTACTATGGTATTGTTTAGTACACTCAAAACATTTACCAATTCGTATGTGATATAAATACATTTACAAAAAATTTAGCCACACAATGTAAACTATACACTTTGTAAATTTATGCAATAAAAGTTAGGTCTAACAGATTAAATTTGATATAGATATTTTTTAATTAATTTAATATAACTTCTAACATTCGTTTCAAGAGCACAGCTATCATATTTAGGCTATATTCATATTGTATGCCTAAATAATAACAGTCACAATGTTAATCCATGCAAATTAAAATTTTTTTTTTGGGTGGGGCTTGGAGTTCCTCTTGAAGAAAGTTTCGTTTATATTATACAGCATTTTTCAAACGTAGCAATTTCTAATAAATTTAAGTTGTTTTGATTTGTCTCTAGTTAGCTTTCATTAGCCTAACAATTTAAGTTAAATAGTAACTAAATTTTTACTTTCAAAACATGTTTTTAGAAATGTTCAAGGTCAAGGATGATCTTACTTTCATATTTGCCCTTCCCCATTTTTCTATGTAACTTAGATCAACGTTACAAAAAAATTACAAGATTAGGTCCACAAAATTGACACTAAATAGGCCTACGTTTTGTACGCAAGTTTGCTGTATCATTTTTATAACATTTTCCCTTAAATAAACAGAAAGAAAACAGCTTTTGAGGAATAAAACAAATTCTTATGCTTTTATTACATACTTTCTTTGCTGTATTTAATCTCATCCGTATTAAGTGTTTCTCAATCTACAATATCTATATTTTCAGTTTATGTGTACAGTTCTTACATCTTAAAAAGAAAGAGTAGACACGGCTATCGTGACATCAGAATAATAAAAGGTACATTAGGTACACAAAACTTAAGAAACAATAAGATACGCAAGTTAATTTTTTTATAATTTATTTGTTTCTAAACGCTATACTTGAGGCCTCAAATATAGTGTTTAGAAACTAGGTGGAACATGGAAATACAGGTTCGCCAGCTGGCAGCGTGGTGCTTGGCCCGCCATCAGCCTGCCACTGATCCGCAGCTGCTCGAGAAGTCAAGCGGTTGACGCATGCCAGCGCCTGTGTCTCCCAGACCATTTCCTCACAGCGCACCTCTACCAGCACGGCAGCAGGCACCCGTGATTTACAGCATTTTGCCTTGTAGTGCTATGGTGAAATGGTGCAACAGTGCGGCGACCGTAGTGCAGTGCAACGAGTAGCAAGTGGGGAGCCCACAAAGGGCTTAACTGCTCACACAGTATAAACCCTAAGTCAGGGAACTCAAAAGACACCTCTACTAATTTTTATTCAGTGCGTGTTTTGTTTATTTCAATGTTTATTGCAAAAGGTAAGTGTTTCATCTCATCTCACATGTCCATCCTCATTCCATTTTTATAGTTAAGCTAGGGTCATGTTTATGTTAAAAATAATGCAGAGTAATTTATTGAATTATTGTTTTGCAAGTGTTTGATTTTTTTATAAGTTTAACGCAATTGCTCTCCACATGCTGTGTCGCCCACCATGTCGGCAGTGCGCAGCCAGAGGGGAGCAAATCAGTAGTCTATGAGTGCTCACAGGGGTCGGTCCGTGTCCGTCGGGTCACACTCGGCTCAGGACGGCCTTCAACTTTTACACCACCGGTCATTTAGCATATCAGTAGATTCATTTTATCAGAACCTCATTTAATTAACCGTCCGGAGATACAACCCTACTTCCCAGGGCTTGAAACGCCTGGGGAAGCGTAAATGTACAACTAAGTTATATATGCTCCATGCGCCGGTGGCCCAAGCCCGGCATCAAGTGTAGTGTTCACCTAAAGTGAAATGTAATGTTTTCTGCAAGTCAAATATACATCTGGTAAGAACCAAATGTGTCGTTTACTTCAAAGAGCCTTCGGGCGTGTTAGAGAATGGGATACTTAAAAACCCGCCAAATTCTTATTATCTTTGTTCAGTGCCGTTGTGAATGTAATTCTCAGTAATTCAGTAAAACAGCCTCAGGCCCAGCCTTTAATAGGCCCACTGTTTAGCAAACAAGACAATTATTAACTGTGAGGGGCATGAAATCACAAACCAAAGTTGCATCAGGGCGAGCGGCCCACAGCATCCCGAAAACGTCAAGAGTCCCTCAATGCCCCTCAAACGCCTTTCACCCTTAACCATGCACCACACGGCATCACAGTGTAGGGTAGTGATTAGCGTGCTAGCTTTAGAACTGCTGTGACCGCAATACTCTTATCTGACATTTCTAAAGCAAAAAAAAACACGTGGTTTAGAATACAGAAATATTTGTAACCTTCTTTCTCAACATTACGTTTTATTTCTACATAATGTAGTTAATTTATCACAGACATCAAGCATGGCGCAAAACACAGTACGCTCACTGCAGTTCCCTTCATTACAATTTTGTTATTCTTGTGAATGTAATACCTAATACAACTTTGGCATTAGCAGTCATGAACATAAACATAGATAATAATACATACATACATACCTCAATAAAGTGTACAAACAAATAAGTTTTAACATGTGATGTATGGCTACTGTCACTTTGAAAATCACGACTGTGCGATGTCACATTCTTACCTTTGTAATTTTACACTTCTTATTTCAGGTTCCACAAAACAATGGGAACTGAAGTAATGACGTAACATTTTGATAACTACTTGCGGCAGATTTTCCTAATGCACTTCCACAATGTTGCCTTCCATTTACGTGCTGTGTGTTTGCAACATACAGGGGGCGGTCGGCGATGTACGACTAGTGACGTCAAACCAATGAGAGAGCGCTCCGCATCCACTTGACAGCAGCCGCAAAAGTTACTGTTTAAATACTAAAAACAACTTTGTCAAAACAAATTTTTATGCCACAAATTGTGCATTTTAATTTTCATACGCATATACAAATGCATTTGTATGATTTTCAACTGTATTTGCGAAATACGGATGTTGCATGTTTCTCGTGTTGTGGGAGATAGAAATAGCGGCAGGAACTTAGGCACTCCTCCCTTTATTATGTATTAGTCCCATAACTTCAGTGACAATGTCCAAAAATGCAGGATTGCTGTGTAAAGCTGGTAAAGTCCACTCTTGTTGTACCAAAAACGCATGTACCAATAAACTGTATCCACAGCTAATTTTCAGTGGTCCGGCAAAACTCCTGTATGAAATAATGATAGAGCTAAGTACTTGTATCATTTATAGGATGTTGCTCGATCAAAGAATATTTTGGATCCTGTAACATAAGATTTCCCGCAACGATTATCTTTAAGCAGGTTGTTTACGCAAACGTCTAGTAAATTGATGTGAAATACGTCATGTGCACCGCCGTTTATCACTGCTCTGCTGTATGTTGTCTTCCCAACACATCTGCCTGCAGCCTGGTGTTGATGCGAGTCTTGCTTGCTACCTCCCCTTACACACCTGATTAGAGGGGAAATGGTTACCTAGAAACCAGCATGACAACCTAGCATCCTCTACCCCCCCCCTTCTCGCAGCCGCGCAACCACCTGCCTACCCTTACGTTCCATTGAGAAGGGAAGTAGTTGTCTAGCAAAAGAAGTTGCTTTCTATCTCTCTCTCTGCTGCACGTGCTTGCCTTCACACACCTGCCGCAGAGCAAATAAGTGTGCCTGGCGAATATAGAAATTTTATCAATATTATCAGTTGCATGTGTATTTCGAAGCAAATGATTTCACGTTGAAGAGTTTTGCAATACATTTTAATGAGGAATTATTATTTGCAAAGATGTTTTCTTTTGTGACCAAAGGTAATTTTTCCCGTAAGGTTGGTGTTTCATTGTATCTGGCGTAAAATCAGCATGATTTAAAAACGTTAATATTTATTTAACTTAAGGGGCAGCATTTTTACGAATAAAATTGTATGCCTAGATGCATATACTTGATCTCCCCTTGTCAACAAAAATTGTTTGAACATCGAGCCAATTGTATTACCAACCGCAAAGTTTGTTTTCGGTAACTTTCTGGGGGGAAATCGAAGGATTTATTTAAAGTAATTTCACGCATCTTTGCGGTGTAACTCGCGGCAGGGAAAATCAGAGGATATGGTTTTAAATGATTAATTATTAAGGACAGTGAAGAAATAAATTTCAGTTGCACTATTTATTAATTTCTTTCTCAAAATTACAAGTCTTTATTTGCAGAGAAATATAATTAATAACTTTAAAAGACAGACATTTGCTACATGCGCAAGGTGTCTGCAACATGTAGTGGTGTGAGGGGGTGGGGGTATAGGGCAGTATTTTGAGATGTTATATTCTTTACTTAAATGAGTTTAGGTGAAATGATTTTTTTATCTATTATTTACAGCAATACTTTTTATAAATTTCCCATTTTTATTGTGTTTATTAGCTAACTTTATTCACAGATAATGCACAGCTCTCTTTATACTCAAAATGAATTCTAATAAGGGCATACTGTAGTTGGTGCAATAGTATTGGATGGTATAAGCGACCATCATATTCCGGTTGTAGAAATTGGGATTGGCAGGATGAGGGAAGTGCCAATGGCAGAAAGGTTGGTGTGGCAGTATAGGAGGGGAGACAACAAGGGGGCAGAAATCTTCCTGAGAGACAGGTTTAAAAAATAGTCTATGGAGGAGGGTGTAGAGGGTTGTGGAGGGAGTTTAGAAGATTAATGGAGGTTATGTTGGAGAAATTTGTGCCAATGAAAAGGTTACGGACTGGGGGAGATCCCCCATATTATGGACAGGAGATTTTGAAAATGAAGAAAAGTGCAGAAAATTACATGCCAAGTGGAGAAATGAAGGGATGATAAGATGTAAAGAAATGATGAAACAAATGGGTAGGGAGCTTGAAAGGAAGATCAAACAGGCAAAGAATGTATTTCTGGGGAACATGGTGGATGAAGGAAAAGGCAAGGAATGGGGGAAATTGTTTAGGTATGTTAGGCGGTTAAGGGGAGGAGAGGAAGGGATCCCTCTAACAGGAAGGGATGGTAGGCATGCGACAAATGACCAAGAAAAATTGCCAATGCTGCAAGGACAGTACTTGTCAGTGTTTGCGGCAAAGGAGTGTTGGAATAGGGGGACAAACAGGGTTCAGGGGGTGTATAGTGAGTTTAAGATGAGGGAGTGGGGGATAGAAAAGGTAATTAGGGGTTTGGAGAGCAGTAAGGCAGGGGGACCAGATGGGATAGTAAACGCAGCACTAAAGTTTGGTGGCAAGGAGTTGGCGAAATATTTAGTAGGGCTGTTTAAAAAGTCCTCAGGAGAGGGTAAGTTACCACAAGATTGGAAGGATGCTATGGTGGTACCTATACACAAGCAGGGAGAGGATAGGGGGAGGCCTGGCAGCTACAGACCAGTGAGTCTCACATCAAGTACAGGAAAAGTAATGGAGAGGCTGGTGGTGCAGTATGTGGTGAGGGTAATGGACAATAGGAATTGGTTGGAGGAGTCCCAGCATGGTTTCAGGAGGGGTTACTCATGTGAGACTCAGCTCGCTGGGTTATTAGAGGATCCAGTGCAGGTAGTTGATGAGGGGAAGCAGGTGGATGCCTGCTTCATAGATTTTGAGAAGGCATTGGATAAGGTGCCCCATGGAACATTGATGAGGAAAGTGGAGGCGTAAATACCAGACAGGAGGGTAGTGGAATGGATAGGGGACTTTCTCAGGGGGCGAAGGCAGAGGGTGAAAGTGGGGGAGGCAATATCGGAGGAAGAGGAGGTTATGTCAGGGGTACCACAGGGAAGCGTGCTGGGTCCTTTGTTATTTACCATAATGGTAAATGACATGGGTTTGGGGATTAGAGGAAAAATCAGATTGTTTGCAGACAATTGTGTTGTATATGCTGAGGTGGGAGAAGGGGGGCATAAATTTGCAGGCGGACATTGATAAGATATGGTTGTGGACGAGAAAAAATAAAATAAAGATAAATGTAAGAAAAACTGTGGTAGTGAGGTTCACAAGGAAGAAGATGATAAGCAGAGACATGTACAGATGGGAGGGACAAGAGATAGAAGAAGCAGCAGAATATAAGTATCTAGGGATAGTACTGCAGGGAGACCTCAGGTGGAAAAAAAACAGGTAGAGAGGGTGGTTGCAAAGGGAAGAAGGGCTCTGGGTATGCTGGGAAGGGTGCTGAATGGAGTCAACTGTGAGGTGAAGGAGAAGGCGTATGGCACAATGGTACGGCCAATGTTAGAATATGCTGCAGCAGTATGGGACCCGTATGTGGAGAACTGGAAAAGGTGCAGAGAACGGCAGCAAGATGGGTGAAGGGTAGGTGGAGAAGGCAAGGGCAGGATGATGAGGAAGAAGGGAACTATAGGCCATCAGTGATGATGAAAGAAATGGGGTGGAGCTCATTGAAGGACAGGAGGAAAGTTGAACGGTTAGTCAGGATGTACAGGGTGGTGAATGAAGAGGGAGGATGGGGAGGGATACACTGCAAGCTAAGTAAGGGGGTGTTTAGAGGAAGCGGAAACAACAGTGAGAAGCTTCAGAGGGTGTGGAGGAGAACGGAGCCGGGTAGGCAGTCCATGCTTGTAAGGTCTGTGAGGGAGTGGAATGTGTTGAGGAAGGAATTGGTATCTGTGAGGGGTTGGTAAATTCAGGAAGGGAGTGGAAAAGGAGTTGGTTGGGTGAAGGAGAGTTGAGAGAGCTCGCCACCGGGCGGTAGCCTAATTGCAAGTGTATGTATGTATAAGGTCAGAAGTTTATTTTATTGATGTACATGTCAGAACCCTCATCAACTGAAATCTTGCATGTATGGGAATTTTTTGACAGTCCCTGAAAAATGGTAGATAGGTAGTCAACTGTACATCCATTAAGCTGATTAATTTCAGTACAGTGTTATATAGTTTATTTTATCAGATGAACGAAGTGTTGTCTTGTGAAGAGAGCATAACAACAGGTTGGATGTGAGCATATTGTTCTGGAGGTTTCCGGAGGGGTACCCCACTGCGGGGTTGATCATTCGTACGATTAAGTTCAAAAGGATACTGTGCCACATGTGTCAATTTGGTGGGTGGTTGTGTTGTCGAGACACGGCGAACAACATTCGTTCTCGTCAGTCCCTGTCGGTGAATAGCCTTCGCAGAGGTTTTACCAGTGTGTTCCAACTGTCGTTTGGCAGAGTTGCTAACAATTGGCAAATGTCTGTAGTGGGAAGGGCGATCTTGACACCCAAATCACCATCATGCACATTGTCCTTGGTCTGCAATTAGTCGGGAAATGTGGTATGAAAATTTTTGTTCCCTGGACATGCATAAAGGAACAATCTGACATCTGTAATATGTGCGCAGATTCTTCAAGAACATTTTTTTCGTGACTGTAGAGTATCCTAGATTACCGTATGTATAGCAATTACGTGTTTTAACTTTGTACTCAATTACTCATTGTGAGGACATTTCTTTACTGTATCGGTAGCCAGATGAATACAATTGGTGCAAGTAGCTGTTCCTTCGTTATAATTAAACAATCCAAACAAGCAAGATGTCGTTTGGAACTTCGACAATTAATTTTGGTGTGCCCAAAATGATGACACCTGTTACATATGAGAGAGATTGTATTTTTGGTTTGACAGTGAAACTATGTTTGCAGACTAATACATTATCAGGCAGGAGTTGACGTGAAATGGTAAGTGCAATGAGTTTGGTACGTTTGTATAGTTTCATTGTTTTTCCGAAACCTCTTTCACGTTCATTCAACTTTTAACAAAGTGATATAGTATTTCTAGTCCAGCAAAACTTTCTTAGTGTGTGAGATTTAAAGGTATCCCATATATAAGTCCTTGTTTTCTACTTGGGTTGGCTGTGTGTTATGAAAGCATTGGCAGCTTGTGGTGTTTTCATTGCCAATTTGAGTCTGTTTGGTCACGCTCTTCGAATTTCAATCATGTCCTAAGATAAATCATGGGAGTTTTTTCCCTACTGATACTGGATGAAGATCGCCTATATTTTTGTCTGCTCTCTCGACAAAATGTATGGTCCCAGATATGCCATGCTGTACAGTGTCACATTAGATGAGGAGTCTATTTTTATTTATTTATTTCAATTCACCCTGGCAATACCTTTACATGTCTGTAAGAAAATAGGGATATGGAGCATGTCAATAAGATATTATTTAATACAGGTTTTATAAGTAAATAAGTACATCAATAACAAACATTTACACATACACCCACGGATTATACCTTACTCAATTACAATAACATGAGAAGTAGGTACTTACAAATTATAATTATTTTCCACGAAATTTATACAATACAATTACATTATCAGTTACATAGGTCTGGGGCCTGTTGCACAATTCTACTAATATTGTTAGTAAAGTATTATAAGTTAAAGGGTACAAATTACCAAGTACTAGTAATTTGTGTTGCATATTGGAAAACTGTTTTCTAATATTATAAGTTTATTGGTACAGGTAAATTTCACAAGTTACGAGTCAGCTGATTGGTGCAGTTTAGTTTTTCATTTGCTATTCATCAGGAATTGCCTCCCATTTTATATCGACACCGGCTAACAGCCAACGGCGATAGAGCCCGTGATGGCGCTCACCACGCACGTGTCCTGCACGTGCGCAAAAAGGCTGATAATTTTGAACTTTCATATAAATGTTATTTCCAGTGTCAAATGCGATATATTGTCTTTGCAGTGTTTAATATATCTTAAAACGTGTTCATGTGTTTGTACTAATTTTAAATTGTTTGTTTATAAAAGAGATTAAGAACAGTCAATATTCCGGAATGAACCCAGTCATAAAGAGACACTAAGATAACATTGAAATTCATAAGAAAATTATAGAAATGTAAAAAAATTCGTAAATTTAATTTGTGCCATTTTATTTTCAATATAAAATATTTTACTCAGCGTGTATAGCACTTCCGCTTATATGAAACCTGTAGGCGGCCATGGTAGGTCCGTGCGATGCTTGTATCTGGACAGTCTGTCGAGGAGAGCTGGCGAGGTAAGACACTGTCACGTACGCACTACAACTTTTATTCACTGATTTAGGTTTCCATAGTTATTTAGTTTACCGGTTAACCTTTGCTTGCGTACGTTTTGTCAGACATTTTCCCCAGCATTATGCTTCTGCTTTATTAATTTCTGCACCAACCTTCTGGCAATTTCAACTTAATCGAGGAGGAGAAGTATGTCGGAGAGGTCACGTGACCTGCGCAACTTGAATCACGCACCATCCACCTATGTTTATGGCGTTTTATTGTAACTTCTGCATTATTGCTACACACAATTTCAAGAACTTTGTTTTTATGTATGGATTTGAGGGTAATTTTCGTGTTTGAATATTTTACGGCAACATCATGTATAACCACGTTGCCGACCGACGCCAAGTCTTTGTATGCGCCATCATTGTGTTTGAGAGCTTATTTATGTAACATCGTATGTGCAATAATTTATTTCCAGGTTGTATGTCAATTTTATTCAGGGTTCAATGTATTTTTCATGTGAATTGATGTTTTTTGTACTAGACCATGCGGTCAAGTTAATGTTTGGTTTAACCGCCATAAGGCATGTCACACGCCTGCAACCAGTGCTATCGTAACGAGACTAATTTTCTCAGCAAGAATAACCTTTTGTCTGACTTTAGCGTGCTGTTCCACACAGAAATATTGCAATTTCACCTGCACCACGTGGTCCGCTACAAACTACATCCAGCGCCATCTAAGCTTGTTTTCACACACGTGTGTGTTTATTGTGAATATTCATCTCGTGTCCCATCTTATTTCATGTATCATTCAAGGTTTTATGTAATTTTGTAATTAGTGTACAGTGCAATTATTCCCGTCCTAGCCGGCTCTGTGTATAGGTCATCACCACACTACCCACGTGCTGGAGGGCGAGCCTCGACGAGTTTGAGTTAGTGATGCAGAGTAATCACACATGTCATTATGTATTAAGGGTTTCATTTGTAATTCACTGTGTCCTGTCTTCAGGGAAAAACCGTCAGTCCACCCTAGCGGCTGTCGGCCCTCTTCCCTTGTGAAGGCTGTGCTTTCACGCACCTCGGTGAGATCAGCCATCTAGACGTGCGTTAGAGTAATTGCAGACTGGGGATCACCCAAGCGGAATTGGCTAGTCATGACCGAGATAATGATTTCATTGGCAAGTTGATGTGTATGAATAATATCAATAAAAACAAGTCTACAGTGAACTTATATATTTTATTCAGTAGTGACACACATATTTTATTAAGTGTTTATTTCAAGTGATGTTTAGTAAAAAGTTTAATATTGCATACGTGTTTGTAAGTACACACGGGTGAGATGGACACACAGAACCCACAGCATCCCTGAGAACCCTGAGTCTCAATAGTGCGGTGATTGGGAAGCACTGCTGACGCCCAAATTACCAGTAAGTATTTGTGTCACTGTTCGTCTCATGTCTCACCAGATGGCGTCAAGTGCACTCGGCGTGCATAGCACTACCGCTTTTGTGAACCCCGTAGGCAGACATGGTAGGTCTGGGAGATGCTAGCCTCGGCGCAGTCGTTGCAGGTGGTCTGGCTATGTAAGACCCTGTCACATATGCACTTAAAATTATTTGCACTGATCTAGATTATCATAGTTCATTCTTAGTATACCGGTTAACCTTTGCTTGCTTACGTTTTACCAGATATTTTCCCAGCATTATACTTCCGCTTAACCTAATCATTTGTGCCCTTGTGGCTTTTGGAAATATAAATGAGAACGGAGGAAAGATGCCGACGAGGCCACGCGGCCCACGCAACTTGAATCAGGCGCCATCCGCCTATGTTAAAGATGTTCCAGTGTTATTTCTGTATTATTGCTGCGTGCAATTTTAAAGGCTTTAATTCTATGTATGTATTTGAGGGTATTTTTCATTTACGGTCACATCACTTGCAACCACGTGGTTAATAACCGCCAAGTCAATACCTGCGCCATCCATGCACTTTGAGAGTTTATTTGTGTAATGTCATGTGTGCCATAATTTATTTCAGGATTCTATGTACTTTTTATTCAGGGCTTCATGTAATTTTCACGTAACTGATGCTTTGTATGTTTGATTTTCTTGCCCTCCGGCATGTTACTAGTCCAAAACCAATTCAATCTGCAAAAGAATAATTTTCTCAACATAAATAATAATTTGTGTGACCAGAATTTGCCGTTTTTGCTGAGAAATACTGAAATTTCACCAGCACCACGTGCTCCGCTGCAACGCTTATCCAGCGGCATCCGCGCCATCTAATCTTGCTTTCATGCGCTTGCATGTTTATTGTGACCTCTCATGTCATGTCCCAGCATCTTTTAAGTGTATGTGTATCATTCTGTGTAATTTGTACGGTGATACTATTTCCGTCCTAGCCGGCTATGTGTATAGGCCGTCACCTCACTAAACACGTGCGGCAAGATGAGCCCCAGCGAGTCCGTGTTAGGGATGCCAAATAATCACACATGTTTGTTCAGCTTGTTCATTTTGTAATTCTCTGCGCCCTCTCTTCAGGGAAAATCGTCAGTCCACCCTAGCGGCTGTTGCCCTCTTCCCTTGTGGAGATTGTGTTTTCTAACACCACAGAGAAATCATCCATCTAGGAATGCGCTATATTAGTTGCGGGCATGAGAGCACCCAAACTGAGTTAGCTTGACACCTCCAAGTGTAATTCGTAAATTAAACTCCTGGCACGTTTTCTTTTGTATGAGTGGTATAATAAAAGCAAGTAGTACAGTACATCAAGTGTTTCTTTTTAGCGAAAGCCACATCTTACCATTGTTTTTAAAAGTTTTGTATTGCAAAGTGTTTTGTAAGTACGCTCGGGTGAGACGGACACACAGAACCTACAGTAACCCTGAGTCTCAACAGTGCGGTGAATGGGTAACACCGCTGGCGCCCACCTACAGTAAGTTATTGTGTCACAGTTTGTCTTTGTGTCTCACCCGACTGTGTCAATATTTATCTACATGTAATTATTCAACTATTCCGTTGTTCTTCCTTCAATGGTATTTAGAGGTTAAGGGCTGTTGACATATTTGTGTAGTAGTTATGGTTAACTGATGAGGATGGGAAGCGTGATAAACAGCATAAATCAAAACTATGTATCTTCTAAACAATCAACAAATATCTGTATTATTTGATGCATTCAATAAAACACTAATAAAGCAAGAAAAAGTGCAAAATGGAAGAAAGTTAATTCACATGCACAAGATTGCACCATACTATCGGGCAAAGATTGTACATATAAGGATGTTTGGTGGCCGAATGTACTGAAATGTACAATCAGTTCAATAAATAACCCACTAAATAGCTTTTGTTTTTATTGACTTGAGCAAATCATTATTGCAACATAACCTAACCTATCCTTATCCTGCTTCCAGGAGAGAGCAAATAACTAGTATGGTTGTTTATAAACTGTGAGATTTATGCATCACGTAATGTGGAACATGTTTTAATTTTTCATTAATTCAAGTAACTGTTCTATTAACTGTAATTACCCCAGGCATCTCTCCCCCCCCCCCCTCCCAAAGTTCTGAACTGGGTTCCACTTGCACACTGCAATGCTATACATATCTGGTGCTTAGAAAATAAGGCAACACTCTTTTTCTGGAGAAATAATTCATTTGGAATCTCTCATTTCACTTTGCATTATTTTTCAAAATTAAAATTTCCTCTTAACCTACAAAATTCCCTCCTCCAATTAAAGCGCACTGCTCTTTGTTGATACTGCAGTCCAAAAAGACCTTTATCCCTGGATGAATCTAGCCACATATTCTGCATAGTGGCATTAATAAAAGTCAACATGAAAGCCTAAATACTTGCACAGCCTCACTTGTAACTTGAAACTATACGCACGCGGACACTTGTAGAAAATGTACTAATGTAAATTAATATTTTTTGCAAACTTGTAGAAAAACCATCAAGCATCAATTATAGTAAAACTCACTAATATTTTCAGTTTTACAACTTGTAACTTGTTATTGTACAACACTATGTTACAAGTAGTCAGCATTATTATTAACTTGTAAATCATTATGCAACAGACCCCTGGTTCATTTATAGTAATATCTACATAACACAGTTACAGTAAATGTACACAATACAGTTACAGGAATAATTACATAATATATGTTAGAGAGAACATGTAGCATGCATATACATAGCCATTATTTATTTTGTAGGTAACCAAGTGTAAAATGGGCTTGTAACTAAAAGGGACTTGATACTTTGTTTCAATAGATTGTTATTGATGTGGTAGAGCTCCTTGAGCTGAAGGGGAAATTTTTGTTGCAGAAAAGTAAAATCCCTTTTGAAAGTGAGTAAGGAAGGCTGAAGGGGTGTATTATACCTTGTACCATAATTATGGACTTCCGTGATAGAAGGAAATTTCTCCAAGTTATCTGCCAAATGAGAGACGGAGTCTTAAATATAGGTGTTACCCTTAAAGTGTAAGAATATCCTCACTCTTAAAGACTTGCCTATATGCGCTTATTACACAATATTCTTATTGCTTCTTTTTTTTTTGTAGAATAAAATATTTTTTACTGTCTGTTGAGTTTCCCCACAAATTCCATATTTTAGTATGGAGTGAAAGTACACAAAACATATTTGTTTTATTGTTTCCTTTGATACTAGAGGTGCCAAGAGATCCGAGGGAAAAACAAGCGGCATTAAATTCATTCATTCATTACACAACCATCAGGTTTTTTCCAGTTTACGTTGTGGTAAATCTCTAAGCCAAAAAATTTTGTAGAGTTTACAGTGGTTAAATAATTTTCATTACATTTAAGAACAACTTTTCCATGTCTTTTGTTGGTTGTAAGATATTCTACATAATTAGTCTGGTCATTATTATGCAAGTGTCTATTCACTAAAAACCATTCCTATAATTTCACTGAAGTTGATTGAGCATCTCTAATAGATCATGCAATACTGCCCTTATTAAAATGCTTGTCTCATCAGCAAATAAAACTGTATATTAAACTTTCAAGAAGTAGATGGATTATTTAAATGCGAATTATGTAAGTACATTGGTAAGTAATTTACGAACACAAGAAAGAGTAAAGACCCTAAAATAGAGCCTTGTGGAACACCATGCTTAATGTGTAAAGGAGTTGTATAATTATTTGACAATTTATCAGTGATGACTGTTTGTTGGTATCGATTATTAATGTAAGAACTAAACAACGAATTAAATTTGTGCAGAAGATCAAACATCCTGCAATGTACAAGTACCTAATACACTCAGCGAGATGAATGGGATGGGCCTTCGTATAATTTACGCATGCATTTTCACTGTACCTACTCTTGGAACGATCATCTGTCGCACTTACCTCAGTTCCCACCTCTTCTGTGTGAACTTAACCCACTACAACGTATGTGCGAGTATTGATTACTGCTTCCTTTTCCTACGCTGTTATTACAATTGAGATAATTGCTTATAAAAATCGATTATTCATTATTTTATTGAAATCGATTCATCGATAAATTTAAAACATTTCGATTATTCACGATTATCAGCTGATTTTAAAACCTTGACAGTTACCTAACATGGTACCTCCATGAACTAGCCACAAACCGGGTGACATAGAAATGTTAAGGGTGTTAATTTATACCTTCAACCATTACATTACATTTAGTTAATGTCATTGGTTTGAATTCAATTTTCTCGTAGACTGGATATAGAAAGTGACTTCGATAGTTGTAAAATAGTTATCAATAGTGTTATAACTAGTTGTTTATCATGATAACTTCATGTGTATACATTTTTTAAATGCCAATTAAGCAAAACATATCGTGACGTTTTGTAATTTGTATTCGATATTTTGTAAGTTCCGAAGATAACACAATATAAAATGTTAACTCCAAAAATACTGTATGTCTCAACTTTTGCAACAAAAATCAGTCTACTATTAAATTATAGTATAATGTTTCGTCACCTCACAATTTGGAAAACTACACGTTCTATGATATTATGACGTATCTTCAGATATCATATTTTACTTTTAATTTAAAAAAAATGAATTTTTTTTTACTCATGGGAGCCATTTTCCATCTTGAAATTGCAATGCTTTTGTGGTTATATCTACACTAAAAGAGTTAAATTATAGTTTTTTATAGAATCAAATTGTGTTTTAAAATTTTTTGGCATTTTAACAAAACAAATTGCAAAACTAATTTCATATTTTATTTGTGTATCCTATCATCAATGAGACAAAACTTAAATTTGATTTGATTACAAGTCTTAATGATGAAAAATCTTGCCCGACAATAAATAGTTTGTTAGTAGCATTCTGAATGTTGATTATGATTATAAGGGAGTAAAGACAATTCACAGTGGTGGGGTCATAAATGTAAAAGAAAATTTCAGATTAAAATTTTTATAGTAACTAAAATACAATTTTGAATTATCTTGGACAATACAAGTAAAAAAGGGGGGAGGGGAAAGTAATTTCCAGCAGGGCAGCATGCTACTTCCCCCCCCCCCCAAAATGGTTATAACCCAGCTTCACATCACAATCACTGCAAGATGTGTATTGCCTGGTATCCCAGACAATGAAGGCCAAAAATGAGCATATGTCGGAAGAAATTAGAGACAAGCTGAATTTCCGTCAGTTGTTAGGACTTAATTAGAGGAGTATTTGCTCAAAAGTCCCCGCCACCCAGCCCCTTGTGCTTCCACCCCCCCCCCCTTTTTTTTTCATATTAAACATCAATTTTGCAATCCTTTTATTTATCGCTCATATCTCCATCAATATTTATTCTAAATTCATAAATTTTATACTATTTTATTCCACAACATCTACTCTTTAGAAAATCTTTTGTGACATATTTCTGTACACATAATACTTTCACGAGAATTCGCTAAAATAGGAAAAACGTCCCTTGGTAATTTAATTTTTTTGTGGCTTTTTTTAGAGCACAACACTTTTACTTGGTATAATATCACCAAACAGTTTAAATAAAAGTTGTAGCGCAGTCTTCAACCTTTCAAACAGTATACATGCTTCTACTGTTAAGGGGGGGGGGGGGGTGTCGGGAACACGTACAAACTGTAAGAGAATAGTGGGCATCCGTCATGGCTATAGCCTGGTCTAAACGCAGGGGCACTTGCTGCCTCTTGCTTATGTGAAATAAGTAGTTATTCCAAGTGAGAAAGTTGTTATCTTAAAGTAGAACCGATTATGTATTATAACATCTAATACTACTGTAGGCCTTTGTAAGAATATAAACTTCTTACAAATGTATTTATGATAAAAACAGATTTTCCTTGTTATGTTAAGATTTTGCCAGTTTTGGTTCTGGACAGCTTTGCTCCAAATCTCAATATTTAGGATCACTCCATTATCCACCACCTATGAACCAACCGTGTCCTGGACTCATGACAACTGACAGCTGTGGATTTTAATAAACTGTTACTAATTTGAGTAATAGAAATCAATGTCATCCACAGCATCACGGACCTGCCACCTACCACTAGTTGTTTTTATCTTTTTATTTTTTAAATCTTCGCTTTCATTTTCTTACGTTGTGTTTTACTGTAACAAATAATTCATAAAGTACTACATATTAACAAATCTTTAGGTTACTTCTAGATTACTATTTACATTATGTATATGCTACATGATTAATCATCATCAATTATATCTTGATAATCATCCGGAATTGGTGCATTGTGACACGAATGTCCACTGAAATGCATAATAAATAATATTAATATGTCGAGCAAAATTTAGTTACATTAATTTTGAAAACCAATTGCTCCTAAAGTGGCACTGCCCTGGCACTAAACAGTATAAACCATGCATACAAACAATTTTTATATGTTGACACTACAGCATCATAAGAATAACAGGTGGACTCCAGCGGGGCAGGGTAGCGGGTAGCCGGGTAGGGGTAGGAGACGTTAACTGCACTCATTGTTCATGCAATATACACCTGATCCCGACCCTCCAATTATAAATATATGAATACTGCTGGAAAGCTTAAGAATTGCTCAATAAGTTTTATTCTACTTTTTTTTTTCAATAATGCATAACAAATGTGATAAATAGCCAATATTACGTTTTTCTAAACATAAAAATGAAAATAATTACATAAGTAATCTAGTTAGGAATAAAGTATTAAATCTAGATAATATCAAGCTAGTCTTATTTGGCTGATATTATAAGGATTAATTATACCTCGTTTAAGATATTTAAATAAAGAAATAACGAATATTTGAGTGATAACCATTTACAAAGCACTTCCCAGACTTTACCCTCCAGTAGGGTTACACTGAGAAAAAGGCACGTGGCCACTATGAATTACTGTGCAAAATTACGACTTCCCAGGCAATGTTATTCCATGGGAATGGAGGAGCAGAGAAGTCTTGGGCAGCTAAAACACACGAGGTTCCAGTACTCTAATGCCTATTGCAGTTAAGTGGTTGGTTACAAAATGTTGATGTGCCGCCCAAGCATGCGAAACACAAGCCCATCGGTCTGCACTTCAGACTCCTCAAGCCACTGTGGTATGACTAACTCTCTCGCCGTGGCCCGCTGGCTAATTTGGACAGACCAGCAGGCTGTGCAAACTGCTTTCTTACACACCCAAATCCAGAAGAAACATACACATGTTTCTTAAAACCAAACCATTCTTACATAATTAATTATAGAAATTACAGAAACCATTTCATGAACATGTTACACTGTGTGATGTGAAATGTGGGTGAAATACGTTTAAAACAGGAATGACAGAGAAATAGTAACATGTATACTTAAGCCTGTAGGGGGCTTAAATTATGTAATGGTTACATGCATAATCATTGCGTATACATCTATCCTTGATCGTATTTTAATTACCTGTTAATTAAACATTAACCTGATTTCACATGTTCTACTTTCAGAACACATATGCATAGAAGCACGTGTCTGCACTGCTCTTGCACTACACTGCTCTGCTCCTTGCGGTTTCTGCACGAGTGCTCTGGTGACCACTGTTCACTGCACTCGTGAAAAGCATTCTTCGGGTAACTGATGCAGGACATTACTTAATCGGTGCGCATCAGCGCCTGGTAGAGCGCTGCTCCCTACAGCGGCAGCCGGCGATGGTGGGCAAACGTGCTTGGGGGAAGCAACTGACGTCACACCGTGTTTCGCGGTTTCATGTATCCGGGCGGCCATCACTTCTTGTTACCAATCATTTTAATGCAATAGTGTAATTTATCGGAACCAACTCGTCTTTGCCGCTCGGGACTCCACCAGTCACCTTCCCCAATGCTTTCATTGTCTGGTGAAACTTCATTTTCACAGATAACTATTGTTTGGCATTCGTGCCATTTTTGCAGTGGTGCCCAAACCAGCGGTTGAAGCCCAGTTATTTTGCTGTAAGTTGTTTTCTAGAGGAACATGTAATGTTAACTCAGTAAAAGCTACATTGTATGAGTTTGAGTGTTTTTATTCGGGCTACCTTCAGGCACTTAGGGGCATGGGCCCCCACCATGGCCACCATAGTGTGATATTTATGCAAGTGTCTTTAATAATGTGTATAAGTGTTCATTTGTAACTGCAACATGTGTAAATGAATTTTAAGAGTGTGTGGCTAGCCTGAATAGGCCACAGCATGTCAAGAGATTGAATTATACAGTTATCACGAAGAGTTAATATTTTACCACCAAAAGAATTACCACCTTGGTCGTCGGCCTTCATGGCCCTGAAAGAAGAGTCCGCTCAACCAGAACTTCATGGTATGGCCAGAACCTGGATGATACCTGGCGCCTCGGGTAATGTTACCTTTTTCAAATTCCCAAACCTAATCCTAACCCAGGAACCTGGTAAACCACAAAATTCCCATCACAAAATTTTTCCAAATTTTTTTCCTGCAGAAAATTTTCCTGTCAATATTTCTTCACTACCGCGACGAGGGAACCAGGTGGATGACCAGTAAAGCCAGCAGTGCCTCAATGCCTTCCAGATGCATCTAAATTGCAAGGAAGATGCCACATAGTCAGTAAGAGAAACTTATGAAGAACAGTGGACCATCACCATTGGGGTGGCGAGGAAATAGCGCAAGCAGAAGGCAGCCATTTTGGGATGGAACATGATGCCAGCCTCGCACCACCTGCTCAGCGCAGCGGACAAAGGAAAGGGCTCCTGTTTCGAACCGGTCATTACCCCCTAACAGCATGTGCTGAGGGGACAGCCGAGAGAGGGAAGGTACTCCCACCCTCCAACACAGTGCCACACTTCTTCGACCCCATCATCTGCACCCGCGCATGTGGGTTTGTTGACAAAGAAACCATGGCTGGCCATATGCAATCTGGTTGCACTGGCTCGGTTGTGTCTGCAGTGTTTATGCGCTATGCCAACAACATAGTGGATAAATACAAGATAGGCACCAGGTACTGCAATCGTAGTCGGAAGATCAGCCTGTTAACCTACAGCGAAAATTCAAGTGACGGGAAACAAACAGTCGACAATTCGGACAACATTGCAAACATTTTTCCAAATAACCAACAACCAAGTTGGCGTGCAAACGTGCTGTGTGTAAGCCAAGGAGCACTGCTTCTCAACAACTCATAGTGCCAAATTCAGTACCATAATTAGTGCCTAAGCGGAAACGAAGCCGAAACTGTAACGGGACTCTGTTTTACATGCGACAGTTACAGTGATGTTTGGAAACCAAAAACACGACACAAAATTTGGATGAAATGTATCTAGAACTCAAACAGCCTGTCGCCGAGTGGCAACCAGTGGGCAGCAAGGGATAAGCAAGTAATGGGAGTAAACAGCATATTGATTGCAGCATAACAGTACCAGAACAGTGACGACCAGCGAGTGAGATACTATACCCCCAGGGAGCGCAACTTAAGTGAAACGACTGCCTGGTCAAGGGAAACACCAGCGACCAAATGGCACATACTCACAGTGCACACATGCCCGCTGACAACATACCAGTGCCAACTGCTCAGTCGGTGCAACCACTGCCAACCCTACCTCCAGTACATTTTCGACTCCAACCAATTACATCATACCTGCCGCATCTACCTGCATACTACCCACCCCAAATGTTTCCACAAGCAGTGCAAGTAGTAATACCAACCCTTTTTTCCATTCCAACATCGGTGACATTTCCAATCAACAGGTACAGGCAAAACACAGACGATAGTTGGCCGCAAGAGAGTGAACAGAGGAAATAGCAAGCAACGGTTAATGCATCGAGTGTGGACAATGGCCTGAAACGTACCCCGACTCGTTTTCAAAATCTACCAACCTTCAAAGAATGGCGAGGAAGGATCCTTCAGCCTTCCTGAAAGAGTGCATATCCCATTTGCAACAATATTGTGTGTGCGAGGACGAGTGGGTGAGCTGCATAGGCAACCTCTGCATGGTGATGTAGGAAAGGGATGGAGAGCAATAAATCATTATGGCTTCGGATGGGAAGAGTTTGTGAACTCGTTTCAGTGTTGATACAGTAGCTTGTTTGCTTCGCTATCAGCACACAACTAACTGATGTGGCAAGAACAGCAGCCCACATTGATCACGCAAAAGGCAAATCTGATAAAGCAATTTCACCCGCAGTTGTCAGTGAGAGAAACCCTGGAAATCATAGTAGAGACAATTCTGCCGGAATATCGTGCAGCACTGATACATTTTCTTAACAGCAACTTCGAAGAGCTGTTAAAGGTCGTGATCATCCTTGAACGGAACATGTGTTCGTCATGTCGCTAGAATAGTGCCGCACGATGGCGACACGGGTTGCATGGTGATGACAGCAGCAAGTCACCGGACCAAGCCGACCGCTGCCAAATACATAATTTCGGACCTAAACCAAGCTCATTTTTCGCAGGGGACAATAGTGGCGAAAAAAGGTCATGCCATGGTGATAACCACAGAAAATGTGCCAGTTTCAACAAGGATGCTGGGAAAGTGTACATCAAGTGGGACAATACCAAACCATCACAAAACGTCTGATGCTATTGCAAGCCAGCAGAGGTGTACCATTGGCACAACAAATGCCCTAATAACACCCACCTTGACAGCTACAAAGGACCTGGACCTAGCAACCAGGGAAGCGGGAAGTGGGGGAGAAGTGGTCTGACGCCTCTGCCACCCCGGTCCCATAAAAAAAAACAGAGTTGACACTGCGGAACCACTCATTCAGCAGGTTAGTGATAACACTGTGAAATTCATCCACATACTGGTATATATGAATGAGCAACCTTGTCGTACTCTAATTGACACCGCTGCCTCATGTCATTTAGTATGTCCACATTTTGTAAATAAGAGCGATGTAACCCCTACCAACAACATCATCATGCTCTATACTGGTCAGCACAGCAGCGGAGAGATAGGGCAAGCCACAGTTACAGTCATAGTGCGGGACCTAGAAATCAAAACCGCTGCAAACGTAACCCCAGAAATATGTGAGGATGCAATACTTGGTGTGCTATGGTACCAAGAACAGAATATAATAGATGAACTGGCCACAAGGTGCATACATTTTGGTGCTAAAGAAATGCCCACGGTTTCTAATATAGATAGAAAATCAGCAGATAGCTTACCTCGGGTTTTGTTAATAGAGTTTGATCACGAGATCCCACCATAACATCAGGCAGCGTTCCAGTGTTTATTGGACGAGCGTAGAGAGTTATTCGCAAAACATTATGCATTGTGCAGGACCATAGTAACCAAGTAGGAGATACCACTTACGCACGAGGGACCTATCTATACTAGCTCGTGCACTTACATGTCTCATCAGCGCAGATTATACACAAGCAAGTCAGGGAAATGTTAGCTATTGGATTTATTGTGTGCATGCATAGTAAATACAACTCAGCCCTAACACTTGCACAGAAAAGGATGCACTTATTTAGCTGGGTAATGCAAAAATCCTCTCATCCCTTGACCTGCGCAGCAGGTACTGGTAAATTCCCGTAAAGCAGGAAGATCGGGAGAATACCGCATGACAACACCTGATGGAAGGAGATTCCAATTCTTTGTGATGCCTTTTGGGTTAAAGTGTGCACCTGCAACATTTCAGTCAATAATGGTTCGAGACCTGGATGGCTCATTGGCGAGTTTATGTTAGCATATTCGGACGATGTTGTCATCTGGTCTGACATCTGGGAAGACCACGTGAACCACCTGTCAATGGTACTAGGAAGACTCGCAATAAATGGACACACATATACGGTTAACAAGTTTCATATTGGTAAAAGTAAGTTAGATTTCCTAGGGCATGTAGTGGAAGAAAATGGAAATGCACCAAACCCCATATAGTTACAGTTAATTGATAATTATCTGCCACCAGGGACACGTAAACAATTACGTAAATTTTTGGCCTTATCAACTGGCATAGGGAGTTTATAGAGGACTTTGCAATTGTGACTGCACCACTTACGGATCTACTTTCACCGCAAAATCGGTTCATGTGGGGTGAAGCAGAAGAAAATGTACCACGGGAAATTAAATCACGTTTCTGGTCATGCCCGAAGCTCACTCGGTATAACCCCAGCAAGCACTTTGCCACCACAAACTTTTTCCAAAAAATTTTCTAGCAATTTTTCCGCAAGTAATTTTTCAGTCAATTTTCCTTCACTACCAGCAACAAGAGAGCAGCATAGATGACCAACAAAGGCAGTAGCAGGGCCACGATGCCTTCCAAATGTATCCAAGATGTTAGGAAGACATCACGTGGTCAGTGAGAAAGCGCGTGAAGAACAGTGGGCTGCCACCATTGTGGGGGCGAGGAAGGAGCGCAAGCAGAAGTCAGCCAACTTGGGATGGTGCGTCACGTCAGCCTCGCATCACCTGCTCAGTGCAGTGTACAAAGGAGTGGCTGTGCCGTGCTGGTCATTAACCACTAATGGCATGCAGTTGTCTCCAGTGTCGATTCTGGGGTCGAGTGTTCCCCTATAGTCAAAATGCTCGCCGACATGAAAGAATGGCCTGTACGAAGATACCTTTTTGAACGATGAAGCATTACTGCAATGGTCACATGCAGCTTGAAGGAAGATAATCAGATCTGCAAGGGTTCGTCTACTAGAAGCCAGCAAGTCATGCCTCAATACCTCCTGCCACATCGATGTGTTCCATTTCTGTAGACGATTATGACGAGACAGTTAATGCTAAAGACGGAATGAGCGCAGTACAGTCGGTTTGTATGGAACGTACACTTGCAAGATGTTCGCATGAAATCGATGAACTTCCAAAATAAACGACCATCAGCTCTAAATACTGATAAACATACAATTCCTGCTACAAAGAAAAGTAAACCTGATATTTATGATAAAGCAGGAAGTGAAGACGATCACGAAGATGGCAATGATGATAATTATGAATACAGTGATAGTGTTGAAGACGATGATTATTCCCTCGACGGTCCCACACATTTCCCCAACGAGTTTCCTTCGACAAGTGATGCGAAGAAGGCAGAAGGCACCGAGAATACTGAAGATATGTGTGTGGCGCCCTCTATGTCCAGAGGACTCAACAAGGCAACTATCCGAAAGCCCTAAGTTGCCCTGAAGTGAGTGGTGCAGAGAAATAGCAAAGCGGCACCCATGCAAAGCTAAACTGTAGCAATGAGCCTGAACTGTGATTGGAAAATATTAATCAGTTGTTATTTTACTCCACTTTCTATTTTGCAGTGTGGCCATACCTCAACTACTAAAATTATAGTTAACATTTTTACTGTATATAATATTGAACATTTTATCTTACTTATCATTGGTTTTTCAAATTCGAAATTTATGTAAGTATATCTCTGAGTTATATTCAGACTTTATCACAAGCTGAAAAAGCCAAAGTAATCTGCTTTGAGTAACAGTAATCAGAAAACAGTATGAAATATAATTTGATTATGCATACTGGCAACATATTCCAAAAGTATGTACTGTACTGAACATGTAATAAACTGAAATGTAAACATCACAGCATTCAATAACAAAGTGGAATATAAATTCTTTTCTTTAAATTTTACACATAGATATTTAAATTTCATTAGAATGTAAAAAAAAAAGTACCTTACTCTACTTATTTGTTTATTGCCCATGGCAAAATTCTTCAACAAGACAGTTTTTGCCTATGAACTGGACAGTTCCCACTGTAATTGCAAAAATTTATATTGTTAAATTGTAACAGGTTGTGTAAACTATATATATATAATTTTGAGAAACTTTATGTTGGGCCACAACTTAAAAACTAACAAATAAATACTATATTTATTGATTATACACCCAGTATTTTCATCACTTGGGTATAGCCACCATGTCGAAGGCCATAAGATAGCATCAACTGCAAACAAGCAAATATATCGGTTATACAAGCAAATTTTGAAACTGTATATATTCATTTCTTAACCACAACAACAATGCTAAATGCCATTAGGTGCAAAGAAATACTGGAATATGCTAATACTTAGTGTTATACAAGCAAATGTTGAATAATGGAATATGCTCATACTTAGTGTTATACAAGCAAATGTTTAATATTGGATAATTATTTAAGTGGCCATAGTCACAAATGCAAAAATGCCTATTTCCATATCAATTACTAACTGATTATTCAAATGTTCCATTACAATCTTGAATTTTAAGCCCTTTTAAAATCTTTAACAGGAGCATATTTACATTACCTATCACTTGAAACCTAATGCTCCATAACAATATTGATTGTGGCTTAAAAGGAAAAAGATGGCAAAACATTTTCGTAAGGCCATAATTATTTCATTATTTTCTCCAAAACCTCCTAAAAATTTTTTTACGAAAATGCTTTCCTGAATATTGAAAGCAAAAATTACTATCTCCACAAAGCTCCTACTCGGACCTTCCATCTGGTCCAACCTCATTTTCATGCCCAAAAGGCTTAAAGTTCAAATGTTCAATCAATGTTCTCAAAGTACTTAACTGACGAGGCCGTCTGATCACCGCGGAGGAACCATCTCTCTCGAATGGCTCTACTGGGCAAGTATTTATATTTAAGTCACGAAAATTTTAACATGCAAAGCTCGGCCAATAAGAACTGTCTCTTCCGTGTGTGTCTAATAGACGCCACCAGCACACAAAATCTCCATGGTGGGGTAAATTCGGGGGGCGCCGCCAATAAACGACGATTTCTTCCCACCACTTCTCCGGGAGTCGTGAGTCATCGTCGAATCGCAGAGCGCCTGGGAGTCGGCCGCCCACAAAGCAGCGATGAGCAGCTCGCTAAACCGCCAATATAATTTGGCGAGAGCGCATGCGCCAGGTAGCGTCAGGTGGGAGCTGACTTTCACTGCTCAGTTGGCCTTGGGGAGACCTGCTGTGAGTTGAATCCACGTCGCTTCACCTTTGCATTCGTTGTGAGCACCCAGCAGAGTTCTTCCATATTACGACAAAATACAAGTAAGTGGGGAATCAATGAATACATTAACATAGAGATTTATTTTGGCAAAACGACAAAACTTCACAGCCCGCATCATCTCTGTCCAAAAGGGGCAGCCGAAATTTCTTAACAGCGATTACCTCATAATTTATTTGAACAACTTCCCAAAGTGTGTAATAAAGTTTTCAACCAGAGAAACGTGCATCGGAATTACATTTTCTGCACATACAAGCATACTAACAACTTCGTTTCAACCAAATGGCAGGGTCCGTTTTTACTCTTAACAGCAGAGCAAAGAAAACTGAAAATTCAGTTCGTGCTTCAAAAAGAACCAACATTTTAAATGTCACATAGTAAGTAAAATTCATTTTGATCGTGTCGAAAAAATGGAGGGAGTGGGGGGGGGGGGGGAGTTTTTGAGAAAATTGAGACATTTTGTCTCATGTTTACAGAAGATCCCAACAAACCTGTAGACAGACTTAGATATTTGCTCGATAAGCATCAAAGTGGGGATTACTCGACAATGAAAGAGGTGGTTTCAATCATAAGAGAACACGATGATCGAGGTTATATCAGATGTGATGAACTGCTTGTTTCTGAAAATGTAATTACAAAATAATAATAAATTACTATTATAAAATATTTTTTCTCCATTATTGTTCGTGTTTCGTATTCTTTTATCCCTCACAACTTTAAAGTGGTGCTATGAGCACTCGTTTATAAACATTAAGAAATGTAAATAGCATGATAAAGACTTTAGTATAAAAATGCACGGATAGTTGATTGCATACACAAACATTAATTCTCCCGACATGTACAAATTATGGATGGAGACAGTAGGTGAATCGTTTTTTCTTATATGTATAGATAGAGGCAGCTGACAAGCCCATGGTTTGCTAAAGGTTGATCGAAGGACCGGGATTGATTGGTGTGTAGGTTGGTGTGTAAATTGTTGTGGATTGGTGTGGATTGGTAAGTGAATTTGTGGGGATTGGCATGTGAATTGATGTGGATTGGTGTGTATTGGTGTGTGGATTGGTGTGTGGATTGGTGTGTGGATTGATGAGGTTTGGCATGGATTGGTGTATGGATTTGTGTGGATGTGCGTGGATTGGTGTGTGTATTGGAGTGTGAATTGGTGCATAGATTGGTGTGGCTTGGTGCGGATTTGTGCGTGGATTGGTGTGGAACGGGGTGTGAATTAGTGTTGATTGGTGTGAATTGGGGTGTGGATTGGTTTGGACTGGGATGTGGATTGGTGTCTGATAAGAGCATGAATGATCATCGTCCTAGCTGCCCTCGTACATTCCCTTTGGCAAGAGCCTGGCAGTATTAAAATTTAAATTATATCAATTAAGCCTATATAAAGGCGGATCATGCCATCATTATAACATACTCGTGCACATGGTCGCTATTAGTGTAATGGGCCTGGTTTAGTCACATAAACATACAATGTCAAGGTCACCTGCATCTAATATGGCGGTAGTGGTCCGTAATGTCATATGGTGGTAATATTCTGTAATGACATATGCTTGCTGACTTTTATACATTTTTCTCGGGTTTATTTCAAGGTCATGGGGTCAAGGTAAAGGTAGTCTGCATCAAATATGGTGGTAGAAGTCTGTAATGCAATATGCTGGGCGACTTCTATACAGGCCCTATTTATTCTCGAGTTTTGGTTTTCAAGATCACTCAGGATCACGGAGTGAAGGCCAAGGTAGTCTGCATACAATATAGTGGCTGTAATCTGTAATGTAATATTCTTGCTGACTTGTATGTATTTTTCTCGGTTTTTTAAATGTAATTCAAGGTCATTGGGTCAAGGGAATTGGCACTGGCTTCCAATATGATGGATGGGTGATGTCTACCAAGATGGTGGTCACCTACCAAGATGGCAGGATGGGTATGGGTGATATGTGACCCCCAGAAATTTAATTATTTTTTAAATAATTTTTCTTTATTTTAATAATAATTTTTAAAATAATTCGAAAATAATTTTTTTCTTCTAAGTTTTGTAATTCTGGTTTATCTTTAATATTTTGGATTTTTGAGTCAAAGGATAAAGGTCAAGGTCAAATATAGGTTCTGCTCTCCTGACCCCTGGATCACTGATTCCTGTCACCTGAGTCGCTGATCCCTGACCCTGGGTCGCTGATCCCTCTCACCTGCTCTGGAAAAATTTTAAATTTTTAGAGATGCTATTAAAATAATTTTTTATAATTTTTTAATAATAAATTTCTTCGGAATTTTTGGGCATTTTTTTGGGATTTTGAATTTTTTTTTGCGGTTTTTTGGGTTTTACGATTCAAAGGTCAAGATGAAAGGTCAAGGTCAAATTTCACGGGTCTGGGGTAAAAGGTAAATGACATCCAAGATGGCGGTCGGTTGTCATCACAACATGGCGGCTCCCCATAATCCGAATCCGATGCCAGATGTCGATGGCCGTCAATGCTAATTTTCCTACTACTAATGCGTCTACACAAAGTCTCTTTTGTCCATCATTTGGTAAGATAGCATCACATAAAATTTTAATGCAAATATATATCCGGAAAAAATCCAACAGATTTTTACCAAATTTCGCAAACAATTAGCACTACAGCAGGCCATGAAAACTGGTATGTTTTAAGTGGCATGGGCGCCCTTTAAAAAAAAAAATTGGCGAGCATTTGAACGTTTTAGCTAGGTATAGTGTATCTACGCTACTACGAAACAAATTTTATCTTAACTTTTATGCTCGTAGTATCTATTATATACATCAGATTTGTCCATTAAAAGCCCCACATGAAAACATAAAGTTTTTCTGTCATATCTTAGGAAACAATCAAACAATTTCTTCCAAATTTGTCAAAGAAATTGTACTGTTGACAGGCAATTCTGTTACCTTTTTGGTGTCTTTTATTGAGCATCCCAAGAGAGGGCCTGAAGTTAGTAGCAATCTATCTAAAACATCCATTTTCTCAAAAACATTTGTCTATACTGCGGAAAATGTTCATTCCTTGCTTCGGCAGCCTCTTCTGAAAGTTGGCCAATAGGTAACAAGACATGCTTGATTATTGTTTCTCCATGCATTAGTAATTTGTGTAGCTGCATTACAATTTTCACCAATAGTTTAATTTTTATAAGAAAAATCAAGGGCCGAGATCGAGTGAAACAGCCTCTGCATGCAATACACACTGAGAGAAAAGCGAACAAAAAATTTGTTTGTAATGGCCCAAATATATATTTAGTTGCTCTAACAAAATATATTTCCGAGCAAACATATTTTAAAAAGTAACAAAATTACTTTTGTTCGTGTAGCAGAATATATGCTTGAATAAACAAAACCTCTTTGTTGGGCCAAAAAAAAATTAGACTGCCAACAAAATATTTTGTTGAACCAACTGTATATATTTGTTGGGCACTCGTTTGACGGCCTACATGCGAAAATACAGCTCGAGAGTTTGTTTGTATTTTTTTTTTGTGAAAGGTAGGATACTTACCGTGTTTGTTAGTGCATATATTGATGCTTAAAAACCATACAAACACATTAATAAAACAATGCCACAAGAAACTGACAAGTAAAGCTGTAAATCTTGAAATATTTGTTTGCACACGTTGCCCAATATTTGCAGCATATCTATTTAAATGCTTTTCGACGTCATCATTTTTCACATTAGCTGAAATTACTAAGTCGCAGTGCTCGGACGCAGGCGAACTAGTTTCGAAACTCGGTCGAACTTGTAAAATTTTCTTAAATCGGCCCAAACAGTTTAATGTACGTTTAGCCAAACAAATCTTTAGTTGCACGAACCAAATCTTACAGTTTGGGGCAACCAAATGAGAACATCAAAATAATTTGATTTCAGCAACAAAATAGTTCATTACCCCTATACAAACAAATAATTTGGTTGCACCAAACATAACAAATCTTGTTTTTTTTTCAACATAAATATACTAACCGAAAACAAAAACGCAAATTACGTTTTTTGTTTCATTAATGCGTTTATTTATGTTCTGCAACGAACACAGTCTATTCGAATTTAAATTAGTTACTAAAACAGATTCCTAGATACAGGGCACAATAAAAACAATGTTAAAACTTAGTTTTTAAGAAAAGGGCCAAAATGATCTTTCTTTGCATTTTTGAAAGCTGTAGGTTATTTCAACTCTGAGTGTGAAAGTAAATGGACCACCGACTTAATATTTGCGCAGAAATTGTCTAACATCGTTTTCCAAAAACCTCGGTTGCCTCTTCATAATACTTTCCTTTATCCAAAATTAAACTAAGAGTTTGGCAACTACTCGCGGGAGATTTATCTTTCCTTATAATATGTTCATTACTTACAATATGTTGCGTACTTATAATACGTGCATTACTTATATGTTAATTACGTATAATATGTCCATTAATTGGATATCACGAAGCAATTAAAACTGTTACCTGACAGAGCCTGACACACCATCAAAAACCATATTCAATATTACTTTATATATATATATATATATATATATATATATATATATATATATATATATATATATATATATATATATATATATATATTATAGTACATACTATTATGTGCAAAACATTTTTAAGTTAATTAATTTATTAAAACTAATCATTTATTACAATATAATCTGCGTATAATACTTACCTAGTACAATAGAATCCGAACTATCACAACACTCCTCCAAGCACTTCTGAAAGAACATGGAAGCGAATATTAACAACCTGCGTGAGAATGGAGGCAGCTTATATAGCATTCTTCTTCCACAACGCTTCGGTTCTGACTGACAGTAGGACGCCACAGGAAATGAATCAAGGGTCCTAATGCGGTGCCCATGTATCTCGAGTTTATGGTGTCTAATGCACAGACGCTCTCCTCAAGGCGCCGCAGTTCCCTTCGCCTTTGTGATATGCAACTTGTTGTGCACGCTGGTATGGCCGTTCACGGTAAAGTGAGCACTTTTTAAGGCCCTCTAAATTTTTTCCTCTTATTCGATTTATAACTTTCCGCCACTTTTTAATATAAACATTGCCATGTGACTAATAAACAGAGTGTATACATTTCACCTCTCTCAAATATTAATGCCCGAGGCTGCAATAGAATACATATATTAAGGGTTATTGCCTGTTGAGAGGGCCTTAAAAAGTGCTCACTTTATCGTGAACAGTCTATACTTGAAGTTGTGGACTACCGGCGCGGGTTTTGCTAACTTCAAATTCAATAAAATTATACTAGACGAATTTTCCTAACATCGTGCTACTAGGAATTATTATTTATATTAGCCCATAGATGCCATGGTTTGCATTTCGACATGTATTTTAAATATACCTTGTGTGTATGTATGCATATACAGAGTGGCTCAGGCTGAATTTGACCGACAAACGTCGTGAGGTGATTCGTTACGCAAGATTAAGTGGCAAATATACAGGACACTTTACATCTAAACTAAATATTAAGTGGCAAATATACAGGACACTTTACATCTAAACTAAATATTAAGTGGCAAATATACAGGACACTTTACATCTAAACTAAATATTAAGTGGCAAATATACAGGACACTTTACATCTAAACTAAATATTAAGAGGCCGTGTCGCAAATTCAACCCCATATTTGGTTTAATGTTATTTTTACGATGGTTTTTTTTTTTAAACTATAAACGGTAAAGATATAAAACTATACATAATGAAAATTTGTAATAAATTCATCTTATATACTTACTTAAAATTTATCTATCGTTCAGTATTTCCTTTATATGATTAAAATTATGTCAGCAATTTTTGGATACGACCACATAAGTTAAAATTAAACCAAGTATTTATCAAAATTACACAAAAACCATAAGGGGAAGTAATGTTCTATGTATATTATCTGCCACTCAATACTGTTATGGACATGCTGGGTGAATTACAGTGCGTATTAGTACAACATAAATGATCACACGATAACTGTCGCGACTGCTGTTGTGGAGATAGACGTTTCTCATCCTGTATCTCTAAGACGTGGTGATATCATCCCGGCTCGAGAGACACCACCCCCAGGCACTACTTAGTCGCACCCCAGGGGTCCCTGACCGCCCGAGCCTCTCATAAACCTGTTTCCTTAGCTTTCGCATGTTCATTTTAAACTGAATTTTCTTGAAAACTATAGGCGGTAATAGTATGATATTATAAAGAATGAAATTGCATAATATACATGTCACCTTTATTTCAAATTTATTTATCATTCGATATCTTCTTAGTATAGCAAAAATGATATCAATAATTTTAGGATCCATTGGCATAAATTAAAACTAACCCAATAATTTATAAAAATAGGTGAATATTAAAACAGTATGGAATTGTTATGATTACTACCTTCCGATCATTATAGCTATAAAATAGTTGAGTTGATTTTTACCTATGTTATCAGTGATAAACCAATTTACACTGCAACTTCATCGAATGCTATTGCGGAGATAAGAGTCCGGCCTGGCTATCCATCCTCACTCGCGGTCGCCCCAGGGGTCCTCGACCTTCTCAGGCTTTCTAACACTAACACTAGTCTTCGGTGCTATGCGAAGTGAGTTCGCTTCTTGCCTACAGTTTCGCAGCAACTGCAGTGGACCTGAATTTGTATCCTATGTAAGACATCGATATATGTTACATGGTTGTATAAAAATAATCAAATTCTCTGGCATTTCCAGGTTTTCCTTGTCTCCGCATTTTCCCCCCTTAGTTTACATCTATCAGATTATCACTTAATTATTGTAAAGAGTTTAATAAATGAAACCCATGTGCTTTAATACACAATAATATTGTTTTTTTTAGTAAAATTTATAAATATTTATTATACCGTACAAGTTAAAGTAATTGTAACGAGTGGTTGTAAAAAAGATACGCCACAATTTTTTACTCATTTTAAGAAACAATATTAAATTTTCTTTGTGTATGTGTTTTACATACACACATGCACACTCGTAGTTCAGAAAGACGTGTATAAACTTTGGCAGGTTATTCTTCACGAAAAAATTAACAGTTAAATATTGAACATCCATGGCCGATTTCAAATGTAAAGGAACGCGGAACCCCTGGAAATTGAAGAACGAAAAGTTTAATACGTGGGTTATTACGAAAAGTACGCAAGTTCGAACAACAAAGTTTTAAACCTCGATCTTCGATGAAACTATGGCAATGTATGTACATAGTGTCCTCCTTATTATTGTAAGAAATAGGGCTTGGCAACCTTGAGTGTGTAAATAAAAGCGCCAAGCGAAGTATTATCAGTGTTTGATAGCAGAATATAAAACACAGGATACAAATCAACAAAAAATATTGGTGCAACTCCCTTAACTCTTGCTGTTTTAGGAAGTTACCTCTTTTGTAAATGGGTGTATGAAATATATGTGCATAACGATACTGAGAGCTGCGCACATGGATTAATATTTAAATTATGCGCTGTAAATAATAATACCATACGTGAACTCTAATAATATGTGAAGGGAGTTTTAAATTTCTCTTTAAAATTATTTATACTCAGAGCGGGCCTCCACACTTCAGTATGCCAATCAAAAACAGAACTATAAAAAAACCTTTCATAAAAAATTGTGATATATTTAGATTTCAGAGGCAGTATATGTCACAGACAGCAGTATTTCATAACACCTGAACATGGCATGTTTTAAATGGCTATGTACATGTTCTTAAATATTTTAACTGCATTTGCAACAACAATTTTGACATATCTTTGTTTTTAATTGTCATTGCAATTAATGTCTCTGTTTGTGGAGGAAATAAATTAAATACTTTTAGAATACCAGAGAGAGAGAGAGAGACGGCACAGATACTCCCTTCGTTGATCTGTCAAGGAATGCGCCAGAAAATTGTCATCGGGTAACTGTACTTCGAGTAGAGCTCCAGCAACACCATGTGTTCACAGACAACTTAGATAGACATATACCGTGTTCCTCTAGTGAGTATCAACATGAACTGCTTACAAACAGATGTCTTAGCAATGTTGATAGTTTGCCTGCGTGTGAAGTGTTTGAAAGAATGATAGTTGATGAGAATTAATTCCTAAATAGACTAAAAGTTTTGTGTGATCATGGAACATTTTAAAGTCAATTCTCAGTGTGCAATGTAACATCCAGGATACTTTACACACAAATGACCCAAAATGTGTGGATATGAAAATAAAAACATCTGCTTTACAGGAGCAGCTTGCATTGGGTTCTGATTCAGGCAGTTAGAAGAACTCGCTGCTGCCACGAACGTACCAACATTGTCCATAAAAACATATTCTAAATACTATGGCAGAGTGGATGATGGCTGGGGTGAAACAGCAGTAAATGAGATGACAGTCGCAGGCCAACATGAAGCACACCTACATCTGGAACGAAGCGATATAAGCGAAAATGGAATCCTATTGTGACAGTCGTTGCAAATTGACAGTGATTTGTAGTGTTGTATAGCTGTTAATGGGGTTGCGCAGAACCTGATTGTGAGCAGGGCTATCCAGGTAATTGAAATTATGTTGGTGTGGAATACCAGCAACTTCGACGATGGTTTGCGGTATGCAAAATAATTGCCAGTTGGCTAATGTTTGATGTTGATTTTATTGCTATGGATTTCTCCCAGGTCGTTGCACTTTAATTTTCCCCCACACAGTATTTCTTACAGTGGCGAGAATAACGCGGGGCGAGAATACTGGAAAGTGTAGCTGGATCTGAAGAGTGTTTTGCTTTCAAAAGAAAGGAGAAAACACACAGGTTATGAGTATGTCTATTAGAACAGGGTATAACCCACGTGACACTGCGTCCATTGACTATCGGAAAAACGAGTACAAAGTTGCCATAATGGATACCAGTAACGTGTAACAGATACGACTACACTGCAAGGGACAGGAGAAAGTGTATTAACATCGGAGTTCGTGCACAAAAGGAATGACGAGACCATCTCAGTATCTAGTGCAGAGGAGTTTCAAGTAGCATCCGCAGCTGTACATAATACCGATAGCCAATCTGACCGTATTATGACACTGCTGCTACGTCTCCAGGCTAGCTCGGCTGAACAAAAAGATAGCCTGGCAGAACAAATTAAAACTAGCATGTTAGAGCATAAAGCTTACATTATTCAGCATATCGAAAATAGCCAGTTGAAATTCAAGACAGAATTAAACGCTGATTTTCAGAGTTATTTTACTGAAGTTCACACTGCGTTGAGGGAAGAAATCAGAAAAGAAGTCGAGGAAGAGGTTTCCAGGGCGACTAACAGGCTACAGGAGGCCATTAACCTCAACAATTCCCGTGTCTGACAATGTGGTAAATAATACAGATCTGGCGCAAATTACGGAACAAGTTAGAGGAGAAGTGGAAGCATATTTGCGTTCTTTAGGTCAGCATGTGGAACACCGTTTTTCTCAATTCGAGCGAGACCGCAGCAGTGCGGAAAAAGCAGTCCAAGGTGCGAATGAATAAGTTGGCAGATAACCTAAGCCACGTAGAAACAGAGGTGGGTAACCTGAGAAACACAGTGGACGATGCGACAGTTCCTGTAGGAGGCCTAAGCTTAAGGGGAGAGCCCCTGTAGGAGGCCTAAGCTTAAGGGGAGAGCCCAGTGTAGAATAGCCACGACCGTCAGTAGCTACAGATGTATTGCAAACTCTACCCAACAATAATGTGGAACGACAGTCACACTCCTGTAACCCACCTGGGACATATATGCATCACCCATTTAAACTGTGGGTTGAACAAGTGCCAAGATTTGAAGGACGCTACGGAGAAAACCCAATCAATTTATTTAAGAGGTTTGGAGAATATGGCAGTGTGTTCGGACTACCAGACGTGGACATGGTGCGCTGCCTTTCCCTAAGTTTCAGGAACAATGCATCTTATTGGTGGGAGATGAATATGTCCACAGTTCACACCTGCAATGAATTTAAAGAAAAATTTACAGATCATTTTTGGAGCAAAAAGATTCAGGGTAATCTGAGGGCGCAGTTGCATAGTGAGAGATTTGTCCCAGGCAAGGGCAAAAAACTTGAAAATCATCTAGCAGAAATGTACGACAAGTCGAGGTACTTACACCCGTCCTTGTCAGACGAAGAGTTTGTGGCAATGGTTTTAAGGCAGCTCCCTTATCATTGCCAGTCTCACTGGATGGGGAGGCACCCTGAGGACTTGTCCACCTTCAGAGAAGACCTCCTAGCCTATGACCATATTGATCGCCTGCAGAGGATGCAGAATAATAGTGATCAAGACAGGCAGAGCCCTCCCGACCGAAGACTGCAGTATACCGACCACACCGCCACAGACAGCAGACCGCCCCCCCCCCCTAGGTATGGCAATTACCTGCATGTACGCAATGTAAGGACAGCGCCTTATCAACAGAGAGGCAAGGGAGGCTGGCGGAATAATAGACTCGTGGTCAAGACTACCGCAACAACTGGCGGAATGGACGGGGAAATAAATAGAGCGGAAGAGGACGTCCCGACAGTGATTCTGACAGTGAACCATCTGGGGGAAATAGTCGCTAGTAACGTGAGAACAAACGAAAGAAAACTGACCACGAAGCGCGATAATCCGGACAGCCCCGATCACAATGACCGTGTTATAGTCGCGCAGCCATCATGGGGAAATAACATTACATGCGGATCTACGCAACAAGGAGGCGGATATTTTCTACAATCAAGAGCCGCTAGGATACCTGCGTTTGTATCCACGCAAGTAGGATGCTCATGGAATCAGCATCAAGGGCAGATCAACCAAAACCAGAGCCGGGATGCTGGGTTAATCTAGAGGGGGTTGGCGATGTGGAGCCCCGATCGCTGGCCAGAGGAACACAAATTGTTCTGAAGGGATTCAAACAAACAACGAGAGTGCACTGTAATTTTACAACTCCAGATGTTAGCAACGACCTAACTGAAATTATTGTAAACACTGTTTGGGTGAAAACGAAAGAGAACTTTTATTAAATGAGGCAGTGGAAGAAATTGTAAATTTCCAGGAAAATTTATGTCCAGAGTTGATTCTAACTGTGTGCAATATGAAGGTTCCGGTATTGCTTGACAGCGGAGCTGAAGTCAGCTGTATTGCTGGAGATTTGGTACACGCTATAATTAATACAGGCTATAACCTACCTACTTTACCAGTCTCCAATTTAAGGATTATAGGGGCCACTTCTAAATCTAGTCCGGTGGTTAACCAGCAAGTATTATTAACCATTGAAGGCCTAGGCAGAGTCAAGAACGCAGCTGTGTTAGTTATTTAAGGCATTACGAAGCCAATAATTCTGGGAACAGATTTCTTGACTGCACATAAAATTCACCTTGAACAAAAAAAACAGCAGCTGAGAACCAATTTGCTCGGAATTTCACGAGCAGATGAGGTGTAGTAATATCTACAATCAGTCATGTGTGTGTATATGTTATATATATATACATATATATGTGTGTGTGTGTGTGTGTGTGTATTGATTTGTTGAAATTGGCGTTTTACTTGGAAATTATATTTATATTTCTTGGAACCATGCTTAATTATTTCGATATTGATACAAAGTGTTCACGAGCATACAATATATTAATTGTGGTTTTATTATTTATGTCCAACATACACATTTTTTTAAGTTTGTCGTGTTACTTATATGGTAAATTGTACGGGCCATTGCAATAACGTGTAATTTAGTTTGGTTAGAAAGTTGCAGAATGTTCAAGAATTTATTTGGTCATAACAATTACTTATGGTCATAACAATTATTTAACTGTGCATGCCATAAAGTAAAGTACGCATTGTTGGAATAAGAGCAAGAGGTGTCAAAATTATTCATGTTATTTACTTCGTAAACGAAGTTTCAATACGTGGAAAATAAAGCTTACTTCGAATTTTATCGTAAAAACACAATTAGTGTGTTAAAAAGACGAATTATCTTATAAGTTTTACTTGCAAGGTCTAAGTATTGCAGCAGAACAAAATACTACAAGAGCTTTCTTGAAAAGAACCTGGAATAAGATTGGAAAAGAATTAGAGCGTGTAAAGACATACCTTATTTAAACATAACATGTACTTTGGTTCTGCAACTTATGAGTAAATTTAATCATTCCCATTTATTCTATTTGCCCTAGAAATACGAAATCGTTCCCTATGCAGTATTCCTGAATCACTTATTTGAAATTGTACTGATCAAAACATACAGAATTAAGAATTTATTTTGCATATTTATTGTGTGTTGGATATGTGGGTGTGTGAGACTCAAGTTTCTGATTCAAAATGCCTGACAACGTGACACTTAATCCCTGTGTTTATGGGTTATTCACGTTAAAGTGAGAACTTTTGAAAGCCCTCTCAATTGGAATAATAGTCAATAAATATATTTTATTTTATCCTTAGACGTTAACTTCAAAGTGCGGTGGAATAAACAAACTGCGTTTGTCACTTACATGGCAATAATAATTTTAAGAAAAAGTTATTGGAGGATAAAAAATGGCTGAAAGGATAAAGTAACTAGGGCTTCAGAAGTGCTCACTTTAGCGTGTTGAAGTCGGCGTCATATCCTGTATCTTTGCCTAGCAACTGTTGTGCTGGATGTAAACAAAAGTGTTATCCAGCAGTTTTCTTGTCTTTCGCAATATTTGCGTAATAGTAATCACTAGAGACATGCACAATTGGCGTTATTATTTGGAGTCAGGCTGGACTTCACAGTAATACATATATATATATATACACACACCGGAGCCGGCATCATTTCTCCATTGGCTGCTTCACAGCTGTGAAGCCACGCCCTTGCAGACTAAACACCACGAGATTAGGTCACACACCTGTGAAGTGTTCATTTATTGGCGCAGAGTTGCCCAAGGCGTGTCGAATAAAGTATAGTCCAATGAAAAACGTATTGCAATGTTACATGTGATTAAAGTTCAACGAGTCTCCAAATAATAACCCGAACCTTACGGGTCTCAAGTAATCACGAAGGAGCGACGATAAATTGTTTGGCATTTGGTTGCAGTTACAATAACTATAGACGTGTTCACGCAAAACCAACGGCCGTGTCCTCCAACACAGCCACACACCATTTTTAGGTGTTCCATAGAACGGCAACAATGCACCGGTAAGGACGACTTCTGCCCGGTTGCACCAACATAATCCCCGATCCGAGATAGAATGATCCTAGTTCCGAACCAGGATTCAGTTTGATCTTGGTTCCAATGTAAAAGTGTTGCACCAACAAAATTTCATGATTCGTCGATCTTGTTTCCAAAGTGAGAGATAGAGATTAAGTATGAGACAAATTTTGCTATTGGTTCGTAATATATGACGTCATGGAAATAGGCGTATATTTCACTATGCGATGTTTTACCTGTTTTAAAATAGTTATTTTTGTAGGAATTTTACTGAATAATATTCAAGTGCGTGCGATGTTGTTTTAATTTCCTAAGAAAACAATCAAACGTAGTTCTATCTGTTGGTGTATTTTCAAACTACATTTGTCGAAGATGGCTGAGGATCTCGGATCGAGATTTCGAACCGCCAATTTCGGCAGTTCGAAATGAACTTCATCTCGATCTCCAGTCCAGCTCTGAACTTGAATGGTGCAACAGTTTTCTGTGTCGATCATAGATCCGATCTCGGATCGAGTTTCGAACCACGATGGTGCAACTGGGCCTTACTACAGAGCTCGAAATCACGGCTACAAACCGAGGGGGGGGGGGGGGGAGTTCTAATGTGAGCGTAGTTTCATTTTAAATCTTATACGTAAAATGAGTGGAGAAGTTGAGGCGGCGTTTGACATCGGATTCCTGAGAGCCAATAATGGCGAAGCGAGGTGAGCGCGTAGCGGCGCCAGAATGCAAGGACGGGGGTATTGGGATAACTCCGAGAAAACACACTGATAAGCGACCTTGGCCGACAGATTCCCAGGTGCGAAAGTGAGGGGACGATCCCGCCAGGAATCAAACCCAGTTGGCCTTGGTGGGAGGAAAGCACTCTAACCGCTGACCCGCTGTGGTCCCCTTTTTAATAGCAAAGCATTTTTTTTTTAACAGCTGCTCGTAAGTGTGAGAAATAGTATAGGCTGAATTGCAATCGAATTCTCAGCAATTTGACAAAATATTTACGCGAATCAATTATTGACTGTTTGAGGACTCTGTCCGAGTCTAAATCAGGCAAAGCTGTTTGAGGATTTCTGTGTCTTTAAAAACCAAACTCTTACCTGCAGTCTTCCATTGCTACGATATCTATATATATAATTATGGGCTGTGCGCGGTGAAATGAGCACATTTGAATTCAATCTTTATAGTTCCAAGTCTTGACGTTGGTATTGTACGTGTAATGTTCAAATGTATGGCAAATGAAGTTTGCTTTTTATGTTTTCTACACATTAGAGAACGATGAGAGATATATTCCATTCTTAACTATGTCACGTTTCCACTTGAAATGGTGCAAGAATCAAGTCATTAGGTCCAAGGAAATGCAAAACTTACATACAGCGGAGTGATACAAACTGAAGACGGAAGTAGGTTTATCTTGAGCAGGGTTCTCAATAGTGAGTGAGTGAAGAGATTTGGACGGCTCTTAACATCAGTGTCTTAAGAGCCGATGAGGGTGATTGAGGTGAGTATGGAGCGGTGCTGGTTTGGAAAGGGGGGAAACGGGAGATCCCCGAGAAAACCCGCCTACCAACGGCATCGTTCGGCCCGATTTCCACATGCAAATATCCGAAGTGACCGGGCCTGGGATTGAACCCGGATCCCCTTGGTGGGAGGCGAGCAGGCTAACCGCTCAGCCACCGTGGCCCCGGATCTCAGTAGTGCTCAGTTTACCATGAACTGCCTATAGTGCTAGGAATTATTTATGACGTAGCGCAGTAGCATGGCTCACGACTTAGCTTCCCTAAGATAGATGGATGTGTATTGAGACACGCGGTGTACAGTACACAAAATAACCTTCCTATGTATTATTGTGTACACCAGGTCTGAATGAGTTATGAGTTAAAACTTTGACAGAGTAGTGGAAGATGATATGAGTAATTGCAGGAGTCACGTGTTTTTTTCCTGCAAGCTTCGAAATACTGCGCCAGTTGCTCAGATTATTCAGTGGATTGTTAGAGAAAAATAATCAATTCTAGATTAGTATATTGATATGCGTCATGGAGCAAGAAAAAATAAAACTCCCGATTTAAAAAAAATTGCTTGATAGTGATTCGAAATCGTTTGAACAGCACCGAAAAAAAAAAGGTTAAATCATAATTTATGCCAAAGAGAAATGTAATTTACGAGTGGTCGAAGTCCAGTTTCCGTTCAGGGTGGCCGATGAGTCGATAGATGAGTCGATAGAATCTTGTCACAGCATTACATTCTCTGTCTGAAAAGTGATCACACAAATCGCTGCAAAATGAATTGTTATGAGATACATTCGTCGCGAGAAATCTAGGCAATATGTTGTGCGGATCTTTGTAGCCAGTTGCGGACTCTATGTTGGAAACTGTGGAGATTAAGGCCCGACTGAACGAAGTAATTAAGAAACAATTAAGTATTGTAAAAAATAAATTGTTAAACAAAGGTCGATGAAAACATACACAAAATAAACGCATATACAAGCAATTAGTTATATAGGAGTAGTATACTTGTACCTATAAATGTGAAAACAGGAGAGTAATGAATAACCACAAAAATATAACAAAAGGAAGATAATGATCTGAAAGGAAACTCATAGTATACTTTTTAACTTACCTATCCTACTTCTGCGTAGTACAAGGCCATTTTTAATCAAATGACCTACAAAACTTCCCGCTATCGGAATTGTTCTAGCTTGTTTTTGGGTCGAGTGGTAATTCAGGCCGTTTAGAATGCGCTGCTATTGAGATCGAGATCAGTAGTTAACGTGATAACTGTTCCGTTATCACAGTCGATATCAAGTATCGCACTTCAAAGGCCCTATATAAAGTCGTGTTAGTTATGTTTAGTGAGGAGTTTTGCCACTCAACACTAGGTCAGATTGTAGTAGCCTCAGTTCAAGTATAACTTATCAACATCGCCGGTGAAATGGCTGGATCCGCATATCGCGCTGCATTAATCACGCTCTCATTCGGCCTGCTAGCTCACAGCAAGTGAGTATCAAATAACTTCATCCTAATTATGGATAACAAATTCCCAAGTTTGTGGGATTTTGTATTTTTCGCTGCAACATTAAATTATGTACTGTACTTTTGACCATTTAGTGCACAAAATTTCATATACGATACATCTGGAGTATTAGATTTGTGTCAATATGAGTATGAAAAGGTAAATTTCTGTTCTACAATGGTCGAGTAGCGCAATGGTTAGTGCACTCGATTCACGATCTACTAGTCGTGAGTTCGAATCCCGGCGTATATGCTTTGAATTAAAAAAAAAAAAGAAGCGTGCGGATTACTCGATCACCCTTCGTCGTCGGGGATAATAAAGATACGGCGGCGATCTACAGGAATGGCGAACCGACGGATTAACAAACCATCCGATGTTCGTACGATGGAGACGATTTCGAGTTTGCCCAAACTGTTACGCAATCGTCACCACGAAAAATCGTCTGACGAAACAAACGCCAAACGAGTTTGTTTGTTTGGCGGGTTTTCATAACGTGTATATGGTCGAAAATTGTAACTCTTGGATCCCTGTTAAGAGTGATAAAGAGTTAACGACTTTCAGTTTTACTGAATAGATGCGTGGTATTGAGTTGTATATGTCTGACGCGGATAATGTTTAATTTTTGTTTCCTTAAATGTCCTCACAAAACGATTACTTATTTATTATCTGAAATTTAAAGTTAAAAAAAATAATTAAATCTGGTCGTGGCTATTTTTTGCCAATGAGTGTGTTTACAGATTTTCCTATTTCTGACAATTTTAAAAAGTTTTCAAGGTTCTTCACGTAACAGAAAGTTCATGCCAACTTGTGATAATTTAAACTTGTAGCATAAAATACGTGAATGTCCTACTGCTGCAGGAATTACGTTTTAAGTTAACATCAAAGAAGACTGCTCGTTTTGCTTCGTCAACGTTCGTAGCAGATGGAGAGCAAGTGAGTAGATTATTGTATGAAAAAGCCACTTCCGTTTATTTCGGGCCACATTTCCGTTAAGAATTCCTTTAATTCGCAGAAAATTTGAACAATGCATCGAGTATGTACTGTACGTGTAGCAGACACATAAAGATTTTGTTGTACTTTGCCACTGCAGCATAAAGTTTCAAGGCAATATTTATGTTCCTAGGGTAGGTACTTTAACATGTTTTTGTACAAGAGTATTTGTAAAAAAGAAGGGAGTGAAATGTTTTGTAAATGGCGAGTACAGTAGTTAAAGGTCCTCGCCGGGTCAGTGCCAATATTTTAGAGTCTATAAGTCCATAAACCTGTGTAATGAATACGAGGAATTTATAAGATGTTATAAAATTTTCCGACTTTTTCCATGTTTTCAAAATCTTCGCTACCGATATCCGTCAGTGTTATCTGTTCTTTAAGTTAATTGCGCCGTAGTTAAATTCTAAAATAATAAAATCAACTTAGTTATAAATGGTGTCCGCTCCTATAAAATAAATAAAATTTGCGCAGAATTTTTTTTGTATTGGCCTACTAAAGTCTGGTGATTTTTTCTAAATTTGCGAACTTATTAATTTATTTAATTTAAGTTCACAACAAAAAAAACTATTAAACTCTAAGTGAAGCGGCTGTTTCTTATTCGGTACTGGTCCGGTACAAATTACAAGCAATTTTGGCGTTTGAAATGCAATTAGTAAGTCCAACGTATTCATTATGCGCCTCGGATATAGACTGTCCACAGTAAAATAAGCACTTTTGAAATCCCTGCTTAAGATATACTTGTATGCACTTTGTGTATTCTTCCACCACGACTAAAATTAACATTGCCGTATGCGTTATCACTTTATTCATGCTTCGGTGGAGTGAAACTGTGAAATTATTAGAAAAGTAAATATGTTACAAATCTGCTCATTTTTACACTTCAATGCATTGGGAAAACAGGAAGCGAAATCAATACTTTAACTTATCACAAATGATTACCTAACACTTTTTACTCGACGTAAAAATATGGAACTACTTTCCCTCCATCACTACCAACTTGACACGGCGCATGTCACTCAGTGCGACCTTTAAAGTACAATGCAGTTAGAGGCAGTGACTTTATTCTAAGGTTGATTTCAAAAGTGCTCACTTTATCGCGAACAGCATTTAGCAAGGAAAACGTATCCATGCGACGGCGTGTGTTTGTTGTGTGAGCGATTCAGGTCGGATTTACAATAGCCCGTTACATCCTACCGTCATTTGTCTGTCCGTCCGTGTTCAGGCGAGCCACCTGCAACATGCCTGTAGTCTACCGCCCGAGTCATGGCTGCCAACTAACACGACCATGAATATTTACGTATGAGGAAACGTTTCTAGAATGTGTAACTGATAAGTGATCCTGTGTGTGTACACATGGGCGTCCTTAGTCAGCAAACATTCGCTATCGCCAGTGGTGAAATTTGTGGCAATTTATATACACGCTCTAGCGAGACTTTTTTCTTTACTGTTATCTACATGCACTATAACGGCCGTAAGTAATTCGTTGGCACATATTTTGAAAAAGGGGAAGATCATTACAACAAACTGGACTTATTAAGTAAACAACCTATATTAAAATACGAATGAAACACTTATGAAAACCTTGTAATTAAATAAGAGTGCATTTGAAACATTAACTACAACATTAGAATACCGTATTTATATTTATGTTGGCAAGGGTTAGCTGGCTGGACGGATGAAAGCATAGACTAAAGATGAGGTAGACCGACCTCTTATTCGTCTTCTGCGCATGTACCCAACATTCACCTACCCCAACCCTACACAATTGTCAAAGTCACATGGTCAACAGTGATGAACGTGTTTTGTTTACATCTTAATTTTTAAATGACACGCACTATTATATTAATAAAATACCTTTATTATTTTGAATTTATTCAAACAGCATTACAAACTGGTTAGAGGAAGTATAAAAACATCTCTAAGCACTTGTTTACAAATCAGACTTTTAACTTAAAATCCGAAACACGCCGTTTTCGCTAGACGTGTTGGCAGAAAAGCAGTTCATTGTTGGTGCACCAAGATTGGTTGTGCGCAGTCAGCGAGATCGGTCTACATCACCTTTAGTCTATGGATGGAAGTACTGTAGGCTAGAGATGGGTGCTATTTAACGTAACAGTTATAATAAACTGTTACAATTTGGAAACGTGTTACACGAGTAACATGTTCCATCGTTTATACTGTTATTTTTGGAACGTCTTGGATTGCCTCACTTAAACCCACACTTGACTACTGCGCATGCGTAAAAGTTATTTCTTGAAACGCCTTGCTTTGGAACATTGGACCACGTAATTGTTACATCCCGGAACGTCCGAACAGGCGAGAAATATTTCACAGTAACGTGTTACAAAAATAACATGTTGCTGGAACATGTTACTTACTTGGAACTGGAACGACGGAACTCGTTATATGAAAGTAACTGTTTAGCCCATCCCTACTGGAGGCACCTGGTTTGTTGTCGACCACGTGATTGACGGGCGTATAACGGACGGCAGACGACTTGTTGCGGAACCACCAATAAGCTTCCAGCCACGGATTTGAAATGTGGAATAGATGTTTAAAAATCCTCCTTGTTGCATCAATTAAAAAAAAATAACTTTCAAAGAAAAAAATTTCAACGCATCTTTTTCAAAGAAAATACTACCGCGTTTACATATTTCCGAAACATTTTATTTGTTCATCATTTTTTTTGCAAAAGAAATATTTTAACGTTAAACTGTAGGACAAACATTAAACATTAGAATTGTCCAGATTTATGAACGTGGCAGTATTTCTTAAGAAATATGTGTGGCTGTAGACTTAGTAAGCATATCTGATGAGGGCAAAGAGAGATGAGTATGCAGTGGCACCGGAACGCAAGTGCGAGGGAAACAGGAGATCCCCGAGAAAACCCACCGACTAGCGGCATCGTCCGACACGATTCCCACATACGAAAATCAGGGCAGCGACTCCACCGGGAATCGAACCCGGTTCTTCTAAGTTGGAGGCGAATAGTCTGATCAATACACCGCCGTGGCCCTTCAAACATAAGGAATAGCAAAAAATACACAGACCCAAGATGGACTCCATCTCTCGCCTTTAACACAAGGACTTTTATCACATCACACATTTTCAACTTTGCTCACGGAAAAAAGTTATTCACGTGATTGGAAATTTTCTGGATGCTGATGCAAAAATAATAAATACGTACTAGAAAATGTGCCGGAATTGGCACTGCACGGAATTCGAAGATATAATTGGTTACACCACTAAACTATGAAAACAAATTTTAAAAGGAATATAATTCTCGAAGGACATTTTCCACGAATGCGTGTGACGTATTCAGAAGAGTCATTGTTTGATAACATCACAAGGTATCCGCAAGTGTTAAGGTCGTATTTACCTTTATTTTTTATTTGGTTATTTGAAAGTTCTTTCGAAAAGTACCCTCTTAATGCAGTTATTAGTTGTCAAATCATTAGCGTTTTCAATATATAACACTCAAAAGTCCTAATTTCCTGAATTCTACAACACACTAGGCTTTGCTCCTAGATATTTTTTACAATCAAATTGCATTTAATTCAATATGTATGGTGTGCAGAACGTACTGATTCAGCATGAGTGCGATTTATAAACAGGTGAGCTAGAGATTGGCACTCTGAATTTTCTTGAAAACAGGAGGTCAGACTTGTAAATATATTTTTGTTCATTCAAGCGAAATTGTTAACATTCATTTAATAAATAGTTTAAACCAGTAACTGTAGAGGAAAAGTTGTTTTTGTTATTTTTTTTGTATCTTGTAACACAAATGCAGTATGCAGCGCTTAGACTCTAATTCAACACTTTGAACCTGCCTACAACACTCTTACATAGGAATTTGAGTGTTATATTTTGAAAACTACAATGATTTGACAACTAACAACTGCATTAACACTTTTCGAAACCTCTCTCAGATAACAAAAAAAAAAAAAAAGAGAAATATGACCTCGAGGTTTGTTTTCACGGGAATCTTGTATAAGGTAATTTAATATTTACAATATTTTATTTAACTGTGTTTGTTTGTATGTACGGTAGGTGTCTGTCCGGCGCCCACCGAATCACTAACAATGACGATGTATTTGGTGGACAAGTTGTCGATTACTGGTGGCATGTAGAGTTTCATTGCCGGGGAAGTCCTCGTGTATACATGGTTGTGTGGATAAACGACCGTCAAATCTTTGAAACATAATAAGGAACTCAAATAATCGACCGCGTGTGTGTACGTGAAATACCAATTGAAGATTCCGATTTGCGAGAGCTCGTATTGAAATGTCAAATACATCGACATACACACACATGTATCTATCACAATCAAAAGCTTCATAAGAAATTTCGTGTTGATTGATGCCAACCTTAATGGCAGAAGGTGGATTACAACCCCAATTTAACAATCTATTTTCCCTCCTGGTTGCCAACATAATTATACACACACGTTCGTTGCTAACACAGAGTATACGGGAAGTATATGAACAACGCCGACAAACACCAGCATGTTATTCCGTACGGAAATATAAATATAAAACTTATTTACCGTTTTTCTTGTAAGTGATTACTAAGGTAGCTATGCGTATGCCCCCCCCCCCCAAATTCTGAAATGATTTATGTGAAAAATGTCATTAAGTACTTACGATTAAGGAACAAATTAGTGAACAGTGAGAGATGGCACCTCTTAAAACTCTGTCGACAATGTCATCGCCTTCATTATGTTAATGGGAGTTTCCACCGCATGTTTCAATTACACTTTGTAACAGTAAGCTGTGAACGATTTGTTAAGGCAGACTATGAAACAGCACGTCTTAAATGGAATAAAAGGTTGTCTTGTCAGAAAACTCTCAAGTGAACCGTGTTCCAGTTATCCGCGCAGACAGGCGAGTGTTCTGACAGGTAGGCCACACGCCGTACTCATGACGTGAAATGGAACCACACCCGAGTGAAAACCCAATAGCGTTCGCTGTACTTTCAGCGTGCTAAGAGTCATGTGCTAAGAGTCATGTGCTAAGAGTCATGTGCTATGGGTGAGATTCATTAATAAGGCAGACACGTTAATGTATCGTGTACCACCAAGAGGGCGCAATCCTATTATAGAATAGCACGATCTCTGTCTGTCTGCCTGTCTGTCCCTCTTTAATATTTCTAAGTCCCTTGAAACTCAACAGAAGTTCTTCAAATTTTGCAGAGCGAATCCTCAGGGTCGAATACAGGTCAAGTTCGATATTCAGCAAGATCAGTTTACGCAATCATGACTTTTGACCCTAAAAACGCATTTTTTAAATATTTTTTCTATGAAAGTTTTGTATTAATGCATAGAGATTATTGCATAGAGATATGAAGGTAATGTTTACTCTAAATGTATAGCTTATAAGTTGAGTTACTTTGCAATGTTTTTTTTTTTCAGTCTTTGTACGACTAAAGTCGCGGGGGAATGGAGGGTTGCTGGGGGTGGGGTGGTGGTAGGTGAATGGTGGGCGGTGGTGGGTATGCAATTATTTTTCCAGTCTTTGTATGATAATCAAATTGTTTAACATGGTAACTGTTCGAGGCACGTGAAAATACTAAAAACGCGATCACGGGCTGGGCCTCTAGTTGTAAATCATTGGTAATCTACTATGACTGCAAAATGAATACAAGACAGATAATACTGCAGTAATCGAAAGTGGTAAAAACATTACAAACTCCTGCGTTTACCAAAGTAAGTGAGTAGTAGGGTATGGTAGGTTCATGACAAGGAGCCTAGGAGCCAGATTACCGGATTTCGGCTCCATCCTGAATTTCCACCATCTTTGAATTTTTCGTACAAAATCGCTTGTTTTTACCCAAAAATCACTTTTTTCCCCTAGAAAATTTCCCGTTTTGCCCAGCTGCAAAAAATAGCACCACCAGAAGTATCCTTCAGGGGCTCTGGCAGCCATCTTGGATTTACGACTTCCTGCTCTGTCTTTCCGGTCAGAATGCCGCCATGTTGGATCCAAGTAAGCTTAGGAATTGACCTTTGACCTTGATCTCCGTAACCTTTGATGTTGAAATCCGGAAAAAATCCACAATATCCATAACAATTTTTAAAAATCCCAGAAAATAAAAATTAAAGAATTGAAAAACACCACAACAAATTCACAAATAAATAAAAAAAGTACAAAAATTGTCATCAGAAATTATTTAAAAATATATTCAAAATTATAAAAAAAAATCATAAACAATTGTAAGATAAATTCTCTAAAAATACAAAAAAATAATTACTATATATAATTTTAAAATTTCTAAGAAAATGTCACATTAACCTCACATTCATCCCACCATACGAAACATCAACTCCTACCCTTTCTTATCCACATTCCAATACTACAAAACAAAGAAAACTCACAAAAAAATTTAGAAAAATATACCAAAAATCGTAACTTCAGAAAGTTGTCATGGATTCACTACCATCAGAGACCAGCCAAATATCATACCAACCGTAAAACAAATCAACTGATTATACCAAACATTCATACCAATAAAAATGGTGACCACTAAACCTCACAAATTAAAAAAATATATATTAGTAACCCTCCTGACCAGAGTACTGGGTAATATAACAATCATTACCCCAGCATACTTCAGTCATGCCAGACAGATAAAATTGTAGTCATACAATGCAACATAACAACTACTCATTTCATACCACTCACACGATCTATTAACTACACTAACTATAATATACTTGTTGACAACCCACAAGCATACCAAACATTAATATAAATCGCTAAATGAACCAACAAGCCAGTTAATTATGGCTGCCATTCATACTAATAGCTGCTATTGCAAAAGTACCAGGTAACATACACCCAGCATACTTAACAACCATATCGATAACCAAATCGTATTGAGTACCAAAAACAGATATAATACCTATACCTTTCACCAATACTTGATTACCTCAGCTATGTGACTTCGAAAGCCATATAACCCAGCATACTATCATACTATACTATGTGAATATATCAACAAATCATCACAACAGATAACCATACCAACCAATAACATACAGCCCAAACCATATAATTTGCTTTAACTCAAGCATTCCTCAGTCATGCTATAACAATGCAGGCCATTATACCTCAGATTTACTGATCAATCATAAACATCAACTATATTGACTACCATTTCTGCCCATCTAACTCCACCAGTTACACATATAAACAAGCCATACCAGCCACTGTAACTCATACATGCCATCAGCTCTACCAACCAACACCAGATGAAATATACTCATTGTTCATACATCTTAATATAACTCAAGCATACCTACAACCATTCAGACCACACTGACATACCATAAATTTACTTACTGATCATACGTTCTGCTAAACTGGTCGAGACCAACCAAATATATACTAGTCACTATACCACCATACATACCATTATAACCCAAGTCATACTAGAACACCCAACACCCCATCTGATATAACAAAGGAAATATTCAATTCAACCGCACCACCAAATACACCAAGCACAAATCCATCATAACTCAAGAATACCAAGAATCTATACAGCTGAAGCCAGCCCATAACCTAACCCCTAGTCTACTTGTTCTACCAACCAACGCCACTTATACCTACCAACCATAGCTCTCACAATAACTCTAGTATACCTTATCAATTCGTCCACACAGACGATACAAATTAAACATACAGCCCATAACAGTAGCACAATCAACTTCTTCTCATACCAAACACTATAACTCAAGCATGACTTAGCATTACAGGACTCACCGACACACACATACTATCCACACCATTCGACATACACCAACAATCGCAAGACAGATATACTGGAAAACATATCACCCAACATTACCAACCATACCATCCACGTTAACCCAAGTGTACCAGCAAATAGTGACCAGACCAACCCACAACACAAACATTATTAACATCTGTCAAACTATCATTACTTAACCTACTAAATCCCAAAAATTAACATACTTTAACATACCAAAGACCAGGAAAAAAATCGGAAATAACCTAACCTACCATAGTCCAGTTAAAGATTATACTTATCTTTAGCCCACATGTCATACATGTCTAGCATTATTTCAGCTGACCAATAGCGTCATGCCACTGAGACATCACGTAAGGTGATGGAGGTGGGGGTGGAGGAGAACCTTTGACCCTTTTGACCATTTGACCCTTTGACTCATAACCCCTGACTTTGATCCCATGACTGTAGATGAGCTTTGAAACAAAAAACTCGAGTACAATGGTACGTTATGCAATACATTTTAAATACAGTTATTTCTGGACCTTTTAAATTTTAGTTAAATTTTAGCAAATAAGAAAATAACCTGAAATAAATGCAATTTCATTCACATGCAATTTTTATTCAATTAAGTTATTAGAGTCGCTCATAGAATCACAAAATTAATATATGCATCTCAACACATGTAACATTTACTGGAGGTCTTTTCGCAGGCGCGACACTGGTAACGACATAGTGGTTCAGGCAAAGACTAGTACGGACCTATTGGAGATGTAGGTACTGGAGCTAAAGAAGCAGGTGATGTCGGCAATGGTGTTCTAGGTATCTCGATGGCTCCATTGAAGATTTCCTGGACATAGCAGCTGAAGAAGTCGATGGTACTGTTGTATCTGTGTGTGTGCCTGTCAGCACAGTTACCTTCCGTGTGTGTGAGTTGCCTGTCTATCAGGACAGTCACCTTCTGTGTCTGTGGGTTGCCTGCCTGTCAGAACAGTCACCTTCTGTGTGTGTGAGTTGCCTGTCTGTCAGGACAGTCACCTTCTGTGTCTGTGGGTTGCCTACCTGACTGTCAGGTCAGTCACCTCCTGTTTGCGTGATTTGCCTGCCTGTCAGGACAGTCGCCTTCTGTGTCTGTGGGTTGCCTGCCTGTCAGGACAGTCGCCTTCTGTTTCAAATTACCGCATGGATTTCTCATAAACGTTTCATCTTAGAATGATCCGACAAGGCGAACTTTTATTTCAGTTTAGACGTGCTGATTCTTAATTTGTCTTGACAAATCGTTCTTAACTTATTGGTACAAATTGTGGCAAAAAACTTTTATTTAATGAAGGAAGACTATAATACCAAACGCTTTGTCAGAGGTGTAGGGTCCTCGTTATAAATGCCACTATTTACCGACTTGTTACTCAATCGCTTGTACTTCCCGGTATTTTAACCAAAAGAATATAAAACTCGACATTTGGGTGCGCATAGTTGCAGTAATAATTACTAAAGTGTAAAGTGATACATAATTTAAAAAATTATTCTCACTGATTCAAGTTTATTGTGTAAGTTTAAAACGAGATGCCTCGGACTGCTGTGGGTGAATTTCGTCAAGGAATGGTGAAACACCCAGCTACTGTTTGTAACATGTTGCAGAGTTTCTGACTTTGAGGAGCGCTTGCAGTACGTTGTTGACGGAGAAGGTTACGCTGACAAGTTAGTTGAAACTCTCCAAAGACAGCTGAAGGATATCTTTAACAGAACTTCACTGCCAGACAAAGTCTACAGCATACATCTCCAGGTAGGTTGTGCTATCAACTGTGTTTTCATACCTGTCTATACAGCGAGAGCGTTTTACAAACAAACAGTAGACCGAATGAAGAGTAAGTTTCCCGACAGTCAATGGTAGACGTGCCATTACAGCATTAAAAATGTAGTATTTTGAGCCAGTATAAATGTTTGCAGATGTATGTATTTGCGTAACAGTTTGGCTTCAAGTGAAGGGTTACCTACACTGGTCGACAATGTCACAAATGTTACTGCAATTTATATTTTGGCACCAGTGTGTGTTGCATATCCATGACGTAAGCCTGCGAAGTAGCCTAACGTTATTGCTCCGGTTGCAGTTACAAATGTTTTTTTTTCTGTACAACTGACCCCGGAGAGAGGTATTTCTTGAAGTTTCAAGAATGTCTGTTCAGAGGGAGTTTTGGTTGTTGTTACAGGACCATTACTACGAACTGTCCGTTCTGAAAGGCAGAGTGAGGAGAGTGGAACACTTGGAGCATTCAGACGCTCTCTACGAGTATGGCGAGAGTCACCGGCTTGGAATGTACATAGTGTTGGGCAAGATTGTCGTAAGTATAACATATGGGCGTCATGGCGGTGTCCACAACTTATTATATTTATTCAAGAAAAATAACTGGACTAGCCATCGGCTCTTCGCGGCGAAATGAGTACTTCTTAAGGCTGCGCTTAAAAGTTCCTCTCAGCTTATGTGTCTCCTTTCTTAATACACAAGTTACCGCGCGAATAGTAAACACATTTTATGAATCCCACAATTTAATGTATGAAGTAGGGACCGCGGTGGTGTAGTGGTTAGGCTACTCGCCTCCCACCGAGGCGAACCGGGTTCGATTCCCGGTGTAGCCCCTCATGAAACTTTGCATGTGGGAATAGTGTCGGACGATGCCGCAAGTCGGCGGGTCCTGTTTCCCCTGCCCTTGCATTTTGGCGCTGCTCCATACTCACCTTGCTTCACCATAATTGGCTCTCAAGACCTAGATGTTGAGAGCCTCCCAAATCTCTCTACTCTCCAACGTCTGAGGCCATAATAAAATATAAATCTTCGTCTTTATGCCTGCTGGACGGGCCTTAAAAAGTCCCCTTATTTATCAGAAGTCTGATTGAAGGGAAGTTATGTAAAGTGTTATCCTGAACTAAATTTACCAATATTATGAGAAAACTCAATAAGTAAAATGGGTTGATATGATCCATTCACGGTTAATTAACACGTTTCTGAAGTCCTGCTGAAGTTCTACTTCCATGATATTCCTCGGCCTTGTACAAACTAATCTTAACTAAGTCTGGAGAATTACACCAAACGACACTACACCGCATACGTGTACACTCAGTTGTAATAATATTCCGTATGAAAACGATAACTTACTAGGCGTTACCAACACACATATTTTCTCGCTGTTTCTATATATATCATTTATAAATGAAGCGTTATAACTGATATATATATAATTCCAATTTAACGAAAAAAAAGTTACTTTTACAAGGCATTAAACAGTAGTGCCTTGTATGGATCTGATATGCAATAGAGAATACGAAAATAAAAGGACCTTTCTGTCACTTAGCTTGTTTTCGGTGTGTATATGTTTCTAGGTTAGCCTACAACATACGGTTTATGTGCGTCAAAGTATCTGCAGTGGTATATCAAAAAATAATTCTTAATTTTGTGTGTTACCCCAAAGCATGTATTACTCAGGGCTGAAGCATAATCCACACAGATATTCATGAACTGGTAGCCTTTCACAGTACATTTAAAATATTAGCTCTACATATAAAACAAACTTAATATATATAGTATTACTCATAACTTATTATATATATAAAATAAACAGAACAACTTAATAAACTTTTTCAAGGAACAGTATGAACACTTTCTTCCACTAATAACCATAAATAAACAAAAATCAAATTAATTGGATTCCGCACGAGTACGAGTGACATCCCTGCATACCTGAAATAGGCGAGCTGGTTCATAGATGTCTCAACATTTTCCAAATTTAATTTCTTTGGTGAAACACGAGAGAAATTATAAAACGTCGATTGAAAATACTTCACGACTCCTTGATTTGGACGACGTCTGTTGGTTGCAGATAGCGACATATCTCCACATATTTCAGTATGCGTTTCCATAGTCTACCCACTGTGAAATATGCTTACTTTATTCGTTCAATTCCTCTAAAGGCTTATAAATACGAGTACCGTAAATGTAGTTTGCGAAATAAAGAACTTATTTTCACCGTGGTAGCTGTACCAATCAGCCAATAAACATATCAGATGTTATTATTGCGTAACGGTGGGTCAAATAAGGTCGATTATTCCTTGGCACAAAAATTTTAATCCCGATCTTGAGATCTCCCTGTTTCAGAGAGAAGTAAGGGAGGACTGCCTTTGGGAGCAGCGCCCATCTATCTTGGGGAGGATAGAGGGTTGAACTGTTGAAAAACACTGCTTGGCTCGACATCCTTCCATTCAATCTAAGAGGTTAACACAGTACAGATATTTCAGTGCTGGGTGAGAATTATACTATCAGTTGAACAAACAAATAAGTTTGCCTTCGGAAAGCGCCCAGTTCCTTTGGGCAATGCCCTTCGCTACGCTACTGATCTGGCGGGTGTTTAGTCTGTCTCACGAGTGAGTGCACTTTGACAATTCCAAAAGCAGGCAGTCTTGTGTACAGTTATTTCAATGATAAACATGTTCTGTTGACACACTAGGCCGGTTGACAGTCAGCTGAACGTGTATACCTCAGTGATGCATGCAGGCCCGTCTGTATCCAGGGAAACATACGTGAATAGTCTTCAGAACTGTCAAAGAACTGGCCGATCTTCCCCTCCTAGCCAACCCTAGTTCTTAGTCTCTAGTCTTCGGCATATGTGGTGCTCGAACTGCAGTGCACATGTCTCCCCATGACATCGTACGTCCAATGTGATAATCTAAGAAAAGAACACACGCTTCTTACGAGGGCTGTTGAGTGCAGTCAAGACGTCCCGCCACTCACAAACACCACTTCACGCCACTCGAGCATGGCTACAAACGGCTTTTTCAAACCTACGTGTTTCTAAATATACGCGTCGAATACATAAAGGCTGTTTACGTTAAAGCGAGCACTTGTTAAGGCCCTTCCTAATTTTTCTTTTAAGTCAGTTTTTATACTTGAGCCATTTTTTAATATCAGCACTGTCACGTGACTATAGGCCGTTCACGATAAAGTGAGCATTTTTGAAGCCCTAATTACTTTTTTCTTTCAACCAATTCATATCCTTTCACTAGTTGTTAATATAACCACTGTCACGTGAGTAATAAACACTTTGTATACATTCACCATACCCAAAACCAAAAGTATAAGGCCACTATGAAATGTATTTATTGGTTATTATGTCTGACGAAACAGCTTCAAAAGTGCTCACTTTACCGTGAACGGCCTTTAATAAATACGGTGTATATTTTCACCACTCTCAAAAGTTAATGTCTGAGGCTGCAGTAAAACATATTTATTAGTGGTTAATGCCTGTTGGGAGGGCCTTAAAAAGTGCTCACTTTATCATGAACAGCCTACAGTAAAGTTGGTAACGATGGAGGGAAAGTAGCTCCATATCTAACCGTCGAAAAATAAGTGTTAGGTAACTATTTGTGATAACTTAAATTATTCCATTCTCTTTCTGTTATTTTAAAGCTTCGAAGTGATGAATGAGCAAATTTTTAAAATATTTACATTTTAATATTACACAGTTTCACTTGACCGACGCATGAATAACATGACGACGTTAATTTTACATTAGGCGGAAGATTACGCACGTGTATACAAGTAGTTCTTAAGCAGGGCTTTCAAAGGTGCTCAGTTTACCATGAGCAGCCTATATAAAACTAATCAAGGGCCCTGCATTCAAACTTCTTGCAGACTTTCCACCGATAATGTAATAGGCTCACCACTGAAAGTCGCATATCGGCACGACGAGAGCTGCACGCAATTTCAGAGCCTTGCGCTTAGAGGTTACGACGCACTTGATGGGTGTGGCAGTATCGCCCTTATTACTCGCGCGCTTCTTGTCTACAAACGCGGAAGAAGCTCCAAGTAGGCTGACACCTCATCCGAGATAGGAAAGGCGCGCCTGAACTTGCAAGGAGGCGTACAGTCTATTCACGGTTTCTTCGGCCTTTTTGAATCAAACCTTTGAAAAATCTCCCCATGTATGTCGTGTTTAGTTATTTCCTAAATACGCCCTGTATCACAAGCGTTTCATACTTGCGTTCATAAAAGTTACTTCTTTTTCGTGTTAAATATAAGTGTTATTCGTATTTTATCTACAAATTATAATGCTTCATTTATAAATAATTCGAATAAAAAAATTGGGAGAAAATAGGCTAGTTGGTAGCGCCTAGTGAGGAATAGTCCTTATACAAAATACGGTTACACTTACTGCGCACGAACGCGATGCGCTGTCCTTTGGTGTAATTCTCCAGGTTTAGTTAAGCTTAGTTTGCACGAGACGGAGGAATATCCTGCAAGTAGAACTTTGGCAGATTTTCAGAAAAGGCTGACGTAACCGTGAATTGATTATACATGACGGCAAGGAGGCATACATTAGGCAGATATGTGTCCGACTGGGGCCACGATCATCTCCCTATATCTACCTATAATTAACCAGTAACTAATAATGGAGAGGGAAGAACTGGCGGAGGCACAGGAAAAACCCTCCCGTCAGGAAAGAATTCAAAATTGTTACATGCATTACTAGAATATGCTACAAGAGACTAGGGATGGGCTAAACAGTTACTTTCATATAACGAGTTCCGTCGTTCCAGTTCCAAGTAACTAACATATTCCAGTAACGTGTTATTTTTGTAACACGTTACTGTGAAATATTTCTCGCCTGTCCTGACGTTCCGGGATGTAACAATTACGTGGCTCAATGTTACAAAGATTCGCAAATCAAAACGTTCCAAAAATAACGGTATAAACGTTTGTACGTGTTACTCATAGACTAAAGATGAGGTAAACCGCTTATTCGTCTTCTGCGCATGTACCCAACATTGACCTACCCCAACGCTACACAACTGTCAAAGTCACATTGTTAACAGTGATGAACGTGCTTGTTTACATCTTAATTTTTAGATGACAAGCACTATTATATTAATAGAATATTTTTATCAGTTTTAATTGAATCAAATTGCATTGCAAATTGGTTAGCGGAAGTACAGATTCATCTCAAAGCATTTGTTTACAAATCAGTTTTCTAACCTAAAATCTAAACCACGCCATTTTCCTTAGACGTGTTGGCAGGTGAGCAGTTCAATGTTGGGACACGGAGATTGATTGTGCGCAGCCAGCGAGATCGTTCCACCTCACCTTTAGTCTATGGTGTTACTCGTGTACAGTTTATTATAACTGTTACATTAAATAACACCCATCTCTCCAAGAGACAGATGGATACGAAGCGTGCTCTTTATTAGTGAGCGGTGAAAGACTAGAAGAGAGGAGGCAGGACTTACTTTTGTTTATTTTGCGCCGCTGGTGTAACCAGAGTGGATGGACCACTTAGTTTGTGAGACAGTCTATGTAATGTAGTGGTATGTGGTGTTATAGGTAGAGTACGAGTTCTCGCTGCGGGAGGTGGACTCTGTCCAAGGGCACACAGGAACCGTCACACAGGTGTTGTCGGATCTCAAGGTCGGCGTCGTGGTGGCCGCGTACAAGGACCTAGATGGCCAGTACGTCTCCTCTCTGGGCGACTTCAAGCTCTCTACCGAGGGGTGAGTACAAGGTGGATGTGAGAGACTGCGTCCACTACACGTCAGTGCTGTGAGAAGCTTGACTGCAATCACTTCCGGCTGCGTGGCTGCAAGCTAAGTGTGTATGAAGTCAAACTACAGTAGATAGTACAGGGCGAGTCCTTTAAAAGAGGCCCCGTGGGACATGTGTGTAACGGAGCGAGGGAATGAGGAAATACAGTCCCGTGTGACAAAATACACTATCTACCAAATAGTAATTGGGCACCCGTGAAGATAGGTAATTCAGTACGTCAGTTGACTTGTGTTTCACGGCCTTCGACGTAGGACCGCTGGTGTTTGTCCGTGGTAACATGAACACAGAGGCGTATTGTAACATTCTGGATAGTGAAATGCCCCCAACATTGTGGCGCTTTTTACGGAATGGACCTGTGTTACTTCCAGGATGACAATTCCAGGTGCCATGTTCCAAGGGTTACTATGCAGTGGTACGCCGACCACAATGTTCGCCGATTGGACTGGCCCGCCCAGAGCCCCGACCTCAACCCTATAGAACATCTGTGGGACGAATTGGATCTCCGGGTGAGGGCTCGTCAAGCGCGGCCAAAATCCATTGCTCAACTCATGGAATGGTTGCAAGAGGAATAGCGACGAATCCCCGCTTTTATAGCCACAAGAGGTGGCCCTACGAGATTCTAACGGGGTGACAACCACCGAGCAAACATTGTGGACAGGTGCCCAAGTACTTTTTGGTAGATAGTGTACCTAGAGTAGGTGCTGGAAGTGGCCGCCATTGACCTCTAAGTACTCAAAAAACCAACATACACATACACATACGTAACGGAAATTAATGATGGATATAAAAAAATTTAAATAGCATATAAAGCAAGATTATATAATATTTAATATTGCACAAAAGGAGCTCGTGTTTCCAAACGCGTGTCAATCTTCAGGAATAATATTTCATTATACCGTCGTTATATATACAAACATATGAAAACAAAATACAGCCAAAACCAAACACTGCACATACCACACAGCTTTGTACGGGATGAACGAGCAACAAAACGTGCAAGTGTTAGTTCGTCCGTTCGTCCGTCAAAAGTTAAAGTTTGCCAAGGTTTTGACGTAGGGACGGAGAGAATTAAAGGGAATGGTCACGAAAACCGTATATTTATATACGGTTTTCGTCAAAAACTTGTTTCACAGAGGATTTTTCCAAATTTTCTGCTCGACAAGACGTAAATAACAGTTTTGAACACCTTCTTATATTGTTACGAATTCACTGCGTTCGTTATTCTCGGAGCACTGACTGAATGTCCCACAGGGCATCCTGTACATTGTGTACCCCGAGTTAGTATCAGTAGACTTTAAAATCATGAATGCTGGTGAGGTGGACAGAGTGTTGCAGTTATGATTCTCGGTCCCCGGATTGAAAATAATACCGACTTGACATTTCATGATACAAGCGACATTAATGCCTGGTGTTGTGTTTGATTAAGATTCCCTCAAATCTCTTGGTTCATTCAAGAGTCATAAAGTTTGTATCAATGTGATTTATCAAACTCTTGAAAGCTTGGACAAACACTGCAGTGTGGTAGGATGCACGTCATTGTCGCTCGATGGGGGATGGAAACATAGAATTACAGGAATCTAAAGCCTTGTTCGAATTCATTGTTTGGTAACTTAGGGTACTTGTAGTTTAGAATGTTGGAATTCGAAAGACACTGAGCAACGCTCCTAGCATTCAGTTTAGGAACTGCATCAATAAATATTTCGATGTTACTTAGGCAACGATAAAACTTATTTACAAGTACCAGTATTGGAATATTTTAGAATAGTATTATACGCACGCTTCACTAAAGAAAACTTCAATTTAAGAGATAAACTTAAAAAAGTTTTGATTTTGTTATAAAGACAGTTTCAAATATAATTCCCATTTGTGCAAAGAAAATCAGTGATATACACTACTACGCACTTCTGATTCACAGTTAGGTTTCCTTATTTGTTATTGGTTAGATTTTGCATAATTTGTATGTTAAACGGAGAGAAATAGGCGTAAAAAATAGTAGATACTTTTTCGAAGGTATTTGGAGAAATAGCGTGCTTCTGCAGCTCATTCAATTTTGATTCTAAATCCGGCCTAAACTGATAACGTGGTCAATTTAGAAACCTAAATAATAGTTTCGTAATGATTTCCGACATGGCTTAAAACAGTACATACTTGGATAGCGAATAGGTTTATGAGGTCAGCTCTAACGTGCATCCATACTGTGTAGAACAATATATATATATATATATGTAAATAATAAAAGTGTTCATGAGGGTAGACTGAATGTACAGGCATGTGTCTTGCAGGGTAGTGAAGTCAGTGGAGCTAGGACTAACATCCTCGGAGCTGCCCCCGCCGGTTCTTGACCAGATAGTCCGAGCTGTCAAGAGAGGCTACAATCACGCAACTGCACGCAGGATAGAGGCTGGTCTGCATCCTTACGTCGACGTGACCGTACGCAGCATTGACTTCGGCGACTACATCTCGCAGATCCCCTAACTTACTGCTGCTTCCTTACTGTTGTGTTTCCCACTGTCTCTCTAAATGTAAACACTTTTTTTACTTATTTATTTAAAAATAAAAATGTATATGCAAATTAGGTCTACAAATTTTTTTTCATGAGTAGTAGGGAAAATATGGTTGACGGACAAAGGAATTAAGGATAGGATCGCAGTATTCGGCTGCCGCTATGTTGGAATTTCCATTTCTTCCTTTTCCCATCAAAATTTCCCTTTCCCCCAAATTGAATGCATTTCCCTAAATATTTCCCTTTTTTCTTAAAATTTCACTAATTCCCTAAAAAAAAAAAAAATCAGGTTTTCCCTAGAGCAACAGAGGCGGATCAGAGACCCAAGGTCAGAGTAGAGAGGTGGATCAGCGACCCATGTGACAATGGGCCAGGGCAAGCAGACCCGTCAGGATCCTTGACCTCTGACCTTGACCTCAAAGATTAAAAAAATCTCAACAAATTTTGAAATATCGCAAAAAAAAAAAATCTAAAAATTTATAAAATGTTTTTTAGTGAAAATTTATTATAAATAATTTAAAAAATTATATAAAAAATTAATTTCCGGAGGTTACTCCTCATTCATAACCATCCCACCATTTTGGTAAGTGCAACCGACCACTATATTGGTGGCCAGCAGCCATGTTGGTTGGTACAGTCCACCATCTTGGTAGGTATCCGGCATCTTGCTAGGTGCGTCCTCCAGGTTACTTTTTTCGATCATTTGTTTATGTTATGTTACTGGAGGCCGCCATATTGGTAGGCTCTAACCTACGTTCGATTACCATATTAATTTTCCTATATTTTCATCACCTATGTACCACCTTGTGACAGCCATATTTGTTTATGTGTTTAAAGTATAGGTTCCGCTGTTGGCACCCTCCATGTTAGATTATATTTTTCAACACATATATAGTATCGATTATGCCACCTATCGACCTGTACTGAATGATGGTATTGACTTCCTACTAAGTATGTAAATGTTCATATATGTGTGTGTGTATTATTGTTAAATGCAAGTTTTTTTTTTTTTTAATATTCCTTATATATAAAGCACGGAGTTTTGTTAAATAAAACACAGCATATATTTACATACAATTTATTGTACACTTAATAGAATATACAGGTTTATTAATCTTCTTCGACGTTCACCGCTCGATGTCCGCCTCGACGACCCAGGAATTGAAGCGGGCAGGGAAACCATACCACTTGACATACACCCTTCCGTTATGTTGTTTCAGCATCTTTTCGAACATTGATGCCGGCGATGCTCGAAGATGATTAAACAATTACAGTGTGCGAGCAGTTATATTCTCAGATGCACTCATGACAGATATTTGACAGTCTTGTATCAGCAATTGTACAATACCAGCCGATCGTGAAGTATCAGCAGAATGCGTACGTGTTGGCCGGAATATTTCCATGCGTAGTGAATTCGATCTTGTCGATTACGTTGGAGGTAATACGCTCATCCTGTAAACTCAGATCGAATACGACGAGCAGGTCAAAACTTTTGAAAGTATCAGGGCTCAATACCGAGGAATGGGGTACGCCCTTAATACGCATTTTGGAATTGAGCATACATCTGATATGCCAGCAGGTACTGCACATTTTCAAAGTTTGTGTTCATGTCAGCGTATGGGTAGCGTTCGCTATTCAAAATACTTTTACATTTTCTATTTGACATGTGTCGAACTGCGAACGGCTCACTCTTACATTGTGCTGCCTTCTGGTCTGTAGCCCCAGCAATACTGTACCTCGGTTTCTCAGAAGCAAAGCTGGACTTCACCATCCAGTTGATGTGCTGGCTTGCTGGTAATCGTGGGTATATCTCCAGACTCCACGAATCGAAAGCCACACCGATGTTTTTACCATCTTCCACATTCTGCAACATTTGTATGCGTTCTGCATGCATTCAATCGACTGTAGTTTCAGTTCTGTGACCTGAGCCACAAGAATTTACACACAATTCCTTCTTAACTAATTATTCCAAGTCTCCATACAAAACTTTGATCTCAAAAAACTGGATAAAAATAATAATTTATTATAAAAAACTAATTTAACACAGTAACATCAAGAGCACAAAAAATATGCTAGCCATTCAAAAGCCGTGACATGCATAAAATATATTTATTAAAAGGAAATAAAACTTTAAGTGAACACAGAGAAAATTCAATGCTGCAAACTTTACAACTTTCTACAGATAAAGGGATATTCTATCCAATAAACCAGTACTAAAACACTATCACAGAGAGTAATATATTTTGTAGAAAAATACAATTGCAGTACTGGACAATAATTTAAAAATTATAAAACTCTTTCCTTTAACTGCCCTGCAAAGATTAAAGCTGAGATACACTAGAGCGCCGGGTTGGCCTTTCAAAGTCCAGTGAAAATAAAATATGATCTGACATTACCATATAATATTTATATTATGAAACCAACAAACCATGCTAGGTTCGAACCATTTAACATTTTCTTTACACATGTGGGTTACCTTGAGCTGAGACACCATATTGCACAAGCCAGTGCAGACCCATTCGACTAGCCATCCCGTTTCCAGGCAGCTGGCAAAATATCAATTTCCAAACTATTTTCAAATATAATCAGTGGCAATGCTAACACAACAGAAAACTCTATGGGGCCAAACAAACTAGTAAGTTAAACCAAACGAGAATAAAATACTGCGGATTCAAAACCAAATTTAGAATACAAGCTACAAGCGCAACCCTAGAATTCCATAGCAAGCCCAAACAAATCCTAATCCATTCTCATTACACTATGCAGCTAACCCACCTGTGTTTCTTGCCGTCAACCATGATGATCGTTAACAAGTCATCAGCTACAAAGCTGGTATGCGTAGCAGCGAGACATTGCATGAAGACCCATCTGGGCCGGGAACAGAAGTTTTAATCTATGTTACTCGGGAACTGGTCGGCCCGAGAAGTGGACGAGCCACCAACATGAGCAGAAGGCCCACACTTCAAAATGTAACAGTGACCAATAAAAAGGAAGCTCGTCGCCCATGCATGGTAGGAGGGGATACATAGAGGAGGGGAGGAAAAGGAAGTAGATAGGTGGCCAAGAGAGGCCAAAGGTGGAGCGGCCGAGCACAGCAGAGTCGTTAATGACCGGAGCATACTCTATATTCCACAGTTCAACTGCCTGAACATTTTCTCCCATACCCACGATGGTGTCCACATGTGTATTGGCTAGCATTATCACCAGCTCCTGCTTCGAATCAAAGATAATTCGTTTGTAGTCTTCGGCACGTCCCGATAGCATGGAGAACATAACACATACTTCGAACCTGATTTCGGCATAAATGGGAACACTGTAGCCATCTTCGATTCCCCAGCCTGCCATCTTGGCTGCAAACAGCTCATTCGACGTGAGCGAAAGGTGATTTTTTATCATTGAGGTTATGCCTGCATCTCGTGACTGGTCCACCTCAATGCCATTGAGTAAGTAGGCGATGCGATCGATCAGATGAAGAATTTCATTGCTCGTTATTTTCGTCGCTGCCAGGCTGCACCCATATTCTTTCGACAGAGTCCCCTTGATTTGCAGGAAAGACTGGCGAGGATGAGTGCAGATATCCTGGTGTTGGACTGCTATCCGAACTTCCGATGGTAGTGTGTTCGGCCCGATCAGAAAAGGCTGATGCACATGAAGTTCCACCTTTGTTATGCTGTCTTCGAAAACGGCTGGTTCTTCGATGTTTAGGAAATGTTCCATGACGATCCACCTCGTAGCCGAGACCGCAGAGGAAGATCTCGCTAGCACGTGCTAACCCCTTGGACACATGTGACGTACTGATTGCAGGTTATGTGCGACATTCTTCTATTGCTTATTCCCATCTTTTTGAATGCAGGCATAGGGTGATTTCTTCGTTTAGAAAGTTCACCACATCTCCACTCTTGTCGACGATTGTCACGACCACCTCTTTGTACTCTCTTCGCGATGACCGGAACGTGAATGATTCTTTGTGGCGCCACGACCAGTTTATAATCTGGAGGGACCATAGGCGAAAATTCGTGCATCATATTGCTCGGCCTGACGATCCAACAAGGTAAGCGTTATCAACATAACTGACGATTTCCTCAAGGTGTATAGCCATTTTGTACAACTACTTGTACGAGCGAGCCAGGAAGCGAAGGGACAAATGTCCACATTTCCACATGTTAGGCAGCTGATCTGGTTCGTAGTTGTGCGTTAGTTTGGTATATTTCAAATACTCGCGCAGTTCTGGCAGAGGATGCGAATCCCCAAAACTATCATAATATTCTACGTGTTTACTCTTTTTATTTAAGCTACCCAGTAGTGCCTAAGGCACATCCGTCTATCTTGGGTTTAGCAGACAAATAATATCTCATAAATAATCCTCAAAAATTAAGTATCTTCAATTTACTCGCAAACAGTTCCAAATCCATATTCGTGAGCGCTCGTTTCGGTAGAGATTTCATTATTGCCTCTTCCTGCTGCATCACTTTTTCACACTTCCGCCTCCTACTAGATATAGTCTCAGGTCGAGGCCTTGGCCGTTTTTTTAAACCTATGGCGATAGCTTTCATACTTTCATTGTGTATTTGCGCCTCGGAAAACTGCTTCCGTTTACTCGATGGTGTGTTGACGGCTCGGACGATACCACTTGTGGCTCCAATTAGGTCTCCGAAGTCCCCGAGTTCAGGCAAAAGTATTGGAAAATATCCGCCAGTAAATATTTTCTTAGATTTGCTTTCCTTCTTTTTGTAACTGTTTTTTTGTTTCACTTGCACCTTCCATTTGCTCTCGGTACAGGATCCTATTTTAACCTGTACCTTTCTCTTGCCCTTGTTACCCACGCCCATCTTCACTTTAGTCTTCATTAAGTTGGAAATGCCCCACGATGCTATTTTTTCTCCGAGTCTGGCATGTGATAATTTTCCTATTTCGCCGACGTTCTGTACAAGTATCCTATCTGCCTGGTGTCTGGCTTGCAGATCCTTGTGCTGGGAGTATGCGATTTCGTGCGGCTTGCATGTCTCGCCCAGGACGTTTACGCCTGTCTTGTTTTGTGACAGCCTTTTAGCTAGCTTGGTTCCTGACCTGCAGAACCTGTATCCTGAAATGGTACGGTAGATTGTTGATAAGTGTAATGACGATTCCGCTTCCAGCTACTGTCTTACCTCTTCGAGGCATCGCTGTGAACTCAGCGAAAAAAGTATAAATACACCCCTTTTAAACATTTTCTTTTCTGTATCACTCCAAATGTAGAACAGTACGGACATATCACATATTATGATATGACATTACAGTGCGAATTCTACCAGAGACAGTTTTCTCGGAGTGATAATTTGAAGAGACATCATATTACCAAGAAAACGTGCGTAATGCCATCAAGAGGCTTGTATAAGTTTCCTCCTCCTCCCTCCTCCTCCGCCCACCTCCTCCTTCTCCTCGTGTTACAAGCTTCTCCTCGTGTTACAAGCTACGAAAGGAACAAAAACTTTTCCTCTACAGTTTATGCTTTAAACTAATTATCAAATGAATGTTAACAGTTTTGCTTGAATGAACAAAATATATTCACAAGTCTGACCCCTATTTTCAACAATATTCAGAAGGCCAATGCTCGCTCACCTGATTATAAATCGCACTCATACTGAATCAGTATATTCTGCACACCATACAGATTGCATAAAATGCAATTTGATTGGAAAAAATATATCTAAAAAGTGAAATATGACCTTAAGACTTCGCGCGCTTTAGAAATGCCATTTCGGAGCACTCCAAGAGAGCTATTCCGGCTTGTTCAAAGCTCTGTATCTCCAAATAGTCGGGTCAGATACATAGTCGAAGAACCTGCATGGAACCTTGCTAAATTTTGTTCACGATAAAGTGAGCACTTTTGAAATAAACCTTAGAATAAAGTCACTTCCCCTGCCTGCATATATTTTAACGGGTGTACTGAGGGACAAGCGTCCAGTAAAGTTGGTAATGATCACAGAAAAGTAGTTCCAAATCTTAACGTAAAATAAAACGTATTTGTGACAATTGAAATTATTTCTTTTGCTTTGTGTTTGTTTTACTCGATCGAAGTGAAAAAATGAGCAGATTTGTAAAATATTTCTTTTTCCAATAATTTCGCAATTTTACACTACCGACGTATTAATAAAGCGATGAGGACCACGCCGATGGCAATTTTACATAAGGCGGAAGAATACACAACGTGCATACAAGTAGATCTTAAGCAGAGCTTTCAAAAGTGCTCATTTTACCGTCAACAGTCTGTACATACATAGTCTGTAATTCAAGTGCCATATGTACACAACGAGAACACTGCACGCCGGTTTAGAGCTTTGCGCTTAGAGACGATATAGCACTTGATACGCGTGGCAGTGTCATCCTTATTAATTCTAAACTTGCATGTGTCAGCTCCAAGAGGAATGGCTCCTCAAACAAAAGATGAAAAGTAATTATTAAGAAAGTCACACGTCTTTGGAGGATGAGAATTGTTAAATTTCATTTTTTTAAATAATTAACCGATAATAGCAATAAAATACATTCTTAAATATTGGAGTAATGTCTGTAAATGGAGCCTGATGCTTCGGTAGTCCTAGCTCTGAGCAGCGCTTGAACCAGTGGAGATGAAACATGACCTCCGACTCTCCCCCAAGGCGAACCGGGTTCAATCCCCGGCCGGGTCACTGGATTTCGCATGTGGGAATAGTGCCGGACGATGCCGTTGGTCGGTGGGTTTTCTCGGGGATCTCCCGTCTCCCCCGCCCTTTAATTCCGGCGTCGCTCCATACTCACCTCAATCACCACCGTCGGCTCTCAAGACCAAGCTGTTAAGAGCCGCCCAAATCTCTTCACTTCACTGCCCCCCTTTTTTTTTTCATAAAACTTACATATTGATATGAAACTGTCATGTGAATGTTTTAAAACTAAAATTAAATAATATCAAAAAATTTAAAATGCAGATTTACGTGATTAATTTTATATTGTTTCCTTATATTATGATAATATAGTGATCCGTTTCATGCGAAAAAAAAAATTCTAGACCTGCGCGATGTGAAAATGTTAACTTCCGCCCCCTCTCTTCCACCCCATGCCTTATTCGAACGTCAGTATCCGTTCGTGGTTCAGATTTTCAAATTGTTCTGTGATAGTAATATGGCAACCCTCTAATTTCTTAATTAAGTGTGATGAGGTTACCCAATAAAGATTTCACATATTTGAAACCTCTCTAAAAATATATACATTTTTAAAAATTCAAGTAATTTCTAATGTTTTAATGTAAAATCATTTGAAAATCTCTCTGTTCAATTTCGCGTACATTACTTACCAATCACTTTTGATTATAATAAATATCGTAATTACTTTCTCAATTCGTACGTGGAATCACATCACAATGTTTTGACCAGGAGTTCAGAATAACTCTGTATTAAATCTTAAAGCAGGTCTGCCACTTAGGCAAAAAATTCTCGTTTTTGTGACTTGAAATGCGTCAGGGTATTTATAACAATTCACTTGATTCATACTTTATTGTGACACAATTGCATGCTAATAGTTCATATTCGATATCTGTACTGGAGGGTTTGATTAAAATTCAGTTAGAGCTTTGAACTTTAATTTTTAAAATATTAATTAACAAGGAATGAAAGAATCCAATTCGTGGCGTATGCCACAAAATCTCAAGTTTATATTCCTGGCGTTAGATGAAGCAAAATATGTCTTCGACCGAGTCATATTTCCAGTAGTCTAGGAAAAATTCAACAATCAAATTTGAGTCACAAGCATGACACGACGTCAGAAGATGAGGCAATTTCATACTATATTTTATTCTGTGTTCACAATACCTCGACGATATTTGCCTGACAAATGTTGTATTTGGCTGTTGGAAAACCTTAAAACACCAACATCATTTACCATCTAAAATACACAATAAAATGAAAGTTTATTTGCTTCTTACAATATTTGAATTCATACGAAAATTAATATATATATATATATAATATACAAAACTGTGTCTTGCAATATTTTATTTGAATTCTTTGCGCACCCCGACAATCACGATGCGACGGAGAGTAGAAATAGAATCTACTTTTGCGGGGCTGTTGGCGCGCTGTGAATTTGTCGGACTGACGTCATAGTGACCTTGCTTTTCATTGGCAGGTAAAGGCCATTCACTTTAAAGTGAGCACCCTAGAAATCAACCTTTGAAAAAAACCACTGCCCACAACTGCGTATGTATAACCATGTGTGTTACCGCATAGGCTGTGGATGAACACGCCCAGTTATGTTGGCAATGAAATTCGAAAAGTAGTTCTAAGAAATAACGCTGTATTGAAAGTGTAATGTTTAGATTTATGGCTACTTAAGTCGTTTGAAGTTTATTTTGTACAGTTTAAAGTTATTAATGGTGTAAAGATAATGTGTTTACTGTAACTTATAATTATATTGTGTCAGGTGATCGGCGCAATGGTCAAAACCAACGACCCGTTGCTGTGGTTCCTTCATGCTTGTTGCTTGGCTTTGCTACAGTGGAGTGGTTGCGAGGCAAACTACAAATTTGGAAGCTGGAAGTTGCTGTGTTTTAATATTCCTCGTTTATTTTTCAGCTTATCTGCAACCATTGTTTTATTACAGGTCGTATAGTGCTTGTGGTGTAGTGATTTTGTGTAAAGTCATGAGTTCCAACAAACTACGTACGAATAGTCAGCGCCAGGAAGACATTATAAATCTCGCCGAAAGTATTTATTCTTTAATTCGTCGAGGAGAGATGAAGCCGTGCAAGGTGATCGAACGAGTTGCAGAAATGATGAAAATATCCACTGCAACTGTCCGGAGGTAAGTGTAAATGTGTTTTTACGACGTGTTTCCCCGAACAGGTTTTACGACACGTTTTCTCCGCTTATCGCCAGTAAGTCATTGAAGTAAATCGTTGAAAAAGAACAAGTAGGAATCGACAGTTGGAAACATGATGTTATAAACGGTATGTTAAATAACAATAATGAAAGTAAATGAACGACAGCAAAAACGCGACATTAATATATTCATATGAGTTTGCGAAGTACATGTTATATCCTAAGTTTGACAAATAATATAAAAAGTAATGTGTACATATGTACCTACGCCTATCTGTTTAACCTTTCTTTTAAATCTGTCTTGATAATAAGTGGAAATTTTGCCGTCAATAATAATACGTTAATTTCACACGTTTGTATATGACTGTTGTTTTGTAATGTCGGCCTAACCTAAAATACGTCTGTACATATCTATTTATGCCCAGCCATGTAACCTTTCTTAAATCTGCCTAAAAGTTGAAATGATGAGCTGATATCTAATCTACGAACCTCCGAATGCTCAGAGGTGGCGGAGCAGTGATGATAGATATTTGTCACAAACATTGCCACAAGTTGTTCAAAATCCATCCTGCTATTAAAACAGCGGGGAGAAGAACAGGGTAAACATATCGGGATTTAAGAAATACACAGGAATTCACTCTGCTGGTGTTAATACTGTTGTTGAAAATGGAAACCACGCATTATGTGAAAAATAATGGGGGAATGGTGAAGCAGGAAGCAGAATATCGTAAATATAAAATAGAAAACCTTAGTGACAGGAATTCTGCCACTGTCGGATGCCTCTACAGCTGTGAAAACCAACCCGGAATAAATAGAAAACAGTCTGCATATGAATAGCTGTGCTTTTTACTGGCGGGCAGGAATTTAATTAGCCTCCTTCCTTAGAGAGTAGATAGGCTGGGTGAGAGCTGTCGGTTAAAATAATGTTACGAGACATTCTGACGCGAGAAAGTTGCCCTGACGCACAACAGACGCATCAACGTAAAACACACACGCACAAAGAACCATAATAGTATGTTGTAGACAATCAATTCCCTCGTTACAGACTTTCATGTGAAAGTTCAATCAAGTTCTTTGACACATTCAGTTCCTGCGCCCACTTTGTTGTATGTGTCGCACAGAAATATGAACGGCCGACTTTGTAACAGCAAGACTGAGCGCCCAATGTCTCGTCTTCCATACGAGTGAATGATTCGTAAACGTGACTATTACTCTAGCGTATAAACGGTTAATAGCAACGTTAAGAAAAAACGAAGCCTGCAGCTCAATGGTTTTGGTCAAGTAGTAATCACTTTCATAGATTAAGAGCAGCATTGATCAACTTGTGTCTGCACGTATGAAACTAAACATGAATGTATAAACTGAACGTTTTTTTTATGAACAAGGGCGTTTGCACACGCACCGACATATTATCGCAGCCGGAGGTTAGTTTGAGTTGGGCAGCGTGATGAGCAAAATGAGTGCTATGTTCAATATAAGACGTTACCTACTGTATTTATTATACCTCAGGCAGAAATATAGGAAGAACAATAAAAGTCGACACTGGGTGCATCCTACTTATATATATGTGTATATACGGAGGACTCTTTTTACACTCTGTCTTTGTATTCATCTGTAGTTTTGTCCCACAAACTTGGCCTGCACTCAAACAACTCGATTAATGACAATACGTCGCAATTGACTCTATTCAAAGCACTTCTGCGCGGATTACTTGTTGCACCAACCAACAACACTCGCATGCCACCACACTGCCTGACCGCTGAGCCCAGGCCGGCTCCGACATGTCGGGTGAGGTGTGTAAGCTCCCATTACGAAACATTGTTCTCGACAGCCGCACATCGGGCCGACACCCGATCTGTCGAGAGAATGGTCTCAGCCGCAGTATGGACTGAATGAGTGTGTGTGTGAAGGAGAACGCAACGAAAGACTGCAGTGTGGTATGACTTGCCCTTTGCACCCAGGTGGCGAGGAGGAGGTGAATGATTCTGGCTTACCGGTCATTCCCCGAATCTAAGTCCTGCACCAACCGAGCGCACTGGGCCGCGTAAGGTAGATAAAGGTTATACCGCCATGCTTAAATATATGTGCATTTTGTTTGTGAAAGAAGGTCAAGCGCGCGGACGCGGCAAGTGTAAGTGTGAGTAGAAAAGAAAACTTTTATTTTCGGACCAGCATGACGGCCAGTAGAAATTTGCAAAGTTCCCAGTGGATCCTGAAGAAAAAGAGCCGATTTAGATCTTTGCTCTGTGTGAGTTAACGTAAAGAGTAGAAAGCAGTGCTTTAGGTATAACCTGTATATAGGTATCGGCCACCTAGAGGGTAGGTTTGGAGTGGCCATCGCCGGTTCCACCGGGAACTTTGTCGAGATCCAGTATACGTTGCTCTCCGGCAGCTAGATGTCAGACCGGTAATTATATCGGATCCGACGCTGCCGGGCGCTGTGTGCATGTCTCCCATTGCAATACGTTGATTTTCATGTCGTCCGATATCGGTGACGGATCGGGCTCCGATAATATCGGTTCGTCTGCAAACGCTCTAAGGATGCATACACTGCTATTGGGATTTTATTCAAGTTGAAAATAACCAGCAGCCATTTTCTAACGTAATTTGACCTGTATGCGGGCAAAACAAGGCTTTGTCTGATTTGCAAGCATTTCGAACTGAATCATTTAAGTGTGTTCTTAATGTTTCTATTAACCGAGTTCTTATTACCATAATGCAAGTTGAAGTGAACTGAAATAAGCAAATACACAGTATGCGGGCGGAAATAATCACACCCACACTTGTCAAAAAAGTTTTTTGTCCCACTTAGTGGAAAAAAGCTCCTTAGTCGGCCATCAACGACGGCAAATAATCCTGAAGGTTCAGGCATTTCGTAGACTTAAGAAAACATGTAGTTAGTGATATGATCATGCATTCGTCTACATGATGTAAATAATTTTGACGAAGTTCTTAAAAGCTTAGATAGTATGTTGGCTTCGTCGTCTTGTTGACACGGACGTCATTAGATATAGAACCAGAAACATGTGCAACAATAGTGAGACAGTAACAGATACATGCGTGCATAGCCCGAGACTCGAACCCAGAACACCTCGTACCACAAGCTGGCAACTTGCGTTATGGAGATATAATCAGAAGCATCAGCTTCGGGTTTTATAAATCTATTGTTTTTGTCGACAGGGTTTACAGGGTTTATTTTGATAGCATATACGTGATTCGCTTACATAATGTAAATTTGCATGGCCTACTTTAGCAATACTTATGAGAAAAATTTGGCGGAAATTAATTGATTGGTTCCCGAAATTGTGCATAAATGTTCCATTTTCTCTCAAAAAGACTGACAAAACAGAGTTCAGGTATATTTGGTGTAATTAATGAATAAAATATCGGTCAATATTTGATCAAATGTTTCATATATATATAAACATATTTAACACAGTACGATAAAAATAAGAGTTCTGGGACAGGAGCTTGGGGCTGCAGTGCCGCGGCACCAGGCCGCCATCTTGGATGAAGTGGGTGTCAACTCCCTCCTCTGTCGTTCCTGTTGGACGACGGCCATTTTGTCAGTCAGTACACCTCTTCCTGCTCTTGCATTCTGTCTCGAATTTTCCTGATCGGCCATTTCACTTGCATTCTGTCATCGAGAGTTTTCTCGGGGTCTTCATCCCTAGTTTTCTTTCTATCACATTCGACAATATTTTTTCTCTCTCTTCCTTCGTTCTTTTCCTCTCTCTCATTCTCGGAGAGGTTTTTTCTCATATGCCTTCCTTCGCCGGCATATTGTTTATCATCATTTGCTGGAGGTGGCATTCTTGTTCCATCTTTTGATTCCTAAATGAGCGGCTAGAGAGTGCTGTTTCCCATAGCAATCTTTGATTCTCGCACTCGCTACCAGAGTGGAGTTCCACTGGTGGCGGCTAGGAGTGCTGGCAACCATCTTGTCGCCCACCAGGAGTGCTGGTAATTTATTTTAAGTGTGAACTCAAAAAATGCTGAAGTCGCGAGATTTTGCTCCAGTGACCCTTGGGTCGCCAGTCCGACATGCTAACCACAAGACGACCATTGCATATGGACCAATAGGAGTTGAAATAAGGCATATACACGCACTCGCCAGACAGACAGACTTGACATCGATTACACACATCACACACACATATTTATTTATATTTTTATTTATTTATACACACATAATCCCGATCCTACACACACACACCAGACAATAAACTTGCAATCACAGGGAACGATAAGCATTGCATATAAGTATACTAAAGCCCGACCCTCTCAACCTATTCGTGGCAGTGCACCGTGTGCTGCCACACTTAACCTGTTCGCATCGCGGCGTTGCACGCCGTCTTACCAACCACATGTCAGTGTAACATGACATGTGGACAGCTTCTGGGCTTGTGATCGGCGGTTCAATATGTCAAAAACATCACCAGTTATTAAAGATTATTTTATACCTGTATGCAATACTTATAAGGTGTATATATATGTGTATATATATATATATATACACTAGCAATGATGGTGACAAACTGAACTGGTGATGTTCCTATGCAGAAACAGGAACAAACACCATAGAGAAGGGTGTAGATGAATATATATATATATATATATATATATATATATATATATAGAGAGAGAGAGAGAGAGAGAGAGAGAAAAGCAGGTACAGCGCAGTTTGTAAGAAGAAAAAGCAGCAGCAGGTTCGTATAGCTATAGTCTAGGGACATTGTATTTTACACCGCCATATTTTTACACTTCATAGATAAGTGATTTATCATATATTAGCTTTCATATTTGACAGTAACGAACATCTTTTGATGCATTGGACGTATTCAATGAAACATGGTATTTAAGAATACCCGTGAATGAAGATGGCTTCAGGAAATCACTAGGCTTTGGTTCACAGAACACTGACATAGGTTGTGTTGTACATTCAAGTCACATGTTGATGCATGTCGTGGCTCCAGATTCATTGAAGTCAAATGGAGGCCTCCATATTCACATTTCATCTTCGTTGTATGACTGTGGGAGCACTCAGAGGAAACCATCATACTCATTCGCTCCAGAAGAAAACATTGAGATACCTATATAACAATATAAAATATATTAAATTAATTTGCTTATATGCATATATATATCGAAATATTAAATTGTTTGAAATTAATATCTATGTAATTATATCTATTTATATACCATATTTCTATTTGTATGCCTATATATAATGTTACCTACATGTTTTATTCTGGAGTGAATGAGTATAAAGGTTTTCCCAAATTGCTCCCACAGTTTTTTGCATTTAAAATCTATGACAGAATACCTTCTGTGAGCAGAAGCCGGGCTCCTTAACGTTAAAATAATTGATTTTGTACAGAAAAATGGTAGTGGTCATTTCGAAGCCATCTATTTGGCTGGGCTCTCCCATCATTCAACAAAGATAAAATGTGAATACGAAGGCCTGTTTTGACTTCAAGAGTTCGTATTGTACCCTGGCTTCAGTAAATCATATAGACCTGAAAACAAGTGGGCACAAACTACTTGGCAAGTAAGCACTTATTGATTTCCTTCTACTTGACTACAGAGAATTACACCACAAAAACAGCAAGACACTACATTAATGCGATTCATGGATTGCGGGAGGGATCCGTTGTAGAGCATGAGGAGTCATTTGCAGAGCATGGGGGGTAACTTAGGGTTACCTAGGGGTCATTTGGTGATAATTTAGGAGATACTTAGTAGTCATTTAGGTGTTTCATATTGGTCGTTTAGGGGTCATTAACCTCTCATTAAGGGGTTATTTAGGGTCATGTAGGGGTCATTTATGGCTTATTTAAGGGTGCTAAATGTGGTGCATGTGGTGCTGATTGTGGTACACGTGATGCTTATTGTGGTGCATGTTCTGCTAATTGAGGCACATGTAGTGCTGATTGTGGTTCATGTGAGATATTTAGTTGTCATTAGGGGAAATTAGGGGTCGTAAGAGGTCATTAGGAGTCATTTAGGGGTCATTTGTACAGCAGGGGCATCAGTCTTGTGAGTGGTCAGTTTTGTGAGGGGTACATTTGATAAGAGCGATAATTTAAAGAGATACACTAGTATAACACGACTTAACTTGACTCGAGAGAGCATGTGTTGACTTCATTACCTCCTGTTAATACAATACATAAAATGGTCATAGACAATTGGGGGGGCGGGGGGACTCACACGATGAAGCATTATGGCAATGGGTATGTGCAGTTTATGCAAGGTGACACATTGAAGAACCATATAAAGAACTGCAAGGGTTCGTATTTTGAGAGCCAGAAAGTGGTTTCATAAACACCTATTGCTGCATCTGTGGGTACTGTTTCGCCAGGAAATTATGAAGAGGCAGTTGATATAAATGACGGAATTAGAGACCTACAAGAAGTTGAAGAGTGGGTGGATGAGGAGGGATATGAGCTACAGCAAGTTATTGATGGGGGATAGTGATGGTGGCTACAATCGGGAAGTAGTTTGGTGGCTTGTGTGGATGTTGATGGTGAGCTATGGTGAGTAAATGGGGAGGGGAGTGACACGACGAGACCTGTGATGGCCTGGGGCATGGGTGCGGGTTGAGGTATGTGTGTTATGCAAAGTCAATAATTATATTTGTGGGTTGGATGATTGGTCGGCTATATAGCCAGTGAAATAAAGAGGTGGGGGTTCAGGCAGCTGGTGTATTTCTTTCAGGGCAGTGGCAATTCCCTGCCATCTTTTCAAGAATGGAACACTCAGTGTTATACACAACTTAGTTTGATGTAATATGTACGTAATTTTTTCCTCGATAATTGCTTACATTTTTTTCTTGATTTTTCTATTTGTAGGTCAATTGGGTTAGATTTTACGTCCACAAACATTCCACGTGGTTGCCAGAGTTATTCAAGTAATAAGTTAGACGATTTTTTTAAACTCTATCCGATTTTTAACATATTTCTAACATATTTTTTCTCGATCTTAGAGTTTAAAATCAATGGGGTCAATGTCAATGTTACCTGCATCCAACACGAGTATCGGAGTCAGTGATGTAATAAGTTTCTTGCAATTTTTTACATTTCCCCCTCTATTTTCATTTTCAAAGGTTATTGGGGTCAAAGGTCGTTAACAACCACCGTGGTTGTGGGGGTCATTAGTGTAAGATTTTTCTTAATTTTTTTAATTAATTATTTTTTGCGATTTCCTCATCTTTATGTTAGGAAGGTGGTTACTAGGGATGGGAGTTAATGGTTAGGGTGATGGAGTTCAGTGGGTTAGAGGGTGGGGTTAAATATGTTCCGCGATTCTAAGAATTTTTTTTTTTTGCTATTTTTCTCGATTTTATAACAATTGCTAGGGTCGTTGGCGTGTGGGTGAAGTGAGGGTGGTGTGATGTGGGCGAGGTTAACGTATTTTCTACGTTTTTTTTTAGATTTTTTGTCGATTTTTCTTGATATTAAAATAATTTCCAGAGGGTGGGGAGAAAAGGTGGCGATAGAAGGGTGTTGGAATGAGCAAGGGATAGTGTAATGTCATATAATCTAAAAATTTTAGATTTTTAGATTTTTAGATTTTATTTTTTTTTATTTTTTTTTTTGCGATTTTAACAATTTATAGGGGAGGAATTGGTAAGGGGGAGGTGATAGTGAATAAGTGTTTGGCGAGGGGGAGGGGTGTTGGTGAGGGGGAGGGGTGTTGGTGAGGGGAAGGGGTGTTGATGAGGGGGGTTGGATGTGGTAGGTCAAGGACGTTGGTTAGGGGAAGGGGCAAAGTCTACTGATCCTCCCCCGTCTGCTGGACCTGGCTCGAAGCCTCGAATCCTCTTGTACTGATCTGAGGATTAAGTGACTCATTCTGCTAAGATTCACGAATCCTATTACTCGCTTAAGGGCTTTTTGGCTCTTGCTTTAAGAAGCTACTGATCTATTGTCATCATTTTTTCATTTTTAAAAATATTTTTGTTTAAAAAAAAAAGTGATTTTTTGGTAAAAAATAATAATTTATTTCGGCAGTGATTTTTGGAGTAGAACACACAATTTTGTCGGAAAATATGACCGCTAGCCGACCGGAATGATAGAGCAGGAGGTGACGTCATCCAATATGGTGGACGAATCCTGAATCCTGTAGCTGCGCGTCCAAGGTCAAGAAGCGAGGAAGCGATACGGGCGACACTAACACGCACTCATAGCGCCTCATCGCTCCTATGCGCAAGGCGTGCAGTGTTTCCGTCCTAACTCTTTACTGCACAAATTACATCTGTAACACAGAGGTTTTATTTCACGCGATGAAAGACCACAGATTAAACTACGGTCGTATCTTTGTACTTTTCTGTTGCCACGTAAGTAAACTACATTGGCAAACTTTAAAAAAGCAATATTTGACCATTTTCACGATTTTTTTCCTCCAAGAATACACTTAATATGACAAAAGTTAAAAAATGGGGCCATAGATAACTTTTTTTTATCTTTTCAGGCACAAAGTCGTATTTCCAGAACTTCTATTTACCGAGTTACCCGTTTACGCGCAAACAACGATTTCACAGAAAACATTTCAGTTCATAGGACTCTAAAACACCTGCCCCAATTCATACATGGTGTGATTTTTCAAAGATTTGATTCGAAAATGGGAAGGAACCACGAATAGACGTTACTTGTTGTTCTTGCGCTGCCAGTCCAACTGGCGAGCTCTGCCACAGAGCGCAAGGTATGCTAAGACGGCGCCGCAGGGATGGAAAACTGTACCGTAATTATAGTATTTTGTACTACAATTATGAACTTCACACGATGTACTATAGCAAATCCAATATAGTACGCAAAATACTATAATTTTAAAGGAACCGTACTATAAATTAACTGTTTGTACTATACGTTTTTAAATTTGGTTTGTGCGACAATTATCCTGCACAATGATAAACTCACTAGAATGTAGTGATTTATTTTATTAGCAAAATGCTCTAAGGTAACACTGTCATAGGGGTTTCGAGAACTCTTGCAATGAAATTTGCGTGTAACTGCTGCATTTATATCTTTTAAAAAGAGGCATTTCTCCAAGTTCGTGTTCTTTGAAGTTAGCCGAGTTGTTGGTTGTAAACATAGCTGGAATGACGACACAGTTTCAATTAGCGCAATTGCATTGTTTTTCACCAAGTGGTGGTGGTGTTAGCAAGCTTACAGAAACATTAAAAAGTGTTTCGACTTCTAGTCGTGGTCAACCATAGGCCTAAAAAATACAGAAGACAATGGGAGGATCAACCTGAATTCAAATCGTAGTTGGAAGCAGACAGTGACATTTTTAAAGCAAGAAGTCGGGTGTGTGCAACATTTCTATCAAATCAAATATTTCAATTATCACATAATACGCTGGTAAAGAGTGTTCACAATAAAGTGAGCACTTTAGAAGTCAACCTTAGAAAAAAGCTACCCCCCCCCCCTCCGCCTGCATATATTTTAACGGACGCCCTGAGTGACACGCGCCCAGTAAAGTTGGTAACGATGGATGAAAAATAGTTCCATAAGCTAACGTCGAATAACAAGTGTTAGGTAACCATTTGTGAGAACGTAAATTATTTATTTATTTCGTTTTCTGTTTTTTTATTTTTTATGCAACGAAGTGTAAAAATTACCAGATTTGTAACATGTATTCTTTTCTTATGATTCCTCGGTTCCACCTAACAGACGCATGAATAAAGTTATGACGGCCATGGCGATGTTAATGTTACATAAGGCGGAGGAATACATAATTTACATACAAGTAGAGCTTACGCAGGGCTCTCAAAAGTGCTCAGATTACCGTGCACAGCCTGTTGTTTCTAAGTTTGCTTTGTAAATACAGTACTTGTTTACAATATTCGTGAGAGTACTATAATTTTCATCTTCATGTATTATAGATATGTTTAACTTCCACAGTTTCCATCCCTGGGCGGCGGCCTATCAGCGACCTCCTTCTTGCTTGGCGAAGGTCGCGCCAACTCACGGCCGCTATCTGTGATCGACACCAGGGCCCCTATTCGCCAATCACTTACTACGTTATCTGCGTGGGGCGACTCTTTCATAGTGGAGCGTCCTTCTGCCCGAGCCGTCTCGCCCGCTAACTGGGTTACCTCAAGACCTTATCTCCCTCGTGCCCTCGTTTTAACTAACAACCTATATCTACAAGCCTGCGAAATTATCATTGTATTGCTGAGCCACGCCAAACCTTCGATTCTTTGCATGTTCAGTCTGAGGTCATATTTTTATTCTTTCATTGACTGTTCACATCGACAGACCATTCTCCTCATCAGTTCGGCCACCGTTTGCACCAACATCTTACCCGATCCGAGATCGAATGATCCTAGTTCCGAACCAGAACCCAGTTTGATCTTGGTTCCAATATAAAAGTGTTGCACCGACGAAATTGGACGATACTGGATCTCCGATTCGCCGATCTTTGTTCCAAAGTGAGAGATCGAATATAAGTATGAGACAGATTTATCTATTGGTTCGTAATATATGACGTCATGGAAGTAGGCGTATTTTTCATTATTGATAGAACTACGATGTGCGATGTTTATCTGTTTTAGTGAATTATTTTTATATGAATTATACTGAATAATATTAAAGTGCTTATAATGTTGTTTTAATTTCCCAAGAAAACAATCGAACGTGGTTCTTTCTATCTATTCGCGTATTTTCAAACTACATTCGTTGACGATGGCTGCTGATCTCGGATCGAGATTTTGAACCGCCAATTTCGGCGATTCGAAATGAACTTCATCTCGATCTCCAGTCCAGCTCTGAACTCGAATGGTGCCACAGTTTTCTGTGTCGCTCTTAGATCCGATCTCGGATCGAGTTTAGTACCATGATGGTGCAACCGGGCATAAGTCTCACTAGAGCTGAATGTCCAGCGCCACGGAGAGTGTGTCGAAAGAACGGAGGTCCATTTCCTTTAGACGGAAATGAAAATGAGTAATTTCTTCCCATCTTCAGGCGGGATCAACTAGGACAAGAGAAATCTGCGCCCTAATTTTGATCCAGCTGCCCTACCCGACAGCAGACTTGATGGACTTTCAAAATACGACATTCGGCTTAAGTGGCGAAATAGTTCCCGAGATATGAAATAGCGACCATAAAGTTACAAGAAGTTAACGATATAAATGAAATTCCTACTTTCCTCTCCATGGATCATTTTGATGTGGCAAGCCTTGCCGTTTCGTTGGCAGAGATATCATCAGAAACTGAACCAGAATTACATGCAACAGTAGTGAGACAATGACGAGTACACACACATCTTATCCGGGAATAGAACACAGTAAGCTGACGTAAGCGCATAGAAAGCTGACATACAATTAAGTACTTTCGGAGGTAGGATCTCAAACATGAGCTTCGGTTGTAATCAGTCTAACATTTCAACAATTCATTAGGAGTTTACCGAAGGATATTATTGAAATATTATAAATAATCAATGTAGCCTTTTTCAGCACCGTGCGAACGAGATTTTGGTTTAATAAACGACGCGTTTACCACATTTTGAAATCAAATGAATATCGAAATTATATCAGATTTTGTATTTCTATATGTAAATGGTTCACGGATAGAAGATTTCACTTGCACGTCGTGTGACAGCTGAATGATTAAAAGAAGGACATCGCTCTACAACAGACGTCTAACAAAGGAAAAAATCGTCGAACACATCCGCTCATGAAAACGAACGCTTTCTTAGATGAGAATCGTGATCATGAAACTGAATATTGTATTGAGTAGAAAAATAATCACTATGCATACTCAGCTTCTTTGGGTTTTTGTTACATGTTGTATCTTCAGCCGTTTAGTTTAAAAATAGCAAATTGTAGTCAGCAATCTTAAAGACCTTATAAAATTAAAGGAAATAGTATGTGCGTAGGCTAATAAATATTGCGACAATGTTATAGTCACTTTGCAGTTTCATCGAACTTTTCTGAATAAATCCTTTGAAAATCACTCCACGTGTTTGATGGTTGCCTAAATACGACTTATATCACAAGCGTTTAATACTTTTGTTAGCATGAAAGAAATTTTCTTTCGTTAAAGTGAACTTTTACTTATACTCTGTCCATAAATTATAATACTTTATTTGTAATTAATATGTATAAAATAGAGGGGAAAACGGAGGGTTACTTCCTATGGTCACGTGACTAGACTGTCTCCAAACAGACTGACTAATTGACTGTTCCCCTTCTGGCGGAACAAGAAGATTCGTACCCCTTGGCTGACAGAAACCGAGAAGGACATAGAGGAATTGGGACTAGCAGATCTTCAGAACAGGCAGACTGTGAGACATATCTTGAAAGAAGCCCGTGGATTTCAGCAAAAGCCTCTGAGGAAAGTTATCCCCTGGACAGAAGAAATATAAGAGTTATACAGGGAGAAGATGCAACAATACTGGGCAAAGATCAAAGTCCAACAGTTGAACAAGCGTGAATCTAAGTAGGCCCATTCTAAACAACAAGAAGAGAGGAAATATGTATTCGTAACGCATATTAAGAAAAAGCCTCATAGACTAAGGATGAGGCAGACCGATCTCGCTGGCTGCGCGCAACCAATCTCCGTGTCCCAAAATTGAAATGTTTTCTGCCAACACGTCTAGCGAAAATGGCGTGGTTTGGATTTTAGGTTAGAAAAATGATTTGTAAACAAATGCTTTGAGATGAATGTATATTTCCTATAGCCAATTTGTAATGCAGTTTAATTAAATTAAAACTGGTAAAAGTATGTTGTGTAGGATTGGGGTAGGTCAATGTTGGGTACATGCGCAGAAGACGAATAAGCGGTCGGTCTACCTCATATTTAGTCTATGATTGGCCTACTTCTCATAATCACTGGTTTACAAAACAGACTGTTAATTATTATTTCCTATTCCAGTTAGATCTTATTTACTTACAGTCGATTGTTCATTCCAAGTTTCGTATTTCAGTTAGATTAATTTTTTAAAATAATTATAATGATAAATTATATAGAATATATATATATATATACTCTTTAGTACTAAGTTCCGCACACTTTCTTTCTTAATAATGGTTTGTTATCAAAGCACAGTTAGGCTATCTGTGACATGTAATACATTTCAATGCGTAATTTGTACTGTAATAGTCCTAAAGGCATTCCTTGTTATTGAATACTTGTTTGTTTCATCACTAGAAAACTACTTGACCTATTTTAATTAAATATTCACCTTAATTCGGTTTTAAACAACTTGAAATATTGCAGCAGTACATTTAATTGTTTTTCTTTTAAGTTTCGTAACTTGAACAATTATTTGTGTGTTTATTCTAGCTGGATAACCTTTCGTTGCCTGCCATCATCTGTACTACAGAGAATGTATTATTACAAACTGCAGTTGGCTCGGCTGTCCAGTACCGTGGGAAGTGGCCTACCTCGCCCTCCCCTCTTCCTGGAATGATGCGCTCACGGCCTGTTGCCTCCCTTCTGGGAATCCCGTGAATGCCAACTGATAGAGATTCCGATACGTTTAGCGACGACGCAAGAATGTTCTGGTGAGACTGGCTGGCCCTCCTCGGCGCAACTCGCGAGTTGGGGAAGATTCTGGGTGACGGCCTAGACGATATACGGTATATACTGCCGCGCCCCAGTGGCTGGCAGTCTTTTACGGAAGCCGCCTGGCCGAGTGTGCGCGAGCAAGATGTATTGTATAAGATGACAGGAGATTGCGAATATTCGAACTGTGAAATATGGACGCATAAATTATAAAATAATTGAATACGTTGATACACTGTCTATTTGGACTCATCTTTAATTATTTAATTTCATTGATTTCTTTGTGGTAATTATAAATTTTATTAATTGATGTCGATTGTGAACAGTTAGTGATATCCATTTATTGTGGGAAGTTGAGTTGAGAGAATTTTTGCTGTAGTTATTGTAAATAAAATTATAAAATTATAATTAATTATTTTATGTAACTAAGACTTCCATCCCTTAACGAACTTGGTAAGCCCACTTAATTTCTAGAGAGAGAAATTGTAACACTGGTGTCAGAAGTGGGATGGATACATTTTATAAAAATAAAATAATTGTTTGGCATTTGTAGATGCCACGATATTTGAGCAATAGACCGAAGAATTACCAGGAAATTTGTGAATGCTAACCAGAAAAATTTCGGCAGATATGGAAGCACTTCGTGCCTTGATCGTTGGACTGAGTAGCCAAATAAGTAGTGTCAGAGAATCTGTAAATTGTCAAATTAGAAGTGTCGATGAAAATGTAAATAGTCAAATTAGTAGTCATATTAATAACGTAAAAGAAAATGTAAATAGTAAAATAGATAGTGTTAGTGAATCTGTTAATAGTGTACGTGATTTTGTAGATAGGAAAATTGACAGTGTAAACGAGAATACGAACAGAAAGGTAGAATCTGTGGGCGAGTTGGTGAACAATAAAATAGACTGCTTGGACAAGAAAATTGATAGCATGAGGGATAGTGTGAATGAAAGAATGGACAGTGTTGATAAAGAAATGAAACATGAAGTGAGCGCCCTCAAGAAGGAGTGGTAGGAGTTCTTGCAGCAGCAGGGGAGATGACATGCAGGGGCGGGAGAGGAGCCGAGTTTGGTCACCACCGAGACGACGAGTGCGGGCAGCGAGAAGAAGGTAGAGATCGCCACCAGTGCAGCTACCGCAGGAGAGGCGCAGCAGTTCTGCAGTGTAGAAATGCCCCAGCCAGGGGTGGGTAAAGCCGTCACTACTAAGCCCGCCCTCTATGATGGACAGACACCTTGGCGCGAGTACCGGCACCAGTTCGAGATCGTGGCCGCCCTGAAAGGCTGGACTGAAGAGCAGCGGGTGTACTACCTGGCGGCTGTACTGATGGGGAGCAGCATTGAGCATACTGAAGTCGCTGCCGGAACGGCATCGTCTAGAATACTCCACATTGGTGTCGGCTCTGGAGCTGCGATTCGGCGACCGATACCTGCGACATGCCCACCATGCCCAACTACGAAGCCGCATCCAGCGACCAGGTGAACTACTGCAGGAGCTGTGGCAGGACATCGTGAGGCTGTCGCACCTGTCTCTGGAGGGGTGCTCTGAAGAGGCACGAGATGTCATCGCCGTCGGCTTCTTCGTCGACGCTATCGCTGATACCTACGTGCGGCAAGCTGTGCAGTTAGCTGCGCCTCACACCGTGCAGGATGCCTTGGCCCGAGCACTGAAAGTGGAGTCAGCACGGCAGTCATCAGTGCCCCGACATCCAGTGCGGGCAATGATGCTTGATTAAGGGGAGGATGACAGCGTCAAGAGGATGTTGAAGGACTTTCAGACGACTATGAGGGACTTCGTCTCCAGGATGCGCACTACGGAGACTCGCCGCCTGCCACCCAAACGGACGGAATGTGGGACGTGTGGACAGCCGAGGCACCTGAGAGCCAACTGTCCACAGCAGCAGTACCAGCAACAACAGCCAGGGAGCAGGCACCAATGGGCAGGTGAGAGCACAATGTCTTCAGGAAACTTGTAAACACAGGTGTTGAGGGGCAAAGGTCAGTGATTGCTAGAGGGAAGGTCCCAATGCTTTTGCAAGTGCGCTCAATGAAACAAGACTTCAATGCCATATTGGTGGAGGGGAGGCTAGATGATGTTTCTTATCAGATGGTCGTTGACACAGGAGCGACTATAAAAGTGGTAAGACAGGACATTCTTGGGCCTTCCCCCCAGCGATCATCCGATAAGAGCATGGTTCACTGCTATTTAACTACAGTAACGGGCTATACCACGCCAGTCAAGGGCAAGAGAAGGGTACTCTTACAGCTTGGTAACCTTGAGATAGAGCATGATATATACATAGCAGAAATAGAGGACGAATGCATTTTGAGTCTTGATGTATTACATAATCTTGGATGCTGTATCGATACTCGACTAGGGGTGTTACGGGTAGGTAATACCGAGTTCGTATTGTCAACACGACGTTATTTACCTCCACCAATGAGTTGCCCAGTAGTGTGTAATCAGTCACTGTGCTCCCTGCTTCTAGCGAAGTTGTTATTTCAGGCAGATGCCAGGGAAAATTTGTCAGGCATTTAGGCATAATGGGTTTAGCCCAGAAAGGTGACATTTTACCAGATGGTGTCATTGTAGCCAGGACATTGATTTCTTCAAAATCAGATAGTTTGCCTGTTAGATGATTAATTTGTCCGACCGTGCTACATGCCTTGAAGAGGGGGTTACAATAGGATTTTGCAAGCAGGTCTCACAGGTACTTCCAATGTCCCAGAAGCTTTACTGCCACAACCTACTGAATGTCCTCTTCCAGATGCTCTGGGGGAACTGCTGACAAGAACAAAAGCAAACCTCAACTGGCGACAGGAGAGGGTAGTTTCAGAATTGTTACAGAAAAATAGAAGTGCTTTCTCCTGCGAGCCTAATGGCCTTGGGAGAACTAATGTTGCATGCCACCACATAGACACAGGGGATGCCAGACCCATAAAGCAGCCACCAAGACGACTACCGCTAGCTTCATATGAGGTCGTTGACGGTATTCTGAAAGAGATGAGTGATTTTTATGTGAGAGAGCCATCAGTCAGTCCATCGTCTTTTCTCATTGTGCTTGTTAAAAAGAAAGATGGCTCTATTAGATTTTGTATTGATTACCACCAAATGAATAATGTCACCGAGAAAGATTCTTACCCACTTCCTAGGATAGACGACACACTGAATAGCCTAGCAGGATCACAGTGGTTTTCTACTGCAGACATGAAGAGCGGGTATTGGCAGTGCGAGGTGGCCTGGAAAGACAAAGAAAAGACTGCCTTTTGTGTCCAAGGGAAAGGAACCTGGCAATTCCAGGTTATGTCCTTTGGGCTATGTAATGGCCATGCCACCTTCGAACGACTAGTGGAGAAATTTCTGCTATTAGGGATTTGTCAAGTGTACCTAGGCGAATTTGTGGTCACAGGAAGAACATATAACGAACACCTGGCAGGCTTAGATTCTGTGTTTCAGAATGTGACTGTGGCCAATCTGAAACTAGTTCCAAAGAAATGCCTCCTTTTCCAAAAGAAAATCTATTTCTTGGGCCATGTTGTATCAGCCCACAGGATTGAAAAAGACCCTGAGAAGACCAGAGCAATAAGAGACTGGCCTCTACCAAAGGATAAAGTGGAAATTCGAAGTTTCCTGGGCTTATGTGCTTACTACCGTCGATTTGTGCCCAGGTTAGCCACTATCGCCAAACCTCTGTATGACTTGACTGAGGCAAAAAGAAAATTTTATTGGACCCCAGCGTGCGAAATTGTTTTCAATAGACTAAAATAAATTCTGATATCTTCCACATTACTGAGCTTCCCGAGTAGAGAAGATAAATTTATTCTAGATACTGATACTAGTGATGTTGGAATCGGGGCTGTGTTATCTCAGATCCAGGATGGAAAAAAGCGGCCATTGGAATACTTCAGTAAGGTGCCACACAAACCCGAGAGGAACTACTGTGTGACATGCAGGGAGCTTTTGACAGTGGTGAAGTGGATAGCACATTTTCATCCATATCTTTATTGCAGACACTTCATCCTAAGAACTGATCATGCTTCATTACGTTGGCTGCTAAATTTCAAGAACCCCGAAGGTCAAATAGCTCGGCGGATACAGCACCTGCAAGAATATGACTGAATATGACTTTGAAATACAACACAGGCCTGGACACCTTCACAGCAATGCAGATGCACTCTCCAGGAGACCATTCAAACCATTCTGCCATCATTGTGAACACCAGGAGGAAAAGGTTGGTTATCATGGAAAACAAGGAGAACAAGAATTCAAGGCCCTGTATCTGGTGATGGGTCATCTACACGGGATGAAAAGGACATAAGAAATGATCAGCTAAGTGACCCCACCTTGCGTCCAATATTGGAGTGGAAGGAAACCAGGCGTTGACCGTGATGGGATGAGATATCTAGCCTAGGCGTGACATTCAAGGCATACTGGGCACAGTATAATTCCCTTGTTATAAAGAATGGTGTGCTTTACAGAAATTGGGAAAGTAACGATGGGAGACAGAGTCATTTACAATTGGTCTCCTACCAGAGTGCCGAACACCAGAAGTGCTAAGAGAACTGCACAAGACAGTAGCAGGTGGTCACTTCGGTGTAAATAAGACACTTGACAGAGTCCGAATGAGATTCTATTTGCTGCATTGTCGGCAGGATCCATGTACTGCAAGGAAGGGTCCGAGGGTTAAGGGATGCGGTCCCCTCCAGAAGTACAATGTTGGGGCCCCATTCGAGAGGATATCAGTTGACATTCTCGGACCCCTACAAATTACCGAGAGAGGAAATAGATACCTTCTGGTAGCACAAGACTATTTCACAAAGTGTCCCGAGATCAAACCGGTGCCAAACCAAGAGGCAGGCACAGTATCTGATGCTCTTGTTGAGCATGTTTTCGCCAAGTTTGGAGGGCCACTGGAGCTTCATTAGGATCAAATACGAAATTTTGAAGCAGATCTTTTCAAAGAGCTAACGAGGATTTTAGGAATGAAGAAAACCCGAACCACAGCATTACACCCTCAGTCGGATGGAATGGTTGAGAGTCTGAATCGTACCTTAGAACAGTATCTGGCTATCTTCGTAGAAGACTATCAGAGGGATTGGGACGCTAAGGTACTCTTATTTCTCCTGGTATATCGCTCGGCGGTCCACGAGTACACCTTCAAGGATGCTGTTTGGGAGAGAGATCCGCCTACCTGGTGACCGGCTGTTCGGACGTCCAGTGAAGGAAGAAGCAGCCACTCCAGAATATGCTATTAAGTTACGTCAAAAGTTAATCGGCATTCATGAGTTTGCACGGCGGCACCTTAACATTACAAGTGACAGAATGAAAACACGATATGACCTAAGAATTCCTGAGATGACTTTTCAAGAAGGACAGCTGGTGAAGTTGTACAGCCCTCAAAGGAAGAAGAGATATTGCCAGAAGCTACAGAAATCTTGGGAAGGCCCGTACATGATCTTGAAGCGGATAAATGATATGGTCTACAGGATTTGCCGACAGGGCTCCTGTTCCCTTGGTTGGGGGGCGAGCAGGCTAACCTCTCAGCCACCGCAGCCCCCGGGTATCGCATACACTTCATGAAGATGAAAATATTTACAAATCAATATTTACATATTACAAATTACAAATATTTACATATTACAAATTACAAATTTACTGTCAGCAATATATCATATCATTGTGTTTATACCAGTTCTTCAAAAGTATAGAATTCACTAATAAAGTTCAATCCCCCCCCCCCCCGCCCTTACGCATCCTTTTCCGGCATAAATTATAAATTGCACCCTGGCCTGGAAAACAGTAGATGAGAACAGTTGAGCTGGGAATCGAACCTACGTCCTCCTGATAACCTTAGTTGTTTATTATTTTACATTATATTTTCATTTGTGACTACTATCACAATTGCCCAGACAGGTGGGCAAGCACCACGTTCCAAATGTACTTGTATACGAACAAATCCACAACACACTTGCGTTACGTGAGACTCGAACCCGGAACCCTTCCCCAGTAAGTCGACACACAACCACCTTCACCACATAGGTCGTCAACTAATTCGCATTGCTGGTACACACTGAGCAAAAATATGGCCTTAGGAACCAAATTTCTGTACCCACAGACCACAATTGACATAGCGATAGCGACCTGAGTGGTTGTATGTTGTGGTATTGTGTGTAAGTGTATGTGTAACTATACAGCTTAGCATTACGTTCCTCCCAGTGACGTGTAGTGAGATTTCTACAGGATAAGCAATATAATAGCCCCACATATCTGAGTGTTTTAGATAAAATTTGATAGTGCCGGGCTATGGTTCCATTTTCAATTTCTACTAACAAACGATACTTCCAACTTTGCTTACCCTCTACGCGTATTTACCGTTTTATAATATCTTACGTTAATTATAAAAACGGAAACGAAATGAATGTAATAATAACGAAACTGAATATTATTTAGAGAGCATATTACAAATTATAAGAAATCTCCCGTTTTTCCGAGCATTTTCATCCACTTTCCGAGGAAAATGTAGGACTGGAGGACACAAACAGAATGACTGCTTACTTTGCCGAAGGAGCGCTGCAGGGTAACTCGCTTGCGAGTTCGATACATCGCTAGTCACTCTCGTTTGTGGAAATGAATACTAGATAGCAAGCACTATGCGTGTACAGTATGGGAGTGACGAAAACTGTTTCTCGAATCGTAAACGGGAATCTCGTATTTAACTGTGTAAATTTAAAGTTAAGACAAAAACTATAAAGGTTCAAACATTTTCAATATGTATAGGGTAAGCATTGCTTACCTTGCGTCTATGGAATAAACACCACTGGTTCCTCCTACAGACCAGATCCATAGCTCCTTGAACAGAACAACTTCAGCAATGCTTACAGTATTTAGATTGTTCCCGCAACAAACAGGAAGTGTGGGAAAGTAAAAGAACAGCCTATTGGTGATACACAAGTTAGATAACTGCTACCGTGAAACCAGAGTTACGGAACTGTTCTTTTGTCACTTCTATGGTGGTTTTTATCAGTGCGGAATCTATGATTGATGACGTTTGCCTGGTTTGGTGTGCGTCTAGTTATCGGACGCGCCAAACACATAGAGATGGGCGTTATTTAACGTAAAAGTTATAATAATCTGTTACAATTTGGTAACGTGTTACATGAGTAACACTATAGACTAAAGATGAGGTAGAACGACCTCGCTGGCTACGCCTTTTCTGCCAACACGTCTAGCGAAAACGGCGTGGTTTGGATTTTAGTTTAGAATACTGATTTGTAAACAAATGATTTGAGATGTATGTATACTTCCTCTAATCAATTTGTAATGCAGTTTGATCAAATTAAAACTGGCAAAAGTATTTTATTAATATAATAGTGCTTGTCTTTTAAAATTAAGATGTAAACAAACACGTTCATCACTGTTAACAATGTGACTTTGACAATTGTGTAGGGTTGGGGTAGGTCAATGTTGGGTACATGCGCAGAAGACGAATAAGCGGTCGGTCTACCTCATCTTTAGTCTATGAGTAATACGCACCATCATTTATACCGTTATTTTTCGAACATCTTGGATTGTCTCACTTAAAACAACGCCTGATTACTGCACATGTGTAAAAGTTATTTCTTGAAACGCCTTGCTTTGTAACATTGAGCCACGTAATTGTTACATCCCGGAACGTCGGGACAGGCGAGAAATATTTCACAATAACGTGTTACAAAAATAATACGTTACTGGAACCTGTTAGTTACTTGAAACTGTAACGATGGAACTCGTTATATGAAAGTAACTGTTTAGCCCATCCCTAAAACACACAGCTCTATTACATGCGGCACCTTTATTTATGCCATAGGGGCTCTGAGCGGGCGGGCGCTTCTACCTGCCAAAGCAGGGTAAAGGCTGTTCACGATAAAGTGAGCACTTTCTAAATGGACCTTAGAAAAAAAAAACCCTGTCCCTGAATGCATATATTTTAATGGGCGCACTGAGTGACATTCGCCCAGTGAAGTTGGTAACTACGGCTGAAAAATAGTTCCACATCATAACGCTGAATAAAAAGTGTGAGGTAACCATTAGTGATAACTTAAATGATTTCTTTCGTTTTGTGTTTTTTTTTAATGTATCGAAGTGCAAAAATGAGCAGATCTGTATACTAATTACTTTCCTAATAATTTCACAACTTTACTTGACCGACGCACGAATATAGTGACGAGGGTAACTCTGCTGCCGTGCATTCCAGCGTGTCAAGGTCACGCGGCAAAGCCGTCAAACCGGCTATGGTTCACGCCCATCATCCATCCGGGTTGAATAAGCGCATGAGATGGCAGGAAGCTAGTGTAATACTGCAACCAGAGGCCGGAGTTTCTCGCTGATTGTCGAGTCAGCAGGCTAGGCTTTGCAGTCCTTGGTACAGGACTGTTCAAGGCTCACCCAAACCACTGGCTCCTGCCTACTACTGGCTCGCAGTTAGACAGGACGTGTCTAAACAACTGTCGTACGGTCACAGCAGCAGGAGAAAAGAACAAGTGTTTGGATTCTAGCTCGCCTCCGAATGAATTCGCGAAATACTCATGGCTCTAGTCATCACTTATTTACACATGGCCAAGCAGCTCAGTTTCTCTGTTTACTCTCTTTAAAAAATACTCTTTAAAGGAGAATGGTGCACGATAGCTGTATATTTACCCGATCTTCAATCTAAGTCATTTTCCAAAGAGTTAATTGAAATTTTTGTCTCGACCATACGTAAATAATAATTTTCAACACCTTCTTGCACTGCTAGAATTTCACTGCCTTCATTATTCTCGGAGAGCTGCACAGAGCGCCTAGAATAACGAACGCAGGAAATTTTTAACCATGTAATACGACGTTCAAAATAGTTATTTACGTCTCGTCGAACCAAAGATTTTGAAAAATTCCCTGTAAAACAAATTGTGACAAAAATTATATAAATATACGAATTTCGTGCACCATTCCCCTTAGAGCAATATACACACTGACACGTACAACAGCCACGACATTAATTTAAGGTCACGATCTCCCATTTCGACAACTTTTGCGAGAGTTAATTTTTTGAACCCAAACGGGAGCCGATATTGTAAAATCCTCTTACAATTTTGTTACAAATTGTTTTTATTATGCAGTCTATTTTTTTTTCAAAACAAAACATTCTCTAATTTTAACTAATTATTAAATAAATTAGATTTTCGTTAATGAATTAATTGGATAAAAGCATATAGTTTATTTTGTGTTAAAAAAATTCGACTACACATTAAAAACAATTTGTAACAAAATCGTAAAGGATTTTACAATATCGGCTCCCGTTTGGGTTCAAAAAATTAGTTCTCACAAAAGTTGTCGAAATGGGAGATCGTGGCCTTAATGATTCCAACTTCTATATATATGAAACTACTGACTTGAACAGAATCGTTCACAACACTTTAACTTTATTCCAAGTAAGAAGTGATATAGTGACAATTGAGAGTGCAGTGAAACGCCGTTGCTTACTTCTGGTCGTAGTTTTTCGCAGGAGACCAGCAGGCGGCAGTCGTGTCTAACTTTGCAGTCTTGTGCGAATATGTTCTTATAGGCTGTTCACGATAAAGTGAACACTTTTGAAGCCCTAGTTACTTTTTTATTTCAGCCATTTTGTATCCTGCAAGAACCTTTTTAAAAAAATATTGACATGTAAGTAATAAACACAGTGTGTATATTCCACTCCACTGGGAAATTAACGTGTTAGGCTAAAATAAAATATATTTATCTACTATTGCTCAAAACGAGAGAGCTTTCAAAAGTACTCACTTTACCATGAATAGCCTATACCAGTTTTAAGACTTGCAGTCACAACTTACAACAGGCGTTACTAAAACGCCTCAACGGTTGCTCATTATTTCGAATTTAGAATTTGAAGGCAAAGCAATCACCGAGGACCTTCTAAAAGCAGGTAGACATCACTCGTTCAAGTATGATATTGTTTTCTAAAACTCTTATAATGTTTAGGTGTAAAAAAAATACATTTTGTGGAACATTTATAATCTCGCAGATGAGGATGCTGGTATTACGTGATTAAGTTCCATGGAGAGTAAACATCACATTATCGCATAGAGAGGTTTGGAAAACCATGAAATACCAAAGTCAAAGTGGCTGGGACGGGAATCGAGCCCACGTCCTCCGGAATACGAACCCAGTGGTTTGCCACCTAGTCACTTCCCTCGCGGGTGTTCCACACGAAGTTTTCGCACGCCGAGAAGATGCGTGGAATGTATACCGGGGAAGTTGTTTGGGAAGATGTTAATTATTGCTAGTCAGGAAACCACATTTTCTCGGCCATATTCCCTAGATTGCAGTCTTTCATTACAGCTGTTCATCTGGAGTGGCTGCCAGTGCGTGCGGTTTATATATAGAAGAAAAAAATAAAGTACTTTTTCACAACCTCTGCAAACGTTATAACCGTCAAATTTCTGTTCTTGTAGTCATGGCTTTTGATTTTCCATAAGCACGGATAACTTTTCTACAATTCAGTAACCTCACTTATAAATTCCTTTAAATAATTACGCGAGTCCGACATGCCTCAAACAATTGAAAGACATTAGCGGAATGACGATAGGCTTGTGCCAAAACTTACCACAAGTCATAACCAGTGTGCCGTATAAATAAAACACGCGGAGATTTGCGCCGTTATTCCACAAGGGCAGATCTCTGTACAATTGAAAGACAATAGAGAAATGTCGATAGGCTTGTGCCAAAACTTACCACAAGCCTCTAACCAGTGTGCCGTATAAATAAAACACGTGGAGATTTGCGCCGTTATTCCACAAGGGCAGATTTCTGTACAATTGAAATACAATAGAGAAATGTCGAGAGGCTTGTGCCAAAACTTACCACAAGTCATAACCAGTGTGCCGTATACACAAAACACGCGGAGATGTGCTTCGTTTGTCCACAAGGGCAGAGCTCATTACAATGCACGCACGAGTTACGGGTCTACCGCGCAGTATTTTCGGTTGGGATCGTCTGTTCAGGGATCCCCTTCAGTCGACTTCCTGACCTTTGGAAAACCCAGCGATTTATGGCCATTCCATACAACAGCTTCCCTTTCGTTTTGGCATAAAGGAGGTAGACGCTCTTTAGACGACCAGTTAGGGGGTTGGGTGGGTGTTACTTGACCAACACTGGCTACAATTATGGATCATTAAGTTAAAGATTTCATTTCATCTTGTACCAATATGCGAAAGCCATTTTGGGAGGAGGGAATACACTGTAAAAAAAACGCAATTTTTTCTGCAGCACATTTTTTGTTACCGCGAAGAAAGAATTGTCTAACTATAAGCCACTGAGAAGTAAGCTTCTCGCAAACATAATTTTGGTTTTATATATAGGGTAATAACATTGAATTATTATTACAGTAATTCAACAGATATTTTTGTGGTAATGTCAGTTACGTAGTAAAGAAATAATTGTGCTAAAAAACAATCGCAATTAGTATTTCAGAATGATGGAATACGTCTTTCAAAACTATGGTTAATTATAAAAAAAATTGACATATCGGATACTCGAACGTGCAACCTTCGTCTTTCTAGCATAACGGCGTCCTCCATCACATGACCACTTTGTCTCATTGCGTTCAGATTCCCATTGATACACTGTAAATAATAATGGGAAAATTACCTGACAAGTGCAAGGTAATGTTCGTAAACTTGTAAGGGAAACGTAGTTTTCCTTACAGGTCAGTTAAAATTGCCGCACGCTGGAGTAAATTTCCCATACATGGATGGGAAAATTACCTTACGACGCGTGCATCTCTTCAGCATTCTCAACAGCTATGTTTGCGGGGGGGGGGGGGGGGCGGAAGAAACAAACGCTGTCACTCTGTCATCGTGGTGTAATGGGTAGCGCATTGGCCTTTCGTGATACAGGACCGGTCTTCGCGCCTCCCAACAGCAAGTATCGAGGATTTTAGTATTGATGTTTCGGTTATTATTCGTAATAGGTTATAGGCAATAAGAAAATCAACAGTACCAATACTCCGATTTATTTTTAAATACAGTTTTATTATACGTACAATATAGTTAATTTTCTCTTACTTGTATGCGATTTTTCTCCTACTTTTATCGGGCACTTTTTCCGTACGGTTAGGGAATAATACTTTACTTGTTATGTAATTTTAATATACATTTAAGGGGTAATTTTACCTCACATGTAGACGTATTTAGTTTCCCTTATATATAAGGTGACCTCAAATTGTTTACAGTGCAGATAGGTCTACGTTATGTCAGGTAGTAACACGGGGCCACCGCTTGGGAAGAATTGAGGTTAGTGACTCGCAGAATCTCTCCAATTCCTAATAACATTAACGTCTGCAGGGGAACTGTACAAATGCTCAGTAGCAGTTCCATAACTACACAACATATTGGTTTATGGATGTTTGTTATGGGATAAAATACGGACCCTTAGTACAGAAAATTGCAATGTACAGCTTTAATGTCGCTAAACCGTTACCACTTTTGAAAGCCCTGCTTAAGATCTACTTGTATACACGTTGTGTATTCCTCCGCCTTATGTAAAATTAATATTGCTATGGACCTCATGACTCTATTCATGCGTAGGTCAAATGGAACTGTAAAATTATTAAGAAAGTAAATACTTCACAAATCTGCCCATTTTTTTTCACTTCGATGTATTAAAAAAACAGGAAGAGAAAGAATCAACTTTATGTTATCACAAATTGTTACCTAATACTTTTTATTCGACATTTGGATATGGAACTATTTTACATCCATCATGACCAACATTACCGGGCGAATGTCACTCAATGCGCCGTAAAAATATATGCATGCAGGTGTAGTGACTTATTTCTAAGGTTCATTTCTAAAGTGTTTTCTTTATCGTAAACAGCCTTTATGAAGTAATATATGTTCTTTACTGCGAATAAAAGAAGCTCAAAGAAAATGTATTATTTTGCTATTACGAAAGGTATTATTGCAATTAAACAACTTATGAAGAGCAAAACAAACAAAAAATTATATAATAATATAATAACAGCAAAAATATGTTTCTGTAACCTGCTCTTTGAAATAACTCAATATTGTGTTACTGTAAACAAAAGAGCTTCAAATAAATGGTTTCCTTTGTCATACAGTAAACTTGGTGAGGATTAGTTTATTGTGTGGTACCGGATTTGAATGTGTTTTAACTGTACAAGGCGTTTGTTGAACAGCACACAGCTGACCATATCGATGAAGCCTCTGCTTATCGACAGTGGTAACATGACATTTTATTGAAGGAATTTAACTTCTTTCCCAAGTGTTCACACCTGCTGACCTTGCGATATAGTCCAATAAAGACTATGTGACCACAGTCCATACGCGGGATTGGAAAATGGGACATGTTGTTCAGGTGGGGACAAAGCTATATCAACTTTGCAACAACGAACATAATTTGCTAGTTCAGGCCAGTTATAAACTTATTCAAGTGACAGCCAGAAAATATCACCTTTCAGAGGATAATTAAATTCTTGACTGGCACAATTTGGCTATAATTTTTTAAAATAATATCCCGTTTTATATCTTGCAACTTGATGAGAGGAGTTGAACTAGTAAAATCCCTATGATCATTGAATGAATATTGCAATGGGGGTGAACGACAAGATCGAGATTTATTGACATTCGCCATTGCGATGCAGATGTCTGTCATGGAAAAAAACAGGACAGTCTGTCGTGTCTGGTCCAACTACTTTGTTTCAGTTCGTTTCTTTGTTGTGTTGTCCTGTTTTGTTCTTACATATTTTGTCAGCGTTGTCCTAACTTTTGTCAGCAGGTTTCTTCTTGCCAGTGTTGGTTTCTCTGTGTTATCTGTTGTTGTGTGTGTATATATATATATATATATATATATATATATATATATATATATATATATATATATATATATATATATATATATATATATATATATATATATATATATGTATATAAATAAGTTGCTGTTTTTTTTTTTATTCTATTCCCTCTTAGAATTTTCCAGTGTTGTATACATATTCTTATTTTATCGTCCATGTGTTGCTTGTCTTTTTTACGTATTTCTTCTGGCTCAGTCCTGTTTTTTTTTTTTTCATGACAGACATCTGCATCACAATGGCGAATGTCCAAAAATCTCCCATCTCGTCAGCAAAATTCCTCCCGAGCGCACGGCACCAGACCTTCAGTTTCCGACACACAGATTATCTACGAAATTCAATTTTTTCCCCTTTTCTCCCGAAAAATTCGTTTTTGTTCTTCCTTCTAATGTTCTTGGGGCCACGGTGGCTGAGCGGTTAGCCTGCTCGCCTCCCACCATTGCGATCCGGGGTCACTCCGGATTTTCGCATGTGGGAATCGTGCCGGACGATGCCGTTGGTCGGCGGGTTTTCTTGGGGATCTCCCGTTTCCCCGCCCTTTCATTCCAGCGATGTTCCATACTGTCCTTAATCACCCTCACCGGCTCTCAAGACCTCGATGTTAAGAGCCTTCCAAATCTCTTCACTCACTCTAATATTCTCAACCAGATGACACGGAAGACTATCCATCTGTCTTGCAAGAAAGAATGTAGTTCTCGAGATTTACACGCACGTTATTCGAACAAGGTTTTGCGAACGAGTCCGTCTATTACTCTAGCACGCTCGCGATTTGAAATCAACATTTAAAAATATCTAAGGCACACATTGATAGCAATACTCAATAACAGCGACTTCGGCGACGAACGAAAAAATGAATCATATTTTAATTATTTGGGGCACTATAGTCCATTCACGCTTTCTTCGGCCTTTTGGAATCGAACCTGTGAAAAATCACCCTAGGCGTAAAATATCAACCTGTTTTTTCCAATAATTTGTATTCCACCAATATTTAACACTGTAATTAACTTTATAGTTCTGAATTATTGAATAAATGAAACTTTACCTTAGTATCTTATATAACTTGTAATATTTATTTCGTATTAAACATAAATTAACAACAGCGAGAGCAGCGACGTGTTGGCAATGGCCGGCAAGAAATAGTTCACAGTTACAATATTTTTTAACCTCATTTATATGTATATTATTTGTAAGGTAAATGTTGCCAATTGATATATTTGCATTGTTAGATAGCACTGACGAAAATACATTCAATTGCTGCAGTAAAAATATCCGCGCAAATTCCCGTGTGTAGGCTGGTGTTTTATATCCCCGTTCGGAATAAAGGTTCAATAAGCGAAGCAGAGCGTGTCGCTCTCTCTTGTTATCTCTGTCTCTCTTCTCTCTCTCTCTCTCTCTCTCTCTCTCTCTCTCTCTCTCTCTCTCTCTCTCTCTCGGGGAGATCGTACCACCTGTGTAGGAAAGGTATACATTTTGTTATTTCTAATTTGAGCACATTTCATACTAATTACCACAACAATAATGATGTTTGAGATTGTAATTTACAACTGAAACGAGATTTTGTTGTTTAAATGGGTATTATATGGTATTTATATACGACATATTTTGGATGCGATGGTGCGACACAGCTCGTTGTGCGACATTTACAAATCTAGCAGGTTGGCAGACGTGGCCTAGCCACGCGCTTTACATAGTGCCATACGACTGACAGTGGTGTGTGGCAACATGACAATGACACAGCGTGTTTCTGAACGAAACGTCAAGTTCGTACTCGTGTTTTTGAAACATCCTAGGGAAGTTATAATGTTGTGATAAATATGTGTTTCCAGGACAGGGATAATTAATATACTGTAATGAGTGTTGTGATCGCCACGTGTGTAAGAGCGTAGCCGCCATTTCCGTCTATGGTGGCTGTGTTGTAATCGTTGCGCACAGATCAGATGTGTGTGGATTTAAAATATGTGCAAAGTTTATACGTTTTAACCATGAACTGATGTTATGACGAAGTTACTCATTTAAATTCACGCCTGTTTATCACAACTTTGTACCTTTGTGCTAGGTGTTTGAAACATAGTTGTGTAACATGCTTACGTTTCTGTGATTTGAATGCCTACCACAGTCACAAAAATAATACTAAGACCAACCAGATAAATTTAAATAAATATTAAAATAAACCTACAAACCAGTTAAGTACCAATGCATGTAAATATTAGCGGAATACATGTTGCGGTAGGCCTATGTGTTTGCATGTTCATCACTATATTTTACATTTGTCAATGCTACGTACAATAAATAAACGGCACGAGTTGCGTGCTTGAATTTACTGTGCCGTTTCGTTGGGCTGGTTGTCCCTTCGTTTTAATTTTTAATCCAAACACATATTAATAACAACATGTTAAATAATACTGTTGTTTCCGCCTCAGTTGTAACAAACACCGTCGTGGCAAAATATTAATGTGTATTATGTGTAACGTGCTATATCGTGTGTAACAAATAGTTATAAAGCCGACCTAAAGATTGTTATAGGCCTATATTGTGAACATTGGTAGGAAATATGACAACATTCTTTGAACAGCTATAAACAGCAATCAATGCATATGACAGTTATAAAAGTAGAAGTCACGTGGCAGTGTTTATGTTTACGTGCAGCGGAAGAATACGTAATCAGTAACCAAAAGTATAAATTTAGCAGGGCTTCAGAAAAGGCCGAAGTTATCGTGAATCAACTATAATCGATTCAGTGCACATATGCACTAATCATTAGATCCAAGGCAGATGTAGATTTACTTGGTGAAAGGTCACACTACGATTCAAATAACTAACAAAGCAACCGCCAAGGTCAAGGAGCAAGGAGCTGTTGCGAAATTGACTTAAAACGATTTAAAGAACTGAATACGATGTAAGCCAGATCATGTCAAACTGATGCGCTGGCTTGTTCAGCTCTGTGCTTCCCCGCGCAGTTCGTTATCAGGGACGGCACTGAAAAGTTCAAGGCTTTGTCATCCCAAGGAATTATAGGGTCGCAACTGTAAACACATGTAGGCTTTGTGGAAGCCACGACTATGACTGTTTCAAGCACAGACTTGATATCAGCTTGACTGCCTTATGTCCCTCACGTCCTCGCCAATGGATCACAATTTACCACAAATACTGTACAAGTAACACGTTCACCCAGTGGCATGGACGTTTGTCAATTATTTTAATATGCTCGTTCGTTTATAAAGATATATATATAACTCACTTAGAGATGAAAAGCAGGCTCGAGGTCTGCTCACACTTTCAAAACGCGTGTTTGTGTAAACAGTCTCCTGACCTTAGTCCATATGAGGTGGTTTCGAAACTTCTTGTGGCAATAATGCAGCGCGATGCTAAGACATCAAAATATTATATTGTGCAACTGATATGCGCACTTTGTCCTATAACCTTACCACGGCACTCACATGCCACAAAGTGATCATATGTATTGTAAATTTGTATTCAAGTTACAAATGATATGCCCTCGTCCACACAAACTTTTTGTACAATATAATATGCTTCGTTAAAAATAGAATATAAATTTCAATTTTCTACATACAACTACGCATATGACGCTTATATAACAAGCTGGTGGGCTAATAATACTAAATACATTTAGTTTGGTAGACTACCACGTTAACAAAATGTCACGTTTTAATATTTTACAATGTCGATCATTTCTGTACGTTTAAATTTGGCGTTATCATATTGGAAGTTAAGTTTACTTTAAGGATAGTTGCGCATATAAATCAGACATAAGTTATAAATAAGAGATTACAAAAGACGACAAAACACGACCTAGATTCACTAAACACAAATTAGAATAGTCTGCAACAATATACACAAAACAAACAGAAACAACCAAGAAACACACTTGACAAGACAACTATAAATAATGTAGCACAATATTTCAACATAATACACAAAAACATCGAAAACAATTAAACACCAAAAATAATCCCCAACAAAATACATTAAACAGTAAAATGAAAATGGGAAGTTTGGGAGCAAAGGCATGCGGTGGTGGAGCAGTGGAGCTATTCGTACTCTGTCATTCTTGTTGGCCGACGGCCATCTTTTCCGCCATGTTGGATGTCGGTGACGTTGATCTTGACATTTGACCTTGACCACGTTAACTTTTGGCCATGAAAACCCCAAAAATTCGAAAATTTAATTAGTAAAAAATAGGTTAAGATACATTAAAAAATATTATTTTTATAATAATTAAATTTTATTTTTAAAAACTCGTAAAAATTGCAAAACAATTTATATAAAAATATTACAATCGTTTATGTATAAAATGTTATTAAAAAACTTGCATATTCGGAGGTCCCGCCAGCAGACCAACAGACAACCGAACCCCCTCCAATCAAACACATTGTATTAAAATTCCCCTCCCCTACCACATCTTCGACTTTCATTCCGTTGTACGCAGCCATATTTTTTAAATTTATCATTTGTTTTCATTTTCAACACCTATGTGGTGCTAATATATTAATTATTGATATACCCACCAGGCGAGCGGCGGATTTGGCCATTAGGCGCATTCTTATTTGTTTTTATATTTTTAATGTATAGGCGGTGCTGTCGACACCCTCCATATTGGATTATATTTTCAGTTTCTAGGTACCTCTCATTTCTCGATTTCGCCGCCTGCTATCGACCTGTACCGAATGGCGATTAGGTCCATACCTGCAAGGTACGTAAACTTTCACATATAATGTTTGTATTATTTCCAACATAGGTATTTAAGAAAAGTAATTTTATTCGGTAATGTAAAACATGAGAAAACATAACTGAAAACATACATATACATAAGTATATTAGTTTTAATATTCAGTGTTCACTGCTCCATGTCCGTATCGGCGACCCGGGGATTGTAGTGGACTGGGTAGCCCAACCACTTGATGTATGATAATGCATGATACTTCAGATCGAACCATAGCCCTCCTCCTGCACACCCTTGCATGAATTTTATCTGAAACACTCACTCGCAATCAATTGTTTACACCACTGAATTAATAAGTCTTTCAGAGAAGTAGGAGAGACTTTATAAGAAACTAAACACACGTTACTACATACACATAACTTTAATTTATTTACTTTTTACATACATTCTTTATTCGTAATAATATCGTACATTCAATCTTTAGATATCTCAGATGTTCACTGATCATGAATAGTAGCCAACAGCCTCGTCTGATATAACCCTGAACCTTCAGTTCATCAATGATTGAAAATATCTCAATGGGTGAGAGATCCCCGGGTTTTTGCAGGTCAATCAAATGTCGGGAGTACATAAACAAGCGCATTCTGGTCTTCGGGAAATAAGTAAGGAGCATTATTGACGCCTTCTGCCTTCTTCACGCCACTTATCGACATAAATTCGTTAGAGAAATGTGTGTGAACGTCGGGAGAATCATCATCCTTCTCATCAAATCTTTAGTCAACACTGTCAGCATGATCATTACCAACAATGCTGTCTTCATGATCGTCTTCACCTCCAGTTCCATCCTCAATATTATGTATACTTTCCTTTGTAAGGGCCGTATGGTCATCACCAATATTAAGAAGATCCGATAATTTATTTTGAAGTACGTCAATTTAACCAAGAAAGTGTTGCAAGTGTACTTTCCACACAAACCAACTCTACATCGCGCTGTAGGTCTCTCATCCAGCCATTCGCATTAACTGTCTCATCGTAATCGTCTGTAGAATCAGTAACCATCTATGCAGCAATTGGTCCTCAAGACATCACTAGCTGGCTCTCAGTAGGCGAACCGTTGCAGATGTTTATGTGTCCTTTCAGTGTATCACCTTGCATACAGTGCAAGTGGACATTGTCATAATGTTTCATCACACAGATTCCCTCGCCTTCTGCGAGGTAACGAAGTCAACACATGACGTTTCTCAATGCTCTACACTACATTTGCCAGCCTTGATGAGTTTAATTAAGTTATCACATCGAGTGAACCGTCTAGAACATTTATAGCAGCTAAGAATCGCATGAGATGAGTTCCTCAAACTATCACTCCTCTCATGTCGCCGCGAACTGCAATTTTTGCCAAAGGTCTTGGCACAGTAACAGCATTGTTTTCATGTAATTTATGGGCAGTCGTTAATGGTATGCATGTAGTCGTACATGACACGATCGGTTTCATATCATCAATGGTTTGCATCGTCTTTAAGTATATGTGAATTCATACAGTTTACTGCTACAGGCTGACTCCTGCCGACTAACTCCTGTCGACTTACTTGCGGTGCTGATTGCGATGTGTGCATTGCTTGTTGTGGTGTGTGCGATGCTATTTGCATAGCAGGCGAAGCAATTGTGGAGCGATTGCAAAGCATGCAGAGATTGAAAGTTATGAGATGATTGCATTTGCACAGCATCACTACTGCAAATTTTAGAACGTCTCTTTAAAGCATCACTCCGAGTAAACTGCCTCTGGCAGAGTTTGCTCTGGAATGTAAATTCCTGCTGCGAGCGTTCAAGCCACTCTTACTCGCATATACAATACCACAGTTATCACACTGGTATGTCTTGTAAACGATGCTGAATGGACAGCTAATATCTTCATGTCGTCTGGCATTAGTCAGTCTTGTTAGTAATTTAGCAGTTAGTCTTGCCACAATACTTGGACTCACTTCCCAGTGAACAACAAACATTACATTTGCACATCTTTCTGTGTCTATTCAAGCTATCACTGTGTATAAAAACCTCTTCACAATATCATCACATTGATAAATGTTGTGAGAAGTGTCGAATAAGCAGTTACTAGCCTCATGTCTCGATGGTAAACGCCTTGCCACAAAAGTTGCACTCAGACCATGATTCGCAACACCAGAGTCAGCAGGCATCCTCGCCGGTGATACAGATGGCCAGTCTTCAATCACTGATTCCATCTTCATTTTGTAACAGTTCACATAGTATATGATTCTAGCAGTAACAATCTGCTTTCCGCCGTGCCTATCAATCAAGTGACAACATTTTTACATTATGCGTGCTTATATACTATTAACACTTCGTGTCAGAGAGTTGGTTTTCCCCATCTCGGGTAGGTGTTTCCTCAGCTATGTAGCTGCAAATATGAATGGTCGCTGGGCTGTAATATGAGGTCTCATCAGGTCAGTCACTGTCTAGCCTACTAACTCGTCAATCAGACCAGTGGCGTGTAGCGAGTTCTTTTACAGGGTAAGCAATATAATAGCCACACACATTTGATTGTTTTACATAACATTTGCTAGTGCCGGGCTGAGGTTCCATTTTCAATTTCTACTAACAAACGCAACTTACAACTTTGCTTACCCTCGACATGTATTTATAGTTTTATAATACCTGGTATTAGTTATAAAACGAAACCAAATGAAGGTAATAATCATTAAACTTAATATTATTTAGAAAGCATATTGCAAATTATAAGAAAACTCCCGTTTTCCCCGAACACTCTCATCCACTTTCCAAGAGAAAATTAGCACTGGAGGAAGCAAACAGAACGACTGCCTACCCTGACGAAGGAACGTGGCAGGGTAACTCGCTTGCGAGTTCGATACATCGCTAGTGGCTCCCGTTTGTGGAAATAAATACTAGATAGCAGCACTATGCATGTACAGTGTGCGAGTTTCGAAAACTCTGTTTCTCGAATCGGAAACGGGAAACTCAGATTTAAATGTGTTAAAATTTAAAGTTAAGGTGAAAACTATAAAGCGACAAACATTTCCAATATATAACTTATAAGGTAAGCATTGCTTACCTTGCGTCTGCGAAGTAAACGCCACTGAATCAGACCACGCAATCTTCGTTATATCTTTCACTGTTGGATGCACCTTCTTTTTCCCTTTCTGCTGCAGCACTCTCCCGATGCACCTTACACCAGCTGCAAGAATGTGGTATGTCCTTAACAGTAGTACATACTTGAAAACACTCATGCGAGTCTATGCAGATTGTCATTGTAGTTTCCAGTGGCTGCATACACTTATTATTTTGAGCAATCTAGATTTTATTCAGCGAGAAAACATGGATGTATCGTATATATTTTCAAAATAGCAAACATGGAAGCACCCTGATAAAACCCTCATACTCTGTTTGCACCAGAAAGGAGCCCGGGCAAATAAAAAACCCGCAGATACTATCGCCTATGCACTAACATATACGTTATGTTAATATTTAGTTATATGTTCTTTTAATACCATACAACATGTTTATAGGCATAACAGTTATGTATAATATATAAGAATAATGATTTATTTTAATATATACTGTATCATAAGTTTGTATATTCCTATATTATATGTTGCTATTACGAATGCGGTGCGTTGTCCCTTTTGTGTGATCTTGTAAACTTTGTTAAGCATTGTGTGCATGAGATGGAGGAACACCCAGGATTTCAGAAACATTGAAAGTAACAGTGGATGGACTATGCTCCTGTACTGGAATACATGTATACTTCGGTCAAGATACATTGGCAGATTGTTAGGAATATTTAGCTGCCACCATTGAGTCAATCATTAAAATTTTGTATAAAACAAAATTAAACTGGACCTAATTCCCAGTTAATTAATTATTACATGTTCAATGAAACCTTAACACCCGACGTTAATTTGTCTAGCTATCTATCCAGATGACTGTGAATACGACAATAGTTGTTTATATGAATTAATTTTCAGTCATTGGCAGGTTATTTTTTTCAAATGTTGGTAGCTATAGGCTATTCACGGTAAAATGAGCACGTTTTAAAGCCCTGCTTACTATCTTCTTGTATGCACGCTGAGTATTCTTCCGCCTTATGTAAGATTAACATTGCCATGGGCCTCATCACTTTATTCATGCGTCGGTCAAGTACAACTGTGAAATTACTAGAAAAGAAAATATTTTACAGATCTGCTAAGTTTTACTGGTCTATGTATTAAAAAACAACAGAAGCCGAAATTAATAATTTAAGATATCACGAGTGGTTACCTAACACATTTTAATCGACGATAATATGTGGAACTACTTTCCATCCCGTGTTACTAACTTGTCACTCAGTGCGCCCGTTGAAGTAAATACAGGCATGGGCTGTGACTTTTTTCTAAGGTTCATTTCAAAAGCGCTCACTTTATCGTGAACAGCCTTCATCCTTACGGCGTTCGCATACCGCTGGCGCTGGGTTGGTGCCAAGCCACAATTGCTTCCGATGAAAATATTATCAGAGATATCGATCTCAACTAGTAAGTGCGTGTTTCAGCTCGCTACGCCAATTTTCGCCGAATGACACCCGCCTCGCCTCGCCTCGCCTCGCCATTGCGGGAGTTAGCGGGACTATTGGCGGACTTGTGCGGAGGCAAGCAGAGCTCGGCCAGTGTGAAGGTCGCCCGACATTGCTCGCCCAGCAGCGGGACTGATCCTGGCAGTCAGACTCGCCCAAGGTCGCCGGCATCGTCACACGACTGTTCGTCCCCACCCGGCAATGACACGAGTCACTTTCATAATTATTCAAATGGCCGCCATTTTGGAAGTAAACGCCCGGCGTCGTCGAAAACTATACTATTGCCGTGTCCGAAATGGCAAAGTTGGGGAATTAGGGTTTAGGAATTTAGGGTGGATGCTTTCGGACGGCTTGTAACAGCGCTACATGTGACAAAGTTGGAAACTAGAGGCTTTTGGAATTTCGACGTTATTTTGTTTGTCACACTATCAATAAATAACTTACTCGGGAGCATTTTTCACGTATTTTAAATAACTGATCAAATTTCTTTCTAGCCAATGTCATTCTTCTCGTTATTTCTTCGCGCTCTTCAATTAACATTCCATTTCAAATAACGGATCGTTTTTTCTTTCTTTTTATATATATATAACACATTAACTTTTATTTTAAAATAACTTTATGCAGATCCCTGATATTCCATTTTTCACGAGCATGTATTAGTGCAGTGTTTCAAGGACAGTCAATACCGACGTTTCCGCCACAACGCGGGAAATAAAACATAAATAAACAACAGCAGACGTATTTACTGACCTGTTTGGAGATTTAGTGTGCTACTTCACCTCAGTACATTTCAACCCTAAATCCCTAAATATTTAGGACCTAAACTTGGTCACGTGGTCGATTTAGTAATCTAAATAATCGTCTCATAGCCGTTTCGGAGACGGCTTATGTTCTATACAAGAGCCAAGTTTGGTAAAATTAGGTTTGACGCATTCAAAAATTGAAAGGGGGATAAACGCATGTGAAGACACACACATACAGACAGACACACAGATACAAAAGTGATATCGTTAGCCTTTCCTTCTTTCAAAAACTAGATTTAAAAGGACAGGAAATTTTTTTTAGCCTATTTTCCGAAGGAAAGACGTCTTATGAGATCACGTTCCTATCCGCATTACTGTGTGTGTGTGTGTGTGTGCGTGTGTGTGTGTGTGTGTCAACCCCTCCCCCTTTTAATTTGTGAATGCGTGAACCTAATTTTACTACACTCGGTACATAAGCCGTGTCCGAAACGGCTACGAGACCATGATTTAGGTTACTAAATCGACCACGTGATCAGATTCAGGCCCCTAAATATTTGGGGATTTAGGGTTGAAATGTACTGAGGTGAAGTAGCACACTAAATCCCCAAATATGTCCGTAAATACGTCTGCTGTTGTTTATTTATGTTTTATTTCCCGCGTTGTGGCGGAAACGTCGGTATTGACTGTCCTTGAAACACTGCACAATACATGCACGTGAAAAATGGAATATCAGGGATCTGCATAAAGTTATTATAAAATAAAAGTTAGTGTGTTATATATCTATAAAAAAGAAAGAAATAACGATCCGTTATTTGAAATGGAATGTTAATTGAAGAGCGCGAAGAAATAACGAGAAGAATGACATTGGCTAGAAAGAAATTTGATCAGTTATTCACAAGACAACGAGGTTACGTGAAAATGCTTTGGAGAAAGTTATTTTATTTTATTTATTGATAGGGTGATAAACAAAATGACGTTGAAATTTCACACGGCAGTAGTTTCCACCTTTGTCCCAGGTAGCACTGCTACAAGCCTTTCGAAACCGTCAACCCTATTTCCCAAACCCTAATTCCCCAAATTTGCCATTTCTGACACGGCAATACCATAGACTAAAGACGAGGTAGGCCGATCTCTCTGGCTGCGCACAACCAATCTCCGTGTCCCAACATTGGACTGCTTTTCTGCCAACACGTCTAGCGAAAATGGCGTGGATTGCGTTTGAGGTTAGAACACTGTTTAGTAAACAAGTGCTTTTGAGATGTTTTTATACTTCCTCTGATGAATGTTTAATGTTGTTTGATTACATTCAAACTAGTAAAAGTATTTTATTAGTATAATAGTGCTTGTCATTTAAAAATTAAAATGTAAATAAACACGTTCATCAAAGTTGACCATATGACTTTGACAGTTGTGTAGGATTGGGGTAGGTCAATGTTGGGTACATGCGCAGAAGACGAATAAGCGGTCTACCTCATCTTTAGAATATAAGTTCTTCAGTCTTGTGTAATATTAACATTGACATGGGCCTCACCACTTTATTCACGCGTCGGTCAAGTGAAACTGTGAAATTTTTAGAAAAGTATATAAATTACTAATATGCTCATTGTTACACTTTGATGCATTAACAGAAATTAATAATTTAAGTTATCAGAAAACGTACCTAACACTTTTTTTTGACGTTGATATATGGAACTACTTCCCATCCATCATTACCAACTTTACTGGACGCATGTTACTCAGTGCGCCCGTTTAAATATATTCAGTTCGTGGTAGTGACTTTTTTCTAAGGTTGAGTTCAAAAGTGCTCACTTTATCGTGAACATCCTTTACAAATTACGATGTTTTTCTTCTCGAGCACTCTGACGTAGGTAAGCATATCTCCAAGTTCTAATAAACGCGTGATTCAGAAATAACTAATATAACTATACATGTTTTATAATTGCACTTATAATATTTAAATATATATTTATTTTATTTACTTAATCGGAAGGGGAACACAACTTGAACTACCAAGTTAGGAAAAGAAGAAACATTCTCTGAGAAAGAATATTAATGTTCTATGCGTGACGTATCGATACAGTCCAGCCTACTCGATATCTCTGCGATACTTCACTTTCATAAGGCATAGGAAATATTTTATAATGACATTATAAACGTCGTTCATAAAAAATATGGCGAATGAGCTCTACCAACCATCTCGAAATCCCATACACAGTATTTTATAGTTCAGGTAAGTAACTTGCAAAACATAGCAATGATCTCGACAGCAGAATTACTGATAACGTGGTTTCAATCATCGAAATAACGAATGATAATTAACACTACAATTTGTATCTATTGCATAGTCACGAAAATACTGACGTCTCGATATTTCTGTGTAACAAATACACGCAGTGTGTTTAAATAAAACACCAACACCACGTAGAATGGGCTACATGACGACAAACTGAACATTTTACGAGAGGGGAAACATGTCGGGAAATACGTGGTTTGACCGCCAGATTAATGCAGTTCTTCTGATGTAGGAGGTACAGTCAACTCCACGTGTATTCAGTAGAGACCTCGCGGCTTCATCTAGGGACAAGCTGGAATTCACAATACAACTTTAGCCATTGGTCCACGAGGTTTTCGTCGCCTCCTGCAGAACGCTGACCCTCGCGTCGCCTTCCTGTGCGACAGCAGAAGACCAATGCACTGTTGACATATGCATATTTGTACACAAGACTGCAGAGTCTTAGCCGGCCGGTCATTGAAATCACGAATTTTTCACGTCTCGAGTAGGTAATCAGTTAAGGCCGGGCTACAACTGATTTAGCACACCCACAGCACGTGCGATTGCACAGAACACACGCACAGAAACGGCGGATGTTTACAGAAACGGCGGATGTTTACAGAAAACAGTTATGAAAATGAAAAGAAACGCTACTGGGTAAATTGCGCGTGCGTGTGTTGGTCACGTTGGAATGAAAAAATACTGTTGATAGCTCTGTTTACTTTGCTGCTAGTTTTGTAATTTCTAGAAATGTCATACGCTATAGTGTTTTTTCTTAACATACATTGCTTGTAAAATGACAATTTCAATTAAAACAAACTTCTGTTTATATGGAGCCAAACTTTTCAAGCACTAGTCAAATTCACTATTTTTATAGCCATTTGGATCGTCAAATGAACTCGGTGGTATCGACGTTCTGATTGGCCACGCACGGCACACAAGCACAGGAATTATAGGCTATAGCTATTCTTTCTGTGCGCTTCCCCTATGCTGTTTTTCTGTGTATGTGCTGTGCGAGATTGTAGTGAGTGTCATGCTAATACATGTATTCACCTTCCTGTGCATGTGCCGTTTTCTGTGCTAATTCAGTTGCAGCCCGGCCTTAAGACACCACCGCAAACACAAAAATGTTACAAAACGGATTTGAATTATCGACCTCCAACTGCACTTCATAATGTGCATCGCTTGTGTAGAGATAGAAGCATATGGTCAACTGCGCCTAGTTGTGTGCTTGTGGGAACGAATTTGCGCCATAATCTTAATCTTTCTTCGATAGTGTTGGAACATGCAAAGCACATAAGTCAGAGATCGTACGAGTCGTCGAAAATATGTGCGCGAAGAGCAGAATATCGCTAGGTGGTTCTCGGTGATGGCGACCTTATACGTCTATTTCAATAACTCCGCCACGGAACCTATGACAAGTGTGCAATACCTACTTAGGGTACACCGTTGGCTACGTTCCAAGTACAATATGTGCAATGCATGCACGAAGAGCCGGCGAGGAATCAGCTAAGTAGTTTGAAATAGCTGAACCAAATACTGCGTCTGTAGCTAGAGAACAGTTTTCGTCTGCCGCCGAAAATTAAATCGAAATTTGTAAAACTTCTTGGAACCCTATTGCAAAAAGTAAACCTTAATTTACTTCATGACTGGAACAACAGCAAAGACAGAGACACAGTAGACTCGGATTTTCTTGTATGTGACGCTGTCTTAAAACAAACCTATGATAATATATACAACACAGTTCCTTGAAACTCTGCCACTGTTAGAAAAGGCAACAGTAAAAGAGTACAGTATGGTGATCTTAGTAGCAACGGTTACATACTTTTCAGTTTGTGCTATGATTGGCTGCGACACATTTGTTTTCTTCAATAAGGTCCGATTACCGGCTTCAGTATGCGGTAAAACGACTCTGAGCGGAAAACAGTTGAAAGGGTTGTCAAACGAACCAGCAGCGTCACGAGATGCTATTACTGGAAATGATGAGGGAATTTTTTCTCAAATTCCTATTTCTAAATGTAGAAGTTGGCATAGGCTTCATTAAATACAGATCAGCTTCGTTGATTGCTTTGCTTCACATCATTTTAAAGGAGAAGTGATGAAAAACTGTTTTGAACCAGTAGAATGATATTGTGTGTTTTTCCACTAGGTATGAGGGCGGCGGAGCTCGTACCTGTTCATGCTCTGTCATTCGGGTCAGCTGGCGGCCCTTTTTCCTTAAAAAATTTCCAGTTTTATATTAAAATCAACTAAATTTACCTCAAAATTTCTCTTTTTCGCTCAACATTTCCTTTTTCCTATAAACAAAATCCCGTTTTTCCTTCGAAAAGCACGGAGCCTCCCACATGCAAAAACGAGCTGCAGCACGACAATTTCTAGCCAATACGGGGTGATTTGACAGGCTCGCTTCTCGATGGCAGAGATGTGGCTGCCATATTGGTTTTATAGTCATCGCGTACGCCAAATCGATACAAGGAGTCCAGGGTCCGGAGTCAGACCTAAAAATCAGCCATCTTGTCCGCCATGTTGGACTCAGGTGACCTTGACCCTGTGACCTTGAATAACATTTAAAACGCAAAAGAATCCAAAAACTATTTTAAATTTTATAAAGAAAATTTAACAAATGATTTAAAATTATTTAAAAATTTACACACCCTCCCCTCCCAGTACCTCTACTCATTCTGTCGTAAGCAGCCATCTTGGATTTTTTATTTTGTCATTTGTTTATACATTGCTGGAGGCCACCCTTCGTTTGTCATTTTTTTTATACATTCCTGGAGGCCACCATCTTGTCTTTCGTCTGTAATTTGTTTATATATTGCTGGAGTGCGTCATCTTGGTTTTTCATTTTTCATTTGTGTATACATTGCTGCTGGAGAATGTAATTTTGGTTTTTCATTTGTCATTTGTTTTTAAATTACTGGAGGACGCTATCTTAGGTTTTACATTTGTCATTTGTTTATACATTTCTGTAGGACGCCATCTTGTTTTTCTGTTTTCATTTGTTTATACTTTGCTGGAGGACGCCATCTTATATTTCATATGTTTTCAACACCTAGATGGTGCAAGTGCATTAATAATTGATATCGTCACCAGGCGGCAGCCATATTTGTATATGTAATTCAAGTACAGGTTGCGCTGTAAGTTGTACCCCCCCCCCCCCCAAATGTTGAAGTCTATTTTTAACACATAGGGGGCATTAATTTCTCAATCTCATCACCAGGTGAGCTGTCGGCAATTATATTTATAGACGTGGGAAAGTATGTATTATTTCATTCCTATTAAAAAATATATATTTTTTTCAATTAACTGACTACCTACATTCAGGGCGGTTTATGTAGGTAACTACAATTTTGAGAACATATAATGAAGTCACAGGATACCTGCTTGCAGCAAACCTGGTATTGAGGTATTGATGAGAAATGCACTTCACCTTTGCAGGTCTTTGCATGTCTAAGTAAACTGTCGGTATGGTTGGACTACTTAGCCCACCTGCCACACACATGTGACATGCAACAGAGTTTCTTGGCACAATGGAAGCGCTCATGTCGCCGTACATTGTGGCCGAATGTAAGTGTCTTTATCACAAAAGATGCACGTAACACCGGTAATAGTGTTCTAGTTACCATAGCCGAAAAGATCGATGGACCCATTAAAGATTCCGTAGGCGTCACAGCTGAAGAAGTCTATGGAACTGTAACATCTGTAGATGATCGTGCTGCACTTGTGGAAGTAGATGCTGGTAGTGATGTAGGTGTTAGTAGTAGTATTTAATATGTTCGGGAGCAAGGGAGCGGGGCATCGGATAGGGATTGGGCCGGCCGCCATGTTGTTACGTCACCCGTCCCACCACGTTGACCCATATGACCTTGACATTTGACCCTTAACCTTAACCCCAGTGACTTCTGACCCCAAAACAAAAAGAAAACTCTTTAAAAATTTAGAAAAAAACTTTATTAAGAAAATGTTATTAAAAATCGTTTAAAATGTACAAAAATTTTTTTATAAAATTTTAATTAAAGATTGTGTAAAAATCTATTTAAAAATTGTTACAAAAATGTACTTAAAAATTCGTTAGTAAATTTATAAAAATTTATTAGAAAAAATTAATTTAAAGAATTGTTTTATAAAATTTAAAAAATATATTATAAAAATTTTTATGAAAAATGTTTGAAAAATTATAAAATATTTGTAATAAGATTCGTTTAAATGTAGTATTAGAAATTTATAACAAATTATATTTAAATAACTTATATTTATGGAGGTCCCCCAGCACCACGCCCAGCAGACAACTGACTCCCTCACCCCCACTTCCCTCACCAATAAATATTCAGCCATATTAATTCTTTCGTCAGTCATTTGTTTATACATTGCTGGAGGCCATCATATTTGTAGGCGACCACCATCATGGTAGGCGACCATCATCTTAGTAGACGACCACCATCTTGGTAGGAGACCGTCATCTTGGTATGCAACCACCATCTTGGTAAACATTACCCATATGCTATATTAGCCAGTGACCTTGACCTTTACTGCATGATCTTGAATGTCCTGGAAAAAAACTCGAGACGAAAGACATCAAAGTCAGCAAGCATATTACATTATAGAAACTACCACCATATTGGATGCAGATGACCTTAACCATTGAATGACTGTGAGAACAAACACACGAAAAAAGTCACAAGAGACCTGATTTCTTTAAAACTGGTACGAAGGTACTGAACGAGAAATACACTTCGCCTTTACAGGTCTTCTCATGTCAATGGCTGAAATGCGCACCGCACCCGTCACACAAACATGACGTACAACAGAGATGCATGGCATAATTAAAAAACTCATTTCGCCGTACACTATGGTACAAAACTGACTCTGATGGCGACGTAGTGGTTCAGACTAACACTAGGGCAGGCTTGTAGGAGATGTAGGCGCTGGAGCTAAATAAAAAATTAACTCCGGTAATGTTGTTCTAGGTACCACTCTGGAAGAGGTCGATGACACTGCCGTATCTACCATAAGCTCTGGAGTGCCAGGAGATATTGCAGATGCAGAATATACAGTGACGGCTATGAGGAAACAAAAGTGTTAATTTTTTCATCACCATGCCAGACGAAGCACCTCGAACGCACCACACAACGGACATATCGCTTACAGATGCACGGACTTACGTGGGCTGGTGGAAATATTCCATATGGGGACATTCGCAAAGTGTTGGAACAATCAATACTTCGCAATTATACAGTTTGCGTGACTCGCCAAGAGTCGGCAATGCGCAATGTGTGCCCCGCTGGAACGAACGTCGTGGATCTGCACAGGTATCATCGATGCCCTCCGTTCAGGTAGCTGGTAGAGATATGCACCTCAAGGCTTCACCAGAATGAAAATGGACGATGCATATCGTGCAATGCCCAAGCACTAAGATTGTTGGCTTAATGATCATTCGTGGTACATATAGAAAATAATATGTGTGTGCAATTTCCTTAAGGAATGAAAAAGACCTTATGCGTATTAAAGATGACGATAAGTATAAAAACAAGTATTCCTTGTATATTGCAAAACAATATTGCAATGTGTGTAAATTAATAAATGTGTTTAAAAAATATTTTTTTTTTATCTTGAGCCATGCCCCCACTTGCATGTCACTGTTGGTAATGAATAATGTTTTAAATCAGTTTTTAAAAAACACTCTCGGTAAAAAAGTATTATAAAAAGTTTTAGATCGGTGTTAATAAAACACACTTTCGGTAAAGTTAGCATAGGTGCAGTGTAATGTAAAGAGGGAACACAAACATATATATACTACATGTATGAACGTAATTGAATTTGTAAAACGATGGAAGTGTTTGCAGCTCAAGGCAGGTCACCTTAATTTTCCTCTCTAGGCTTGGATGACATAAGATAACATAAGATTTTTATTGCTCCAATCCTCAGCTTGTTGCCATCACTGGAGTTGTGATATAGAATTCATTGTGCCCGAGTGTTGGTTCAGCTTCGTGGAGTCTTAATGAAGTAAAGTCCGCTATTTGCCTACCATACCGGCTCTGATTACCTCAAGGGTAAATCATATTGTTAGTTCTCAATGATGGATATTGTGCCTGTCAGAGACAGAGACACGCCAGTTGAGATTTTCAAAAACCACCACCCGCGCGAGTCCTTTCCCACTGTGACCAGTTACCAAGGATGACCCTTGACACGGGCTCGGAGGTCACCCCATGTTACCCCTTCCTTTTCATCACACTTGTGGGTTTCCCCAAGGCCCGGTTTACCGGGAAAGATGCGCGCCAAGTCCCGCACATAAGACTGGCCCACACCCTCTCCGGCTCACCAAGCCACTTGCCCGTTACCATTCTGTCTTGGGCCCCCAACGGTCTGACCGTAAAGGAGTCAACCGGCCCACCTTCCATCAGAGTCGTCACTATCTGCTGTGACTGCGTTCTTCAGAGAGGCAGATACCTCTTTTAGCTCTAAAGATAGGTATAGGGAACACCAAGGGTAGCCCACGTTTGCTGACTCTCGAGTCACCCAGCTGTACCACAAGGAGGTGTGGGTCCCAAAGTCAGCAGAGGCTATAGTCTTGCGCATAATTGACTCTTGCCGTAACAATTTTGCATATGGGCTCCAATACTAGGGCTTGACAGTAGCTCTGGCATCTCATTGTCCATATGCTCTCCCTAAAGGCAGGAGCGCTGTTTCACCTCAGCGTGGGGAAGTCCTATCCCTTAGTCTCGGGCATTCCCACCGGGCACGAGCCCCATTCATGATACTCGCCTTACGCCCTTTAAAAGCCGGTACTTGTATGACAGGAGGTATTCGCAAGAATTTCATTTTTCGCAGAACACGACTGGACTCTCGCGTGCGAACTGCAGAGGCCAACTACCCGATGCGTCGGCCACCAGTGAGAGAACTATGTTCGGACGACAGAAATTAAGGTTTGAATATTTCACACATAATGTCTAGAATCCCGTCAGACAGTGATGGCATATTAATTCACCATGTAGTATGTCGAGGAACCTTCGCTCCGGTCGAGAATAAGTAAGGTATATGCTGGAGTCCTGGTGCGCACACAACACACTAGCCAAAAAAAAAAAAAAAAATACATGTGGGAGACATACGGGAAAAAACAGTACAATAAATATGAAAAATATGCCCTTTACTATACAGGAGGAATAAAATACATTCTAAAATACTGATGAAAAAATTAGACGTCGTAGAGTAACAACAAGAGAAACATATACAAGTTACAATACCGGCAGGTGACGAACTGGTAAGAAAAAATAGACACTACTAACCAATGGGACAAAAAAAGAACATACAATTAAGAAGCAACTGTACACAGTACAATACTATGGATACATAACAAAGGGACAAGACAAAATTCTACAGTACGACGAAAATAATATATTTGTTACTTTACTCATCTGCGAAAAATTTAACACGGTACAATACTGCAAGGATAAACAGGATTACATACATGGTACAGAACAAATGGAAAACATTAATGTTACTACAATACTGATGAAAAAAGGCATAATATTCCGAACACAGTTATAGCTAACACACAGGGAAAATACGATGTATAGAAATCACTGCACCGTCCATTCATAAACTGCCTTAGGCTAATGCACTACCTACAATAATTACATGCGCTATTTCTTCCGCTTTAACATGCATGGTAAAAGTATGTTTGCCGAATTTAAAAAAAAAAATGAAGATATTCTCAAAAAGTATTAGTAATATATTTTAGGGAAACGTGTAAGATATGCGAGATAAGTTTATTCAGTGGTAAGATGCAGAAGTATACAGCCTACCAGCGATGAAAAAAATTCAGGATAATTAGGCTGCATTTCACTCGGCACTGAAAGCGCTGACCAGTACTGACGAGCGTTCCTTTAGGTAGTGATTGTGCTGATCAGTAACGGTGGAATGGCGTTGTGGCGTCTGGGTTGGAGATTATTCTTCCGGCTGAAAGTACTGACGATCGTTCCTTTAGATAGTGATTGTGCTAATCAGTAATGGTGGAATGGCATTGTGGCGTCTGGGTTGGAGACTATACTTCCGGCTGAAACTACTGACGAGCGTTCCTTTAGATAGTGATTGTGCTGATCAGTAACGGTGGAATGGTGTTGTGGCGTATGGGTTGGAGACTATACTTCCGGCTGAAACTACTGACGAGCGTTCTTTAGATAGTGATTGTGCTGATCAGTAATGGTGGAATGGCGTTGTGGCGTCTTGGTTGGAGACTATACTTCCGGCTGAAAGTACTGACGAGCGTTCCTTTAGATAGTGATTGTGCTGATCAGTAACGGTGGAATGGTGTTGTGGCGTATGGGTTGGAGACTATACTTCCGGCTGAAAGTACTGACGAGCGTTCTTTAGATAGTGATTGTGCTGATCAGTAACGGTGGAATGGCGTTGTGGCGTCTGGGTTGGAGACTATACTTCCGGCTGAAAGTTCTGACGAGCGTTCCTTTAGATAGTGATTGTGCTGATCAGTAACGGTGGAATGGTGTTGTGTCGTCTTGGTTGGAGACTATACTTCCGGCTGAAAGTACTGACAAGCGTTCCTTTAGATAGTGATTGGCTGCTCAGTAACGGTGGAATGGCGTTGTGGCGTCTGGGTTGGAGACTATACTTCCGGCTGAAAGAACTGACAAGCGTTCCTTTAGATAGTGATTGTGCTGATCAGTAACGGTGGAATGGTGTTGTGGCGTCTGGGTTGGAGACTATACTTCCGGCTGAAAGTACTGACGAGCGTTCCTTTAGATAGTGATTGGCTGCTCAGTAACGGTGGAATGGCGTTGTGGCGTCTGGGTTGGAGACTATACTTCCGGCTGAAAGTTCTGACGAGCGTTCCTTTAGATAGTGATTGTGCTGATCAGTAACGGTGGAATGGTGTTGTGTCGTCTTGGTTGGAGACTATACTTCCGGCTGAAAGTACTGACAAGCGTTCCTTTAGATAGTGATTGGCTGCTCAGTAACGGTGGAATGGCGTTGTGGCGTCTGGGTTGGAGACTATACTTCCGGCTGAAAGAACTGACAAGCGTTCCTTTAGATAGTGATTGTGCTGATCAGTAACGGTGGAATGGTGTTGTGGCGTCTGGGTTGGAGACTATACTTCCGGCTGAAAGTACTGACGAGCGTTCCTTTAGATAGTGATTGGCTGCTCAGTAACGGTGGAATGGCGTTGTGGCGTCTTGGTTGGAGACTATACTTCCGGCTGAAAGTACTGACGAGCGTTCCTTTAGATAGTGATTGTGCTGATCAGTAACGGTGGAATGGTGTTGTGGCGTCTGGGTTGGAGACTATACTTCCGGCTGAAAGTTCTGACGAGCGTTCCTTTAGATAGTGATTGTGCTGATCAGTAACGGTGGAATGGTGTTGTGTCGTCTTGGTTGGAGACTATACTTCCGGCTGAAAGTTCTGACGAGCGTTCCTTTAGATAGTGATTGGCTGCTCAGTAACGGTGGAATGGTGTTGTGGCGTCTGGGTTGGAGACTATACTTCCGGCTGAAAGTACTGACGAGCGTTCCTTTAGATAGTGATTGTGCTGATCATTAACGGTGGAATGGTGTTGTGGCGTCTGGGTTGGAGACTATACTTCCGGCTGAAAGTACTGACGAGCGTTCCTTTTGATAGTGATTGTGCTGATCAGTAACGGTGGAATGGTGTTGTGGCGTCTGGGTTGGAGACTATACTTCCGGCTGAAACTTATGAAGTGCAGAACGTCAGGCAGTCACAGTAAAATCAGACGATGCAACGTGGCGGCTATGCATAATGAGCAAGTTACGTTGTTGTTACATGCAGAAGTTGCAGGTGGAAAGTATATTTTCAGATTCTTTGATCTGATCAACAATTGATGAGTCTTAATCAGACGAAAATGAAAATAAATATTATCCATTCCTGTTTACAACATTTTTTAAACCGATCATTGTGTCATCACGTACAGCAGACGCCATTATTCCTGTGAAAACTGCTGACGAGGGTTCCACCTGGTTCCAATACTGAGCCCTAGTGGAGTGCGAATTTTTCCTGGAGGCATTCCTTTTGGCATGCTGTATTTTCAGTTCCGAGTCGTATGTAGCCTTAGTGGACTGACAGGACCAGCAATGACAGGACCGCGCGATGACAAATATAAATAAATTCGGAAATAAATGCTCACGCAGGCACAGAACTATAAAGACGACAATGAAATATGTATCTCCCGAAACCCCTAACATGGAAAAATGCAAACTAAATTTTAGGACCAAGGATGAGAAATATTTACACAAAAAAAAATGTCCCACACAGGTGCAGAAGTATGCAGCCCACCAACGATAAATAATATTAACACACAGAATAAAATACTTCGCGCAGGTGCATAAGTAAACACCCCAAAGACTAAAATGTGTGAACCAACAACGAACAATATGAATAAATATACACACTGGCGATTCACACACTCTAGCAGGTGACGAAGGAACTATGTAGACGGCGATGTCGAACGGAAATGAGAGACAAAAGAGAAAGGAAGGAGATGGAATGAGAGAGACAAGTGAGAAAGGAAAGAGAGAAAGAAATGGAACGAAAGGGAGAAAAGAGAGAAAGGAAAGAGAGAAAGGACTTAAAGAAAGAGATGGAATGAGAGAGACAAAAGAGAAAGAGATGGAATGAGAGAGACAAAGAGAAAGAGATGGAATGAGAGAGAGACCAGATGGAATGATAAGAGCATGAAAAAAAAAACCGAACCTACAACTATTATTCGTTTTTACAAAAAAAAAAAAAAAAAAAAAAACTCAAGCGAAGTTCGGTGCTTTCTGAGAGAAATATGGAAAAATTTTAGGGGAAAAAAAGGGAAATTTTGAGTGAAAAAGACTGATTTTAAGATGAAAACGGACTTTTTTTGGGTTAAAAAAAAGTGATTTTGAGGGAAAAATAGGAAATACCAAGACGGCGGCCAGAGCTCCCTCGTGCCTCTGCCTGAAGCCTGTGCACTCGTATCGACATATGCCTACTACTTACGTAGGATACATATACAGTGTACTCTCATCACTGACGACAGTACTGCCTCGTGCGGGCAGATCACGTGAACTAGCAGTTCATTCATGTCCCACGTGTATTTACCGCGAACACAAAAAGTGCAAAGGAATGCAGACTAGAAGGTCAACGAGTAATGAGGAAACTACAAGCTAATTAGAAGTTCTGTTCCTGGCAGGCCGGTTCTACACAACAGCGTGATGCCACAATCACTTAGCTTGTTTGTCCCGTAGACTAAAGGCGAGTTGAACTAACTTTTGAATTCTGAGCATGTGCACACGATATTGTTACAGGGCTGTCAAATAATCACGCGAAGTGGATATATGTAAACTAGATTATATCCCGGCTGCACGTAAACTTGGCACCAGTATGTATTACAACTTTCGAAATGCTTTATAGGTTTTATGAGCCTCGTTCCTACATGTAGCTCCTGTACCTTCTAAGCTGTTTCTTTCAAGGTCCGCCGACGCAAACAGAAAGATAAGTGAAGAGAAGATATTTGTGCGGCTCTTAACAGAGAGGTCTTGAGAGCCGACGAGGGTGATTGAAGTGAGTATGGAGCAGCGCCGGAATGAAGGGGCGGGGAAAACGGTAAATCCCCGAGAAAAACCGCCGACCAACGGCATCGTCTGGCACGATTCCCACTTGCGAAAGTCCGGTGACCTGGCCGGGGATTGAACCCGGTTCGCCGTGGTGGGAGGCGAATGTGCTAACCGCTCAGCCATCGTGGCCCCGATGCAAAGATGAGAAAATTTCAATTCCTACAGAACATTGAGGTAAAAGGTGTACTCAAAAATATCAGTTTGATTATAGGCATTTAATATTCACTCGTATTTATCCTTGGAATATTTATATTACTAACTCCACCAACATTTCACTTCACGTCTTCAAATTCTTCTCTGCTCGCCTCCCTCCTAGACGAACCAGGTTCCCAGCAGGATGATGGCTCCTGGATTTTCGCATGTGGGAATCATGCCGCTAATCGGCTGGTTTTTCCCGGGGATCATTCGTTTCCCCCGCCCAGTCCTTCCGACGCTGTTACATGCTTACCACTCCTCACCCTCATCGGCTCTCAAGACCTCGATGTTAAGAGTCGACCAAATACTGCATCTTCACTTCACTTCGCTTAAAATTCTTCTGCCAAACTATAGGCTGTTCACGGTAAAATAAGAACTTTAGGAAGCCCTGATTAAGATATACTTGTATGCACGTTATGTATTCTTCCGCCTAACGTAAAATTAGCATTGCCATGGGCCTCATCACGTTATTCATGCGTCGGTCAGGTGAAACTGTGAAATTATTAGAAAAGTAAATATTTTTCAAATCTGGTAATTTTTACACTCCGGTGGATTAAAAATCATAAATCGAAAAAAATTATTTAATGGAACTACTTTCCCTCCATCGTTACCAAATTTACTGGCCGAATGTCACCCAGTGCGCCCGTTGAAATACATGCAGGTAGGGGGAGTGACTTTTTTCTAAGGTTGATTTCAAAAGTGCTCACTTTACCGTGAACAAGCTATAGTCCAGTGGCTTAGCACTGGGGACATTTGTGCTGAGGAATTAGTCCAGACAGATTTCGCCAGGAATGTGGATGGAAACCTTCTTGGCAAAATTCCTCCCTCCATGTGCGCTCGGCAGGGATGACAACCACGGCCTGCCGAATGTAAAGCCCTCTTCACAATAGCGCGACGCTATACAGCTAGCGGGGATGAAAAATTGAAGTAGCCTTCCATCTGCCGAGTGATATTTGATAAAGATTGTTCACGATAAAGTGAGCACTTTTGAAATCAACCTTAGGAAAAAGTCACTGCCCCTACCTGCATATATTTTACCGGGCGCAATGAGTGACATGCGTCCAATAAAGTTAGTAACGATGGACGGGAAATAGTTTCATCTCTTAATGTCAAATAAATAGTGTTAGGTACCCAGTTGTGCAAACTAAAATTATTTATTTTTCTCTCTGTTTTTATAATAGGCCCTACGTCTAAAGTATAAGAATGAGCATATTTGTAACGTATTTACTTTCCTAATAATTCCACAGTTTCACTTAACTGGCGCATGAATAATATGATGAGGCCCATGGCAATGTTAATACATAAGGCGGAGTAATACCCAAGGTGCGTACAATTAGAGCTTAAGTAGGGCTTTCAAAAGTGCTCGTTTTACAGTGAACAGCCTATACCAAACAAATAACACTGTGATGTATAAAGAGATTGAGAGTAATTATTTAACGACGCATTTGGACGAAAAACTAGGTAGCGCTCCCTTCCATACAACGTATTTACACACAAATGCTGTTTCTTTCCGATCATTTCAGTTCAAAAGTGATACTCTCGTTAGTGTGCTGAGTTATTTTTTGCCTGTTCGCGCACATTACTCATGTGATTTTCTTTGCAACATCATTGTTTACATCATGACAATATTTAATTTTCTTCTTTTCAGCACTCTTGCTCCTGATTGGCTGTTTTCTCTAACGTCATCAGCTAAGTCGCCTTCGCGACAAGCCAGGCTTGTCGCTCGTCGCGAGCGATATGAATTACGATTGGCTGGTTCGGTGTGACGTCACATCGCTTGGCGCCGCGTCACGATATTGTGGATAGGACTTAAGATGGGCACGTGCTACCACTTAAACAAGTTCAGGCTGTTCTCTGTTAACTGTACGGTGCGCGCTATATGCAAGACATTTGTCCCGTTTCTTCAGTGAAGGTGCGTCATTGTACAGCCTATGTATTTCTGCTAGAGCAGTCAAATTTTCGCGAGGGTCTGGAACACAGAAAGACTCGTGTGCTGACGTCGTGTTGGCGAGAATGTGCCATTTTTTTACGTTAGGAAATTAAACATCTACAAATGTGGCCTTAAATGGCGTTTATTTTGTATTTATAAGACGGGTGTATTTTGTGTAGCTCAGATAGTAAGTAATGTAGAGTACGTCAACAACAAATTACGTGAGTAAATTTTAGATTTGTCAAGTTTGTTTACATAGTTAGCAGCGGCCATATTTGTTTTGAACTGACATGGCAAAACAAGCGCATGACCTTTGTTCAGTTCCCCTGTGTAATCCATAGTCTAAAGGTGAGGTAGACCGCTTATTGGTCTTCTGCGCATGTACCCAACATTGACCTACCCCAAAAGAACACAACTGTCCAAGTCACATGGTCAACAATGATGGATGAAAGTATTTATTTATATCTTTATTTTTAAACGACAATCACTATTTTATGAATAAAATACTTTTATCAATTAGAACTTAATTAAACTGCATTGCAAATTGGTTAGAGGAAGTGTACATATCTACATCCCAAAGCATTTGTTTACAAAAAAGTTTTCTAACCTAAAATCCAAACCATGCCATTTTCGCACGGAGATTGGTTGAGTGCAGCCAGCGAGATCGGCCTACCTAATCTTTAGTCTATGGTGCAATCACGCGTGATTTAGTACCTTCAGGGAACTGTAACATGACTTCGCGTCAAACTTTTCCCCTTAGACAAAACTTTCGCCCGGCGCAGGCGACTCGGCGCTCCCTAGCACCTGGCGTGGTAATTAACGGCCGGTGAGAGAAAACAAGTGACGCTCTTCAGCCGGGGTCGCGACACGACGCCGCCTGGCGGCAGGTGTGTGTAAACCGCTCGCTCCACACTGACATGTCCAGTGTGAAGGTAAGTCACTTCCTGCTTCGTCGGCCTCTCCGCACACTCACAGGAATGTGGACGACTAAAAGCTATTCACGATAAAGTGAGCACTTCTGAAACCAACTTTTGGAAGAATTCACTGACCCTGCCTGCATTTATTTTAACGGGCCCACTCTCTGACATGCGCCATGTAAAGCTGGTAACGAATGATGGAAAGTACTTCCGTATCTTAACGTCGTATAAAAAGTGTTTGGTATTCATTTTTTTGGTAACTTAAAATATCTCTTTCGCTTTCTGTTTTTCTTAATGCACCGAATTGTAAAAATTAGCAAATTTGTTAAATATTTACTTTTTAAATAATTTCACAGTTTCAGTTGACCGACGCATGAATAAAGTGACGAGGCACATGGCAAAGTTAATCTTACATAAAGCTGAAGAATCCACAACGTACATAGAAGTAGATCTTAAGGAGGGCTTTCAAAATGCTTATTATGCCGTGAATAGCCTATAGTGAAGTGTGATTTGGAGATATGATTCACGCTATGCCTGGCGCCAGTGCGATGGGAGAGTTTAGGTGCGGAAATAGAATGAGAGTATGGGGGTATTTTACGTGTAAAGGACTTAGCCATCTCGTAATAATACGGGGTTCGTTAAAGGCGGAAGACTTTTAGGACATATTAACCAGCTGTGTGTTGTCTCGCGGCAAAAGACCAGTTCGGAGATGGTAAATGTATGTTCCAGCATGACAATGATGTATGCCATGAAGCACGTTCTGCTCATGAGGGGCTTGTGAGCAACAGGGTTCTGAGAATGGACTGGCCAGCCCAGTACGCCAACCCTCAACACCTCTGCGATGAACTGGAAGGGCGGCAGACCCCAACGACTCGCATCACTTAGTACTCTCGTTACAGTGCTGCAGGAAGTGTGATCGGCCATCCACCCGGAGACGTCCCGACACCTGGTTGACAGCAGGTGTCAACAATTATCAGCGAAGCGAGTGAGGAAAATCAATAAAGACGCAGAAATTACCTTCACCTACCCTTCATCCCCAAATGCGCAAACCCATCCAATTACCAATTTTCAACTGTCCTTGCATGTGAAATACTGTAGTTGAAAATTGTTTCTGTAGATGGTTAAATTCCCTGAAAAGATTAAACATTTGGTCACAGACCACTGCTGGACAAGTAAAAAAATTCAGGAATGAGGTCATCAAAATTTTTTCTAACAAAATCTAATTTATTTCTAAACGAAAATAAACAAAAAAAATAACGTCCGGTTAGCTAACACAACTTTTGAAAATATGCACAAGCAATAAAAATGTGTCTCATTTATGTTCGTTTCTGATTGGTCGCACGAGAGTTGTCTTTATTGCAATGGGAGGGAGCACTTGCGGTTGACAGATTGGGCGATTTGTCACCGTTTGAGCTACTTCAAGGCAAAATTCGCGACCAAAAATTAAGAAAATATGGCTATCGCAATTTGGGCGATTTTTTTGTAATGAATTTGCGATGTTTAGGCTACTTGTAATTATTTACTTGGTATTGGTATATTTTTTGATTGTGAAAAAGAAAGATCAGTTTTTTAAACTGCAACCACTGTGGATACAATTGAAGATGGTCTCTTGCTCAGATTCTTGTAACTCGCTGCGGACAATAAATAGGTGAATTGAATATCACGGGATTGTTTACGCGTTTGATATATATATATATATATATATATATATATATATATATATATATATATATATATATATATATAATTTTAAAACATTTCGTGTTTCGTACATATAAAATCTGACATGAAAAATTTACAGTATATATGAAATATACATTTAATATAAAGTGTAATAAAATTTGGCGAGATTTAGGCTACTTCAAGAAAAACAATCTGGCAACACTGTACTCGCATGGCAACTCTGCTGTTATTTTTTTACGGGAACGCTACTGCGGCTATAGCGCAGGCTTCATAAGAAATATTCGAACTGCCATTCAGTCGTGCTCCGTGATGGTGCGGGGAGGAAGTAGAGAGTTGTAACTCAAGGCTATAACGAGAGATCCTTATCCTATTACATAATTTGTTTGCCAAAGCAAGCTCGAGTAGGTTCTATAGTACTGCCAGCTTCAGAACACGGAGCAAGGCCGCGGTTACACGGGATGCAGAACTACTTTGCTAAAACAAGTTCAGCTATTGAACGAGTTCCGATCGCAGCTGTTTCTCGTTCGAAGTGAACAGTTTTCATAAGTAGGTTCGAACGACTGCTCTTCTCTGCTGTGCTCCTATTGGCTGCTTCGAAGTAAACAAGCAGTGTAATAAATATTGCTGAATTCGGCGGGAATCTCAGCACTTGTTGAATTAACTTAAGTTTAAGACTGAATGCACTAATACCCACTCTTTATGCCATTACAGTAAAACTGTAGGTTTCGTAACAATTAAAAAGATCAATAGTGATAAATGTTGGAGGCTATTATAATTAAATATCATACATTTTAAGTTCCATGTTTGTTGAGGTTATAATTTCAATTCATTTCATTTTGCTTTGGGTGTGAGACCGCGAAAACACGTTCTGTTTATAAAATTGTTCAGACATGGCTACCGAATCTATTTAACAGCACTCGTGTGGCCACGATCTAAAAGAAACTTTCTCACTTTGTTGTGTTGGTGGCATTGTAGGGACCTCTCCAGCTGTTGTTATAATATATATATATATATATATATATATATATATATATATATATATATATATTTGCGTTTGGCCTACGATTTCTGGGCGATATGACTGATGCGTCTCTCATCCTCAGTCATTTCATATCACAAATACGTTTGAGCGAATATAAACTGTAAACGTGAAGGCGAAATGCTACATTACAACCAATCTTATGCGTAGATACATGACAATACACGTGACACGAATAAACATGCGCGAGGGGCGCTTAAGCCTATCACACTGTCAAAATTTTCCTTCAAAATGCTTCCAATAAGTTTGGTCAAATAAAGTTGGACAGTTATGATAACACTGAAACGTCATAAACGCCGCCATGTTTGTCTGAAAAAGTTGGATGGCTTCAGTTTCCACCAAACATTGGAAAATTAGACCGATTCTAAAATTTATTTGATGTTTGTCGGTCTCAGCCAATCAGAATCGTGCTCGACAAAAATGGACGTCAAGAAACTTAAAACAACGAATAATTGCTGGAAACGAAGTAATTTATGAAGATAATTAAGTTATGTAGAAGCTGTCTGGGAATGAATGTTATTTTAAGTGAATATTGCACATTATATTACGAAATCAGAGACATTAAATTTCACTGTGAAGGAAACTTATCTTATAAATAAAACTTAAGTTTAGTAAAGAAACGTAAATAAATAACAAAATTACTTACATCTCTTTATGCAATGTACCGCATGGAAAAACAAAGGCATTATCTCACTATGAAAATAATTTTTAAATAATATTTCAAGTTATAATTCTCCCAATAAAAAAAAATAGACAGTGTGACACATTTTCAAACATATTCAAGATTATTTGATAAAATTTGTTCGAAGGAAAAATTTGATGGCCGTATTTTGTCCTCAAATTTGATTGTCAAATATAGTTGAAGGTAAAAATTTGACAGTGTAACAGAGGCTTTACAGAGAGCAGTCTGTGCTACCACCATCAAAATAAAACATGAAAATTAAACGTGAGTTTAGTTTATAATATGTATAAACAGAAAAATCACAATGTTTGTTTACTGTATATTTATGGTATGTGAAAATAGTATAAACTTTGTTTAAATACTTAGTAATTGTTTTAAAGGCCGAAGTTGTAAGACCGTAGAAACTCGATTTCGGCCAGACTTCGGTTATCTTCGGTAAGGTTTCATTTTCCCTGATCGAGTTAGAGCCCTTTCACAATAGAAATCTTTACCATTTGACTTTACGTTTGCTTTCCGACATGTTGTTTCTTATGGAGCTTAACACGATGGAACTGTCAAACGTGAAGTCAAGCACTCTTGACTTTACAATTTCGAAAAGTTGAAATTTAAAGCCAAAGTCAAGCAGCCATTTTGCCGAAAATCTAACTGAGGTTATGTGGAAAGTGCGTTATTTTATTGTAAGGCAATTTTAATCTGGGTATAATAAACCGAGCTTGTCTTAAATTTAATATATGGTAAACGAATATAATTTGAAGAGGAAATATATTAATTTACATTTTTGAATAAAGTAAACAAGTGAGTTTTTGTTTTGAAATAAATATGTAACACAAATTTTAAGCGTATCTTAAAAAAGAAAAGGTACATAAAATGCATTCCTGGATAATATGATAATGTTTACATAACAAGATACACATTTTTACGAAGCTCGCAAAACCGATGTTCAATTGTTTTCAACTCGGAGTTTACAATTTTACTGTGTATTGGTGATTTCGTCAAAGTAAAGGAAATGTAAAGTCATACGTTAAAGTTTACTGTTGTGTAAGAAGCTTTACGACTGGGCCTGACTGTGGAACTCAGAGAAGTGACCGCACAGATTTATAGGTGGAAAGTTAGTATAGTTTGTTCACAGTTGACTGAGAACTGTTTAAAAACGACCTGGGGAAATAGAAAGTCCCAGCCTGTAACTGTCTAGCTGCCACGTAGACGATCACGCTCCCAGTTAAGTTCGTAATGAAATATGGAAAGAACTTTCATTTCTTGACGCCTGATTGTAGACAAAATTCTTACCTTATTGTATTTATGCTTGTTGCAAGTGCACATATTAGTATAGGCTATTCACGTTAAAACGAGCACTTTTGAAAGCACTGCTTATGATCTACTTGTATACACGTTGTGTATTCTTCCGCCTTATGTAAAACTAACATAGTCATGGGCCTCATCACTATATTCATGCGTCATTCAAGTGGAACTCTGAAATAACTACAAAAGTAAATATTTTTCAAATCTGCTCTCTCTTACTAGACGATGCATAAAAAAAAAAAAAAACAACAGAAACCGGTAGAAATAATCTAAGTTATTACACTTGGTTACCTAACACTTTTTATTCGACGTCAAGATAAGGAACTACTTTTCATTCTGTTATCAACTTTACTGGGCGCATGCCATTCAGTAGGCCCGTAAAAAACAATATGAAGGCAGGGGATGTGAATGTTTCCTAAGGTTCGTTTAAAAAGTGCTCACTTTATCGTGAATAGCCTTTAAGCCGGAAGTTGTAGCACGTATACAGAAAATATCCCAATATCGCACCACACCAAATATGTATTAGAGGTGACCAACCTTCTCAGGAGGATGGCTGCGATACGGGAGGCATACAGACGTCGTATGTTCTCCTGAGGAGGATCCTGTCACAGTTGGTACTACTGACCCTCCAAATACACCGTATAATAGTCCATTCGCGACTTATGAACATCAACCTTTTGAAACAATATCCTAGCCATCAGCTGCATGCGTAGCTGGCAAAACAAATGACGAGAGCAGGTACAGGACCAGCATCCGCCACTTTTTTGTCTACTACCTATGCATGCAGCTAATGTCTAGGATCTTTTCCCAAAGGTTAATTTTCGTAAGTGTGTTCCAGTCGTGAATGGACTATAGTTGCCGCTGACCGAAGCTGCGGTCCAATCTGGGCCCAAATGTTCTCGATGGCTGAGAGGTCTGGGGACTTAGCTGGCCAAGGAAGGATGTTTACATCAGAAATAACCGTGGGGTTGTCTGAACTGCACCAGGAAAGGTAGCGTCAGGGTTCCTACACTGTAAGAAATTATAACACATAAATGTATCCGTAGAGTGACAAAGTGCGAATGGTAAATTATTTTCTCATGCATTCATGGTGGCAGTACTAAATTTGCTCTGGAATGAGCCAAATGTGTAGGGAAGTTCCCTACTTTGTATAGTAGTTATGCTAAATATTCATAACTTTACAGACTGATATGTGGTATTATTTCCACACTGTTAAAATTTTCCGTGTATTTACAGATACTTTCACGAAAATTCACATTAAATATATGGAAACGCAATCCGTAATGGCGATAAACGGAGTTAAGTGTGTAAATACAAAACACGCAATATCTGCGTATTTCCTATAACTTCGGGTCTCAGGCACGAACAATGCCGAGTCTACACGAAGCTTTCTTCGCCGCTGTAACCAGAAAATTATCGTTTCTGCGCCAGTTAATGCTATCCATATCACTAAGACCTGTTCTTTCAAACATTACAAAGTAGTAACAGGCGTATGTAACACTTAGCAACACTTAAAATACACTCATTTTAACGGAAGCTAAAAAGTTGCTTATGTGACTAATATAGAAATTCATAAGTTGTACCAGATTTACCACGTGAGCATTGTAGGTACGTGGTTAGGGTCATGAACTTGTCGTGAACTTGCAACTTTTTCGGGTTCAAATCTGGATTGAGTATACAGAATTTAACTTTTTCAAATATCATTTTATATGCAGTAGAACACCCATATAGTGAAAATTAAAGTATAATAGATACTAAAAATTATTTGAATTAGAAGTACAGGAAACTACTAATGGAATTAACGGATAGGTTCCGTGAATTTTACGGAAAGTCCGTTTTTGAAAATCAATGTATCCGTAAATTTATAGAGAGTTTACGGACACCTCTGGATAAAACTGACCAGCATTTTTCCGTAAAATGAAGGAAATTTTTTTAAAACAGTGCATACAATGTATAGCTTAAAAACTTTCATTGCAGTATAGAAAGTTTACTATAATTTTTTTTTTACAGTGTAGAATCGCTACTAGTGGGGTGCGGGAATTGTATAAAATGGCGCCCACGCCATGACACCTCCCACTGGGGCGATATGCTACTCCACAATAAAGCGTGGATTCATGGCGCTGGCCAGGACGTCTCCATACTCGAATTCTGCTGTCGTCTGTATCTAGACAGAACCCTGATTCGTCGCTGAAAACACTCTTCGCCAATCCCCAAGCTGTCATGCTGCCAGTGGTGTGTAGTGTTTTTCTACAGGATAAGCAATACAATAGAACCACGTATTCGAGTGTTTTAAATAACATTTGTTAGTGCCGGGCTGTGATTCCATTTTCAATTTCTAATAACAAACACAACTTCCAATATTCCTTAACCTCCACGTGTTTTTACCGTTTCATAATACCTAACATTTGTTATAAAAACGGAAACGAAATGAATGTAATAATAATTCAACTGAATGTTATTTGGAGAGCATATTACAAATCATAAGAAAACTCCAGTTTTGTCGAACACTTTCATCCACTTTCAAGGAAAAATGTTGGACTGGATGAAGCAAACAGAACGACTGCTTACCCTGCCGAAGGAACGCGGCAGGGGAACTCACTTAACGCTAGTCGCTCCAGTTTGTGGAAATAAATACCAGATAGCAGCACTATGCGTGTACAGTGCGAGAGTTACGAAAACTCTGTTTCTCGAACCGGAAACGGGGAAATCAGATTTAAATGCGTTTAAATTTAAAGTTAAGGCGAAACCTATAAATATTCAAACATTTCCGATATGTATAGGGTAAGCATTGTTTACCTTGCGTCTATGGGATAACCGCCACTCCATGCTGCCTGTTCCCTACATGTGCTTGGTGGTTCTCAGGGTGTAATGGTAGACGTCGGAGGGTCTCCGCGACAGCAGTTCCAGTTCTGCTAGCTGCCTGGAACTAGCAGACTACTGCTGGACACGTCCGCGCAAGCAAACTGCATTAAACGGAAATGGGACACATGTTGAGCTATGACCATACTATATGGGGACCGTCGTTATGCTCACGCGATTTCTTCATGGCAATGAATTTATTTTTGTAAGTGACTGTATTATGTTTGCCGCGTGACACCCCGTTAATATATTTAAATCAATCAAAACATTAAATAACAAACAAATAAACAACAAAACGTCACGTCCTCGATGCGGTGGTATGGTCTTGTCAGTGGACGCAAGTGTCACATACTGCACTGTAAAAATTTGAGTTGAAATTCCCTTACATGTAAGGGAAGCTAATTACCTCTACACGTGAGGTAACATTACCTCTTAAATGTAGAGTAAATTTACATATCAAATAAAGTACCATTCCCTTACCACACGGGAAAAGTACCTGACGAATGTGGTGTGAATTTCCATACAAGTAAGGGAAAATTAACTGTATTGTATAGTAAAATTATATTAAAACATATTCCGGAGCATTGGTACAGCATGATAGCATTACTGAATATTCGCGTGTTAGAGGATTATTTCTTCCGCCCGTCCCCCCCCCCCCCCCCACTTAGCTGTTGAGACAATGCTGAAGAGATTAATGCGCCGTAAGGTAATTTTCCCGGGATTTTCCACTACCATGTACGTGAATTTTACTCCAGAGTGCGGTAATTTTACCGTACCTGTAAGGGAAACTATGTTTCCCCCACAAGTTTGCGAATATTACCTTAGACTTTCTCAGGTAATTTTCCCATTATTTTTTACAGTGTAGATAGTGGACCCGTGAAGCAGGTGCATGACGTCACTACCTTGTCACTCGGATGCAGACCAACTTCCGTTACGATGAATTTTGAACTAAGCTAACGGATCCGCTAGAGGACTGTTTGTCAAGAACTTTAGATACTCTAAAAATGTAACATTAACCCTTCACTGGCGCATCAATAAATTTATTGTGTTAAGGGTACTATGTAGTTGCGCGTCCAAGGTCAAGAAGCGAGGGAGCGATACGGGCGACACTAACACGCACGCCTAGTGCCTCATCGCTCCTACGTGCAAGGCGTGCAGTGTTTCCGTCCTAACTCTGTACTGTGTAAACTAGATCTGTAACTGTGAGGTTTTATTACACGCGATGTAAGTACACGGATCAAACTACCTGCGTATAATCGTACTTTTCTCTTACCGCTTAAAGATACTTCATAGGCAAGCTTTAAAAATGCTATATTTGATAACTTTCACGAATTTTTTTCTCCGTTAGTACACTTAATATGATAAAAATAAATAACAGATAATAGTTTTTTTAAATCCTTTCTGCCAAAAATTCGTATTTCCAGAACTATTATTTACCGAGACATGCGTTTACGCGCAAACGACGATTCCAGAGAGAACGTTTCCGTACATACGATTCTTCATGCCCTTGTTAATTTTGCATGCGGCGAAATTGTACAGAAGGGCTAGAAAAGTACACACTAAACCGTACTTCAGAGTGCCCAAGTGACCGAGAAGTGCATAGCGAAGATAAATGTAATTCCTATACAAGTTCTGGAGACTCTTATGTATAACACTGGAACGAACTGGTAAGTCAGCTTTATAAAATGCTCACAGAGTGTGAAAAATGATCGGAAGTTGTGCTTCATAACATCCTGAACTGTGCTTTTTCATAGTTAACAGAGAAGCTGTATTTAAATAGAATATCAAAACGTATTTTCTATTTTGTACCACTAACAGAAGCAATGTACATAATATGTGTGGAATAAATTTTAATTTCTTTTAAAGGAACTAAGTCATTAAATGGATTTTTTTTAAATTAATTACTTACCCTCTGAGTAAATTGATTTAATGAAGTATCTTCATTATGATGAATTCTTCTGTGAATTATGTGTGTACCATGCCACGACCTCAGCACGCTCCAAATTCAACTTATTTTTACGATAGTATAAGTAGTTTTAGAATTCAGAGTAATACTTTTCTTCAGTTTAGCTGTGGCATGGGTACTACCAGACATAACACTGCAGTATTTACGATTATCTAACATGACGTGAATGATAGTTTAGACTCGTCTTTCCCGCTATCGCATTTTTCGGAGGTGTCTGTAGGAGCTCGGTTCCCAGTCCTCTGCCGGCCCTGTTCTCGCTGCGACGATCTGACTTCCAACCCGCGGCTCGACCTCGTCACAGAGGTATTGACTGGAAACGATTTTAGCCGGTTATACGGGTTCATTTACTGCTGTGTCCTCAGAGATCTCGACTTTAAGGGCCGCGGCGATGTCCCACTGCAGCGGGCCGAGTCAACCCCTACACACACGAGAGGAGTAAACAAAACGCTTTATTTATTTCTGATACGAGTTTGTTTAATTGCCCAGTGCAACATCGGCATTGTTAAAGCGGAGAATTATTCAAACTTTTTGATGTAATGTAAATAAACTTCTTATCGTTTTATGAATATTTTTCAACGGAATTGAAAATAAAAAAATAGCTAGTTATATTGATTCAATTGTAGAAAATGAAGTACAATAATTCATATAAATCCACATTCTTTTCTACGATGTTGGTGGTGATGGAGCATTACATGTCGTACGGCCTTGCATTGTCGATGATGTGTTTTAGCAACGATTTGTCATTGTTTATCGACACCTGACAAAACTCACAGTAGCCGTTTATTTAGGATGTAATTCTACATACTTTAAATGTGAATATTGAACACGTTTTTATTAAAATGGGTGGAATTAGGCGATTGAAATGTTACTACAGAAAACTGTTCACATGTAGTACTGCCAACCCACGAACACAATTTTTTTTTTGTTTTGACATTGGCATATTTACACTGGGCAAAAAACAAATAAGCGTTCCACTGCTTTGCCTTGAGCGATGTCTCTGGTACTTGTATGCTCGTTGGAAAGAGTTCGACTCCCAACGGGAACAGACACGTTTTTTTTTCGCGTGTGCGGAACCAACTTTGCCGCTGGACTTCGCGTTCTCTCGGGGCAATCTTTTTGATTCACCATTACATTCCGTCAATACTGCATCTTCAGTTCACACCCTTCGGCGCTGAAGACATCAAGTTCTACCTCCCCCAAATAAAGCCTTTGGAGTTCTGTCGTGCTGAAAATGAAAAGGGAATACGTCAAAATTCTTCAAACACACATGAAGCGTAGAACAGAATTGTCCGGGATACTTTCATATGCACTGAAATTCATTGATTTAAGCAACACCAGAGGTTGGGCCTGCGGAAACCGCGGGATGAGCCACCACAGATGAAGTAGGTAACCGTACGAATTAGTATTTATGGTGCAATGTCGTCTGGGAACTTCGTCACATGCTCGCTCGCACATCCCGACATGCAGCAGCAATTATGAAGAAAATACGACTTAAGACATAGTACTTAAGACTTAAGACTTATGACGCAAGACTTAAGCCCTACGAAGGGCTTAACTGCCCATGGGGCGGGCCTACTATCATTTACGCATACTGGCTTCACGATAAAGAGGCTGAAAAAGGTGAAACATGGGAAGCACTACAATCCCACAAAAGGGAAAATATACCCCCCTTGTCACTCTAGCTCCTCCCAGGGGTGGAGGGGGCACTTGAGAGGGGGAGAGGGTTTCAAAGAGGATGGATGTTGGACCAGTGAGGGGGGCGAGGTCGGCTTCCTCCCCCTCCCCCAATTCACCGTTGGCCCACTGCGACACTCTAAAAACATCGCTTTTGTGCAAAAACTTCCCTTCCTGATTAATTAGTATGAAACTACTGTAGGTGGCTTTCTCCATACCATCGCCTGTGAACTTTACAGAGCGAGCAATTCAGACCGGTAAAAATTGCTTATTATTAACTCAGCACTTTTGAAATCAACGTTTGTAAAAAGTCACTGCCTCTACCTGAATATACTCTTTGAACTCTCGCATTGACTTTACATGCGTTCAGTAAAGTTGTTATAGGCACTTTTTAAGGACCTTCCAAAGGGCATTAGACGCTAAAAAATATAGCTTATCGCAGCCTCAGGCATTAAATTTTGAAGGTGGTGAAATGTATACACTGTGTTTATTGGTTACATTGCAATGTTTATATTAAAGAGTAGCAGGAAGGGGGAAATTGGATGAAAGGAAAAATTTAGAACGGCCTTAAAAAGTGCTCACTTTACCGTGAACAGTCTATAGTGTTGGAGGGAAAGTATTTCCATGTCTTAACACTAAACTAAAAGTGTTATGCGAACATTTGTCAATACTAAAGTGATTTCTTTTTCTTTCTCTTATTTAAAGCATGTAAATTTAATTCATTAACGAATTTGTAAAGTATTCATTTTTCTTATAATTTCACAACTTCACTCGACCGATGCATGAATAAAGTGATGAGGCCCACGGCAAGGTTAATATTACAGAAGGGGGAAGGATAAACCATGTACACGCAGTTACACTCTAAGAAATTATTCGGAAATTTACCATACCAGTGTACATGCTTAGTGAGAAAACAGGAATGGTAATCTTTTCCTCTATACATTCATTGTATCGTTCGTACATTTCCTCAGGAAACAGTCAAATTCGTAGGAAAGTTCCCATCTCGATATAGTATATCGATGCTAAACATTGCTATGTCTGCAGCTTGATGTGTGGCATTATTACCATACATTGTGTAGGTTAAAAACTTCCATTACAGTTTAGGAAATTTACCAGAAAATTTTTTACAATGTAGGTCTGAAGCAGGTGAACAGCTTATAATTAACTTTCGCCAGGAATTCGTCGCGCACACACGCATAAACACTAACACGCGCCCACTGGATCGCATAGCATAATTCGTCACACCGGATTCGCCTCCATTGTCCAAAGAAAGCAAGGGGGTTGGCCCTTAAGTTACTGCAGGTCATCATCACCAGTCGCACTGCTATTTCCTGAGCGCAGTGACTCCATCAATCTTGATTTCTTGTAGACTTTTGAATCAAAGAACGCCATCCTGGCCAGTTGTCTGCTTGTTGCCTTATGGTGCGCTGAAATAGCAAGTTGGTGATCTTGGACACCTGATCCAACCACCTGATTGGAGCTCTTCCACCAGGTCTTTTACCTTACATTTTGCCTTTTGGGATAGTCTTCTCTAGATTGTCATTATTCATCCTCACTATATATCCAAAGAACTGGAGGATACTCTCATTAAAATGGTAAGAAAGTCGCTTAGATACATTATATGTTCAATAATGAAAGTGTTGGTTCTTTTTTCAGTCCATAATATCCTTAACCTTCTGCACCAACACCACATTTTGAAGACATCTATGGGATTATAATCACTGCAGGAAATCTGGAAAAATTGTTAGTGTTGGCTGTAGTGCACAAGAATGGTGTTTTATGACTGGCAGTAAATTAGCCAATGTGTGATTGCAGGTACAAAAATAACAGAAAGAAATCACTTCTTGTAACAGTAAATTCGTATTTCAGTTTTCAATGTTTCGAAATGCATCGAGCATCGTGTCTAGCGATTCATCGCTATGATTTAAACCAATAATAAGTTCATAGTGTTAATTTTGCTGTGTTCAATGGAGTTAAAATAATACAGGACGAATTCGAAATGTACATTTTTCTTACTGGCATACATTTTGAGACATCTTCAAAACACATCCTGAGTGATTGCTGGCGATAATTACGTGATGGCAGTTGTGTCCAGCTACCATCAAAAGGAAAAGTTCGGCAAACTTATCCTTCCTCCTAAAGACTGTTCACGATAAAGTGATCACTTTTGAAATAAACCCTAGGAAAATGTCACTGCTCCTACCTGCATACATTTTAACGGGTGCACTGAGTGACACGCGCCCAGTAAAGTTGGTAACGATGGATGAAAAGTAGTTCCATATCTTAACGTTGAATGAAAAGTGTTAGATAACCATTTCTGATTACCACAATTTTTTCTTTCGCTTTCTATTTTTAATGCACACAAGTGTAAAAATTAGTAGATTTGTAAAATATTTACTCTAATAATTTCAGAGTTTCACTTGACCGATGAATGAATAAAGTGATGAGTCCCATGTCAGTGTAAATTTTACCTAACACGGAAGAATACATAAGGTGCAAACAAGTAGATATTAAGCAGGGTTTTCGAACGTGCTCAGTTGACCGTGAACAGCCTATACAAACTTTCACAAACAATATCACATGGTGGCATCACGAAGAAGGTTGCAATTATTCAGAGCTCACCAGCTAGATCTACTGCCATTAGATGGGCGACTGTGGCACCCCGAGCACACTATTGAAACTTCCCGTACATTCACAGACTTTTGTACGGCAATGCACAGTTGTATACGGAAATGCTCTCCGCAATGACGAAAAAAAGGAAACGAGGTCCGTGTACAGAACATATGTAACGATGCCATATTGCCTACAACTTCGACTTTCCAGAACGAGCAACATGCCGAGATTGCAGGCAGCATTCGTCGCCGCTAGAACAAGAACATTATTATTCATGCGGCAGCTAGCGCATTCTTGAAAATTTTAAACACACAAATATTACGCGAAACTGAACAACTTTATGTATGAAATAACATGTTTATAATTAACACTATCGCCAGAGTGTCGTGATAAGAAAGCAGTAGAACACATGGTGAGTCGAGATTCTAGTTTCGTAATAAAATCTCGCTCCAGTAAAAATTATTAAAAACTTTTTTTATATATTTTTTCTATACGCAGTAGAACTCCTGCATAAAGAAAGTTATAGTTTTATTTCGTTATGACACTTTGGAAATTGAGAAAATGATTGTGTATCAATTGTTTCAATTAGCTATTGCTGGGATTGCAATTTTTTAAATTAAATTTTTGGTTTACTAAAGCAAACTGTAGTAAGTAATATCCTGCAAATAGTTCATTTCATCTCATCAGTGCCACCCTCGAGCTCGCCAACACACTAAATGTTCACTCCAGTAATTTTCCTTTTTTATACACGGGATTTTAAATGTTTAATATTGCTGATTTCTGAGTAACAGACCGATATATCTTAATCTTCGCTCTTATTCTTCTGTATTTCAAAGCTTTTGTGCTGTCTCTTATTTACATCTACAGAGCATTCTTGTCTCCGATTGTTCGTTTTGTGGCAAAAGTCTGAACTTTATAGAAACCTTGTTTACCCTAATTTATTCTATTGCATCTATAACGACTTTTACACGGAAAGTTAAATTTTCCTGAGCATTTCGTATTGCAGGATATTTTGAAAATTACGTGGCCTAACCCGACCCCACCAGTATAATTAACAGAACCCTAACTAGTATATTTGTGGGCATAACTAAAATAAAACAGTTGGGAAGTTATCCATTCTTCAACGCCTGTCATTGGATTCGTAGTTGGTTCTCTTCACCGGCAGAACAGCTGTGGCGGAGGGATACATCGTGACCGCACTTCTTTTAGGGAACTTCCTAAATTTACTGAATTTATAAAAAAACGGACTATGAGCGTCGAAGATAGTTATATTCTGCTATCAATACTGTTTTTGTTTTGTTTTGGACTTCAGGTTATGACAGCAAATAGCTGGACACTCTATGCTGTTTGAATCTCGTAGCAACATTAAAAATCAAGAGATTAGATTCGGTTGTATAGATAACGAGTATGAACGACTCGCCGATTTTTAAATAAAAAATAAGGTTACCACGGTTTGTAAGCAGTATAGGCTGTTAACAGAAAACACTTTTCAAATCCCTGCTTTCGATCTACTTGTATGCACAGTGTTTATTCTTCCACTACATGTTTGCCATGGGCCTAATCACTATACTCGTACGCCGGTTGGCGAGAATTTTCTCGGCGATCTCCCGCTTCTTCCCGTCCTTGCATTCCAGCACCACTCCATACTCACCTCATTTCACCTCATCAGCTACTGTCTTCTCCAGTACAAAACATGATCGTTATGTAACACGTCACACGTGAATGAATATACTCGGGGAGAATATGTTGAGAGCCACCAAACCGCTTCATACATTTTTTTTATAATGATTAATGGTTTTTGCTTATCTTAATTTCGTAGTCACTGTTCGGCTTCTGTAATATTTCAATGCGAAAAAAAGTAAAAAAGTTTCTGAGGATGATGTCAACTTTAAGTTGGATTCGAACCCAGTACTCTGGCGTATTGTTATGTCATTTAACGTGCCTTTGTACAGGTTAGCCGTAAACTGATACCACTTAGTGTTGTGTGGTTTTAGCGAGATTTTGGGGGTAGTATCTTGGCACTCGTGCATGGCTCAGCCTGTTTCCACTCAAGTATTATATTAGACCGTTAATTTTGAGGGTTGTTCTATACAAAAAAAAATGCTAACTAGAAGCGTGGTGAGGAGTTTTGGCATGTAATTACATTGTAATATAATTATTATTCTTGATGTTTTAATGAATTGCTCTAGGAGCAGCTCGCGGCCTTTACATCGGCAAAATTGTAGTGTAATTTCGTGACCTGTTGAAAGTACGGTATTCATTGCTATTATAATGTAATAATTTAAGATTTTCCGATCCTTGTAATATTGTATGCTTGTTACATTGAACATTGTTTTCAAGCATTTCATAGAATTGTTTATGTATGTTATTTCTCACATCTATACTAAAGGCTGTTCACGATAAAGTGAGCACTTTAGAAATCAACCTTAGAAAAAAGTCACTGCCCCTGCATGCTTCAATTTTAACAGGCGCACAGAGTGACATTCGCCCAGTAAAGTTGGTAACGATGGATGGAAAGTAGTTCCATATCTGAACGTCGAATAGAAAGGTTTAAGGAAACCATTTGTGATAACGGGAAATATTTATTTCGCTTTCTATTTATTTAATGCATCGAAGTGTAAAAATGAGCAGACTTTTCTAATAATTTCACAATGTCACTTGACCGAAGAATGAATTAAGTGATGAGGCACATGTCAATGTTAATTTTACATAAGACGGAAGAATACATAACGTGCACACAAGTAGATCTTGAGCAGGGTTGTCAAAAGTTCTCATTTTACCGTGCACAGCCTATAACTACTTTTATCTGTCTTTTAGTGTAGGTTTTTGGCAGTCCTTTGAGTCACGCCCTACACTTTAAGCATAGTCATTTCAACTTACGAGGCTTCTAGAGAGCTGTTTGGGTATTTTATGTTATCATTAGTGATGGATGTAGTAATAAGTGCACCTTACATTCAGACATCTTTAGTTCACGCGAAATACTTCCAAGTCGGAGGCCAAGCTGTTCCCGTGTTTGGCACGACGTGTAACGTAATCTCTGACTTATCACTGCGCGTCTACCCTCTCTGACTTGAACTTGGCACAGCGCATCTTTTCTGCGCAGCGTAGTTGGTACTATGCGCGCGCAACACGTCTTTGGCGCAGCCCAGCAGCGGCGCCATTGGCCGCATTCCACTCGGCACTGAAACAGCTGACCAATACTGACGAGGAATTCCTTTAGGTACTGAATCTGCTGATCAGTAAGTGAGGAATGGCGTTGTGGCGTCTGGGTTGGAGACTATGCTTTCGGCTGAAACTACTGAAGTGCAGAAGGTCAGGCAGTCTCATGTCCGGTTGCACCATCGTGGTTCGAAACTCGATCCGAGATCGGAGCTAAGATCGACGCAGAAAACTGTTGCACCATTCGAGTTCAAAGCTGGACTGGAGATCGAGATGAAGTTCATTTTCGAGATCAGCAGCCATCGTCGATAAAAGCAGTTTGAAAATACGCCAACAGATAGAACTACGTTCGATTGTTTTCTCGGGAAATTAAAACAAAAAAAGATTATGCGCACTTGAATATTATTCAGTAAAATTCTTACAACAATAATTCACTTAAAACAGATAAAACATCGCATAGTGAAAAATACGCCTACTTCCATGACGTCATATATTACGAACCAATAGCAAAAACCGTCTCATACTTAATCTCGATCTCTCAGTTTGGAACCAAGATCGACGAATCCGAGATCTAAAGTCAAGGAATTTCGTTGGTGCAACACTTTTACACTGGAACCAAGCTCAAACTTGATCCTGGTTCGGAACTTGGATCTCTCGATCTCGGATCGGAGATGTTGGTGCGACCGCGCTTCAGTAAAAGCAAACGACGCAACATGGCGACGATTTATAACGCCAAGTTACATTATTGTTACACGTAGATGCCATTATTCCTGCTACACTCTCTGAGTGATAGGTGGAACCTTTAGGTGCCGTAGGCGCTGGAATGCAAGGGCGGGGAAAATGGGAGTACCCCGCAAAAACCCGCCGGCAAGAGGCATCGTCCAGCACGATTCCCACATCCGGGAGTGAATCCGCCGGGTATCGAATCCGGATCGCCGTGGTGGGAGGCGAGAGCCCTAACCACTGCGCCACCGTTGCCCCCATTATTCCTACTGAAAACTGCTGGCGTGTGTTCGGCCTGGTTCCAATGCAGAGCGCCAAATACTGTCCACGATAAAGTGAGCACTTTTGAAATCAACCTTAGAAAAAAGTCACTGCCCGTACCTGAATATATTTTATTGCCCGTCTTGAGTGATATGTGCCTAGTTAAGTAGGTAACGATGGAGGGGGAAGTTGTTCCGTATTTTAACGTTTAATAAAACGTCTTGCGTAACATTTACGATAATTTAAATTATTTCTCTCTCTTTCTGTTTTTTTTTTTTTTTTTTTTTTTTTTAATCCATCGAACTACAAAAACATTCACTTTTATAATAATTCCCCAGTTTCACTTGACCGACGCATGAATAAAGTGATGAGGCAAATGAAAATGTTAATCTTACATAAGGCGGAAGAATACACAACGTGCGTACAAGTAGATCTTAAGCAGGGCTTTCAAAAGTGCTCATTTCACCGTGAATAGCCTATAGTAGAGAGTGTGAAATTTTTCTGATGGCGTTCTTTTTGGCATGGTACTGGTCAATACTTTCATTACAGGGTGTAATTTAGCCACTGTCGTGATACGCTGGCGCCAGACCTCTCAGCTCTCACATTCCGCGGCACCAAAAAATTTGCCACGCGCGCAAAAAAAGCGTCACGTGGTTCGAGGCCGCGCCGCTGCTGTCTGACGCCACAACGCTAAGGACTGTACATTCGAAAAAAAAAAAAAAATTGTTTATTCATATTTTCTTTTTGTTATATATAAATTTCAATAACTACATTTTATAGAAACCATATTAAACAAAAAAATCGGCAAAATATTTTAACGTGCCATTATTCCTTAAGAAATTTCACTTAGAATAGTTTTGTTCGAAATAGGTATCGTTAATATTGGCGTACTGAGAAGGAATTTCGTTTAACATTGATTCCCCATTTGAAGTTCGCGGCTGCCGGCTTGATGGGCAAGCCCGTTAAGCTGTGTTTAATGCCAGTATTATGGCATTTTTAGTAGTACACGACCCTTAAAGACAATTGGCAATATTTCATACGTACCTCGAGTAAAGTCTGGAAACCGTAAAATATCCGCACGTTATAAGAAACCATTACTATTTTGTGATACCAAGCCACTATACTGATGACAAACACATACCTGATTTGCTTACTATATGTGATTATATAATGTCTCATAATTAAATGTGGGGTGTTTCAAATACATTTTCAATGGTAGGAAAATGTCTGATAAAAAATAATCACATTCAAAAACCCTGGGTTAATCTCAACCTGTAGATACAAACTTGATTCAAGACAAAACTTACTGGATAATTTGCGAACAATTTACATTATCTCATTTAATACTGCTCACAACGCCAGATTACATGAGTTTTATATATATATATATATAACATTAACAAAAGTCACGGCTCGTCACCAACAGTTACCATAACCCTCATCGCCCATACTAAATATACTAACTTACAAACTTTCTAAACTTGCCACCTTCTTACATACCATCGTCTTCATATCTGTAGACACGTCACTTCTTACATACCATCGTCTTCATATCTGTAGACACGTCACTTCTTACATACCATCGTCTTCATATCTGTAGACACGTCACTCGATACACTTGTTTGTAAAAGTTAAATTAAAAAATACACACATTTTTTTATGTTATAAAAAATTACAGTATATAGCTGTTGTGATCCCATAATCATATTATCCTTGAAAATACAAATTCCTTGACACGCCAGTCGATAAAGTTGTTTCTAAAATTCAAATAAAAAATATAATAAAAAATACTTTAAAAATATCCATACTAAAAATAAAATAAAACATAAATACTTGTACAATAAAAATAATTAAAAATTATACAATTTAAATCTAAATAGAATACATTTAAGTTAAACCTAAATAGTAAAGAAATAAACACTTAAAATATATTGTTAAAAATTATTATATTTGTGCAAAAAATATAACCCTTAAAAATTATATAAGTTAAAAATTGAAAAATAATCATGACAAGATATTTATTTATAAACTCGTCTCGCGATTGCCGAGTGGTCTAAGGGGTCAGTCCGGCAGTTCGATCCCACACTATTCCAGTTGGACTCTTGAGTTAAAAAAAAAAAAAAAACAGCTGCCCTAGTTGCCAACTCTAGAACTAAGATGGCGGCGCTCCTAGCGGCCAATACCAGAACTAAGATGTCAATGGAGCAAATGCGACTAATCGAACAAAGTTGAGTAACAAATGACAAATGAGAAACCAAGATGGCGGACTCCATGTGAATGGAATAAAATATGGCGGCCTCCAGTAACATAATGACAAATGAAAAAACCAGATGGTGGAGTGGAGTGCAAAAGAGTTTTGAGAGAAATAAAAGAAGAAAGAAATTAAGCTAGAGAAGGAAAGAAAGAGAAAGAATGAAAGTGAGAACAATGGGACCACCAGGAGAAAACCCTTGGAATTCAGAAAGTTAAATGGGAGCACTCAGAGAAAACCTTCAGAATGATAGATCACGAAAAAATTACACACTGGTTACCAATCCAATATGACGGAATACTGGATAAAATATAGCTGCCTACTGGCTACCAAAATGGCGGAATCCAATATGACCGTCGCGTGACCGGATTGACAAAGCGGGAAGTCCGGAAATTCAATATGGCGGACGTCTGCCAGAAGCCGTCTGTGCCTATTTCGCCATAAGCCTACTACTTAAAGAAAAATAATTTCAATTGCCATAACTATTAAAGTTACACTATTACGACGCAGAATTCCTCATAAAATTATACTAAACATTATTAGTATGTAAGGAACTCTTATCAGTTTCTGTGTTAACATATAAGAAGCGACTACATAATTTACGTTATTATCTCACAGCACCGCAGACTTTACCGTGCTATGTACATTCGAGAGTGGCGAAGACTCATTTTCCCTTTTGACATGGTTGGAAGTCGTCCTTACAAACAAACCGTAGTTCTATGATGAAAACAAATACATGCACACGTATGTTTCAAGTCTGTCCTGTCTTCAAATAATTACGCAAACTTTGCAGATCTCCACCTGTAAGTCATGAAAACCACGGATTTTCTTTCTCAAAGGTTGGTGCGAACATTATTGCGAGAGTGCGACGTCAGGAAGGGAACATACACCGACTGTAGTCTAATCGCGGTTTCTTCCCACACTTTTTGAATCAAACTTTTCAAAAATCATTCCATTTATGACGCGTTTGATTGTTTCGTAAATATGTCTCATCACAAGCCATTTATACTTCTGTTAACTTGAAAATGCTTTATTTTTTTTGGCTAAATCGAACTTTTCTTTATATTTGATCCATGAATTATAATATTTTAATTTATAACTAATATAAATAGGGCCTAGAGACAGTGACAAAATAGGTGTGTTAATATTGACTATATGCTGTTCACGGTAACGTGAACACTTTTAAAGCCCTCCCCCCCCCCTAACAGGCATTAACCACTAATAAATATATATTATTTCAGTCACAGGCATTAGATTTTGAGGGCGGTGAAATGTATAAACTGTGCTTATTGGTTACAGTGGAATGTTTATATTAAAGCGCAGCAGGAAGATGGAAATTGGATGAAAGGAAAAATTATAAGGGCCTTAAAAAGTGCTCACTCTACCGTGAACAGCCTATAGTAATAAACCGTTCTAAAGCTGGACTCACGACCATCCGTTTCATCCGTCAGTCCGTCGATCACGTGATCTTCAACCAATCGCAGGGCAACTTTTTCTATCCGTCAATACGTCAAATATATATATCAACCTGTAACTTTTGACGGACCGACATATGGCTTGTAATATTGTTCCTTGAGCATTGCTGATGGAAAACAGTCCCTTGTTTATTTGTCTGAATATATTTATTTTTAAATACACAACGCAATAAGGTTGTTTACTTTTTTACGTTTCACCTTTGAATTGAACTGAATATGACTTTTAGAATTTCAGAGGAAATACTGATAATTTATGTTAGGGAAAGAGAATATATTTATGACATATATTAAAATATTTGTCTCTGCGCGAGAAAGTTCGTGTTGGTGGGCGGTAGCACTGGAAATTTTCTGGCTCGACGAAGGACGGACGGGTTGTTGTGAGTCGCTGTCAATTGACGGACGGAAAAAAATCGACGGATGACTGACTAAAGCTGGTTCCGCAATAGTGCGATGCGATGCGATGCGTTGCGATGAGCGGAAGCCAATCAGGATGAAGCAGATTGTTTGGCAGTGCGTCGGCGTCGAGTGCGTTGCGCGAAATTCTTGAGTACCAATTGTCGACGTCAGACTGCGACGGAGAAGAAGAAGAAGAAGAAGAAGAAGAAGTGTTTGTTTACAAGGAGAATTAAAAACATATATATATTTTACAATTTGAAAACAACGATCGCGTTTACGCCGATGATCTCGCATTTGTATTTGTATCATTGCTGCGTGGGTGTGCGAAATAGAAGACAAGCCTTCTTATAGATGTGGACAATGAAATAAAATTCTTTTATTAACATCAAAATAATTATCCTTCGTCTTATTATGTCTCGTTCCCGTTAGTTTACATCACACATCGCGTTCATACTAACCTGTTTTTTTTATCTTCTACCACTTAAAACATATAGTTTCGACTTATTAGTCGTGTCTTTTGTTACATTCGCGAGGTCTGAAAATGTAATTTCCACCCTTAAACTAGATAGCAGCACCATCTCAGACCGCGTCCCTCTTGATTGTGAAGCAGCGAGTACAGCTCGTCGCATTGCATCGCATCGCATCGCATCGCACTATTGTGGAACCAGCTTAAGACAGGATTTACAACAGCCCGTCGCATCCGTCCGTCATACGTCCGTCCGTCTCCCAGCCGAGCGATTTACAGCCAAACTTCGTACGTCCGCCGTACGTTCATTGCTGCAAACTAATAAAAACTAAACTGTTTACAAATAGGGAAAAATTCTCCATAAAAAGTGAAAATAATTTGCGCTTTTGTATTTCTAAGAACCCAAAAACAACCATACACGTACGTAACGGAAATTAATCGATGTAAAAAAAATTAATAGCATACAAAGCATAATTTTACTATCTCTACTATTGCACAAAAGGAGTTCGCGTTTCCAAATGTAATTATTAATAAATCTTTAGGAAAAATGTAACTTAATTTCATTTTACAGTTACATAAACAAGCATATGTAAACATGACTGCCAAAACAAAACATTGCACACACTACACAGCCTTGTAACGAACTCGGGATGAACGACTAACAAAACGTGCAAGTTCAGAAGACTGTAATTTCATCCGTTCTTTCTCCAAAAGTTAAAGCTTGCCGAGGTTTTAACGGACGGACGGATAGAATTGATATCCACCTGTGATTGACGAACGGATGACGGACGGACGGGCTACTGACGGACGCGACGGATGGCTGTGTTGTGAGCCGAGCTTTATTCAAAATATCGTTACACTGAGAGCGCATGAATGCGGCGCGTTGGCCCTCTGATGTAGATTTCTAAGCGTTGTTTGTGCGAAGCGGATGAATATCCTGGAAGTATAACTTCAGCCGGACTTCAGGAAAGTTGTTAGTAACCAGGAATTAAGTATAAAGCTGGAATCACAATACCCCGACGACCACGACACGACAACCCCGACGCAACAAAATTAGAGTAGCAGCTAATGAAAAGCAAGGTGAGTGTGACGTCAGTCCGACCAAATCGCGGCCCCGACAGCCCGACAAGAGTAGATTATATTTCTACTTTCCGTCGTGTTGGACTCGTCGGGGCGCGCAAAAAAGTAAATACAACATTAGAAAACAGAATTTCGTTCATATTCCCCTACTGCAGAAAATAATAAACTAACTTGCCGCCAAAATAATGCACCGGTTTGTTTCTAAATACTTTGTATCTCTCGTATAAATTAAAATATTCTCAAAAGAAAAATAATCATTCACTTTATCGCGAGTTTTAATAAAGTAAATGTTGGTTATTAAAGGCTGTTTACGATCAAGTCAGCGCTTTAGATTTGGACCTTAGAAAAAAATTACTGCTCCTGCATGCATATACTTTAATGGGCGCACTGTGTGACATTCGCCCAGTAAAATTGGTAACGACGGATGGAAAGTAGTTCCATATCTTACCGTCGAATAAAAAGTGTTAAGTAACCATGTGTGATAACTGAAAATTATTTCTTTCGCTTTCTGGTTTTTATGCATCGAAGTGTAAAAATGAGCAGATTTGTTAAGTATTTACTGTCGTAATAATTTCACAGTTTTATTTGACCGACGGATGAATAAAATTACGAGGCCCATGTAAATGTTAATTTTACATAAGACGGACGAATATACAACGTGTCTACAAGTAGATTTTAAGCAGGGCCTTAAAAAGTGCTAACTTTACCGTGAACAGCCTATTTAAGGATAACTTGCCTTTTTAGAATTTTTCCAACAGTCAAATAACATACCTGGCGCGCAGATTTCGTCGGGGTATTGTGAACACTGGGAAAAATGTAATATGAAATTACGTCGAGCTCTGACGTCATATCTGTCTGTCGTGTCGTGTTCGTGGTGTTATTGTAACTCCAGCTTAAGGGGGCCGCCTACTAGGCGCTTGAAATGTGTTGCAGTGTGTTGGGAGATCCGTTTATTTTTGACGAAACTATTCCCCGTGCGTCCAATGTGCTAATTTAATAAAATAAAACTCACTTCATGCGGTGACGGAGTGTCACTTTCATGAGACTACGCATATTAGAATCACTGTTTCCAAGCTCTCCAACATAGCTAAAAACAGCCTCTTTTCAGACTGTCGCGTGTCAAAATGTGCTGACCGGATCTACATGAAACACAGATACAGTCCTGTATTGAAATTTAGATCAGACTTTCTAGCAGTAAAATAATATGGTCACCGCTTAAAGTCCCATAGAAAAAAACGGTTCGACAAAAAGCTTGCGCCACTAGTATAGTGTGTTTCACACATAGAGGTGATGCGGCACTTGATGTGCGTGCCAGTGTCGCCCTTACGCCGATATTCCACGATACCTGCAGCCGTACTTGGTTCTAGTACAAGCTTCTACAACACCTGGTGCACGAGCCTGTATACCAGCCGCTATATGAGCCGCCATGGAAGATTCATATTACACGACAGCAGTTCGCGTACTAGCATTTAACACCCTCGGTGTGTGCGCAGTGTGTGGTTTGTAGTAAATATGAACTCCAATCGTAGAACTGTTATAAGCTGTTCGCGATAAAGTGAGCACTATTTAAGGCCCTTATAAATTTTTCCTTTCATCTAATTTCCAACTTCCTACTGCTTTTTAATATAAACATTGCAATGTGACTAATTAACATAGTGTATACATTTCACCACCATCAAAATTTAGTGCCTAAGGCTGCAATAAGATATATATTTATTAGTTGTTAAAGCCTCTTGGGAGGGCCTTAAAAAGTGCTCACTTTATCGTGAAAAACCTATATAAGTTAGTAAGTTGCGTAAGCGTAGGCCTATAAAAAAAAAACTAGCCAGCACATTTTAATATTGCTATATTACTGTTCGCCTTTTACGTAAATGTATTGCTTACTAGTGTAGTTTCATTAATTTTCTTAAAAATGACCTTTAAGTCACAGGAGTACGAGAGTGTTATTTTTATTTTGACGACAATTACTGACCGGTTGCAAAATATGGGTTTGTATTTAGGTACCGGGATATTATCCGCATGTAAAATATAATGATAAAAACATTTGGGCCCCGCAACGTTAACCACTGTTCCACCAGTTCACACAAAAGGAAATAATTTTATATACTGTATATAAAATAAATTAATAAATTAATTTTTTCATACAGAAGGTAGTGTTTTAAGTATTTATAACGGTTTTAAACAGTAATTAAAAGCTGTCATCGCCAATATTATTCGTCGTTGTATTTTAAATGTCTTTGAAAGAGTTTCAACCTTATGGATGTAAAATCAAGATGGAGGCGTTCTTTTCGGTTTCTTCATCAACTTGTTTCAAGTAGTTGCCACCGGATCGCCCTGCGCTCTGAAACTGCGACGTGATTAGCCAGGTACGAAAGCCCTTGTGGAACCTGCCACGAAAAATAGGACATGTCCTGTTACCAAACCTGTTATGGAATCTGTCAGCAGAACATGCTGCAAATGCCATGACGGGTCCCACGATAGCCGGTATGACGGCCGCTATGGCGGACCTTCAACAAACTTTTTCGGAATCTGGTTTCGTGTAAGCGGGTTTCCCAATAGCGCGGCGCGATGCGACGCGATACGGCGCGTCGAGCTTCAGCCAATCAGAGTGAAGCAGATAATTGTCGCCGCCGTGCCGTCGGCGTCGGGCGACGACAGAAAAAAAAAAAACAGTTTGTTTAAAGTATTCGAAGGCATAAGTAGCGAGAAGCTGAGATAAAGAATTGAAAACATACATAAACGGTTCGTATATATACTGATTGGAGTCCAAATTCATACCACTTTTACTTAACTTCAGGAAAACAAACGTGTTTTCCGATGCCTGAAGAGTCGTTCATGTTCCACAACATCGTTTTGAATTTTAATATAATACTTTTATTACAGAAAAGCGCATATCACTGAAAAATAACAATTTTATTACTAACTAAACGGCGAGAAACTTCACTGCATTTAGTTCGTTAACATTTCACTGCGAGCTTCCTTGAAGGAGAACAGATGGCAGCACTGTCTGTGTCGCAGGAGACTGGCGTCAGAACATCGCTCTATTGTGAAGACGCTAATAACACTCGTCGCTGGCAGCGTGTGTTCGATGCGACGCGACGCGACGCTCCGCGCTATCGGGAAACCCGCTTTAAGAGTCCTATATACTGAAACGTTTTCTGTGAAATCGTTATTTGCGCGTAAGCGCGTATCTCGGTAAATAAAACTTCTGGAAATATGACTTTTTGTCAGAAAAGATTAAAAACAACTATCTACGTCCCTATTTTTTTTTACTTTTGTCATACTAAGTGTATTCTTCGAGAAAAAAAAAACGTGAAAATGGTCAAATGTCGCATTTTCTAAACCTTGCCTATGCAGTTTCCTTAAGCGACATGAGAAAAGTACAAAAATACGGGCGTAGTTTAATCTGTGGGCTTTCATAGCGTGTAATAAAACCCCACTGTTACAGATCTAGTTTACACAGTACAGCGTTAGGGCGGAAACACTGTACGCCTTGCGCGTAGGAGCGATGAGACACTAGGCGTGCGTGTTAGTGTCGCCCGTATTGCTCCCTCGCTTCTTGACCTTGGACGCGCAGCTACATAGTCCCCTTAAGCGTGGTTTGTATGAAGCGGAGGAATATCCTGGAAGTAGAACTTTAGCTGGGCTTCAGGAAAGTCGCGTGAGGTTCCCTCCTACTAGTTCCGGCAGCGGTTTACCCCACCCACTTCGCCCCCTCCCGTGCTCTTATCGCAGAGCTCTATAGGGTCATGCCACTACACCACGCGGCCGCGGAACAGGAGGGAGCTGTGTTCAAGGTTGCCGGGCAGATATAACCATGCTGGCGCGCCAGCCCTCGGCTACAGCTGCAAGGCGAAAGTAAGTGTTCTGTTCGACCGCACCTTTTGTCTACGCCCGAAGCATCAGCAGCGGTAGGAGAAGGACTTGCCAGCTAGTCTCCCGGTGAAAGTGCTCGAGGAAGACGGTGACCGCTGAGAGGATGAGGCTGCTGCTGGTGTTGGTGTTGGTGTTGGTGGCCGCCGCCTCCGCCGCCCCCTGGTTCGATATCTTCAGGCAAGGCAGTAGCCGCCCCCGCCGCCCCCAGGCGGGGCGACAACCGCGCGGCAACGGCTACAAGGAGATCTGCCGCACCATCAACGCCGACAACTACGCCTTCCCAGGGCAGCAGCCTTTCCCGTCGGCGCCTCTGTGCCCCTGGTAGTCTACACCCACAACGTGACCTGCCTCCAGTGACGTCGAGGCGCGCTCTACCTGGCTGGACATGCGTCGTTCCGCAACTCACTGTCGCTCTCTTCTCTCTCGCTCCAAGTATACGCTCTTCACGGCAAAGTGAGCACTTCTTATTACAAACATTGACCTGTGACTAATAACTAGAGAAGCGAGAAATTCGCGACTTCAATGACCTGTAGGCTAGACTTCACAGTCTCGTATACTCTCACGCAGATATCAACTGTTTATTGTCTGATTGTTATGGTAGCAAAAGGCAATGGTTGGGCGCTCAATTTATTGCAATTTTGTTATTGGCTCATTTATCGTCAGGAGGTGTCAAAACAACACGTGACATGAACTTAAATGTATGTGAATTCCAACTTATCTAGAAATGAACCCGCGAAATTCTCGGGTCTCAACTAAAACGAGTGTGCGTAGGCCTATGCATTTCACCTCTCTCAAAAGTTCACGCCCAATGCTGCAATTGAGTACATTTAATGTGGGTTAGTGACTATTGGGAAGGCGTTGAAAAGAGCTCAGTTTATCGTGACCAGCGTGTATGTGACGTGCACCAGCTACTAGAACGTGTTCCTGCCTACGGCTGATCGTAGCGCGATCAAAACTCTGAGCTACGACACATGTGCCGACTGCGATCGCAGTGAACAAGCTCCACATTTCGCCATTCAAGACACGAATATTTTATTAATATTGCAGCCAAAAGGTGTATTAAGTTTAACTCCGAAAAAAAAAAAAAAAAATTCTCTTTTTATTCTCCCTGCAAATAACTTATAATCTAGCCTACTAGCTGTCTTAAGGCCCGTCTACAATCGCTTTGACGCTACGATAACGCGTTACAATAAGTCATGAATCTCTGAATCGTATACGCTCTGGCTACAACCGACGTTAAACGTTGCCATGACGCTGGACGTAAAACGTAACGCGGTAGAAGTTTGCCAACTTTCAAGTCTTTGCGTTTTGCGTCTAACGCCAGCCAATCAGAATTCAAGACGTCACAAACAAGTGAAAACAAACGTTACATACGTTTGGCAACAGATAGCACCACTATGGCCGTACATATTAAATTTGTTAATGTTATACGAAATCAATATACAAATACCGTAAAATGCATTAAAAAAATAATCGAATGAAACTATTAACTATTTGTGTTTGAAATATATAAAGAACCTTTTGTAAAAAAAATATATTCAGCAGATTTAATAGTTACATTCGATATATATATATATATATATATATATATATATATATATATATATATATATATATATATATATATATATATATGTGTGTGTGTGTGTGTGTATATATATATATATATATATATATTATATATATATATATATATATATATATATATATATATACACACACACACACACACACACACACACACACCTCACACACACTTACATTCTTTTTATTTTTATTCCTGTTAACGTCGATTGTAGACATGCCAGTTTTCTTATGGCGACATTTAGCGTTTAACGTTTTTTTTTTTCAACGCGATTGTAGAAGGGCCTTTACGCAATTACATAAACTGCGTGTTCAGAAAAATTACACTGAAACGGATTGAACACGCTTGCGAATGCCTGCAGTAAGCGGCCATGATTTTAGGAAGATCAAAACCCGTGAGCAACCCGCATCTTTTTGCGCACAGCTCATCTCTAACGAAATAAGCACTTCGTCGCCATGCCTTTGTTAGAGCTGCGACATCGGCATGCAAAGTTCTGATAGTTAAATCTTCACTTCAGAAGTGTAAGTATGATAATGCCAACATCTGCATTCTCTTTATTCTCACTTTGCAGTAACTACAGTACTGTGTACAGTAAATACAGCACTGTGTACATTAAATACAGCACTGTGTACATTAAATACAGCACTGTGTACAGTAAATACAGTACTGTGTACAGTAAATACAGCACTGTGTACAGTAAATACTCCTGTCCTGACTTGCTCATTAACATAAACTTTCACCGGAGATATAAATATATTACAATTTCTCTAATTCTCTAAACGTTTAACGATTTGTCAAATTTATAAATATTAATTTTTCTAAACTGATACTCCGGACATCGCATTGTCATTTCTTAAAACAAATAGCACATTTAATTAATTTGGTTGATTTTTCAAGTGTAAACTAACTTCTTCGATCGTCGCTTCAATGGCGGTGCATATAAGACGCAGACATGTGCTGAATTTAAATTGAGAATGAAATGTAAATTTCTATTAAGTGAATTTAAATTTTCTTTTGAATGTTTAAACGTAATCGCTGAGGAGCAATTGTTTTGTAATGTGAAATATCGCTGTCGTGTAAGATTAATACACTTAGAGTAAAATATAACATGTAATCGTGAGAGATGATAGATATATTTATTTATGTTGTATATGTTGATGTGATTGAATACTGTAGGTTTAGTTTTGCTGTCTGAAAACTGGCGAAGCTAATCCACATTTGCATGTGTTTATACTCTGTAGATTGTAGTGGCATCCACTGGCGATTTTATAACGAAGTCGTATTAAACACTGTAAAATTATAAACCAATGTCGAAACTGTGAAAGAAGATGGTTAGAAGCGTTTGATGTCAAGCCGACGCCCTGGATTTTCCGTGAGTGCAGGATCGAAATAATGCCAAAGAGAGTTTTGTAACACTGTAATTAAAAAGTATTTTGTATTATGTTTTTATCGAAATTACATACATTTTTATAATATTACTATTGGTTTATTACTTATTTTAAAATCTAAGATATTGTAAAATAGTTTTTTTGAATGTACAGTACAGAAAAAATTTACCTCGCATAACGACAGTTCGTGGAAATACTTAGAAAACCACTGGAAACCTATATTAAATAAAATTTGACGTTTTGTATTTTGTGAAATGCCTGTTATAAGTTTGTGAATTCAAGGGTTTCCATTTTCTCTGCGCTCTTCTCACAAGGATTCTTCGATGCTCAATACCACAAGCACAATCTTGTAATACCTGCATCAATATTGATTTCTCACTGCTTTAAACACATGACGTATTTTCAGTGCCACTTCTTACTTATAACAATAGGTATGTTTAGTGATAGTGGCTATTGTTCCTTTACCACACCCACAACAGGATATAAATAGGAGTTCTTTTGCCTGGTGTTGAAGGTAAACTGGGCACTGCTGCCAGCCCCTGCATATGATATACTTGTCTTGTCAACTTGTATGTATACAGTGTATTTATGCACATTGTGTAAGCCAAGGTCGTCTCCACTTTGTTCATCCATCGGTCAAGTGAAAGGGTGACTATTAGCAGAGTAAATATTTTACAAATATGGCAAGTATTGCAGTTATATACATTGAAAGAAGCAGATAGTAAATAAATTATTGCAGTATTTACTCATGTTTATTTGTACTTTTAATTTAACGTTACTATTCAAGACTATTCAACCCCCCCCCCCACCTGCCCTTTTGACAATAAGTTCTTTATTGGGCTTATGGCAGCCAGTATATCTGTAAAAATTTATGAAGGGTACAGGGGAAAAAGGATTATTGTCCATTGTTAAAGAAAACGAGGCTATGGTGTCATCTGATAGAGAAATGCCAGAACTGTTGCCATGCCGAAGCATAACCGTCAAAGGAGATAAAGAGTTCTCAATAAACGACCTCTAAAGACACTCATCCAGGAGAAGAGTTGATAGCTTCGATAGCAGTTCACTCAAAACTAGCGAATATGAACAAAAAAAAATTTTTATCCTGTGCCCTTTATATGCAGTTAGAGTGTGATTTTTCAAATGTTTATTTCCAGACTTAACCGCGAACAGCCCAAAATTACTTTCACTGTAAAAAAAAATCGCGGAAAATTACCTTATATGTAAGGGAAGCTAGTTACATGTAAGGTAAAATTACCCATTAAGTGTAGAGTATTTACATAAGTAACGTACCATTCCCATATCATACGGAAAAAGTACATGACAAAAGTGGGGGGAAAATCCCATACACGTAAGGGAATATTAACTACATTGTAAAATATAATAATATTTAAAAATATTCCCTAATTTAATCCTGTTAAGTTTTTTTATTAGCTATATCGTATGACGAATAGTAACCGAAACCTCAAAACTTAAATCCTCGACATTTGGTGGTGGGTGGGCGCGAGCCATGGTCTTACATCACGATAGTCCGTTGCGCTATCCATTACACAATGGCGTCAACGTGACAGCATAAGTGAATATTAGCGTGTTAAGTTATTGCTTCCTTCGCCCGTCCTCCCATTTAGCTGATGAGAATACTGAAGAGATGCACGCGTCGTAAGGTCATTTTCCCATCCATGCATGGGATTTTCCACTACCATGTACGTGAATTTTACTCCACAGTGCGGTCATTTTACCTCACCTGTAAGGAAAACTGTGTTTCCCCCCCACAATATTACGAATATTACCTTACACTTGTCAGGTAATTGGGGGGACTGGCGGAAGAAAGAATCCATTAACACGCTAATATTCACTGTCGCTGTCACGTTATCATCGTGGTGTAATGGATAACGCCGCATCGACCTATCGTGATATAGGACAATGGTTCGCGCCCACCCACCATCAAGTATCGAGGATTTAAGTGTTGAGGTTTCGGTTACTATTCGTCAGAGGATACAGATAATAACATAATTAACGGTGCTAATACTCTGGGTTAGTTTTTAATATAATTTTATTATACATCATAGCTAATTTTACATTACCTGTATGGGATTTTCCCACTATTTTGTCAGGAACTTTTTCCATACGATTAGGGAACAGTACTTAACTTGTTAAGTAAATTTACTCTACATTTAAGAGGTAATTTTAGCTTACGTGCAGAGGTAATCAGTTTCCCTTACATGTAAGGGAATTTTATCTGAAATATTTTTTTACATTGCAGCTTTGCATCTGCGTACCTTTTAACGCACGGAGTTCGAACGACTCACAAGAAACTAGCACGTCGTTTGATCAAATCCACACTTTTATTCTACTGTAATGTGAAATGATGGGATCTCTGCTAACGTGGGCGACTTTGGCGCCAGTTTACTATAGGCTGTTCACGGTAAAATTATCACTTTTGAAAACCCTGCTTAAGATCTACTTGTATGCACGTAGTGTATTCTTCCGGCATATTAAAAATAATCATTGCCACGAGCCTCGCCACTTTATTCATGCGTCGGTCATGTGAAACTGTGAAATTATTAGAAAAAGTAAATAATACACAAGTATGATGAATTAAAAAAAAAAGAAACAGAAATCGAAGGAAATAATATCAGCTATCACAAATGGTTACTTAACACGCCTTATTCGACGCTACCTGGGGAGAAAAAAGTCTGCATGTGCGGACTCCACTTGCCAGGGATCAATGACGGAGCATTATTTTTCCTCGGACTTCTCTTGTTTCCAACGCCATGCCGAAGTGAAATACGCATGTACGTAACGGCATCTGAAAGGCGGGATGAATTTGAATGAAAAACAGTTCCCTCGCCGACAAAACTCCATGCCTAGTAATCACATAAAAGGTAGGCCTGAAGTAATGTAACACACATGTATTATTGTTTGTGGGTATTTTATCAACTTCTAAAAATAAATTTTGAAACAAATACCACTAATATTGTTTGTCTTACGTAAATGTAGACTGGAATACCTGCATCAATACTGGCAGTTAACTGAAGAGCTGTTTTATGTCTTAACGTCATTTCAAAGTATTAATGTTCACATATGTGGCAGTCGAGATTTATTCTTGTTTTGCCCACAGTAGGATAAGTCTTTACGTTATCGAAACAAATTAGCGATAAACATTAACGATATCGTAACGTTAACGTAGCGACAGTGGCGTGTAGTGAGTTTTTTTTTTTTTTTTGCAGGGTAAGCAATATAATAGTCCCAAATATTTCAGTGTTTTAGATAACATTTGCTAGTGCAGGGCTGTGGTTCCATTTTCAATTTCTACTAACAAACGATACTTCCAACTTTGCTAACCCTCCACATGTATTTACCTTTTTATAATACCTAACATTAGTTATAAAAACGGACACAGAATTGATGTAATAATAATTAAACTGAATATTATTTAGAGAGCATATAACAAATTATAAGAAAACTCCCGTTTTCCCGAACACTTTCATCCAATTTTCAAGGAAAAATGTTGGACTCGTGGAAGCAAACAGAACGACTGCTTACCCTGCCGAAGGAACATGGCAGGGTAACTCGCTTGCGAGTTCGATACATCGCTAGTCGCTGCCGTTTGTGGAAATAAATACTAGATAGCAGCACTATGCGTGTACAGTACGGGAGTTACGAAAACTCTGTTTCTCGAATTGGAAACAGGAAACTTAGATTTAAATGTGTTTGAATTTAAAGTTAAGGCAAAAACTATAAAGGGTCCAACATTCACAATATGTATAGGTTAAGCATTGCTTACCTTGTGTCAATGGAATAAACGCCACTGCCTATAACAAATGCACAGCGCCTGTTGATCAATGCGCAGACATCACTCATTAGATCTGCCACAGTTTAAAGTTTTATATACGGCACAGAACTGAAAGAAGAAACCAAGTAGAGCTTTAAAAATGCTCGTAGCAATAATCACATAGCTTCGTTAAAGGACAAATTGAAAAATAAATGATAATTACTGCAAAAATAAACTCTTGGTGCTATTTAAAGGTTCCATTAAGGAAATGCCTTACAAAAGAAACTTGGATTTAGTTACGCAAAAAAAAAAAAATGAAACAACCCACATGTGACCCGGCGTGAGATGGTTAATGTTAAAGATATTTATACGTAATATGATTATTTAGTTGATAATTATATAATTGTTGTGGAGGTTTCTCAACTATAAGTTTAATAACTCTGAAATTTTTCTGAAGAGAACACAGTCACCTGGATTTCTGTAAAAATGTTTCAGCAGTAAAAATTTGGAAGTTCATTTTGTTTTATAAGCCGTAACTCGCTTCGAAAACTGAAATAAGGTTTAGATTTCCCCCATGTAATATAAACCCATCTATTTACCAACCATATGAAAGACATAACCCAAAAACTTATTTGTGGGTTTTTTCTTTATATGCATAATTACATACGGTAATTAAAAACATTTCTGATGCGGTGATATTAAATATGATTAACTAAATGCCACCCATCTCTCAAAAGCTGTTCGAATCTTGTTCCGAGTGTCCCAGTCTCTCTGTGAAATGTTTTGTCTTAAGCTTGAAAACAATTTTAAAATCAATATTTTAGATATAATACCCTCTAAAATAAAATGTGTAAATTAGTACCCGAGTTAATTACATTGTACAATACAATTATATTTAAAATATCCCGTAATATTAGTGTCGTTAACTTTTTTACTACATATTTTCAGACGAATAGTAAAACAAACCTGGCCACTATGATCCTCGACATTTGCTAGTGGATGGGCGCGAACCATTGTTCTCTATCACGATAGGCCGATGTGCTATCCATTACACCACGACGACAGAAAGACATTTTTCGTGTATATTAGTATGTTACGGTTTCTATCTTCCGTCCCCCTTCCCCCCCTTTTTTCTTCGCTGAAGAAAGAATGCGGAAGAAATACAATCGTCGTAAGGTAATTTTCCCATCCATGTATGGGATTTCCCACTACCATGTACGTGAATTTTACTCCAGAGTGCGGTAATTTTACCTTACCTGTAAGTACAACTGTGTTTCCCCTACAAGTTTGCGAATATTAACTTACACTTGTGATGTAACTTTCCCATTATTTTAGCAGTGGAGGTTTGTGCGTCTTCTCATTCTCTTCGGCGAGTAAAAGTGAGATATGTGCTCGTTGTGAAGCCAACATCCCAGCCGAGCTCCGCGCCTGTATTTCCCAGTCGGCCTGCAGAACGCGTCCCGTGAAGACTGTATTTCCCAGTCGGCCTGCAGAACGCGTCCCGTGAAGACGACAGAATGCCACGGGTGTGAGATGGTAACTGAGGCCGTGTTCCAACTAACTATTTGTGTTAACAACGTGGTCACGTGGCCCGCTTGTCTACAAAATATATGACGTATTTTTCTAATTTCCTTTTCGCATTTCGTCATCTTCGAAGCTGACAAATTACAAAATAGGGATTACCAAACATCCGCCATTTTAATTTCGCCTGTTTGAAAAGTTTAAATACACATATAGGCTAGACGAGGTTAGTGGAATGAATGCATTTTTACTGTACTTAAAATTATACAAACAAAGTAAGTCGCGGAAATATCCTTGAAAAGGTATTTTCTCACTATACGATTTCTGTTAAATTTCTATTTACATTTTTAACTACTCTTTATAATCTTTCGGGATTAATTGGTGTTTATTTTGAAGAATTTCGTGAACATTTAATTTCTGAATCATGAAAACACCAAAATAACAGCAGCATGGCGTGCTAGACAGTTCCATAACGTGCGTGGTGCTCAGGTTAAACTTTACAAAATGCTAAATACAAATTACGAAAAATGAAACATGAAACGAATTCGAAGATGGCCTAAGTTCAGATCGCCGTGGTGGGATGCCGGTGTGTTAACCACACGTCTTCGTTTATTTTACTAACTAATGGCTGTTTACGATAAAGTGAGCACTTTTGAAATGAACCTTAGAAAAAAGTCACTGCCCCTATATGCATATATTTTAATAGGCGCACTGAGAGACATTAGCCCAGTAAAGTTGGTAACTATGGATGAAAAACAGTTCTATATCTTAACGTCGAATATAGTGTGTTAGGTAAACATTTGTAATAACATTAATTATTTCTTTCGCTTTCTGTTTCTTATAATGCATCGAAGTGCAAAAATGAGAAGATTTGTGCCATATTTACTTTCCTAACAATTTCACAGTTTTGCTTGACCGACGCACGAATAAAGTGATGGGGACCATAGCAATGTTCATTTTACATAAGGCGAAAGAATACACAACGTGCATACAAGTAGATCTTAAGCAGGGCTTTCAAAAGTGCTCATTTTACCGTGAACATCGTATACTAACTTGTAATTTGACATGACTCAACCCACTAGAGGGATAAAGCCATATCTCAGAGCTGCAGACGAATACGTATCTGATCCGAAGAACACACATTTACTCCCATGCTTTATCCGGAACTCGAACCCGGAACTTCTTGCACTGCAGATCGTCACGTGAATCAACTACTGTATGCAGCGGAGGTCGCCTCAAGTAGTAGACTGATATTAAAATAATGTGGTGAGCCTACGAGGGACGTAGCCAGAAATTATTTTCTAGGGGAAGAAAGGGGGTGCGGGCGGTGGTGGGGGGGGGGGGGGGTGACGAGTATTAATATTGTCACTAATGGTACATCGTTGACAAGTCACAGTGGAAGGTTAGAAAAGGAAAGGAGGGCAGAAACTATTCATGCAAACTCGCTCACATACACACACAAATTTACAAATGGTCAACACAATAATCATATGTAAATTGTATCGCTGTGTCATTTAAATAATATCTTGCATTTTAAATCTGTAAATATAGCATTAATATTTTCGCATATTGAAGCTAATCACCGCCATATTTTATCACACTGAGAAGGTAACACATTATAATTATCCCTCCCCCCTTCCCGTTTATCCAGAAAACGAAGTTTTGATGTATAAGATGTAATAATTTGTGTGGTTAGTAACAAATAAATATATATAATGATAGCAATTTTAATATAGGGTGTAAAAAATGTGTCTTGTGGGTATAGGCTGTTCACCGTAAAGTGAGCACTTTTTAAGGCTTATTTCAGTTTCGCACGTTTTCAGAGTGAAGAAATGTATACACTGTGTTTATTAATCATATTGCAATGATTACATTAAAAAGTGGCAGAAAGGTAGAAATTAATTGAAATGAAATATTTAGCAGGCCCTTAAGAAGTACTCACTTTACCGTGAACAGCCTATAATAACAAATATATAAATATAATGATTGACATTTTTATAATAGGGTTTAAAAAAAGTGTGTCTTTCGAGGGGGGGGGGGGGGGGCTCACACCCCTGGATACGTCCCTGTAGCCTACAAAGGATTTTGACATATTTATTTGGTCAATGGTGACGAAATAACCATTTCCTTGTCAATAGTTTATGTCCTTCGATAACTAGGGCAGTGTTTGCTCATGCACCGTGCCAAGGACACCACACCTGTAATTGTTCGAGCTCAACCCTGAACATGACTTAGAGCAATGAGTGATTCAGCGCATAGAACCCGTCGTCTTTTAGCCTTCCGTCATTTTCGACATTGCCTTATGACGCAGAATCCAATCAACAACATTATCGTGTGGGCTCCAGGGCCAATCAGACCACGCAGAGCTATTCTGGCGTGTCCTCACTGGCATGTAATGTTTTTTTTACAGGGTAAGCAGTATAGTAGCCCCACATATCTGAGTGTTTTATATAATATTTGCTAGTGCCGGGCTGAGGTTCCATTTTCAATTCCTACTAACAAACGCAACTTCCAACTTTGCTTGTCCTCTACATGTATTTTCAGTTTTATAATACCTAGCGTTAGTTATAAAAATGGAAATGAAGTGAATGTAATAATAATTAAACTGAATATTATTTAGAGAAATTATAAGAAAACTCCCGTTTTCCCGAACACTTTAATACACTTTCCGAGGAAAAAGGTAGGATTGGTGGAAGCAAACAGAACGATGCTTACCCTGCCGGAGGAACGCGGCAGGGTAACTCGCTTGCGAGTTGGATACATCGCTAGTGGCTCCCGTTTGTGGAAATAAATACTAGATAGCAGCACTATGCGTGTACAGTGCGAGAGTTACGAAAACTCTGTTTCTCGAATCGGAAACAGGAAACTCAGATTTAAATGTGTTTAAATTTAAAGTTCAGGCGAAAACTATAAAGGAGCAAACATTTCCAATATGTATAGGGTAAGCATTGCTTACTTTGCGTCTATGGAATAAACGCCACTGCGTGTCCTATAGGCCAAGTATGCCAGTGCTTATCCAAGAAAGTGGCTGATGAAGCCGCTTCACAGCGTAACACGGACAAGACAAACAAAACAAATATGGCGAATGCGACACGAGTACGCCCAACAAGTAAGTAGCTTCTTGCACTTGCCAAGTCTAGAGCCTTTGTGTACTATACTGGGAATTAGGACCGTACTGGTATATAAGTGGAGACATCAAGGGAGAGGCCAAGTACGGACATGCGTATACTTGGAGAGAATCCGGACGTTGCTCAATGTTGGGTTAAAGCTAAACGTTAGCTACAGGCAGTGCCCCACGTGTAAGTGTGGATGTTTTTCTTTGTATCCATGACAACATAACAAACGTTGTGAGATACGCAGTTTCACATATAAACTACCATATGAAATAGCAGACATGCGACTGTATTGTTTTTGTGATTTCTTATCGGTAGAATGGTTTCATTTGCTTCAAATATCAAATTTGCTTCAATTATCGAATAAATGTACAAAGAATAACATATTTTATTACCTTTATGTTACGTTCACTATTACTACATGAACTAAGTCGCATTTATCTGATTTTTTTTTATTAGGACTATACAATTGGCCTACCACTTAAGTGGTGGGGCCACGGTGGCTGAGCGATTAGCATGCTCGCCTCCCACCAAGGCGAACCGGGTTCATACCCCGGTCGGGCGACCGGATTTTCTCAAGTGGGAATCGTGCCGGACAATGCCGTTGGTCGCTATGGAATTGACTTGATGTTCGTGCTCAAGAGTTCGCGTGCTGCTAAATACCGGTTTTTCTCCGTGGAGAGTAGATTGGGAGGAAGGTTGTATATGCAAGACCTCTTTGTGTAACAGACCAATTCACTGCCGCAACAAGGTCACGGTAAATTGTATTCACTTGTTTTGTCGCAACCTTGTAGGACCAGGAAGTTTATCTCTATCATGCAGGAGTGTGACGTTGAAACTCTCAGAACAGATTAAAGATTTTTCCCTTTTCATTTGATAAAGCCTTCAAGGAAACTGTATAGTTGAGTCACCGTATTTCAATCGGGTCTGTCGAACGTGTAATTTGCACGATAAGTGAACTGATAATTTTTGAGGTATGAATTAAATTGTATGTCGCAATTTGTTTAGACGAATAGGGCTGTCGATCATTTTTAAGGTTAAGGTTAAATTCCAGTGTGGTTTTTCATTCCACAGTGACTGAAACCTGACTACCCGATTCAGGTGTCATCTCGGGATAGTTTAAAAAATTTATATTTCTTGTATTTAAGTTTGTAATAAATTTATTTTCCCTCAACCTGTATTTACTAAACCAACGACAGAGACATCATAAAGTGTAGTTCTTGTAGATATCTGCAGAACTTTTCTTATAAAATCAAATGTTTAGGTTATGACGGTATTTCATTCTTAGACATAGGCCTATTTCTTTCTGTACAGTTACTGCCAGACACGTCGTACAAGATGTGCATCTCGGAAAATCAGTTTCTGTACAATTATTGTTTGCTGCTATAAGCGTGCATCATTAAAATATATGTTCCAAGAAGACGCGTTTTTCTCCGAAAAGACAACGCAAAAAAAATTTTATGCATTTTTTCTTCTAAATTTTAAATGCTTAATATATCTCTGGATTTTTTAAATTTTATTTACATTTTTATTTTTGAAATTCTTTTAGGTTCTCGCACCCCCCCCCCCCCTTGACCCTATTGATTTTTTTTTTTTTAAGATTATTCCAAGGTCACCACAGATCAAAGGCGAACACCCAACAGTCGCCACAGCCTGAGAAACTGTATCAAAACCGGCATACCTAACCGTACTCACGAGTTAGGGAATTTATTTTGAAATTGGGGGGGGGGGGGGGGGGTTGACGGGCACCAAGAATTACGTACCCACATACACGCAGGTTCAAAGGTGCTCTCATAAACCTGACATTCTCTCCTCGGAATGTGGGCACAAATGTATGCCGTTTCTAACATGGTATTATTTTTCGAAGAATTATTTAAAGTGCATTAAATGAACAGAAATTCACTCACGTGTGCGTTTCGCTCAGGCTTCATGGATGGTCGGCGTGTTTCATTCGCCAGGGCATCTAAATGCCAGACGAATTTAGTGCTAGGGACAGTTGTGAAATACCAGGGTGACACAGTTTCACTGGTCGTAATTCGCTGTGATTATGAGACTGTACCGGTCACAGGTTAGTGTCTCTCCCACCGCGGTGAAGGCGCTTTCAATCACCGATTACTTCACACCTTCACTCTCCGCTTTTGGCAAACTCGGCGCACGTTTCCGTGTGGGTTTCTCGGGGTGCTCCTAGTGCGACGATCGCCTCACAATGTCGTAAGAATACATTTATTATTGAAAGTTCTTAGTTTCCCACCTTAAGACCCTGTCACACCGTCAAATTTTTGCCTTCAACTATGTTAGTCAATAAAATTTGAGGACAAAATACGTCCATCAAATTTTTCCTTCGAACAAATTTTATCAAATAATATTGAATGTGTTTAAAAATGTGTCACTCTATCAAATTTTTTTATTGGGAGAATATCATTTGAAATATTATTTAAAAATTATTTTCATAGTGAGATATTGCTATTGTTTTCCCATGCGGTCCATTACAGGAAGAAATGTAAGTAATTTTGTAATTTATTTTCTCTTCTTTACTGAACTAAAATCTTATTTATAAGATAAGTTTCCTGCACAGTGAAATTTAATGCCTCTGATTTCTTAATATCATGTGCAATATTCACTTAAAATAACATTCATTCCCAGACAGCTTCTACATAACTTAATTACCTTCATAAATTACTTCGTTTCCAGCAATTATTCGTTGTTTTAAGTTTCTTGACGTCCATTTTTGTCGAGCAAAATTCTGATTGGCTGAGACCGACAAACATCAAATAAGTTTTAAAATAGAACCAATTTTCTAATGTTTGATGGAAACTAGAGCCATCCAACTTTTTCAGACAAACATGGCGGCGTTTATGATTTTTCAATGACGTCATAACTGTTCAACTTTATTTGACCAAACTTGTTGGAAGCAGTTTAACGGAAAAATTAGACAATGTGGCAGAGGCTTTAGGTGTAAGCTCTCCCCATGCAGGATGTTTCAGTGGAAAAATGGAAATGGGCACAGGAGCCACGCAACGCAACATTTTGAGACTGGGAACTTGTGGTCGAGGAAACCAGCTAGAGGAGATATGGGCGTACACTTGTGAGCAAACTATTTAACTTGTGAGGTACACCTGTTGTCCGCAAGATGTCTCTGTCGTGCCTACATTAACATATAGCACCTACGTGCGTGTATCAACGATCGACGCAAAGCAGGCGGGGCAGAATATCGTACTCCGTTGTCATGTTGCTGGCCGTCACCTAAAAGGTTGAAGTAAAGCAACTCTCTATGGAGCACTCCACCTGACTGTACAACGTGAAGAACTCCTCATAATCAAGCAGTACAGACACTTTAAAAATCGTCAGAAAAGTGCGATTTATGCTGTGTATGCAAGAAGAATGTACATAATTTTGCAACATTAATAATATTTTACTAAAATATACTTTTTGAATGTAAAAAAATAATAGATTTAAATAGTCTGTATTAATTAACAATAATTAAGTATATTTCCATTCCGGATGCTTGGTAAAGCATAATTTACAAGAAAATCTTCTTCAAGAAAGATTGTAATAATATTTACTGTGATAATGTGTATTAAAATCCGAGTAATAATGTATCATAGCAATTTTATAATTAGCTTTACTTTCGTCAGTTTCAGCCATAAATGTTTGTGGCAAATGGATGTACATAAAATCAATTATAAAAATTATTTCCTACATTATTATTAAAATTTTCTTACATACAATAATTGTAAACATTATGACGACATTCCATGACGAAGATTTTCTTGAAAATTCTGCTTTCTAAAGCATCCAAAATTGTGATATGATTACATTTTGTTAAAAATACAGACTTTTTTACATTTAAAAAGAACATTTTTAGTAAAACATTATATAATGTTGCTATATATATATATATATATATATATATATATATATATTATATATATATATATATATATATATATATAGTTCTTTCATATGCATCATAAATCGCATTTTCTGACAATTCTTATGGGTGTCTGTACTATTTATGAGGAGTTCTTCACGTTGTATAGTCGCATGCAGTGCTCAATAGGCAGTTGCTTTACTTGAACTCTAAGCAAATCGCGTGAGCCACAAACTGATACGTTAACAATGGATTGTCAATGGAGATGTCCTGCACAGTACTACCACTTATCAACAGTGTATACACGCAGTGCCAATAATCCACGTAGCCAATACGGACACCTGTACTCGTGTTAGACAGTTTTGCACCCATGTCTCCTTCAGCTGGCCTTCTGGACCACAGATTCCCAATGCGGAAACATTCTGCATAACCTGCATGGTGTATTCGCCCATTGATGTATCTGGGCATAGACTGAAGATGAGGCAAGTGGAACGATTTTCACCTGCGGCGCAGGTTCCCAGAAATTACGCGTACATCGCTAATACAACTATCAAAGTAGCATGGTGTTTGTTTACGTGTTAACTTTCAACAGACTTATTCTTTGACGTGAATGAAATATTTTACTATAATCTGTCTCGGCTATGAAGGCATGCAGAACGTAATATTGTCCGAATATGACAAAGTTCGTCAGGACAATTTTGTGTGAAATTGAAAAATAAGCAATCAATGACTGTCACGTATCGCCACAGCTCAGGACGGCAAAACAACACTGGCGCTACCTTAGAAATATCAGTAAGAAGTTACTGATACAATTAATGAGCCTACTTTCTTCTATGTGGGTGTAAATAAATTTTAGTGAAATTCTTCAATCTTAGGTGGTCGGTAGGCGTTGACATCTCATTAACAGCAATGTCATTAGATATGAAACCAGAAACGTGCAAAACAGTGCCAATACAATTAAAATACACGAGTTAATAACACGGGATTAAAATTCAGAAAAACTCGAAAATTAAGTAAGCGTGATATCAACTGCATCACGGAGAATCAATTCCGGATGTAACTAGCCTAATGTTTTGAATGATAGGTTTCACTGACCTGAATTATTTACACGGCCATAATTTCGAAAATAAGTACCTGGACCACTAAAATCACATACTTTACTAGGCCTACAATAACTCCCCTTGTGTGCAAAATTTGGTGGAAATCGGTTGATTGGTATAAGATATGACAAATAACATTTTTTAAAACAATGATATCTTATAATAACTGATTAAGAAAAGCGTTTCAGTATAGGATATTTCTAATAGATAGGCCTACTATCAGCATAAATCGATTAATTGAATTTGGTCAAATAGTTAAATGGATATGCCAAACATATCTAAATATATTATGTGGCCGTCATTTTGAAAATCAATGTCTGGCCGAATTTAAACCATTTAACATTACATGACCTTCTGTACTTGCGCAACATTTGGTGGACATGAGATTAACTGTCCCGGAAATATAGCAAAACGTTCCATTTACTCACCTGACATTATTTTACAAAAAAGACCAGGCGACAGTAGAACTCTGTGTGCATAAATGATGTTATTAATTAATACTGTTTGCTTACAAAATATGGTTGAATTTCGTAGAAACAGTTAATAGATATAACATATCAATCTATTTTATTTATTTATATAAATCCCATTGAAACATACCTGCCACGCATAACGCCTGTTAATTTGCATACGCTACTGTAGCAATACTTGCGTGAGATTTTGGTATGAATCGATTGATTGGTCCTTGAGATATGACATGCAACCTCCATTGTTCATGTGACGGTCTTTAAAAATAGAAAACAAAAAAGTTTGTGTGTTAGCACATTCGAAGATTGCCATGGATGAAATATACAAATTTAAATGTAAATCTATTAAATAGTTTCGTAGAAATATCGCACTAAGGTAAAATGTGTGCATTGGCGCCATTCGGATAATGAAACACAAATAAAATACAAAAAATTTAAATGGCCTACTGGTAGTTTGGGCGTGCTGATTTCAGTTCACTGTTGATTAATCGGATTATCAATTTGATATCAAATTGATTGATAGGATTAAGGATTAATCCGATCAAAAACTTAATCCGCTAATCTTACTCCCGATAAAATGGTATAAAATATTATTGATTGATCCAATTATTTTATTTTATTAATAAAACAAAATTATTATTTTTTAAAATTTTGTGTGAGTTAATAAGTGTATAGTTTGGTGTAAGAGTGTGCTAAAGGTCTTTATTTTTTCTTTTTTGGGTGGGAGCATCATGGTAGGTTCTTACCCTCTCAGCTCTGTTGTACTGAGATGTGATATGTTGGGGAAGGGGTGTATATAGGTATTGTGTAATACTAATTTTTAATGGTATTGAGGAGTTCGTTTACCATCTGATAGGTGACTGAGGTTATCTCGGAGTTCGGAAAAGCTTATTTCTGCGAAATGAAATTATTTAGAAATATGCAATGAATGACGATAGGTTTTATTGAATAATATTATGAGATCTAGAACATGAATTGACTAACCCGTCCTGTGTGGCAGGAATATAATTTATGACAAACAAGAGACACTGGAATGTGACTCATCGACAAACAGAATACATTAAGGGTCGGAAATGAAAAGAATATGATTTACGTCCAAATACACAACTACTCTTTACAAATCCAATTAAAGTGAACGCAACTACGTGACTACCAAAAATCTTAAAAAATTATTTTTACAACACATGTACTAGATGAAACAACGAACTTAAAAAAAAAAATATGAACAACAATTTTCCTTCAAATAAGTTAAACGAATCAAATACTAAGGAATTGCAAATACAAATTACAAACGAATTCCTGGTGTCATAAAGAAATCAAGCAACGAGTTATACCTACAATGAAGACAAAAAACTATTTCCCTACAAAATAAAATCCAGTACTAAATAATCGCAAACGAATTACAGATTATATTTCAACATCAATAACGGCCCAGCTATCCTGGTGTTGTAAAGAATGCAATGAGTTAATAGAATTAAATATAAACCAAATTGAAAACATAACTGTTCAAAATATACATGTACCTTAAATGTTTTAAATATAATATACATCCGTTCGGTTAGGAGGTTGCTGTATGAATGAGTCTAGTGTATCACTTGCAGCGAATTATAAGTTGAACGAGGTGTTTGGAGCAACCAGAGACAATGTCTGCTTCAGACGACGTTTGATTATAGACTGAGGTTATGGCAGAAACTCCTCGACATTAAAGTAACTAAACATTGCGTCAAAAACCAGTAATAATTATTCATCCCTGTTTACGAATTCACCGGTTTATATATCCCTATCAATCTACTTTTAATAAGTTATTATCCACGTCTCCCTCATCACCTCTCAGTTCTACAAAAACTTACCCCAATGCCACATTTTAAATTATTAATACACAATTTCACTTCCCTGGGAAAAATAAAGAACTCTCATGCATTATTTAACGACATATACACAATTCTAGTTTATCACTGCGAATAAATTTCCCTATAGTGAGAAGACATATTTTAAAATAATTCACTTTTAACAAGCTATAAACCTTCCATTGAAGCTTAGCGAGACTTGTATCATGTGGAAGACATCTCGGTATAATTATGACATAGGTTAACTTAAAAATTGAAATCGCACATAATTAGCAAGAAAATGAAAAGATAATCATGATGTAACCGAACGATTTGAATTAAACAGTCCAGAAACTTCCTCGAAGAAAAACGATATTTAAAATCACTAATAACTTACATTGAAAAAATAATAGACTAATGTAAACGGAGTTTATAGGTCCGAACAATTTTAACACAGCAAAGTCCCGCATCACGTCCAAACACTTTTTTAATGCGTCGATTAAAAAAATATTTCAGAAAAGGAATTTACTTTTTCCGATATGATAAATGATTAACACGCATAAAAAAGAAAGCGCTTAATGAGAATCGTGGCTGCCCGCCGCAGCCAGGCGGGTCCGAAGTCCGCTGCTCCATGACATGCTGCCAAGCTAGCAACCACGGGTGGTGAAGTGCTATTTACTAACAGCAGAGACTGGTGATGTGTGAAGCAAGTGAGGGTTGATAAATAACTAAGATGTCGGCTACTGGCCAGCGGGGGCGGTTGGGAGATACCGCTAGAAAACCCCTCCCTCCTCCCCTTCCCCAAAGCGCGTCCTTGTCCACCACAAGTCCTGCTTACCTACCTCCCCCCGGCCCCGAACTTGGACGATTCTGAGTTGAAGAATCTTAAATTCTTTGTCCTGAAAACCATTGCAAAAAAGAATTCAACCCCAGACATTGACCTGTTTTGAATTCAATGACTTTCTATATATATTTCATGTTTTAAGTATTGAGAGAACACCATTTTCAAACACATATAATTCGATTTATGCGATACATAGGTAATATGTTTTAAGTATGGAAAATGTACATATTCAGATATTTGTGTACAGCAGGGAAAATACGTATTTTGCACTTAGAGTTCTCTCAAATTTAGGTTATAACTAAAGTTTCACATACGTGAAAATAAAGCTTCCATGCGAGATTTTCGGCTACAGCATCGTATAGGAAAAAATAATATAATCTCGTTGAAATTTATCCTTTTATTTTAAGTAATCATATGTTCCAATTTAACTGTAAACAAATACTACATCATATTGAAATTATACTTTCCTGCTATGCATTAAATAAAATCATAAGCGAATAGTGTCAGAGTAGAATGTATAAACATGTTCCTCTCACACGAACAAGGAAGCGGGCTAAATGCTGTCTCTTAAGCCAGAAACTTGCAACTCTTGCATAGGACAGCAGTCACCCTGCTGCGAATATACCTGAGTCCATGTACAACGAGACTTGACGGGGGTCCACCTTGTTTATGCGGAGCTGCAGGTGATTGACTGCCGACAGTGTCCACCCCGAACTATGCTCTTTGTATGCGTCCTCCTCTTCACATATTTTTTCTAAGCTGTTTCGTACCGCCTTCTCAATATCGCTAGCCTCGAATACTGCTACATATTTCGTTTTGTAAACTTTCTTGTCGGTAGCTTCGACAGACGGTTATGGCTTCGTATAGTTACACTCAAGCCACGCATTAAATTTAATAGGACTCCCATACTTCGTCAGTGAGCTGGTCAATGATATTTTTCTTCATGTGGGCCAAAAATTACAAATATCTTTTGACGAACCATTTACGTTTTCAGCAACAGATGTCTTTAAATTACGTCGGAAAGCAGTTTAAGCTTCTACGAAACCACTGTCATTAACAGCTCTAGACCCAGCAACGATTCTTGGACACTATGGTCGCTGGTACGAAGGTGGATTAATATCTTGAAACCTTTGTTTTGCAAAATTCACACTCATACATTGTGGCGAAGGAGACTGTACATGAGTGATTTTGGTAGGTGAAGGTCCTACAGCTTTGCAGGTTTTCACACGTCTCTGCAAGTTATCCTGCCTAGCAAATGACAGTCCACAATCCATGTACTTGTGTACCACTCGATCTGTGTTCATCGCACAGCCATACTTCTCGTGCCTTCGTGTGTCGTGGTTGAACACGAAGGTTTTATCGCAGAAGCGACATGAGTGACAATGTAATGATTCATTAGATGTCACCGATGTAATTAAAGACGCAAACGAGGGTACCACGAATGACACCGATGGTGATATATGCAGCTCATCTGAGGTCGCTGATCGAACAAAGATGAAGTCGAGACGTCTCTTGCAGGCACACCATTAAATGCATCCTTCATCTTGATCCTTGCAGGAAAAAAAACTAACAGAAGCAATGCATCTGATAATATAAAGGTATAAGGGATCTGTATCATACAAAATTGAATATACTTAGGTATATTTACGAGCATGAATGATAATTCCCTACTTAATTTTATGAAAGAGCTGGTCATAAAAAATGCTCTGCCAGTCAGAATGCTAATAAGGTCAGGAGAGAAGACAATCCATCACCTGTCGCATCTTTCCGCCTTATATACCCCCAGAGCCTAAGATGTCATGTGAGCAACAACCAATAATGAATGAGCAATGTAACGTGACCGCCATGTGACACACTTAAAATGAGGCCATGTGACACACACTTAAAAAATGTTATACAGATACATACTGGGACCAATGACGACAGCAAACCCCATTCACCTGTAAGGTGAACTGTAGGGACAATACACCCTTGTGGTGTGTTGTAATTGTACTTTAATTGTTTATTTTCAGACACTCAGAAATAACAAAGATACGATACCTACACACGCACCTATACACATAGATGCACCTACACACATAAACGCACCTACACACATACACACACCTACACACATACATGCACACATCTACCCAAAGAGCCCGAAATATTTGAAGTTGCAGACTGACTCCTGTTGTTGAACAGACTCCCACAAGACTGATTACTTGACCCTTTATCCTTGAACCTTGAACCTAGACTTGACCCTTTGACCCCTAATGACCTCTTAATGGCCCCAAATGACCCTAATATCCCCAAATGACCCCTAAGTGATCTCTAAATGACCTCTAAACGACCCCTAAATGATTCATAATGACCTATAAATAACTCTAAATGACCCCTAATAACCCATAATGAACCTTAATTACCTCTAAATTACCCCCAATGACCCATAAACGACCCCTGAATGTCCCTTAATGACCCTTAGATGACCCCTGCACTGCACTGCTTTGATGATGATTGGTGAGAGATAAATGTAAACAAAGATGTAGAGTGAAGGAAAAGATGAAATGAAAGAGAGAAATGAAACAACATAAAATTGGGAGGACTCGGAGAAAACCTATGGATTGATATAGAGAAAGAGAGAAGCAAAATATAGGAGATGGGATGAGAGACGAGTGAGATTGAAATAAATAGATGGAATGAAAGAATAAAAGAGAAAAAAGAAACAACAAAAATGGGAGGACTCTGAGAATACCTAAGGACTGATATAGAGTAAGAGAAGCAAAAGGGAGAAAGAGATGGAATGAAATAATGAAAGAAAGTGAGAAAGAGATGTAAAGTGATAGACAACATGGAATGAGAGAAACGAAACAACAAAAATGGGAGGACTCGGAGAAAACATATGGACTGATATAGAAAAAGAGAGAAGTGAAAGAGAGAAAGAGATGGAATGAGAGACGAGAGAGATAGAGATAAGAGATGGAATGAGATAATGAAAGAGAGAAACGAAACAACAAAAATGGGAGAACTCGGGGAAACCTATGGACTGATATAGAGAAAGAGTGAAGCGAAAGAGAGAAAGAGATGGAATGAAAGAATGACAGAGATGTAGATTGGAAGACAAGATGGAATGAAAGAGAGAAACGAAACAACAAAAAATGGGAGGATTCGGAGATAAACCTCGGAGAAGAAGAGAGAAACGAAACAGAGAAGAAAGAAGAGATAAGAGATGGAATGAGAGAAAGAGAGAAATGACAGAGAGGGAGAAAGGGATGGAATGAAAGAAAGATATTGAATGAGGGGAGGCAAGAAAAAGAAACGAAAGACAGTAAGAAAGAGAGACAAGAGAGATGGAGATAAAGAGATGGAATGAGAGAAAGAGAGAGAGAACCGAAAGAGAGGAAGAAATGGATGGAATGAGAGAAAGATAATGAATGAGGGAGGCAAGAGAGAGAAACGAAAGAGAGTGTCTGAAAATGTAGTTGAGAGAACTTTTTGCTCTACTCTATGTACTATTTGGACACAAAACATATTTTTTTAAATTAAAAAATAAATGTTAAAATCGAATAAAAATACAGATTTCCGAATTGACATACCCAATATGGCTAACAGAATAATACATATATATATACACCTGAAGAAAATTAGTGGACGTAACTGTCGAGCACCTTCGGGTACATTCGACAAACCCGTATTGAAGGCTTCCAGCACCTGCTGAGTCGATCTGAAGATTGCCGAGCTCGTCCGAGACGAACCGAAGCCAACTAGCGGACCAGCCACACAAGTTGCTGCGGCTTCCATTTAAAATACACTATGCCAGAATCGGCTATATTACACTACTCATGTGAAGGTAAGCGCAATTCCTCTAAAATGTAATGCAAACAAATGTTGCACAGGTCAGTCGTAAATTGAATTTTGCATCCATGTGCGTACACGAGAATGCTAAGGTCACATCTGCGGAACTGGAGAGTATTTAAATTCAAAATGTATTCAGTACAGTACCTTGTACCCTTGTACCTGGCCAAGGTTACACGATTGTTCATTTAATTCGTTCACAACTTTATAGCCTCGGGAAATCTCGACGATTTCGGGGACTCCGGCTCATAAATCCACCTACTGGATTCCGGATTATCACTGAGCTACTTACAACACTCTCCTTGAGTTTTTTTGCTGCTCCCATTGAAGACTCATTCTATTCTTAAGATCATTATTATATTTTCCAATCACTCTATCAACATCTCTAATAATTGGGCCCACCATTAAATATTGTTATTCGCACTCGAGGCCCAGTGACCATCCTGTATAGCGCTGAATCGACAAGCCCGTACTTGTGCTTTACACCGCCGATCCCTGCTAGGCATCAATGTGTTGACTTATATTTTTCAGAGAAAACTTTGTAAAATTCATTGGTTGATGTTTTCGTGCATACTAAATTTCCAGGCCGGTTGAGCTGATGGATCAATCGGTTTAACCAAGGTCTAAGAAGTGGAGGTATGGACATTCCCTATCCCAGCCAGCATGCAAAAATGACTCACTTAATGTCGCTGCATAATTCTGATGTCTACCGAGCTCTACATGTCATGTAGTGAGACATTCAGCTTGCCTGTCATGAGAAATTTAATAATTTATTTTCAATTTAATACTAAAACTGCACATTTGCCAAGATTGTATTATGAATACGTATCTTGCATGTGTCTAGATACCATTCCATTAGTGATTTGATTCCGTAGTTTCAACTGAATTTGTTAAATTCATTATTTCAATGTTGGTACCAACTCACGATTGTTACTTATCCCACTCATCGCAACACCAAAGCCAATTCTTCACGAAATGCGATATGTGTTATTTCTTTCTTTTAGGCTGAATGTGAAAGTAAATACAGTAAAAAAACTTAGTTCAAATGCCTAATCACTGTGTAATCTCTAGGTGCAAAACAAGTTATCAGGTGAAGCCAGGAAGCTATGGCATGTTAGCCAACCTCCATCCAGTAATCAATATAGGGTATTAAATCTAGGCTGACATTCCAACGTGGGGGCTTTAGTTTATCGTCTTTCGTGAGAAGGCATTGTTTTGCTGTTCATATGAGTATGTAAGATTTTGTGTTGCATATTGTTTTGGTGGATCAGTGAAAAATTTTGCCTGTGTGGAAATAGCATTCCAATTATTTCAACATCGAAAATTTTAACTTCAATGAAAAAACAACGCTGTTCATATTTGCATAGATACAGCAACACACACACACACACACACACACACACACACACACTTTGGTCTAAGTTAACCATACACTCATTGAATTCACGATATAGGCAAATAAACAACCATTATTTACACACTACAAAAGTGTTGAAAGTGTAGCTTTTCCAGTCCACGTGCTTATCATCTACTAACGGTTTACAAATACATTATTTACAAAACACGCAAATCTACGAGTGTGTCATGTTGAATTGCACAATGATCAAGTAATAAACACACTTTTACTGAAGTTAACCGTACATTCACTGACTGTACAACACATGCGTAGTAAAGGAATATGATGTTTACGAGACAAAAGAGTTGAAACTGCTGCCTTTTTAGAGCATGTGTATTTCAAACATCATAGTTTCGAAATACATTATTTACAAAACATGCCAACTTACTTACTGTTTGTAATTCGCAACATCTTGAACACATGTTTATACATGGAAATCTTTGAACAAACACTTCACTACAATGTTTGTCCGTCACAGATATGAAATAATTTATTTGCATAATCATTCAGTAAAATGAACACTTTGCACATTTCCTGAAACCAACAAACTCAAAACCTTCGAAACATAAATACTTCTAGTAGGGTATGTAAAAGCAGTACCTACAACCAGTCATGCTTAATGAAAGCACACAGAAAAATAATTACTTAAGAGCCGATAAAATTTCTGACAACATCAACAAGGTACTCGAATAAACATGATAAAAATGAGCACAGTTCACTGGCACTGAAGTACTATTTTCTTCCATTATTCGAAACAGTACTCGATAACTCAATATTCGCACAGGCCTAGTTAAATGTGTCTGCAATACGAGGTCTTAAACTAAAACAACATAAATATAAACAATGTCGACTGTACGCAAGGTCTAAGAATACAGCCATATTAATAGTCATATATCAGCTCTTGGGACTCTTTGACGTGATGAAATTTTCAGAATACAGGGACGGGGTGGAGGTTAGGGTACCTGGACGGAAGTTAGGATAGTAATTACAAGGTTTGAGTGCCAGTGCAGAGCACAAGATTCTAAAGGGTTGTTAAGGCCAACGGCTGTGTGGCCTCGCCTCGGTGTTCCTACATCACTCCTGTTGTCAATTCCTGTTTCGGTGCAAAGGTGAAGTCTCGACGAATTCTATAAATCCTTGGCCTGGTCTAGTAAGGGCTACGGACCTCCCTTATACACCTATAACTTGTTCTGGTTTGTTTAGGCCACCCAATGCCGTATAACACTCGCAGTACAATTTAAGTCAAAAGAATTCATGCGGTCATGTGGTCAGACTAACCAAATAAATGAAGCCGTATGCAGAAGCATTCATGACGCTACAATTTATTTAGTACAACCCTCATATGAGGCACAAAAGTTACATTCTCCACTCTAGCTCGGAGAGCTCTAAAACTGCGAAAAAGGTGCGAAGCCGACAAGTGAATTACATTGATATATTTAAGGTCCAGCTATGAACAAACGGACCAGAGTGTGGGGCGGTGCATGCTCCAGGGTAACGAAAAGTAATTAAAGGTTCTGATACATAAAATTTAAGCTATTGGAGTTACATGATGAGTTCAAAAGTTTAAGTCCCCAAAGCAGCCACTCACTACTGACTAACATGGCGGTGCGGGAGCCAGCGCATGGCTGCTGCTTCCCGCGTGACATCACAAAATCCCGTTATTCTGGTTAAACTTATTTATAATGAATGAAGTAGATGATGGCACACAGGTGATAGAATAAAGTACAAAACACTTTCATATGCACTATAAAAATATTCCTTGTAAAAATAAAAATCAGTTGTAAACTGCACAAGCAGCTTCACAATTGCATGTCCGATTGTCCTTTCCTTAACATAAATATGCAGATTTCCACACGGGGTGAGTCTTTATTTCATGGGGTCGTGTCCCACCTTCATGTGTATGATCACTGTTTATTGGTATCGGGACGTGGCAATTTATATAAAGTATATTAACACTGTAGATTTAAATATTAACATTCGGACACACTTTATATTCAGTCCGTGGACACATGGTCGGCTCGTGGCTTCCGCTACTTGGCTCTACTGGCCAGTCTCTGTAACATGTCATCTATGGTTCACTTTCAAAACAATAACAAACACAGGAGAAAAATTAGCAATTAAATAAAAATACATAAACCCTTCATAAATGCCAGTAGGAATATTCTATGAAGTCCATGAGTGGGACAGTGCATTTTAGTGCATTTAAAAGCAAACCATAACACTTTAAAACAGTGACACTATATTTGTCAACAAGAAATACACATAACTTAATAATTCAGACTCCTCTTAAATATATGGTGTACATGGACTATGTACACGTGACTTACCTTATTCATATACAAGAGAACTTTATTACACACTTACATGACAACAAAAAATAATATGACATAGCACTGTGCAAAAGGTAAATATTAAACATAATATTTACCCTCTGGCATTCTGCATGAATATTCAGTGTACATGGCTTGCGTGCACAGTACTCACCTTTAACAGACATCTTGACACTTTATGATCAAAATATGACACGAATAACAAACAATATTATTACCCTTCAAAACATAAGCAAACAATATGTTACATGTGGTCACTGTGGTGCAAATGTGGTGGCACACTTCATCCCTCTGAACACAAATATAACATTAAAAAGGCCATTAAAATGAACAAACATTTACACTTCAATTGCACTGCATCGATGCACTATTATTACTGATGCACGGAACGTAGGCTATGGCACTGACGTAACACGTGGTCGCAAAAGATGCTCTGGCAGATATGCTGGCGGTGGGAAGAACGGGCTGACACTGAAGGTTCACATAATCTTCTTGAGAACATTTACTATATAAAAAACGAATCTATAAAATTCGTTTTGATACTAGTTTTGTTGTACCTCTCACCTGAGAATGTTATCACTTAAAAATTGCTTTTGGCTATTTAATAGTCGGTTCTTGAGACTACATCCTTGATGTCATGGAGTGGGATGATACGGGGTTAATTGTCAAAAGAAAGCAGCAATTACTTGGCCACATGTTGGCAAGCCAATTTGACGGCTGTTGTGGGATGGCATGGGGTCAATTGAAGTAAAGGCGGTGAACAATTTGGAAGGAGATTGGTTTGGAAATTATTACCCGGTAGGCGCCAGGCATCGCTGTGGCGGCGTCAATGATGATGATGTGGTAGATCTGGGATCTCCTTGGTGCTCTCGGGGTGCTGCGGGCCGATCCCCCGGCCAGACTTTCCCGCGATGATCTTGCTGTTGTTCACCTGATATGGAGGCTTCGTGGTTTGCTAAACGAGGGGCTCTTTGGGTGGCCCAATCACCACATGACATTGCATATTATTGAAAATACTTAATCGGTGCAATCAGACTCCCTATGCATGGATTGTTAGGGCGAAACCACACGCCCATAAATGCTAAACACAATTACTTTAAAATATGTTTCAGCACACATGAAAATAAATGATTACCATTGAAAATTCACATAACCCTTGCATCAAAAATGGCAGGCTTTAAGGAGCCTTTGCCCTGAAATGCCTCTCGGCGACCGAAATAAAATTCATTGGTCAATTCATGATATTTTATTCGATGATATTACAGTCCCCTCCAGGAGGACAACTGACAAGGTTGCTCGCTTTTGGAGTGTTGAGAAGGCTACACTGATAAAGAGCTGTTACATTATCTGTTAGTTATGTGTGCTGTTGAAATTACAAACTCCCCAGGTGAAGCAACTCCTGGGGAAGCGAGGGCAAGTGTCCTGGAAGGCAGAAAATGAAAAAGTTCTAGATGATTACACTATTGCAGAGAAGTTACCAGTTATGATGAAGATGAGACCGTCTGGGTGGGAAAAGCGCGCGAGCGCGATTTCACACGAACCTTCCCCTCTAGGTGCGGTTAGCTGACTGACTTCCTCTGTGGAGCGAGTGCTGGCTAGTGCGGACCCATGCACCAAGGAGGGATCTACTTGCAGACATGGAAGAAACTCTGCTGTTACATAATGGAAAACAATACTTAAAAAATTTGCAGAATAAAATGAAATAAACACAACTGTATTCCTATATCCTTAACAAAGTGAAATGAAGTGGGCGAAACACTGGTGGCAGTGAAAAATAAACATTTACAAAAACACAACATTACAAAAAAAAACATCTGGTCGTATGAGGGTTTTTATGCATGCCATTCTTAATTCATGCACACATGTCCTTTTCCCATGTCCAGAAATACAATTTAAAATGTTACAAAACCCTTGTATGCATTCTACACGTGGTAGTATCATTTCACCCGTGCTCCGGACTGCTTAGCGCACATGGCGCTGCACCGCTCACACTTTCCTGCACCTGCACTAACCTGCACCGCTCCTGCACCGCACTTCACTAAACACACAATCGCCGCTGACCAGACGTCGAGTGCGGGTGTGTGCTGTGCTGGTGAAGATGCCGGTGTGACACGCAGCCTAAGGTGGGGAACGACACACGTTATCTTATTAATAATCACCAAAACTTGTATCAAGAGAGACAGGCAAATAAATAAATCTCGATTAACATAATTTATGTCGAGAGATCTCTTGAGACACGATTTGTACATGATATTCGTTTGTAGATGGTCCTATCTTTACATGTAAATACGAGAATGTATTTACAAATAAAAAAAATGAAAATAAAACCAGTGTGTCGTTTTTGATAAATTTGCAATTTAAAATGTGTACTGTGTAATATTAAAGTAATAATATGTTTAAAGTAACTGTTGTAAACACACACACACACACACACACACACACACACACACACACACACACATATATATATATATATATATATATATATATATATATATATATATATATATATATATATATATATATATATATATATATATATATATATATATATATATATATATATATATATATATATATATATATATATATATATATAATGAATAACAACATAAGGGCAAGTTAAGAAAATAGACAAGAGTCCGTAAAATTGTAGGTCACTTGAGACTCGAATTTGTGCACTGTTCAATATATTTGAATACGAAAATAGGATTTGCTTTGTAATGTGCCTGAAAATACGTATTTTTTTATTATTATTTTTATTGTTTTTGCTGGAAGTGTATGCGAAGTAAAGGATAGTAATGTAATAATTGTGAAAATGCAAAACACGTTGTTGCGATTAATATAATAACGAAAATCGCGTACATTTAAATTTATATCATCGATATCATAATGCATTACAGCAATAAATTATTTTTGCTTGGTTTATTGTTAGAAGGCTTATGACAAACTTTCTTCTACTGCTGTGTATCCAAATTAATGGATAGTAATGTTTGTTTCATATTGTTTTACATGTCTTATCATAACACTAAGCACTACTTAGTGATAAATTTTTAAACTATGATTATTTTACAAAATAAGTTCATATTTAAAGTAGCTAAATAACATTTCCGAAGACTATTACGAGAATGTACGGCGATATTCCACCCTACTTGTTTAAAAACATTTCAAACAGTACAACTCGAACTATAAACGAAACAATATTTAGTTTAGTATGCTATGTATACGAAACTACATAATCGAGTTTAATTAACTTTGTATACTGGCAGAATATAATCATGGAATGTGCTAATACTGACTATTAATTCGCATGCTGTTAAGACTAGAAATTCACCTCAAGACTGTACCAGGTAATACGATCTCAAGACGAGATCTGAGAAACGACTATTAATATGGCCCTTACTTAGACCATTGGTTTAATCTTACCCAACGCAAACAGTAATTTTAGAACCTCTTGTGTACATTGATTGATGCACTAGCGAATTTTCCAAAATGCAGATGTAACCAAACAGCCAAATTTAATACAGAAGTTATGTTTTTAGGGTATTTGCTAATTTTTACACCTTGTTCCTTTCCTATTCTGTTATAGTATCAATTAGAGATGGGGAGTATTTTCAATACCTGTTATCAGCAACAAGTATTGGGCGAGAACTGTCGATACCTGTTCCTTGTTTCTGGAGATACCTGTTGCCATTCCAGCCTGTAACTGAAGCAGGAACAATCACACGTACTCTTTAGTTACTGGACACACTAAGATATCATTTGGTCGTACCTATTCCTATCGTCTAATATTAGTATCCAATACTGCATCGCAATACCCGAATGAGAATATTCCATACAAAAAATCTTTCTTACTTCATTTTGAACTTATTTAACAGCCACATTCGCAGTGCCGAATTTGCATTTTTTCGTTTACAATTTTGGCTAACGAAAGAAATGTTCAAAGTGTTGTTTGAAATTATAATTATTTTCTCCTTCTCAGTAGGTCTCTAGAGGTTCTTTTATGCCCCCAGCTGTGACAGAAACAGCCGCTGTAATATTGCTATTGTCACTGTGCTATAATAAGAACATGCGTTGTGAAGAGGTGTGCCTCCTCATACCCTACCTCCTTGTGTGTCATGTTTCCCTGGCAGGACTATCATAATTCCGACGTTCATTTACTTTGCTGGGAATACCGCACTGGAGTCATGATTTTCTTTAAATACTGGTGACTTAAAAACAGTTTTTAATATCTTCAGAAGGTAGTTGAAAGAATTCAACTACCAGGAGAGTATGTGCTAGACAGAGGTAGTGAAAAATATCGCTTCAATATATGGCTTTCGCTGGTAACTGGCATTAGAGAACAAGGCGAGGTAGTGGAAAAACGTGACCTACATTGAGTTAGGCGACCGAACACGCTGCTTTTCGATAACAGGTATTCTGAATAGCAGGTATTAGCAATGGTATCGATTTGGAAAAGGAACAGATATGCGGTGTTCCTAAGAAATACTGGTTTAGCTCATCTCTAGTGTCAATTCTATGCCAATCGGTATTTTATTAGGCACTGGTTAAATGCTAAGGTAAGATGTTGCAGTGTGTTAGAGATGAGCGTTATTTAACGTAACAGTTATCAAGATATAACGGTTTAAACTTTATCACAACCTAGCGGCACAAGTAACAACTGTTCAGTTATAACTCCTTTGCAATTCCTAGGAAACGCTTCCAGGCAGGTTTCGAATATTCTGTGACGATCCCCTTCTGTAATCAGTTATTCAATAATGGTTTAGCATTCCCGGAGTTTCAGTACTGGAGTAACGAAAATGGTTTACACTTTCTTCGGGTAAATTTTTGTGCGGTGTTGCGAAATAATTCCGACAATGTATGAACCTAAACGGCGTAAAACAGGCGAAACATGGAATTTTCTCACTTTGGTTAGTGATGAAAGTGCTTCATGTAACATGCGTAAGCAAAATTTTCCGTACAAGAACAAAATAAGTAATTTACGCCAACATGTTTTAACACACTACAGTTTCTTTATCCTCAATTATCACAGGAAGATCACAAAGCAAATGTCGACCACCAGTTTTCTTGTAATACATATAAAAACTAAAATCGTTAGTATAGATATTGGTCTAAGTTGACACTAGGTTTTTATAAACAATATGCCGATTCTCCATCAAATGTAAAAATAATGATTAAGATTTGTTTAAAAATAGTGTCATTGATATAACTTCACTTTCTTTTAAATGTTGCTAAGCATCTCATAGCGTATGATACGGCATTCGCGTGTGCCAAAATATACAGAAATAAAACTAGAGCATTATGATAACAGAGAGATTGAACAATAAAAGATTATATATTGTTACACGTCGTATGACTAATTATATAACCTGTTAATAACATTAACATGATAACAAATATTTTAGCTAGTCCCCGCAGTCTTCGAAGCTAATATATGAGCGGCCAACCGTTCAGTCGGCCTTTCGAGATAAAATATGAAAGGTTACAAGTTAAGTGCTGTACTTCCATGAGCACATTTCAGTATGTATTTATAATTTCTGTCTCGAAAATAGTTACTGAGAATATTAAAATTAATTAATTCTACAATTACAAATATGACAAAATAATTTTCTTCTTTATAGAAGCTGCTTATGGTTTTTAACCCTAACACAAGAAAATAAATTATAGAAAATATAACCAAATATTTTACATAATAATAGTTAAACAAAATATATTAATATAACTTTTCCTAGCAAATTTTTACACACATAGTTCAATGATTATTAACTAGAGAGCAGTAATAACACCCACAAGTTACATTGACGAATTATTTGTGCTACAAAGATATAATCTAGGATCGTATTGGCTTATCCTAAGTTTTCATTTTCGTTTCCTCTCGACAAAAAAAATTAATGATTACACGATTTATCGTTTCCTAACGAAAGGACCTATTATAAGCGCATTCTAGTGTTCTTATGATGTCACTATATGTTCGCTGGGAAAAAGCCCTTCCGGCCGTCGGTACCGAGTTTTATTACAAAAAATTGACTGATGTGAATAACAGATTTTTTTTTGGGACTCTGAAAGAAGAGAATTGCGATGGAAAGTGCCTTTGTGCGTTACAGGAACATAAGAATATAATTTAAAAAAAAATTTTTAAGCACCAATTTCTATTTTAATTTGTAAAAAATCTAAGTAGTATTGTGAGGGAATTGATTAGATTATTACAGTTGTTTATAATGAAATAAGAGAACGTACAATATTTATTATTTAAAAAAAATCTTAGAGAAATGTAGTTAGTGATAGGTAGCGCTAAACTGTAAATCATTTTCTAGTGGTTTGCAACCAAAATACTTTCTCTTGAAAATAATTGAAGGGAAATTAATGTAATAATATTTACATATTCCACAAGAAACACGATAGCGTCTTATTTTTACATCGCTTATTTTATAATCTTGATATAATAAATAACAGGAAAATATTTGTTCGTAAATAGCGTAAAGCCAAACAGCAAAATCGTCAATGAGAAAAATTTTCGGGCATGTAACTCTCTTATCGGCGTGCATGCGAGTCTGTTTCAACTCAGTGGGAACAAAATTATAGCATATCAAGCCGGGGTTCAAAATAGTACTATAAAAACTACGCGAAATTCGCCTAAACAACTGGCTATCGCAACGCGAGAGGAAAATATAAAAAAACATAATTCCGTGATGTGCCAAAATTATGTTTGTTTATATTTTCCTCTCTTGGCTCATGTCGCCATTTTACTCCGCTTACATTGCGGCAGGATGATTCATGCGTTCTCTCTCAAATTATTGCAACATGCATTACGTCTTCTAGTGTTCCATTCAACAAAAGAAGCAAAGCTGCTCTAAATTCAGGTCGAGCTGTTTCTGCAATTACTTCAAGTACTTCTCGTTCTGGCAAATTTGGATGGAAATGTTTGACAAGTTGGTTTTTACGTGTAATGAAAGGAGTCAGTGAATCACCCAATTCTTGACCTACCAGAGTCAGTCTGCTCTGGGCCTGTACAGAAGTGAAAACTCCTCGAAATATGCATTGGAATGCACGTCGAAACTCCTCCCACTGAACACCATAGGGGTTGAGATATGTCCACAAAGTGTGTGCATCTGTGTGGTGTTGCGCTCTGACATAGCTGGCCCATTCATCATGGCTTACCACGTTCCTGGTAAGGCAGGATACACATTCGGCTGGGAATGCTGCCGGATCGTCCATTGGCATATCTGCAAACATTGGCAATGTCTGGTACTTCGATGGTGTCTTTCCTGTTGTCGGTCCTGGCAGATGTTGTACGTTGGTCTCTGTAGTTCCGCTTCGAACTGCATTTTCCATTCCCATGGTTTGCAGTGTCACTGTTGCATACGGATTAACGAGTGGGAAATTTTGAGCAGTTTGTTGGTAATTTTTCACAATTGTTGAATAGGCGGGTGTAGGAAACATGTGTGGTAGTGGTGGGGAAAATGGTGTAGGCGATTGGTATGTGTGCAGTGTGGTTGTTAGGGTAGGTTCGGTTGGCAAGATTTTGTTTACATTCGCCACGTGCGTGGCAGGAGCACACGACGTCTCGGCTTCATGCTGCTCTCCTCCCCATCTCTGCTGCTATTCCCCTCCTCTACTCTGTGCCGCTCCACCTGACACATTGTTAGCATTACGTGCCACTATGATCTGCAAAGGATTGCTATTCACATTCAGTGCTACTTCGTTTTCCCACTGTCCCAATAAGTCCAATACCTGATCACATAGGGTGTCTGTGATTCTGTTTTGCACGTGATTCACGCCCTGCCTTAACTTGGATGACATCGTGTGACATGATAAATAAACAAATATGAGTCATGCACCTAAATTCTGTTCCATGTTTTTGAGGCATTTCTAATGATATTTTACGTCACACTGTACACACTGGAGTACAATGCTACCCTGGCCATTGTACAACAAATTGTCACAATATTTTGGAAAAAATGTAATTTGGAAAGAGTTTGTTTTCAGATTTCACTTTGGTTATGAAATTTTTACTGTCCTGCACTATTTCACTACTAATGTCTCTATTCCACGATTGTTACTGGCGTGGGTGTTAACTGGGCTGGTCTTATGACAGCATTGATAATAGGCATGGTTTGGACTTAGTGATTGTTCTTTGGTTACAATTGGGTGTAAACACTCAGGGAACCACAGTGCTGGTGCACTGTCAGTTGTCCTGCCAGCCATGCTTTGTTTGTCAACAAAACCACATACACGGTAGACATGGGTGAACCGACATGGATGCACGGGGTTGGGGAAGAGGGATTCCCCTCCTCTCTCAAGGCGCAGCTAGCTTGCTTACCTCATACAGGGTTGATGACACGATGCCACAGCTGACATGCAATGCACGCGAGGGTTCAGCTGGATATCGGGGAGAGGTGTGCAGGGTGATGGGGGGAGTGGTAGCTTCTACACGGTTGCTTCTCCTTCACTGCTGCCTGCCCTCCAAATGTCATGGGATGCTTATGGCATGGCATCACCTGCTGACTGTTGATAATATTGACAAGCCTCCCAAACATCTGTGCAGTGTCCCATTGGCGCCCTGATGCTGCTGTTACACTTGCTGCCTCCTTGCTGTCGTCCTCATACCACTGTGGGTAAGTAAAAGGAGGGAAAAATTGGTATTCCAGGAAAACTTAGGAAAATTTTGGAAATTTGCAGAAAAACTTGGAGAAAATTTCGGCAGGAAAACATTGGATGTAGGAGAGTGGCTCCACTTGGGCCAACCAATTTGACGATCGTGGGATGCTGGGAAAAGGATGGATTTGATTTTCTGGAGCAATGATGGTGAGATGTAGAAATGGTTATACTCGATAGGCGCCGAACATCATCAGGCGACGTCTTTGTTGATGCTGCTCCTCTTAACATCGGGGTAGCAGGCCGTCTGCCCGGTACCAATCTCCTCGCCATTGAAGTAAAAATGTTGACCTCCGCCTGGTTGACTACTTCTACAGATAAATGTAGTTTACTAAACAATAGCCCTTAGGTCGGCTATGCACAATGGTGCATAACAAGGTGGGAAAACTAGATAACTCTTATACACGCATGCATGGGCTGTCAAGGTCTCCCATACGTCCATACAATGCTAAACAAAACTTAGAAGACTTGTGGATAAGATAACATAACTAAATTGAATGAGCGGGTATTTTAAGGGCCTGTCCCCTAACATGTATACTGCGACGTAAATAAATGACATAGCGGCAGTTCACACACACCTATTTATTATGTTTAAATTACATCCCTTCGATGATGGCACTTGATATGAAACACTCCTGCAACAATTAAGATTACATGGAAACTGAAGCTCCCTGGGGCAATGCTCTTCCACTGGGGAGTGAAGGTAGCTTAACAGGCGGCTAGATGAAGAAAAAGGTTCCTGATGAATTAAAGTCTATTGCTGTTAATGTCCAGATACAAGTCGTTGATGGCCGCCCGGCATTTGTGGGGAAAACGCAGGAGCTTATGGCACACACTCCACCTCAGTTGGTTGCTTTGCGCCGATTGACTTTCAGCTCGACCCGGTGCTCGCTGCAGCTTGCCCACATGCCGAAATGGGACTATTTTATGGCATGACTTGCAAAACTGATCCTTGCGATATATGAACAAGTAAATAAACTTATTAAAAACAACACAAAATAATCCTGCTACATAAACACTGTTGAAATGAGATGGACTAAATCCTCTGCCTAGGAAGAAAACAAATAATTATGCGTTACCTTGCAAATATAACGAATAAAACAATACCCACAAACAAACCATAAACATTTAAATAGGAACAACAGAATAAAGTATTTAATTAGTCCTTAACTCTCCAGTTCAGGTTAATTGGCCTTTGCATCTTCTTCCGCGACGTCACTGATTCCCATGGCAACTACTAACTGCACTGCGCCGGCGTACCAAGCACTTGCTCTGCACCTGGTCGCTCCGGTGACCGGGTGCTCACTCGACCTCTCGGTAGAGTGCGCAGTCCCACTGTGGTGAAGATGAAGGTTACGGTCCGACGAACGGTCTTAAGTGGTGGAGGCATGTGGCATACGTCACAGCATTGCTTGAATTCAGAGTTTCGGGTATTCCCATTATACAGTATTTGGTATAATATCATCAGCAAATTTGACACAATTGACGAAAGAAATTATCCTTTTCCCTATTAACCATTATGATTTTAATACTAATATTTAAATAACGCCAAAAGCAAACAACATATTTTAAGTGCTTCACTGTTTTGGTTTTTCAAAGTTTTCAACCTTAATTATTCATAATTTACAAACAAAGCTACATAAAACAATTAAAGTTCATTTGCATAGTGTAGCCATACCGCCTTTGCTAACGAAAACCCGAACATTGCCGAAGTCTCAGAGGGCTGTAACGAATTATGCCTTAACAAATTCCCTTTCACGATCGCTTCGAGAGCTTTCAAACCAAACGAATACGAAAAATTACTGAATAACTTAGAATTGAGATAGTATAATGTGATACAACCCTGAGATGATAAGTCATCTTCAGAATTGAGATATTATCAGGTGATACAATCTTCAGATGAATTTCTAGTCTTGAGACTAGCGCGAATTAATAATAAGTTATCGAGTCGTCCTTAGTTGTAATTAGATTCAAGTGTCTTCTCAAATGATATTAGATTGTGAGATATACTTTTTTATTTAGCCTCGCATAGGGCCCTTCGAAGCAGAAATTGAGGCTTTTTTTGCTATTGATGCGAGATTATCTGCAGCTACATCAGTGTGTCTCTTAGATTTTTTCCCCCCTGTTTCTTGTGCAAAAATACACATCAAATTAAAAATATAAAAAATTAAACAGGGCTAAATAAATATTAACGATTCTACTTGTCAAGCACATTGACAATAGTAAAGAAATGTAAGAACCACATATATAACAAAAAAAACTGCATTGTAAAGCTATAAACATACTCATTATTCAAAATTTCGACTCTGAAAGAGCATATTTCGTTTATAGTTCGAGTTATACTGTTTCAAATGTTTTATAACAAAAATTAGGGAGGAATACCTCCGTATATTGATGCAAATGTCTTCACATATCCAATTTATCTATTTGAAATATGAATTTGATTGCAAAATATACATAGTTTAAAAATTACCGCTAGGTAGTGATAAATTATAACATATTTTAGAAACACAAAACAATAAACAATAATTTATATTGATGTGTGCCACGCCCCTCTCCATAAGACATTTTGTATGGCCAAGCACTATATTTTACGCAGATGGAATTCACACTCTACATACATACAGCAGGGCCTGGAGAATATATAGTGTGTGAAAGTGCATGTGTGATTCAGGGCACATCAGTGCAGTGCAACAGGCATCTGCCCAACCGACTGACCTAGACTCTGCTCCGCGAAGTAATACAAATGCAAATAGGACATTCAATCCTTGGTGAAGGGTTTGTAGTTAACACCCCGTGAGCGGGCAATACGGGTGTAATAAGGATGTTCATTTTTTGTCTCTTTTTTGGTGTCCAGGGCATTTTGTATGTTTTTTGTTGAGGTGATTGTTTTTATTTCCCATCCATGCTGTGCTCATTTCATTTCCACCAGTGTTTTGCAAGTGTATCATCATCAAGGTTTCATGCATAATTTGTTTACAGTGTAACATCTAGAAATAAGCAGGTAAGCATAGCAAGTAGTCATAAGAGGACAGAAAGCAGTCCCTCCTTGGTGTGCAAGCTCGCGCATGCCTCTCCCATGCCAGGTTGGGAGTTCAGTAAGAGTGTCGCACAGAAAAGGGTTGGTAGCGTTTTTTTGTGCACCAGGCACACACAACATTTCGGAACTTATCATCTTTAACGTGCAATAGACTTTTAATAATCTGGAAACAGTTTATTTTCGCCACCCAGTACATCACCCTCAATTCCCTGGAGTTTGCATCGGGTGGGGAATGCATTATTTTATTATTTTTTTCATGGTGTAATCTGTTTCTTAGTGTAACCACCGATGGGCAGTGAAGCTAATCACCAGCATTTTAGTTGCTTCCAAGTGAAATTGTAGAGTCTTTAACCGAATAAATGCAATTGAGAACTGATCAGAGTGTATAGCATTCTGGTAGCCGCAAGGCATGTAAGGGTACGGGCCTTCAGAAAACCCGCCAGAACTGTTGTAAGGATTTTCCAGTGTTTCCAGTGTATCAATGTCGTAAGTGTATAATTGCATTGTGAGTAAATGACAAGGATGTGTGAACAGCACAGATAATCCACAACACGCGATGTAAAAGCATCAGTCATTTCACTGCAAAATTCACTATATCAACAATGCGTGAAACCAGCCCATGGGTTACCATTTAGCAAACAACAAGCAATAATACTACAGCCATTTGACGTCAGTCAAGGTGTCGGAACGGCGGTAGAGGCCTGCCACATGTTCGGGCAAGCCATTTGATGTTTGTCTAATGCGCAGGAGGCTGGCAAACTAGTGCCAAGGTAATGGTCAATAAAGATATTGGTTATGTAAGGAGCAGTGAACATAGTTTTGGAATCTCGGTGGAGATAATTACCCAGGGTGCCAGATATTGTTGGGTTGACAATATCGTGAAGTCGGAGAGCAGTTGTGGACTCGTTCCTCAGGGTCATTCTGCCGACGACCACGGCAAATCCATCAAGTGCAGTTGTTGTCTCCTCGTAGAATAAATTAATACCGACTGAATAACTCCCTTAATTTTTGCATTGTCGGATATCTGAGCTACACACACACCCATGCGAAGCACTGTAATTTATTACGCCGACTCGTGACGATATCCGTTATACTTGCATAGTAAGTTACACTTTGAGAAAATTGGTAGGAGAAGGCCTGTAACTTAAATACCTTGCGGCGAACTGGAAATAAACCACACATGGTAACTCATCACTGCTGCGATTTATTCAGTTGCATGATTACATTCCCAACAGGAAAAGGTTACATTTGGTGCTGCTTAAAAACCCGTCTGCTCGGGTAATATTGTGCAAAAGAAATTAAATAAAGTAAGTATAATTTAAGCCTACTCAGGCGATGTAAACACTGGGTAGGTGTGAGGAACGGTGGAATCTCGGGCAGCTGAAGTACGAAAAGGTCCCAGTATGCTAAAATAACTATTGCTGTGAAATTATTAGTCCATCATGGTGATGGCTACCCGAGCGTGCGAAACACGACCCTCAACTTGGCGTGGCACCCCCCTCGCAAAAATGAACGACTACTAACTTTCTCCGTGTGGCGTGCCTGTCTGGCTTGGCGGTCTGGCACCCCGTGCTGCACTACTTCCTTGCATACAACATTTGCATATCGAACACATACCCTATATGCCGGTTGTTACATATTGCTCCTAAAATTAATCCTGTAAATATTACTCACTATATCAAAACATTGTACTGCATGGATGATGTGATGTGGAGATGAAAGACACGTGAATGAATATTACAGAAAATTACAAAAACACAATTTGAAAACTTCGAGGACTGTGAAGGCATGTGTCTTTTTTAGTTGTGTCCCCTTACGTGAACTTACCTTACCCTTTTATTGCACAAATTAAATAACAAAAATTTCACAGAGTCTATTTTCGGATTCCTGCACCTTGTGCACGTGGTCACGCTCACTCCGCTCTGCACCTCCTTCGTTCCTTGCCACACTGTACTGCACTTGTGCTAGTAGAGTGCATACACACACTGAATTATGGCGCTTGGTGCGGTGGGTAAACAGGCTAAGGAGAAGGGGTCAACGTGGGCATATGTCAAACGCCTCTCCCCTCCCGAGACCATTTGCAGCCGCACACTTCACTGGTAACAGGCCCGCCGTGGACATAGTAAGTAGGTGCTTCTTGCCAGCCGCCTATGTTCTGGAAATTCTGGCTGCTGCTGTCGTTTCGCATGTTCTTGCCATCGTCGTCGTGCTCCCGTGCTCACACATGTATGGCATGCCGAAGGTGGTTGTGGTCGGCGTGCTGAGTAACGAACCTGGTACAAGTTGCATGATCCTATGTCGTCGCTGCCACTGCTGTTGTCCTCGTGTGCAACCCCACGTCTCTGCTGGGAGCTAGGCGGACTAGGGACTATTGGGGGTTGGAGTCACTCTCGAGTGATTCCCCAACTGGTGTTGGCTCCGTTGCATTATCCGTCGTGCTGTCCTACTCGGCGATCGGCGTCTTGTTGACGGGCATCACATCATCTCCTCAGGTACTCCCTCTCAGAGGTGACACCATTGGTTGCAGTTCTGGATCTCTTTGGGTTGCACTGGAATCGTCTGTGCTGTCGATCTCCACATGGCCGGCCGACGGATACGCCCTGAATGGCGCCACTGCGCCGAACGACATCGTTCCTTGGGCACCCACTACTGGTGGTCCTGGGGCAGGTACTGATCCACCTTCTGTGTTTGTTGTCCTCCCCTAGAGCTCGTACTCGACTACAGTATTGTGAGTCTCTAGTTTACGTGCACCTCCTACATTCTTTGCTTGCAACTTCTCTCTTGCTTGTTGTGCACTGTTTCCAGCGGAAGTTGAGGTGGCGTCGGTCCTTGGTTCGAAGCGCCTTCCATCATCCGGGCCTATGTTGTCCTGGCACCTTGGGGATGTGGCCTCGTCCTTGTCCTCTGGTGGGGGGCCTCCTGCGGGAGTTAACGCCCCACTCTCCTTCTCTCTCCCTTGCTCTGTGGGCTCAGCAGGTGTTGCACTATCATGGGTGATGTTACCACTGGCCTTGTTATCATCATGGACATCTCTGAGTGACAGGCATATTGCAGATCGGTGATACTTGCTCGTCCCTCTTCCTATGCAAACATGGTAGGCTGTTGGTCCTAGTCTTTTGATAACCTGGTGTGGACCTGTCCATCACAGAGCGAGCCCGGTGCAGAAGTTTTGGTGAGCTGCCGATTCCGGATGTGCTTTCACGTACACTAACTGTCCAGGTTCGAGCTTGGGTGGGGTCCGGTTGCACGTCGGGGCCGACCCAACCTCGTAATTTTTCTATTTTTCTCTCTTCTCTCTGCTTCTTCCTCTTTCATCTTGACATGCTGTACTTCATACTCTTGCTCTTGCTGTTGCGTGGGCAGTTCCTTTCGCCGGGAAGCTTTCTGTTTTGGCCCTACAGGACATCCGCAGGTGACAGGCCTCTTCGGCGTTCACATGCCGGCAGAGGGTGAAGAGCGCAGCGGAGAGGTGGTCTGCCCAGCTGGTGTGTAACTCACCCACATGGAGCTGCAGTTTTACCTTCAGGTCGTAGTTGTGGCACACCATGGGTTTGGCCTGGGGTGGTACACCGCCATCTTCAAGTGTTGCACCCCCCACCGGGTGCACTTTGCTTGCCACTTTCTTCCGTTGAACTGTGTTCCGTTGTCCGTTAGTACTTGTTTGGGGTAGCCCCACTGGGGGCCAAATTCTCGTTTCAGTACTTGTACAATGTTGGTAACTCTTGCACTGCTTATTTCATAGGCTTCCACCCATCGTGAGAAGTCATCGGTGACAACCAGGATACATTTTTTCCCCTGCAAAGACGAACTACTACTGGCGGGTTTGCTGCTTACAAACCTGTCAGCTCGGGTAATATTGTGCAAAAGACACGAAATATTTGAAGTATATTCTAAGTGTACCCAGGCGATGTAAACACTGCATAGGTGTAAGGGGTGGTGGAATCTCGGGCAGTTGAAGTACGAAAAGATTCCGATATGCTAAAATAACTATTGCTGTGAAATGATTAATCCAACATGGTGATAGCTCTCCGAGTGCAAGAAACATGAGCCCCGATGTGACGGGGCACACCCCCTGCAAAGACGAACGACTACTGACTTTCTCCATGCGGCGTGCTTGTTCGGCTTTGTGGGCTGACACCCCATGCACTTCCTTGCACACAACATTTGCAAATCGGACACATACCCTATATGCCAGTTGTTACATATTGCTCCTAAAATTAACCTGTAAATATTATTTATTATACCTAAACATTGCACTGCATGGATGTTGTGGAGATGAAAGACATGTGAATGAACATTACAAAAAACTACAAAAATACTTTTTGAAAACACTGAGGGCTTTAGAGCTGTGAAGGCAGGTGTCTTAATTAGTTGTGTTCCCTTGCATGAAATTACCTTGCCCTTTGGTTGCACAAATTAAATAACAGAAATTTCACAGGGTCTATTTTCGGGTTCCTGCGCCACACGCACGTAGCCACACTCACTCTGCTCTGTACCTGCTTCGTTCCTTGCCACACTGCAGTGCACTTGCGCTCGTAGAGCACACGCACACACACTCCATTATGGAACCTGGTGTTGTGGGAAAAGGGACTAAGGAGATGTGTTCAACGTGGGCACACATTGTATTATATCATCCGAGGGGCAAAGGTCATCATCAACGGAAGGTTTCGCCAGGGAGTATGGCCTGCAGCAAGTCGAGATCACCAAGAGTCACCATCTACATCAACATCATAATAATTAGCACCACCATCAATGATTCCTGGCACCTAGTCGGTTAATACCATTATTCTCCAAGACCTTCCACCACACTGGTCTGTAGAACATAACCTAACCCCATTCTTGGGGTGCTGTATGACATCATCGACTCGCGTCACCTGCCTGCACAGTGGAGGGTGCAAGCCAGTGCTACCCCCACTATCAACACACTAGCTGAAATGCGATTGATTGCTGCACCGATCATAAACCCCTGATGGCACACACTAATGAGACAGCCATGTGAGGGTAGGGCGCTGCCTCTCCTCCAATGCAGCGCAGCCATGACTCGCATCTCCTGCACCATAAAAGTGGATTTGTTGACAAACAGACCATGACTTGCCGGATCGCCAACAGTGCGCCGGCACTGTATGCCTCGAGTGTTTGCGCCAAATAGTGGTCAACCGCGAAAAGAGGGCAAATATTGACATTCCAGAACATAATGTAACAACTCCAGTGCCACTTAAAGTGGAGAAACAGATTTTCCAAATTTATTGCATACATAATTATTGCAGTAACTTGTTACACAGTGGACAGGGCATCATAATGTTACACTGTACAGCATGTAAAGCCAAACACCATGGCGAGTGTTCAAATGCAGAGTAACTGAGCACCACAGTGGGACATTCACCTGTTGGGGTGTATTACAACAGCAAATAAGAAGGCACAAATCGTATGCGAAACTTATTGACTGTGGAAATACAGTGAGTGTACTTAGTGAACATAATGGAACAGTTGAACAGTGGAATGCAAGTCATAGCATATAATAACAGTAAAAGTGCAGTGATCACACGGAACAGTATCGGCACAGCGAGTGCACTTACATCCAGTCTGGGACTGGAGTGGCATGGGTGTGTGGGAAATTTATCAGCATGGAAAGGAGTCGCCACATGCCCATGCTGCGCACATGACCAAGGTAAAGAAGGCAGTACCACCCATGTAATACACACCCCAGATGCCAACCTTGACCAGCACAGGCATTCCTGGACGACTGTTCCTCACACCTTACAAGGTACGGCATTAGTAGAGAGGAGTGGGCAAGCTGTGTCGGAGTGCAACTCCAAGGGGAAGCATGCTCTTGGTGGCACTCTCTAAACCACTACGGGCTCTAGTGTGAGGAGTTTCGGCGCTCATCTCAATGCCATTTCAAAGGTGTGATTACATAATTGCATGCCCAAAGCAAGATCATGTTAGAGGGACAGCATAATGACGAATCATTAACCACATTTATTATCGGAAAAAGTAATTTGGTCCAGCATTTCCATCCACATTTGCCTGAACGGGAGGTAGTGAAAGTAGTGGCAGAAAAAGCCAGACATGAGTTTCGAGCCACATTAATACCATTGTTTAATTGTACTCACGGAGAATTAATTCATGTTGCAATAATCCTAGCATGCACTCGCGAGCAGCCGCCTCGCGATCGAGTGCTGTACGATGGTGGCATGAGCCACAAGGCGGGAATGAATGTAGACAAAACACAGGGCATACCACAACCACCATGATATTCTCACAGACAAAATCAACAAAAAGTGTTTAAACAGCACACAAGGCCCAACAGTGCATCAGGGTCGAGTGGTCGGAAACCACCTGACAAAAGTGTGATGAGCAGTGCAGGCTGTGTAAACCGTGTATGTAATCCAAACCAACCATCGCAATAACTGTGTCGGTTTTACCCAATGGAGCAATATCACTGGCATAATCAGTGCCCCGACAATCCACACTTGGATCGCGTAAAGGAAGCTGCTGAGAAGAAACAGGGAAACGGATTGCAGGGGTGAAAGGTTAAGATGTTCCCAACACCCCACCTACATCGCAACAGAAACCAGATTTAACACCACAGCAAGCACTCATACAGCAGGTCATTAGTATCCAAGCCCAGTTCATTCGCATTTTAGGTGTAATCAATGGTCAGAAGTGCCATGCACTTATAGATACCGCAGCATCGCACAACTTTGTATGCCCCAGTTTTGTTAACAAGCGAGATGTAACACCTACAAATCACATAATTAGGTTAGCTACTAACGAACACTGCAGTACAGCAATAAGGCAAGCAACAATTTCAGTTAAAGTACATGTTATTGAAACTGTCATGTCTGTTATTGTAACACCGTAAATAAGGCAAGATGCCGTTTTAGGCGTACTGAGGTTCCAGAACAAAATACAATTGTGGAACCAGCAGCCATCGTATCCATTTTGGTGCAAAAGACAGATGTACCATATACAATCTACACTGCTGTCCAACAGATAGTCTAACCGAGGTACAACTAGGGGACTTTGATAACCAGATTCCACCAGAAATCCTATCCATATTTCAACACATTATGAACGAATGCAGAGATGTGTTTGCGAAGCACGATGCTTTAAAATTCACTATGGTTGCAGAGCACGAAATACCGTTAACTGAGGAATCGCCAATCTGTACTAATCTGTGCATATACATACCACAACAGTCACACATAATAAAAAGGCACACTCAAGAAATGTTGATCCATGGCGTAATCGAGCCATCCGATAGACCATACAATTTCGCAATAACACTAGCTTCAAAAAAGATGGGACATGGAAGATTTGTGTGGATCAATAAAGTCACGTGTAGTGCGCTGCCGCCCTACATTATAGTAAAAGACATGTTATGTTCATTAGGGCAAGCAAAAATTTGAACATCCCAAAAATTAAAAAGTGGATACTCGCAGGTACCTGTGAACTTAGAGGACCACAGAAAAACAGCGTTTACCATACCAGATGGCGGGTGATTTCAATTATGTGCTATGTCATTCGGATTGAAATATACCCCTGCTTCCTTCAAATTCATAATGGTACGTGTATTGGATGGCATTATTGGAGAGTATGTGTTAGCGTATCTTTACGTCATAATCTGGTCGAACAACTGGGAAGAGCACGTACCTCACACATCGGTCGTGTTGGAAAGGTTAGCAAACAATTGTCTGACAAACGCAGTAGAGAATTGTCATGTGGGCAAGACAAGTATTGATTGACATTCTAGGGCATGTGGTCTATTAGGAAGGCAACAAACCTAATCAATAGCAATTAAAACTAATTGACAGCTACCCACAGCCACGTGCAAGGAAACCATTTAGAAAAATTTTGGGTTGATAAATTGGTTATGTGAGCACATAGCAAATTTTCCAGACATTACCATACCACTCACAGATTTGTTTTCACCGCAGAGGAGGTTTCAATGGTCAGAGGAAGCAAACAACGCCTTTACTAGCAACAAATGTAAATTACAGACATGTACCACACTCGCATGTTACGATGCTAGTAAACACCTGTATCTTCAAACAGATGCGAGTCAGGAGGGAAACAGAGCCGTACTATATCAGATCGACTACAGTGGGGCGAAGCATGTGATCAATTTCGCTAGTGCCATGCTCGGGTAGATGGAGCGGCGCTACAACATCAATGAGCGAGAATAACTACCGGTCATGTGGACCATAAAGAAATACAGCACTTACCTCGAATATCAGAGGTTCACACTGCGAACTGATAATCAGTGTTAGGTATGGTTGCATAGCATGAAGGAGGCCAGAAGAAAATTGACGAGATGGGCATTACACTTGCAGGCACATGACTTTGTGGTTGAACATGTGCCCGGCAAGAAAAATAAATTAGCATTTGTATTATCACGTACCCCCAACAATAACATGATTGTATGGTACGAAGCAGGAAGGGAGGAAATTCTACCGCGGAAGCACGTGATCCCATGACCGAAGTCTATGTACAACAGATAGATGCAAATGGAAACAAAAAGCTAATCAGTGATGCGTATAGGGAATTAGCACAGGCACAACAAAACTATCTATTCATGTAGACCAAAACAAAACAGTATGTGCAGCATGAAGTAGAGGGGTGGTACATGGTGTAAGAGGGCGGACATTAATCCCAAGTTTTAATATAATTTAAAGCAAACATTAGAAATCAACAGTAAAAGCTAGGGCATTTATTTGGTATATTTGTGACATAGTTTATTCACGTAAAGTTAGGAACTTAAGTTTCACAGAGAGCCCTAGTTTTTTCCCTAGATATGCAAGGAGTGATCGAGGCACTAACAACTAGCAGAGGTCACGAGTGTTAGAAATCAGACACAGGAGTACGTAAGGATTCATGGGCAGTGATATCTCCGCCTTAGAAATCGAATTTGGAATTACACTCTCTGCTCGACTCCAAGCCAGTGGTTCGCAGCCGAGACATGCAGTTCCTTGAAGAGGCATTAGTGCCATGTTAATGAAATTCTGTATAGGCAGGCCAGCGGGCTGCCAGAGAGAGCAGCCACATGTTGTAAATGACAGGCGGTAACCTCCGCATAATAATTCCTCATTAGAAGATTGTGTGTGCCCTTTGTATAGGTCACCCATGTGACTCGCCTTTCTGGCGAAGCACAAGCCGCTGCACCACTGAATGTCAATCTCGCGAAAGCGTGCAGGATGTCATGCATGCTGGCCAAAGTCATTGCGAGAAGGGGCAGGGGCTGCATGCGCGATGACGGAAGGAGACTGTATAAGCTCTCGACCTTCCTGCCCTGTGGCCATTGGTGATTCACCATTTGGTCAGTCATTCAAGACGGAGTCCACATGGAGCATCTCTGAAGACTGCAGCAATCTGTCTGCGAGATGGGTCGCCCAATTGTCGTGTGGTGTAAGTAAACTTTAACCTAATGTAAAGATGATAGACATAGGGAGCACCTCTCATTTAATGAATTTTAATGAGAAAGATTGGAGTTACATCTTTGGTTGAATGAATTGGCACTTCAGTAATATTCGCATAGTATTTGAGAATAGCTAAGTTAGTATATTAATCGTGGAATTTCAGAGTATAATTGTCTGAGGTAATGGAGGACGAGTCTCCTAAATCATTGAAGGAAGTTTGGCCCTGCACATCTTGTAGACAGAGCCATCATGCAACCGCTTTCTGGGAAAGAAACAGAGTAGTTAAAGATTGATAGATATACGTCGTACTTCACAAGTATTGATTCTGCTTTTGGAGCAGCTTGAGATAAGTAGCACAGGCGATGGCATAGAAGTATGAATAGAGTTTAATTTTCATTTCATTATTTACAAAATGTAAAGGCATCTGAATATTGGTTATCATTAGGCAGAGAATACGTGATGTTTAATTCATTTACGAAATTAATTAACCAAATGTGAGTAGTGATCAATCGCTTTTAAGGACTATTGTGGGAAGTCTACAATGCTCGCAAATAATGTAAAGTGTAGCTAGGGTGAATTTACACAATGTATGAATTAGTGTTGTAGGGAGAATGTAAGCTTATTTTATCAGAGTAGTCAGGTGGAATAATGCAAACATAAGTGAGTGGTTATAGTAAGTTTGAGAATAAAAATGAGTCTAATTTTAAAATTTTGAGTTTCCCTTGGTAAGGAAATGGATATATCCCCGAATGCCCCTTGTACTGCTAGATGTGAGAATTGCAGAACTATATAATCTGTAACTCCTCGATGGATAGTGAGTGGACAGTCAGATATCTGCCATGAATATAGAGAATATCTACATTTAATAGAATTTAAAGTAATCTTTAAGCGAGGTTTTTACTGCACTATTTGTCGAACAGTTCTGCGTAGAAGCAGAAGTGGTCCCGACTAAGAAGACTAAGGTAACTGAACTGGTGCTGTATTGTAGGGTTAAATATCCTGAAATTAGTTTCAGGAATCCTTTCATTAAATTTACCAGTACTCATTGAAACTACCCAGGCAGGCACGTACCACAGGTCCACGCTCATCCGAAGAGAAGCCCTACATCAGCCTTAATCCTCTGTACCAATTTCCATCATAACATCCTGGGTGCAGATCGGGGGGGCATATTCTAACTGCCTGGTGGCAGCAATATATCCGTACTTTCGAGCTGCACATTAATTGGACCCCTTACCATCATATTGGGAATGATCGAACGTAGATAGCCACCCAGCCTCATGACAGTAGTTAACAACAGGTTGGAAACAAGTTCAGCACAACAACCCGGGAGGGGAGAGTGTTTGTCCCCACGTCTGCGAGGGATCATGTACTCGCTTATCCGCACAGCAGCAGTGTGGTGGGACACCCCGGTGTTGAGCGGACCATTAAGTATGTGCGCTAGCAGTTTTTTCTGAATAGGAGCGTAAGGCAGTATGCGCAACAGTGTCATATATGCAACTTTTTTAAGTCACGCAGGCCAAATTGAAAACCACAACAAAGGCCACGTGTTCTGCACAAGCCTTTTGAGACAGTATGTATTGATTTCATGGAACCGTATCCTAGGACAAAAGGGGGAAAATGTTTCCTGTTTGTGGTTATGGATAATTTTTTTAAGTGGACAGAAGCATATCCCACGAGCAGTGCAAGGACAGGCAACATTGTGCAAGCATTAGAACAACAGTTTTTCGCATTGTGGGATTTTCCAAATAATATTCTCACTAATAACGGTACATATTTTACCAATGGAGAGAGTTGTGTATCTGGTGGGGGTACACCATATTGTAACGTCGAATTACCACCCCAGAGCAAACCCCATGGAGCACTGGAATCAAGAGGTTAACACACAGTTACGACTCCATGTGGTGGAGCAACATGCGACATGTACTGAGAACTTGCCCGCTACCTTGTCCACTCTCAGTCGTCGCATCATTGCAGCAACGAGCAAGTCACTCACCGAAATCCTGTTCGGATGCATCCTATTACTCCTGGGAGAAGCCAGGTGCCCATGTGTCGATGATAACATCGAATTACCCAACAGTTTCGTGAAAAAACAACAATGCCACCAGCATGTACGGGAAGTGTGAGAACAGTATAGATTTGATCAACTGTATATTGGATCAGAAATCAACTATCAAATTACAACAATAACACACCACAAGGATGAATTCCTCCTAATAAGTTTACTGTCAACTGTCAGTCACACATGTGTATTTATAGGTGCTGTTATAACTTCATATGTGTTGTTATAACTTCATATTTCTGGGTCGTTTGGTGCAAGGCAATTACTAGGTGTTTGTACTCGCATTTCTTTTATGGCACTAACGATTTATAAATTATTATAGCTCCAACATCTTGTTACGACTAAATGTTATCTATGGGTTAGTAAAAAAAAAGGAAGAACATAACATAAACCAATTATTATGGCATGCCCCTTGCACCAATCTATGCTTCCAACCAAAACAAAATTAATATATTGCTGCTATGCAGTGTAGATACAGCAAATTGTTCCGATTTTTAGAAATCATTCCAGAACGTTCCAGTTAATCAAAAAGTAACCTTTCTTTTTAACATTTCATTAGGAAGGATTCATAACACGATGGCATAGCTTTAGGTCATCTGAGGGATGGAGGTTGGCTGACTGGAATTGATGTATCGATGGTTACCAAGTTAGAAGGCACCAGTGCGGAAAGAACAAGTAAGGATGGGTCAGGGTGCCTACGACCCAGAGTGTTCTCCTGTGATGATCCTCCATCTGCTGGTTGCTATCGATGCTGATGATTCTAAAATTCAATAAGGCTACTCTAGTAAGGGATATTGTAGCTCTCCTTAACACTTTGCTTACTTCTGTAAGATTGTTTGAGGCTATCTTAAAGCCTTAAGCAATATTTTATAAAACCATGAAAACAGGTAAGCAGTCGATATGCGGCTGGAGAAATAATACTTTCGAGTAGTCATCACACAATGACCCTTGTGTGGGGCACTGACATACAAAATCTCCATTAAGTGGGAGAGCACTAATACAGCAAAAACAGCGTGAAGCCGAAAATGGTTTTGAGTTGTGAAAATTACGACTCGGTCGTGTAACAAACAGACAGTGACATGGGGTGACATTATCTCCGGGTGGAAAACAAACAATGACATGTTCCAGAAAGTTAATTTAATGCTATTGCAATTACACGATAAGTCACAAATAAAGGAGAGGCCATGCGAGATGTTCACCACACGAGATGACCATGCTGCTACTACTGGCTGGGATTGTGTGTAACCCGCTCACTGGCTAAACATTCCCACATATGTCACATGATCATAATTTAATATAAAACTTATGATATTGAATTAAAATGAAATATACATGGCACTGTTACTGGGATGAGGCCACATTAAAACACTTGTAACTTTAAAGCGAAACACACACACAAAATATAAAATAAAGTATTAGCACTTACATCTTTTTTTAAATTTTTCTAAACCTAAAAGTGCATACACTTTCAATGGGAGCTATTGTCGCTCTTAGCCCATTGTTTGTAAAGTCTGATATATCTAAATGCTGCGAAAATAATAACATCTACTTTACAATATCTTACACTAACAGAAGCACATGTTCTATATTAGAATAACATTTTAGGTTAGCTTGCCATGTGGTTGCATCACTAAGAACATCAGTGAGCGGTACAAAACAGCACCTAACATCAAAATATTATAAATTGGCTATGATACTGGAAGATACAGGATGATACTGACTATAGATATAAAGACAATTATTATACACAAAAATGCTTTTCCACGCAACAACCCTATTTCTAGTACTGTATGAGAATATTATAAAGGATACTGCGTGGACATGGACGTGGAAGTGCTGTATGAAAATATAATAATTAATATGCACATGACGGACACAAAAATATAACCCTTCTCACAAATTAGACTAACACTTTTAAAATAAACAATACACAAATCCCTTTCGAATAAAATTCACCGCACTAATATTAAAACATTTGAACGCTGTAACAATTTTTAAGTAAATTAACATTTTCAAGTGCACATGGCTCACAATACTCTAAACAATACACATTATTTACTCTCTTAAAATGAAGCACTGCACATCTTAAATTAAAAAGGGCATGAAAAATCACAAGAAATAATATAATTATACATTAATACACTGGATTGGTGCACACACACATGCACACGTGGAACACTGGTTGGTACCCACTGCTGCCCTCGCATAGCATTGTGATGAACTGTGGTGCTGTGCTGGCGATGTTGTGAATGGGCTTGGGGCTAATATGTGGTACACATACCCCCCCCCCTACTACCTTATTGGAGATGGTTCACTCGTCCTTGGTGGTGCTCCCTCTTCCCTAATCTGCAACAGTTGACAGGCAGCCAGAGTTTATTCCAAGGATACAAATTGTAGTTGCTGTGTTGTTGCTGTTGTGTTGGTGGGCGAGGCTGCTCTTACCGTGCTGGCGGCGGTGGTGTGTGACTGTGTGAGGTGCTGGTGTGTGGCTGCAGGCCATGCTCATTGCACGTCTGTCCCTGACTCGTCACTGCTGTTGTGACTGTCAGCTGGAAGTGGGCGGCGTAAGCCATGAGAATGGGCGTCCCCAACACAATCAACTGGTGTGCCTCCTGAGCTAGAGGCCGATGGTCCCACAGATGATGCAGATGATGTACGTCGTTTGTGAGGCATAGCAATGCTGTCAGGGGGGTCGCACACCTGGTAATCCTGGCCGTCCTCAGGTGGCCCACATGGTTCGTCTTCTGCGACATCATAAAGGACTGATGATGGCAGCTGTATGATGTTCGATGGCACAGAGTGGCTGATTGTCACAGCGTTATCAACTGGATTCTTTAAGGACTTGGAGGCATTAAGCATTTCAGCTGTCAACGTATTTGGTGCATTGCTGTCATGATGATTAGTGGATGCTGAATAATCAGTGTCAAGGGGCAATGCTGTAGAAATATAGCCCCTATCACCTTCCGATGAAGACAGGTCGACGCCAGGTGTCGCGATGCTCGGACTGGCTAGCTGCAATGCATCGCGTTGAAAAATGGCAGCTCGCATTGTACTAAGTCACACTTTGTAATAGGTGTTTCCCATTATTTGTGTGTTGGATTTGGGCTGCTCCAGCATTATTTGAAGCCCACACAAAACCCCTCCTGACCGGCTGACTGGGGGATCGGCACTGGTGTAGACCCGCTAGTCTGGTTGGTGTTTGGTTGGAGTGGAGGGGGTGTCTGGCACCCATTGTGACACATAGAAGTGCTGGTTCTCCCTAGCCTCTTACATCACCTGTTACATCTCTCCTCTCTACTTTCCCTCTCCACTGGGCTGCTGGTACGCTCTCTTGCCTTGCTTCCGAATTCGATAGAGAGGGGAAGGTCGTGGCCTAGTAACAGTTCGGCTGGTGTCTTGTGTATGGCAAGATTAGTCCAGGTACGTAGCATGAATAGAGCGAGGGCAGCTGTTCCACACAGGATGTATGGTTATCACCCATGTGCTGACATAATTGTGTTATCAACTCCTGATTACTTCATTCCGTCGGATTTACCTGTGGATGATAAATCACTGTTTGTGTGGTGTCGCACGCCTCATCTTGTGAAAAAATTTAGTCACGAACTTCCAATAAACTGGGTTTCATGGTTGCTCAGTATCATCTGCGGGTAACCCCAGTGGGCTAAATTTGAATTTCAATGACTTTTCCCACTGTGCCCACACACTCGAAACTGGGTAAGTCTCTATCCAACCCAAAAATAAGTCGGTCACTATTACGATGAAGTATTTGTTGGTGTATGTGCATGGGTAGGGTTCCATTAATTCGAGTGCTATGGCTTCGAAGGGTTCGGTAGGCACTCTCGGCTGCTGTTGTTGGCTGCCATCCGCACATCGACTTTTGTACCGGTTGCATGTGATGCACTCGCTTTCGAAAGTTCTCTCATGTACTGACACTTCCAGCCAATGGAAATACTTCAACACATAATGTCATGTTTGAACTGTGCAGGGTGGCCTGCAGAGTAACTGAAATGCACAAACCGTATTACCAAGTTTCGTGCAGCGGCTGGAACATAAACATACTACGTGTCACTGTTTACATTGGCACTCGACTTTATGCATTGATCAACTATGTGCCAGTTATTAACTTTATGCTGTGCGCACATAACTTTCCACTTACTTGAGGTCGGGCATCTTACCTGTCCATCGATGGTGCATTCTCATAATATGAACAATGTGGGCATGGCTGGTATAACTGTCATGTTGGCACATTGCAATGTGGGCATGGCGAGCATGTTAACATGTGGGGAGGAGGGATGTTAGGCCACTCTCCCATTCCTCCTTGTCGCATGCCACTGATTCGCCTGATGTGTGGCATAGGTGGTCAGCCTGCCGGTTATCGTCATCAGCATTGTGCTGCACCCCGAAATTGTAAGTCTGAAGTATAAGTGCCAAGCATGTGAGTTTGCTGCGGCTTTCTTTCATAATGTGCAACCACAGTAGGCAGCAGTTGGCATTATTACTCGAGGAGTTGGCAGTACTTCTTCAAACTCCACACTACAGCAAAGAACTCTCGCTCATTGGCATCATAATGCTGCTCTATTGGGCCGAATTTTGCACTGCCAAAGTAAATCATTTGGCATGTGCCGTCATCTGTGAGCTGGAACGACACCATTACAAGGCCATTCTCACTCGTGTCCCTTTGCACGTAAAGATGTGGGGATGGGTCGTATCGAGCGAGTGCTGAACACACTTGGAAGCAGTGTTTCAACTCCACAAAACTGTCTTGTTGTGCGTTTGACCATTTTAACCAGACAATTGGATACATTAGGTCAGTGAGTGGTATGGTGACGATGGCGAATTCTGTGATGTACTCCCTTAACTAGTTCACCAGTTCAAGAACTTACAATGTTGCTTGTAGGTAGTGGGAGTTGGGTGCTCTTCGATAAGGTTGAAGCTGTTCTGGAGTGTGTCTGCGGCCATTCTCGCCCACTATGTTGCCCAAGAATTGAATGTCTGCCTTCCCAATGTAGCTTTAAAAATAACTGAATTTATATAGAAAAATGACAGTTGATCTTCTAACATTGTGAGGTGAACATCGATTTGGAAGCACTCTTGTCACACCACGAAGATGCATTGCGAATACGAAGGCGTGCCTTTGAGCTCAGCGATCATGGAGCCACGACCTGCATCATCGCTAACATAGAATTTCCAGTGCTGACCCTACAATCGAGTTTTCACCTATGATCGAACGACATTGGTCTCATATAGTTCGTGCAAGGAGATACATTAAAGGAACATACTGAGATCTGTAAGGATTCTTCTACTGGGAGTCAGCAAGTGTTCCTGGCAATACTTCTTGTTGCATCAATGGATACCGATTCGATGGGTGATTATGATGATAGGGCCTCCATGGGTATCTGTGCTGTGCAGGATGTCACCGTGCAAAGGCATTCGACATCGCCATCCTAGATGGACTAGTATTTTTCCCTGTCTGCTGATGACCTTGTGTATCCTTCTACATTTCAGGGCCAAGCCTTCACAGAAATATTTGGCAGCTGTGGCAGTTTGTGTGCTGTCACGTATACTAGCTGTCCGGGTTGAAGTGCTGTTGGTGGGCGAATGGTGGCAGTTTACCATTGGGAAACATATTCATTCTGATACTCATGCACCTGCTGTAGTGCCTTCCCACAGCAGAACCTGCGGGCTTCACTGCTCTTGGGGTCGTTAGCATGACCTTGATGTGCATGAGCGAACTCCTCAGGAAGCAGAAGTTGACAGCCTTGTAACAGCTCAGTCAGTGTTTTTCCTGTTGCCAGAATGACACGAGTTTGTAACGTGAACAAAGCTGCCAGCAGATGTTCAGCCCAAGATGCGTGATTGTCACCCAACCGCAGCCACAGTCGTGTTTTCAGCTGTTCACTGAACTGCTATGTTGGATTGGTACATGGATGAGAAACAGATATGGTGTTATGTAGGACTTTCCACCTTGTGAAGCACTCGCACTAATTACGCTCAGTGAACTGTGTGCCATTGTCTGACAATACACATGTGTATCCATAACATGAAACAAATTCAGTTTCCAGCTGTTTCGCAACACATTTTGCACGCACACTAGAAATATGTTAGGAGAGGAGATCAGTCACAACAAGAATGGACCTCTTTCCCGTTGTGCTACATGGTATAGGTGCATCAAGTACAGAGCTATAGTCTCGAACGTTTCTGTGGGCAAGCATGACACTTGTTACTGGATACCATCAGTACAGCGGTTTTTAGGACAGTTGCATGCAACACACACACACGAAGATAATGGCACGTCTCCCGAGAAACTCCTTTCAAGTAGAAATGCAGGTGGGCATTATGCCGTGTTAGCGGTGTACCTGGGTTACAGGCTGTCTTTGTGCCATACGCGAACTGTAGCACAAGTCCCCATGCAGTGCATGGCACATAGATAGCTCAGTGCTCGTCACTATTGTAGGCACACATTTACAAACGTCCATTTACTACACACCATCGCTAGTTTGTTTCTGTTGTTCACTCTTTCACCAGGTTTTGTATTACTGGGCGAGTTTGTTGTGCTTGAATTACATGCGTGTAGATATCTGTAAGTGTAGAGTTCGGGGAAATGGCAGTCAGCTGTGCACACATAACTGTGTTGTTGCTAGTGGCCGATAACTTCACCGGAAAGGATAGGAGAATTGCTTCCCACTCTGCCTCGTCTACCACCACTGTGTCACCCGGTGACCTTGATAGCACGTCGGTCAGTTTATTCTCGGCTTCTGACATATGTTAATAAATAAGGAACAAAGCCCCGTGCATGAGTTTACTGCGAGCTTCCTTCGTATTATTTAACCAGACAAGACATATGTTATCTGTTAATAGTGGGAAGCATTGATACTCCATGAACTGCCTGTAACATTTTACTAACCAAACCACAGCTAGGCATTCTCATTCGGTTACTACATAGCAATGTTCTACAATACTGAACTTGGTACTACTGTAGTCTATGATACGTTTGCTGCCGTCATCACTGAGCTGGTACAGGACAGCGCCTAGCCCACCTTCACTCGTGTCTGTTTGTAAAAACAAATAATGTCTTTGGTAGTGTCATGACAGGGAAGGGCAGTTGCAGAAAGTAGTTTTTATTTCAGTAAAGCTCTTGGAATGTTCCTCAATCCACTTGAATCTTTGAGCAGGTTATAACAATTTGCTTACTGGAGATGTCATTACTGCAAAAGTTTTAATATAATCACATACCCAGTTAATAAGGCCGAAAATTTTATGTAACTGTTTATGTGTGGTTGGATGTGTGTAATCTTCAATTACATTCAGTTGCTCTGTGGTGGAGTGGCTACCGTTCTCACCAACAAGGTGACCATAAAACTGAGTACATGCCTTCCTGAGGTGACATATCTTGTTTGTGAAAGTGAGATGGTTTATGGCAAGGCTTTCAAAAACGAGTGATAGCTGTCGCACATGACCTTCCCATGACTCGGACCAGATTACAACATATTCAAGATAGACCATTGTGAACTCACCTAATTATCCGTCGAACACTTGTCCCCATCATGGACTGAAATGTTGCCGGCGGAGCAGTATTCTGAACTGGAACCGGCATCCTTCCGGAGCAGAGAAGGCAATCTTAGGACGATATCTGGGTTTGAGAGATATCTGCCAGTAGCCCATGTGGAGGTCAAGTGACATTAGGACCTTGGCACAGCCTGAGCTGTTTAGTGCGTCTTTGACGCTGGTGAATAGAGACTACACATTTTCTGTAATGAGAATGAGAGGTGCAGAATCACCAGGTCCTGTCTTTTTTGGAGCTAAGATGATTGCAGAATTGTAGGCAATACTAGCCGGTTCAATTATTCCTTGGTCTAGCATTTCCTGAATTTGCTCCTTAATGAATATGGTGTTGATGTGGTTGATAATGGTGCAGTGTATACTGGTTTTGACTGTGTGAGAGGGATACAGTGTTCTGTCACATTGGTTCGACATAAGGGGTCGGTGGCAGCAAAATGTCACTGTGTTCACATAGCATGCACTGGATTACATCATGCTACTTGACTGGTACAGCATTGCCGAGTTCGTGCAGCTGCACACCCAGGATTGCACTCAAGTTCAATGGATATAAATTATATACAGCCCCACATTACTTCTGTCAAAAGTGGATTCGCCTGGCAGCTGGTTCTACCACTATGTTCTGCTCGGTTCGCCGTGGTATGTTAAAAATTTTATCCTCTTGCAAGTCATTAAAAAAAAAAAGGTGTTGTTAGTTCAAAGTCCCGAATATGCACTGTTATGTTTTTTCGCCAACTGCTTCAACCAGGGTGGGGGAGGGGTGGCAAGTTGCACAGTTTAATTTGTTGATTTGGTTTTATTTTGCTCACATCCACGAGGTTCACATGGACAATTATGTGAAACAGAGATATGTATTACAGTGTAGCACTGTTTATTGTTTAAAGGAACAGGAATATGGATCACTTGATTTTTACTGCTGTAGATTTGTGAGATGAGTAATTGTTGCAGAGTCTGTCCAGGTTCACTATTGCTTACCTGGGAGTAGGTGACATATGCCGTTTAACCCCTCTCGTTAGTTTCATGGCGGCTGTTTTCCATCACGCGTTTTGGCGGTGTGGTTTGGACACTCATCATGCCAGTTCATGTGCTCACCTTCACAATACCAACAGGTAAACGGCAGTGGGCTATGTACCGAACGTGTTTGCACAGAGTCGCTCTGATCCTTTTTACCCAGAATATGCATGTCACTGGGATTCGAGGTTCTGCCATATTTGTTAGGTTGTTCCGAATATTTATCTTCGGTCTCCTTCATCCCCAATTTCGCATCACTATCACGGTACCGATGCAGTGGTCCAGAATCGTGGCGCGGCTGGGCAGGTGTTATCGACAATGTTTGTCCTAAGATCACTAATGACCTCATAATGTCATCCACTGGGTAATGAATAAGCGGAGCGGGAGCAACCCTGAATCGTGGTCGCGCTGTAAGTGCTACCACCCAGAGATATTCGTTGGTTGACATCTGGGCAAGATACATCTGTACGATGTTGATTTACTGCATAGCAAATGTTGAGATAAGCTTGTCAGCTTTCTGTACTTCGAGAATTACATGGATTCGTGCTTGCAGGGAGCTGAAAGTACATGCAAAATGGCATTCAAAAGCATTTCGGAATTCTTCCCACATGATGACATAGTGTGAAATGCCACACCTCAAAAGTATTGCTTCACACAAGTATGTCGCAGTCATTCACACAGCTGGGCCAGTCTACCTCCTTGACACTATAGCAATTCAGCCTGCTGGTACAGTTATGCAAGTAGGCCGATGGGTCATCGATAGGTAGCGCTGCAAACCCAGGTAGTGATTGGAAACCGGTTGAAGTAGTGTGAGCAGGGCGGTTGTGGACCATGAAGTGTTCAAAGGGTTAAGTGCCCCCCAGAGGGTTAATGTGTCAATCGCACCTGTGTAATCTCACCTGGATAAATCACCTGGATTAATTATAGGTATGGGGTTAATTACAGGTAAAGGATTAAGTTTACCGATCGGATTAAACCTATTAAAAGGGTTAAATAGAGTGAAAGGGTTAATTGAGGTTATGTTTGATGTGTAAAAGTTGTAAGGGTATATTGTCACACTGGAAAGATGTTGTATTTGGTGAAATAGTAAGAGATTTTTTTTGAGTATTTTTGTTAAGATAATTTTGCTGTAATAGGAATTCCCCCTTTTTTTCCCTTTTTTTTTTTGTTAATGAATTTAATGTTTGGTTGTGTTTCATATCAGTATTGTCGTGTCTTTGGTTAATTCTTATATACATTTTAATTTGTGCTTTTGTTTTAAAAAGCAGGGTAGGTTAATTATTTTCAGTCGGGACTTTGTTTTTTTCTCTTTACTTTTGTTCGGGTCTTTGGAGAATGCTCCAGATGGTGTGCTAGTAGCTGCAACTTTTTAAAATATCATCAGGACCGATGTTTTTAGATAGATGCATGAAAGAATTGGCACTGCTGTGAAATCCAGCAGATTCCTGATATGCAGGAACAGTTTCTTTGGCGAGTTTCCCGAAGCTTCGAGACACCTCATTCCAGATGTTTTCGAGGCCAAGCATTGAGCTTACACAGACGAGGCTTTGTTCTTAAGCCAGCAGCCATGGAGTTTTAGGGCTGTGAGAGGGGAAGGAGGTAGGCTGGTAGCCTTGATCATCCAAGGTGAAAGGAGGGAATGCGGAGGAGGTCTCTAGTATCACATGATTGTCAGGTGAAATCTTGGCACACCCTGAGTGGCCGAGGCCAATGACGCCCCAGAACAACAAAAAGAGGAGTGAGAGAGAGAGAGAGGAAGAGGTGGCGATTCGAGCACTTTTTGAGATTTGAGCCAGATAAATAGTCGGGTCGAGGAGGTCGGAGGTGAAGGAGCTCCAGCAGCAAAGAGGCCAGCAGCAGCCAAGGAATCTACAGTAACAGCAAGGGAACCAGCAGCAGCTACAGCACTGCAGAAAATCCAGCCAGAAGGGACACGGCCTGCCCAAGAAAATATGAAGCAAATCCCGGCAAGCTTCCAGCCAGCAGCAGAGCATTAACAAGAGCATCAGAGCAGCTACAGCTTCAACACCAGTATGGCCGTCGCTGGGAAACCTAACGATGTCAACAAAGGGGGCGCACCAATCAATAACAATACAGAAGTAGGGGTCAGACCCCCAAAGCATAGCACGAGCTGGGTCAGTGACTGCTGAAGTAAGCAAACAGGCAGGTCGTGTCCAATCAGGCAAAGAAAGTGAGCCAGATTTGGACCCCACCCCAGGTGATACACACTCTTTGGGGCTAGTCCGTCCACACTTTGAGGGTCCCTGGGGTGGAGCAGGTGCTCAAACATCATCACTACAGTACAGCCAATCCAACCAAGCCAAAACAGACAAAATCAGGACACCCACAGAAGACAGTCAATGGACCTCAGCACCCGGTAAGCATAAGAGCAATAGGGAAGAAAGTAAAAACTGTAAAAGCAGAACAACAAGCAAACCTCCCCACAATATTTTGCCAGTCAACCAAAAGGGAAAAAGCTACCAATAGTGATCACTGGTAATGATAACTTCAGGAAAATCCCACCAACAATAGCAAAATAAACAAACAACAGGGCATCAATGATTTCCACCAAACTAGGGGGGGGGGATCGAAACAAAAAAACGAATTTGACTACAATAGAGTACTGCTAGAGTTGAGGCAAGCCAACATACCACACATTGCTCTCCACACAAACTCCACTGATGAATAAAGAGGAAGAGAAAGAAGAGGAGCAGGAATAATAGGAGGAAGAAGAGGAGGAAGAAGCAGAGGAAGAGGAAGAAGTGGAAGAGGAAGTGGAGGAGGAAGAAGAGGAGGAAGGAGGAAAAGTGAAAGAAAATCCAACTGCTGATGACAGAAAACCGGTTGCAATAGTAATAAAAGGGCATAGAAATTTCCTGAAAACTTCAAAACAAATAGCACAGGCCACAAGCAACCTTGTAACACTAGTTTACAGCAAACAAGGAGGCAGAACAAGCACAGTAAATAAAGAAGACAATGAAGAAATCATTCTCATCTTAAAGCAAGAAAACATACCTTACTTTATCTTCAAACCAAAACCCACAACATTTACAACAGTACTAAGAAGTTTCATTCCCAAAACAAATGAGCAGGAACTGAGTGAGCCACTCGAAGGGGAGGGAATATAAACCACCAGCATCAAACAAATGAAAAAGAGGACAGAAACACAGGAAATGATGCCAATGCCACTGCACATCTTGCAAGCACCTTTTCACCAAAAAGAGACACTCATCAACCTGACAATTATAGCAGGTGTCACAGTATCAACAGTGCTATACCTAAGGAAGAAAATACCTCTGCAATGCTATAGGTGCCAGGAATTCGGGTATTACAGCAGAAGTTGTGGGCAACAGGAAATATGTGTCAAATGTGCCTGAAACCACCACAGTCATTTCTGCGCAAGAAACTCAGATGCCAACATGCAACTGAAGTGCGCAAACTGTGGTGAACCTCACTCGGCAGGAGATAGAACCTGCAAAAAATGGCAGGAGGAATTAAAGAAACGAGCCAAGCAAAATTACGAGCAAAAAGCAAAAAATACAGGAAGCAAACAATCCGATCAATCAATAAACAACTTGCCAGGCCTTCTACTAACGTGGACACAAAATCAAGGGCAACAGAATAATCCCAAGGAAAGCGAAGAAAAGGAGGACTTTCCTCCATTAACAAAACAAGTCACAACCAAACCGGGTACAATCAAAGAGACCAGCCAAGAAGAAATGTTACTAAACAACATGCAAGAAGCAATTAGCTTCATGAAAACAACAGAATTCCAAAAAGTCATCAACACATTATTTAAAATAAAGGTAAACGCAGATGCCCCCAATGCACAAGGCAAATAAAACACCTTTTTATTAGGACAGATAGAGACCATGTACGTGCCAGAAGAAAACAGCATTCCGGAAAAATTAAAGAAAACAAGAAGTCAAAGAACACTGCTAAGAAAACACACCAAGAAGGTACACAAGAAAAACAAACAAAAGAATCTCACCATAAAAACCGAATCAGAAGAGGAAAACATGGAAGTGGTTCCAGTTGAAGACTTGCCCGGGTACTAGGTCACAATGAAGAACACACACATAGGGACGGATCGTGAGAAGGAGCCAAAGTAGGGAATCGCCTGCCAGGGCCAGTGCCGGTGGTGAGTATCACCCTCGAGCGCCACGCTAGCCGGATGGGCCTGCCAGGAACCCTAAAAACTGGCAAGAGGCCACAGCCCAAACAGGGAAACAGCGAAACAGGACACACACGCCAGCTAGCAGGCACACAACGTATATCACATCACACAGGTTTTCACCCCCCACACCAGTCATACCATCGCAGGCTTTTCTTACAACTTTTGTATATTATTATATTACTAATTGTTTTATTTTTCTTAAGGTAAATTTTGTAATTAATACACAGATTGAAGGCAGATCCCACCCTCCAGGTTAGGAAAATAAATGCATTTGGAGTGAAGTAGGGAAGTCTCGCCTGGGTGCATATTTTACCCAGGAGGGGGTAGGTTTAAGGTTAACGGTCAAACATAAACTAGATTAGGACCGGGGCAACACTCGACACAAATAAGAAAACAAATTAAAATTATGAAAAAGAAATAAAAAAATTAATAAAAACCAAATAAATATTTACTAATTAAAAATCAAATAAAAATTAGCTTTATATGTAGGATTTAGTATTTACTCTACGTTAGATCTAAGTTTAACACCAGGTAAGGGATCAAACCCCATATCAATAATGCAGGAACATTTGATTACCAAGCCCATAGGCAGAAAGTAAAGTTTGCTTCAACCAGGTACTCCATTAAAAATTGCAGGGAGCTCCGATGAGCTTGGCTTGTAATGAAACAAGTTCTGGGACTCAAGCAAAAAAAAAAAAAAAAAAAAAAAAAAAAAGGTGGCAGTTGTGGTTTGTATGTCGTGCGGGAGTCAGCAAGATGGCGTGATCGTGTGAGGCAGCAGTACGGCGGCCTTGGAGGAGGGCCAGGAATACACCAGAAAAATGAGCTAAGTTTTTGTTGAATTTTCTTTTGATTGATTGGGGCATTCCTTCAGAATTCTCTGGAGGAATGGCCCCAGTCAACCTATAAATAGTCTATACTCTAAGATAGTTTTAGCAAGTTTTAGTCAGTCTGGTTGGTCGTGTATGTCAGACGAGTCTAGTGGTCATGTGTGTGTGTGTGTGTGTGTGTGTGTGTGTGTGAGAGAGAGAGAGAGAGAGAGAGAGAGAGAGAGAGAGAGAGAGAGAGAGAGAGAGAGAGAGAGAGAGAGAGAGTACTGTTGTTAGCCGTGGGCACAATCTTAAGGCAAGACTGTCTCTTTTGTGTTTTAGTCGTTTTTGTTAGATATATTTTTGTGTCTTTCATAAACCCTGGTCTAGTTGTTAAAGTATCTCGTGGAAATAAATGTTGGTTTTTCAGTTTGGCATTAGGCCTATTACTCGATATGAGCATTTTTGTTTGTAGGTCAACCAAATAGTAATCATTTGTCAATCGTGTATTCTAATCTGCAGTGGTAGAATCTATGTCGAGTTGTTTTGCCGATTAGTTAACCTGATCGACTTTGCTTGGTGGCCAAACCTTCAGAAAATCGTATGTTTAAACTAGATGTTAAGTTCGGTTAGATGTATTAGTCTTTCAGAAGTATGTACAAGGTGACGGTTAAATAAATAAATAAATATATATATATAATATATAATATATATAATATATATGTATATATATATATATATATATATATATATATATATATATATATATATATATATATATATATATATATATATATATATTATAGAACCCAATAACATTTAATCGTTTCATTTGTCCATTGTTGTTTATTATAATTTTTTTGCGACTGGGCGTCGCTGACGTTTATACCCGAGCCATTTGTTTATTGGTGTTTTATCTCACAGATTCTCTTCATAAGTAAATGACCTAAACATGTAGAGTTATAAAAAGGGCCTTATTAAATAAAATGAATGTTTTAATATCTTTATCTTCTTACCTTTTTGAATTCTGATTGTTGAGTAAGATATTTAACACCTTTTTATCGTAAGCTTACGAAGCGATTTGTAAAGCTAATTAATTTTCATTTGCCCTCTTTGGTAAGAGAACCATCTTTAGGGCCCTCGTTTTTTTGTGTACTTAAAAATCAAGACTGCAAAGAATTAAAGTTTTATTTTAGTTGCTCTCGTCAGTATTGATGTGTGTGTAAAAGCTCACTACTGAAAATAAATATTGTCATTGATGTCAAAGCTTAAATAACTGTTCCTCAACATTTTCATGGCATTTATTGTCAGATTTGGTGTCTTATCTTAACATAGACCATTCTGTTCCCATTCTTATTTTCTGTCTATACAATAAAAAAATTTTTTTTATTGCTGGTGCTGGTAAATGTCTACACTTTTTGCTTTCTTATTTTTGTTTACAGTGCTAACAATGTGTGATTTGAGATATAAACATCTTAATTTGTTATACGATTCTTTTCTTTTTGTGATATTTTTATATTTAAAGTTTTATAATAATAAATGATCCTTGTGTTAATGAAAGTGGACTTGGTGAGTGTTATTTGTTTCTTACCTTTCTCCTAGGACTGATTACCTACAGTAACAACTAACAAAAACGAAAGATGGGTGCATTATTTGACATACTTAATTTATTTATTTTCGAAAGAGGTCTCTCAGTCGACCACTGTCTTTCTATCCCTCTCTCTCATACAGGCTGGAGCAATATTATCATAAAGAAGGTGTGCTATAGAAATTAATATCTACTTTAGTATTTGATTTGGGACTTGGGTTAGGTGTGTAGGTTACAGGTCCCCCCCCCCCAATTATTGATCGATTGATCGTAATTTTTGGTTGTTTTGAATTTATTAACAGCCTGGTTGCGGAGGTAGTTGAACGGCCAGTCCCTTTTGATTTCTAAGACCTAACTTAATTTTTCAATTTCCCCCTCTCCTTGTAACTTGCACCCTAAAGATAACTCCATACCCCCTCCTATTTTCCCATCCCCCTACCTCACTTCGCCACATTATGGTTTGAGGCACCGGGTAACAAAGTGGTTTGAGACCCCTGGCTACAATATGTTGTCTCTTCAAAGTCTGGTGGACGGATGAGCTCTGAGGGTTGGGAGCAGCAATATATATGGTTATAAGGGGTCTCATGTGATTGGTCGGTTGGGTATTTGAGCAAGAATAGCACAAGGACCATTTTAGATGTTGACAGTTTGGTGTCTGACGAGGTAATGAGCTGTGATGGTGGGTGAGGGGAAGGAGGGACCATAGTAGGTCCCCCCTGGTTGGAGTCTGGCAAGGGAATAAGCAGTGATGTGTGTATGGGGAGGGGGAGTAGGGTAGGCCTGTCCTGGTCGCTGGCTGCCAAGTGTTTGAGTTCTGAGGGGAGAGTCGATGTTACTTCTTTGCTGTTTGCCAGATGACAGAGCTGTGATGCTGTGTCCGGGAATGTGCATTGATTGCTAAATCGGAGGTCGCCGAGTGACTGAACTCGAAATTGTGTTTGAAAAATAAGAAATTTTAACTTAAACTTAAACAAATCTGTTGTTTTAAATAAATACCGGCTTCTGAGCATTATGAAATATGCATTTGAATAATAAGGACTTGAATAAAAAACCAATTAAAGAAATCACAAACACCTAGACAATTAAACCAATAATGAGCACTGAAACATTAAGTATATTCCGTTACATTAATTACTAAGATAATTGAGAAACAAATTACCAATGAAACAAAATCAGTGAGTAAAGAGATTAATTACCAATTAAACAAATACCGAAACATTAATAACATTAATTAAACAATAGCACAAACACTAAGTATGCACACCGAGACACTAATTAGTAAGACCTTAGACCCGTAATTATACATCCGCACCACACAACTCAAATCTGAACACAGATTGTATTTGTCATTAATTAAACACCCTAGCTATCCCGAAATCCCAAATCTTGTTAATTTATTAAATGAATTCACAGCCAATTATTATTTTACGTTTTATTATATAAAAAGTCGGTTCGATCGTGTTGTGTTAGCAAACTCTGATTCATAAAACTGTTCCATCACGTGTCCCACCATTTTGAGTAAAGTGTCGTGTGTTAGCACATATAGTCAACTTTACGTTGTTAGACAGTCTGATATTGTTTTCCCTGCATTTCAATTTAGTAATAGTAAAATGTGTTTAGCATATTCCTTCATGCAATTTCAGTCAAGTATAAGCTAATTTAATATTTTATTTTATAAAATGCCTGTTTCAGTGAAGTTTCTTACAATATTTCCCACTCAGCATTTGGAAAGACTCTTCCAAAATTCTATTAAATCGTTAATTGTCAGTAAAGTTAATTTACGTTCTATTATTTGAAAATAAAGTTTATTAAAAAATAATTTGTTCAAACACTTTAAGACTGTTAAACCATGTTAATATTTAAATATATTATTCTACTTGGGTAACACAGGACAATCCATGACGTCAGTAGACATTCACATGGCGAATGTACAGTTTTTTGTTATTTCTACCTCCCACCATGTGACAGCGCCAGCAGATGGGAGCTTCACTAAGCCGCTAGCTCGCCTGGTATACGTGGTTCGGTGGCTAGCATGCTCTCCAAGGCAGCCGTAGAAACTTAATAATCAATAGCGTATAGTTTTTACATATTTTATTAACTGTTTGAACATGTTACTTTAATGTTATACCATTCGTAAACCGAATGTTCTTTAACAATTTATCAATCGTCCAGGCGTCATATATTGTTTATTTTCATTTATTATTTAATTTCCTTAAGACTTAGTAAAAAATAATGCTGTCGGATTTTGTTTGTAAAAGCACTCAGTGCGTGAATAATTAACATTGTCGTGCCCCGCCCATATATTTTTATAATATATGTGTGTCTAACCAGACAAAATATCACTCCTATTAAGTAATAAATATGTTGTAAGTATTTATTTGTAAAAACACTTAGTGGGTGAATAATTACCATTGTCGTGTCCCACCTAAGTATTTTTACACACCATTATCAAGCTAGGAAAGGTTAGTAGAAGTAATAATAATTATTATGCTCAAACTTGTTTACTATTCCTTCACCACATAACATTTTATTCCTTCACTCATTTGTTTATACATATTTGTAAGGGCCTTGTGGCCAGGGTATTGATTTGTGTGGTCCTCTGTTATATCACACCAAAATATTTTAACTGTATTATTCCCAAACTGTCTTAGTTATATACGTGCGTACTAACACACAAATATTTTGTTCCTTCACACATTGTTCTGTTTCCATATCTAAAAAAAAATATGATGATAATTCTAAAACTGTTAGAAACTTAGCGCTAGTAGTGTATCTGGGAAAACCCTGTAAGCGTGATATTGAATTTCAATATGTATGTCCCTCCTGTTGTACCAGATATTACATAATTACAGTTGTAATAATGAAAAGTGTTATGTATACAGTGGCAGGGTTAAATAAATGACAACACAACACGTTGCGTTATGAATGACATCCATATTTATCACTTTAACACATAAGAAAAATATACACTTTATACACTCTTCTCTCTTCTAGGTCACATTCAGGAGTTTCCTTTACACACAATTTTAACAGGATGATGGGACAATGAAGCAGGCTGGAACTGCGATGATAAGGTCTAACTGACCTTATAGCAGATGAATAATCAGTTTAACTGACTTTGTCGTGGAGTTGCAGACTAATGTTGTTTTCCAGTGTTGTTTACGAAGTGCCATCAGGGATTTGAACACCACTCCCAGGCGGTGGGCTCGCAGGCCACTCAACCAGTTAGAGATGTGGTCGCACAGTCATGCAGATAAGGAGGTGGCCTCGAAGTGAGGCAGGTCTTCGGTTCGATTCTGGCGACTGGCGAATCTCTGCCCCCTCGCAACAATTGTTGTTGGTGCAGTAGATGTTGTAGGTGCAGTAGATGATGTTGGTACAGATGATGATGAAGGCAGGCAGTTGTTGTGACAGTTGTCACGCTGGTGTTGTTGTGGCTGACTCGCTGGTGTTGTTGTGGCTGACTCGCTGGTGGTGTTGTGGCTAACTCGCTGGTGTTGTTGTGGCTGACTCGCTGGTGTTGTTGTGGCTGACTCGCTGGTGTTGTTGTGGCTGACTCGCTGGTGGTGTTGTGGCTGACTCGCTGGTGTTGTTGTGGCTGACTCGCTGGTGTTGTTGTGGCTGACTCGCTGCTGGTGTTGTTGTGGCTGACTGGCTGGTGTTGTTGTGGCTGACTCGCTGGTGTTGTTGTGGCTGACTCGCTGCTGGTGTTGTGGCTGACTCGCTGGTGTTGTTGTGGCCGACTCGCTGGTGTTGTTGTGGCTGACTCGCTGGTGTTGTTGTGGCTGACTCGCTGGTGGTGTTGTGGCTAACTCGCTGGTGTTGTTGTGGCTGACTCGCTGGTGTTGTTGTGGCTGACTCGCTGGTGTTGTTGTGGCTGACTCGCTGGTGTTGTTGTGGCTGACTCGCTGGTGTTGTTGTGGTAAGCAGTTGGCATGTTGGAGTTGGTGAGTAAGGTAAATAAAAAATTTAGTTCGTGATGCGGTAGTGCCTCCAAGGCCATGGTCGACATGCCATCCGGCTCAATGAAACGTTTGTCGTCCAAGCTTGGCAAAACCTTCTTTGTCACGCATTCGGTGAACACATCGTTGGCACACAATCTGAATTGAAATTGGGCCCCCCAAAATCCTCGAATTTCGCTCTAGGCATTCCCGATAATCCCGGCAACAGAGTGACTGCAACACGTTAGGCTTTACGCCCTTTGCTTTGAGTATATACTGTTCATTCGAAGCAATGTATGAGTAACGTTTGGGATGCAGGCCTACAAAGTTTGTGATTATGCAGCCAGCGAATTAATGGTTCATCACTCCCGTTATGCCTTTGTTCACCAATTGGAATATTTGCAAACTATCGGACTCATATTTGGAAGTATCAAACCACACCTTTAAATTTGGGCATATTGTCATGATTGTAGAGATCATTACAGGCAATTGTATGCACAGGAAGTCGGTATCGCAGTACAGAAGGCGTAAAGCTGGTTGAGGGAGCTTCAGGCACATAAAGTTGTAGTGAAAATTGTAGAGGGACACTTTTGTCAAATCTAAAATGGCAACACCAGTGTACAATGGCTTGTTAAACGTAACACAGATCTTTGAAATCTCGATAAGGACTAAATTTTCATCGGTGATTCGCCTTTTCTTGAAAGTCAGCCACCCAATTAGTTCTGCCGCTCCATAAATTGTGTCATACCACAATACTACTCTGATGTCCCTTTTCCCTGTGGACATTATGCAAAGTTTTTTCATAGATGGAATTATTCATGAATAAAAAAAAAATTCTTAAAGTCGTTCACAGCCTGGGCACGTTTCTCGATGTTAAATTTTATGTATGGAGCCACCCACACATCTTGCTCAAAGCACAGAATGTGATGAACCGCATCGAGTTTGGCACCATATTTTAAATAGTGCCTCAGTGTTTCCCCATTTATAACATAATTTTTCTGTGACATGAGTGTTAAAATTAATTTCTTATGTGAGCCGCTCGGATGTATGCCAGACACTGAGGCAAGAGGCCGATCAGATAGGACATCGTGAATTTCATTCGAAAATGACAAATCAACTTCCGTGAAAAGACAAATGGCCCCATCATTGTCTGTATTCGCGAAATCCCATGACGAAAACACTCATAATTGCCAATGTGAAGCTTACATTACATAGTGGGACAGTACAGTCCATTGACATCAAAGTAACAAATATATTTCTCTGCCACACTGGGGTCGTATTCTTCGCCCATGTAAATATGTTGGCTTCCGTGCACCTTCTGGAAACATGGGTAATACAGCCCTTTATCCCTGCATTCTACGGAAAAATAAAGCGTCCCATGAGAGGGACGGAGCTGTGACATACATGACGGTGTCAAGACCGTAACTTGCCAAACACACTATTCTGAAATTCTCACAAATGCCTGTCAACAAACGCGTGTCCACACATAAATAATTAATGGCGTTCTGCAGTAAATTTATGCAGTTAAACACATTCCACGCAGCTTGGGCATGAGCAAAGTCCTCATCATTAATATCCTCACCTTTCATTACGTTATGAAATGCATCCTTTGGTGTGAGTGACGTACACATCGGACCATCTAATGACTTAACAAATACTCCCTTCCTTTGTGCGATTCAAACTGGGTATTGTCAGAAAGCAGTGAGCCAGTGACTCTCAACTGTGCAAGCATCAAATTACCTGCCAAAGTCTCCAGAGATGTGTTCAAGAACTGAAAAGAGTCAATGAAAAGCAATTGCACGACTCGCATACTTCCTTGCGAGTCCATCGCATTGTGAATGTGCTTGGTGATGGTTCTGTATTTTTTCAAATGCAATCCAAGAACAGGTTTTTGATTACCATGGTTCTGCCGGGTTGTGTAATGTGACTCTTAGCCAAAGGATTTATAAGACAGTGGGCTTCACAATTCAGCTTATGAAATACATCCACAAGTTGATTTTTTTTTTTTGTAAAATTGCATTTACTGTGTGCAAAGCCTCTGATTTCACCCATCAAATGGTCATGGTCAAAGCGAGCTCTTTCTTACAAATCTGGTAACTTGTTTGAGCCACCAACCTAGCTTCATCGGCTGTGGTTTTTGGCTTCATTGGAACAGTTACACTGTATATTCCTGCAACCTACTGTGTCAGTTCAACTAATTTATCCACAAATTTGTACATACAATCATCACCTACAAACTCAAAATAATGAGATAAGGCACGATGTTATGAACACACTAGTAGAAGGCTGCAAGCATATGGAACATGCTTATTAATTGTGGCTGTGTTCCTTGGGTCATTATTTGGTAGGCAAGTGGACAAGGGTATCAAATAGCACTCAGTGTGGCAATAGGCAACAACGCCCTAGCTTTGCTGTTTGGCATGATTTGTGAATTCAAAGTGCTTTTTTTTTTCCCCCAGTGGGGAAAATACACCTAATAGCTACACGTTTAAGGCAAACAATTATGTGCTTTGTGAGTTTTTCCTCACTTATAAAGTATTGGAGACAATGTTCGCAAACATGTTTTTTTTTGTGTTGTTTTTTACTTAACTGACTGTGAAGCAGTCGGGACAAGCTTTCAGTTACCACAAAGTGTAAATGCGCAGTATTACCACTGGCATGAATGGCCAGTACATTTACATAGCGAGAATGACGTATAGGAGTAATAAGCATGAACACGACTACTACATCCTGGGCATTATTAAAAGTTTTGTAAATAATATTTATATATTTTTCTACTGCTCAGTGGACATTGTTAGACATAGAATTAATCTCCTCAAAACTTTTAATGCCACTCAATACCACAGGACTCGACAGACCTCCAGTATTCAAAACCTCAAGAGGTGTAGGACATGAAGAGGTTCTGTCAACATGGCATGTGGAGGAAATAAACCCGCTACTATTGAGTAATGGAAGCACATGTCTCCCGGGTACTGCACATTAATGCAGGCTTTCCTATGCAAACTGTTCATTGAAGAGGACGAGATTCGGAAGTTGAATCAGTTTCTGACCCACTCATATCGCAAGAACTCTCTGTATCTGACCCAGAAGGAGTCCCTGTATCTGCCGTATCCGACCCAGAACTACTTTTTGTATCAGACGCATTGAGTTGTTCTAACAAGATATCAATGTGCGTGAACTTTGGGGCTCATTGCAAATGACAAGTATTTTCCCAGTACTTACTCGCCTACTGTAACTATCTTGGGACCAGGATCTGAAAGAGAAAAATATAAACATATTATAGACATATTCAACAACAGAATACCTGAAAAAATAAAATATTAGCCACGAAAAAAATTAAGTTTCTATATATTAAACCAGTAAATAAGAGCAATTCCTAAAAGTAAAAATTATCCTGAAGGGATGTGATACCCTGCACAAGCATTCCCAATATTAGAGTGTTTAAAACACCTAGTTATAAAAATATATAAATAAATATTAAAAGTGCGGTCAAGAAAATCCCTTTTAAATTGATAAAACATAGGTACATTTCCTAAACCAGTACTAATCACAGTCAATTGGTCTCTGCAAACAAATTTTTAAAGTTTCGAGGGAAAAAAATGTAATAAATAAATTAACCATTTAAAAATGCTAAACACATGTTAACAAATTATTAAAACATTTTAAAGAAGTTATTAAAACACCGATCAATAGGTTACGCCAAAATTAATACTCTCATAAAAATATAACTATGTCCTAACACTGAAGGGCTTAAACAGAATAGACAACATACAAAACAGTGATAAAACAAGCTAAAAATAGCTTTAAACAAAGGATTTAAAACAGCATTACGAATAATTTTTATCATATTTAAAAAATGCTTCAAAAAATATTAAATGAGTTTTCGAAAATAATAATATAAAATTCGATAAGAATATCTAAATGTTAACAGAAATTTGTTAAAAACATAACAAACGAGTTACAAACATTTTGAGGTTTATTTACAAATGTTATAAAAATGTTAAAAAAAGTCAATAAAATCCCATTTCATGTAACCTAAAGCCAATTGGAAAACACTCACGAAACGTTCATAACATTCCGACAAGATTATTAACAAAAGCAATAAAAATTCCGATTACGCAGTATAATCCCCGGTAAAATATACTAAATTCAAGGTACAACAATGTAGTGAAATCAATAAGTTGTAATCATTAAACATTATAACTCACACGAAACAAGATATTAACAAAACCAATGAAACAATAAAACACGATAAAAATCTTAAAATGTATTAAAAAATAAATATTTAATACATCATTTTAAAACGGAATCTCAAAACCCATTAAGAAATTTGAAGTGTTAAAAAACACTACAAAATCTAAAATTATATTTAAAAAAAAAAACATACTAAAATTGGGAAGAAAAAAAATCCTACATTCATTCTAAAATCACTCACAAAATTAAAAAAAAAAGTTTTATTATTATTTACTTACATTAAGAGAGAGATAATCCTTGTCATGATAGTGCCCATAGTCCAAAAATAGGCCCTACCGGCAGTCTAACAAATTAACTGCCGGCAGAGTCAAACGGTGAAGTTAAGAGCACAAACAGTGAATGGTCTCTGGATGACTAGAGACCTGAACACGAAGCACGACCATCCATCCTGATGGCTGAGAAGTGACTGATTCGGAAGGGGCAGGGGTGGGGACTTATATAGTCGCCGCAATCTCCCCCCCCCCCCCTCCGGACAAAATCAAATTAATTACACTGGGACTCCTGATGCAATGCAATTGTGATTTAGATGTTTTGTTCGCAATGAATTACCAAGACTGAATTGATTATATTATTAAATTTCCAAAACATTATTAAAATGTTTAATTATATAATTGACAAACAAAAGCATTTGCTGTCTTGAATCACACGGGCAGAATTATTGTTATATGAATTGTAATGAAATATGAATTGAAGTATGTATTTAATCTACATTAATTAATGATGATGGGGCGAAATAAATTTTAATAAATACATTTTAAGTTTCGCTTGAAAGACCGTTGTTCAGGAGAAAGTTCGTTAGCTGGAGGCTGCTGGGGTGTGGACGGAATGGATGAGTGGCCAAGAAGTAATATACTCGTGTAATCTTTGTGTGTGATTTGCACTTTTAAATAAACCATGTTTTACCCTGATTTACTAACGATTTTTACATGATGTGTTTGGTGGTAACAGTGCCGTATTTATGATCGATTCCAGCCCGGCGAGGTCGCTCCCACATTTTTGCAAAGGGGACTCGACAATGTCGGACTGTGTCGCTGGTCGACGTGTTTTCTGGGGATCTCATCTCCCGTTCGTTCCAACATCTCACCCACGTTGGCTGTCAAGACCTCTTGATTCGCCTCGGACTTTTACAGTAGTTCATTATATAAATATTGCAGTGAAATAATATTTGTATTTTACATGTCTTTAGGTCACATAGGTGATGTCTATCAGTTTAGATTTCCAGTTTTTCCATTAGATTATTTTTTTGCTCATTTTAGTTAATTCAGGTACTGCCATACTTTATTTTTATGACTATCATTTTTGCGTGTCTATTTATTGTGAAGGTAAAGTCACTGGTTTTTAAAGAAAATAATCTCAAGATATGAAAGCCTTTAATTCTATTGTTTCAAATATTCTCTCTAAGCATTTTCACTGAATTTAATATTTCTAAGTGGGCATTTGTTAATGTAACTCAATGGCATGGTAAGCTCACTTGATGTAACGAGGAAAATACAAGAATTAAAGTGGTCTACATTTCTCCATTTATTTGTGGTATGGCAGCATATAATAGCTTTGTTGGTTAAAATCACTTTCATGGTGAAGTACGTCAGAATTTACGGTATGACAGCATATAATAGCGTTGTTGGTTAAAATCACTTTCATGGTGAAGTACGTCAGAATTTACGGGTCGCCGTGGCTCAGCGGATAGACCGTTCAATCCCTGGTCGGGTCACTCCGGAGTTTCGATTCCATCGGGTTTTTTGGGGTTCTCTTGTTCCAGCCTCGTCGGCTCTTAAAATCAATTCACTCAACTCGACATTTTAATATAGTTTATTTTGTGAATATAACAGTTAGGCTTAGCTTCGTAGTTTACATCACCTATGACGTACTTATTTTCGATAACTGTTAAAAACGAATATTGGTTGATAGTTAGAATATTTAAAAGAATTCCACCTTTAATTATAAGTAGTTTCTATGTTAGTGACATTTTGTTTCACGCTAAATTAGAAGTTAACAACACACAAGTAATTTAATTTGGTAAAAAGATGTTTTCTAGATAGTAAAACATTAGTGTTTAAATACAGACTTTCGTAATTAAAATGATATTATTTCTCCGTTACACATCTCATGAATAAAGGTTACCTACACTTTCGTAAATTAACTCACACATATTTTTTTAATGAATTCAAGTGGTATATAAAACATAGTTTCATACACCGTTAAAAAAAGTGAATTCACACTTTTAAATCACATGCAATTGGATCGGGTAATTTACGACAAGGAAACACAAGGAAATTCGTCTTTTTCACACATTTTATTTTGCAAGCTTTAAGATTACAGGCATCTCAAAAGCTATTATAGTCCATTCCCCATTGGAAGCAACTTTCTCGGAGTCCTGCTAAATATCTACTTGCAGGTCCGTTTCGCATCCTTCCGCCAAATGTAAACAAACATTGCCATGTGACTGCCATGCAGCATCTGTCAAAATCAATGTTTACATTGTGCGGGTACACATGTTCGTATACTTTCGCTACACTTATAAATAAACATTGAAATGTATCTTCTACTTGTATACCTGTCAAATGTGTAGTTTACTGTTTACAGCTTTTCAAATCTTCTACCTTGTATACCTGTCAAATGTGTAGTTTACTGTTTACAGCTTTTCAAAGAATTCTGTCATAGGTCTATAGCAAAAACCATTCTGTACGAATATTCACAGTTTAGGCCTATAACATTGTTTAGGTCAGCTTTATGACGTTTTACAAATGCCTGAATTAACTATAGTTCTTATGGTTACGTTACATTAACATATTTGTTTTCCACGACATAGCACATTACATGTAATGCATGTTAATATTTTGCCGCGACTGTGTTAAACGCTGTTACAACTGCGGGGTAATGAACTATAGTATTTAATTTTTTGTTATTGAAATGTGTTGGGTTATTTCTTTAAAAGGACGGCCTCAGTTCGAATAACGAAGGGCAGTCCAACGAAAAAGCGACATTAAAATCAAGCACGCAACTCGTGTCACTCATTTTTTGTTAGAGAAACTTAAAATATAGCGGTGAACATGCACTCAAATATGCCTACCGTGACTTCTATTCCACTCATATTTATATGTATTGCTACTTACTGTGTAATAGGTTTATTGAAATTTATTGGGGCTGGGCTTGGTTATTTTGTTGGGATTGGTGGTAAATCATGTTACACGACTGTGTTTCAAACACCCAGGGCAAAGGTACAATGTTGTGATAAGTAAACATACGTGGATGTGAATAAATAACTTCGTCATAAAAACAGTTCACATTTACAACATATAAATAGTTCACATCAAATATTTGAAATCATGCACTCACAGATCCAGCGTAACTATCACCAAACAGCCACACCATGCTATTTCACATGCAGCAGTCAACGAAACACACTGTAACAGTATATTTATTACTGCCGCAGAAACACAGATTTATCACAACATTGTAACTTGCTTAGGTAGGTTTAAAAACCACAACGTCTACAAACGTGATGAGGTAATTTGAAGTATTTTTTGGAGTAAGTATAGTTTTTTACGTTTCTTTTGGTAAAACAGCAACACGCCATGTCATGGCTCGCCACGTCTGCCAACTTCACTTTGTTTCTGCCCCACCATCATATCTAAATATATTAAAATAAGTATTCAAACATTAAAATATCTTTTTAGTTGTAAGTTACAAATCCAAAAATCATTATTTTGCTGTAATAAGTATGAAATATGTTACAATTGAAAACATGTATAATACTCCTAAAAAAAGAGATAGAGCGACAAGCCTCGCCCAGCAGACAGTTGTTTCCAGTTGCTTTCTCGCTCAATAAAACATTAAAATCCCTTTTCAGTTGTAAATTATAAATTCAAAAATCATTATTTTGCTGTAATAAGTATGAAACATGCTAAAATTGAAAACATGTACAATTTGGCCGCGTACTAGCAAAGTGAAACTTCCCGAGTGTGAAAGAGACAAAGACAGAGAGAGAGAGAGAGAGAGAGAGAGAGAGAAAGAGCGACAAGCCTCGCTCAGCAGACAGTTGCTTCAAAGTTGCTCTCGCGCGATAAAACAACACCGTACCATTACATTCCGCTGTTATTTTAAACTGTAAAAATGAGATATGTTGCCATCGGGGCTACCTAAATATTTCAATACTCACCGTTTAATTTACCAATATTATACTAAAAAACTATGTCAAAATAATACTTTAACTGTGAACTATTTCTTACCAGTCGTTGCCAACACGTCGCTGCTCTCGCTGTTGTTAATTCATATTTAAAAATAAATAAATATTACAAGTTATAGAATATATTAAGGTACAGTTTCACTTATTAAATAATACAGTACTCTAAAGTTAACCATAGTGTATTTGTGGAATACAGGTTATTGAAAAAACAGGTTGACATGTTTTGTCTAGAGTGTTTTTTCGGAGGTTCATTTTCGTAAGTCGCTTCCAACCGGGAATGGACTATAGATTGTATTACACATCAGACCTTAAACATTGAGAGCACAATAAGTACATACAATATGATTATGCTTACAGATACGTTGTCACTAACACAGTATTATACTTAAAGGAACTATAGGTGTCCCGCAGTTTCACATTGTGACTGCATGACATGCACAGTTAACCATCTTAAAACAAATTTCACTTGTGCCAACTAAAGCATATGCAGGATGCACCAGAGAGTGCACAACTCTTGAAAGAACAGGATGTCACATAAATATTACGCTTTGACATAATGCTATAACTAACAAATATTATACTTACACAATAACAATTAAATATTACAGGGTAATTGTGAAGTCACTAAACCATATCTAATACTTTATAGGGTGTTCGCCAACTCACTAAACACCAATTTCAAACATTTTCTTAAAATTCTTTCTAGATCCTGTCCTTGAAGGCTAGATTCAAGAAGTGAACAATTCTTACGCCCTGGCTTAATTTCCTCAGTATCAGTTCGAGTACAGACATCTTTACATTCAGACGAATGTAGAACGACACTTTCGGTTGAATCTGCAAACGTTTCTAAATAATGCGAATGAACATAATCTATAGATGCAGGCAGGAAAGTGGATCCTCTCATGCAAAATACCGAACGCTTTGCTATCTCAGAACACTGAATCAGCTCATGACTCTTATCTTCCCCCAATGGGAAAGGAATCACTCTGAAGGGGAAGACCCTATCACAGCTCTCCATGAATTCTCTCAAAAGGCCATTAGACCAATACGAGTAGGAAATATTAGACACATTCAGTTAAACTAGATTCAAGTATACACGGTTTATTAATTTTTAGAATGTAACCATGTCAATATGTGCTTTTAAAATGAACATCAGACTCCCAAATTTCCTTATACGTGAGATGTGAACACTGTAATTCATACCTTATGAAATAAAATCCATGTTAAATAAAAGAGTACTTTGTATCCAGTTGGAACTTCATTCTGAATTAGCCACTCCACATGAATAAGTGTTGCACATAGACGGAAATGTCAGACTGTCAGACTGCCTTGTTCAAAAATAAAGTTGTAAATACAATCATCGCACGTTCCTTTCCAGTGGTTGGTGATTCCACACTGTGTTCGGGTGAGTTGATAGGCGATTACTTCATTTCTCCGTTCTATATTATGATCTCGCCGAATCTGATACCAAGACTAGAATCGAAAATGTAGCACCAATGTTCAATATTGTTGCAAACTTGTACTTGTAAAACACCGCCATAAGGCTTAAAGAAGATTCTTCTATAACCTACTTGCAGGAGCTTGTAGGTATCCATAGGGTTGAACACACACACCATGGCTGAAGCTCCGTCAGCTTCCCCCGTCGTTTATATAGACTAGCTGCCATCTTGGATTAGTCGAAAGTAGATATAGCCGAATTACTTATTTGAATTCAATCAATTAGTCACGAGTGCTTCACCGCCATTTTGGATTTACAAGCACCTTACTTGCTGTTGAAGACCCCGAAGTTCCATATACCTCAGGGAGAGACTAAATGCTTATTTTGATAGTATATGTGAGTAGCATGTTCCTTATTGTCACATTTTTCACTCCAAACTATAGGAGTGGAGTAACAGTCTTTTTTCAATATGTATTTAATTTGCCTATATGAAATACATTTCGTGATGGGAGACACTAGGCGGCGATTGTCCCTATGGATTTGGGTGATGTGCACCTTATTATTACATGCAGTCCACATTGTAGGACTGCCATAAGAGTCTCTCATTATTTCGTACTACATTTGTTTATAATCTGTATAATTCGTTATTTCTTCATCTCGAGTAATAAACCTTAATTGATGTGGAGAACATGGTAACTCACTACCAGGACGCATATTAAGCACCGGGCAGTCATCTTCATAACATAAGTACCGTTCTTCTTACATATATTCTGAACTGATTTTTGAAAAATTCCAGTGTTCTTCCCCATTACAGAGCTGGATTTACCATGGCCTATTGACATTAGCCCAGAACCACACTTTCATGTAGACATGAATCACACTCTTATATTTTCCTGATGAGTTGAACCTCTCAATTGCGATGCCAAACGTAAACTGAAGTAGGATCCCTCCTCACTTAAGGTTGTGCCAAGCACTGAAGTATTACATTTTCGACGGGGAGGTTCGGGTGGACTATCATCCTCCCCAGTCGATCGCTAACGACCATCCGAGCATTACTTTCGTATTTTCGCATGTTGAAAATAATGGTGATTTGTAGCCATACAATTACCATAGCTTTTTGGATGAAGGATAATTATTGTAATATTTCTATTGTATTTACTTCAATCTTTGCTCATGTACTCTAAAACAATTTTAGTTAAATATGCCCGACGAGAGTTCATTAGAAGAAAATAAAGTGGAACAAACATATCGCTAATCATTCCATATTGAGAGCCACAATATCTATAATAAAAAGCCCCACACAAATAAAAAAAAAAGAAATAAAAAAACTGCGATGATTAAACGAAATTTGGTACAACATTTTTGCTAGAATTAGACTCGAACAGTGGAGATAATCACAAGTAATGTTTCTTTTTCGTAGGGTTATTTGAATAAATACCTATTTAGTTGGGTTTAATTAGGTTCTTCTTATAATATATATTCTTAGAAGTCTCTTTGATTTGTTAGCATGTTCTTTTTTTTTTTGCAAATATACTACCTAGGTTCATGAACAAAGGTTTCTGAACTGATTACTGTAAATATGTATAATGGTGATAATATTTGAACGAAGTTTTCCTGTAATATTTAATAGTTTTCATATTAAATGAATGATTATAAATTTATTGTGACCTAATATTGTTTGCAGTTATTTTATATAATAGTAGTAGTAGGAAATTATGGTCGGCACTTGTCGGTGCAATTGTGGCGATATATGTTTGCCACTCCTACACCAGAGAACTTTGAATAACAACAAAGGTAACCAATGCGAGCCGTTTAAATAAGAATAAAAAACCTCTAAATAGCGTCAAACAAACTGAAAGAACCTTTAAACTGAGAGAACCAACGAAATGAATGTTAGCGAAAAAAAAAAAAAGTGGTTTTGTGAAATCTTGATAGGAGTAATAGTAAAGAAGAGTTATGAATGGTTAATTTAAGACGTGAACTAATGAATTTAGCCATGACAAGTTTTACAGCGAAAACACTTCAAGCAGGGCATGTGCTACCTGTCAGTTCACCATATCAGGACCAGCAGAGGCAACTGATCAACAATTCGATGACAGATCAGAGCAGATACAGTTCTGCTAAAAAAGATGGTGACAATTTTTTTTCATATAAAGAGAAAACTTATTATCTTGAGTTAATTTGTAATAATGGAATGTGGACTGAAAACTTTTAAACAATATGACATAGCGAGATGAATATGTATTACAGTATGTCTGTTATTCTCTTTGTTTTTCTTTTGTGTATATATATATATAACGAAATAACTTACGATGTTAAATGCTACATGAAATGTCACAGTACTAATGATAAGTTTTACACCATCTAACATGTCAGAACTGTAGCAAAATGTGGGAAGACTATCTGTAACACTTCAATATTTCAAACAGTATAATAATTAATCTATCCCTGTAATTTAATTTGAGTTCCAACAAATATTAATAGGTATAAGCTGTTTTTCATAGGTTTAGTATGAAATATGTATAATTATTTATTTTGACAGTTGTGTTTGGTTGTAGTGTGTAAGTTTGGTAGCGTTATCAGTGTTTTGTTTTTCTTTTGCCATGCCAGTTTATCTATGTGACTATCATAAATTTTGTTTCTTAAAAAAAAGAATGAGGCCACACCAGCTGGCCTATCACATTTTATTGAATTTAAAACAATAGGTATTAGAACTGAAGATTATTCATTCTAGAATGGACTCATTAACGAACTACCATGGGGTGCATGAGGGTTCTAAATATTAACAATAATTGACGGCCATAATCTGTTAAACATTGATATCTTCGAAGAAGTGAAGCTTATAAAGTGAAAGGAATAAATTATGACGAAGTAGCATAATATGAAAGAAGAAGAATTTTTAATGGATATGATAAACCCAATGGATTACTGATCCTGCGGAGGAAGTTTTCGAAGGAACGGCTAGAAGAATGAGCCACATTGAATCCAGCACCAGGAGAGCCAGCTACCAGAGTAGAGGTCTACCAGGATCGACTCCAGGATAGGTCCAGTCCGTCTACGACGTCAGATCCAGCCTGCAGATGACGATTTTCGGGTGTTCCACCAGGGGATGTTTCTACAAAAGGATAAGTTGGAGAACCGTTCTGCATTACACTCCAGAGTGCTGTCTTCACGATTCCTGCTTATCTCCAGTAATATACAGCTAGCTACAGATAAGTCGCACCTTCAACTGATAATTTAAATACATTTTTACACCAGTCTTTGTAGGCATAAGTAAAGGTAATCATATAATGGTAGATTCGTCAGTTGGTGCTGTCCATGTTTTGAAGAGTAAATAATAATAAAATTTCGTGATTGATGGCATTTAGTCTAATGAGATTATTTGAATTTAACTCACTTGAGACATTGATTTGGAATCGTTAATGGTTTTGTATTCTGATTGCATTAAAAGAAATGCAATTTATCTAATTTTAGTCTTCCAGATTTATTTTTTTTTCTTGATATCCAATTTTTTTGTTATTGAAAGTTTAACACATTATCTGAAAAACAAGAACTTGATATTTCTATTTTAATTTGAATAGCTATGTTTTTCTGTTATTGTCATTACACTTACAACAAGCTTAGCTAAGTGGTTAGTTTTGTAGCAGCATTTCCGCTCCAGGTAGAAGAGGCATTTTCAATCATTCACATCCCAGGTTTTTCCTTCATAGTTATCTTTTCCTTTTACAATATCCTATCAAAATATGTGTCTGCACGTGTTAAAACATAAGCTATTTTGTCGTGTGGCAGTTGCTTCAATCAAGTGAATTTAAACTGCTACAAGGTGATCCTTTATTTTTATATACATCATTAAAATATATATTGTGACTTACTTTTCGGTGGCTCACATGCATGGAACAATGGTTATGGAGCAATGGGCATGGAGCAATGGTCTGCCAACCTAAGGTACTGCTATTCACCTCTTCTCGGGTTCACAGTTTTTTTTATACTGTATTAAAGTATAATATATAGTATGTAGAACATTGTATTTATTTTCCAGCCAATACCAGCGATCCTACCAACAGATGATGACATTAAACAACAGTAGCTCTGGCGGCCGAGTGAATGGCGTGCTGCCTAGTGGCCATTGCGAGTACTCGAACAGAGTTGCGTAACCGATTAATCGAACTGGCGCGACATCTATCAACCAATTCCAGAACTAGGCTGGCAGCCAATGACGACAGCAGTGCTGCCTACCGAGCAAGTCTAGAACTGATCACAGCATACCTTGTAGGGAAAGGGATGGGAAAGGTTGGTGAGGGGAGGGAGTGACCAATCACAGCACAGCAGAGAGGAAGGTGGGGTGTTAGCGGATCATGCATCCAGAGTAAATAGCCAGAGGAGCAGGGAGCCTGCCGCCTCGCTTCCCTGGCACACTCTCGCATGCTACACACTTCTGCACCCGTCCCCCATCCCTATGTCATTCTAGAAGGTAACAGAGAACCTGAAATAACGACCTGGAATGATAGAGCATGAATAAACAAGATGGAATGATATATAATGAAAAAACCAGATGGGGTGATAAAAGTATGAAAAAAAAGGATGGACTGATAGGGAATAAAAACAGGATGGAATGACAGATCAGGAAAATTACGTTCTGGCTCAGTTTAATACAATACAGGCACGTACACACTACTAATTATGAAGCATTGTTTTTAATAACCCATCGCAACCTTGGTACCTACACACAAAGTTTGCTGTTCTCTCACTACTTTCCTAAACATTTTTCGAAAGATGCTAGGAATCATTTACATTTCTTCAATTCAAGTTCCACAATTATTCCGTTGTACATTGTCATGTGTACTGGACTTACAGTTTTGATTTCGTATTTGACAGACTGCATTAAGAAATTATAGAAGTACGCATCAGAACAAACAACCAGTGCAGGACACAAAGAAATTCCGTGTGTTTCGGTAGGCTTTCTAACGATAAACAAAATGTTTGTTTTTTTGGTGTAGTTGCGTGGAAAAGTTTAGTCATAAACAATTTCAACTTAACATCAGTAATTACTTATTTAATGTGATATACCAACATAGAATACATTTCATCGTGCAGAATACAAAACATGAGCTCTTAATTGGTGATCCAGTCATCAATTGCATGATGCAGGCTGTAAGCTGCTCCAGTAGTTTCAATTTTTTCTGTAAAATTATTCCACACCCAAGCATAATCTGAAGTCATCTCTAACATTGAAAGGTAGCCCTAGAAGTAAAACGAGAAAGTACAAAACACTAAAATATTTTTAATTATTTTAAAATGTCATTATTAAACCACTGGACTCGCTTTCGGGATGATCTGAGTTCGATTCCCTGTCTGGTCATCCTGATTTTGGTTTCCCATGGTTTTCTAAAATCACTCCAAGCTGACTCTGTGATGGTTCCTCGCTTAAAGGCCAGTGCTGATTCTTCCTCGCTGCTGACTCTCAGATAAGCTTGCTTCATCTGCAATGAACTCGCTGACACTATTGTCCGCAGTTATCAGCGTGGGTCACGCAAGCACTTCTGAGAAGACGCGGCAAATTACTAAGCACCGTAGGGCATGGTAATGATACTGCTTTGGGAGAAAAATACTTATTGCAGTTATATACACAATGATTTAATAAATTCTGGCAATGTAATGAAACGACAGAATTATCAAAGAGAAGTAATTGCAATTGTGTGTGTACATAACATATTCTCTTATGTAACTTATCGAAACATTATTAATTGGTGCGGTAGTTATCCATGTGTGAGATAAAAAATTAAAATTTTTTATTTTATATAACTACTACATGATACTATATGTTTCTTCAGATGAACATAAAAAATAACATCTATGATAGCAAAATAATTAATGTAAGTTTTGTAAGTAAGCATATTTATGAAGTATATGAATGAAGATGATTAAGATATACTCAAATTTCTACCTAAATTAATTCCAGAGTAACAATAACAGTGCAATAATTTATAATGCATTATTTATACTATATGCCTAGTCAAAATTACAGAATGTTCCAATACATTTTTACAGCATTGATCGCATATATTTTGGAAACGACTAATGTCGTAAAGGAGCAGTCAGTTTCACAATTTAAAATTCATTCCTGTGTGCAGGTAAAGAAAGAAAATGGGGACACCACAGCAGATGGCACAGAGCATGGATTGGTCCATAGAGACCAAATCCTTGTGCAGGTCCAGCATCATCCGCTGCTCGTGAGACAACGGCCCTTGTCGACCCATGCGCAATCTCTTGAGGAAGGTAAGCAACATGGCGGAGTAGAGAGCTGGCCTGAAGCGCACTGCCGAAGGCCATGGCAGTGTACGTAACTCAATGCATCGTTTGTGAAGTGTACAAGGGGTATCGTTTTTATTAAAGCTTTGTTCACAGTGCCACTATGTTTAAAATTAACCCCATTAATAAATAGCACGCTGAAAATGAATGTGAGAAAATCCTACGTAACATAAAATAATAACACGTGTGCCAATGTCGACACAAGTGGCTATTCAGAACTCAGTAATCCTACAATATTGTGATAAACTGCCTAGCAAATGGTGTCCAGTATATTTTAACTAGTTAAAGCCATATATGAGCTAATTTATTTCAATAAAATAATTAAATAATAATATTGACATGTTGACACTGTTAGTGCGAAGCGGCACGCTCGAACCAAGCAGAACAAAATTACTTTTATATTTTATTTTATTATAAATGTGTATTCAATATGATTATAATTAATAATGTGCAATTTTCATTTAATAAAAATTTAATTATGTCTTCACGCGCTTTCAAAAGCTCACGTAACACATGGATGTGTTGCTAGCCTCGCGTTACGGAAACAAACAGGTGCATGGCAGAGAGGAGACTCGACACTAATGGCTGTCGGGAAGATTTATAACAGGAGCCTGCCGCACTGTTGACTCGCCAAAACACTCAGCTCCGTCGAAGACCTCAGGTGCTAGAGCAGCCATGAACTCCTGGAATAGGCAGGCTACAGAGCGACAACCAGGTAAGTGCAGCAGATGTGGCGGCTGTGATGTGTCAATCTTGTACGACACCTGAAAGCACACATCACCACACAGTGATTGATGCAGTTCAACCACCACGACTACTTGCAGGTCTGCTGCTTTGTTGGCAACTGACTTGGCAAAAGATTTATGTTGGTAACACTGGCAGAAACGTTTCTTTGAAGGTTACAATAACATAAGAAGCTCGATATATTATTTATATCGAAGTGGCATTCACGCATATGTTGGCTGGACATAATATACTAAGACAATGCTTTTTAAATGCAAATTGCAAAGACCACCAACTGTTTGGTCGGGGAGGCAGTGGAATATGTGTATGGGTTCAAATATCTGTGAGTCATAATGGATGATAAGATGAGTTGCCTCAAAATTATTGAATATGTTTCGAAGAATACAATTGTGGTCGTCTAAAAATGGAAAAAAAAAAAAATGAGAAATACAAGTTGGGCTTTCAATTACAATATGTTGTGAACAGTGCCTATACAGATCTTTATTTAAAGTAACCATCTCGAATGGTGCAATAATATGGTACAATAGAGCCGAACTTGTGTAGCTGAAGAGGGAGTCAATTAGTGCTCAGTGGGTGACACTGCTGACTATAACAAAAGCTTACAGAATCTCTCCCAGTCTTGGTTAGTGTGATGCCTGCAGATTTCATAGTGAGATGGAAGAGGGCGACAACTAGAAGACTGAGTAAAAAACAAAAGCAAGGAATTCCTGATGAAGCCACATACAAGTAGCGAGCGGAATCGCCATATTTTGAAAAATTACGAGTGAGTTATGAATTGATACCGAATGTGAAGGCCAGAATGGGGCTGAAGCGTATCAAACTGAATTATTACAACACTCAGCTCTACACCGGCCATGGAAATTTCAATTCGAAACTTCACAGACTTCCAGTTGGCGTGTTAATCATTGTGTGATGTTTGAGGAGAGAACGACACAATGCTGCACATGGACATGGAATGGCTCAAGACGGAAGATATAGCTAATTGACTGAAAGGTGTTGCAGAAATAAAGGGCCTTCACTTGCAATTGAAGAATGTGCGACACAATGAAGCACCTCATAACTTGTAGAATGAGTTCGCCACGAGAACAAGTGATAGGCTTAAAGATACGCTCAGCGGCTTGAAGAGCGAATTTCCGATGACCCATGAAGGGGTATTCGGCTAAAAAATTCAACGAATGCTGTCGAAATACTTCTAATTGGCGTAGAATGTAGGTTATACTGGAAAATAAATCTGATAGAATACCAAGTATGGCAAAGCATGGCAAAGAGCCTCTACCTGAACTGCGACTGCAGTCTTCTGCAAATTCTGACAAGACTTTCTGACGACTAGTTTACCCATCAAGGTTCAGAGCTGGCCAGTTTCTATGTTACATCTTGGGACTACCAGTGCATTCCTTGGGTTTAGAGCTTCCATGAAGTTTTCACTTGTCAGTGACACAACTAACAGTGGTCCAAGAACATCCTAACTGCAGATAAATGTCTCTGATGGAATGGCCATGATTACAGGCCCAGCAATCATTCCCTGTTCGATCGCAAACATCTCTGTTCATTTTGTTATTCTGAGAGTGAACAATTGTTTCGTGATCAAGAGTTTGTACTTTCACTTTTGTGCTATCATCTAGCTGACCTTCATCGATAACATAACTATTTGTGGTGTCTATTGGCTGAACAGTGCTTAATGAAGTTTAATTGTAAATATTCTTACATTACATAACATTATGTGCCGCGAAAGAAGAAAAATTATTCCATTCTAAAACCCATGTAATATATTTACCACTGAGGGAAGCGAATTGGCATTTAATTTTTGTGATAAAGGCAACAGAATTTCACAGTTATGGTACAGCCATTAAGAGACAGTTTTGAAACAAGTGACAAATGACAGCATCTAACTCTTAATATGGTCTACCAGCATCTAAGAACTAATATAAGATATCTGAATATAATGCCCGACTCCCAACACCCCTATGATAAGAGCGGCCCTGACTTTTTCACTCCTCTTACCACTGAATATACTGTCGGCCGTAATTTGTTTACAAGGAAAGTAAAGACCACACGATATTACGGAACTCGGCCGAAAACCTAGAAAGAAATGAATATTTAATTTGAGGACTTTGGTGAAATGAATGCACAAAGTAAAGGATAGGACCACAATCCCTCATAGATAATGGATTCGCCACTATCATACGGACTCAGCACATTGGGCCATAATGTCCTTAAAAATGAGAATATTCCAAATACAGTACCTTACCGTGCCAACATACTCACTGTGTTTGCTGCGCCGCAGTTCAACTAGCGCGTGAATGCCTTATTGTAAAACGTTATGGAAGTTTTCGTCTACCATAGAGAAGCAATACATTTTCGAATATTCTCTCATTATAACTAAGTCATCCACATCAAATGAGTGTGAAGTCCATGTATATTATTTGACTAACTGCTAAAAAATTATTTTTTATTTAATATGCTAAATATTTTATTTATACTCTAAACACATATGACTAAACAGCTCTGTAATGCAATACATGCGACCACATTGAAAAGTTTGTGTTCTTTCTAGGTGAACAACTTATTAAAGATGTTCAGATACAATTTAAGTTAAAGAAATATATAAGACTTTTAATATGACAAATCTACATGCGTGTGTGTGTGTGTGTATATATATATATATATATATGTATATGTGTGTGTGTGTGTGTGTGTGTGTGTATAGGTCTAATTCCAGTGTCAGTATATGCATGGGCATACGATAATACGACATAAAGCATGGGTATGGTATTTCAGTTGTCAAAAACACTCACAATATTTCTTTATTTTTTTCTCGTTGTGCCTTTATTCGCATCACTGTAACTCACAAGGTTCCACTATTCTACGAACAACACTATTTTCTGTTTTGATTGTAATCATCTTCGAACATACGCTTTCTTCTTTAGTAACGATACCAAATCGACTAGTCTCTCAAGTACTATTTCTGATGAAGTTTTTGCAAAGCAGTTTTGTTTCTCACTAGTTTATAAATTATCTGATGTAAAATTTGATCTCGATATCTTAACATCTTTCTAGAGCAAATATATTTATCAAGCTTTTACTTTGTTTTTTTCTCTTTTCGTTAAACTGCGTGTCTTACATCCAGGAATCATGGCCCTTCACAATGTAATGTTCATTTATATTGTACCAACGGCTTAAGTGAATCATAACCATATCTGGCGAGTTTGTGTAATGATGTGATGTCGACCCACAAGCGCAATAACGTAGACTAATTCATCATTACATTTGTGAGAGATGAAATAGAGAATAATTCAATATGTGACGATATCTGTGCTTCATTTGCACATTTAATGACACATCTTGTCTTTCTACGAGATAAATTCTAGGTAAGGTATGGTGTCAGTTTGATGTGTACACATTTATAAATTCAGCGTAAATTTACTTTTAAGTTTTAATGAAACATGTGTAACTGGTACATACAACATGGGCTCAGTAATTGCAATGTTAAACAACACAGTGATTCCTAATTTCGATGTATTCTATTTGTCTAAGTAGGACCATTGCATTTAAATTGAGAGCAAACCCATATAAATACATACAAATTACTATTAAAAAAAATGCAGGAATCGATAAAAAAATATTTGGAACATTTCCTAGGATATAAATTAAGAAAAGCTTTGAAATCTTCGATTTATGTGCGAAATCACATATTACATTATTCAATTTATGTAATCTGAGTCATGGGTGCTTTTGAAATATGTTAGAGTTGATAAGAGTTTGGGAGAGTTTAAAGGAAATAGTGTGAAGTTATAATATAATCTATACTTCATCTTAGTATTCAATTTTAACTAACGAGTTTCCTAATTTTTATCAATTGCAGAGTTTTAAAAACTAGATTTTCTAGCAAAATGCATGCACTACACCGATTGCATTAGGTACTGAATACTTATACACTGAACTATAATCTTCTATGTTTACCTATCCCAAAATGTATTTTTTGAGTATAAATTATGTATCCTTTTTTGAAAACTTTTTCAATATAGGTCAATATGATAAGTTCCGAGAGAGGAAACAAAAAATGGCTGTTTTGCACGAAAACGCGGGGGAAGTTGTTAGACTCAAACGTGCCATGAATAGTGTTGCTAGTTGTCTCTCGTTATTGCTTGTCGTCCACGTGAGAGAATTTATGCCTATGTGTTAGTGACCCAATAATATTTCGGTTTTTCTGGTACTGCCGATTTGTAATTCACTTGCAAAAAGCTACGGCATGACTAATAATTGCCTCATATAAATCTGCAAAGAAACTGCAACTTTAAAAAAATTAATTTTGGCACGAATTTACCTCGCAGAAACAACTGGCTTTGCTTATAAAGCGATAAGATCTTTCTTTTTTTTATCTGTACGATAACTAGCTAATTAATTACACAAATTAATTTAGTGGTAGGGTCATGCCGATTCTGATGCAATGTATTTTAAATTGCAGCCGCAGCGGCTTGTTCGGCTGGGCGGGTTGCTGTCTTCGGATCGACTCGGATGAGCTCGGCAATTTTCGGCTCGACTCAGGGGGGTGCTCGGAAGCCATCGACTCAAGTTTGTTGGACGTACCCGAAAGTACTCGGCAGTTATGCCCACTAATTCTTCAAGCATATGTTTGTTTCTGGTAACCATTTTGGTTTTATGGGCATATAGTATGTCGAAAAGTAAATATTTTTGTTTGTGTACAGATTTTGTTAAAAATCAAAATAAACATCACATAATAAATTATGCGAAGCATAACATATCGTTTCATTTCTCTATATCATCCTCCAGTACATTCCTCAATTTAATTCCTCACTTTATAATACAGTTGCTATAGTTTTCATAATTTCACTGAAGAGTGCGCAGTTAACTCGCGTTTTCAGAATTTTCCCCTGCATTGCTCTAATGAGGAAAAACGATGATGTCATATTACTCGCTCGTGATTGGCTGTTGGTCACGTGAGTTCTCAGGCTCTAGGGGTATATAAGGCGGGCAGATTCGCGCATCGTCTCAGTTCTTCATCTAATGCGATAAGTGATACATCGTATTCTCTCTCCTGTCCTTCTTAGCATTTAGTTTGGTGAGCTTTCTTTATCTTCGGATCTTCCATTAAATTTTGTAGGGAACTATTAAGCATACTTGTAAGGACATGTTTATTTAATTTTTACATCTAACGTACAGATGTATGTACATATTCTTTCCCCCATACAAACTATTAATCACATACGTCGATATGTTGTTTACACTGTAAGTTTATAGCATATCTGGCGAACTGTGCCAAGCACCATCACATCGTTCCGAATATATGTTAAAGAGATTATAATTTTTATTTAATGAATAAATTCGCTATTTCCTCTGTCGTACCTGTAAGAACGTCTTTCGACCTTAATTTATTTTTTCACATTTCCCATGTTTGTAGGGATCTCGTTTGTGGACGGTACAAATGAACCGCACACTCATCACTGTCACAATCTTACACTGTTAACTCAAACGTCTTACCATACATGGTGCTTCTTTAAAGGAGGAGAAATGAACATTTTACGGTAGCAGATAGCTGGTCTGTGTAGGTCATGGCATGCAGTAGAGGAAATAGAGTTGAATTTTTTTTTTCTCTGGATTAAACTTGTCACCAGGATGTGCTCCACCATTGCAAGAATACTTGTTGGGCTGTCTCGACCTCAAGCCTACGTGCACTTCGCATGCAATTGTCATACAGGTGGAGGTCCAGTCTGTAAAACCTTGCCTTTTCACGAAGTGGTTATGTCCATCGCATTTCACCTGCCATTCGCACATGTAATTATTTTTGCTTTTTCAGAACAGTTCATACACTACACTTTCGTACATTTTTGCCTTGCTTATGTGAACATTGCAATTTGGTTTTACAGACTGTAACGTCTGATTATCTAACACGTGCTATTTGCATTTCAACTCATTTTAAGTTAGCATGCAAATCTATCATAAGATTACATGCACGTTTACTTTGTAAACAAATATTATGAATGCCATATATTTCACATGTAATATCGTTATATCATAATTTTATTTTCTTAATTCTACGTAATAATAATGTATACGCAACAGCTGAAATGTCAATATTCCATATGTAAATTGTTGTAATTTAATTTTGTTTTATCAGGTTTCAAGTAACTTGTTTATTGTGTGCAAGTTGGCAACATTTAGGGGCAACCTTTTGAATCGTCACTGTATTGGAAAGCACCCTGAGTTAAGCCCTATGTACTATCTATTAATTTGAATATTTAACCGCTGCTGATAATGGATGGTGATGGAATGTTCCATACTCCATCTTGAATTAAGTGAGTCACAACGGCAGCAGGCCAGCGAGGCCCCAGTTCTATGTTAAAAGTATAAATTAAATGTTTTAATGTTAATTAGACCCAAAAAAATTATATTACAATTTAAGTGATAAGCCTATGGTACACGATACTACCGTCAGAATAGGTCTACATATAAAATAAGTGTGAGAAACTCTACATTTATATAAGGTATGATCCCACCTTAATGTACAGTCACCCTTAAACGTACTTGGGAGTGTTTACTAAACTTCTAAAGTGAGCAGCATCATTTCCCGACACTTTTTCAGTGGTCATACAGCGCCTGAGATTTAAATAAGTATCTGATTGCTCTATCCACATACATTGTGCTAGCCAGGAGCATTTTAAATATTTAATTATAGAGGCACGTAATTTATTGTAACGGCCAAGTGTGAGAACATTAGCGACTTTTATTTTGAACTGAATTAAATCTACTCTGCGAAACTTTAAGTGTGTGCAACATTCAAGATGTGTAGATAATATATATTATTTTACTTTCAAGTACTTTATTTACCTAATTGGCATTTATAGCAGGCATAATGAGAGATATCTTTATAGACCTAGTCCAGCTGCTGCGTGCATATTCCTTGCATTTTTATCACTACCAAGAAATGAAACTTTCAGGCAATTTACTTCTATGATATTTTTCCACATAAAATTATTGCTTAAAAATTGGAAGCCTTTCATTGCTTTAAATAAATACATAGCTGGTTCCTAAGTCTTTTGGTGTGTTTTGTAGCGTTGTATAGCTATTAATGGCGCTGCACAGAACCTGATTGTGAGCAGGGCTATCCAGGTAATTGAAATTCTGTTGGTGTGGAATACCAGCAACTTCGACGATGGTTTGCGGTATGCAAAATAACTGCCAGTTGGCTAATGTTTGATGTTGATTTTATTGCTATGTATTTCTCCCAGGTCGTTGCACTTTAATTATGCAGTTCTGCCTGTATACATTAAATTTGACTAGGAAACCATAGCAGAGTTCACCCGTTTTCTTACAGGGGCTAATACTCATACATGGGGCATACGTAAACTATATATCTCTCTCCAAGTTTCCCCCCCCCCCCCCAGTATTTCTTAATGGCTCCTCCAGCGAACAGGGAAGCGTATCATCGGGGCATAAATGGTAAATATATCAGTTTTTATATTCACACATTAATGTGTCCTGCATGTAAAAGATTCAAACTCATCGTAGCAGCATAGCCAGTATATTGACCCATCACAAAATTGAATTTGCAGAACGCCTCTAACATCTTGAAAACTTAAGCGTTGGTACCCCCAATTCAGTTTGCAGTACTTGCTCCCGTCTTGTGACCTTAATGGAGAAAATCCGGCGATGGTGCCTTCCATTTATTCTTCGATGCAACTGTCTTCAAAATCGGAGCTGATGGGGCTCTCTACAAAGCTAGGCTAGAATACCCTGTAGGACGAATAAGGGGGCTGGTGCAGGTTATCTGATGGTTGCTGTTTACCTAACTGCATTGGCAACATTACTCCTCGTGCTAATATCGTGCGGATGAGCTGAAGAATATTATCTCCTTTTTATTCTGCATTGCTGTTACTTTCTTCTGCACATGATGTCTTGGATACCATAAATTCGACAGGGTTTTGAAGCCTTATAAGTTTCGAAATGACCACCGTGCTCTCCTATAGATATAGCGATAAAAGGGAAACTTTCCCGAGACGGCATCGAGGCGCGCCTTATAAAAAGAGAGAGTAAGGGGTGATGACATAGTCTCCGCGATTATAGTAGTAGTTCACTGATTGGTGGAAACGAAGGTTTCCGAAAACATAAGAGAAATGAGCGAATCGGAAAGATTGTCATGTGGGTAATTAGCCAACGATAAGCGTTGGTGGGGTGGAACGAATGTAACTAATTGTTCGAGAAGAGACATCTGAATGGTTGAACGAAGTTTTCCGAAGACACCCGAGAAGAATAGCCAATGGTAATCATGGAGAGCCAAAGAGGGGGAAGCGAGGTGAGTATAGAGCAGCACCAGAATGCAAGGGCGGGGAAACAGGAGATCCTCGAGAAAACCCGCTGACCAGTGGCATCGTCTGGCACGATTCCCACATGCGAAAATCTGGAAGTGAATCCGCCGGTAATCGAACCTTATTCACCTAGATGGGAGGCGAGTAGTTTTACCACTACACCCCCGCGTCCCCTAGGAGAACAGCCAATAACAATGAAGAAGGTCAGTCTTCCATGGTAACTTCTGACGACCACAGCGCATAGGGCAGCCTCTGACAGTCTGAGTCTAAACACGTGCCGTGATTGTTGATGTCCACCACTGTTGCTTGTTCCCTCCAGCAGGCTATTTGACCCAGAGTATTGCAGGGTTAAGCTGCGTAGAAAGTGCTCCTATCTTCAGGCCTTTATGGAAATGCGTGCATATGAAAAGGTAGAGTGTGCACTTTAAATTTGCAGTAGATTTTCAGATGGACGGAAATAACTTTGCGATGGGTGGAGCGTAATATGCATGCATACACAAAACGCCTGTCTAAACATGTCTCTTCACAGGATGCGTTTTCACTGGTCAAATTCCAACAGCGACGTGGCATTCTGCTTACACGATGAAGCTCTACCGTCAGATTAAAACGTAGAAACGTCCCTGTTGGTGGCATGATTACTATCAGCGATTCCTGCCACCGAACGAAAATCCCCAGTAACAACGTACGTCAGCCCAACGCTGGGACTTGTTTGGAAATGTTGGCCGTACATTTTGTTGGAGCACACACACATTAACACAACTTTGTCCCAGCAGAAATTCCTAACGACAATTTGTACGAGATTACTTAACATCCTCCAGACAATAATGCCACTAAATCAGAAAATGTCATATCCTATATAAATAATTTTAAATGGTTGGTATTTTGGTTCATAACAAGTACTGTTGGTAATAGGTGTATGTTTTTCTGTCAGGTTAACATTGGTAAATCAACATTTTATGTAAAAGTACAGAACAACATTTTGGAATGAAAACAATGCCACTTCCGTGCATTTGATATAGTATGAAGGTTTTTAATGAGCTGTGATATTTATCTTTAAATATTATCAGTTCTTTATATATTGTGTCAACATTGGGAAGACAACATTTGGTAATTGGTACGAGTTGTTAAGTTGGGCCAACATTGTGTCACCAACATTATACCAATAATGGCGATTACCATATTTTGGTTTAAAACCTGTTTTTGAACACACAAGCCATATTTTGTTTAAAAGCGATTTTGTTGGTCATGTGTTGGTTACATGTTGGCAAACATACCATCGGTATTTGGTATGTAGAATTCTGTTTGCCCAGTACTGTATAACAAACAAGTGCCAACAATGGTAACTGCCATACTTCTGATAAAATATATCTATAAGTTTGTATTATTGTTAAAAGCTATGTTTTTAAAACTCAACCCATGTTTTATTTAAACCTGGCTTCGCTGGTGATGTGATTGTTACTTGTTGGAAAACATACTCTCGGCATTTGGTATGTAAATGTTTGCTGGGCCAACATAGTATAACCAATATTATGCCAGCAACATTAATAATAGTTATATTTCGAATGAAATAACACTATTATTCGTTATGATTTTTTAAAGCTGATGCTCTTTAGCACATACACAAAATCTTATTTAAAATAGACTTCGTTGTCATTCGGTATAAAAATAATTGTTGGGCCAACATTGTGTAACCAACATTATGCCAACAAAGGAAATAGCAACATTTCTGATGAAATAACAATATATTTTAGTACGATTGTTTAAAAGTAATGTTTTAACTCACAAACTATATCTTATTTGAAATTTACTTCGTTGGTTATGCGATGGGTACTTAAAAAACACACTCTCGGTGCTTGGTTAGGTCAGCATTGTACATGGATGATAAATTTACAAATAGAAAATATACTTCGCATATATAAAAATAATAATTTTTACACCATCTTAAGAATTACCAAATGAAATATTTCTTTAAACCGTGTTTTATTCCTCATGCGTTAAGACAATGTTGTAAACATCACAGTTAGTGATTAGTTATTTTTGTTATGTTAGGTCAACATTGCATTCAGATATTGTAGCATCATAAGCTATTATTATTTTTTCTACATAAAAACACATATAATTCATTTTATTTGCTGAATGGTTCAAGTTTTTTGTTTGGGTTTCTTTAAATATTAAACACGCAAGATCGCAAAAAAGGAGTTCTCCCAAAAAAAAAAAAAAAATCACACTAACGACAAAATGTCGGAAACCAACAAAATGTATAAATATAATAAGGAAAACAGACGGTTTCTTTAAATCAATTTTGTTCTACCTAAATTAGGGGTATATCTAGATTATTCGAATTAATACTATATTAGGTCCTATTTAAAATAATGACTTTATAAATAATTTCCTTAGTGCATTACATGCATACTACATATATATTTCTGAGTTAATGTGATTTAATTTGTGCCTTTGTGCTAGTGTTTTTGTTGTAATGTCTACAGGATAATTGAAATGTAAAACATCCGTTCAAAATTTTGGTAACCTTTGTGTAAAATGTTACTCTGTAAATTTTCGTCTTAACAATGCGTATGTGTTTCAGCTCACATTCTATTGTAATATTATTTTTATTTTCTCGGAATTGCTTTATGAAGTGTTGTCTGGTTCCCTGAGTGTCATTTTCAGAAGTAATGCAAGTATTGAACGTATTAGTATATTCTAATTTGACACTAAGTTCATACCATTAGCGCATTTTCCGATTCCTACTAACAGATCAATACATTATCGTAATGCAAAATAAGTACTAAATGACGGATACGTATGATGTTGAGAAAAGTAACCTTGGTTTTAAGGACGAAATAGAAATACCACTCCACTAATAGTCCTGGAGATATTGTCCACGTGGCCCAACTGGTTCCTGAATCCATTATATTCGATGGAGCTGTTCATATTTCTCATCCCCACTGGGTATGCCAGACAGGGCGAAAACAGCGACGCCAACAGCTGTAACACATGGGACATTACACCTATTTACTTTATGAAAACTGGTTGTAGTTATGACATCCTAAAATAAAAACCATTGAACTAATTTCGGTCACAAAAAGTTTATTGACATCTGAGCGCTATACAAAATCTGTACATCAATCAACGTACGGACCAGCCAAATGTCACCCCCTAATTAAAATGTAAAAAATTTTTCCCATGGATACAACACATGAGTTTGGCCAACAATAGGCTAATAACAGCAGTCTGATTTATAACACCTTTATTAATAGAGAAGGTCTTCGATCACGTAATATTACGAAATTCAATTTTGGTTATACAAGTATAAGAAGCCGCAGGCCTATAATGAGACCTACGAAAAAAACATATTTCCGATTCTCCACTGCCAGGAGCAGGCATACTTTTCAAACCGGATTTATACAAAAAACACAGCAAAATATAACTTCATTGACCCCTTACAATTTGCCTAACAAATACACCAACTTGTTTAGCCACATCTGTATTGCATTTACCAACATTCCTAAATATTCTGCGAGGTTAGTAACTCCTTCTTCTGTTATATTTTCGTGCCAGTCGATAAATTAAAGGTTTTGTATAATGCATAGATGTCTGTTAACTTTGTCTGACTGAAATCGGTTAAGCAGTTTTTATTTTAGGCTCAAGCGAAACTAGTTCTACTAAGGAGTGACACGTTCATCTAGGTTACAGTATCATCAGATTTGTAATTTTTCTTAGTCAGTGAACTTAAGATAACGATTCTGATCTGTTCCTGTTTGTTATCTGTTTGCTAGGTATCCATGGCTTTGTGATTGTGTCGTGTTATCTATGGTATACCATCTCCTGTCAGTTCTATGTTTAGTGCAAGAGTGACATAACCAAATGTTCTTGAGCATTTGTATCTAAGAGACACACACAAAACCAGCTCATGCACCTTGCACCCAGCCTTAGCAAAACGTCCAACTTTTCACGGAGATATAACAAAAAAAAAAAAAGAAGTTATTTTCTTTGTAGAATATTTAGGAATATTGGTGTATGCAACAGATACCATTTTTGTTAATCAAGTTACATAGCTTCAACCAGCCCATCCAAGGAACAAGTCCATCAGGTGACTGTCCCTATATTTACAGTGCACATAGTTCCTGCAGCCATATACTTTTTTAGTATCAGAATTCCTTATTTAGTAAAAGTTAACCTTGCGCAATTCAAGGCTTGTTAACATGATCATATAGTTGTGCCTAATTATATTTGGATTACTAATAATTTGTTATGAGCTGTAAAAATAATACCACACTCCTACCTGCTATCTGTTTAATAAAGGTATAAGCACATATAATTAATGTTCAAAAACTTTCATAGAAAACGTCTCTGTTAAGTGTTGTCAGACTCTGCGCAGAAAGTGTGCTTGTGATCCATCATGCAAGAACCACATCTGTAATTTCTCCTGTAATAACATGTTCTCAAGCAAAACAAGTAATACGGTGGCCACAAAGTTATGGTAAATGGTCCTAGTCAGTTTCGTACAACGTGTGATCCAATTATTCTGTCGCCGCACACACCAATCCATACGTTAACTGCGAATCAGTGCTGATGTCTTCCTAGAATACTAGTAACTACTCTATCATGTATTCATGTAAAACTTTTTAAGTAAATCTGAATACTTTCAACACATACAAGTTCCATTATTAGCTTTTCTATAGACACAATTAATTAATGTTAGAATCAAAAGTCTATACTGGGATACTCTGATTGTGTTAAAAATAATAGTATTTTAGTTTTGGGCTACTTTCACATGGAATTTAAAATGCAAAATAACGAAAATTATTTTCGTGTTGTGTTTTGCAGGTTCCCAGCATAAAACTATTTTTTTTTCTTATTACTAGCAATTTGACGTGATAATTTTATTTCATATATGCATGAAAAAAATCAAGTTAATTCACATATGCTGTTTGATACTGCACAAGAACATAAAGACAGAATGCCATAAATGGCCAACGTAATATCAATAATATGTCCCCGGTAGTAACAGTTGCCATACAATAAATGTCATATACGATTGCTGATAATGTTTCTTTAGTAATAAGGAATTGTTGGCATACCACAAAAGGGTCGTAAGTATTCTGCTATTATGTTCCCTGCAGTAAACAACAGTTAACATGATGTAAATGGCTCATAAACATGCTGCTAATATTTTTACAGCAGTAATTAACAGTTAGCATTTCGTTCATCATGTGTTTGTGGGGCATCTGTTGAAATCTAACAATCGGTGAGAGCATTGGCCAATGTGACGATTATTTTAAAAAAATAGGTAATATCATATTTGTTGATATGACCTGATTGTAAATTACACTGTAAAAGTCGAAGTAAAATTCCCTTGCATGTAAGGTAAAATTACCTCTTAAATGTAGAGTAAATTTACATAACAAGTAAATTATTATTCCCTAAGCGTATTAAAAAAGTACCTGACAAAAGTAAGAAAAAATCCCATACAAGTAAGGGGATATTAGCTATATTGTAATAAAATTATATTAAAAAATATTGCGAATTATTCGAACCACTGGCTTGTATCCACTGACGAATAGTAACCGCAACATCAATTGTAAAATCCTCGACACTTGCTGATTGGTGGGTGCAAGCCATGGTCCTCTATCACGATAGGCCGACGCGCTATCCATTACACCACGACGACAGCGTGACATCAACAGTGAATATTAGTGTGTTAAAGGATTGCTTCTTCCACCCTTACTCCCACTTGGCTATTGAGAGAATGCTGAAGAGATGCGCACAATGTAAGGTAATTTTCCCATCCATTTTTGGGATTTTCCACTGCTATGAACGTGAATTTACTCCAGAATGCGGTAATTATACCTTACATATAAAGAACCATGTTGAACAGTTTGTATGACTAAAGAATAAAAATTAATTTTTATGTAAAATACATACAACATACAATCATTAAATAGTTACAAATGGACAGCGAGATCCACTCGTAGTAAGGTATTTTTCCCTTATATGTATGAGATTTTTCACTACAATGTATGCGAATTTTTCTCCAGAATGTGGTAATTTTACCTTACCAGAAAGGAAAACTATGTTTTCCCCACTTTGCGAATATTGCCTTACACTCGTCAGGCCATTCCCCCAATATTTTAACAGTGTATAAAAAAAATGCTGATATTTATAAATGTGAATGCTTTTTCCCATTGCCAACATTTAGCCAACTGTTAACTGTTAGTTGTTTGTTACTTTAGTTGATTCGATAGTTGCATGAGGATTGTGATCTGCCCAAACATGTCCGTTGTGGAATTTCACAACTCCATCTCTTGTAGAGCAAGCCTTATCCGTAAACAGTATATTTGGGATGAAGAGCATGTCATCACCACACATTTCTAAAGCCATAGTCTGCATCTCAGTCTAGAAGGATGGTCCTCTGGTCGAAGGCCTTGGAAGCGTCGTACATGTAGGAACGACTAGACGAGAGAACGGCATGTGTATTCTGCCACTGATATTCGTCGTACAATAGTTCCAGGATTCTCGGACACCCGTCACAATGCCCGCACCTCCAGTGCGAGTCGTGCATGGCTTGCCACGACCAGCCGTCAGTGGCACTAGACGTCCGCAACATGCTGGAACAGTCTGCTGGATAGGTTACTAGGACCTTGAGCCCAAGGACGCAGCAAGGCTGGAATTACTACAAATCCCAGCTGAAAAGTCTGAACCAGAAAATGGCACAACGTGCCAACAGTGTAAAAATCCGTTAAGCAGTTAGGGATAGTTATTAAGTGAAAGTTCAAAACAACACAGAAAGTTATTAAGTATGCATTACTATAAGTTTTATTCATTCTTTTCATTTATTTGTTGGAACATTTAGTACTTCCTTCACTATAAGGAAACAACTTGGTATAAGAACAAGGTAAAATATTACCAGCAAACTACTGCAAAACGCAGCTAAATACTGGACTATTATTTTTCCATAAAACAACTGGAAATGTTTCAGATACATTATAGCTACATCATCAAACACGTACTTTAATAAAACATTTAAAAGTGTGGTATAATTTTAACTTGGCAGAACGTCTGGCTACCAGGTCATCCCAAAAAGGCCATTCATAAAAACCTCTTTTCATTAGGGTTACACTGACACCTGTAATTATTTCTCTTAGTTGAACTAGAGCAGAAGGCCCTTATTAAAAATTGCCATTTTGTTTGCAATTTTATATTTGCATGTTTTTATCAGATGATTTCATTTCAAACAAGAGCAAAGGTCCTAAACAAATTGTAACTTAAAGCTAAGTTGACCTACCTGCCTGCCAAAATTTCTACATTACAAATACTTTTTAAAAATCTCCTCGTGTCCAAAGTGATGTGAGTAACTGCTTGCAAATAGCAGCCTTAACCCCCGAGAGAAAATTCATATGTGAAAAACCCTATGTCCGTGTTCCAAGCAATTGGTAATAAAATCATTTAAAATTTAAAAATCTAAGTTGCTGCAGATTCCTTCAAAAATCAGTATATGCAAAAAGTTAAAATTATTGAAAATTTAAGCCATTTAAGACATCTACTCTCATGTCAAGGTGACATCATGACCCATACTTTGCTTTAAGAGCCTGCCATTTTAAAGTTTGATCTCATTTACCTACACATAATTTACGTGAAGAATGCTCCCTCGAGGCCAAACATTTTCAAACTGACTGAACATTTTCAAACATGTATATATATATATATATATATATATATATATATATATATATATATATATATATATATATATAACAATCTCAATTAATTGTTAGAGAGGTGAAAACAATTCATTCCCCGATAACAACACAATAGTCCATTTCTTTAAAATAAATCCATCAATAGAGGTGTTTGTTACCAAATATGGCAACTGCATACATTTTCTTGGAAGTGGGATGTTGAGAAATCAATTAGGCTATAGGGGGATCTTCATTTCACCAGCCTATCACCATTGTTTTCTTCATAGAAGTCCAAATATGTTGAGCACTGCGTCACACATCAGTGGAAAGAACGTCACTTTGAACTGAGTGGTGCCCAGGGAGCAGCGTGATGTCACTTCCACCAGTCGGTGGGGAGGAACACCAGCACTCCACTGCGGTCATATGCGGGTGCCTGAACAACCTCTGGCAGTAAGAAGAGAGCCATAAACCACACCTGTTGGATGGGTGCCATGTGTGATTCCAGTTTATGAGAGTGCTGAGAAACTATGCTCCAACTGTGCCGGGCCTTCACCAGACACAGTGTGCAGCAACCAGGTTTGAATTTAAGTATGTTTCAGAAATTTTTAATAAGTCCCAATTGTAATTTTCAGTCGATGAACTTCCAGTAATATTCCGTGCATGCAGAAACGTACTTTGCATGTTGACGTGTTGAATGGGGTTGGACAAGAGACAACAAATCACGAGTTTCTGATGAAGTTGTCTCATCCCCCTCTCCTTGAGGATCACTACTGGGAGAGATGCCAAGGAACCCGAGACGAGGTGGCCAGCCTCGAAGTAGCATTCCAGCAGCTGTTCTCCATTGATCACGTCCAAGAAGAGATGACCTTAAGCTGCAGGGCCATCTCTGACTCCACCAGGGAAAACGCCACCGGAACAAACAAGGAAGACTTGCGCAAGTATCTGGTAATCTCAACATCAAGACCAAGATTAAGAGCACTTTCTCAGCTTTGACGAATAATGGGAGGTCCTCAAAGGGATCATCCCGAATCAGATGAACTGCCTTGAGGGAAGGAAGTTCCTAACATAAGGAAACACTTTGCAACTACTGGTTTATAATCATAATCAAATTTGAAAATACATAGTAACTACATCGAGGCAATAATAATTTACAATATCAACAATATCAGAAAACCCTAAGTAAAACATGAACCCTTTTACACACTACATAACACTAAAGTGGTCAGTATCAGCTCCGAGGGAACACCCTACCCTATCATGAACACACTTAATAAAATACAAAACCCAATACAAAATAACCGTTACACTTAACACCTTAAATATACAAACTCTAACACCCAATCCACAAAACTCTTTCTGTGGTCATCACAACTTCCACCAAATCAGTGGGTGGTACACGATCTTAACTGTGTAACATGATGCTTAATAACAACACCAGCATGACCATGTCCTCGGGAACAACGGTTACGGGAGTAAGGAAACAAAGCAAAGTAACTGTTGGTGATGGAAATCTTTTAGATGTGATAGGACATGGAACAATGGAGTTGTTTGCCTGAAATGGTGTGAAATTCATAAAAACTATATTACTAAATGTCCTTTATGTTCCCCAGTTAGAATTCAGTCTTTTTTCAGTTGGTTGTGTATTGGACAAAGGCCTTCATTTAGTGTCCAACAGGAAGCAGTGCAACTTCGTAAATGACACCGGGAAGTTCGTGCAGTTGCTAAATGTGTGAACAAAACTATATCAAATGTTTTTTTTTTTGGAAACTGAAACATATTCTGAGCTCTTCAAATCAGTGACAAAAGATCTTGGCCCCATATCGAATCTGAGTAACTTGTGTGTATCTGAGCAGGATAGCAATACTGACTTAGACATTTCTAAATGTTATGTGAGTGTGACGAAAAGGATTGAAAAATTAAGCGTGTAGCATCAGTTACTTTGCCATCAAAACATTCAGCATGTTAAATCATTATTGAATGGGAAAAGTATAAACTTCATTGACGATAGCAGAAATTTTGTATGTGAAGAGTGTTTGTCTGGAAAACTTCATCGCCTGCCTTTTCAAAACAGTGTTTCTCGAGCGACCGAGAGGTTAGAATTAGTGCATGCTGATGTATGTGGTCCAATGGAAAGCCCGTCACTTGGTGGTACGAAGTATTTTTTATTGTTGAAGGATGACTACTCAGGATATAGAAAAGTTTATTTCCTGAAACACAAGTCTGAAGAGAAGTCGTGCATCAAGAAATATATCACGGAAGTAGAAAGGGAGACTGAATGTAAAATTAAGTGTCTGAGAAGCGACAACGGTCTAGAGTTTACTAACACTGAGTTACAACAAGTACTAGACTCATTTGGGATTGTGCACCAAAGAAGTGTTGTGTACACGCCCCAACAAAATGGCAGAGCAGAAAGAGAGATGCGAACTTTAGTGAAAGATGCCCATACGATGCTTGGGGGTATGGCCAAGCCTTTATTTTTTTTGGCCGAAGCAATAAACACTGCAGCCTACATGCTAAACCGATCAGATACAAGTCCTGTCGAAGGCAAAACTACTTATGAAGCCTATCACAAAAAGGATGTTAACTTGAACGACTTCAAAGTTTTTGGTTCACGAGTTTCTGTTCACATGCCAAAGGAGAAAAGGTTGAAACTAGATCAGTAAAATAAGACAGGTGTTTTTTTGGGATATGACGAAGATGTCAAAGGCTACAGATGTTTGTATCAATTTAGTATATAAAAGCTTTGCGCGAATAGTCAAGAGTGTTACGCACGATATGTGCTTCCTATGCTTACACAAATGTGATAAACATTCTACTATATTGCTTTTATATACTAAATATAAATTGATACAAACATATTAATTTGTAATAAAGTTTATTATGGCTGTTCGACCACAACTTACAAGTTCTACAAATTGTGTAACTATTATAATTATTATTCTCTTTTTAGTGCATTTATAAATAAAACCTTGGTTTAAAAGTTTTTTTTACATTTATTATATTTTACACTTTTTTGTCTCCAACCATGTGTTTGTATCACAAATATGGCTTTCCCTTTCTAAGAAAGAGCCCCATGATGTATCGTGATTGACCAGTAGTTCGCTTCCATTCCGGTACGAGACATACTGTAGGAACAAACAATAATAATAGTTTTCAGAACCATTTGCCGCTACAAAATAGGACACACGCACAACAGCAGTGATACTTGTAATCTCCATTTTAATGTTACTCGATTCTGTAAAACAAACTCGATACGACGTTTGCTGCATGTAGTTGTAGAGTTCCTATGGCCACTTTCGGCTCCATCATCAGATCAGCTCAGTGGTTTCTTCACATTGTATTGCCATCGGAACTACTCATGTATGCAAAATTTCAGCTCAATTGGATAACGGGAAGTAGTTTAACATACATACACGTGAAGTTACATAAAAGTTTATAACTTCAGGCTCCATCATCAGATCAGTTCAGTGGTACGTTCATATTGTATTGTCTTCGGAACTACACATGTATGCGAAATTTCAGCTCAATTGGATAATGGGAAGAGGTTTAACATACATACACATGAAGTTACATAAAAGCTTGTAACTTCCAGCTCCGTCATCAGATCAGGTCAGTGGTACCTTCACACTGGATTGTCATGGGAACTACACATATATGCCAAATTTCAATTCAATTGGATAATGGGAGGTGGTTTAACATATACACGTAAAGTTACAATTAAATCTTGTAACATTCAGGCTCCATCATCAAATCAGCTCAGTGGTACCTTCACATTGTATTGTCATGATAACTACACATGTAGACTATGCAATATTATGTTTTAATTGGATAACAGGAAATGGTTTAATATACATACACACGAAGTTACATAAAAGCTTGTAAATTCAGGCTCCATTATCAGATCAGCTCAGCGGTACCTTCACATTGTATTGTCATCGGAATTACTCATGTATGCGGAATATCAGCTCAATTGGATGACGGGAAGTGCTTTAAAATCGACTTGCAAGATTTCACCCGTACATAAAAACAAACAAAACAACAAGGCAAGATAAATAAGAGCTTGTACAAATTGAGAAAATCGCACATTTTCCTTTAAATATCACAAGAAAGTTACAGTATTTACCCCGACTTTCAATTTGGATATCCATGAGCATGCTATAACCTGGAATCCCAAACTCGAGAAATTTTCTAGAAATTAGTGAAAACTATTAAAATGTTGAACAATTCAAAAAATTCTAAAGAAATCCATTTCCCCTAAAAATTTACTTTTTCCCCCTCACATTTCTCCCCCTTAAAATATTCCCTTTTTCCCTAACACATGATAAAAAAATTCCTAAAATTTTATAAAAAAATTTATTTGAATTTTATTTAAAAGAACTTAAAATCATCAAAGGTCACTCCACACACATACTCATTACACAATCTTGGTAGGTGCGGCCATCGACCATCTTGGTAGGTGCAGCCACCTTGCATCTTGGTAGTTACAGCCAACAGCCATGTTGGTCCGTGCAGTCCACCATCCTGGTGGGCTACCTCTCAATTTCGTTCGACTGCCATGTTGGTTTTTTCGATCGTCATTTGTTTTGTAGTTGATCTCTCCTTCGTTGGACTGCCATTTTGGATTTCATATGTTTTCTTCAAATATGTGGCACTAGTGTATTATTTATCCATATCTCTATCAGAGGTGGCCATATTTGTTTATATTTTTATCACATAGGTGGCTATGTTGGCATCCTCCATATTGGATTCCATTTTCAACTCAAATGTGACATTAATTTCTCGTATATGGGGCCTGCTATCAGCCTTTCCCGATTGGTGACAATGACAATTTCTGCAATGTACATAAACTGTCATATTAAATTTTTTATTTTATTCTTAAATGCCAGCATTTGTATTAAAAATAATTTTTGAAAATAACTTTTATACAAAGTGGATGGGTTTCGAAATAATTTTATATGAAATAAATTTTATATAAAGTGTGGTGAATGGGGTTTTAAAATAGGTTTATTAGAAATAAAATTGTGTAAAGCTGAGGGTTTTTTAAAATGAATAACATGCAGCATATTTTATACATAAAAATAATTGTACAGATTATAATGTATACATAAAAAGCAAAAAATCAATAATTTGATATCAATCTTCTTCGATTCTGATGATTTCGTGTCTATTCGTAGGCACCCGATTCCTGGTCAAAGAACGAGGTTCACCAGTTGCGCAGCAGGTAAATGTTCTTCAGTGTGCGGGCCCAGTCAGGTTCTGAAATGTCGCAGACATTACGAAGTTTATCATTGTACATTTTAAAAATCTTGCGAAGCGAAGGGGCCTTTGTGTACTGCATCAACAAGTCACTCAGCACGTTTCCCATATAATGTTATGGAATCTTGCCTTTGTCCCATTCCAGTCCATGGTAGTACTTGGTCAGCCAGGTGTTGGTTTTCATGTTCTTCTAATCCAACAGTTTCCACGGGTATGGAGGGCAGAAGGAGCGTGTTCGTGTTTTACCATCATCGACGTAGTACAGTGCGATCTCCTTGAGGACGAAACAATTTTGTCTCCGGAAACCCTGCAGATTACAGTACATATTGAAACTGACCATGCTTGAAGATTACTTAACAGTTAGGTATAGTGTGTGTGAGCAGTTATATTTATATATTCCCACCTGCACTTACCACAGTATTTTGATGGTCTTATCTCGTGGTAAATTGTACAATACAAGCCGGTCGTGAAGTATCAGGCAAAATACGTAAGTGTTGGCAGGAATATTTCCATGTATAGTGAATTCGAACCTGTAATCGGTCATGTTAGAGGTAATATGCTCGTCCTGTTTACTCACATCGAATACAATGAGAGGGGTCAGGCTCTTGAAAGTATCAGGGCTAAATATCGAAGATTGGGTGAACCCATAACATGCATTTGGGAATTGAACTTACATCTGACATGCCAGCAGGTATTATCCTTTTTCCAAGTTCATGTTCATGTACAGGTTCACATTTTTTATTTGATGTGTGTCGAACTGCTAACAGCTCACTCTCACATTGTGCTGTCTTCCGGTCTGTAGCCCAACAATGATGTACCTCAGTTTCTCAGAAGTAAAGCTGGACTTCACCATCCAGCTGATGTACTGGTATGCTGGCAGTCCGGTGTATGTCTCGAGATTCCACGACCTGAAAACCACATCAATGTTTTTACCGTCTTCCACATTCTTCATAATTTCTATGCGATCTGCAGTGCTCAACTGCACATGATGCAACATCCATTTGATAGACTGTTGTTTCAGTTCCCCTGTCTCCCAATTATCTCCCGTGCCCACTATGGTATTCACAGGCATATTGGCTAGGAGCAGCGCCAGTTCCTGCTTCGAATTGAAGATAATTTGTTTCTAGACTTCGGAAAATGCCAATAGCATAGAGAATGGGATGATCACTTTGAACTTGTCTCCAGGGTATATAGAAACACTCTAGTCATCTTAGAATCCCCAGCCTGCCACGTTGACTGCAGACAGCTCACTCAGCATGAGCGAAAGGTAATTCTTGATCATTGAGGTTATGCCTACATCTCGCGACTCGTCCGCCTTGACACCATCGAGAACGTACATGAAGCGATCAATCAGGTGAAGAATTCCATTGCTCATTATTTTCGTTAAAGTCATCCTAATTCACAGGAAAGACTTGCAAGGAAGAATGCAGATATGTTGGTGTCGGACCATTATCCGGAATTCCGATGGTACTGTGTATGGTCTGATCAGGAAAGGTTGATACACATGTAGTACCATCTTCGTGATGCTGTCTTCGGAAATGGCCGGCTCTTCGATGTTTAGGTAATCTTAAATGGCGATCGATTTTGTAGCTGAGACTTCAAAGGATAATCTCACTAACACGTGTTAACTCCTTGGAAACCTGTGACATACTGATTGCAGGTTACGCATGTCACTTTATTTTATATCTTCTGGTCAGTGTAGATCTTATTCCCATTGTCTCAAATGCAGGCGATGGGGGATATATTTGTTTCGAATGTTCACCAACTCTCCACACTGGTCGACGACTGTCACGAACATCTCGTGTACTCCCTTTATGTCGACCGAAGCGTAAATGTTAATTTGCAGTGCTACGACCTGTTTAAAACCAGGAAGAACCATAAGCAAAAAGTCGTGCAGCGAATTTCTTAGCCTGCCATTGACGTACATGCCGCTTACAAATCGCATATTATTCATATCACGTTGATCGGCATGATGTTTACGGGCTGCTATGATACATGAATTTTTCCAGCTTCGTTGATGCGTGGCTCGAACCCCAGCATCGATCCGATAGTATCCAGTTTCGTAAAGTCTACAACTTCGCTGCATCTAATAATGCTTTTAAGAGTATTGGGATTCCCATATAGATCAAATTCTGTGTCGGGAGACAGCGAATCTTCAATGTACCTTGCAATGTCGTATATTTTATAAGAGTCTATGGAGAACGACACCTCATGGTAAACATTACCACGTATTATGAGGTACAACTTGCAGTTTTTTCATCGATGTTCTGTATCGAATTGCAAATTTGAAGATCGACAAGGTCTATGCTCCATTCCCCGACCAGGTCAAGTGGTGTAAAATGAACCGCACGCAGTCGACATTACTGAGGATTTCATCACAGTATATATCCATTTTATACAATTACTTGTACGAGTGAACCAGGAAGAGAAGGCACATATGTTTCACAGTTCCATGTGTTAAACATTTGCTTAATTTCGTAATTGTGAGTAAGTTTGGTACATTTCAAATACTCGTACTGTTCGGGTAGAGGATGCAAATTCCCAAAACTGTCATATATTCTGCGTATTTAGCCTGGTTTACATCAGCACTACCCAATGCTTACCTTGCCCGACTGCCATGTCCAATTTAACTATGATGCATTCTTCTCTCTGGGTTTATATGACAAATCATCTCTCATAAACTCTCCTCTAAAATTAGGTATTTTCAATTAACCTTCAAACAGTCCCAAATCCACATTCGTGAGCTCTTGTTTCGGTTGAGAATTCATTATCGCCTCTTCCTGCTGCGTCACTTTTACGCTTGTCAGTTATCTTACCCATTGTGATAGCTTCCATATTTGCACTGCATCTTTATGCCTGCTTCAGTTTGTACGATGATGTGTTGATGGCTCGGACGATAACACTCGTGGCTCCGATTAGGCCTCAAGGGCACCGAGAGTAGGCAAAAGCAATGGAAATAATCTGCCAGTAGATGTTTTCTTGGTCGTGAATGCTTTTCTTCATTATGTCACCACTTTCGTTTCACTTGCACCTTCCGTTCGCTCTTTGCACCCATGCCCATTTTCCCTTTGGCCTTGATCACATTTTTTTCTCCGAGTTCTGTGTCTGATTATTCCATTATTTCGTCAGCCTTTTGTGCAAATATATAGTCTGTTTGCTGCCTAGCTTGCAGATCCTTATGCTGGGAATAGGCGATGCCATTCTGCTTGCACACCTCGTCTAGGATGTTTATGCCCATCTTTTTATGTGACAGCCTTTTAGCTAGCTTGATTCCTGGACCACAGAACCTGTATTCTGGAATATACAGATCGAATGGTAGATTGTTTATTAGTATATAGACGATCTCGCTTCCAGCTACAGTTTTACCTCTTCGATATCCCACTGTGAATTGGGCGAGAAAATTATTAATAAGCTCCTCTTACACATTTTCATTTCACTATCGTTCTAGACTTTGAAAAGTATGTATGTAAAATGCCAATGAAGCATCTGCTTTGTTGTTTCGGCGGTAAATAATTTACAGCTTAGCACAGCATGCATTGACATGAAATAACGACTTGCAGGATTAAAACTTCGAGAATAAAATGTTAGTGCGAATTCTGCTAGAGCCAGTTTTCTTGGAAGGATGCTTTAAAGAGACATTCTAAAATTTGCAGCACTGATTATATGCAACCAAAATTAGCACCACACTAATAACAATCAGCACTACATGCACCACAACCAGCACCACTCGCACCACGTTATGCACCACAATCAGCACCACACTTAGCACCACACGATAGTACTGTTATCATACATATTATCAAGCAAGATGTTACTCTACCCATACACATTCGTACTAACGATGAAGATATTTCCCACGAATCGCAGACATGGAAGCCTATTTTATAATACAGTGAGGTGAATCATCGCAAGACCACCAAACTGTGGGAAAACATGCTTCCTACTGAGCCTGCTGGAAGAAGAAAATGATCTTCGGTTCGAGAACGTGTACCTATATTCAAAATCGCTTCAGCAACCGAATAGCAGCGATTTCCACGATACTGCAGGCTGTGGAAGGCATAGGTTATTTCCCATGCAGCAATAATAAAGTCGTCATACCTCCGAGCAAAGTACTGCCACACTCGATATTTGTCTTCGATGGGATTGCCTGCGAAAAATCAACTTGTCTTCAAGAATACTTTAGCTTTGGATGGCACGCGAATGTGGACTGCATGTACCTTAGCGAGACTTATTTTCCCATAACCAAACATATGCTCCGCGACAGTGCAAAGTGTTGGTGCTGTTTCGCACAGACAATATGAATTTGTGGCATGTTTACCATGATCATGCCAATATGCACATAATGCTATGAGATTTCGAGAGTCTGTGCGCCTTGTGCTGGATAGATAAATATGAATTTTTGACGATTTTTAAGGACAGGATCCCATATAATAGGATGTACAGGTATGAGTTTGATCAGTTTATCGCTGATCGTCGAGAATGAATTACAGCATATCGAAATTCGGGAAAATTAGCTCCGAGCTGCGTCTTCACAAAGACGAAAATGGAGGTTGTCTCATAACAAGAAACGATGGAACTTGTGATACTGGTTATTGGATGTCTGCAGCGAACGTCTGGACAAGATCGAAAGTATTTTGGCGGAGACTCGAAACTAAACGCATAAAAGAGAGCAACAATACAAATTTCTATTCAATATGATGTCGGACATTGCCAGTGACTTACATCAGACATCAGTCTGTTCACTTGAAGTATTTGCTCTCCAAGAAAGCCAACATTTGATGGGACCTTATAAATGTAGAAATTTTAAGCCCATTACTAGTCGTCTCGATGTACTCAGAGAGAGATGGAGCACCTGTAGCCATGAAGACCGAGATCGACGATACTGCTGAGCATTTGAAGATGTGAAAACATGGTGATATACAGTCAAATCGGGATGATATATAAGATGCAGATTTGTCACACAAGAAAGAAGTACGGAAGCGAGTCTTCAAACCCAGTGCTCTGGTTCGCTGGTAACTATGTTTGTACACATCTCGCAGTAATTATACGAGGTACGATGTGTTCACACTTAATAATAAATTGTTCCTTTGTGCTAATGAAATAGAAGATCAAACTATCATAGGTGGGTAGTTGTGATTTTGTATAACTATGCCCAAAGACTTTGTGTGAGAAAAATAAAATGCCTTTAACTTGCTCCTCAAATTACACTGTTTATGAAAATGATTAAAATCTTGAATAAAATTCTCCCATTCAACCCAGTTAAAAACACAAACTCTGGCTCAGGTTAGCCATAGTAAACGGTGCTGTGATACGTGTTCTAAAAAGCAAAACAAAATGCCATTGGCATCGATCTTTCAGAACAAATGGAAATAAGTTAATGTTACGTAATCTGTAATATGTTAATGGAGAAACAAAACTCACTCTTAGCTGTGTGTTTCTGCTATCTTGTAGGACTAAGCTTAGTTTTATCAGGAAATGGCTGAATACGGGCCACTTCCGAAGCAGGAACAATTAGCATATAGGGTAGTCTTTAATGTGCAAGCGTACAGGCCGACGGTCATTTCTGGTACCTGCTAACTCCTGAACAGCAAATACGTGAACGGGGCTTATCCTCGAGTTTTTCCATCAAAGAACAAACTGAATTCGGGGGCAGTACCGGACTCCCTAATCAGCTAATTAAAAATCATATGCTGCACTCACTCGGGTGAACAACCTACAGCAGTCCTGAAGTGATGAAGTGTCAAGGCAAAGTGAATGATAGCATATCATGCAAGCCTATCTTAACATAGTGTTCGAACCTGCCAGCTATAAATTTAAACCTACTTGAACGTACCACTGAAACGATACTAACGCCCTAAAACCAAAAAGTTTGTGGTCTCGCAACATCGATATCAAATTTAAAAACACTGAAATATATACAAAAAAAGCCCGAAAAATAAACATTTAAAATTAACGTAAATATAAATACAAAAATCTCTAGCTAAACTAACTCATTTAAACATTCCTAATTGCCATCATAACGTCTAGAAAATAAAAACCCTGTGACTAAATATTAAAATATGAATTTCATAAAAATTTACATAAATAAAATATCATGTGTGAAAAAAAATACAAAATGCATAAATAAATTATGCATTCAAAACAATATGTATTTCTCGTGTGCTACACTATCTAGTATAGTTGGGTTCCATAATATATTGAATATTGATTCCTAGTTCGAATTTGCGATGTGACTACCAGAATTTATACATACTTATGTTTTCTACAAATGTGCATACCTGTCATCCTACCACAGGTGCTAGTAATGTGAAACCCCACATTTTAAGGTAGTAAACCACAAACAGAAATAATCATGCATGTTACAGATAAAGTTATACTATTGAAGACATTATTTCAAAAATACAAAATTATATTTGGTTAACAGTAACTTCTGAAATATTGAACTATTTTTAATGCAGAGTTATAACAAGACTTTTCAAAATTAATGTTTACCTTTCTCAGCATTTTAAGAGAAAATTGCAAGCCTAAATGAGACTATAAAATAGACAGAAACAATGTTCACTATAATTTGACTACCATGAGTTCATATGACGGCATTAAATCACATTGAATGTTGCTTAACAGAAAACGACGAATATGTGTGTGATACACATATTCGTCGTTTTCTGTTAAGGAACATTCAATGTGAGTCCACATACCACACATTAGACACTGCACCCACAATTCCACTTCTCTGTCATCCGTAAACTTCCACTGACAGAAAAAGCATGAAGCATATTTCTTGTTAGGCTATGGCTTACCAATGAAGATAAATTACAGGAGTAAAAGCTTGGTCTGATGGTAGTTCTACAGATGAATCACTGTCTGAATCGACTCTTTCACAGTACTTTCCAAGTTTCAGAGACAACTTCGCCTTTGAAATTAAGGTTCTAAAGCTAGACCTGCGCCCATAAACCCACCTATGTTCACGACCAAGCAGAGAGGTTGAAGAAGGTGGTTCTTCAGACGAGTTTCTTCCAGTGGGGTTGGATTGCTGACCTCCACGGCCTCAAGTTGATCGATTCTTCTTTTGCTTGGTTCTTTGAAGTGACGTCTCCAACTTTGCTTTGTATGGAGATTCAGTAGCAATGGTTGCGACACAAGCTTTTATTCCTCGTGTGGACTTGTTCTTCTTCGGTGTAGTAAAGGGATGGATGTCTTTTGGGGAATCTGTGAGAGGGGTTACAAATGAATGGGCAGGGGATACACTAGTCTTCGTAGGAGAGGTGAAAGAACTGCCAGGGATAGTAGTATTTGGATGCTCGGGCATTGGTATGCAGATTGAGCATCAGTTATAGAAAACTGCACCAATTGAGGAAGCACTTGTTCAGTTACATGCTCAGCAGTGAGAAAGCCTCTATCACTAAAACAGTACGATTTAAGGGCCAGATTCAAGTAACCTTGAAACCATTCATAGCATTAGAGTCAGTTGTGCATTCGAGGTACGCCTTTGCGAAAATCTCTGTAATGCCATAGGGTCTGAGGTGCCATTCTTGGTGAATAATCCATTGTCGAATGTGCTCGCTGTAGTTTCTATGCCATGTGAGATGACAGTGAAATAATGCAAACAGAATTATTTCTTGCCAAATCCATGACTTCGACATTATGAATATGGGAGTAGTGTCCATCGAGGATCAGTAGAACTGGTGATGTCTCTGTAGATGCAGTCGTTGCTATGAAATGATGCAACCATTCGGTAAAGAGGCGAGTCTGTATCCACTCTGAAGGACGAGCCCTCCCGATGGATCCTGGTGGAGACCCTCCCAACAGTGTTTCTATCATGTTAGTCCTTGGAAATATCCGCAGTGGCGGATAATGCGAACCCCCATCTGCTCATCGAGAAGATCACAGTGACCAGAGACCTACGCTCTGCAGCAATTAGAGCACACACTTGACGTTTTCCCTTCAATCCAACAATCTGAGGGATTTTGCTGTGAACTATGCTCAACTCCATTTCGTCAAAATTGCACACTCTGCTAGGTGGATAATTGTGTTGTGTGCAGGCTCCTTCTAACTTATCATAAAACTTGCCTGCCTCCTCACAGTTGAAGCCTGCGGTTCGTGCATGTGATGTCCCAGTTGATTTCCTGATTGCAAGCCTCACGATGGCGATGAAAGATATGTTCGAACCAAGCTCTACCAGAACTGTCACCTCTAAACCGATGTTCAATTCCGTTCCTGGTGGACAATTGATGTGCCATTTAATGGAAATCCATGCAAGTGAATCTGTAATAAAACTAAGCTACTATCACAAGTAAATAGTCAACAAGTTCGTTTTCTATCTTCTCTGGGAGTGTAGGTTTTCTTCTTCTCTTCTTCATGACAAAATCACTTGGATACAGAAGAACCTCGCCTGCAAACCGTCTCAAAGTTGTCTTTGGGAAAGCAAAATGTTTAGCTTCTTTCTTTTGCCCGATTTTCTTCTCCCTGGCCACGCTAACAGCCTCTGTCATCCTAGCCTTATCCCACAACAGTCGTCTTTTTGCTCGGTTTATCCCAAGCATTGTCAGTGGCATCTGTGAACAAATAGAATAACAAAGTCTGTTGAAAAACTTACTTTGTATGTTTAACTGGTATTTACGACTAGTAATTTTTTAATATAGCATTTTGTATACTCTATTTGAATACTTCCATTTTGTTTAGTCCTATCACTAAAATATACTCTCATCTAAAGTACAACATGATCTCTGTAATTTTATTTCTGCCACATCAAGTTGCAAACATGGTGGCGATTTGGGGATTTCGTGAATATCGATCTCTTTGATACGAAAAACAAAATACCAAATTACAATATACATCATTATTTTGTATACAACTTCGGGTATAATCATAATTTCGTTAAGAAAATTTTCAAATTCGAACACGGCCCGATATTTGCTTCACTTATCTGCATATGGACCACGGTTCCATAATAACAGCAGGAAGAGCGTTCCATATCCCAAACATCGCCAGCAAAAATTAAACCATGGCTACCTCAAAACAGTCAAATGTAAAAATCTTTATTATGGTGAATATTGTAGCCTACTTTTTGTAGTACTAGCTGCTATAAATAATTAATACCTGCTAATAATATTAATACGTCTAACATACCAAGGATTACATTACTTTATAACGTTCAAAAACTGACGACACCAAAACGTCTTCAGAACTGTACCACAATTAGAAAACTGGCGACAGCAGGGCTTATGCAGAGCAAGCGACAACCCAATACGCTGGTTTTAGTTTGAACCACTAGAGTGCAGCTAAATGTTCTCCAGATATGACATATTGTCAGCAGGAGTCGGTATTATCCCCTTCTCCTCGACAGTTGCATTGTGTCACTAAACAGCACGTCTATGATGGAACAAAAACACAATCACCACCACCACTGTCAGAAAACAAGAAGTCAACTACAAGCACTCGCCATCCGACGAGCTCCGCGCTGTCATTCGGCGATGCTGGCCACGACCTCAGCCTACCTCGTCGCCATTGTAGTTGTCATCGTTATCATCACTGTCATTCGGCGATGCTGGCCACGACCTCAGCCTACCTCGTCGTCATTGCAGTTGTCATCGTTATCATCACTGTCGACGTTGCTATCAGCACACTGTTGAAAATTCCCTATATTTATGGAGTGTTTTACAGAAATGTACAGCGTATATACGGAAAGGAAATCCGTAATGACGAAAAACTGAGTTAAGTCTATAAATACAAAATACGGAAAGTCTCCGTATTCCCTTTGGCTTCGAGCTACGGGGACGAACAATGCCGATTCTACACGAAGCTTTCTTCACCATTTATAACAAGAAAATTATCGTTCCTGCGGCAGTTAAGGTTATCCACGCGGCTATGACCTATTCTTCCAAACATTAAAAAATAGCATCAGGGGTCGGTAACATTTGACAACACTAGAAATACAAATAAATTTAAAGTGAAAGTTGTAGGTGAATGAAGCCTTGCCCTCATAGCTCATATTGATTTTCTATGCTTTCAGTTATTTTGATGCACTAAATTCACCAACTATAAATGCCTTAAGTTCGCAATTTTAAAAGGAGGTACTTCGGTAGTCTATTAAATATTATTTCTCAGCTTATTATTTTCAACCGACTCCCACAACAATTTCCAAGCAAATGATGCTGTGTAAGGCATGTCTATACTATTTGGAAAGTTGTGTCACATTTTTAATAGTTGCCAATAATTATAGTGTTATATTCCATGTCTACTAAACCATCAAATGTAATTTAATTATAATTGCTGCTGTGATGCATCTAATGTCTGCGGTTGAGCACTGAGCAATGGAGTCAATCTTCCGCCAGTTTGGAAGATACTATCACCAAAAATAATTTGCACCGAACTATATTTGCTTTTTATTATTTATTGAACGTGTACATATATATCAAAAGCTGGATATTTTTTATGTTTTATATTAACACGCGAAAAAAGTCAATTACCTGAAATACCTGCAACCATATTTTTAAAATATGTAAGTGGCGGAAATATATTTAAAATTGGCATCATGCACCAGCTCAGGTAGGCAGGTTCGTTAATATGTTCCGTATCTGATTTATAATTTATGTTTCTAAACTATGGTATTTTATAGTGTGTGCTATGTTTTGGAAAGTCAACACATGTCATGTCATGTATCATAAATTTATTGGCTTAAGTAAATCTTTAACATTATTTTATACATAAATAGGAATGTAGTAAGAAATATGCGCACGAATATGGTTCGTTGTCCTTAATTCATTACAATCGAGACTGTCCTTTTCAAGAAATCACATACCAATAAAAATATGTTAAATACTACAGTTTTTTCCCCACAGTAGTAAAACACAGGGTTAAACACAATCGCAGCAAATTAGTAATGTGCAAGGGGCTATTTCGTGAACAACAAATATGTTAACAATGTACCGTAAGAACTATCATCAATACAGACATTATTACAAAGGCATAAAGCTGATCTAAATATGGCGAACATTCGTACGAAATGGTTTTATGAAATATGACAAATTTTGTTGAACAGCCAAAAACAGTATACAAAGCATTTGGCAGTTAGAAACGTAGAAGTCACATGACATTATTTTGTGTCTGCATGTAGCGGAAGGACACATAATCGGTAGCCAAAAGTAGAACTTTAACAAGATTTCGGAATGGTCTATAATGTTCTAGCAAGCAACTGCTAACATATCGTAATATCCGTGGCAAATATGCAGACGTAACGGTGAAAGATGTATACACCGTTACACCCCCAAGCCATAAAAATCAGCCCGAAACTTTCGCATTGTAAATATTCTTTGAGACTTAACGTATAAACAATATAATCTAAAAATTAAATGTATTTTACGGCCTGCAAACCTCGTTTTAAAAATTAATTCGTGTAGATCAAGACGGCAGATTTTCTTGTAAAAAAAATCTGTTTATTACATGACTGTGCACAAAATGTTTGCGTTATAACAGAATTTGTGTATAAAATACCGCAAAAAATGTGTAGCGAAAGCACTACTATCGAAAATATGTTCCAAGAAAATGTTCATTAATATGGTAATAACTGAGAACGAGAGAAAGAACACTACATACTGGCTTTCCAGTGCCACCCAAGTGACACTTTATTATTGAAAATCGCAGGAATAAATTCGGAATAAACGTATGGTGTATGAAACATAGACAAATTTTGGACGAAGAATAAAATTGTTTTAGTGTGATATAGGGACCCCAGTTTTACTTGGGCATTGTATCATTTTTAACGAACCTTGTAAATAACTTTCTGTCCCTTTACAAGCTTATATACATCTAATATATACATTCAAGCAATATCTTTTGATAATGCGTAGCATAGAGCCTCCAGTTCGAGACCCGAAACCATAAAAATATTAATTATCTCTCGGACTTAGAAAATAAATGTGCTGTTATAATTACCCTATGATGAGAGGAATATATAATGAAGGTAAAACACCATGACCCTGGTGTTGGGATGAATTACAAGGTTTGTAATTTTATTAATAGTGCAAGTTTTTCTAAGCTTATTAGCGCAGATCATGCACTGTTTAGTATTCATCCTCAACTCGTACACATTTTTAAGCAATCTGTAACTGTTAGGTATGGCATAGGAACCCGTGTTCGAAGCCAGAAACGATTAAAACAATATTAATTTTCTCTTGGTCTTAGAAGAAAAATATCAGATGGGGTTTTCAGAGTAATGGGAGTAAGTATATATAGAACTACATGTATATAGAAGAAATTACAGTTAACGCTCTGACAACGTGAGGTGAACATCGATATGTAATCATTCTCTCGCTATACAGGGAAGATGAATTGCGACTACGAAGGCCTGCCCTTGACCTTAACGGTCATTGAGTCGCGATCTACATCATCGCTGCCTGATTCTGCGACAGAGTTTTAGCATTCGGTTAAAATGCTTGGCGTACATGAGAGAACCGCCTCTACGAAGTGAACTTTTCGCGTGATGAAGAATTACGACGTTGGTCCCATGCAGTTTGTGCAAGGCGATACATTGAAAGAACATACCGAGATCTGCAAGGATTCGTCTACTGGGAGTCAGCAAGTGATGTCGCCAGTACCTCCTGCTACATCGATGGGTACTGTTTCCGCAGACGATTATGATGAGCCAGTTAATGCTTAAGATGGAATGAGAGACCTACAAGTTTTGGTAGAGTCAGTATGTGTGGAATGTACTCTTGCAATATGTTCACGTGAAATCAGGCGGACTTCAAAATAAACGGTCGTCGGCTCTAAATACTGGTGAGCATACAACTCCAACAAACAATAGCAAACTTGATATTGAGTATGAAACAGGAAGTGAAGACGATCATGAAGACAGCATTGATGATAATGACTATGAAGACAGTGCTAGTGTTGAAGACGATGATGATTCTCTCAATGCACTGACACACCCTTCCAACGAGTTTCTTTCGACAAGTGATATGAAGAAGGCAGAAGGTGCCAAGAACGCTCGTTCAATTGCTGTAACGAGCAACATGAAGAAGGCGGAAGATGCTGAGAATACTGAATACGTGTTTCCCGAAGACCCGAAAGAACTTTTAACAGACTTAGAATTTTGATCGCTAAGCAAAGAGGTTGTTAATTACTCGAACATTTAAGAGGTATGTTCGATCGTTAGAGCACTTAAGGAAAGGGGCTACATACGATGATGTGATGAACTGCTTTCTTCTAAAAATGTAAGTACAAAATTATAATAAATTATCATTATAAAAGATTTTTTTTCTTTATTTGTTGTGTGTCATATCCTTTTATCCCTCACAACTTAAAAGTGGTTCTATGAGCACTCGATTACTAAATACAGATCAAAATACAGAATATTTACTAAATTATTTAAGAATAAAAATTCATGAATACTCGACTGCATACGAAACATTTAATTCCGTAGACATGTACAAATTTTGGAGGCAGTTCGTGAATTTTTTTAAAATATGTATATATAGAGGCAGAATATAAATCCATGGATTGGTGGAAGATTGCAAAAGATTGTGAAACGTTGTGAAGCATGTGATGCTGATTTTGGTCTGTGTGGTGCTAATTTCTATTTCGGTACTGATTGCGATTGCAGTGCTGATTGCTATTATGGTGCTGATTGCCATGCTTATTGTGGTGCTGATTGGGATTTAGATACTTATTGTGTTGCTGATTGTGGTGCTAATTATGCTATTGAATGGGACTGTGGTCCTCATTGTGGTGCTGACCGGAGTTATGGTGCTAATTGGGATTATGGTGCTGACTGTGAGGCTGATTTAACTGTGGTGCTGATTGTGGTGCTTATTCTGGTGTTGATTGGGATTGTGGTGATGATTGTGCTGCTAATGTCCTTGGCTCGGCAGGCCAAGGACATCTGCACAGACCCGCACTAAATAAACCTGCCCTCTCCTCAAGTCTGTTCATCCCGAACAGACTCTGCAATATCAGGACCTTCGTAGAGTGCCAGTCGGTCGGTGTGGACGACCTCCGGCTTCCTCCGAGATCCTTGAAGACAAATACGAAAGACCACAACATTGCTATTTTTCAGAGCCCTGTAAGGCCTTCGGGCAATACTCTTTTCTATTCCATGGGTTGTATGCCAAACCAGTTTTTTTGAAATACCTATTCCGACATTCTCCTATCATACCGCATCTTCACCATGTCGCTATTCATTCTTAGGTGCTACTGAGCAGTCATGAATGCCAACAAGTCTGTTATGTGATTCGCTGGCATAATCAGGGGCTGCAACTTCCTCTTCTGTCGATCGGCCAAATAGCAGGTCACTGGGGAGAGGTAGATCTCTTCCAAACAGTAGCCTTGATGGTGTTACTCTTGTGGATTCGTGAACTGCTGCGCAGTATGAAAGAAGAAACACTGATACCTTTGAATCCCAGTACTTTTGATATTCTGCCACAAAGATTGATAGGTACTGCTAAAGAGAGAGGGTGGTTAAGCCGAGTCTTTTTCATCTCCAGACTTTTCGTCACCTTCTGGAGGACCGCAGCTTAGAAGTTACTTACCTGATCAGATGAAGTTATATTGACACCCCAAACTCCGAAAAGACATTGTCTACGAGTGCCTCATCCACAGCACGTGCTTCCTGGTTCGGGAGGTGAATGACCTCATGTTACTTAGTAAAATAATCTTGAACCACCAATAGATACCGATTACATCTCTCTGTGACAGGCAAAGGGCCCATAATGTCTACAGCCATCCTTTCAAATAGGGCTCCAACAATTGATTTCTGGAAGTGACCTAGTTCTCTGCTCCTTGGACCTTTCCTCACAGTGCAAGTGTCGCACAATCGGCACCACTTCTCAACATCCTCCCCACAGTTTTGCCAGTAGAGTCTCGGCCTAATTATATCAATTGTCTTATTAACACCACTGCCTCATTATGCAGTTTTTTTAAGACTTCTGGGACCCTGCATTTTGGAATGACCAACGGTAACTGTGTGTGTTTTCATTCACTACTTTCCCAGTTTCTGTAAAGTACACCATTTTTCATTATGAGGGAATTCCACTGTGCCCAGTATGCTTTGACTGCCACGCTCAGACTAGATATCTCTTCCAATTATGACCGACAGTCAGCTTATTTCCACTTCAATAATGGCTGCAAAGTGGAATCAGCCAGCTGGTCTTCCCTAATACTATTATCACTTCAGGTAGATGTACCATCACAAGTTGGAGAACCTTCAATTTGTTCTCCATACCTTCAGTGATTCGCCACTCTTTACTTCTTGTCATTCGCAATGACAAGAGGGCTCACATTGCCTCCTAGAAAGTGCATCTGCATTGCTGTGAAGATGCCCAGATCTGTGCTGTATTTAAAAATCATATTCTTGAATATGCTCTATCAACCAGGCTATTTGACCTTCGGGGTTCTTAAAAGTTAGTAGCCAGCATAATGAATCATTATCGGTGCTTAGAATAAAATATCTGCCATATAGGTAGGGGTTGAAGTACGAAATATCGTTCACCATGGCCAGGAGTTTCCTTTGTGTAAAACAGTAAGTTCTCTTAGGCTTATGCAATACCTTACTGAAGTATTCTAGTGGTCTTTCTCTCCCCTCTTGAACCTGAGATAACATGGCTCCATTGCCTACATCACTAGCATCAGTGTACAAAATGATTACACCCTCACTTTTCGGAAAACCCAAGACTGGAGGAGATATTACAATTTTATTTAGTTTTCTAAAAGAATCTTCGCACTCAGTGGTACAATGAAATCTCCTTTTCGCCTCAGTCAGTTCATGTAGTGGCTTGGCAATCGTGGCGAACTGAGGTACAAATCGATGGTTGTAGGCACATAGTCCCAGAAAACTATGCACTTCAGATTTGTCAGTTGGCATCGACCAATTTCTTATTGCTTGGGTCTTCTCGGAGTCTGTTTCAATATATAGTCTCTAATCGTGATAGGTGCTCTTCAAATGTCCTTCCTGTCAAACTATGTCATCTAGGTAAACCTGAAAAAATCTAAAGGTAAAACTTTTTCCATCAGGCATTCGACTGTTGCAGGGGCGTTACATGACCCAAAAGGCATAACATTGAACTGTCAGGTTCCTTTCCCTTGAACACAAAATGCAGTTTTCTCTTGGTTCTCTGGGGCGACCTCGCACTGCTAGTACCTACTCTTTATGTCCAAAGTGGAAAAACATTGTGGATCTGCTAGGCTGTTAAATGTTTCGTCTATCCTTGGAAGTGGATAATAGTCTTTCTTTGTTAAATTCTTCAGCTGGCGACAATCTACACAGGACCTCAAAGAGGCCTCTTTCTTTTTGACAAGTACAATGGGTGACGAACAAGGGCTAATAGATGGTTCTATCACATACAGCTCCATTTTATTCTGAATGCCCTCAACTGCCTCATGCGAAGCTAGTGGCAATCGTCTTGGTGGCTGCTTTATGGGCCTGGCATATCCTGTATATATGTGGTGGAAGGCACATTAGTCCTTCCAAGGTAATTTGGTCGACACGAGAAGGCATCACTATTTCTCTGCAGTAATTCAGAGACAGCCTTCTCCTGTCGCCAGTTAAGATTTTATTTTGTTCGTTCTAGCAGTTCATCCAATACGTCTGGTAGAGGACATTCTATTTTCTCTACTCTAAAATCATCTGGAACATTTGGAAGTACCTAAGTGACCTGCTTGGAAACACCTATCATGGCACCCTCCTCAAGACGAATGGCACTGTCGAACAAATTTATCATTCTAACTGGAAAACTGCCAGAATTATAAGATACCAGAGTTCTTGCTACAACAGATTTACCTGACAGAACACCAATCATTTCTGCTGGCTCAATTAGACCCAAAAATCTGACAAAATTTCCTTGACATCTGCCTGAAATGACAATTCCACTAGAAGCAGGCAGTACAGTGGGTTGGCCACATAGTAGCGGGCAGCTAACTGGGGAGGACAAATCATACCGTGTTGACGCCACCACTCTGTACTGCATACCCGTAGCACACAAAGTCGAGTATCGAAAGAGCACCCCAGTCTACGTAGCACGTAAAGCCCCAAAATACATTCGTCCTCTATTTCGGCTATGTAAACATTGTGCTCTATGCTGAGGTCACGAAGCTTCATGATCACTTCGCTTTTACCTTTAATTGGTGTGGTGTTACCTGTTGCAGTAGTCAAATAGCATTGTTCCATGGTGTCGGGCGATCGCTGTGCGGAAGGCCCGATTATCTCTGGTCTAACTACTGTTATGGTCGCTCCAGCATCGACGACCATCTGGCTGGTAACATTATTCAGCCTCCCCTCCACAAGTATTACATCGCAATCCTGTTTTACTGACCATACATGTAAGAACATTGGGGCCTTTCCTACAACAGTGAACGACCTTCGCCCCTCACGATCGGTGTTTACAAGTTTTCTGAATGAACTGTATTCTCACCTCCCTCTCGCCGCCTCTTATACTGCTGGTGCTTATGCTGCAGCTGTTGTTGTTGTGGGCAGTAGGCTCTCAGGTGCCCCGGCTACCCACATGACCAACACTCCCGACGTTTAGGTGAGGGGTGGCGGCGAGGCTCTGTAGCATGGACCTTGGAAGCGATGTACCTTATGGTCGTCTGCATCTCCTTCAGAGTCTTCTTGAAGCTATCTTCGTCATCTTCCGTCAGTACCGCTGCCCTCATATGTCGGGGTGTGGGCCCCTGCCTTGCCGATTCCATCTCCAGCACTCGGACCAGGGCATCCTGCATATTGTAGGGTGCAGCTTATAGAACCTCTGTGTCGGCCATGGTATCGACGAAGAAACCGACTGCTATGGTGTTGTGTGCCTCCTCGGGGCACCCTTCCAGAGATTGGTGGGAGAGCTGCACAATGACTTGCCATAGTTCCTGCAGTGGCTCCCCTGGTCGCTGGGTGCGGCTTCGCAGCTGTGCATAATGGGTATGTCGCAGATACCAGTCGCCGAAACGAAACTCCAAGGCAGACACCAGTGTGGAGTGCCCCAATCGATGTCGCTCTGGAAGAGATTGTAGTATGCTCAGTACAGTTCTTTACTCACATGGCAGGGTTTACATTAACAAGTGGGCGGATATAAATTAGTTCCAAGAAAAAAGTAACTAGGGCTTCAAAAGTACTCACTTTACCGTGAACGGCCTATACACAGCTTTTAGTTGAAAATACTACCACAAAAAACGCTGGGAGATCTTTGCTCGAATTTAGCACTTAATTCCCTATACGTCAATACATGGCGAAGACTGGACCTTAAACAGGTTCCACAAAAATGGTTGCCTTATCTCTATTAAGTATCGAAGCTGGTGTGTCGCGTAAGATTAGATTTGATGATATCATAAAATACTTTGCAATTACAAAAAACTAGGAGAATACTTTTCAAAAACAAATAAAAGAAGAATATATATATCCATATTCGTGTACTTAATGTTGCACATTTGTGAATAATGAGGGATTAGTGTTTCCGCCCCTTAGTGAAGCGAGGTGAGTATGGAACAGGGGCAACACTGGAATGGAAGGAGTTGGGAGGAGGGGGGGAGATCCCGGAGAAAACCCGCCGACTAGCGACATAGCCCGGAACGACTCACATGTGGAAAGCTCGCCGGGAATTGGACGCGGATCGCCTGTATGTGAGGCGGCGATGTGAACCTTGGAAGTTAATAAACTAGTGCAAGTCTGTGAAAACTATAGTATTAAGTGTAAAATTACAGTACGTTAACGAAAATTCCTCCTCTAGTCATTCCAGGTGTTTACTATATTCTGTATATTCTGTAACGTCAGCTTTTTTTTAATGTTTTACAACTCAAATATACTATATTAAACTAAAGGTGATATTAGAAATGCTACTTTAGTACCCAACTTATTAGGTGTTTCTATTATTACTTATATTGGTGTTTTCACTATAGTGTTTCTGTGACCGTATACTCGCTACGTTGACGTATGGAGTACTTATTATTGTGAATAATGTGTATCATAATACTAGGGCCACAGTCAAAAGTTCAATCACAGTATTTTTGCGTACTATAATAAATGTGCTATAGTACAAAGCCGTAAATAATAGTGGATGTTTCCGAATACTGGCCTAATAGACACAACCCGACGGGCACGACACGACAGACGGATGTGACGTCAGAGCTCGACAGAATTTCGTATTACATTCTATTCAGTGTTCACAGTATCACGAAGAAATCTGCGGGACAGGTATGTTAGTTGGCTGTTGGAAAATCTTAAAACGGCAAGTTATCCTATTAAAATCCCATACTTTCTTTTTAAATCTCACAATAAAGCGAATAATTATTTTGCTTTTGAAAATATTTGAATTTATACAAAAAAAAGTATTTAAAAACAAACTGGAACGATAGAAATTGCATTCCAGTTGATGGAGCCATATTGGTTTAGTTTCCGAATTCTCACTAGGGATGCCGATGCATGTCTTCGCCCATCCACTACCAAGAGATACGACACACACATCCATCCACTGTCGCATCCTCGCATCCCATAGCTACTGAATTCGTTCGTAATCTGTTTATATAATTGTTTAAAGGCTGTTCACGATAAAGTGAGCACTTTTGAAATCAACCTAAGAAAAAAGTCACTGTTCCTACCTGCATATAGTTTAACGGGCGACCTGGGTGACATGCGCCCAGTTAAAGTTTGTAGCTATGGAGGAAAAGTAGTTCCATACCTTAACGATAAATAGTATGTGTTACGTAACCATTTGTGAAAACTTGAATTGTTTCTTTCGCTTTCTGTTTTTAAAGGCATCTAAGTGTAAAAATTGCCACATTTGTAACATACTTACTTTTCTAATCATTGCATATTTTCACCTGACCGACGCGTGAACAAAGTGATGAGACCCATGGCAATGTTAATTTGACATAAGGCGGAAGAATACACAATGCTCATACAAGTAGATTTCATGTAGGGCTTTAATAAGCGCTCGGTTCGCCGTGAACAGTATATGGAGTGATGTAACATCCGCGGTCCGAGGCGATCTGGTGCTGCCTGTGGGCGCGCGCGAGCTCTGATGCGCCGCTGCTTCCCCCTCGCGGCATCGCTATCAACTACCCAGAGTGCCTCGCCTGTGGGGGCCACATGCTCTAGTCCCGAGTCAGTGCAGCGCGGTCCGTGGTCTTTGCTGCTCTTAGCTGTGTCATGGGTCTGCGCCTACTGTTGCTGCTGGTCGCGGCCGCGCCAGGCTGCCTGCCAGAGGTGAGTACCCGACAGCCAGCTGTCCATCCCCGCGCACAGTCAACTCTGGTAAAGTGAGCACTTTTTAAGGCCCTCGCAACAGGAAATAAATGTGTTTTACTGTAGCATCAGATGTTAATTTTAGAGAGTGGTGACATATATACACTGCATTTATTAGTTACATGACAATTTTTATATCATCAAGTAGCGGGAAGACAAAAATTGGCTAAAAACCAAAATCAAGAAGGGCCGTAAATAGTGCTCACTTTACCGTGAACAGCCTATACCAAAACAACGGAAAATGGCATTCAGGGAATTGGATGCAGGCATGTGAACCTTGGAAGTTGAAAAAGTCGACGTACAGTTGATTCACGGTAATTTCGGCCTTTTCTGAGGCCCTGCTAAATTTATACATGCAGGATATTCCTCCGCCTCGTGCGAACTACGACCGTCTCTCAGTTTAAAGAATACTCTCTAGAGAGAGCACTCTTTCGCGCAACCTGGCCAGAGCACTGCTCCACGCTCTCTCGTGCTCTCCCTCTATGCAATTGAGACACAACCACTCTCTCGTTTCTCTCCGACGTCAGGCAAACAGCTGATGCTAAAAGGCGGTAAATTATGTTAAGCTAAACTCGCTGTTATAACTATTGTAAGTAATTTATGTGTGTTCAAAATAATTCACAAATAAATAAAGCACTGCCAGAATATGCATTAGCACATGAAATACTATTATTTATGTTTTATATTTTAACGCCATGTTACAGCAAAGAGACAAAAAAACGAGACGTAGTCAGAAATCCGTATTTATATTTTTATAAATACATGTTGCGTATGTCATTTCGCTGTTTAAAACAGTTGGAATTATTCGCTTACAGTTAAAATGCAACGTGGTTTTGGCCCAGGAAGCTACTATTGCCTTATTCACACACGGAAATAATGTAAACAAATATGGCGCCTGCGAGAGAGCGCCAGCAAGTATACAACTTCGTGCTCTCTCTGTGCTCTCGCGCTCTCTCCGACGAGTTGAGACGACCAGAGAGCGTTCTCTCTGACGTCATGATGACGTAGCTCAAGAGAGCGCTCGCTGGGCCAATTGAAACACGGCCTAAGCTTAATTACGTGTGGAATATTACACCAGAGGACAACCCACCCCTTTCCTGCGCACTCAGTTGTAATATTATTTAGCACGAGAACTTATTTGTCACTACTGCGCTGCCAACACGCATTTTTTCTCGTCGTTTTTATTCATGTTTATTATAAAAGAAATATTATAATGCATAAATAAAATATACTCAAAACTTCAACTTAACGAAAAATTGATACGTTCGTCTGTGTTTGCAGAAGTATAAAACGATTGATACATGGCATATTTAGGAAATGACTAAACATATCACATATTGGGTGATTTTTACAAAGGTGTGATTCAAAAAGGCCAGAGAAAATCTGCCGGTAAGCGGCATTGTCCAGGAACAGCAGATCCCCACATCCGGGAGTGAACCCGCCGGTGTGTGTGTGTGTGTGTGTGTGTGTATATACATATATATAATGTACAGTTATTTGGAAGTGTATGACATGCACGTCTTAAAAGTCACACCATGCGGGGTACGGGCGCAGGGAATGTCCGGCAAGGAACAAAGTCAAAACATGGCTGCTTGTAATAATCGTTTATTGATATATTCTCGTACAAACTGTTTATAGGATGTTCACGGTAAACTGAGTACTTTCGAAAGCCCTGCTAATTATCTACTTGTATGCACATCGTGTATTCCTCCACCTTAAGTAAAATTAACATTGCCTTTGGCCTCACAACTTTATTCATGCATCCGCCAAGTGAAGCTGCGAAATTATTAGATAAATAAATATTTTACTAATTTGCTCATTTTTACATTTCGATGTATTGAAAATATCAGAAAGCGAAGGAAATAATTTGGGTTTTCATAAGTGGGTACCTGCCCCTTTTATTTGACGTTAAGATATGGAACTACTTTCCCTCCACCGTTACCAACTTTACTGGGCGCATGCCACTCAGTACGCCCGAGAAATGTGCGCAGGTAGGAGCAGTGACGTTTTTCTAAGGTTGATTTCAAAAGTGTTCTCTTTATCGTGAATAGCCTTTACTCTCATGTGGATGGGCACGTATTGTATGTGTACGAGCTGTTTAACATCCTTCAAAGTAGCCTTCTAGGCTGACCACGGCTCATTGCTAGAGCTGTTCGATATAATATAAATTTAATATCGATATTTTTCCGAACAGTTACTCGGTATTTTAAATATATCGATGATACAGAAATTCTCGATAATACCGAAATTATAGATTATACCGAAAATTCTGATAGTGCCGAACATTTCGATATTACCGATAATTTCGATAATATCGAAAACTTCGATAGTATAGAAACATCGATATACCGATATTTTTCAAAGTTACATATCATTCTATATATTATTTTTAATGTCGATAATCAACGATATATATCGATATTTCGAACAGCTTTACTGGTTGCCTGCGATGAAGCAGAATATCGTGACAGCTTGTCGACGAGAGATGGCGCACGTTGACGGATCTCACTCAGCCGGTTGTACTTACGGTCTGCACTACGGCGATCCGGGTTCGATCCCCGGATTTTCGTATGTGGGAATCGTGCCGGACGATACCGCTGGCTGACGGGTTTTCTCTGGGATATTCCGTTTCCCTCTCCCTTGCATTCCGACGCTGCCCTAGGACTCACCCTGTTTCAACCTCACCGGCTCTCAAGACATCAATGTTAAGAGCCGAAACACCCAAATTTCTCCACTCCATTTCCAAATTCAGTATTTAAAAACCAAGCTAGTCGAGGTACAAGGAACATCTTGAAATTTACTTCAAGATGCAAGCCATTTTTCTCCCGTTACTCGTTTGACATCTATAACCGTCGGCAGAGAGTATGTGATGCTGTAATTGCGAAACTGTCTCTTGTCGGCCAAGCAAATATTACAGGAGAGCTAAAGTCCGAACTTAGGATTGCGACAATCGATTTCCACTTGCTGGGAAATAATATCCTAAGCAGAGCATACTAATGTGCTCAAACTACTTCTAACACTCTATAGCCTTGTCCGAAATGGCTACGAGACCATGATTTAGGTTACTAAGTCGACCACGTGACCAAGTTCAGACCCTAAATATTTAGGGATTTAGGGTTGAAATGTACTGAGGCGAAGTAGCTCACTAAATCTCCAAACAGGTCGGTAAATACGTCTGCTGTTGTTTATTTATGTGTTATTTCCCGCGTTGTGGCGGAAACGTCGGTATTGACTGTCCTTGAATCACTGCACAATACATGCACGTGAAAAAATGGAATATCAGGGATCTGCATAAAGTTCGTATGTTGTATTTAAAAAAAAAAGGCGATCGGTTGTTATTTAAAATTGAATGTTAACTGCAGGGAGTGAAGAAATGACGAGAAGAATGATACAGGCTAGAAAGAAATAACATCAGTTATTCACATGACAACAGTGTTACGCGAAAATGCTTGGGAGAAAGTCATTTTATTTTATTTATTGATAGGACGACAAACAAAATAACGTTGAAATCCCACAAGCCTTTAGGTTCCACCTTTGTCACATGTAGCGCTGTTACAATCCGTTCCAAACCATCCACCCTAAATTCCTAAACCCTAATTCCCCAAAATTTGCTATTTTGGACACGGCTTATATCGTTGATTCCGGCCAATTAAACCGAGAACTTTAAATGAAATTTTCTCAAAATTTAGTTTCTGCCTTATTAACATTCAAAAATACATATACCTGATAAACACTGAGATAGAAGGGTGATTTATTCGGAAATTCAGTGCCAAAATTGCAAAAATAGTTTCGTTTGACCAACAGTAACACAAAAGTCATATACACTTATGTTTACCAAGAAACGTATTTGTATGTAGGCAGTGTCTGTCTGTCCGTCTTTAATACTTCCAAGTCACTTCAAAGTCCCTTCAAACTCAACAGAAGTTCTTCAAATTTTGCAGAGCGAATCCTCAGGGTCTAATACAGATCAAGTTCGAATTTCAGCAAGATCAGTGTACGCAATCATTACCTTCTACCCTAAAAACTCATATTTAAATTACTTTTTTCCTATGAAAATTAGGTATTGATGCATAGAGGTTATTGCATAAAGCTATGAAGGTAATGGAATATCATTTTTGTTTACTTTAAATGTCTCGCTTCAATGATGAGTTAATTCCGGGCCACAGTGGCTCAGTGCATAGAACGATTCCAAGTGGAGCCTTAGTGGCTCAGGATATAGAGCAATTCTAAGTGGGGCCGCAGGGGCTCAGTGGATATAACTATATCAAGTGGGGCCACAGTGGCCAAGTGGATAGAGAAATATCAAAAGGGGCAGTAGTCGCTTCATTGTTGAGTTAATTTCACATAATTTCATTATTACACACACCCACACACAAATATATATATATATATATACTGTTTATTTTCAGTCTTTGTATGACAACCAAAATTTGTAACATGGTAACTATTCTAGGCACGTGACAATACTTAAAAAAAAAAATGGTCATGGGCTATAAATTCATTGTGTTCAAAGTTGAGGTTGACAACGCTTGGAGGACAAGGTGGTGCGATCATGCATGTATGACAAATTGCATAGATCGTAGGCGCGCAACATTCAAATATTACATACGCAGCATCACGCTCCTTGGTAATATGCAACTTGTCCTACATGCAAGACTACATCGACGTGATCCCCAGGCGTTGTACGCTACAACCTTAAGGTTGAAGTAAATAATCTGCCTATGGAGCACTCCACCTGACTGTACAATGTGAAGAACGCATAATAATAATAATAATACAAACACCATAAAAATAGTCAGAAAATTGTGATTTATGCTGTGTATGAAAGAAGACTGCATATATTTTTGCAACATTATAAAATATCTTACTAAAATACACTTTTTAAATGTAAAAAGTTAATCAATCGGTATGGTCCACATCTTTAACATAATTTAAGCGCATTTTCGTTTTAGATGCTTCGAAAAGCAGAATTTACAAGAAAACCTTCAAGAAATATCGTCATGATATTTACTTTGACTATGTGTAATAAAATGGCAGTTATAATTTAACATATAAATTTCATAATTACATTTATTTACGTCTGTTTCAGGCATAAATGTTTGTGATAGATGGACGCACATAAAATTAATTATACAAATTATTTCCTACATTCATATTACAATTTTCTCACACACAATTATAGTCAACGTTATGACGATATTCCGTGACGATGATTTTCTTGCAAATTCTGCTTTCTGAAGCATCCAAAATGGAAATATGCTTAAATTTGGTTTAAAAATACCGACTATTTTAATCGATTACTTTTTACATTCAAAAAGTATATTTTAGTAAAATATTTTATAATGTTGCAAACTATTTACAATTCTTCTTTCGTATATAGCATAAATTGCACTTTTCTGACGATTTTAATGGTGTTTATGAGTTCTTAATATTGTAGTCGGGTGCAGTGCTCCACAGGCAGTTGCTTTACTCCAATATCAAGCACAATTATTCGATGTAAAAATACGTTTCCTTATATAAGTGTGTAGGACTTTTGTGTTACTGTCGCTCCAGAGAAACTATGTGTGAACTTTGGGCGGTCACTTTCCGAGCAACCTGTATAAGGTATTCACGGTTACCTATATGAGCACTTTTGAAATCAATCTTTGAAAAGTGTCACTGCCCCTGCCTGCACGGCATACTGACTTGCATACGACCATTTACGTCGGCAACGCGCGACGGTGAGAAACTAGTTCCATTTCTAATCACAGAATGTGCAAGTATGCAGAAGCGAAATGTCTCTGGCGGTTTCTACTAACTCTATCGCTCATTGGCAGCGCAAAGCTGCGGCCTGATCGGATATTGCGCATTACGGAATATTCGTTATTGGCCATGCCAGCATTTGTGGCAAGTCAGCACCCAGGAGGTGAGGTGTCAGCCATATTGCCGGCCAGTGAAGCCATCTTGCTGTGTGTTGTGTGGCTGGAGCTGCAATTCACGCCGCACCTGTATTCTTAAGTTACCTGTGTCGTCAAGCTGAATAATTAATGCAAACATTTGTGAATACTCTAGTAATTTATTTGGCTCTGTTTTTGGTTCATGTCATTGCACGAATGAGCACATATGTAAAATGTTTACTTTTCAAGTAATTTCTCAGCTTCACTTGACCGATGCATGAACTGAGAGATTAGGACCATGGCAAGGTTATTGTGGTGAAATAATCCACGAAGTGAATATAAGAAGATCTTAGCAGGGTTTTCGAAATTACGCAGTTTGCCGTGAGCAGCTGATAAGTGAAACCAAACCATTTTATACTTATGTTGATATAAAAGTAGGGCCTACCTAGTTTTTGTTTAATGTAACTTTTTTCTTATATACTATCAAAATTTTATATGTACATATTTCCATATTTTAATTTATATATAATATAAATATAGATAAAGTGAGTGCGGATATAGATGTGTTCGAAGTGCGTTGTAAGAAATAGGTCCAATGTAAACTATAATTACACATGGTGCTCACGAATGCGGTGTACTGGTCCTCTGGTGAAATCCCCTAAGCTTAGTCTGCATGAGGCGGAGGAATATCTCGGAAGTAGAACTTTAGCAGGGTTTCAGAAAAGTTAGAAGTAACCGTTAACGTATTATAATTTTTCATCCCTTAATTAACGTAGTCTGGCTTTCCTGAGAATAACATCTTCACAGAATTGCGTGTATGTACTGGGATACGTGTACGCGCATTGATACCACGAGAACTATTTTACTGCAAGTTCTCTCAACCGGCGTAGTCATCCGCGCTTTGCGTCAGTTGCAGATCGTGTCTGCAAGTAGGTGAAGTGCCCCGAGCAAAGACTCGAGATAACATTTGGAGTCTATTAAGTTGGAAATTGCGATAGTAAAACACTTCACATCACGAATCAGTAATGCCTTTTGAATGGAACAATCACTTTTTTTTTTGACATCGGTCGAAAGTAATGGAGCGTAGGATCGCCGCATGTCAGTGTGTTGGCATCTGCAGTCGTTTGTTTATGACGGTAGGGAAGACGATGGACTGCCAGGAATGCAATAATGGAGCGTAGGATCGCCGCATGTCAGTGTGTTGGCATCTGCAGTCGTTTGTTTATGACGGTAGGGAAGACGATGGACTGCCAGGAATGCAATAATGGAGCGTAGGATCGCCGCATGTCAGTGTGTTGGCATCTGCAGTCGTTTGTTTATGACGGTAGGGAAGACGATGGACTGCCAGGAATGCAATAATGGAGCGTAGGATCGCCGCATGTCAGTGTGTTGGCATCTGCAGTCGTTTGTTTATGACGGTAGGGAAGACGATGGACTGCCAGGAATGCAATAATGGAGCGTAGGATCGCCGCATGTCAGTGTGTTGGCATCTGCAGTCGTTTGTTTATGACGGTAGGGAGGACGATGGACTGCCAGGAATGCAATAATGGAGCGTAGGATCGCCGCATGTCAGTGTGTTGGCATCTGCAGTCGTTTGTTTATGACGGTAGGGAGGACGATGGACTGCCAGGAATGCAATAATGGAGCGTAGGATCGCCGCATGTCAGGGTGTTGGCATCTGCAGTCGTTTGTTTATGACGGTAGGGAAGATGATGGATGGACTGCCAGGAATGCAATAATGGAGCGTAGGATCGCCGCATGTCAGGGTGTTGGCATCTGCAGTCGTTTGTTTATGACGGTAGGGAAGACGATGGACTGCCAGGAATGCAATAATGGAGCGTAGGATCGCCGCATGTCAGGGTGTTGGCATCTGCAGTCGTTTGTTTATGACGGTAGGGAGGACGATGGACTGCCAGGAATGCAATAATGGAGCGTAGGATCGCCGCATGTCAGTGTGTTGGCATCTGCAGTCGTTTGTTTATGACGGTAGGGAGGACGATGGACTGCCAGGAATGCAATAATGGAGCGTAGGATCGCCGCATGTCAGTGTGTTGGCATCTGCAGTCGTTTGTTTATGACGGTAGGGAGGACGATGGACTGCCAGGAATGCAATAATGGAGCGTAGGATCGCCGCATGTCAGGGTGTTGGCATCTGCAGTCGTTTGTTTATGACGGTAGGGAAGACGATGGACTGCCAGGAATGCAATAATGGAGCGTAGGATCGCCGCATGTCAGGGTGTTGGCATCTGCAGTCGTTTGTTTATGACGGTAGGGAGGACGATGGACTGCCAGGAATGCAATAATGGAGCGTAGGATCGCCGCATGTCAGTGTTGGCATCTGCAGTCGTTTGTTTATGACGGTAGGGAAGACGATGGACTGCCAGGAATGCAATAATTTCCAGGAACGGAAGACGACGAACACGCTTCTCGTGTGCCAAACGTGCAGCTGAAAGACGATAACTGGTGGCTTCGCTGTCGTGAACTTGATGTGTGTACCGATTTGGTTAGCCGCATTTGACTGGGTAAACCTAGCAATTTTGAAATCCTTCCGTAACATCTATTTATATGCACATTGTGTATTCTTCCGCCACAGGTAAAATTAGCATTGTCATGGGCCTAATATCTCTATTAATGCGTCATTCCAGTAAAACTGCGAGATTATTAGCAGAGTTAATATTTTACAAATTTGCTCATTCTTACACTAAAAAAACCAAGAAATTAATATTAATTAGTTCAGTATCTACCAATGTTTCCATAACACTACGTAAGACATGGGACTACTTTCTCTCTACCGCGGCGTTACCAACTTCACCGAACTAATGATGGTCAGTGTGCACATTCAAATATATGCAGGTAGACACAAGGCAGTGACATATAAACGTTGGTTTCAAAGCTGATATGTTAATAATGAACATCCTGTACTTAAAAGAGCACGGAGGTAAAACCATAGACTAAAGATGAGGTAGACCGATCTTACTGGCTGCGCACAACCAATCACCGTGTCCCAATATTGAACTGCTTTTCTGCCAACACGTCTAGCAGAAATGGCGTGGTTTGGATTTTAGGTTAAAAGTCTAATTTGTAAACAAGTGCTTAGAGATGTTTTTATACTTTCTCTAACCAGTTTGTAATGCTTTTTGATTAAATTCAAAATGGTAAAGGTAATTTACTATTGTAATAGTGCTTGTCATTTAAAAATTATGATGTAAACAAAACACGTTCATCACTGTTGACCATGTGACTTTGACAATTGTGTAGGGTTGGGGTAGGTGAATGTTGGGTACATGCGCAGAAGACGAATAAAAGGTCGGTCTACCTCATCTTTAGTCTATGGGGAAAACAGCTGCCTATTGCCGTGGTTACACGAGTGCTGTTAAATACTTTCGGTAGCCATGTCTGAACAAGTTTAAAAACAGAACGTGTTTTTACGGTCACACACCCAAAGCAGAATGAAATCAATTGAAATTCTAACCTTAACAAACATGGAACTTAAAATGTATGATATTTAATTATAAAAGCCTCCAATATTTATCACTATTGATTTTTTTAAATTGTTATGAAACCTACACTTTTAGTGTACTGGCATAGTGTATGGGTATTAGTACACTCAAACTTAAACTTAAGTTAATTCAACAAGTGCAGGAATTACAGCCAATTACAGTATTATTCTTCAAACTGCTTGTTTGCTTGGAAACAGCCAATAGGAGCGCAGCAGAGAAGAGAAGTCGTTCGAAACTACTTATGAAAACTGTCCACTTTGAACGAGAAACAATTGCGATCGGAACTCGTTCGAATGTAATGTAACCTCTTCAATAGCTGAACTTGTTTAAGTGAAGTAGTTCTGCATCCCGCATCCCGTGTAACCGCGGCCTACATCGCTAATTCAAACCGCACACTCCAGCAAAATGGCGTCCTTTACCAACAACTGGTAACGCCGTTCGCCAACTATCGCATATTTACATACAATACTGGCGAGCGACAGCTCAGCCCTTGGCGAACCTTTCCTGGCACGCGGTAGCCATTGTCGGAACTTGGCGCAGCCAATCATAGAAAGGGCACGCTCGCTTTAAAGGAACCACCACACCATGCCGTCTCTGCGTACTCTCCTATATTCTGTGTGTGGGTTAGGCTGTGTCCGAATTCTCCTCAAGTACATACTTGTGCGTCGTACCAGTCCCCGGTAGTGACGTCGCAAGTGCTGTCCGAATTGCAAGCGAAGTATGCAAGTATACAATTAAACGAAGATGTATACTTCTCGCGTATTTGCGGAATATGTGCCGCCATTTTGAGAAGCAATTTGTACGTTACAGTTGATTTTCGACATAACTATCTTATGTAAAATTTAATAGAGCAACATTACTACTTAGTAGACAAGGAATGTTGACCCCTAGGAAACCAACTGGCAACGTTCATCACAATTGCGAAAATCTGTGTGGGCATCCGCACCGGGTATCGTATCGTCTTCGACTTGGCGGGAACCAAGCAGTCTGACCACTACGACCACGTAAAATGTTCTTATTCAACGAGTAAAAAAATTGTTTGTAATAATGCATTTTATTAATATATATAACGGACAACATTGGCGTGTGAACAACTGCTGGTGTTTGTTGCACTATAATTCATTTTAACCTAAAACACATTAGATTATCAACTACGGAAATTAATGTCACTAAAAAAACCCGGGATAATGAAACATTTTAAACTAGAAATAAGTTATAAAAAATTGTATTTATAATAAATTAACAAAAGAGATCTTGAAATAAAAAACGAAATATGCTTAACGCAAGTGTATATTTGTATTATGGAATGTAAGTGAATAAATTATCTATATTTTAGGGAAACCGAAATATACTTTGGCAGGGAAAGTATTTCCCCTTCTTATTCAAGTGGGAAACAATATCTGCGAAGGGTGGAGATTTCTTGTCTTCTTCCCCCGTGGTACCACAGTGTCAGCCTGCGAGCGAAATTTAAGAAACCATTTACTACTCGTAAGTCACTATCGATACTCATTATGTCTACATCTCACTCGATGCCGTAACGTGACTTTTGTCGGATTTATTTCATCGTTTTCACACTGCTCACCAGCTTCTACCTAACTTGTCTTTAACTTACTTTTTAAATAATAACATTTCTAAGCAAAGTCCAAACCTACACAATATCAGTAGGCATTTACAAAAAAACTTTGAAAAAAGCTAAGAGATCACCATAAGTCCCGGGGCGGCTAAATGTACTTGGGAAATGCAAGCATGTTAATGGAAATAAATATTACGCAGTTAATTATGATGTGCTCGAGAAAATCAAATTGTTTTGGTTGAAGTACTAAAACGTTAACCGTAATGCTAACTATTCTGTATTTTGTGCAAGCAATTTTATACATTTTTATACTACTGAGAAACCCAATAAGTTAAATACAGAAATTAAGAAACTCCCTTAAAACGAAAAATTCAGGAAACAGAATAATCCTAACTTACTTTTTAATTATCTTTTCGTCCTCCTTTTCCTGGAGAAAATTATTTGTTCGGTGGGAATAATTGCGAGCAGCCGACGCACAACAAATACATAACCACGATACGCAAGTCTAATATAAGTTGGTCCATATTTTAATTGGCGTGCAAGATCACGAAGTATACGAAGTCACGTTTCATGTACCACGCTAAAGCTTGGCAGTGACAAGTATTTCTTTACGCGAACGAGCGTTTGCGTTGCTTGAAACGACCGTAAATACGTCTCAAGACGCATGTGAACGTGTTACTTGTAGAGGCCCGGCTACAATCACCCTAATAAATAACAACAAAAAATAGAACCCACACTTGTATATGAGACCAGCTACAACACATCATAACGGCGTAAGATGGTGGCCTGCTCGCAGTAGAGGCGTAAAGAAGATTGATTATTTTCAATTCTCTTACGTCGAGTTCTACGCCGGCCAATCACGAGACAACATTTCCAACCACTGGAGTCAGTGCAGTGCAAGCTTGTAACAAGAACATAGTTATTAAATGAACTTTGCGGTACAGTTCAGATTTCTGTTTATTTAAATAGTCTACGCAATTATTAACATGTATACCACACTCTAAATATCTCTAAACACGATTCCCGCGAAACTTTTTCATCACAAGTAGATTAACAAAAATAAATATCAGGTTAGCCAACACACGGCTTGTAAATATCCGTGATACATGTACAGCCTGACTTTTTATTTTGTGCTCGTTTCTGATTGGCCGCGTGACAGTTTTCTTACTGCAGTTGTAGCCAGTGCATTTTCATACTTCCACGGTGACGCCATTGTTATTTTGCTACGGGAACGCCACGGGGATTGCACCCTAGGTTACATAGTAATTCCCGCCTTGACCACGCTGATGCGTGGCGTGGCTACTCTGAGTGTTGCAACTGGGCCACCAGACAGCCAGTCCCGAGGCAGCTGTGGCAAGTTGTACATGCTGGTCGCGCCCTGCTACATCATGCACTAACGGTACAGATGAATTTGTAACGTTGCCATAACGCTACGTAGAAGCGGAAGGGGGCAGGGGGGATACCTCACGCATCTGACGCTATAGGCTGTTCACGGTAAAGTGGGTACTTTTTTTAGGCCCTTCCAACAGGCATTAACCACTAATAGATATAACTTATTGCAGCCTCAGGAATTACATTTTGAGGGTGGTGAAATATATACACTGTGTTTATTGGCAACATGGCAATGTTTATATTGAAAAGCAGCAGAAAGATGGAAATTAGATGAAAGGAAATATAGAAGGGCCTTAAAAAGTGCTCACTTTACCTTGAATAGCCAAGACACACTTTTATCCTTTTCAGGGTGGGATGCTCAATGCTAATAGATTGGAAACCTAACATTTTCCCCAACCAGCTAACTCTGGTGTTGTATCTGGACTATAAAAGAATTCAATAAACGCAAATTGCTTAAAATAAATAAACTTTTATTTATTTTTTACTTTATAGTGTTTGTATACAGGTTGTTGCAATATTGCATGTAATACTTCGATGAAACATTCCTCACATCTGGAGGATGGAAAAATGTTATATGAACATAGGTCCGCAAACGCTTCGTTTATTCTCTACAGCCTGTAATACATAACGTACAGTGTATGGCACGTTATATATTACAGGCTGTAGTGAAGAAACAAAGCGTTCGCGGACCTATGTTCACATAACATTTTTTTCATCCTCCAGATGCGAGGATTGTTTCCCCGAAGTATTGACATGCAATATTGCAACATTCTGTATAATCACTTCGTAAAGAATTAAACTTTGTACGTACGACTAGAGTAGAAATTTTAACGAAATACATCCACATTGTAATGTATTGCAATAATATTGAATTTAACAAAACTGTATATTACACAATTGCTCTTAACAGTTTTCATTTACCTCAACGTAACACACACTTGAACAATTGGTGTGGTTTGTAGTTGGCCAGCAATTTATTTGACGTCCTTGGAGGGGCCAGCAAGCCAGTTGCAACTTCCTTCTCGAAGAGTGTGGTAGGTGGGGCTTATACACAGCCCAGCAATTCAAGTAAAGTCTGTTCACGATCAAGTGAGCACTTTAGAAATGAATCTTAGAAAAAAGCCACTGCCCCTGCATGCATATATTGTACTGGTGGCACTGAGTGACACTCGGCCAGTAAAGTTGGCAACGATGAATGGAGTGTAGTTCCATATCTTAACGTCGAATAAAAAGTGTTAAGTGACCACTTACGATAACTGTAAGGCTTTTACATGACGTTTACAGCTTTATCAATTTCAGTATAATAGCTCATACATGGATATTTAAAAATGGAAATAAAATGATTTGTTATGATCGAAAGTAGTGTACCTTACCGCTTTTCAGATAGCAAGTATAGGTTAGGTGTGATGACAGGACTGAGATATTTTCAGCAAAGACAAGATTGCCAACTTACACCAACCCGTAGTCTCCTCCAGTTCAGGAACTTCGTTCCTCAGAAATACTCGTGCTGTTCTCTCTTTAACAAACTCTTGCCCTAGAGAGAAATGCTGGAAGACACATCGACACCTTAGCTTATTTTATAGAACAACCATAGCTCAGTTTCCAAATACTACTAAAGAAATACTGGCCATGAAAAATCTAATTCGATTTTATTCAAATCTTTAAGAAAAATTAAGTTATCTGACGTCTGCTTTAGGCAATAATATTTTCTAGAGACTCTCCATGTTCATAAAATTGAATAAATTAATTTAACTTTAAAAATGAGTTAAGTGTGAAACCAATACATGACAATTTTAACTAGTATGGTTTTACAGATTTAAAAATGAAATAATAGTTTTGTGACCGCAACTGGAGTAGCCGAACTCGGTAAAACTTACCATTTCTCAATCAATAAGCTATTTATGGTTGGATATCTGCGAAGTCATATCGGGCTGGAAAAATACTGAGCGTCTATAGCTGGTGCAAAATGGCTTCCGAGTAGCTTCCCTCCATTGATATTAATCCGCGGCCATATTTCCAAAAATGGATGAAATCTTATGAACTCCGTAGTCGTCTCGCTGGTCCTCATCCGGGCGCCATCCTGAAGTTCCACGATGTCACAGGTCCTCGGTGCAATCCCAAAAAAAAGCTTCCCTCACTTGTTCGGGTTATCGAACCCTAGTACTACGATACAACAGTCCAACTTTCGAACCACACGGATTCGCGGGCGTCGAAACTGAATGATTCCTCTAAGCACGTATGAAGCCCGTGCAGACGTCTTCTATACTTTCTGCCTACTCACATCTTCACCTGCAGGCTGTCTGCTACACCTCGACGACGACACTCGGACTTTCCCTACACGAATTAAATTAAAGCTACCGGATCTGCGACACCGTCACGGCCCGCCTGAAGGATCAAAAAACCAATATGTCTTCCCCTAACGTTACCTCGTAAGGCCAGGCTTAACTCGACTCTCCAATCATGGTGCGCCTATTCCAGTGCGTCACGAGGTTGCCATGGCAACCATAAACAACGTTTACTGCCACGTGACTTAAAATCAACACATTACAACTGGAAACACTTATAACAATTAAATATATGAAGTATTAATAATTACAGAATAAAATATAAGTAAAATAAATTATGTGACAAAACATGACGTGAAAATAAATATTACTACACATATAAAACAATACTCAAATTAAAGCAAATTAATTCAATTTAGTAACAGTGCATAAATAATTATTGATGGCGCAACACATAGTAAAGTCCTTCATTCACAGGCGTTACAAAACTTAAAATTATTTCTTTCTCTTCCTGTTTTTTTTCAATGCATCTTAGTGTAAAAATTAGCAGGTTTGTAAAGTATTTACTTTCTTAATAATTTCACCGTTTTACTCGACCTACGCATGAATAAAGTGACGAGGCCCATGGAAATGTTAATTTTACATACGGCGGAATAATACACAACGTGTATACAAGTATATCTTAAGCAGGGCTTTCAAAAGTGCTCATTTTACCGTGAACAGCCTTTAAACATATTTCAAAACCATTGTGTAAGACAACCACAAAGTGCAAGGAATTCTAGCAAAAAACACACATGAATTCTCTTAGAACACTGTAAATGTTTATTTGGTGTAAAATACAAATTTGGTTTACTGACAAACATTCAAAAATGTTCAATTAGCTTGAAATTTTAGTTTTAAATTTTTCCTTTAACATTATAGCCAGTAAAAATACATTGACTAATAGAGCATATAAAATTATGCTTTTAAATATATTATTACAAACTCCCAGTCATATTATTTTTGCAAAATCCCAGTAAAAAAAAATATACAAATTGACCAAGGATAAAAATAATGCAAAAATAGAGACAAAATCTGACTTAAATATTTAACCGTATTTTGATTACAATATCTCTAAAGGGAATGTTCCTTTTTAAGAAAATAAACTATTAATGGAATAATTCATCACCCAAAAATAAATTGTGGTGATATACATTTAGATATATTGTAAGTGATTATGCTATCAGGCTAAATAAGGTGTTTACGAAAAACGACTTTCACATGAAATTTTTTTCTTGTCACTTGTTCATGAAAACAATAGCTAACAAGATTGAGGTTTCTATACAAACTGTCAATATTTTCTCAAATATTATCGCAAATGTTAAAAATTTCAATATTGACATTCTCTCTGAATCTTTTTATAAGTAATTTTCCACAATTACTCATATTTCTAAGAGACTCATTTTCAGTTACTTGAAAATGATTAAATTCTTAGTAATTTGCTTTCATTCTTTTGGGTCACAAAAAGGTGACTGCATCATTTAAAATTCATTTATGCTTTATCATCAAAAACAGCCATCTAAAATACTTTATGGATTATTTACCATTTCCGTGACAGCATATTTAAAAACATTAAAGCTTGTACGTACTTGGATTAATTAGTATTTCCAAAATTATTTGGTTGATCCGAGTTCGTGCAGCTATATTCCCGTCGGCAAGTATGAACTACCTAGCTATCCCATCTCTCGCTAGTAGTAATTTCCCCAATTGATTACGGAGGGTAGAGATGTGTCTGGATAAAGAAGGTGTAAATAGTGTCCTGGAAACTTCACCAAGTGAAAACGCCGAGGAAAAGACGGATTTTGAGTCAAAGGACAAGGAAGCCCGATGGATCATCATTCAAGATGTTTCTGATCGTCAAATAGAAATAGTAAAAGATGTAAACACGGCAAAGGATATGGTCACATCACTGAGAAATGTGTTTGCCAGAACAAGTCCGATGTCAAATTCTTTTTGTAATGCAGCGGCTGGTAACACTAAAATTTAATGGTGGCGATATTCAAGATCATCTTGTCCAAGTTGAAAGTTAACTCCGGGAATTTGAAACTGCAGGAGCATCGCTGGATGAAACTGACCGAGCCTGTTATTTACTTTTATCAATGCCGGAGTCGTACAACACGGTAATAACAGCACTCGCGAAGATGATGACAGAATTAACTTATGAATTTGTAAAATTTGCAACACGCCACTGCATGCGCAGGAGACGATGAGTTGGCCAGTGGCGTTTATCCCATAGACGCAAGGTAAGCAATGCTTACCCCATACATATTGGAAATGTTTGACCTTACACATTTAATTCTAAGTTTCCTGTTTTCGATTCGAGGAACAGAGTTTTCGTGTAAACTCATAGTGCTGCTATCTAGTATTTATTTTTTGCGTCCTCCAGTCCTACATTTCTCTTGGAAAGTGGATGAAAGTGTTCGGGAAAACGGGACTTTTGTTATAAATTGTAATATGCTCTCTAAATAATATTCAGTTTAATTATTATTACATCTATTTCGTTTCCGTTTTTATAACTAATGCCATGTATTATAAAACGGTAAATACATGTGGAGGGTAAGGAATATTGGAAGTTGCGTTCGTTAGTAGATATTGAAAATGGAACCACAGGCCGGCTTATATCAACCATCTAGGCCACCTTGTATTCTAAAGTGTGCAATGTATCATATTTTAATGTTATTTAACTAAATGTTATCTTAAGCACTCAAATATGTGGGGATATTTGTATTGTTAATTCTGTAGAATAACTCACTACGCGCCACTGGAACTGGCCTACTTCATCATTAGTCTACGGTTCACGTATGTTGGCTTATCAGCAGTGTATTCACTCCCGGATAGCTTCCCTGACATTCGAATGTTGTCCCCTTAATAAAAGCAAATGAATGTTGTGTAGTTGACGCAGGGTCGTGGCACGTGTCGGCCCACATTTACGACTCGCGAACTCATATACGCAGAACTAGGCTCGCTGTCAGTCTTCACCAACACACTGCCGTCCTGGCCACGTGCCATCTAATGCCCTGTTGCACCATCGTGGTTCGAAACTCGATCCGAGATCGGATCTAACATCGACACAGAAAACTGTTGCGCCATTCGAGCTCAGAGCTGGACGTTAGATCGAGGTAAATTTCATTTCGAGATCAGCAGCCATCGTCGAAAAATGTAGTTTGAAAATACGCCAACAGATAGAACTACGTTCGATTGTTTTGTTACGAAATTAAAACAACATTATACGCACTTGAACATGATTCAGTAAAATTCTTACAACAATCATTCACTTAAAACAGATAAATCACCGCACATGTAATCTATAATGAAAAATACGTCTATTTCTATGATGTCATATATTACCAACCAATACTAACATTTGTCTAATTCTTAATCTCGATCTCTCACTTCGGAACCAAGATCGACAAATCGGAGATCCAGAATCGTGAAATTTCGTTGGTTCAACACTTTTACATTGGAACCAAGATCAATCTGGATCCTGGTTCGGAACTAGGATCATATGATCTCGGGATGGGGAAGATGTTGGTGCAACCGGGCACTGCGAGCAGCGATCGCGGTTATATTACTCGCCTCCCACCTGGGCGACCGGGTTCCCTTGCCGGCAGGGTCGCTCGCTGATTTTCGCGAGAGAATCAGGATCCTAAACTAGCATGCGTTGTTACAGTGAAGGAGATGCACGCTGCGAAAAATTGCCGTATGTTGACGGATAATAGTAATGGAAATGTACAGTTAGTATACGCAAACGAGAATGACGGTAAGCGGAGGCAGGCTCCGTAAGAACTTTCTTTATTACCCGATATTTCCATGTTTCGGAAACGAACAATGCCGAGTCTAAACGAAGCTTTATTCGTTTCTATAACCATAAAGTGGTCATTTTTGTTGCGGTTAGGATACCTATCGCACACAAAATAAGTAAAATCAGGCGCATGTAAAGCATTACTATCTATACTAATATTATAAAGAGGAAATGTATCAGCTAATCTCGGAAACTACACGGCCGAAACTTATAATTCTTTCACTGTTAGAAAACCACACTCTTTCAGATGGACATATGGTACTTTAATTAAAATAATTCCTTGAGAAATCTCAAAATTTGTAAAACAAGCCGGAGAAAAATGAGCTACTTAACTGATTGTAAATCATATAAAAGCAATAATTTATATACTTTTTGAGCCAGTATCATTCTATACTTTGAACAGTACGGACATAAAGTACTAAGGATGCACCTCCGCTGTCACCTCTGTGGTGTTTACAGCCGTGTTCAATGTGCTGCGACATGGGGCAACTACCTGCAGAGTGAAGACTTCGAGTTTGAGATTTCGGTGTGAATTCTGCCAACGAGAGTTTACTCGGAGAGTTATTTTTAAAAGGCATTATAAATCATGTAGCACTGTGCTAGTGCAATCATAGCCTCGTGCACTGCAATCAACTCCACATCTGTCTCCGCACTCTCCGCAACTGCCTCCGCAATTGGCTCCGCACTCTCTGCAATTGATTCCACATGAATTGCATTTGCCTTTGAAATGAGCACCGCACGCTCCGCAATCATCTCTACATGTCCTGCAAATCGTCTCCGCACGCTCCACAATCGTCTCCGCACGCTCCGCAATCGTCTCAGCATGCTCCACAATCATCTCCGCACGCTCCACATGATAGTACTGCCAACATACACATTGACGAGCAGCATGTTACTCTTTCCATAAATATTCCTGCTGAAGAAGAAACCATCTCTCAGGAATCGAGGCATGGAATTTTGTTTCCGAATACAGTGAGGTGTATCATCGCAGGACCATCAGGTTGTGGGATAATCCGCGTTATGCTAAGTTTGCTGGAGGAACTCAATGGTCTTCGGTTCGAGAACGTGTACTTGTACTCGAAATCTCTGCAACAGCCAAAGTACCAGACACTTGAAATGATTATATGGGCTGTGGAAGGACTAGGTTATTTTCCATGCAGCGACAATGAAGCTGTTGTGCCACCGAGTGAAACTTTACCAAACTCAGTATTTATTTTTGACGATGTGGCTTGTGAGAAACAGTCATGCATTCAAGAATATTTCTGCATGGGTAGACATGTAGAAGTGGATTCGTTTTACCCTGGTCAAACGTATTCCCGCATACCAAAAAAATTACTACGGGACAATGCAAACATGTTGGTTTTGTTTCGTATGGATAATTTACACTTGCACCATGTTTATACCGTTCATGTTAATATAGACATGACATTTGAAAAACCTAAGAATGTGTGTACATTTTGTTGGCGAGAGCCGAATGGTTTCCTGGTTATTGTCAAGGATTTTCCCCTACTTAAAGGGAGGTACAGAGGAGGATTTTATCATTTGTCATCAGTGAGAGATGAGCTACGTAATTTCTAAATTTGGTCATAATGGCATGAAACGAAATATGGAAAGCTGTTTAACACATACTGATGATGGGAACTGCAGTGCGGAGGGGAAGAGACTTAAAAATGTCGCTGATCCAAAAGAAGACAAAGATGGCGTTAACAAGGCTCATATCGAGTCCCTGAATGCCGAATCGATTACTTTAATACAGAGTGTACTGGAAAGAACATGTAATGATGTAATGGCTAGCATAAATGATACGGCTGTTAAACTCAGGGTTATCCCTACTGTTGTAGAAATTTTGATCGACAGAAAAATCAGAAGAACAGAAGACCTATTTAAGACTAGCAGTGTTGATATTCTGGATAAGATATTACCTCTTCTAATAACATTAGAAAATACTATAGATAATATCGAAAACCTTCTGACTTCTGTTTCGAACTCGCTACCTCGCACAAAAGATTATATAAACCTGGAACATAAATAGTCTGCATTCAGTATATTGTCTGATGTCGTCTGTGACTTACACAAAGTGATTAAGAACATTCGTGCAAAATATTTATTAGCCAACCATGTCAAAATGAAACGTGACATGGCTAATGAAGTTCTACATGGCTAATGAAGAAGCCTTTAAACCTATTACCAAGCGACTCGGCAATATGAAACCTGCACCATCACCTCCATCGACCGTAGCAGTGAAGATTGAACCAGACATCGAACCCAAGTCTCAGAATAAACTTAAACATACTACTCTAGACGACGGTGACCTGCACTGTCTTTATGGAAACGAAGAAAAGAACAGAAGGAGAAACTAAGTCCATCACTTCAGAATTATTTGAGATCATATACATATATGATTAATGATATAACATATGGTGTATTCAAACAAAATAAAATGTGGTTCTTGGGGAATAGAAAGATATTTTTCCTGCCAAATGATGATGTACGAGTTGGAAATGTCGTGGTCCGTTCGACTACAGGACTTTATGAACTACTGTTTAAACAAAACCCTGCAGGATACCCTCGCTGTGCTCTGCAGCAGTATAAACGTCTGCTAAAACCTACGAGCACACACTTGAAGGGCAACAACCCTGCTAGCAATGAATATAAGGATGAAACATATCCGAAATTTGGCATTATTTCGCAGATGTTTCCTGATGTTGGAGATGCCGTTCGTTCTGGTCTCTATCTAAGTAAAAAAAAAATAGAAGATGGTCGATGTCCAGAGTACATTTATTGGAACGATGTTAATGAAATCGTCGACAGATTGCATCTGCTAATTGCTTCTCGATGATCTGGGAATAATTCTCATGCTAATGAAATATCTAACATCATCCAAGAATTTCATAAAGACAGATACATAGATTGAGTCGTACAAATATTGCAGTGAGTTGTACAAGCCTGCAAGACAAATTTATCCACGCCCCAAAGTGCTAGTGTTTGGTCTGAGGGACTTGTATCAAGCAGATCTGGTTGAAATGATACCTAATGCACATGTGAATAAGAGATTCTAATTTCTATTGACTGTCATTGACTGTTACAGCAAGTATGCTTGGGCAGTGTCCGTAAAGACTAAAAATGCGAGAGATGTGCAAAATGCAATGATCTATGTTTTGCAAGACAAAATGTGTCTAGGAATTTACGTACGAACCTCGGAAAAGAATTCTACAATCCTGCATTTCGGACCCTGGTGGCTAAATATAACATAAACCACTACTCTACACATAGTGGTATGAAGGCGAACATGGTGGAATGCATCACTCGGACTTTCAAGAATGAAATGTGGAAAGAATTCTCATCGCAAGAAAGTTACAAGTGGCTGGACGTGTTGCCTTGTCTGGTATCGAACTATAGTTACAAAGTACATCGGACCACGAAAATGAGACCTGTGGATGTCAAGGACAACTCAGTAATATTCGATAACAAGAAGACTTTGGACACTTGCAAGCTTAAGGCGAACATTGGAGACTATGTCAGAATATCACGAGTGAAGGACAAATTTTCTAAAGAATACACTCCAAACTGGAGGACTGAAATACATAAGATTGTCAAGATTCGATATTACGAACCAAGAACATTCTATCTCGAGGACATGAAAGGAATACCTATCAGAGGAGGTTTCTACAGCAAAGAAATTCAAGTTACCTAGTTACCGCATGCATGTTTGGTCGAGAAAGTGTTGAAGTGCAAAGGAAATAACTTGTTGGTGAGGTGACTCGGCTTCAATTCCGGTCATGATACCTGGATTCCCAAATAATCAATTATCGATAAATATATGTATGAAGATCAGATATCCCTGTATATTTTTTTTTCTGCATGTATGTATAAAGGAATGAACACACACACACACACACACACACACACACACACACACACACACACACATATATATTGGAAATTATAGATTAGTTGTGATTTAAAAAAAAATCCTTTATACTACAGGCAGGCAGAAAGTTTCCTACAGCTTCTGAGATACTCGCAGTGGTGGAAAACAGGCAAGGATGGCTGGAAGGCCCATCGCGACCTGGAGGGCTGGCCCACCTTCCTGGTGCCTCTCTTGCCCAATGTCTCATCCACGCAGCTTGCCCCGAGACCTGCAGGCCATCTACGTCATAGGCTGACCACCTGATCCTTGTGACGCACACACATGTTGTGACCTGCTCGCCTTATGGTCTGCTCACACACTCCCTCTATCAGGGGGTCACTTCTCATTCTCCTTTGTGATGCAGAAGCAAGTGGACAAGTTCCGTGCCATGCCAGAAGAAGACAACCAAGACTCCGAGCAATACCTGAAGTAGCTACCAGTCTCCAGCAGGGTCTACAACGGCGAGACAATGCTGAGGAGATGTATACATCCTGCTCCACCACTCATTCCAGCATGTTTTTTTTTCGTGAGAGGGAGCACAGCAGATCGCATGATCGCAAGCGATACCGACGATGGACGCCACCCTCGCCCTCGAGGGAGGACATCTCATGGATGCCGCCTCCAGCAACAGGTTCCTCTCCACCGCTGTCTCCAGCAGAGGCTTTCCTACCACCAGAATGAATACTGACTCCAGTGCCTTGGAGTGAGTATACTCCAGGCTCAATAGCATCAGTAGGGCGTCTCGAAGACCTGGACGATGTGAAATGAAGAGGAAGAGGATGTTACTCTGAGGGACCTGCCTGCCGAGGTTCGACTCTTCCGGGAGGAGATGGCAGCAGCAACACATACCAGTCGTATCTTGTGTGATAGAAACTATGCTCTCCTTCTGGAGGAGGTGCGAAGCTTGTGTGCAAGTGTGCGGTGTTCTGCGGGATGTCATTCGGCCTCCTGAAGTTTAATTGTAAATATGTAAAATCAATTATTTTCCTTTATTAAATTCGAGTGTTTGTGAGACATTATTTCATCACTGATGTCGCCTGCAGGTTTAACAATGAGTAACATGCCAACCAATTTTTTTTTTTTTAGATTTTGTTTGGTTCGTGTATGTAAATATTGCTCCATGATTTCAATATGTTTGCACTTGTATACCTTTGATGGTCTATGTGGAGGTATGCACATGCAAATGATATTGAATCATATGATGCTAATAATCCCTCCTCATATGTGATGCCTTTAAAAATAATATATTAAATAAATCGCGATCGATCCACCTATCATACCGTTAAGCCAAGATGGTGGTCAATAATTATATATATATCTAATGTTGACTGTTGGGATTGACATTTAATATCTCACTTCTACACATGTCCTGGTCTGCAGGACAGAGGTCCAGCACTTCGATCCTACCCTCCTCCACATTTTTTTTAAAGTTCAGAAAAACAAAATAAAATTTGCAGCGCTCCTGGTGTCTAACGATCGAGCCATGTGACATAATTCAAGATGGCAACATCATCCAAGATGGTGGCAGTCACATAATCCAAGATGGCGGTGGGTGAACCCTTAACCCTCCCGCCATCACCGCTTGTCCTATGTATCAAGGCAGAATGATAGAGCATGAGGTAGAATAAAAGTGACTAAAGAAAAGAAATTCAAGATGGCAGATGTCAAGGCAGAATGATAGAGCATGAAGTACAAGATGGTGGATGCTAAGGCGGAATGATATAGCATGAAATCCAAGATGGCAACTTTTACAGTGGAATGATAGAGCATGAGTTAAGTGGAGGATGCCAAGGTGGAATGCTAAAGCACGAAAAATCTAGGTGGAATGACAGGGCAGGAAAAATCTAGGTGGAATGACAGGGCAGGAAAAATCTAGGTGGGATTAGAGAGCAGGAAAAATGGAATCAAAGATGACGGATGCCCATGTGGAATGATAGAGCAGGGGATATCTAGGTGGAATGAAAGAGCAGGAAACATCTAGGTGTAATGACAGAGCAGTAAAAATGGAGTTTAAGATAGCGGCGTACTGGCTGGTAAGATGGCGGCCGGAAATGACATAATCCAAGATGGCGGCCGGAAATGACATCTAAGATGGTGACGTCATCCAATATGGTGGCCATGTACCCTCCACCCTCGCTCAGGCTCCGTTTGGTCTAGAATCGGCCATTTCCTCCTACTTGTGTAATTTTCCAGCTTATGTAAAACTAACTCTGCCACGGGTCTCATCACTTTATGCATGCGGCGGTCAAGTGAAACTGTGGAATTATTAGGAAATTAATATTTTACAAATCTGTTAATTCTTACAGTTATCGTGTATTAAAAAAAAAAAAAAAAAGAAAGCAAAATAAGTAATTAAATGTATCACAAATGTTCACACGACACCTTTAACTCGACGTTAAGCCATGTAACTACTTTCCCTCCATCGTTACCAACTTTATTGGGTGTCCAGCACTCAATGCGCCCGTTGAAGGTAGCAGCAGTGACTTTTTTCTCAGGTTGATTTCAAAAGTGCTCACTTCATAGCCTTTACTACAGTTGACTCTGAATATTGAGCGGCATCAACAGAAAGAAATTAGTTCCAAATCTTTACGTCCAGTTAAAAGTGTTAGGTTAACATTTTGTAATTCTGACATAATTTCTTATGGTTAATTTTTTAGTACATATACGTTTAGGCCTAAGTATTAGAAAATTTGTAAGATATCAACTTTTTTTGATAATTTCACAGTTCCGCTTGACCTGCGCATTAATAAAGTTATCAGACCCGAGGCAATGTTAATTTGATACACGGTGAAATAATACAGTGGGCATAGAAGTAGATCTTCAGCACGGCTTTCGAAAGTGCTCATTTTACAGTGAACAGCCTATATCTGCACGTCATGAATATGCGATGTCAGTTGTGAACTGAATCTTCGAAACAACACTATCGCTGTCATTAACCACGCCGATGCTACACTGTAAGTGAACACCGGCAATATGTGTATTTACAAGACGTGTTCTCGTGAACAGCCGACGCAAGTATACAGTATGTTCCGAGCATATACGTCCAAACAGAGGTAGATGATAGAGGGGCCCAAGATCAACCAATATGACCAATGCATATGTGGTCCGATTCTGGACCGTTTAACTGTTGCGAATTATGTTCCGAATGTATGGATGGACCTACTCTACACTACAGTACACTAAGAATTTAATGATTGTGGTGAAAGTAAGTGTCCCAGGGAAGTAATAATATTCGTATAAATGCTAACTGACAAGTGGGGTTACATAACCAAACATCATTCATGCTATTGTCATTACAGCAATCTGGAAAATAAAAACAATAGCATGAATGATATTTGGTTATGTCACTCCACTTGTCTGTTATATTACTACAACTATTATTACTTCCCTGTGGCACTTACTTTTGTCACAATCATTAAATTCTTAGTGTAGTGTAGGGTAGGTCCATACATTCGGAACAACGCTGATCTTGGGCCCCTCTATCATCTGCCTCTGTTTGGACGTTTATGCCCGGAACATTCTGTATGATTCCCAAGAACACGCCAGTCCCAGCCAAGGGACCCACAGTACTTCTTGTTGGGAATGTGGGGGTAGTGTGTCCATGTGAGTTGCGCAGTTTGATGGCACTCTCCGTGTTCCATCACTGCGCTGCTCACCTACCAATACCACGATCAAACACAACGTAGGTAGGATTCGAAATTATAACACTGTTGTGAAAGTAGAAACTTTGATAAGCTCTTCCACTGGCAGGTCCAGAATTCAGGGCGGCATTACGTTATACTTACTACAGGATGTTCAGAGTGAAATGAACATTTTTGAAAGCCCTGATGATGATCTACTTGTATGCACTTTGTGTATTCTTCCACCGTATGTAAAATTAACATTGCCATGGGCCTCATCACTTTATTCATGGGTCTGTCAACTAAAACGGTGAAACTATTTGGAAAGGAAATATTATACAAATCTAGTCATTTTTACACATCGATGTATTAAAAAAAAAAAAAAGCAGAAAGCGAAAGAAATAATTTAAGTTATCACAAATTGTTAACTTAAACGTTTTATTCGACGTTAAGATATGGAAATATTTTCCATCCATCGTTACCAACTTTACTGTGCAAATGCCACTCATTGCGTCCATTAAAATATATGCCGGCAGTAACAGTGACTTTTTTCTAAGGTTCATTTCAAAAGTGCTGACTTTATCGTGAACAGCCTATAGTAAGCAATAAGCTTTAATGCTGCGTATAAATGTCAATAACTGGCGAATATGCTATCTAAATACTTTTTAAAATATCCTATTTTATGCTAAGTACTGTACTATTAACAATGCCCTTGGTTTCAAGAATAATCTCATTTTAGATATGCAAATTGTCCCCTTCCCCTCCAATCGCTTGGATCTGCCGTTGACTTATTCTAACCTAGTTTTAATGCAGCTAGATTATACTCAAGCTCGTCAAAAAATTTTATTCGCACCGAGCGAGGTGGCGCAGTGGTAACTCACCGGACCCGCATTCGGGAGGACCCGGGTTCGATTCCCGGCCCAGCCGCCCAGGGGTGCAGCAAATTTAGCAGTCCCGGAACGCTCCAATACAAACATCCGACGGCAAGATAAGGATAATGATATGTTACGCACGGGAAGGGGGTATTTGAGTAGAGAATAAAACCCAATATTCCAGGAAACCCCCCTGCTAAACACCAGCCTGTCGGCATCTGACCTTGTCGCGGGCTATAAAAACGTGTAGGGGAAAGTATGACATCCCTTACCGTAAACAACGTGCATTTCTTTAAATTATAGATGAAAGATGGAAGCGAGAGCCTTAATAGCTTAATACATGTTACGGCTGTCACTTGGAGAAACAGAAAGCGTGAGGGAAGACAGTTCCACCCGCCCCTTTTTAAAAATATGTTTGAGGAAAAAGAACGGAAATCTTACAAATCAGTGCCGTTCTGGTGCGTTCCGGCAATAATTTAAGTTGTCACCTAACACTTTGTATTTGACGTTAAGATACGGAACTACTTTCCCCTCCATCGTTACCAACTTTAGTGGGGGCATGTCACTCGGTGCGCCCGTTAAAATATATGCAGGTAGGAGGAATGGCTTTTTTCTAAGGTTCATTTCAAAAGTACTCACTTTATCGTGAACAGCCTTTACCTACCTATTTTACTCTCTCAAAAGGATAGATGTGTAGAAAATTAATTAGTACACAAAACACGTTCGTAAGTGTTGACGATATGACTTTGACTGCTGTACCAGCGACGGAAGAGCCAATGTTGGTGTCATGTGCAGGGAAGGATCATTTATTTGCTACTACCTTGCTCCTGAGCCGAGTTGCGTGTGTGTGTGTGTGTGTGTATTTCTCGTTCCTCTTATCAAAGGAACTGTTCAAAGCGCTCGCCATGCGTTGATCTACGAAGAGCATTCACACATCAAACGAGCACTGTACAATTAATGGGGTAATTACCTGACATGTTATATTCGCAAACTTGTGTGAAACATAATTTTCCTTACAGGTGAGGTAAAATTACCGCACTCTGGAGTAAAATTCACGTACATGGTAGTGGAAAATCCCATACATGGATGGGAAAATTACCCTACGACGCGAGCATCTCTTCAGTATTGTCTCAATAGCTAAAAAGGGGGAGGGGGGTGGAAGAAACAAGCCTGTAAGATGCTTACATTCACTGACACTGTGACGTTGTCGTCTTGGTGTAATGGACAGCGCCGCATCGGCCTATCGTGATAGAGTACCATTGTTTGCGCCCATCCACCAGCGAGTGTTGATGATATTAGAGTTGAAGCTTCGGTTACTATTCGTTAGATGATATAGATATTGAAATAATTGAAAGTACTAATACTCTGAGGTAATTTTTAATATGATTTTATTATACATTATTGTTAATTTTTCCTTACTTCTATGGGTTTTTACCCCCACGTTTGTCAGATACGTTTCCCGTACAATTAGGGAATAGTTCTTTACTTGTTATGTAAATTTAGTCTACATTTTAAGAGGCAATTTTACCTCACATGTAGAGGTAATTAGCTTCCCTTACATATAAGGGAATTTTACCTCAAATATTTTTTACAGTGGAGGTCGGAATGAGACATTGCGAATATTGCAACCACAGTTTCGGAGCCCGCCAAATCGGCTACAAATGGTATTTTCTCAATGCTGTTCTCTCTACCAAGGCGAACCGGGTTCATTCCCCGGAAGGATCATTCCCGAAATTTTAGCACGTAGGGCTCGCGCCGGACGATACCGCTGGTCGGCGGGTTTTCTCGGGGGTCTCCTGTTTCCCCCCGCCCTTTCATTCCGGCCCTGCTCCATACTCGCCTCAATCACCCTCATCGGCTCTCCGGACCTCGCTGTTGAGAGCCGCCCAAATCTCTTCACTCACTCACTCGAAATATACCAGTCAGATGGATCCGATACAAGGTAGAAATATTTCATTGAACTTTGCATGTCTGTGTGCCAAGTTACCGTGGCCTAAGAGGCGACTCTTTTTGTTCAAGTAAAGCAACTGCCTATGGAGCACTGCACCCGACTATACAACGTGAAGAACTGCCTATGGAGCACTGCACCCGACTGTACAATGTGAAGAACTCATATATATTATTACAAACACCATAAATATTGTCAAAAAATTGTGATTTATGTTGTATATGAAAGAAGAATGTATATATTTTCCAACATTATAAAATATTTTACAAAAGTATACTTTTTAAATATTAAAATCAATCGATCGATAGACCTGGCAGTTTTAACCAAATTTAAGCGCATTTCCGTTTTGGATGCTTTGGAAAGTAGAATTTACAAGAAAATTTTATTCACGAAATATTGTCCTGATATTTACTGTGATCATATGTAATACTATCATAGTAATAATGCATCATATTAATTTTATATTTAACTTTATTTACGTCAGTTTCAGCCATAAAATTATGTGTCAAGTGGTCGCACATGTATTCAATAATAAAAATTATTATTACAATGTTCTTACACACAATCATACATAGTAAACATTATGGCGTTATTTCATGACGAGGATTTTCTTGCAAATTCTGCTTTTAAAGCATCCAGAAGAGAAATATACTTAAATTTTGTTTAAAAATACAGAATATTTGAATAGGTTATTTTTTTTACATTTAAAAAGTATATTTGACTGCAATATACTATTATGTTGCCAAATATATACATTATTCTTTCATTTACAACATAAATCTAACTTTCGAACATTTTCGTGGTGTCTGTATTGCTTTTTTTAAAATGAATTCTTCACGTTGTATAGTCGGGTGCAGTGCTCCATAGGCAGTTCTTCACGCTGTATAGTCGGGTGCAGTGCTCCATAGGCAGTTCTTCACGCTGTATAGTCGGGTGCAGTGCTCCATAGGCAGTTCTTCACGTTGTATAGTCGGGTGCAGTGCTCCATAGGCAGTTGCTTTACTTCAACCCCAAGCTTCTTACACATTAGAGAACTTTAGCAATTGAATTTACGTCTCCTTTCCTCAGACAAAACCACCAATACACAATACAATATTCTAAAGTGAGAGTTCAGACAATTGAACATCGGTTCTGCGAGCTTCGTAAAAATGTGTATCTTGTTATGTAAATAATTATTATATTATACAGGAATGCATTTTACGTACGTTTTGTTTAAAAATAGTCTTAAAGTTTATATTAAGAGGTTATTTAAAAACAAAAAACTAATTTGTATGCTTTATTAAAATATGTCAATTCATATATTTCCTGTTCACATTATATACGTTTGCCATTTATTAAATTTATTACGAGTTTTTTTTTATATGCCGAGATTACAATCGCCCTTCAATAAAATAACGCACTTTCCACATAACCTCAGTTAGATTATCGGCAAAATGGCTGCTTGACTTTGACTTTAAATTTCAACTTTTCGAAATCGTAAAGTCAAGAGTGCTTGACTTCACGTTTGGCAGTTCCATTGTGTCAAGCTCCATAAGAAACAACATGTCGGAAAGCAAACGTAAAGTCAATTGTTAAAGTTTTCTATTGCGTAAGAAGCTTTAAGAGCGAGGTGTTGAGAGGCCCATAGCTAGAAGCCGCGCCACTGCAAGGATGTGCGTAGAGGTCATGGGGCGGTAGGTGCACATTCTCACGTCGCCCTTATCGCCGCCACACTCGTGCGCCTCAGATGCACGAAGTACAGATGGACGGTGCCGTGTGTCAATTCGGTGCGAAGAAAAGTGCTGGGTTAGTTCGACGCGCGCTGGACCGTCTACCAACTTAACCTTGAAGCTCACCCGCAGTCCTTCACCGAGGGACAGGTTCATGGTCGTTCCTGCCACTTCACTTCACCGAGGGACAGGTTCATGGTCGTTCCTGCCACTTCACTTCACCGAGGGACAGGTTCATGGTCGTTCCTGCCACTTCACTTCACCTATAGTCCATTCCCCATTGGAAGCAACTTTCTCGCCCTGCTAAATATCTATAGTCCATTCCCCATTGGAAGCTACTTTCTCGGAGCCCTGCTAAATATCTACTTTCAGGCCCGTTTCGTATCCTTCCGCCAAATGTAAACAAACATTGCCATGTGACTGCCATGTAGTATCTGTCAAAATCAATGTTTACATTCCATTGTGTGTGTGTGCATGTGTTCGTATACTTTCGCTACACTTAAATATAAAAAATTGAAATGTGACTTCTACTTTTATACCTGTCAAATGTGTTGTTTACTGTTTACAGCTTTTCAAAGAATTCTGTCATATGTCAATTTCAAAAACCATTTTGTACGAATATTCACAGTTTAGGCCTCTTAACATTATTTAGGTCAGCTTTATAACGTTTTAAAAACGCCTGAATTGACAGTTCTTACGGTTATTTTACATTAACACATTTGTTTTCCACGTCATAGCACCATACATGTAATGCACGTTAGTATTTTGCCGCGACTGGGTTAACACTGTTACAACTGCGAGGTAAAGGGCTGTACTAATTATCCTTTCGTTAGTGATATGTGTTTGGTTGATTATTTAAAAGGACGGCCTCAGTTGGAATAAATATTAAAACGAAGGAACAACCAGTCAAACGAAAAAGGCATATTAAATTCAAGCACGTAACTCGTGTTGCTCATTTTTGTCATATAAACTTATAAGATAGCGGCGAACATGCTCACAAATAAGCCTACGGTAACTTTTATTCCGCTCATATTTCTATGTATTGCTACTTACTGTTTATTAGGTTTATTGAAATTTATCGGGCTGGGCTTAGTATTTTTCTTCTGGGATTGTGGCAAATTGCGTAACACGGCTGTGTTTCAAACCCCTTAGGGCAAAGGTACAACGTTTTGATAAATAAACAGACGTGGATGTAAATAATTAACTTCGTTATAAAAACAGTTCACAGTTAAAACGTATACATAGTGCTAATCAAATATTCGAAATCACGCACACACAGGGCCAGCGTATTGACCACGATGCACAAAGGCACGCCATTTCATAGACGCAATGATTAACGAAACACACGTCACAGTATATTAATTACTGTCGTGGAAACTCAGATTTATCACAACATCGTAACTTGCCTAGGTAGGTTTAAAAAAACACGTCTACAGACGTGATGTAGAAATTTGAAGTATTTTTTGGATTAAGAATAATTTACGCTTCGTTTGGCAAAAATCAACACGCCATTTCATGGCTCGCCACGTCTGTCAACTTCACTTGGTAACTGACCCGCCACCATATCTAAATATATTAAAATAAGTATTCAAACATTAAAATCTCTTTTCAGTTGTAAATTACAAATCCAAAAATCATTATTTTGCTGTAATAAGTATGGAATATGTTACAATTGAAAACATGTATAATGTTCTAAAGAGAGAGAGAGCGAAAAGCCTCGCCCAGCAGACAGTTGTTTCCGGTTGCTTTCTCGCTCAATAAAACATCACCGTGCTATTACGGCCTACTCACGATATTTTCCGCTGTAATTTTAAACTGTAAAAATGAGATATATTGTCATCGGGGCTGCTAAATATTTAAATAAGCACCGTTTAATTTACAAATAGTACACTAAAAAACTAGGCTAAAATAATATTTTAACTGTGAACTATTTCTCACCGGTCGTTGTCAACACGTCGCTGCTCTCGCTGTTGTTAATTCATATTTAAAAAGAAATAAATATTACAAGTTATGGAAGATATTAAGGTAAAGTCTCATTTATTCAGTAATATAATTCTCTAAATCTAACCACAGTGTTATATATTTGTGGAATACAGGTTATTGGAAAAACAGGTTTACGTGTTATGCTTAGAGTGTTTTTTTAAAGGTAGATTTTCATAAGTCGCTTCCAGCCGGGAATAGACTATAATCTCCCGTTAGGCTGCGATTGCGTTCGCTACACGTAACACCTTACAAGTAACGGCCAGTCTAGAATTGATTTAGCACACACACAGAACGTGCGATATTACAGAACACACGCACAGCTCGAATCAGGATGTCTACAATCAAACTAGCACACGCCCAGAACCGATGGACGTTTAAACATAACAGAGGTGAAAATGAAAGAAACTGTGTTCGGTAAGTTTCGCGTGCATGTGTTGGTCAAACTGGGATGAAAAAAAAATGTCGACAGCTGTTTACTTTGCTGCTCGTTTCTTAATTTGTAGAAATATAATACGTTATACCGTTCATCTTAACATACATCGCTTGTACAATAAAATTTTCAACCAAAATAAAACCAATGTTTATGTGGCGCCAAACTCTCCAAGTACTGTCATTTACTTTTGCAGCCACCATTTGGATCGTCGCGTGAACTTGGTGGTATCGTCGTTCTGATTGGCCACGCGCGGCGCGCACACACACAGGAATTATAGTATATTGATCATCTTTCTGTGCGTGGATTCTGTGATAAATTTCTGTGAGTGTGCTATGCGTGATTGTAGGCAGATCCATTCCAAGACCTGCATTCCACTTTCTGTGCGTGTGCTATATTTTGTGCAAAATCAATTGTAGGCTGGCCTTAACACGCTCACGTAAACCGACTATAATCCATCCACTGTTAAAGGCTGTTTACGATAAAGCGAGCACTTTAGAAACGAACCTTAGAAAAAAGTCACTGCCCCTGCATGCATGTATTTTAATGGGCGCACTTAGTGACACTCGCCCAGTAAAGTTGATAACGATGGATGGAAAGTAGTTCTACATCTTAACGTTGAATAAAAAGTGCCATGTTACTAATTGCGATAGCTTAAATCAAAGTGTAAAAATGAACAGATTTGCAAATAATTTTCTTTTATTATAATTCCACAGTTGGACTTGATCGCCGTATTCATAAAGTAACGAGGCCCATGGCAATGTTAATTTCGCATAAGGCGGAGGATTACACAACGGGCATACAAGAAGATCTTAAGCAGGGCTTTCAAAAGTGCTCATTTTTCCATCAACAGCCTATACTTACAACTTTTCTGAAGTTTCCCTGCTGAAGTTCTACTTCCAGGATATTCCTCCGCCTTATGCAAACAGAGCTTAAATAAGGCCGTGTCTCAATTTGCCCAGAGAGCGCTCTCTCGTGCTCTCTCTCTGGCGGATGACGTCACACAGAGCACTCTCTGGTCGTCTCAACTCGTCGGAGAGAGCGCGAAAGAGCGAGAGCAAAGAGAGAGAGAGAGAGCACGAAGTTGTATACTCGTTGGCGCTCTCTCGCAGGCGCCATATTTGTTTACATAATTTCCGTGTTTGAATAAGGCAATAGTAGCTTCCTGGGCCAAAACCACGTTGCATTTTAACTGTAAGCGAATAATTCCAACTGTTTTAAACAGCGAAATGACATACGCAACATGTATTTATAAAAATATAAATACGGATTTCTGACTACGTCTCGTTTTTTTGTCTCTTTGCTGTAACATGGCGTTAAAATATAAAACATAAATAATAGTATTTCATGTGCTAATGCATATTCTGGCAGTGCTTTATTTATTTGTGAATTATTTTGAACACACATAAATTACTTACAATAGTTATAACAGCGAGTTTAGCTTAACATAATTTACCGCCTTTTAGCATCAGCTGTTTGCCTGACGTCGGAGAGAAACGAGAGAGTGGTTGTCTCTCAATTGCACAGAGGGAGAGCACGAGAGAGCGTGGAGCAGTGCTCTGGCCAGGTTGCGCGAAAGAGTGCTCTCTCTCTCTCTCTCTCTCTCTCTCTCTCTCTCTCTCTCTCTCCAGAGAGAGAGAGAGAGAGAGTATTCTTTAAACTGAGACACGGCCTGAGTCCAGAAAATTACATCATAGATACTACGCACCGCATTCGTGCGCACCCTGTGTAATAATATTTTGCATAACAACAATTTCATACTAGGCATTACCAACACACATATTTTCTCACTGAATAAATTTGTATTAATTAAAAATAAAATATTACAATAAATTGGTAAAATATAAATTAAATTATAATTCAACCAATAATAAGGAGCGATCAATGTTAACGTAAGTGTAGAGAACGCTTTTAAAACACAGCATAGTAATGAAACCGCCAAACACGTCATACATAGTATGATTTTTCAAATGTTATATTCAAAAAGTGCTAAAAAAAAAACCGCAAATATACTACATACCACGATTTGAGTGTTTAAATGAGACCTATCATGATAGTTTCACGTCACGTAACACGTCCGTTCAAGTAAAGACATGCTTTTCAATAGAGGCTGTTCACGAGAAAGTGAGCATTCTTGAAATCAACCTTAGAAAAAAGCTACTGCCCCTGCCTACATATATTTTAACGGGCGCACCGAGTGACATATATACTCTCCGTGAAGTTGGTAGTGATAGATGGAAAATAGTTCCATAAGTCGAATAAAGAGTGATATTTAAACATTTGTGATAACTTGAAATCATTCGTTTCACTTTCTGTTTTTTTTTTTTATGCATCGAAGTGTAAAAATGACCACATTTGTAACATATTTTATTTTCTTATAATTCCACAGTTTCACCTGAATGACGCGTGAATAAAGTGATGAGGTCCATGGCTATGTTTATTTACATAAGGCAGATGAATATACAGCGTACATACAAGTAGATCTTAAGCAGGGCTTTCAAAAGTACTAATTTTACCGTGAACAGCCTATATCAAGCTTTTGCGTGGTACTTAAACGTGCCTTTCTAACACGTGATATTACAGGTCGATCGAAATTGCGTTATCTTTTCTACTCAATTTTACTTTTATTTTTCCAATGTCGTCTGCTAATGTTTTAACCTACCACGTGCATAAATTTCTCCCGGGAAGGACGGCGAAAGAATAATATAAGTTACTCTAGAATTATTTTGCTTGTTAATTCGAGAATATTAAGGGATATTTAATATTACCGCAGTTAAGTAATTATGTTTCTCAGAAGTATAATACGCTTTCATGAAATGTAAAATTTTTACCATCAAGTATGTAAATTTTATCACTTCACGAAACACGAACAGATCAATGCTTATAATATTCCATTTTTTTCCCCGCATATAAACGACATAAATGTTTGCATCTCCCAGGTATATTTGATTTAGGAAATTATGGCCATCTCGTAACGGTTTTTGTTGCGTATCTCATAGATTTGATTATTTTGGAAGTTTTGAACGTTTACGTATTTTACATCCAGGCCTGAATTCATAACCTCAAATTGAATTCAGTATTATTTATCGAATCATATGCAGCGTGTAAACTTAAAGCAGAAGAATATGGCAATATTACCTAAATATAAGATTAAAATTTCTTTAAAATATTTTATATAGAAAACAAATAACACTGCAATTACTGTTTCCCAATCTAGTGTATATACATCGACGTTTTCCTGAATACGCTGGCATTAATTTAGCTACCATTTCCAGGTTATGTGTTTATTGGTGTTTAATGTTATGCTAATCATCGGCAAATAATAATTCTCGTATCAATTTCCAAATTTCTTTGCGAGTAGTCCAATGTACTTGTTTATGTTTTACAGTTTAATCCCGATAACGAGACTTTATCCGCTAAAATCGGGGGTTCAAATATTTTGTCTAGATATACAGAGAAAATCGAGATAATGTGAGTGGTGAAACATAAAAGTACAGATAAGCGAGATAGTTTAGTACTGATTGTCGATCAACTATCGGTATCTCGCGTGGCGAAACCGGCCCTAAATACACTTGAATCGCTGCATTTTCCGTAGGCGCCGACATCTACATGAATTAACTTGCAATCAGCGTCACAAATGGCAAACAACACAATTGAGGGACAACTCATGTAATCATAGAACAGAGATCCACTCGAAGGAGGTTGAACGATCCTGATATGTTTATCTCCAACGGCTCCTATACAATTCTCGAATTGTGCCTTCTGCTCTAATGTCCTCGCAATGTCTTCCCCATCGGTTTTTGGTAGGTTCTGGTAAAATGTCTCTCAGTGTACTCCACTGTAAAAAAAAATTGTAGTAAACTTCCGTTACATGTAAGGGAAGATAATTACCTCTACATGTAAGGTAAAATTACCTCTTAAATGTAGAGTAAATTTACGTAACAAGTACTATTCCCTAATCGTACAGAAAAAGTACCTGACAAAAGTGGGGGGAAAATCCCATACAAGTGAGGGAAAATTAACTATATTGTATAATAAAATATATTTTTTAAATAGCCCGGGTTGTGTTATCACTGTTAATTGTTTTTATTTGCTATCTCCCTTGACGTATAGTAACCGAAACCTCAGCTCTAAAATCCTTGACACTTGCTGATGGACCGGTTCGAACCACGGTCTTCTATTACGAATGGCCAGTGCGCTATCCATTGCACCAAGACGACAGAGGGAGAACATCAGTGAATGTTAGCGTGTTAAACGATTGTTTCTTCCGCCCGTCCTCCCACTTAGCTGTTGAGACAATGCTGAAGAGATGTACGCATCGTAAGGTAATTTCCCCATCCACTTATGGTATTTTCCACTGCCATGTAAGTGGATTTTACTCCAGAGTGCGGTAATTATTCCTTACATATAAAGAGCCGTGTTGGACAGCTTGTACAACTAAACAATAAAAACTAATTTAAAGGTAAAAAATGTCTGAAACACAATTATCAAACAGTTACAAATGGACGAGGAGATCCACACGTCATATGGTATTTTCCCCCTCTATGTATGGGATTATCGACTACCATGTACGTGAATTTTACTGCAGGGAGTGGTATTTTTACCTTACCCACAAGGAAAACTATGTTTCGCAAACAAGTTTGTGAATATTACCTTACACTTGTCAGGTAATTTTCCCATTATTTTTTGCAGTATCCATATAGCAGTACAAACGTCTCAGACTATAGACGAAAGTTGTGACAAAATTCACTGAAAGCGCAACCAGTAGCCAAATACCTTAAATGAAATAATTTCTTTTATTTCAAGTCTACACTTTCGTGAATTTCGGTGCCTTAAGGTGGATCAGGCCCCTCCATATTGGATTTTCGCTGTTTGCGCCGTAATTTACATTTAACAATGTGAACTAAATTTTTTTGCACACATGCCATAAATAATAGTTTCTCGAGCTTTATCAAACTATTACAACTCTGCCGCGTTTGTTATTTTTTGACTAGCGACTGCCGGCAAGGAATAAGTAATTTATTCTTGCCGCATCGACAGCAACAGCCTACCAATGCATGTTTTAGAACATGTATAGGCTGTTCATGTTAAAACGAGCACGTTTGAAAGCCCTGCTTACGATCAACTTGTGTATACGTTATGTATTCTTCCGGCTTATGTAAAATTAACATTGCTATGGGCCTCATCACTATATTCATGCGTCGGTCAAGTGAAACTGTGAAATTTTTAGGAAAGAATATGTTACACAAATCTGCTCATTTTCCCCACATTTTAATGCATTAAAAAACAAAGCGAAAGAAATACTTTCAAGTTATCACAAAAGGTTACCTAACACTATTTATTCGACGTTATAATGTGGAAATATTTTCCATCCATCGTTACCAACTTAACTTAGCAAATGTCACTCAGTGCGCCCATTAAAATATACGACTTCAGGGGCTGTGACTTTTGTCTAAGGTTCATTTTAAAAGTGCTCGCTTCATCGAGAACAGCCTTTAGAAATGTATGCCTTATATCTTATCGACGCCCAAAATAAAGTAAAAAATCTGTAATGCAAGTTACGGCGAAAACTTCTTAAATCCAAGATGGCGGGGCCTGATCGCCCTTAAGAATTCGCGAAGTGGATTGGCTGCTCCCAAGAGGAACACGCACACAAATATTTTCAACAACTTTGTTATTTGAAAATAGCGGCGGAACACGCTCATACTTCTTCGAGTATTGATAACAGTGTAGAGAAGCTATCAGCCCTCGACTGTCAACAACCCGAACACGATCGAAATTATCGTCCACATCACAAGAAAAGACGTAATGCTGCAAATTTTAATTATGTATCTAGAAGCTGTATACTATATCACCTTTCTTCTTAAAGTGTGCCCTTTTGAAATCAACCTTAGAAAAAAGTCACTTTCCTTGCCTGCATATATTTTAACGGGCGCACTGAGTGTCATTCGCCCAGTAAAGTTGGTGAAGATGGAGGGGAAATAGTTCCAACTCTTAACGTCAAGTAAATAGTGTTAGGTAACCCATCTGTGCAAACTGAAGTTATTTCTTTTCCTCTCTGTTTTTTTTTAATGCGCACGAGTGGAAGAAAGAGCAGATTTGTGACATATTTACTTTTCTGATAATTTCAGTTTCACTTGACCGACGCACGAAAATAAGTGACGAGGTCCACGAGAATGTTAATTTCGCATAGGCGGAAGAATACACACAACTTGCGCACGATTAGATTTTAAGCAGGGTTTTTTAAAAGTGCTCATTTGACCGTGAAAAGCCTATAGCGCCAAGCTGCCATCTCTTCAACATCCTGTGCAAATGTTGCGCCCCTGGGACGCCCCTGCAAGCGACCTGTCAACACGTCAGTGTGTTGTCATTTCTACCGCCTGCAATACCTTGCTGCTATCAAGTATGTCTCAACATCTACGTACTCATTAAAGAATCAGTAAACGTTAACCGCTAAATTATAATCCTCAGCCGTACCACTACTTAGAACTTTTAAGTAGTTGCTTACGTGACTGTGTGCTAGAATATACGTGAGTCAGTATAAATCGAACACTTTAAAATCACGGTGGGGAACTTATATATATATATATATATATATATATATATATATATATATATATATATATATATATATATATATATATATATATATATATATATATATACGCAATATATATATATATACGCAATATATATATATATATATATATATATATATATATATATATATATATATATATATATATATATATATATATATATATATATTGCGTGTCAATATTTCGGGGGAACATTTCTCACATCTGGAGGATGAAAAAATGTTATATAAACATAGGTCCGCAAACGCTTCGTTTCTGTACTACAGGCCGTAATACATAACGTACAGTGTATGGCCCACCGGCTGGATCATGTTACTGTGGAATGCCCTCGCAGCGTTCGTTTGCATGATACACCTCACACTACGACTTACACCTAGAATAGTAGGAACTACACAGGAGTCAGTTACACATGTGTGGAAGTGTATCATCGGCACTAAAGGAAATATTTATAATGCCCTCAATCGGCACGAATACATACATCAACCCGCCATTGCATGGACACCCGGATGCGTTGATGAATCCCGGAATGAAAATTCCTGGTTGTTTCGCAAACCACTATCATTTTGGTCACAGAGGGTGCCCACATCGTCCATTGGGATTGCATACACAAGAGCCTTCAAATGTCCCCACAAACAACAGTCTAGTGGATTCGTATCAGGGCTCCTCGAGGGCTGGTATTTGGGCTGCCAGTTACAGCTGCGAAGGTATTCCACAGTAACGGGATCCAGCCCGCAGGCCTACACTGTACGTTATGCATTATGGGTTGTAGTTTGGAAATAAAGCATTTGCGGACCTATGTTCATATAAGATGTTTTCATCCTCCTGATATGTGGAATGTATATATATATATATATATATATATATATATATATATATATAATTCCAGAAGGGTTTGTAATACTTCTTTTAAACCTTTGATTAGTAGTTATTTTGCCAGTGTGATGCATTTCTCTGGAGCTGTATCTTAATGCTTTAAATGTGAATATTTTATTGCGACGCAAAACACTACCAGATGGGCATGTACATCGTTCTTTAGATAATACGCAATCATTCTTCAAACTTACCTCACATCTTGCTAAGATATCGCACAAGTGTTTGTGTGAGCGACAGATGGTAAGAATGTGCTGTGCTAACTGCTATTAAAGCATGTGTTGTGTATTTAAACGACAAGCTATTATTACATAATCTCGGATTTTTTTAACTTTTCATTTTCTATAGCTGCCGTTTTCTATTATCTTCATATCATGTTGTCTCATATCTTGTTTTGTCACTTCCAAATTCAATTAACCTTTTTTGCACAGTACTGCAGATAAAACTACCTGTAAGATAACGTTGTTATTTTCCCATGTAGCCTCATTGCATTGCCGAGTATTATTTATCAAGTTTCTGTTATCAGTTGACTGGCAATTATGTGATATAACGTCTGCAATGGAGTAAAAAATCGGCCACTTGCTCGAGTGGTTTGAATGCTAATAGAGGAAGCAACGAGAACGTAATACTAATAGAAGAAGGAACAAGAACATAATGCTAATAGAGGAAGCAACAGGAACATAATGCTAATAGAGGAAGCAACAGGAACATAATGCTAATAGAGGAAGCAACAAGAACATAATGCTAATAAAGGAAGCAACCAGAACATAATACTAATAAAGGAAGCAACAAGAACATAATACTAGTAGAGGAAGCAATAAGATCATAATACTAATAAAGGAAGCATCAAGAACATAATACTAATGAAGGAAGCATCAAGAACATAATACTAATAAGGAAGCAACAAGAACATAATACTAATAGGGGAAGTAATAGGAACATAATACTAATAGAGGAAGCAACAAGAACATAATAATAATAATTAAAGAAGCAACAAGAACATAATGATAATAGAGGAAGCAACAAGAAGATAATGCTAATAGAGGAAGCAGCAAGAACATAATGCTAATAGAGGAAGCAACAAGAACATAATGCTAGTAGAGGAAGCAACAGGAACATAATGCTAATAGAGGAAGCAACAAGAACATAATGCTAATAAAGGAAGCAATAAGAACATAATTTTGGGGAGGACATATACTTTTATTATATTTCAAGATACCATATAATACAATATTGGTGATGCCTAGTTGTGACAGTATTATATAATTAATGTTATTGTTATAATACACCAGGATGTATTTATCAATCAAAATAAATAGGTTTTTTTTTTTCAGCCATTCTGTTAAAAACTCTCACTTTGTCCTTGTGAAGTACATATGGAAACTTTATCGAAACACTCTGGTTAATCGCACTGAAGGACAAAATGTCGTCGCTGATAAAATACACGGCGAGATAAAAGGTCATTGCGGACATTTATGTGACGAAAATTATAATCACCACAATCTCCCTTCTTGTGTTGAGGCCGCAGTGGCTTAGTAGCTAGAGCGCTCGCCTCCTACAATGGCGAACCGGGTTCGATCCCCGGTGAGGCCACGCCCGGACCCTCGCACGTGGGAATAGTGCCGGACTCCGCTGGTCGGCGGGTATTCTCCGTGATCACTCGTTTCCCCCGTCCTTGCATTGTGGTGCTGCTCCAAACTCAGCTCGCTTTACCCTCATCGGCTCTCAAGATCCCGATGTTAGAGTTTGGCTTCAACACTCCAGCAGAAATTATTCGTTTTCGCATCATTATTTCGGATCCATAGTAATTACTGACAATGTACAATTATAGAAAATTAACATTTACGAGTTGTATAGTTTTTTTCGTGCTGGATTTAATTGTGTGTTATCTTCCAGCAGTAAAATAATTGATTACATGTTTATATTTCATTGATAATTTCCCGTCTGTTCGCAAGCAGGAAATACTACTCAGTGCAAATTAGAAACAAAAGTATTAAACAACCAGTAAATGGTACATTTCCTATAAAAACATTTCCAACGGTTGCCAAGGGAGCCGTTCAAATATTACCACCTCACTCACCACACTTCTTGTGTTGTTTTTATTTGTTCTATCATACCACACACAAGAAAGTACAGAAACTCACAAATATGCCAATTTTCATGGGAGGGAAGTAACATTTTTTATTTCATTTGGGGGTAGTGTTTCTTCGGCAATTTGGTAAACCCAGTTATTCCTATTACCTATTACACTTGAGCACTCAGACTCGCATTTGTTATCTCGTGTCAACTCTCACGTATGTTATCAGTCGTCGCGGTGGCGTGGGGAGAACTGTTTGCGAGGTGAGCTGCGTTTTGCTCTGTACTGTACCTGATCGTTTGCTAGTTTACACGACGGCCAGTTAAACGTAGTAGTGCAGTTGACGTCACAGTAGGTGTGTGATTGGCAGAGCCGCGAGTATTTCGCGGATACAGTTGGCAGCAAGCTAGGTTGGACAGCCCTCTATACACTCGAGACATTATCGTTTGCTTATTGGTTGCTGTGATCAGGCGAGGCCTCTGTACAGGACTGTTAAACACACTACTGCTTCCTGCTTACTACTGCCTCGAAGTTAAACGGGGCGTGTCTAAACAACTGTCGTCCAATCACAACAGTAGGAGAAGAGAACAAGTGTTTGGCGTCTACCTCATCTCAGAATGAATTCGCTGAATACTAGTTGCTCTAGTAATGGGTGCCTCGCCGCTCTCTCGTGAGTGTCCGCAATACATACGGATTCTGTTTACTCGCTTCTGCTGCGTGCGCCGAGTATGTGTACAGCACCGAGCAAGCGCCAAACTCACCTTGCAACACTTCACCACAAAACGCATGTTGAGCCTCGGAGAGTCGCTGAGCCATCTCGCGAATGTAGAGATGGGCGTTTTTAACGTAACAGGTATAACAAACTGTTACAATTTGGAGACGTGTAACATGTTCCATCGTTTATACTGTTATTTTTAGAACGTCTTCGAATGCCTCACTTAAACCAACGCTTGACTACTGCGCGTGCGTAAAATATATATTTTTGTAACGTCTTGATTTGCAACTTTGCTAATGCGCGGATGTTATTTCTTGAAACGCCTTGCTTTGGAACATTGGACCACGTAATCGTTACATCCCGGAACGTCCGGTCCATAGACTAAAGATGAGGTAGACCGATTTCGCTGGCTGCGCACAACCAATCGACGTGTCGCAACATTGAACTTCTTTTCTGCCAACACGTCTAGCGAAAATGGCGTGGATTGGATTTTAGGTTAGAAAACTGATTTGTAAACAAATGATATGAGATGTATGTATACTTCCTCTAACCAGTTTGTAATGCAGTTTGATTAAATTAAAACTGGTGAAAATATTGTATTAATATAATAGTTCTTGTCATTTAAAAATTAAGATGTAAACAAACACGTTCATCACTGTTGACCATGCGACTTTGACAGTTGTGTCGGATTGGGGTAGGTTTATGTGTTGGGTACATGCGCAGAAGACGAATAAGCGGTCTACCTCATCGTTAGTCTATAGTCTAGACAGGCGAGAGATATTTCACAGTGACCTGTTACAAAAGTAACACGTTACTGGAACGATGGAACTCGTTATATGAAAATAACTGTTTAGCCCATCCCTACGCGAGTCCCTGCTCGCGCGACGCGGCTTTATATTTACTTTTCCTCGAATCCCCCCCCCCCCCCCAGACGTTGTGTTTATTTCCGTTCTTTGTAAGCTTTATTTCACCTCGCATCCCAGTTTCGCCTGCTCGCCTTGCTGCCATACGCCCTTGTTCCAGACTCCCTCACGGTGGGTTTACAATTAAATATTGAAGAATTAAGAATTGTTCTTAATGGCGCTTTAAGCACGCGGAGAATTATCTATAATAAGATTTTCAGCTTATGATTGAATGAGCATCTGTCAAGTCTAGCCAATAAGAATCGTAGGAGACGAAAGCAACCGTCATATCCTGGAAATATGGACAAGAGTGAAGATTATTTACGTATTTAATTATTTGTGATATTTTATAGAAGGGGAAGCCGATGTCGGAATTGGGCATTTGATCCAATACATCTGAAAATGTTAATTAAATTGAATCCAATAACCTCTTCCAAGACAGATAACATGACCACGAACAGTTCTTTAAATAAATAGAATACTGTCGCTATAATAATATAATTACTTTCTTACGATTTTACAATATGCCACAACCTAAATACTAGATATAAATGCAGTTTCCCCACAAAAACAACTATCGCTGTGCTCTGATTGGCTACTAAGATATAAAATGTAACAACGATCTCTTAAGTTAAGCCAAAAACGCACACGACCCGTCAAGACCCGCACACGACAGTCATAAACCAATACCCTTGAACACGTTGATTCATATCTTAAGCACACTTATTCTGTTAAGACAATCGTAAACCCAACTCCGGCCTGGTGGAACGAAAGGAAAGAATCAGTTTTGGTGTAGTCTGTTTAATGATAACTAAAAAAGCCTAAAGGCCCATGCACGATTGAAAACTTTGGCATTTGACTTTAGGTTTGCTTTCCTGCGTGTTCGTTCTCGTGGAACTTGACACAGCGTGTCAAAGGTTAAGTCAAGCAAGCACTTTTGTCTTTACGATTTCGAAAAGTTCAAGCTCAAAGTCAAAGTCAAGCAGCCACTTTGCCGAGAATTTAACAGAGGCTATGTGGAATGAGTGTTATTTTATCGTAGGGCGATTTTCATCTGGGCATTTTAAACCAAGCTCCTCTAAATTAAATAAGTGGCAAACGAATATAATGTGAAGGGGAAATATATGAATTTATATTATTGAACAAAGTAAACAAGTGAGTTCTTTTTTAAAATGAATATTTAGTGTAAATTTTAAACCCTATTTTTAAATAAGGCGCGTAAAATTCGTTCTTGGGTGATAATATACCTGATGATTTACATAGCTAGATAGGCCCTACATCATAATACAAAGCTTGCAGGACCGATTTTCAATTGTATGAACTTGGCATTACAATTGTAGGCTATTGTGTATTGGTCGTTTCGTCAAAGGAAAAGAAATGTAAAGTGAAATGCTAAAGTTTTCTATTGCGTAAGGGCCTCAAGGCTGTAGTAAAACGGGAAACATAACTAAAGGCTGTTCACAATAAAATGAGCACTTTCGAAATCAACATTTGAAAATTGGCACTGTTCACTACCTGCTTATATTTTAACTGGCATACAGGCTGGCATGCAGGCTGGTATACAGGCTGGCATACAGGCTGGCATGCCCCAGTAAAGTTGGTAATGGCTAGGGGAAAGTAGCTAATGCCTTAACGTTCAAGTAAATGTGTTAAAATAAAGATTTGTGAGGAATGAAATCATTTTCTTTGCTTTCCGTTTTATTTTATACATCTAATGCTCGGTTGCACCATCGGGTTTTGAAACTCGATCCAAGATCGGATCTAAAATCGACACAGAAAATTGTTGCACCATTCGAGTTCAGAGCTGGACTTGAGAGCGATATGAAGTTAATTTCGAACCACCGAAATTGGCGGTTCGAAATCTCGATCCGAGATCAGCAGCCATCGTCGACAAATGTAGTTTGAAAATACGCCAAACAGATAGAACTACATTCGATTGTTTTCTTGGGAAATTAAAAGAACATTATACGTACTTGAATATTATTCAGTAAAATTCCTACAACAATAATTAACTTAAAACAGATAAAACTTTGCACATCAGTTCTACTATGTCATATATTACGAATTAATAGCAATATTTGTCTCATACTTAATCTCGAGCTCTTACTTTGGAACCAAGATCGACGAATTGGAGATCGAGAATCATGAAATTTCGTTGGTGCAACACTTTTACACTGGAACCAAGATCGAACTGGAACCTGGTTTGGAACTAGGATCATTCTATCTTGGATCGGGGAAGAGGTTAGTGCAACCGCGCACAAGTGTATGAATTAGCAGGTTTGTAAAATAATTACTCTTCTAATAATGTCACAGTTTCACTTGACCGACGCATTAATAAAGTGATCAGGCCCATGGAAAAGTTAATTTAACAAATGGCGGAATAATTTACAGTGTTCATTCACGTAGATCTTAAGCAGGCCTTTCAAAAGTGCTCGGTTTACCGAGAACAGCCTTTACTTAAATTCAAACACGCTCAGCTGTGTACTGAACGTTTTCCGATTGCAGCCAGTTCCAGTGGCGTACGCAGACTCATTTTTCGGAGAAGGCGACAGAAAGTGCAATGTTTTGAATGCTGGATAATGGCCGCCTGTATAGTGGATGTCAGGATTTTTTCCCATAGGAAAATTTTGAATATTGAGGATAAAATTCAACAGTAACTATGCTTAGTTCATGACGTAATCATGTGTGTTCTTGTGGAACTAATTAATATTTTAGCCAAAATATGTAAATAGGTGTATAAACATTCGACAAATTTCAACATTTCATTTATATCGGGCACTGATAAAATTAAATCTTAACATAGTTTCCTGTTTCGCGGCCAGCGAAGCACGGAATTTACTTTCCAATCCGACAGTATCATATTGTGATAACTACGAACAAATTGTCATTATCGGAGGAGGCGGTCGCCCAACTCTGTGCGCACTGCTCAGTTCTTGTTCAAAGTAAACTGTCTGTATCAGTTTCTAGGCTTCTGGGTTTGAGTCGCGTCGTGGATTTCTTCTCGAACGTTTCGGAAGTCGTTGCAGCTGCCTGACCGATTGATGACAGTTTTTTTTCTTCTAACTACTCTATTACTAAGTGTTAAGTGAAAACCCGGTGGGTAGGGCAGGATTTTCATTGCGTCTCAGCGCTAACCCCTTACGCCTGCAAGGAATGGAAATCATGCAAGGAGACATGCGTCGCGGCAAAGAAGGATTGGGCAGCCATGACCACGAATTAAGGCCATGACTACCTCCCTGAGTCTACCTATAGTTAAGACTATAACTAATAGGAGACTGGGAAAAAACATCAGAGACAACATACAAGCCCAGTCGACAGGAAATAATTCAAAATTATTAATGCATTAAACAGAAATGCTACGGGAGACAGAGGTTGGAACTCGTGCTTTATTAGTAGAGATGAAAGACTATAGGCTATTCACGGTAAAGTGAGCAATTTTTAAGGCCCTGCTAAATTTTTCCTTTCAATTAATTTCTACCTTTCCGCCACTTTTTAATGTAAACATTGCAATATGACTAATAAATACAGTATATACATTTCATCACTCTCAAAAGTTAACGTCTGAGACTGCAATAAAGTATATTTATTAGGGGTTAATTCCTTTTGGGAGGGCCTTAAAAAGTGCTCACTTTACCGTGAACAGCCTATAGTAGATAGAGGGTGCTGTAGTTGGGAATCTTCGATTGGTGCTGGTATCAGCCAGGGTGATGCAAGCAACGCCTTGGTGAGGGAAGTGGCGATATAGGACAATTAATTCCCTCCGGTTTCCCAGTAAACCTGAAACTAAAATTAATGAAAGTGAGCTGCCAGTAAGTATCAGCAGGGCCAACACTTACTGGTACTGGAATCGCAAGAAGACGGTACGAACCTGTGGAGAGAGTGTTTATAATTAATTAACTTATTATAAATTACTAACCTAATATAATAGACTTAATATTAACGTATGTCCTCGGGGACAGATGTGTCAATTCTAATGCTGTGCTACCTCGCAGCGAGCATGCCTCCATAGCCATGGGCTGTAATGTAATGGAGTATATTTCCACCCATAATGCTGCGAGTGCACGAAGCTTCGGGAGGGAGGGGAGGGGAGAATATTACAGAGAACGCAGGGGGTGGGGGGGGGTGAGGGTGGTCTCTCATCAACTGCTGCAGAGAGCCACACGATCCCGCGAACCCCTGCAAGAATGCAGAAGTGGCCTTGGAATCGGTTGCAGCGCAGGGTCATTCGTATACAAACAGCTGGCTGGGATGAGAGAGAGATTAGCCTAGCTTAACCAGTTATCAAGAATGAAGTATTCTAAAAATTTAATTAAATATAGTGAAACTAATTATCAATTAACGTGTTCTGCTCCATCCCTTCAGGATTTATCAGGTTAATCTACAGTAGTATAATTAGGAGGCTATGCAGGCACTATAATGCTTGGCATGGCAGTGTTCTACACGCAGGGCTAAGGGGGTCTATGATCTAGAAGCGATTAAGGTCGTTTATAGCGTTGAGGTTCCTCAATATCATAGTCCCCAAGGGCACTTATAAGTGAATTGGTGTGGTCCACGTTTGATTCATAGGAGTGTTGGACCTGTTTCCTAATGACTTCTTGCAGCATTTCTTGTTTTAATTCTGTGTGCAAGCACCTGATAGGGACATAGCGGGATGCATTCGCTGCCATTCTGAGACATTTGTTTGGCATTTGTTTTGCACCACTTTCAATGACTTTAGGTGAGTGTTGGAGCAGTAGGACTAAGCTGGGGCTGCATATGTGAGAATGGGTTGGATCATAGTTTGATGTAAACGAATTCTTTTTTTCTGTGCCAAGCTAGAATCGCGGTTAAGTATAGGATATAGAGCTGACATGCGGCCATAAGCGAGTCTTCGCTTGGCCTCCACATGGCATCGCCATGTCAGTTTTCTATCCATAGTGAGGCCTAGGTATTTAACGTCAGTTTTATATGGAATGCTCTCTCCAAAGAGAGTTGATTGGGGGAGATTAGGAGTTTTGTAGTTGCGCGTGAAGACTAGCGCCTCACATTTGCCCACGTTAATTTTAATTCTCCACGGGCGAAAGTAAATTTCTAGCTTAGGGAGTTGTGCCTGTGTGCGCTGAATGACTGTTTCAGCTCTACGGGATCGGGTGTGGATGACCGTGTCATCTGCATAAATACCTAAATTATTATTCCAGGTAGGGGAGCGCAGAATATCGTGGGTATAGACATTATATAGAACTGGTCCTAGGATGATACCCTGGGGGACTCCTGCTCGGATGACTTTCTTATCTGAAATTTCTCCTTCTAAAGAGACAGAGAAGGAGCGCTTGTCTGAATAGGAGTCTAGAAGTTTTACATAACAATCAGGGAAGTTGGTTTGATACAGCTTGTAAATTAGTCCTGCGTGTCAAAGGCCTTTGCCACGTGTAGAAATACCGCAACTGTGTAATTTTTCCAATTAAAAGTGGCGGTGGTATGCTCAGACAGTGTAACGAGTTGGCGGACTGTCGAGTTTTTCTTTCCTGAAGCCAAACTGCTCGTCAGGAAACAAGTTAACGTCGCGAATATGATTGTTTAGGTGGTGCAAAAGGACTCGTTCGTGAATCTTAGAGAGCGAGATGAGCAGACTGATAGGGCAATAGTTCTGTGATTGGGTCGGGTCATTGCCCCGGTTAGGAAAAACAGTTACAGTGGCACATTTCCAGGGAGTGGGAAAATAGGCAAGATTAAAACTTGCATTTATGCACTCGGCTATAACCTCAAACATGCTGTCCGGCAGCTGCTTAATAACTATAGCCTGCAGGGAGTCGAACCCGGGTGCAGTGCGGGCTTCATGCGTAATGATATTCTTAACCTCGTCGGCATCCGTGAGGTCAGGTTCGGCCACTGTGGGCTGCTGACGACGAACTCGGAGGTCGCTATAAATCTGAGCCACAAATGCTGGATCAGCAGGGAAGGTATTGGGCTGGAAAACTTATTCTAACTGATTGGCCATAGCGTCCACCTTCTGCTGGGGCGTATAAGCCATGCCTGCATTGCCTTGAAGAGGCGGAATTGGGTCGTTCTTCTTAGTAAACGCTTTAGTCATGCGCCACAGACTATTATCCTGGGTGCATAGTTGGGATAATTTATAATTCCAAATATCAGACTGTCAGGAAGTGATTTCAGGATTAATTTGCTAAGTTCATTTATCTGGGCTTTTGTTTGCCTTGTTCTGATACGAGAGTAGTGCCTACGCAGCCTATTTTTGTGCGAGATCATCTCCCTGATGTGTTCGGGAAGTGTATCTGCACTAATTCGCGGGGTTTTCTCCGGGATAAACTTACTAACTCCTGATTGTATTACGTGCGCGGCAGCAGAGTCTAGTTCATCGGGAGTGCTAATAACAGCTGGTAGGTTATTCTCTTCGTCCAGGTAATCCCTAAAGCCAGGCCAGTTCACATGCTCATAATCTTTAATTTCGAATTGGTGTATTGCCTGGAACGACTTCGTTGAAAGACAGGCGGACAGGATAATGGTCCGAAGCCAATTCGTGGAGCACTTCGAAATAAAGGCCATGGGAAGGCCTTTATTCAGCACGATATCGGACCTGTGGTTAGCTTGACTAGGGTCGTAAGTTGGCTCGCTGGGCGCATAAATAAAATAATTATGTCGCTCCGTACGATTTAAGAGAGTATTCCCATTGGCTGTGCGCGCTACGCAACCCCCATTCAGAATGTTTAGTATTTAAATCGCCGACAGAGAGCATTACACGATAGTAATTTATTTATTCATTTAAATCTGCACGCGAAAGCGTGCATCCTGGCGGGCAATATACTGAATAAATCGCGATTTGTTGATTTCCTAACTTAACAGTAACACCCACAGCTTCAAGCGTTTGAAGTTACAATTGTTTCGCGGGATTTCATACAATTGAGCCATGAATCAGAATTCATACTCCGCCGCGTAGATTATCGCGGTCATTTCGGTAGCATTTATAGCCAGGAATTGAAAATAGAAACTGTGGGTTCAGGTGCGTTTCATTAATTGCAATAATAGGGATCTGGTGGAGAGAAATAAAATTTATCAGCTCTTGTTTTTTTTTACTGCGAATGCCGTTAGCATTCCAGTAAACTAAACTAGTTACTATATGAAACCTAAAGGGCAGGGCATTTGGCAGATGCGTATTAACATCCATCAGGCTGCTGCTGCTGCCCTTTCACGATTGAGAGGGCTGCCCCAGTCAGGGCTCGCCCTTTCTCTTCAACTGACTCGGTTTGGTCAGTCCAAACCATTAACAAGTTACAGAGTTCCTCCAGCACTCAGGGGGCTATTGTTCGCCTCCTGCGTCGCCGGCCCTCACATGCCACTGGAATGACACGTGTGTAGTGAGACCGGGAGCCATAGCTTCCATAGCTCACTGGGTGTTTGTGATAACAATTGCCACCCGACACTTGGACTAGTCATAGGGTCCGCGGGCGGGAGCCGTGTCAATGTAAGTCTGAGCCACCGGACCCACATTTAGGCTGTTTTGGTTTTGTCGCCCATTATTTTGTAAACTTACGTGTTTGTGTTGTCGGCGGGGGAGTGAAGCTCCTCTCCAGCCTCCCGGCTGGAGTGAATGTGAGTGTCGTGATATCTGTCTGACGTGATGTATGTTCTGTTGTATGCAAGTGCGCTAGTTAATCTCGCGTGCAGTGTGTCGGTGAGTCCCTAATCGCCCGGGAGCAGCCCTCGGGGGAAGGTTTCATCGTTTCAGAGTGTTGTGACATAGGAAAGAAATTATTAGAATTAGGGGGTGGGGGGCTTGGGATCAGAGTCTGCCAGGCTTTGCCAGAGTCTGCCAAGCCCTAGTCAAAGCAGACTATCAGGTCGGTGCGTTATTGTAGGTAAGTAATTGTGTTTGTGACATATAAAACACTACATGTTTTTAGTTATATAATTTTTCAACATGTGTTTTTGTATTTTTACATTTTAATTTTTTTCCCCTTATTTTTTAATTTTTAATTAATTTATTAATTTAAATAAAATTTTAATTTTGATATTAACATTATTATTAGAAATATAATTTATTTCAATATACTGCGATATTGATAGTACGACTAAGCTAGATTAAATTAATTAAACAAAGCTGAATTAGCTATGTCATATCGTGTTACCCTCCGACCCCTACTTCGACTGACATGTGTGTCACTTGACCTAGAAGACGAGTGGTGGTTGGGGCTATTTCGCACCTTTCCCGAGTTCCCACATAACCAGCCTGGGCAGAACACCCTAAATATTAAATACTGTGTGTTTAAAAAAAAAACGATAGTGTCAGTTTGGGATTATTTTATAGATAAATAACCCTCAACTATTTGTTTGTTTACTGTGGTAAAGTGACGAGTGCTGTGAGAAGCAACATCTGCTTCACGTGTAGTGATGTCAAGGCTTTCGTCTGTGTAATGACGGACCTGAAGTGGTCCTATAGTGTTGCGAAGTTTATTTCTTCCAGAAATGCGGCCAGTTCTACCATTTCTGAGAACATGGTCACACTTTCTGTTGTGTTGGTATCCTTTCTCCTGTGTCTTTGCGGCTTGTCCCTTTGTTGTGTGGGTGCATGTTCCGTATCTGTGTTTCCTTGTCCAGACTGTACTATGCAAGCTTGAAGGAGAGGAAATTCAGCCTTTGACGGAATATTTGGTCACGTAACCTGCCTATTTTTTTTTTTGTTGGTTTTAGATTCCAACCTTTCTTTTCTTGTTTCTATGTGTTTCTGGATCACGTCGCAGTGCTTCCATACAGCCGAGTGTCCTGTTTTCTTGTTTCTATGTGTTTCTGGATCACGTCGCAGTGCTTCCATACAGCCGAGTGTCCTGTTTTCTTGTTTCTATGTGTTTCTGGATCACGTCGCAGTGCTTCCATACAGCCGAGTGTCCTGTTTTCTTACAAAGTGTACATTTCCACTTTGACTTGTCCTGTTCTTTTAAAGGACATTCTGCCTTTGTGTGTTGTTCCGCACACAAAACACAGACTGTCTTATTTGTGCAGTATTTCTGAGTGTGGCCCAGTGCATCGCACCTTCAGTGTGGCATTTAAACAGCTCTATACGAACTGATGTGTCAAATAGCGAGGAAATTCTCAGCACATCGAGCTCTTCGTGTTGGTGTATTACAGCCCCTAGAACTGCAAGTGAGTCAGCCGCTGTTCGAAATTTCCAAATGTGAATTGTATTAAATCCATATTCGCTGAGCTCGGTGTATAAACTTGGTATTTCTACTGCGTGTGGTAGCTCTTTAATACTACTTTAATTGGCCGTTCATTTTTCCCTGCATGTGTGTAATAAGGTATACTGTGTGTCCGAAGGAACTCGAGGAAAACAGCACGCTTGTCCTCCTCTACAAGTACCCTCAAATATTGTCTATTTGTTACTGTGATTTTCAGTTTCGCGACAAATGAATAGGCAAGATGGTGAGCCATATATAGAATTTTTGTGTTGTCCGGAATATACACTGGCGATGTGAATTTTCGTGTAAATTTTTCAGTAACAGCCTCCTCCGTGCTGTCCTGACTGTCCTCTAAATGTTTGCTTTCAGAACCTGTCCCATTTGTGCTGTCCTGACTGCACTTTGAAGTGTTTGAAGGGCGAAGGAATTTTCATGTTTCTGTCTTCCCTACCGGAGCGTAACGTTTTCTAGGTGGTGTGCGCCATTTGTGTTGGGATACGTAGCGTCTTGTACTAGAGAAATCGCAGCAAGGCATCTTGCATAAAGTAGATACCTTTCTCACAATATCCCTATTCCTGTGCGTCATCGTACCGAGTCCGAATCTGACATCGCACAGTCGATGCTGTCGAGTCGCTGCTGACTCGCCTATAACCAAAAACCTCGGTGGCTGACAAGCTCCCTTGAGGAAGGAGACAGGCTGCACTGTAAAAAAAAAAAAAAAAATTGTGTAATTTTGCACGAATGTACGTGGCAGCACAATCTCCACATATGTTCGTGTACTTTTACACATACATGTGTACGTGTATCTTTACTGTGTGTCCCATGTATGTTTACTAATACAATGCCAGTGTAATTTTACTATACTTGTTATTCTTTTTACTAACCATTTTGTTCAGTTACACGTACTCTGTACGTGTCATTTTACTTTATTTGTTAACAATATCATTCCACATAATGTAAATTTACATAAACTTTGTTAGTGTAATTTTATCATACCTGTCAGTTTCTTTTACTAATAATTACATTAAATCACATGTACTCTGTACATATTATTTTACTATACTTGCTACTAATTGTTACCACACATTGTAAATTAACACAATCATTGTTATAGTAATTTTACTACACCAGTCTGTTACTGCTTAATGTTCATCATACCTAATTACATGTACACTGTAGGTGTAATATTACCATACCAGTTTGTAATTTTAACTTATTATGATGTTAACTAACATGCACTCCGTGCATGCAAATTTGACTATGTAAATAAATTATAGATATCCTGTCGCATGCTGTAAACTTACACAAACATCACAATTGTTATTTCACCACTGTGTATGTGTATTTCTCACTAAAAAAAATTACAGTCGCAGATTCACTGCAACTGTAATTACAAACTATCTGTACATTAACAGAGTCATAAAGAGCTATCTCCAAAATGTAGATACGATTGACTTCAGATATATAATAGGTAGTTATATACAAAAGCCAGCATATACCATCAGTGGAAGTTAGGATTTTCTTCTGAACACAAAAGGAGTTCGAAGTAGTTCTAATCCCTACCGCTTGAGCGCTTGTTTTTAGCAAATACTTGTAGTAATATTTAAATTCATAGGAACATTAGTGTAAAAATTACAAATAGTGCACTCCTTTTAGCAAATTACGCATAAAAATGTGAAGTAACTGTAAATTTGTTTGTGAAATATTTGCTCATATACCTTCGAATTTGTAATACACCCTTGTTGATGTCAATATACCAGTACATTTGTGTTTTTTTTTACTGCCTCCCAACACAGAGGTTCAGCGAAGTTGAATGAATGAATGGGGTTCAGAGGCAGCTGGAGTTGTGCCCATTTGTGCTACTGGGCTCACTAGTTTTGTCTGGCATACAGAAGCCTGCTCGCTCAATTGGCATTGAGGTGGCTCCTGATTGGTGACTGTTTCAGCGACAGGGGCGAAGGGGGAAGGGGCCTGAAGCGGCTGCTGCGAGTCGGAGGGCTAGGATGTTTATTCGCGGGGATTTGGGATTCCCCCCCCCCCCTGGGATTGTGATGGAGAGGAAGCGCATGGCTGGCAGCGTGGTGGGCGGTAGGGATTCGCGAGAGGCGGGGATTCCACCTCGGATGGTTGGCCATAGTATACCAGTGCGCTGTAGCCATTTGAGACCTGCAGTTGGCGACTTTGTACATAATGCGGTACAAAAGTCTGAGCTGGGGAGCGATGCGATGTTGTTTCCCCTGAACCATGGTCCAGCCATCAGAAGACTAAGACAGGGCCCTGTGAGGGTTTTCCCAGGGAGCCACAGTGGCAACATATCCAGGGCGAGGCTGGGATGCAACAGTAGCAGTACCTTTTCCGTCGTTCTTCAGGTGAGAGGAAGCGCCACTTCTCGGCCTTGTAGGCATCGCAAGCCGTGTAATTAGCTGTGCGGTTGCCTCCGCAACGAACTCATTTCCTAAGTCACTTGTCGTCCCGATCCTCGCAAGTCGCACTGGGGGGTTGTGTGGCCCTTGCCACAAAGTCTGCATCGCAGGGGGGGGGGGGGAGGTGAGGGGGAGCAGACCCTGTCTGAGTGGCCAAACCTCTGACAGGGTGTAGTCTCTACCCTGATTGGCTGGTCTCGCTGGCCAATTGCATACAATTGGATACAGGTTGAACAAAATATGGGCGAATCACTTCATAGACGACCTGAAATCCTGTGATGCGAGAGCAGAGAACACACAAACTCGTCAGAATTGGCCGACCACCTCTGTCAATCAGGAGGAAGACCGCCTGCGGTTGGCCGAAGAGCCCAGCCAATCAGGAAACAGCCCTCCAGAAATCAGAACATATAAGGGCCTCTTCCTTCTGCTGTCCTCAATTGGTGAGGCATTGTTCCCTGATGTTAGCAGCTGCAACGACTGCCGGAACGTTAGAGAAGAAATACATGACGCGGCTGAAACCCAGACGCATAGAAATTGGGTTTTATACTTGTGTTAACGAAAAAGTACATTATTTTTGGTTAAATTGAACTTAATACATATACAATAACCATAAAATGTAAGCGGAGGAAAAATTATGAGTCTGGGCCATCGGCATCTGGCGGCGGAGATCAAAGCTGTACATGCTCTGTCATTCCGGTAGGCCAGCGGCTGTTTTTCCATAAAAATTTCACTTTTTAAAATCAGCGAAATTTCCCTCAAAATTGCTCTTCATCTCTTAAAATTTTGTCCCTAAAAAATTCCCATTTTCCATCAAAAAAGCACCGAGCTTCCTGCTTGCAAAAAACTAACCCCCCAAGAGACACTTTTTAGCCAACTCAGATGATTTGGAGGGGATAATTTTTCGAGGGCAGAGCAGTGGAGACCATATTGGTTTTATAGGCATAGGGAATGCCAAATCGATTCAAGGGGTACAGGGTCCGGAGTCGGACCTAACCATCAACCATCTCGGTTCTGTCAGACATCTCGGATGAAGGTGACCTTGACTTTGACCTCGTCACCCTGAATTACCTTGAAAATAAAAAAAAGTAATAAAATTGTTTTAAAAAAATCTAAATATTATTAAACATATTTTCATTAAAAATTATCATTAAAATTATTAGAAATTTATTTTAAAAAATTGCACCCCACCATCCTTCACCACTCAGTCCGTCGTGTGCAGCCATCTTGGAATTTTTCGTTTGCGAATTGTTTATACATTGATGAAATCCGCAATCTTGGCCTTTGTGCCATTTCTTTATACATTGCTGGAGAAAGCCATTGTTGTTTTTTTTTTTTCGTTTGTCATTTGTTTACACATTACTGGAGCATGCCATCTTGGATGCCATATGTGTTCAACATCTAGAGGGTGCTAGTGTATTTATGATCGATATCGCCAGCAGGCTGCAACCATATTTCTTTATGTTTTTAAAGTATAGAAGTATATATATATATATATATATATATATATATATATATATGTATATATATATATAATGAGAGAGCTGGGTCATGGGTGGGGCTTGGGGCTTATGACTCCAGGACAACTGTCATTTTGGATTCCGCCATCTTGGATTCCGCCATTTCTGTGGCCAGTATGCCATTTTTCAAACTCTACCATTCCACATTTTTTCCATGCACTCTCATTCCATCTTAATTTTTTAGTGCTCTATCATTCCATTTTGTTTTTTCGTGCACTATCATTTAATCTTGATTTTCTTGTTCTGTCATTCCATCTTGTATTTCATGCTCTATCATTGTATTTTGATTTTTCCTGCTTTGTCATTCCATCTCGCTTTTGAGTTTGCCATCTTGTTTATGAGTTTGCCACTGGTCTCGACTCGTAGGTGTGGAAGGGGAATGCACTTGTATGAAACAATCGCATAATTATGTAACCCTGCTAGGCCTTACTTGCATAACCATCTAATTAATAACGAATGCAAGAATAATTACCGAGTTAGAATACTGGGCAGGACACTTAATAATTTTTGGAATTATTAATTTTTCTTTCGAGACTTCCGGGTTCGACTCCCTGTCGGAGTATTTATGTTATTTTCAACTTAGCAATTTTTGGGAATTTCCAGGAAATGCAGGTGTGTAATCGCACATCGACTGCAGATTCACAACTAAGAATCTGTGTTCTTTTCCAGAAAAAAACAGGAATTGGATTTACTTACGTAATCACGTATATAGTGTCGTCGGAGAGAAAGTGAGATGTAGCACAGCCACACATGATGACACCCAGATAGCCGGGCACTAACTGTCGTGTTGGCCCGTCGGCTGGCACGTCACACCCGAGAAGGCGTGGAGGGGGTTTATCACCTGCACAAACTTTCACCTATACCCCTTGTGCCCTGCAGGCTGGCCGGAGATCTCAGGAGTTGTGTTGCCGGGCATCGAGGCCCGGAGAGCCAACAGGACGGGAGCGCTGACGAACTGCCAGTTGATTGGCTCAGACATTGAATCTCGGACAGAGTATACGAAATTTTGTTTATTTTTCATTCCTAACCTTCGAATTCTGACATATTCTAACCTTTAACATCTTTTACACTTTATTATTTTCTACTGTTTGACCAGTCATACACTTTAATATTATCTATAATCTCGTGAACTTTGACATTTCCTTGGATTTTAATGGTTACTAGGGGTTTATCCTTTTTGAAATGTAAGCTTTTTCTGATGTTTAAATTTAATTGAGAGTTAACTTGTTACGAATATTATCCAATTTATTGGGTTTGAAAATTTTTGAATGTATTTTTTTTTAGTGAGTGTATTAAAGTGCTGTAAGTTGAGGGACTTCGGTAGCGTAGTTAATTAAGCCATATATTATAAAGCGCTGCTGGTAGGGATTCGGACCCCTTCAGGGTAAAATTAATTAGATACAGAGTCATTACATGAGAAATATCACAGATTAGCCATAAATGGGAAATGTGAATAATCAAAAGGTGTAGGCTTTGTTTGATGGGGAAATGTGTTAATGTATTAACTATACACGCATGCATGCTCACAAATACACACACACACACGCCAATCTACACCAATCCACACACCCATGCATACACACACATACATAGTCACACACACACTTTCGCCTGTCCCCTGTGGAACTACCAGAGATATCAGAACGTTGTAGGACGGAGAGCCAACAGGATAGGAACTGTAACAGTTGGGCAGGTTTATACTCAATTCAAGTCTCGTTCAAGGTACTTATTTTTTATTTGCACAATGAGACTATTTACACATATTCACCACATGAAAACCAGCTCTCGATTAATGCTTCTGAAATATACCGAAGGGCATTTGTTTCTCATCTGTGTTCGAATACTGTCATTTGTTTCACTATCACCCTCATTAGACCAATTAATCGCATGAGATCCATTTACTCAACTTCGTACGATCCATTGTATTCTCATTGACTGCTTGTTATGTCAATGCTTCTCATTGACTAATTACTATGTCAATGCTTCTAATTAGCTAATTACTACATCAATACTTCGCATTAGTCAATTGCTAACATTCGTTCAACTGTCATTAAACCTCCAAAACCTGCATTCGACTGCCATAATGCATTCCAAAAGTTTTACAGACTAAAAAAATATATATTTAATTAGATTAAGTATTAGCATACTCGCACTTACCTAATCACATATAACGAAGTAGTTATGGATATTGACTAAATTTGTACATATGCAAGCACGCACTTGCATAGCCATAAACATAATTACCATTACACATGAATAATTACCAAATACTCATTACATATCTACCAACAACTACACAAATATGCATGTATACACATGAATAATTAACAACTACACATAAAATACCGAGAGAGACTACCTCCACTCAACATGACACCTAACAAAACAAAGGTCATCCGCATATATGAAACCCTATTTGTGTCTCACCTGTGTTCGAGTATCGCCATCTTGCTTTGACTTTACGTTTAGGAGGAAGAGAGTTAATTTAAAAAAAAATTACTTCAAAATAGGAAACCATCGATGTCGCTTCACAGGGAGCCTACGACGTCACCACCTGGGAACTACTGTAGGCAAGTTTTGAATCCAACTATACAATGCGCGCTACACAGATACGTCCATGCAGTTGAGAACGAGTTATTTACCATACAGCCATTATGTAACACAGCGCTTTGACCCTGCACGACAGAGAGTAACATGTATGCCCCGAGGCTAACCGTTGAAAGTGCAAGTAACAATTTCCCTCTCACTGACTAACCCAGACACCAAGGAGCCTGGATGCGAAGGTAACAAAACATTTTCTGAAGAAGTGATCATGTTGTCGAAACATACTAAATCCCGAGTCCTTGTCGTGCATAATGTACATCCCCAGCACTTGCCACGAATACATGCGTGAATGCCTACATTGCGTGCAATTTGGCATTACCTTTAAAAACGAGTGTGAAGATATTTATATAGTGATATACTTTGAAACCTGTAGTGAAGACATACATTTCCATATACAGTGGAAAGAATGTTCACCATACAAAACCGTCAGACTAGTATTCATCTTCGTGTGCGAAGATAGTGATCGCGCCATTCATCTCTGTTCCGAAGCTATCACTATCCTATGGCATACCCAGAGATGACATCAACTACAGAGAATCTTGCGATGGTAAACAATTTTATAGAAGTTTTAAGAAAGACATAGTTAGCCATTTACCGACTTTGGATGCACCATGTAGACATCGATTTTGTGTTCCGTATATAGACAAAATCTGCTTCGAGAAGCTCGATTTTCTCCAAAAAAAAACATTTATATCAATTCAGGCTGGACTAGATAAATAATATATATATAATTTATATTGATGATTTCAATGAAAAAATGTTTTATTTCTCGCTGGTGATATACATTGCGCTAGCATGCCTACCTGCCTGATATAGAGAATATGTTAGCCTTGGTTCCAGATCTAGCATTGTATTATGGTACTGTAAATGGCCATGATAAAATAAAGTAAATAATATGACAAATTATAATGATTTGAAAGTTAGTTCTTCAATATTTGCCGTGTAGGCACATCACTGGTTGTACACAATCAATTATATGGTAATTAAGGTATAATATTGAAATTAACCATACAGAAACTAAGAATGGATTGCCATCGTAATACATTTTAAGCAAGTTGGATGTAGCAGACATGAAAACATAATTTTTAAGTGGTACAAATCTGACTGTGAGAATTGGAGGGATGGGCAAAGGTTTATTCCACTCTGGCCAGACGTCCTTCAGTGCGGTATATGGTGGAGAGAGGCCTTATATAAATTTCTGCATGGCTCTAATACACCACAGTTATTTCCCTAGCAAATGTCGAGCTAAATGAAAGATTTAGAAAGTTAAGGGCCAAGCCCATATGGCATAATCAAAGATTGCGGAGTGATGTAACACAAGATGGCGGTTGGAGGGATCCGGGTAATCAGCGAGCTATTAAATTGAAGTGGAATGCCAGAGCATGAATAAAATGTAAGAAGGCGGGTGAAGCACAGGTTACTTAATTGTGGTGAACTAATTAAGAAGGAATGACACCGAATGAAAGAAAGGTAACAAAAAAACTAAATCAAAGATAGAGATCATGGAATGACAGAGCATAAAAGAATGTTTGTTTCGTCAGCTCGCCTGGTGGCTAAATCGAGGAATGAATGCCGCATATATGTTTAAAATAGAAACGAACATGGAAGGCACCTACAGCACAACCTAAACTTTACAGAAATAAAGAAATATGGCTGGAACTTGGTGGCGATGTAGATTACTAAAAAACTAGCACCACCTAGGTGTTGCAAACGTATGAAATCCAAGATGGTACTGTGCCGTAACCACAGGCGCAGGGTAATAAATACATCACAAGCTCACAAATCAAAGTTATAACACGTTTTATTTGCACTTGGTTCCATATTCACATACTGGTACACCATGAGTAAGAATGGATATCATAAAACAAGCAGAATACTTATTTCTTTAAATATGCTTAGATATATTCAAGCCTCTGATTTATCTTCAGGTACACACAATTTATATAGAGGAGGCAGGAATTATTATTTTTATTTCAGCAACTTTAATTATCATATACACCAAACGCATCAAATTGATATTATCTTTATTCACAAATATTCTGTTTTTTAAAACATGCAATTTAAAATAGAAAAATAAATGCCACTCTTTAGCAGACTCATGAAACATTTCAATTAAGCTCCATCCGAGCTTAAATGAACATTCCCTCTCAAGCATACATTTTCAAACATAGTCGTGAATAGTCCAGATTATCGCACCAGCGTGAAATACAAATAGGCGTCTAAATTCATTAAAGTGCCCCAGTTTTTATTACAAAATTTCTGATTATTTAAAGCTCTGCTTACGAGCGTACATACAATTGATTATCTTACCCTAATCACACTTTTTTCTCCTTCGATATACATTTAAAAGCTCGTCACAACTGACGGAAAGTTAATTTTTTTTTGGGTTTTCAAAATTATGATCCATTTTCCAGTTGGTTTCAATAAAGGGCATCTGCATTCTCACAATTTTTACTGCAAGGTAAAACAAATAATTGACTTTTATTCTTTATTACCAAGGCGCCACGTCGACAAGTATCCAACTTATCAAAAGGGACAACTGCCCCACAGTATTTAAATACTGGCGAAACCACTTCAAGAACTTCACAAATTCCTACAAATAGTATAGAAACATTACCGGGTTTGGCCAGCGACAATTTCCACTCAAATTGCTATTTTCGGCACTCCCATACTAGCCCGATCAAACAAGGGCATACGAGCCGAAATTCCACACCAGAAAACATTGGGCGCCAAATCATTGCCCAATCAAAGCCACCATCTTCCGACATGGAGTTTCCCCGGCCAATTTCATCACACTCGCTGGAGCCGATACGCAAAATAACAAGTAATATTAATATTAAATATTGAAAACTAGACATCACCGTGATGATAAACGCTGGCCAGACTGAATCGACGAGTCGAGGCAGTCAAACTGGGAACAGGCCACAGCACACAGCCTCGTTTATTTGCATGCTACAAACGCACACTGAAAAACCACTGGGAACCTGAAGATTACCTGACCCACGATCATCTTCTATCCGAAAACATTCACGTATTTTCAAAACTAACATTTCCACTTCACCCCAAAATGCAAATGCTGACCGACCACCCCGACTCACCTGTAAGTTGCCGATAAAGCTGATATAATAGCGGCTGAAGTCTTACCTATTCTGAAGTCGTGCGACGTCAACACGAGCCGTTTGCTCGCCTGTGTGGTGGCCCAGGAACTCATCGCCCGACGTGACATCTTATGACAATAGAAGCAATGTCGTATGCAGAACCATAGCTAGCCAGATCACCGAAGGACAGTTCACAGCAGTGCGCAGCTCACCAAACCCAAGTTACTTGGGAAGGCAGGGAGGGGAAGTGCAGGGGCTTATATAGACGGCATCATGAGGGAAAATGGAGAGAGGGGCAGTCGATGGGAAAAAAAAGGAGAGGAGCAATTTGGCCTAGGAGTGCGATTACTAGCCAGCAATAGAATGTTCAGAAGTAGCGATCGTCGACAGACGACTGTCGCATTACCCTTCAGCAATGTATAAAGAAATGTCAAACGAAAAAAACAAGATGGCATCCTACAGCAACGTATAAACAAATGACAGGCGAAAAAACCATAAGGGAGGCCTCCAGAAAAGTATAAACAAATGACAGACGAAAAAACCAAGATGGTGGTCTCCAGCAATGTATAAACAAATGACAAACTAAAAAATCCAAGATGGCTCCATACTATGAAATAAATATAGAAAAAGGGGGTGGGGGTGTACGTTTTTGAACAAATCTTTAAATTATTTTGCAGTAATAATTTTTAATAGTACATTAAAAAAAATCATATTTTTTTAAAGATTTTATTTATTTTTTGTATTTTAAAAGTCATTCAATGTGACGGGGTCAAGGTTAAGGTCACCACTTTTAATGATGCAGTTGGGTGATGTCATAACATGATGGCTGGTCGGTTTCGGTATTCTCGTCACATCTGAGCTCAAACATTTAAAATTTCAGTTTCATAGGCCCAATTTCTTAAATATATATGTTTAAATTTTTTTATAAATATTTGTTTTTTTTTTTAATTATTATCTATTTTTCATATATTTTTATTTTTTGGATTTTTTCGATTTCAAGGTTATCCCAGTTATTGTGGTCAAGGTCATATTCATCAAATATGACGCCTAAAATGGCTGACAGAACCAAGATGTTAACCATATTGGTTCTGTCAGCCTTTTCAGACGTCATATTGGATGAAGATGTTTAGGTCTGACTCCGAACCCTGGACCACTTGTATCAATTTGGCATACCCTATGCCTATAGAACTAACATGGTCGCCACTCCTCTGCCCTCGAAAACGATCCCCCAAATCACCTGAATTGGCTGAATAGTGCCTTTCGGGGATCGGTTTTTGCAAGAGGGAGGCTCGATGCTTTTTTGAGGGATAAACGGTAATTTTTTAAAGAAAAATCAATTTTGAAGGAAAAAGTGAAATTTTCAGGGAAATATAGTAGGCTTTGAAGGAAAAAAAGGTAAATTTGTAGGAACAATGGCCGTCAGTCGACCGGAATGACAGAGCATGAACAGCTCGAATCTCCGACGCCAGACTCTGATGGCCCAGACTCATCATTTTTTCTCTACTCATGCAATATTTGTTTTATAACAAATACGAATAAAAATCGTTAGGAAAAATCAGTATATTGGAAATACCTAGTAAGAAATAGCCGACGAATGCGATGTGTTGCCCTTTGGAGTAATTCTGTAGATTTTCTTGCATCAGGCGAACGAATATAATGCAAGTAGAAGTTTAGCAGGGCTTTAGAAATGTTGAAGATAACCTTGAATGGACTATAAACAGTGCACGGGCGTGTAAACACAAGACACTGCGGCAGAGATCCACCTGGCGTTTTTAGTTAACACGTCACTCATTCTGTTTCTAAAATCGATGCGTTTTGTCAGCTTCGAAGCTTTCGAGTGACCAAATTCGCCACGATGTTAATTTTCCCGACTTTATATGTAAAACATACATACAATGGAAGGTTTTTTGTAATAAACTAAGTCATTTCGAACTCGTAGTAGCTGTTTAGTTAAGCAAAAGGTGGAAATATTCATTACATGTGTATTTTTAGTGTATAATTATTTTTAGTAACAGCTTAACGTAGTTATTTAATTTTATTATGATTGCGTCAAATGTTAAATAATGCTTTATACGCGGATTTATTGACAGAGACGGTTTATTTGGAAAATTCCCGTGTTTCGCGTTATCAATTAATTATTTCGCATTTATCTGGCATTAGCAATGTCGTAAAGGCGGTTAACGATAAAGTGAGCCCTTTTGAAACCAACCTTAGAAAAAAAATCACTGCCCCGTCGGGCGCACTGAGCGACATTCGCCTAGTAAAGTTGGTAACAATGGATGGAAAGTAGTTCCATAACTTAACGTCGAATAAAAAGTGTTCGATAACCATTTGTGATCATCTGAATTATTTCTTACGTTTTCTGTTGTTTTTTTTTTTTTTTATGCGCGGAAGTGTAAAAATTACTAAAATAATTTCACAGTTTCACCTGACCGGCGTATAAATAAAGTGATGATTCCTCTGACAGCGTTACGTGTACATAAGGCGGAAGAATACACAACCATGAATAGCCTATATACAGCAGTATCGCATTATAAACAGTTGACTGTCTCGGTGTTTCAATTAAAATATTACAAAATTCAGAGAGAAAAAAAAAGAAAAATCCAACAAATTGCAACAGGACCTGGGAGCATTTTACTTCACGATTCTTGGGCCTCAGTGCGTCTTCCAGTTGGCTTTTCTTTTTAACGAAATGCTCACGTAAGCGACATTTCTGCAAAATTGGTGTTGTCATTTTGTGATTTGCGGTTTTGTGTTTTGTTAGCTTTCAAGCTTACAAATTATATGTCACATACAAATTACCATTTCGTTGCCATATCAGTTTTTCCTACTATATATGTTAAGTATCCATTCAAATGAAGTTATTTTAATAGAAGAATGCGTAGGTATTACACTCGAAATAATAGTTTAGTTTAGTGAGCAATATCTATTTCTCCATTATCCAATTGTCGTTTAGTAACAGTTTGATATATTTTTTATCTCCTATTTAATATTTATAAACATTATGTTAAATTTAAGAACTCCGGGTTTAATAGTTTAAAAACTCTTTCGTAATTATCTGGAATCAATCGAGTCGTTTCGTAAAACAGATAGGCTACTGGAAAGTGGGTTTGAGTTAGGTGGGTTGGGGAGGATTTTGGTTGTAGGTTGTAATGTTGCTTCCCTGGCCCTTCAAGTTTACAACCGTTAATATTAGGATTATTCATAATAAATCCTTAATTGTGATAAAACCGTGTAATTGTTGTCATATGTGATGCATTTTATTTCATTGTGTAGCACACGTATTTCTTACGCCGATGAATATTTAGTTTGATGAATTAGAATTCAGCTTGCTCACCACTTTTTTTAATAGATAAATTTATTGTCACAAACAATATACAGGGATATTTAGCCTTTACCTACTTTACAGTACACATTCAAACACGCAATGGAAACAATAACAAAATCATAGGCGTCTCGTCAGGTCAAGCATGGCAAGCAGAGCTTGCCCAGACAGTTTCCTGACAATGTTATATTTAAAGTAAATATTAAATTCTAACTTATATTTACTTTAAGGTAACTTTCCACTCATGCGGTACACATTCCACTCGGGAAACAATCCTGTACATTATAAGAAAACAACTTGTTGGCTAGCAAATCCAAGACGCCAGGAAGCGCTGTAAGTAATACTGTCAGCAGGTAGGCTGTCGCAGTGGTTTCCCCGCCGACAGAGGAGAGGCAGGGTAGGAAGACCGCCCGGGGAGGGGCGGGGGCTTATGGCTGAGTCAACCTGTGTTAGAAGCTACGATGGTAGTGCTTTCTTCACCGAACTGAAGCGGACAGAGCCGAAGCTGGCCTAGCCACAGGCAGTTGGCGTGGTGCAGTTTACAGTAACTAGATCGATGCGTGGGCAAGTTCGTGCGCACAACACGAATAGTATTGTTTTTATTTAATTTAGTTTTGGTGCTGAGAATGTTCTACATATTCGTGCGCGATGTATACCCTACATAAAAATGATAAAATTACTGTGTGAGACTGAGAACCGCGTAGATAGAATGAGTGCGACAGAAACATGTGGATTTAAGTGTGGTGTGTGTGGATTACGAGTGAAGCATTTTTCCAGCAATGCTTTCACTTTTCAAGAAAGATGTGACATCATAAAAGAGGGTAGGCCGACACTTGAACTTACGATCACGACAACATGCAAAAAAGGTAATTTTGTACGTCAATTCGAAAAAAGTTTTATCAGAAACACTCATGGTTAGCTGGATGTAACAGCATAAACAAACTGGTTTGCTATGTTTATTGTTTTCAAAGGATGTTAACACATGGACTGCAACTGGGTATTGTGAACTTAACAATCTGTGCAATACTGTTCAAAAACACGAGCATTCCGAAGTACACAAAAATTAGTTTCTTTCTATTAAAGAATTCGGTAAAAATAAAGTTGACTGCTTTCCATCTTTACACAAACGAATTATCATTCTCCCTGTCTACATTTTTGTACAAACAAAATTGTATGTAAATACCTCTCTGTCGATGGGTATTAAAATAATATCGATTTTCAGTGGACAAGGTTCCGGGTTTGATGAAGGTATCGTTATAGTATTTTTCCCTCGGGCAAATTTTATGTTAAAAAAATATTAATATTTTTACAAGCGGTGTATTTTATATTGAGGTACGAAGAAATGTTTAAATGGCAACATCTTGCACTTTGAAATCCAAATTTTCGCGGGGGAGAGACCCCGGACCACTCGCCCCCTTTATTGGGGAGATCAACTGCCCCCTGCACACAGTGGCTTGCATGATATTATAGCACACATCGCCACTGAACAAAATACTTGATAAAATATCTACACAATTACTTTATGTGGTACAAAATGATATGAACATTTGGTGAACTGGTTTTAGTGACTAAGTCAAAGAACCAAACTTTAGTGTTTTCTGACAATAATGTAATATTATTGTTTTGGTTTCCTCTGGTGTTGAAAACTGCCCGAGTTTTGCAGGCAGCTCACAATCCACTACACGGCACAACCGATGACCTTGAACATGTGAGGCTCACGTGTCAACCACTTTTTTTTTTGTGTTAAATTTCTCTATTGTATGCTAACCACTTTATATGCGTATATATACATATAACCGAAATACACATATACACACACATATTTATAGACATACACACACAAAATTATTTAACGTGAGGGGCAGCGCACGGCGTACACCCAACCTCGGTAATATACCCGCCTTTCCTGTAGGCGTAAACGTCAGAATGAAAAAAAAGGAATTGCGTACCAGTGACGCAATGTGCCGCGCCGCGTCATGTTCAACCTATGAAGGGCCGTGTCGGTGTTACCACACAGCGGGCATGTAGGGTCAGCTGTCAGGTGAATACTGTATTTACGCTGCTGAGCTGTCACGATATTATTGTAGAAGCCGAATGCTGCAGCTCGAAGATCCGAGGAAAGGTTAGGATCGGCAAGTATTTTCCATGGGCGCCTCCAGCGGATGGTTGGGGTGCGATTCACTACAGATGGTATGACAGCCGACGTTTTGGAAGCACGAATGTACAAATATCTCGCTGATGCGACTGTCCCTTCCGGTAAGTGTTCTACTAGAGTTGCGAGTGCTTCCTTTGCCTGACGGTATTGAAGTGGCATGCGTCTAACTTCAGACCACATCATTTTCTGTAATGCTGAGTAAATGTCCGCTGGGCGCAGAATTGTTGCAATGGCTGAAGACTGGTATAAGGCCTCACACTTCAAAACGTGATTAATAAGACTCAGGCCTCCGTCTTGCAAGGAAAGATAAAGTTGCGGCTTAGACAATTTAAATATATAAGATTTCCACAGCATGCGGCCAACAATCTGTAGTATTTGTGCACTTTGTTGACGAGGTAGTGGGAATATATGTGACACATATCACAGCTTCGCAAGTAAGAATACATTTATTAAAGTAACCCTCTGTATAATATGTGTAAGACGATAATTCATTTCTATTTGACGAGCACGAAGTTTATTTAATGTCATGTTCCAATTATAATGCAACATAAGAGTGGCGTCTGCATGGAAGTACGTGCCCAATATTTCCACAGTTTCGGCCCTCCGAAAGGAGAAAACGTCGTCAAATGGCTCGCTGGTCGCACTGAGCTCCAGTACGGCAGTTTTGTTAGCATTTGCTCGCAGATTAGAGACACTGCGAAAAAGTTCCAGACATTCTGCCGTCTCTGTAATTTCACGCTCTGAACTAAATACACATGTGATGACATCAATATACGCATTTAATTTAAAGGACAGGTTCACTACAGAGAATCCTTGAAAGCGGGCACTGAGCATTTTGTACAGAGGGTCAATGGCGATAGTAAATAATATCATGGATAGCGGGCATCCTTGTCGAACTGAACTCTCGATCTTAATTGGTGGGGTAAGGAATACGTTAACCAACAGCCGTGACCAAATTTCGGTACACAACATCCGCACCCACTGTACTGCATTGGCTGGAAAATCGAAATGATGTATAGCATGAAGTAAAAATGTGTGATCGACTCAATCGAATGCCTTATCCATATCAATAATCAAGATGGCCATTTTACTGTGCTGTATTGACGAAAGTAATTGAGTGTCCCTTAGGGCAAGCACGCCTTGTAAAATGGAACGTCCTGGAACAGTACATGTCTGGCCAGGACCGATAATATCTGACAACCCCTCGGTTAATCGGGTCTCACAAAACCGAGCAATTATTTTATAATCGGCACATAAAAGTGTAATTGGTCTATAATCCGTAGGTTTAAGTGGACGGGACATTTTGGGTATGAGGACAATTATCCCTTCTTTATGAGACCTGCATAACTCCCCTCTTTCAAGCACATCGCGAACAACTTCGCAGAAGTCGGCACCAATAATATCCCAATAAGTTTTGTACAATTCGTATGGAATACCGTCAATACCAGGAGATTTTTTTGATGGCTATTATTGTATTAACTTCCGCATCTAAACATGGCGCCTCCATGCCCGTCTTGCTGTCACAGCTAACTCTATTTTCACAATCTAGTAAAACCGATGGAAGCAGAGCATCGTCCGTGTCTTGTTTCGAGTATAAATTTTCAAAATAACTGCAAAGCGTTTGCACTATTTCCGGCCGCTCCCGAATAATAGTCCCGAACAATAGTTAGTTGATAACCTTGCGTCGTATTTGTTGTTGTTCCTTAATGATACTAATCTTGCTAAGTATCTCTTCTGCGAATAGACTTTTATCATTTATCATAATATGACGATTTTTATACTGTTCTCTGAATAAATTCATAAGCTTCTGCTTCGTGTCTCTAATACGTGGAGTTACGTGTGCACCATTGTTTGCCTGCAGGTGAAGTTCGTGTAGCATACGTTCGTAGAATGCACGTGTTCCCTACGTTCTTCTGCCAGTCGGTACGCATGCCTTTTAAAAAGCCTCATGACGTTCGGTTTTACACACACATCCCACCACATCGCCACAGAGGGGAACTGGTATTTCTTGCTATGCCAACGTTGCCAATTAGCTAGGAAGTCCTCTTTTACTTCTGAACTATCCAATAAAGACGTATTTAGATGCCATGTCCCTCTGCCAAACCGTGTTACATTCGAAAACTTTTCATACGCAAATATCACTTCAGAGCAATCGCTGAAAGCTACCGGAAGAACGTCATATCGATGCACCTTATGGATATGCTGTTTTTTCACGTAGAATCTGTCCATCCTAGGCCGACTCTGTGAAGTCACTTAGGTGTAATGAATTTCTTGGATATTAGATGAAACATCACACAAGTCTAAGCGAGTTATTAAAGTAGATAGGGCAGTATTAGTAGGATAAATGCCACCCTGATGAGCGTGGGGGTGAACTATGCAGTTGAAATCTTCACCGAGTATGAACTGATTACAGGGTGGATGTAAAAACGGAATCAAATCCACGGAGAAAAACTGATTTCTTTCATATATCGCTTGGGAGCCGGAGGGAGCATAAACATTGACTAGAGACACATCGTTTATTCGTCCCGACATCACTCGGCCTGACGGGTGGTAGCGCAGATCTTCAAGTTCCAGCCCCGCACTTGTAATAATCGCTGTCCCCCGTCCCGATCACCAACGTTTGTATACACATTGAAGGTATGAAACCCTATAAAATCTTGAATCGTTACTTCTTGCAAGAATACAATGCCAACTGCCTGTGTTCGAATCAGTGTATCTAGCGACGCCAATCGCGCACTGGCCGAGACTGCACAAATATTTAAAGTTAAAATTGTCAATAACTCTATCTTGTGTGCATAAAAAATGTAGTGATACTATCAGAGAGAAGGGAATGGAAAGGTGGACAAAAAGGAAAAGTGGAGAAAGAAAAATGGGGGCCGGTAATAGGGCATACAGTTGGGGATGCACACATATGCCGGTCGTATTGTTAGTTAGTTGTTATCAGGACGTCCTTGGCTAGAGGCACACATTTTGTTTATACCGGCCTTTGCTAGTTCCAAAGATTCCTTCCTGTCTTGTAGCTGTGATTGTTCACTCTGCGATAACACCTTCGTTTTGCGAACAGGACTTACTCCTGTGGCCCGGGCGTCACGTTCGTAAGGTCGCTTTTCTCTTACGGACATATTTTCATCCGCAGTTGTTACATGCTCCCGTCGTGTGGTTGCATTGTTTACGCTCTCCACGTCCATGCTGTCCACCCATGAAGCAGAGGACAATGGAATGTGTAGCGGCGAGACATCCTGTGTGTGAGGTGGTAGCCCTGCGCGAGCAGTAACAGTATTTTGAGCCGCCTCCACGTGTATCTGGCGTGGCGCGGTCAGTAAGGTGTTGAGGTTGACTGCATGCTCAGCAGATGAGTCACCGACAGGTGTTTGTACCGGACCTAGCTGCTCTTGTCTGGGAAGTGGTGGGTAATTGGCTCGGGGAGAGTGCTGGGCAGGGGTGGACAGTATAGGCTTGTCAGCTGCGGGATTTTCCGTTGCCCTATCCATCCCCCAGCGGCGTGTTGCACATGCGTCCTTTTATTGCAAACTAGGACACGCAATTCGTTCATGAGTAGGAGGCTGGCAGTAACTGCACGTTCGTGGTTGTCCGGGATATATCATTACATCCCGAAAGCCGTCAACTGACACGTAAGATGGAATGTCTTTTTTTATTTCCATCTTTTCCATGTGTACTCCCGTTTTTACTTGTAATTTGTATTTATGATTCCATACTTCATCTTGTAATATACCAAGTCGACCATACTTCACTAACTCAGTCTGGATTTTTTGGTTGTCTATTGATACAGGTAAATTTAGAATTCTTACCAGTTTCAAGTTGCCGAAGGCTTGTTCGATGGTGACGTTGATCCTTTCCTGGTCTGCGGTGACTAAAGTTCACTGGCCGTTGGTCCGACGCAGTATCGCTTCACAAGGTCCAGAGGAAACAAGTTTTAAAAACAAACAGTTCTGGTGCCCATCCAGTTGAATAGCTTCAATTTGATCTTCTGTTACAGTTAGAACCGTATCAATCCATTCATGTATTTCCATGGCCGAAGGTCGTTTGGCAAACACGATACGCAATGTATTCACGCGCACATTAGATATGTTGGACAAACCTAGACGTGACTGACTGACACTAATATATAACTATTACTACTCGCGTCGGAACAGAGCCTCGTTTAAGAGCGCGGGGCGACAGAACTCCGCCGCTGCTCGGCGACGGTTGCTAACCTCCAGATTCTCACATTGAAGTGAATGCTTAAAATTTGTATATTAGTTCCAAACATAGAAGCTACATTCCCTGGTAAAAGTACATTAATATATTAAATATTTTGTTATATGTATTTTATCAATTGACGCAAATATAGCTTATGGCTACATTATTCGGAAAGTCTTTTCAGTTTAAATTCATCGAATTTACCATTTTAAAGACTCTTTAAAGGCAAATGTATTACAAATATTTTTTTTATTTTCAGTTGGAGTCTGAATGCTTAAGCTCACATCTAGTTATATTTTATATGTTGTTTTTAAAATAGCTATGTATCAAAGCAAGTCGGGTTCGTAATAGAGCAGCGCAAGAACGAGAGATACGGGATATCCCTGAGCAGACCCGTCGACCGATTGCACCATCCGTCAAGATTCTTACGTGCGAAAATTCGGGAGCGACCCCACCCAGAATCGAACCCAGTTCGGTTTGATGTGAGGTTAGCACTCTAGCCACTCTTCTACTGCGGCCCCCTGCTGCCAACGTTTCACAATACTCCCAGTACAGTTCCAGAGAAACATGGCTCCTGTCGTTCATTCACAAGCATATCCAAGTGTCTCAGTTATATACTTTCAATACAATTCCATACACTTCGGCAGAGCTAAGATTAGTTTACAATACATTACTGTAGAATTAAAACAAGAAGTACACGGGAAATAAGTCTAGCAGTTTACGTTTGATCTAGCAACAAAGTCTAGCCAGTGAGAATTGTAGGCAACAGGACACAAAAGCAGCCGATATAGCTTAGGGAAATGGGCATTCGTGAATATTATTTACATAAATATAATTATTTATAGTTACTATTTGTGCCATCGTTTTGAAAAAACTCGCGCTATCTTATAAAAGAGGACGCTGAAGGCAGCATTGGGCAGTTAAGCCAAAAAATCTGAAAAAGGAACAGTTTTTATATTTTCGTATACAAAAATGGTGTCACCTGATTGAATAATTCATTGGATTTAATATCATGTCACAACATAACCTAAAACCAAGATGTAAATACAATTTCCCGCCAACAACAATTGTGGCTGTTCTCTGATTGGCCAATTCGTCTTGACTTGCACTTAAGCTATAATAGCTTACCATATCTTAAGTCAGGCCAAGAATGCACACATCGCGCTTACACGACCCGCAATTGCAGCCTTAAACCAATAACCTTGAAAACACAGCCGTAAACTAAGAACATAGGCTACTGTTGTTTCAAGTCAATCGTTAATCCACCTTTACTTGCTACCATTGTGTTGCATGCTTTTTCTTGTGCTGGTATATGTGACCGTGAAGTCAGTGTGCCACTTAGTCTGAACTCGAATAACAAAAGAAAACCTACATAACTATCGTACTGACAGTGGCTCTTACAGATTATTATTGCGCGTTAAAAAACTTTTCCTGGGATTTTTTTTTGTACTGTAGGCTGCTCGCTGTCAACTGATAAATTTGAAATCTTCGTTTAGGGTCTACTTTTTTTGTCGCTTCCCTATACTTCCGCCATATGTAAAATTAGCATCACCATGTACCCGATCACTTTATTCATACGTCGAACAACTGAAACTGCGTCAGTTTTACCAACGTAAATATTGTTTCATGACGCCTGGGCAGCGTATGGGAGTTCGTGAGGGATGGAGACTTTATTAAAAATAAAATATGTGAATTGATTTTACTTTATTCAAACAGTTATTGTTTACAGCATTAATCCATCTATCTCCACTATTATTCAGTTTATATCTCAATGAGCCTCATTATTAAATGTATATTTTTACTCTAATAAATGTCCTCCTTAATGTTTATGTTAATTTACGTCAGTAAACTCATATTAATCATTAACATACTTTCAGTCTGTCTGTTGCCATCATCTGTAATATCTTTTACTCACGCATCTAGTCCAAGAGTCCAGCCTGCCAGTCGCACCCTTCACTGCTTGATACTCGCAGTCGCAGATTCCCCTTCCGATGGTCGCAGCTTATTGTCTATCGCTAAAACTCAGCCACTCATCCATCCAACTACTCTAGGCTCGGAGGCGTGTCACACTTTTATATCGGTCGCCCTGACCATCTGGGAGGTTCAACACACCCCGAGTCACGCTGAGAGAACAAGGTCAGTAGACCAGAGCATTTTTGAGATAAACGCAGAAATCCTATCCGCCGAATGTCAGGAGCGGCGAGCCGCCAAAGGGTTATCGCGGCAGAATGCCATCATAACTCAAAACGCTGGTATAATTATCTCTCGCTTGTCATTTAAAATATTGCATTGACTTGCCGCCCCGTTATCATATCACTACTATGTCCCTTTCTTCCGCCCGCTCTTGCGGAGTGGTCCAAGGTCAGCGGCGCAAACCAGCGACACGTAACACTACGTTATTAAATTGGCCCTTTCTTACACATATTTTCATAGAACAACTTATACGAAATATGTATTTACTGTCCTCAGTTTTAAACATGATGCCAATGCAACGTCAGCACATTTAGCTACTTTATTTGACTGCAAACATTAATGGGAGCAGGTGTGTTCAAATATCTACAGTTGGAGGCAGGGACATTCTGGAAAGTTCTATTACAAAATGTCGAATGAACAGTAAGCCGGCCATGCAGACAGTAATGGCCCAGAGTATTTAAGTACGCAGGTGGAAATGCCGTTTATTCAGTGATATGGAACCTCAAACGTCTGGAAAATGACGTCCCCGGCCAGCAATATGCTGAGATGCTGTTCGCCAATCACCACCTAGAGATCTACTTGTGAAGTAGGAAAATGTATATTTGGGGCCAAGAACGTGGGGTGTCGGATCCGGATTCGGGGAGCCGCCATCTCGTTACGTCATCCGACCGCCAACTTGGATGTAATTGACCTTTTACATTTGATCTGTGTGACCTTTGACCTTAATCTTCACTTCAAGGACTTTCGACCTGAAAAAAAGGCTAAAAAGAACTTTAGAAATCCTCAAAAAACTCCTCAAAATTCTAAAAAAAATATATATATATATATATATATATATATCAATAAACTCCGAAAAAATTTATTACTAAAAATTATTTAAAAATTATTTTTAAATTACTAAAAGGATGCTCAGGAATGACCCATTTTTCCATAAATTCTGTCAGGGATCAGTGGGGCAGGTGCCAGGGATCAGAGACCCAGGGTCGGACAGGTGACCGGGACTAGTACCTTTGAACTTTGACCTTCAAATTAAAAAATCCACAAAAATTAATAAATATACACAACACATAAAAAGTTCGTTAAAATTTAAAAAACTTACATTTCCGAAGGTCCCCCAGCACAAACAATTACTCATCTCTGTTCGACTCCAGCAGACGACTGACTCCCTCGCACCCACTCCCCTCACCTATACTCATTCCGCCATCTTGATTTCTTCGGTATTCATTTGTTTACATGCTACTGGAGGCAGCCATCTTTGTTTACATGATGCTGCAGGCTGCCATAATGGTTTTTCGTTTGTCATTTGTTTATACATTACTGGAGGCTACTACCTTGGTAGGAGACAACCATCTTGGTATACATCACCTACCCACCATCATGGAAGACAATACCCAATAGGAATTGACCTTTGACCTTGAAAACCAAAACTCGAGAAAAATGCATAAAAGTCAACAAGCATAATACATTACAGACTACAACCACCATATTAGATGCAAACTGCCTTGACCTTAACACCATAACTTTGAATGACCTAAAAACAAAAACTCGAGAAAAAATATATGTGAAGAGGCAGAAGCTAGTCGAGACGATCCACCTTCCACTCAGCTGCTATCAAACTAAACCTCTCAGCTTACCTCCCTACTGCTTATAATATATAAGTGTGCCAGCCTTATGGCGTCATATTGACTTTGAACCAATCGAACTGCACCATTAATACATTGTGCAGACACCAACCAACCAATCATCAACTTACCACATGATTGCAGCTAAACAATCACATGCGAGCATTGAGACATTACACACAGGCATGTAGACAGACTTTAGATACTAGTTATAACTTGGTAAATGTAGTTCCAATTGTAGTTTATTAATCAATGTGTTTAGAACCCCTCTACTCTTTTTATGCTGTTAATCCAAGTTAACAACAGAAAGTCCAATATTTTTCAGTTACTATTATTTATTAGTTCTTTATTAACATCAGGTTTAGTTACACATTAGCAAAACGTCCATTTAAACAAATGTCAAATGTGCAGGTAGACAAGGGCTTTAATACTCAAAATATAAATATTTAACATTATGCAATTATTGCTCATGAAAACTATCTTTATCCACACTGTTGCAACGAATTCGTGGGCCTTAATAAAATTACAGTTAACACACACACACACACATAAAATCTTTCTTAAAAGCACGTCTCCACCTAGGTTAGTCGCACCAGGTAGAAAAACAGCTGATAAACTGATGCAATAAATTCTGACCGAAGTATAGCCCACGGTTCTTTTGGGCTTTTAAACTAACGACTCCATACGTTGAAGATGTAGCTCGATGATGAAAGGGGGAGGAACTGCCCCGCGTATTACTTACGATGTCAGCCCAGGAACGAACTCCACACAGGCTTGTCTAGGCCACAGCAGTGCCGGGGTACAATAGGGCCGCTCGGAACATCTGACTTACGGTGCATGATTACGCCGCATAGGCGCAAGCAGAAACGTCTTGGTAGATTAGCACTTTCACATCAACACTCGATAGTTAACGCCGGCATCAAAGACGGTACTGAATATCAATTCATAAGTCATGACAGACGTGCGCCATGATAACGAGCAATTCAGTTTACGAGTCGCGGTAATCTTAAGTCCGTCGACAAAACGAGCGGCGCGCTCGTAATATACAACTTGTCCATACTTCCCGTAGTGTGGCAACACAGTATCGCGAGGCAGGAAAGAGATATCATTAAATACTTTATGGCATTTTTCTTGCCTGCACCGCTCGCATGTGCTCGGACTCAAACACACACCCACACTTCGGCCAGCGCATTTGTCCCACATCAGGCAGCAGGCAACAGTTGCGTGGATCTCTGGCTTCGGACACGACAGCTCAGAACAGCGACTCTCGACACACTCCTATACGCGGCACTATCGTTACGCAAACCCCGATTGCCATGCGCCATGCGAAGACTTCCCTAACAAATTCGCAAAGGCAAAGACAATGCACTTAGCACGCTACAAAACTAACCTTTACACTGATTACAATATAATAAAATATCGCATAAGGCTATATGTGTCACTCAGAAGCCAAACAGACTAACTCCATACAAGACGAAACTGAGAAAATCGATGTTAATGTTAACTTACAAATGAAAATTCTGCAAGTAAAATAAGCAAGATATAAACAACACACAGGCAACACTGTTTACAACTAAACAACACACAGGCAACACTGTTTACAACTAAACAACACACAGGCAACACTGTTTACAACTAAACAAACCACAGACAAAATATGGCGAATGGAGTTAGTCACTTTGCCTTCTGAAAGTTAGCTCGTTTTTCTCCGTGGCCAACTGAAATGCAGCAACCTTTAGAATAATAATGGACTTTTGAGTTAGTCCCGTTGGTCACTGAAAAGAGAAGGCTTCTTACGTTGCTTGGCAACAATTTCATTAAAAAAAATAGGACTTCGTCGGTTTGGCTTCTGAGTGGCTCATATATTAACCAAGCAAAATATTATATCGTGTACATTACAAGGAATAGACTACTAGGAATATACTACTTGGAATAGACCGGTCTATATTAAAATGAAATGCAAAGAATATTTAAAACAAGCTCTCACGCCAGACGTCACATAAACTGAGTGTTGCCAACCTTAACACTTTGCAATCAGACCAAAACAGTGACGACCCGGTCGTCACAGGACAGCTGCGGCACTCGAGAGTCTATTGCCCACAACAGCAGCGGCACTAATAGAAGCACCAATGGGAAAAGAGGCAGCAAGGGGCAGGTGAGAATACAGCACGTTCGGGAAACTTATAATCACCGATCTTAAGCGGCGAATGTCGGTGACTTTTGAAGGTAAGGCCCCGATGTTCTTATAATATACTGTTGGTGAATAGGTTTGGAATGCAATACTGGTGGACGGGAGACTAAATGATGTTCGTTGCCAGATGGTCTTCGACACTGAGGCGGCCATAACAGTAGTATGACGAAACATCCTCTGACCTTCCTCCCCAGAGATCGCCCGATGACAGTATGGAATCGTGCTATTTGACTACAATGTGAGACAACATCAGTTAAAGGTAAGAGGAAAGTGATTTTGAAGATTGGAGACCTTAGCACTGAACATGATGTATACATAGCAGAGATAGAGAAAGACTGTCTTTTGGGGCTTGATGTACTATGTAGGCTGGGGTCCTGTATCGATACTCGTTTTGGTGTGCTAAAGGTAGGCAGTACAGAGTTGGTTGTGTTAACATGGCATAATTTGTGCTCCCCAATTAGCTGCCCAGTAGTATGTGGTCAACTCACTGTGCTGCCCGCATATAGTGATCTTATAATATCAGGCAGATGCCAAGGAAATTTTGTTAAATGTTTGCGTCTAATTGAGCCAGCAAAGAAGATTGATTTCACGTCAGGTAAAGTTGTTGTAGTAATAACTTTGATCTCTTCTAATTTGACAGTTTTCCAGTTAGAATGCTAAATTTATCCGATAGTGCCTAAAAGTGAGGGTGTATTCATTCTAGACACTGATACTAGTGATGTAGACTTTGGAGCTGTGCTATCTCAGGTTCAAGGTGGGGAGGAAAGACCACAACAATACTACAGTAAGGTATTGCGTAAGCCCGAGAGAAATCACTGTGTTACACGCTACCTGAGCTTCTGGCCATTGTGAAGACAATTTCACAATTCCATCTGTACCTTTATGGCAGACATTTAAATCCAAAAACTGAAAATGCTTTATTTCGCTGGCTACTAAATTTCAAGAACCCCGAAGATCAAATAGTCCGATGGATACAGCATCATCAAGAATATGACTTCGAAATACAGCACAGATCTGGATGCCTTCATAGCAAAGCATATGCACTGTCAAGGGGGCCATGTGAGCCATTTTGTCGTTATTGTGAACACCAGGGAGAAAAGAGTGGTGAATCACTGAAGGTACGGAGGACTAGTATTCATGGTTCTTTATCTTCTTATGGATCACCCACATGGAGTGATGAGTGTATTAGGAAAAAATCATCTGAATGATCCTACATCGCAGCCGTTATTAAAGTGAAAAATCTGGCGGTCCGCCAAAATGGGGAGAGACATCTATCCTGAGCGCAGAACTCAAAGCATACTGGGTACAGTGGAATTCCGTCATACTGATGAATGGTGTACTTTACAGAAACTGGAAAAGTAGTAATGGAAAACACACATGTTTACTACATTTGATCCTTTTAGAAAGAATGGATCCTAAAGTCTTAAAATAACTGCATAATATGGCTGCAAGTGGACAATTTAGTGTTTATAATATCCTCGACAGAATTAGACATAGATTCTACTGGCTTCACTATCGGGAAGATGGGAAATGGTGCCGATTGTGCGAGATCCGCACTGCGAGGAAGGGCCAAAGGACCAGACGACAAGGTCACTTCCAGAAATACAATGTTGGAGCCCGATTAGAAAGGATGACAGTAAACAATTTGTGTCCTTTTGTGTATCTCATATATATATATATATATACATCATATCTACTGGTGGCTCAAGATTATTTTACTAAGTGGCCTGAAGTCATTTCCCTCCCGAACCAGTAAGCATGAACTGTGGCTAAGGCACTCATAGAACATGTCTTTCGAGGTTTGGGATATCACTATAACTCCATTCTGATCAGGGAAGAAACTTTCAAGCTGCGGTATTCCAGGAGGTAACGAAAATTCTGGGCATAAAAATGACTAGGACTACAGACTTACACCCACAATCGGATGGAATGGTCGAGAGGCTTAACCGAACTCTTAAACTGTACCTGTCAATATTTGTGTCAGACAACCAAACAGACTGGGATTCATAGCTGTCATTGTTTCTTCTTGCTTTCCGCTCAGCTGTTCACAAGTCCAGAAGGATAACACCATTAAGGATGCTGTTTGGAAGAGAGCTACGCCTCCATAGTGACTTGCTGTTTGGCTGACCAACAGAAGAAGAAGCTGCAGCATTTGATTATGCCAGCGAATTATGTAACAAACTTGTTGGCATTCATGGTTTTGCTTGACAGCTCCTCAGAATGAATAGTGATAAGATGAAGAAGCTGTATGTTAGGAGAATGCCAGGAGAGATATTTCAGGAAAGAGAACTGGTGGATTTGTACAACCCACAGAGGAGAAAATGGCACTGCCCGAAGCTACAGAAATGTTTGGAAGGCCCCTACAGGATTCTGAAAAAGATCAATGACGTGGTCTTTCGGATTTGTCGTCAAGGCTCTCGGGTGAAGCCGAAGGTTTTCCACATCGAATGACTGGTCCTCTACGGCGATCCTGAAATGGTAGAGTCTGTTCGAGACGAACAGACTTGGGGAGGGGCAGTGTTATGTGATTACTCCTTCGCATTCCGTGCGAGCGAGCAAATAGGAGCACAGAAAATCGTTATATGATAGGGATGGCAGAGGAAAGGCAATGACGGGTTTCGAATTACAGACACGCATCATGGACCCTGGTTGTATCGTTTCCTGAATTTATCCGAAGGATGCTGTAGATTACTGACCTCATTATCTTAGCGCGGCTCTGGGTGCATTGAACCTTCGAGATGGTCATGAGAACACTATAAACATTGCAGCAGGCCTCCAGGCCGGGGTTGTAGATGGAGTTTATGAGTGAATGAGTGCCTGAGTTCCGAGCGATAGAAGTCGAGCAGCGGGATAAGTGACCAGTTAAAAGGAAGTCTGCGACTGTGATTATCAAGTAGTGTAGGTCGCGACTCGCAGGCTAGACTATTGTACTAGATATGTGAGTGAAATACATTATAAATGTTGGAAACAGATAGACTGAGCACATGTTAATAATGAGTGTGAGTTAATTGACTGTAACCAACAGATACAATTAAAACCATAAATTTTGTGTTAAAATAGACGTTAAATATAGTGCTGGCTTTTAAATAAAAAGAGCAGAGGTGGAGACAGATAATTTAATGCTGTAAATAATAGCGGAGAGAATAAATAAGAAATCAAATTTATTTCCTTTTATTTTTCTTATTAAGACCTCTATCCCTCACGAACTCAGATATACCCCTCACGCATCCTTCATGTAACAATATATTTCATGGAAATATTTCAATTGTTATTTCAGTGTTGAAATAAACACCATAAGTGAACCGAGAATGGGATTTCAAAATAACTGCGACATGTCTCTATTGTTTTTTTAAGAATCAATTTATGAAGATAAACTGTATGTTAACACAACTTTTTGGAATTTCTTACGAATATATATTTTAAGCTAAATGTTTCATACTTGCGTCAAAGAGCATGACGATGTTATTTTTATTAAGATTACTATTTTTATAAAGTAAGCAATGATATGATGTCACAAACCTATAACATAGGCATATTTGAACATAATAAACACTGTTATATGTATCTGTTTTGTCGGGCCAGTCTATGGACTTTCTGTCACAGTGGAACTTCATCATTACAAACACCAACCTACGAGTTTCTGTATGTTCACTGTAGTAAGAGATATACAGAACGCTAGTGCACCATTTGCGCCAGTTATCTAGTACAGTTACAATTTCACATGTTTATTTTCTAGTACAAATGTGATGGCAAATAAAACGAGACAATTAGGAGTATTTTTACGAAGTACCTGTAAACAGTTCTAGTAGAAGACTTGTGTTATCAAAACAGCGCTGTTTTCGGACTACGTTTATTTATTAGAGGTGCAGCTTTTGTTTTTAAATGTTATCAAAAATTACATTTCTTATTCAATTCCTTCTTTTTTGTCTCCTTTGCCCTAAATAACGGGAAGAGTGCTGCATACTAGGTATCAAGCCAACAAGGCATTGCTGTTGTTCTTGCCCAGTGGCTAACGCAGGGGGAGGGGGTACAACCTCCCCCACGCCCCCCAATCCTGTGTACGCCGCGGTTATCGCTGACATATTGTATGTTTTTCCACATTCCCTCGCTCCATTACACACATGTCTTTTAAAGGACTCACACTATACGCCTAAAGACGTCATGCGCATTGAGGCGGACTTCTCTGGACGTTATCAGCTCTGAATGGGTTCACATAGGAGGCGAGGCAACATGGCGCTCTGGGTCCGTCATGTCGTGAACGTGGCCTGCGAATAATTTGAAACTGCGGTTATGGCCAATGTTATGAGCCGATTAAATATCGCTGTCTAGAGGCGTAAACCTAATTTTGCAATTGCATAACTCTATGGCGATATTAAATACATACTAAACTCTATATGAAATTATGGAATCAAAGAGGAACGCAGTTTATTTTGTTTTGCACTGTTTCGGGGCAAATGTCAGGTTTAGGCTGTTCACGGTCAAGTGAGCACTTTTTAAGGCCCTCCACCACGCATTTGCGACACAATTATGAGTCAGATGGCAATGTTGATACTTAAAAGTGGCGGAAAGGTAAAAATTGGCTAAAAGGAAAATTTAGGAGGGGCCTTAAATAGTCATCACGTTACCGTGAATAGTCTATAGTCATATTTAGTTGGGCTCCCGGATAACGATTTCCACCGATTTTGTGAGTTCGACCATGTCGTAAAGATGCAGTAGCGGCGCTGTGACGCGCCCGAGCTCATAGCTTAGGCGACAGCTCGACAGAAAGGCATCACCTTATCACAGTTAACTTAAGTCATTATATAGCTTAGTCCAATGGAGTGACAGTAGATAGGGCTTCAATCACGTTATTTGAAGTAAGTGCCTGTGGAAACACCAACATATACATTTTACCGCCAGAATGAATGATTTTAAGGAACAGATCGGTTTTGAGTCAAAGCTAGTGTTATGTATCTCAAACATACTGATTTAAACTACATATATTTTAGGTGCTGATTTGATCACTTACTTAAACGATTAGAAATATTTAATCCGTTTTTTGTACTGCTTGAGCAAGATTTATTCTGTTATGTTGGTCATATTTGGATGTAATGTGAATATTTAAAAAACAGAGCTAACACAAACAGCAGAGGTATTTATTTAATTATTGCCGAAAACAGCATTCGGCAACTAAATGGTGTTAGTCAAGTCAAGTAGGTTCTAATCAAGTAATTTTAAAACTTCGTTCTAAAACCTCTCAAGAATAATGCAAGCTGTAAACATACTGCAAATGCTACCCGGCAATAGTCTTTAAAAGAAAATTCTTAAATTCTTTTTTGTGAATAAGCTATTTTATTTAACATTGAACACAATGTGGTTATTAACTACTTCAATTAAGAGTTTTTATCACAATATAATCCTTAAAAATTATTATTTTTATATTATTATACTAGGTGATTATTTTTCGTAACGTGTATCTGCTGTTGGTATTAATCCAGGCACCCACCACCCCTGAAAGAGACTTTATAATAACAAGATAGTTACAAGATGGAATTGTCGGCTCTTGTCTCCTTACTTGCTCTGACGAGTCTGGCTTGCGAATCAGACTCGGAAATATTTCACCGCACACAAGACAGACATACGCCGAGCTATGCTCGCACATTGCAGCTGGGATGATGAGGGAAATGCGGGCGAAGGAGTCGCTGCAAGAATGACCGCGATTCACGCATTTAGAAAGGATTGCCCTAATGACTACACAAACTACTTCAGACTGCCTGAAGAGGATTTCATTGTTTTGCTCGCGAAAGTAGAACTATTGATCATGGTGGAGCAAGATTCTGTGATGCGAAACGCTATCACGCCTCAGCCACTTCTCGCGGCGACTGTGCATTTCGTCGCCACAGGACGATCGTTTCAGGATCTCTTATTTCACGTCAAGCCTTGGGCTTGATTATTCCGGAGACCTGCAAGGCTTCATACAACACCCTCAAAGGAGAATATCTGAAGGTAAGAGAAATCAAACTAATATTGACATTTGTATTTATTCACCTGTACCCTTAAACATAATAATGACACTTTACATTGATACAGCGTGTATAGGCTGTTCACGGTAAAGTGAGCAATTTTAACACCCCCTCATTTTGAATAATAGTCAGTAAATATATATTATGGTAATCTTAGGCGTTAAATTCCGCGTGCAGTGGAAAATACACACTGTGTTTATTAGTAATATGGCAATATTTATTGTAAAAGGTGTTTATACGATAAACAGTAGCTGGACGGAGAAAATAACTAGGGCCTCAAAAGTGCTCACTTTACCGTGAACAACCTTTATAAGTGGACATTCCTACGGACTGTGGATTGTTTCATGGGGGATGAATGTTTGCGAGCTCTCTTCTCGCGAGTACGTTGGAATAACCTGTTGGCGGCGGTTGTGAGTGTGTGTGGCTTGTAGAGACTGAAGATAGTGAAGATGACATGACATGCAGCCACCAGTTGAGTATCCTTGAGCATAAATTGAAGCATGTGGTGTAAGCTGATTACTTAAACCTTTAAAGAGAACATCATTAATTAACAAATCAGCGATGTCTTTTAAGCGGGCATCTCTCGCCGCAGTATGGAAGCATAAGTGCGTCAGACTCATCGTCCTCTTTGTAAAGGACATGCATTGCTTTTTGTATGAAGTCATTAGCTCGTTCGAACGCGCCACTGATGGACGTTTTCGTCGAGGTTTTTCCTGCTTTTCGTACGCAGTGGCTCCACACTACCTCTCGGCGTTCTTTCGCCTTCTTCATTCGCCGTCTCATCCTGTCGTCCTGAATCCTGAACCATTACAAAATACATCTACTGAGCATGTGCATTACAAAACACATCTACAGAGCGTGTGCAATGGCTGGGTCGCAAAATACATGTATCCAGTTGTATTTAAAATTATATTATGAATACAGACCAACAACGATGTACTCAAGTCATTAAATTGTGGTAAGGTGAGCATTTTTTAAAGCTATACTATAAACTTCCTTTCAGCTCATTTGCATCCTTTCATCAATTGTTACATATTATTAACCAACAAATCACCTTGCGACTAATATTCACAGTGTAAGTATACTTTGTAAATCTCTCAAAAGTTATTGTCTGACGGCAAAGTAAAACATATTTTTTTGGTTATTAGGCCTGCTGGAAGAGCCATAACAGGTGCTCACTTTGCAGTGAACAATCTTTATAATGAGTACAGAGAGATGAAAATCGTTGGTAAAGCAATTTATAGTGCGTGTACATGTGTTGTTGTTGTTTTTGTTGTGTTACTAAAACTCTATTCCTTTTGTTTCAGTTCCCCACCTATTCACAAGAATGGCAAAGCATTGCTAGAGATTTCGAGTCTATGTGGAACTTTTCAAATTGTGATGGTTGCTTGGACGGAAAGTATATAGCTATTGTGAAACATCCAGGTGAAGGGTCATTCTTTTTTAACTACAAGGGATGCCATAGTATGGCATTGCTGTGACTTGTGGATGCAAACCTGGACTTTATTATGGCAGATGTAGGGTGCAACGGGAGAGTTTCAGATGGGGGTGCAATAGAAGAGACTATTTTCTATAGTCAGTTGAAGGGTGGAGAATTTGCTCTTCCAAAGAATGATGACACAGTGGGTAACATGAACTTTGTGTTTATTGCAGATGAGGCTTTCGTACTGCGCGAAAATGTGTTGAAACCCTTCCCCCCTACAGATTTGACACACGAAAAAAAAGGCTATCCAATTATAGATTATGCCGTGCGAGACGCTGTGTAGAAAAATGCTCTTGGGATACTTGCATCACGTTTCCGTATATTCCACACGACGTTTAATTTAGAACCATATAAAGTTGACTACGTCATGATGGCCTATGTTGGTCTACATAATTTCCTTCGGAGGTGTAATAGAACGCAGTATACACCAGGGTCGAAGCTGGACAGAGAAAATCTGGAAGAAGCATGTGTTGAGGAAGGCAGCTGGAGAAAAGAGCAACCTCAGCGACGTTTGATTGTGTTCGTAATGTGCGCCAGGGGAATCCTTCAACTGAAGCATCTGTGAATCGAGACAATTATGTTCAATACTTCAATAGGCCAGGAAAGGTCCCATTCCAAGACAGGATGGTGAGCAACCGGGTGTAGACTAAATTGTATGTTTGTAGTACAATGATATGGCCATTTCCCACGGTAGTAGGCCAATAAGCATTGTGGGTGAAGAGACTGAATTAATTAGTTCGTTTACATTCTTCTAGGTATAAGTACATAAGACATATGTGATGTTTGATCCTAATTTATGTGCATTATAAAGCAATGGACTTTTTGGAATGTTTACACGTTTCAGAATATTGTACTCTACAAAATGCATGCATCTATACAAGACAAATATTTGAGGACCACAAAAACATTCCTGGTGAGCCATACATTTATAGTATAATAATTTTAGGCTTACAGTTCACGTTATTTTTGTTCAAAATGAGAATAAATTTTGCTTATTTAAGGAGCTACTGTAATACAAAATTAATACAGGTAGGTATGAGAAAAACACAACTTATTAAAAAACCAGAATGAACAATGCATGTACAGCGTAAGTAATGTGTGTAGATCCATGTATGCTTCACAGACAAACCAGCCAAATCTTACGATTCTAAAGATCATGCATGCAGCAGCCAATTTGGTACAAAACCGAAATACAACCAGTAACATAGACAGAAGTTTATTTTGGTGGGTGGAGTGGGAGGGTGTTTGGGAATTATTTGGGGGGGGGGGGTGGTTGGGGGGAGGGAGTCCTTCATTGATTCACTGCCTTTATAAAATAAATTTCAGCTGTAGATCAACAATAGATGTAGAATTTTGTTCTAAACGTGCGATCATATCATTATAACATTAGTAATTTATTCCACAAAAATGTTACATATATTTTTTTTGTCCATAAGATTTTTCTGTGGTGGAGGGAGGGGGGGGGGAGGTTAAACCCGGCCAACTCACCCCTCCCCCCTTCCAAAAAAATTCCCTGTCTTCACCCTTGAAAACAACAACTCTTAAATTCAGTAATTTCATGTAACTGTTGGAACTACTAATCAAGTCAGAGACATACGTTATGTTTAAAATTGATATCTTGGTTAATTGATAAAATTACAAGCAGGTCTAAAATATGCATAGGCCATTGAAATGGACGTCAAAACATACGTAAATTTAAATAAATGTAAATATGTTAAATATAGCATTATATTATAATAAAACAAAACTGATATATTTTGCCACTCTCTAATTATTAAAACTAATTTCAAGAATACTTAGATTGAATAACGCAATTCAACAATGTGAAAATAAATATATTTAATATTAGGTTCACTTTATCATTACGTACTAATTAAAAATGAACATGGATTGCCATTGTAATGTTACACAGATCTGTACTTCTACAAACGATTACACAGAAAATCTTTCAATACTTTTTGGAGTGTATGTTACCTCTGTGAAAGCTATTGACTGTAATCCGCCATCGCCAACACCTTCAGATTCGATAACCAAATCACTGATGCTCTTTCTCTCTCTCTCTCTCTCTCTCTCTATCTATCTCGGATGTTCTTAATCAGTCATGAAAAGAAGCATATTGTAGTACTATAATCTAGGCGTGTACACATGTTCTTCCGACGCATCGCTTCTTTTGCATGCACGAATGCGGCGGAGTACTTTCTGAACGAGGTCTGGATACTTTCAATTTTTTTTTTTTACGAAATAAAAATCTACATCTGCGATTTTCTCTCGAGTGAATTGCACGAGTAAATGCCACGCCTCATCACGCTTTGCCCTATTCGTATAGTCAACACTACGTATCTTCCACAAAATGGGTAATTGGCGGTACTCTACAGAAAACTTTGTCAGAAATTATGGATACATGAACTCATCCTTGTTAAGAACACAGACAATGTACTGTCTGCGGGTGTCGATACACGATACTGACACCCGACTGAACACACACGTTCGAACCAATGGCGAGCCGGCGACGAGCCGAGCTCCCTGGAAGACCCTGCCGAGCGACGCCAAGCTAGACTCGTCTGATACCGAGCTTAGCTCATGACACCCCACACACGGGAGAGTTTCCTTGGACGCCGAGCCGAGCTGGGCTCGCGATCCAGACTCGTACGAACCAATAGCAAGCCGGCGATGAGCCGATCCGTGCCGAGCTCCCTGGAAGACCCTGCCGAGCGACGCCAGGTTAGGCTCGTCTGATACCGAGCTCGGCTCGTGTCACCCCACACATGGGCGAGTTTCCTTGGACGCCGAGCCGAGCTGGGCTCGCGATCCAGACTCGTACGAACCAATAGCAAGCCGGCGATGAGCCGATCCGTGCCGAGCTCCCTGGAAGACCCTGCCGAGCGACGCCAGGCTAGGCTCGTCTGATACCGAGCTCGGCTCGTGTCACCCCACACATGGGCGAGTTTCCTTGGACGCCGAGCCGAGCTGGGCTCTCAAGCTAGACTCGTACGTGTGTGGGCTGCCTTAGTCTTTTCTTCGCTGTTGTGTATCGGTTTCCAAAAAAGCTGTAGCCTTCCGAAGACTTAATTAGCCTTAATTTTTGACCAACATGCTAGCAGTATGAATATTCCCAATTTCGCTTTTATGTTAGGTAAGGTTTCCTATTTTCGTTCTTTTAAAATGTATTGTAATATATATTATTATTAGAGTAACTGAAGGCGTGATACATGTTTTCCCTGTAATACGTCTAATGCCCGGTTGCACCATCGTGGTTCGAAACTCGAACCTAGATCGGATCTAAGATTGACACAGAAAACTGTTGCACCATTCGAGTTCAGAGCTGGACTGGAGATCGAGATGTAGTGGCTGTTCGAAATCTCGATCCGAGATCAGCAGCCATCGTCGACATGTAGTTTGAAAATACAACAGATAGAACTACATTCGATTGTTTTCTTGGGAAATTAAAACAATATATGCACTTGAATATTATTCAGTAAATTTCGTACAACAATATTTCACTTAAAACAGACAAAACATCGCACATCTAGTTCTATCTATAGTGTAAAATACGCCTACTTTCATGACGTCATATATTTAGAACCAATAGCAAAATTTGTCTCATACTTAATCTCAATCTATTACTTTGGAGCCAAGATTATTGAATTGGAAATCGAGGATAGTGAAATTTCGTTGGTGCAACACTTTTACATTGGAACCAAGATCATACTAGCCTCTAGTTCGGAACTAGGATCATTCAATCTCGGATTGGGCAACATGTTGGTGCAACCAGGCCTTAGTCATTTCTTCAGCAGACGGCTTGGAGAGTTTAAGATTACGTCTGCAACGGACACCATTGACTTGTTCGGCTTATCGCGAATGTAATCACAGGAAATCAGTCATCGTCAGATCTAAGATATGTGATATCTGAGAATACCGAATTGTGGAATAATCTCCGATAGTTTACATAACAGTTACTACTCGAAATATACTCTCGTGTGTATGCCGATCACTCGTTAAGAGAACTATGTAGCTGCGCGTCCAATGTCAAGAAGCTAGGGAGATATACAGGCGACAGTTACACACACTCGGTATCAACACGAAAAGAGGCGATTGCTGTAGTAGAATTTCGCTACATTCCGTTACGCAATGAATTAATTTTAACTTTATTCTAATAATTGGGTTAAAAAAAAATGTGCCTGGCATAAATAACGAAACCTGTACAGCCAGAATTACAATAAATCTCGAAAAACAACGAAAAGTGTGAGCAAACATGACTACGAACTCTGCAAAATACAAAGTATCCAAAAATCGTAACTTCAGAAACTCCGCCAATGGCCGAACGGCACACGCGCAAAATGACATCGCAACACCCACGGCGAAGTCCAAAAATCCGAACCACCACAGACGGCGGCTACAGAAGAACTGCTAATCAACTATTAATGGGAGGAAAAAATACGTTTATAACAGGAGATTAAGTCAGAAAGGAGAAGATGTCAGGCATTCATTGCATAATAAAGATGAATTCTCAACATTCAGCTGCCTTCAGTGCAGCGATCACCATTGGTAGCAATAGCTAGTAGTTAGTGACAGGCGCTGAATTACGTGGTCGTCAAACAAATTATGTAAAAAATATTAGATAGAACATTAACTACTAAAAAATAATGTTTAAGCTTCAAAAAGTAAACCTCACTCTGTTGCGATTGGTTTTAAAGCACCAATGGAATGGAATTTCGTGGATGCCAGCAGCATGCTAGCAAGTCGCTACGTTATGAATGTTTATCACTTTTCGCCGCTTTGCCGCCCCAAGGTTTAAATTTCGCTGTTCGTAGCGGAATTCCGCTACTGTTGGTATCACTGGTTACACGCACGCACAGCGCCTCATCGCTCCTACGCGCAAGGCGTGCAGTGTTTCCGTCGTGACGCTGTACTGTGCTAATTAGATCTGTGACATAGGGGTTTTATTACACGCGATGAAAGACCACAGATTAAACTACGTCCGTATCTTTGGACTTTTCTCTTGCCGCTTAAGGAAACTGCATTGGCAAGTTTTAAAAATGCTATATTTGCAAAATTTCACAATTTTTTTTTTCCGCCAAGAATACACTTAATATGACAAAAGTAAAAATGAAATAAAATAAAATAGGGCCATAGGTTTTTTTTTTTCCTGACAAAAATGTATATTTCCAGAACTTTTATTTACCTATATAGGCGTTTAAGCGCAAACAACGATTTTACAGAAAACGTTTCAGTAGATATGACTCTTAGGCTGTCCAAGGCCATCGGTAGTTCGGAAATGTGTAGACGCCAAGCTGCGTAACAAATATCGTTGGGTTTGAAATGTCAGCTATTGGTGGTCTAGTACTGGGTTAGCCGCTGGACGCCTGAGGGGCGTATCTTAGTTCGTGAGGGATGAAGGCCTCGACAATATTAAATTTGATTTCTAATTTATTCACACAGCTATCATTTTGCAGCATTAATTTTTTTTATCTACACTATTATTCTTATTATTGAACAGTGAGCACAATATTTAATGTATATTTCAGATCTAATTAACGTCCTTCTTAATGCATTTTTCTGTTTGGTTACGGTCAATTAACTAACTCGTACTAATTATTAACATGTGTTCAGTCTATCTGTTACCATAATTTCTAATGTCTTTCTTTCACTCAAGCATCAAGTCCAATAGTCCAGCCGGCCAGCCACTCCATCCTTTGCTTGATACTTTCACTCACGCATCAAGTCCAATAGTCCAGCCGGCCAGCCACACCATCCTTTGCTTGATACTTTCACTCACGCATCAAGTCCAATAGTCCAGCCGGCCAGCCACACCAACCTTTGCTTGATACTTTCACTCACGCATCAAGTCCAATAGTCCAGCCGGCCAGCCACACCATCCTTTGCTTGATACTTTCACTCACGCATCAAGTCCAATAGTCCAGCCGGCCAGCCACACCAACCTTTGCTTGATACTTTCACTCACGCATCAAGTCCAATAGTCCAGCCGGCCAGCCACTCCATCCTTTGCTTGATACTTTCACTCACGCATCAAGTCCAATAGTCCAGCCGGCCAGCCACACCAACCTTTGCTTGATACTTTCACTCACGCATCAAGTCCAATAGTCCAGCCGGCCAGCCACTCCATCATTTGCTTGATACTTTCACTCACGCATCAAGTCCAATAGTCCAGCCGGCCAGCCACACCAACCTTTGCTTGATACTTTCACTCACGCATCAAGTCCAATAGTCCAGCCGGCCAGCCACACCAACCTTTGCTTGATACTTTCACTCACGCATCAAGTCCAATAGTCCAGCCGGCCAGCCACACCATCCTTTGCTTGATACTTTCACTCACGCATCAAGTCCAATAGTCCAGCCGGCCAGCCACACCAACCTTTGCTTGATACTTTCACTCACGCATCAAGTCCAATAGTCCAGCCGGCCAGCCACACCAACCTTTGCTTGATACTTTCACTCACGCATCAAGTCCAATAGTCCAGCCGGCCAGCCACACCAACCTTTGCTTGATACTTTCACTCACGCATCAAGTCCAAATGTCCAGCCGGCCAGCCACACCATCCTTTGCTTGATACTTTCACTCACGCATCAAGTCCAATAGTCCAGCCGGCCAGCCACACCATCCTTTGCTTGATACTTTCACTCACGCATCAAGTCCAATAGTCCAGCCGGCCAGCCACTCCATCCTTTGCTTGATACTTTCACTCACGCATCAAGTCCAATAGTCCAGCCGGCCAACCACACCATATTTTGCTTGATACTTTCCTTCCGCTGGTCACTTTCTCTCGACGTTCTTTCTTATAAAGCCAATATTACACTGTATAGGCTGTTCACGGTAAAATGAGCACTTTTAAGGCCCTTATAAATTTTTCCTTTCATCCAACTTTCATCTTCCTGCAACTTTTTGATATAAATATTGAAATGTGACATTTATTGGTCATTTCATCACCCTCCAAATTTAATTGCTGAGTTTTCAATAAGATATAATTATTAGTGGTTAATGCATGTTGGGAGAGCCTTAAAAAGTGCTCACTTTACCGTGAACAGCCTATACCTGCAGCCGTACTTGGTTCTTGTACAAGCTTCTACAAGCCCTGGTGCACGAGCTGGTATACCAGCCGCTATATGAGCCTCCATGGGAGATTCATATTACACGACAGCAGTTCGCGTACTAGCATTTAGCACCCTCGGTGAGTGTGCAGTGTGCAGTATGAACCCCATTCGTAGAACTGCTAGCAGTTAGTAACTTGCGTAGGCCTATGAAAAAAAAGTCGATAGCACATCTTAATACTCCTATGTTACTGTTCGCCTTTTAAATAAAGTATTTGCTAACTAGTATAATTTCATTCATTTTCTTGAAAATGATGCGAAGTCACTAGAATACGAGTGTCATTTTTAATTCTGAAGAAAATTACTGACCGGTTGCCAAATGCAGTTTTTTTTACGTATCGGGATATTATTCGCAAGTAAAATTTAATGATAAAAAGAATTTGGCTCCGATGGAGTTTCAAACTCACGCCCAAAAAATACACTTTTATCGCGGACGCCGAAATTTTACCGCTGTACTACTCGCCTCACACGTTAATTCATAAGTTAATATTCGGTAGATAATTAATGTTTTCATAGAGTACGTAATGTTTTAAGTATTTAGCTCGGCTTTAAGCAGTAATCAGAAGTTTTCGTAGCGAATTTTATTCGTTGTTGCCGTATTCTAAATCTCACGGAAGTATAATCAAGATGGAGGCGTCCTTTCGCCTCGATTCAAGCAGTAGCCACGGGGAGCGCCATACGCTCTGGAACTGCGATGTGATTGGCCGGATACGAAAGCCGGTATGGAACCTGCCACGAAAAATAGGACGCGTCGAATGACCAAACCTGCTGCGAAGTGTGGAAATGCTACGACGAGTGCCATACTAACCGGCATACCCTCCGCTATGGCACAAGCTTGTACGGAATCTGGTATGGCGTAGTATTGCCTGAACGCAACGCTCAGAGTTGAGCCACTCATTCACTGGTACTCTGGCGTGCTGCAGCAGTTACTACACAGAGGTACATATAGGAGCGCCAGCAGTAAATGAACAAACTCGTCCACGACCTGGAATTACTGTTGAAACAACCAGTTCTTAGTTTATTTTCACTCAACTACTCAGCTCGGAGGCTTGTCACACTTATATATATATATACAGCGTTCGCACTACGGATGGGCGAATAGTAACGATTCGTTTGTTTAGTACTCGTTACTGTGCTGGATCCGAAGTAACGATTACCGATTCTTGGAAATACTCGTTGAGCTTCTTACACAAGAGAAAACTTTAGCATTTGACTTCACGTTTCCTTTCCTCTGTCGAAACCACCAATGCACAATACAATATTGTAAAGTAAGAGTTCAGACAATTGAACATCGGTTCTGCGAGATTCGTAAAAATGCGTATCGTGTGTAAATAATAATTATATTATACAGGAATGCATTTCACACGCTTTTTATAAAAATAGGCTTAAAATTTATATTAAGAGTTTATTTGAAAACAAACATCTCATTTGTTTACTTAATTGAAATATGTCAATTCATACATTTCCTCTTCACATAATTTTTGTTTGCCATTTATTTAATTTAAGACGAGCATTGTTTAATATACCGAGATTAAAATCGCCCTGCAGTGATATAACGCACTTTCCACATAACCTCAGTTAGATTATTGGCAAAATGGCAGCTTTGACTTTGACTTAAAATTTCAACTTTTCGAAATCGTAAAGTCAAGAGTGCTTGACTTTACCTTTGTCAGTTGCATTGTCCATAAGAAACCACAGGTCGCATAACAAACGTAAAGTGAAATGTTAAAGTTTTCTATTGTGTAAGGGCGTTTACTATAGTACCTATTCACGAAGGTGTCTCGGGTCGTTATTGTGCAGGCTCGGTAAGATTCGTAAAGAAGTACGAAGCGTAGACGCACAGAATAAAAGTAACAAGTTCCTCTCCTCAAGCCAGCTTGATATAGCATGTTGGGACGGCAGGAGGAAGATGGAGGGCGGAAGAAACCGTTATGTCTTTTGGAGGGAGGGGTAAACCTTTGTTTTGTTCTAGTGTTTTTTAAATACCTAGTTCAATGCGTCACAAAGTATTGACGTTATAAACATTTTTATTCGGACTCATGCGTACTCTGGATATATATTTATTAGTACGAGAATGATATGCACATAACCCCTGGGAATAAAAGTAACCTTTAAAGGGTTACATAAGTATGATAGAAGGCAAAAAAAAAAAAAAAAAAAGATTTTTTTTTACTTTATCATTAAATAAACGTTATGATACAGTTGTTTATGATGTTGTACTTCAATAAAAAAAACAATGTGCAAATAAAGAAAATACAATATGAGAATCCAATAAAAATTATTTTTATATTTTGTTGTTTTTATAGACAATAAAGGATTACATACTCAATCCACGTTGATATCTGTTAAAAATTAACGCACAGTATAATCAACTAACCTCCCTACTCTGAGAGATTAACTTATGCTACAGTAAAAGAAAATACCCAACATAAATTATGAGTGCAATAACATATACACGATTTATTAGATTAAGTAAAAATCATGTGTAGAGTAGAGTTTGTTAAGCAAACAATTTTTTTTTTTGTGAAAGTGTACCTATTCTAAGAGTACGAATATTATAGTAACGAGTAACTCGAGTAACTGTTCCTCTGTTCATAGCACATCACTTTTCTCCGTACGTTCGGTAAAATGTAACGAGTAACTGAGTAACGAGTACAAAGTAACGAGTCTTTACTTGTGAAGTAATGAGTAGTAACGAATACTCGAATGTAACGAAACAGCCCAACCCTAGTTCGCACTGACCATGTGTAAGGCGCAGCGCGCTTCAAGTCACGCTGAGATCACGAGGTCAGTAATGCAGAGCATTCTTCAGATAAACGCAGAAATCAGCACAGCTAGGATTATCGTGTCGCCTGTAATTCAAAACACTTCATTATCTTTCCAACCGCCATCATAAAATGGCTGTCCATTTCCACAAGCTCGAGCGTAATGTGAAGCAACGAGAAAGTAACACTGTCCCCTCCTCAAGTCTGATAGTAACACTGTCCCCTCCTCAAGTCTGATAGTAACACTGTCCCCTCCTTAAGTCTGATAGTAACACTGTCCCCTCCTCAAGTCTGATAGTATCGAACAGATTCTGCGATGTCAGGACCTTCGAACAGTGCCAGTCACGCGCGCGCACGCACACAAACACACACACATGTATTCAAATTAAGAACTTACAGAAATAAAAAAAAACCAGTAATGTACTTAGATAATAAACATCATGCCCCGATCAGTGCTACGTATATGTGTGTATGTATACACACACACACACACACACACATATATATATATATATATATATATATATATATATATATATATATATATATATATAAATCGAAGTGATGTTCAGAAGCAAGAAAAACCCTAGTATTTTAGTTGTAGTCATCTGGAACCTTCAGAGGAAATGTCCATGTTTACACACCAAAGACCAAGCCATTAAAAAACTTAAAGTCCAGTCCCCTAATAATTTTTTTTATTACAGGGTATGCATCATAATATAAGAGCTAAATACCTATTCTAAAATAGTGTCCAGTTCATTATGAACCTGCAGAGATACATATGCACGTTGACAATGTTTTGACCCAGAAATGTCAGTGTATCACATACACATACGATCGATAAATTTTCGTAAGATTAGAAACGAGAGCTAAATCACCCTTTATCAGTGTTCATTTTTCGTTAAATTTTGCGCACCCCCATCATGTCCAGGTAGTAGCATACCTGCGCTCTTTCAGCCCCTCGTGTTGCCACTAATATACAAAATCTTCGTATTATGCAAGTGCAGAAGTAATCGATTCACAGAAAATAGTAAAAATATTAATGTTTACGCACATGAGGTTTATTACCCACGCAAAATGAACACGAGTATCAGGCTGCAGGAGTGATATCTTAGGTAAGAAGGCCTACTGCAATCTGTGAAATTATGAATATTTGGACTCATAATTGATATTATACTCCAATTGTAAACAGCACCCCTCATTCATTTCGCAAAGATGAACTCTTTCACGATCACGTATAAGAGAGGGACAGCGGCAATGCAACAGCTAGAGCTCTCGTTTCCCATCGCGAATACGCACACAGCACACTTTCGATTGTACACACTATTTTACACCTCGACACCTGCTTGGTGTCTTTGTCTTCGCCCCAAACACGACGAGATAGATTCGCTTTCCAACAGGGGCGCTTCCTGATTTTCACCCTTTCATTCCTCAAAAACATTCCACATTCTTTAAAATATTCCTCAAAAACATTCCTCGGGAACATACCTTATACCTAAAGAAAAAACATTTCTCGTTCCTAAAAACATTCCTTCCTCAGTTCATTTCTTTGTCAAACCAAATGAAACCAACTTAAACAGCCCGAGAGAGGCATAATACTTCAGATTGAACCATATTCCCGTTAGCGCACGTTCTCGTGCAATTTTTACCTAAAAAAAAGACCCTTTCGTTTGGTTTTATTCACATTCGAAATAGTTAACATCTCAGAAAAGCAGTAGGGTATGGTTCAATAAATTAAAAAGATCACAAATTAAGGCACAACTAAGAGCACATAAACTTGTTCCATACATGTAGATGAAGGTCAGTACACAATAGTTTCATTCGATGTAGCCTCTTTTCTTAAGTTCTCCGATGATTTAATATATCTCCTTACTGTGCAGGCCAAGAAAATGTCTTGAGTCTATAAACAAGTTAATTCGGGTCTTCGAGAAATACATAGCGAGCATTCTTGTAGTGGTCTATCTTCTTCAGGCCACGTGTCGCAGCAGACTTGTTGGAGAGATGTGTGATAATGTTGGGAAATTCACCACCATCTTCGTCAAATTCATCATCAACATCGTCATTCCCCACTTCTTCATCAGCGAGTTTCCTATCCTTAAGAGTGGGAGTATCGTTGTCAACGTTAGTCTTCGCAGCTAGTGGTGATGCGATATCTGTTCGAAGCTCGTCCAGTTCACGTTACAGTTTAGCAGTTGTATATTTCATACTAAAAGACTCTATGGCATGCTGTTTGTCGTTTGTTTTGACCATAGTTCTCTTGTCTCCTGCGAACGTACTATGCAGCATATTAACATGAGGTGGCGATATCGACACATGCCATTTCTTGGTAGGAGAAGAAACACTATATTTACAGACCTTGACATGTATATCCCAGTTATCACCACATGCGAACTGCCTAGGACAGTTTATGCAGCTAAAAATCACTCCAGATGGGTTCTTCGGAAATTCACTCTTCTCATGTCGCCGCGCATTGTAGCCGAAGGCTTATACTTTGTCGCAGTATCTGCACTTTCGGCGACTCGACGATCAAGGCTTTCGTACCGACTTCATTTTGATCACTACCAGTCGTACGCGCGAATAATCTTCGCTACACCGATAATGTTCATTTCCCAATCTATGTTCACCCCATGGTGTCAGATCATCAACTGTAATTTTTTTTATATAAATGCGATTCTTTTCACAGTAAAGATCATAGCTTGAGCCAACTAAATTCCATCCACCATAAAATGTATATGTAAAAATATGAGAGCATTCTGAGAAAAGCCACCTACTCGACAGCCCCAGAATGACGTATGTTATCTGTGTTCTTGTCGCCTTCTGCATTATTCACGGCACTTTTTCTGCAAAGCCAGTGAGGAGATGTGAGAGAGCATAGAAGAAATCGCTACTTTTTCCATCGTCAACACCATCTTGGTCCTTCCCTTTTCACATCTCTTTGAGCCAGGATGCAATCTCATATACACTGAGGAAACTTAGGACAAATCACTCAGACATGATTCACTACAGCTTGTTTTATTTGCGGAATATTCTCATAACACATAGCGAGTGGCGCCGCTTTGATTGTGATTAGCAGAGGTATTGACGGGGCAGCATGTCATGCCAAAAATAGCTTCCCATGAGCCCTGATATGTATGGACTCGGGAAATATTCGTTGAGACTAGTTACTCGGTAGTAAAAAATAAATAAATTACAGGAATATTTAGTGGCATCAAAGCTTTTCGGACATATTTATCAGGGCGCCATTTTACAGTATTTACATATCATAAGCCCGTACAGCATGATTTAATATTAAGGAGCTGAGTTCCAGACTTTTGCATTGGCAACTTCAATGGACAGAATATTCTTTTGACATCAGGAATCAGCAGGTAAAATAATCCATCGTGCAGATGCACTAAGCGGAATTCGCCAAGTAGAATCTGGCGACGATGATGATATAGATAAGAACATTTGTGTACTTCAGAACACAGAAGGTGATGAAACGGAATGGGATAGTAGCGATGAGGAGGGAGATATACCCCGAAGGTTAGTACACCATTAGAGGTGAAGCGAGAAGGAAACAGTTGTAAGAAGAGGTGCGCAGTTCTCCCAATGGAGGTCATTGTGGAATAACCCGTACCCTAGACAAGCTTACATAGTTCATGCAATGATCAGGGATGAAGAAGGACGTTGAACAATACATTATCCAGTGCGATTCTTGTCAACGAAATAAGCTGAACGTCCTATACAAAAGCTCACCTAGTGATAATCCATACACCTTCTGTAGTTTGGGAGAAATATAGTATAAATATAGTGGGACCACTGACGGAAACAGAAGCCGGAAATAAGTACATTTTAAAGTTTCAAGATCTCTTGTCAAAGTTCATCGTAGCAGTCACAATAAAAGATCAGAGTACAGAAACAATAGCTGAAGCATTTGTTGAGCACATAATTTTGAAATTCGGAATACCTCTGGTATTATTAAGTGATAGAAGCGTTAATCTCTACAGCAAGTTATTTCAGCAAGTAAGTAGATTATTGAGAATATAAAAGATTAAAACAACGGCTTACCATCCCCAAAGTAATGGTTCCTTGGAACGAAACCCTAAATTATTAGGAGAATATTTCAGACATATCATATCTAGAAATCAGTTAGATTGGGACTGATGGTTAACACACACCACGTTTATTCAGAACATGACCCCAAGTCGATCAACGATAGTAATGCCATTCGTACTATAGTATTGTAGACCAAGTGTTACTATACGATGAATCCGGACATAGGGGGAGATCGTAGAAATGAGGCTCGAAATATGTTGGCCCTTATGCAATTATAGAAGTAGATGGGGTAAATATTACCTCAAGGTTGCCCAGAAACAGAGTAACTAATGTGCATGCTAATCGTATAAAGCTGCATATTTTAAACAGTAAGAAAATTGATGACTTATTTGGCACTTATGTTAGCCTGTGTGATAGTGAACTAGAAGTTGTGAAGAAATAGTTTGAGGACTATGTTAGGACCACACGCGTGTTGTGTAAGAAGGGAAAACTTTTTCCTAGAAACAAGTCCTTATGTACACACACCATTGATAAGTTGTATAAGATATTATAGATGTGTGTAAAAACCAAGGTAATAAGATATGAGTTGATAGGTATACGTACTAGGCAGAGGAAGCTATTTTTTTTTGGCTGTTAAATAGAAAAGGTCAAATTAGCAGAGTTTTATTTGATACTCTAGACGATGATGACGCGACTTTTTATAATGATAAGTTCTCGCAGATAGAGAAGGAAGAGTACAATTTCTTAGCACTGAGTAAAGAGCAAATTACTGTAGTAAAATCTACACTAACGATGATAAATCATACAATTAAAGATGTGTCCACCAATCAGAAAGTATTAATGCAAGGAATAGATTAGCTAACGCAAGAGGTAAACGTAAGGAATGCAACATTTTTAAATGTCATGCCATAACAGAACTAAAAAAAATACTAGTCCATTAAAATTTCACTTTATTAAATATAGAAATTGAAATGATAACGCGATCAATGTGAGATTTTGTTAAGTGTCGTCGTAGATGCAGTGAAGGGTATTTGAAATCCTCACATTATAAACCCCTCTTAAATATCAAAACATTTTCAACATTTTACGGTAGGAACTCAACTAGAGTTAGAATTGCCCCTTAATCAACATGGAGTGGGATTACAACAGGTAATTAATCTAGCCACCCTAGAAGTCTACAGTCATGAGAAAATGCTTTGTTACGTGATCAGGTTGCCATTGACCGACCATTTAGTTTTCGACATTTATGAGATAATCCCTTTGCCAATGCCATCCAAACTAGGAGAAGGTAATTATGTTTTTATTAGTCCTAGTAAGGTATATATTTTGATGGAAAAGGCAACACAATATTACGCAAAAATGTCTTCCCAAGAGTTCGAAAAATGTAAATCTGTATCTAAATAATTGTTAGTGTATAAGCAAATGTTTCACCTTGTATCCACCTGTGATAATGGCGAATGTGACGTCAAATTGTTGCGTTATTGTGTTACCAACGAGTCATTCCATAAGATTGTAATAAACATGCAATGAGACTAGATAATACCTTGTGATTACCACTAAATGAAAATGAATGGCTATATGTAGCACCAAAAGGAGAGAAGATGACAATTTTATGTAATAAGGCAGAGCCATTTGACATAACGATAAAAAGTAGAAGGAAATTAAATTTTTTGGACAATTGTAAAGGATATAGTAGTAATGTTTTACTCAATGCACAATCAGAAATCACCAGTAATAGATGTCATTAAGATGTTATCATTTAATCTTCCCGATTTGTTTGTAACTTGGTGTACGTGTGGGCGAGATGTCATGTGCTGTGATGTGCGTCTAGTTCTAAGAATTGTTGTGTGTGGATCATGCATCCCAATATGGGCATGAAATGAGGGATGGACTGTGATTGGCGGATCCTAATAAGTACACGAAATGAGGGGACCTCTGTGATTGGTAGGAAAGTGGACTCGCCCAGAAGACAAGCGGATGTAGTGTGGAGTAGATGTGTAGATTGGCAGACTAGGTTTGGGTCTCATCAGAGTATGGCATGGTTTTAATGACGAGAGAATGCCGAAGTGCGTAGTATTTTAATAACTTGTACATAATGTATATATAAGTATAATAGTTACTATTAAGTTGTACTCCATGTACTTTGTCGTTGTTGTTATTTAAATAACTTAACTCAATACACCCGAGCTCTTCTCTGCTAGTCAGTATTGAAATGACGTCGTAGGGATACGACAGTTAGTAATGTAATATGATTGTTGACTTTTATGTCATTCAAGGGCATGGGGTCAAAGTAATGGTGGTCTGCATGTAATATGGTGGTAGTAGTCTGTAACATAATATGCTTGCTGTTTTTGTCTTTTCCCTTGAGTTTTGTTATCAAGATCATTCAAGGTCATGGGGTAAAAGCCAAGGTTACCTGCATCTAATATGGTGGATGGGTGATGTTTACCAAGATGATGGTCACCTACCAAGATGGTGGTCGCCTACCAACATGGCAGTGCTACGAAGATGGAGGTTGCCTACCAAGATGGCGGTCACCTACCAAGATAGTCGTTGGTTGCACCTACCAAGATGATGGGTTGGGTATGGGTGAGGGGTGACCTCTGGAAAGTTAGGTTTTTAAAATGATTTCTTAATAAAGTTTGAAATATTTATGAACAATTATTAATAATAAATTTTTTACAAACTTCAAAACATATTATGCTTACCAGTATGGCGTCGGAAGCGCCTACCAAGATGGCGTTGAACAAGGTTAGAGATAAACAGAGATAAACTTCAAAACAAATTATGCTTATCAACATAGTGACTTTGACACCTACCAATATGGCGGCCCCCAGCAATGCATAAATAAATGACAAATGAAAAAATAAAAATGGCGGAAAATGGGCGAGGGGAGTGGGGGGGGGGCGAGGGAGTCAGTGCTGGGGATGGAACGAAAGTGACTAAAGGTGGTGCTATGTGAACCCTCGGAAATGTAATTTTTTAACAAATTTTTTATAAAGTTTTAAAACGATTTCTAACTAAATTTATTGTTATAAAATGTTCATATGATTCAAGCGATTTATTATAAACATTTTTTTGTTTAATTTGTAGGTATTTTTTGGACTTTTATTTGGGTTTTAGGGGTCAAAGGTCTATGTCAAGGTCATGTATATCTAACGTGCACTAATCATTCCGAAAATCATTATATAATTTCGGCGACCATTATAATTAGCGAAATATGCCCTGAAAACTAAAATTACGTAAAATGCCGAGAACTAGTTAGCAAGCCAGTTAAATACACAAAATACAGTTCCGAGAAAACAAACAAAGCTGTTGCAAACACATGAGGAATGCTACCTAAACCTAATGCTCTACAATAATTTCTTATTAGGCATAAATATTCAGTTATACTAGCATGTATATGCCGCAAAAACTAATGACAGTTGAAATACACAATTCAAACAGAAATGTAGTATATTAACTTATGCATTCCAGTATCGGATTTTTTTATTCAACGCCGCCATAACTACATACATCCAGCCACAACACACAACCTGGGCGTTGATTTTACTGTCGGCAGTAAGCGAATTTTCGTGGCATTAAGGACGATAATTCTCGTGATTCCTCCACTGTAAAAAAAATGTAAGTAAAATTCTTCTAAATTAAGGGAAGGTAACTTCCTCTACATGTAAGGTAAAATTACCTGTCAAATGTGGAGTAAATTTACATTACAATTAAGGTAGTATTCCCTAATCGTAAGGGAAAAGTACCTAAGAAAAGTGGGGGAAATATACAAGTAAGGTAATATATTGTATAATAAAATTGCATTAAAAAATTCACGGGTCATAAGTACTGTTTTTGTTTTCATTACTTTTTACCTCTGACGAATAGTATCCGAAATCTTAACTCTAAAATCCGAGACATTTGTCGGAAGGTGAGTGCGAACCATGGACCTCTAAACATGATAGGCCAATGCGCCATCAATTACACCACGACGACAAAATGACACTAGAAGTGAATATTAGTGTGTTAAAGGATTGTTTCTTCTGCCCGTCCTCCCACTTAGCTGTTTAGAAAATGCTGAAGAGATGCACGCGTCGTAAGGTAATTTTCCCATCCATGTATGGGATTTTCCACTACCATGTACGTGAATTTTACTCCACACTGCGGTAATTTTACGTTACACGTTAGGGAAACTATGTTTCCCTCACAAGTTTGAGAATATTACCTTACACTCAGGCAATTTTACCATTATTTTTTTACAGTTTCGTCTCCGCATTTATTTCATTACAATTTATTAGAAAACCCGTTTGTGTATCATTGGAACAACAAAGCACAGAACGATATTTCTGCTGAGGGAAGCACTGAATGTCATGGTGTTCAGTAATAATTATCAACACCGACTGATTTCTGAATAATACATGTAATAATATCGGGTCAAAATATTAATGGGTTGTTTATAAAATATTGCCTATGTAGAGTGTTTAGCAGTAGTTCAATGAACCGCGAGTCACCTATAATTTCTGTTTTACAAGCTTTTATTTAACTTGATTTAGGTGTCTGTCTGGATTTGTGTGTAAGGTGTCTATCCGGCACTTACAGTTTGCCTTGTCTAACACTTTACGCGAAAACAGTGAGTAGTGTGGGAGCGTGCGCTGGGGGGGGGGGGGGGTCGAAAGTACCCCGTGTGGAAAGGGGCGAGTTAGGGTAGAGGACCCCTCCTCCCCTCCCTCCACTTCTGGGGGTGTGGGGTTTTTGTGCCCGACAATAATGTTCGCGTTTACGCGAAAACGGCCAGAAGGATGTCATAGAGAGAAGATGTTTAGTTTAAGGAAAATATTTATTAATTCTTAAAGTAAGAAATACCATTTTAATATGATTGGATGTCACAATAGCAAATAAGAATGAACTTTTATACAGGCTGTTCACGCCAAAGTGAGCACTTTTGAGGCCATAGTTACTTTTTATTTTGAGCCATTTTTTTAACCTGTAACAACCTTTTTAAATAAATACTGCCATTTAAATAGTAAGCATAGTGTGTATATTCCATCACACTCTAAAGTTAACATCTAAAGCTAAAATAGAATATATTTATGGTCAATTATTCCAAATGAAAGGGCTTTCAAAAGTGCTCACTTTACCGTGAATAGCCTATAAATATTGTTAAAATATCATCAATTTAATTATAACGATCCATAGAGGAGTGACTTGTGAAAGATATAACATACAAATACATTAGAAATTTACAAACAGTGTGACATAGAGATAGTAATAGTCATAGAAAACAAATTAAAGGATGTAACAGAATGCATATACGGATACTTTTTAGTCTTACATTTTATTTTTTGCACCACTGTTCGTCAGGTTGCAGCCCGAAGTGTGGAAGGGACCATAAGTGTTTAACTGCACATTTGTAGACTTCTTAGTGTCAATAACTACTTTTATTATGTAGCCTATTTATACATTCACAGACTCGTCCATCATTGGGATCGCAAGCGATACCGATGACGGACGAGTTTGTAAATTTATAAATAATCTACATTTATAATAATAAAAAAAATGGCGAGACTAAAAAGTAAAAAAAATAATTTAACTCTAAAAACCTTTTAAAAACAAACTTTCATTTACAAATGCCCTTAAAAGAGAAAAGTAATTATAGTAGTAGTTACATAATTTGTAGAACCTGTAAGACGTTGACGAACAGCAGTAATAAACTGTACTACAAATTAATATTGTTGTATCAATTTATATTTAGTATATAAAATTAGTACATAAAATATAAAATTTAGTATATAAAATATTTAGTATATAAAATACCTAATTTGTATAAACTTAGTAAGCACATATCTTGCATAAGACTCTTAACTATTTGAAGTATAGAATATATACATAATTTGTGTAAGCGTAGCACGTACATATCTTGCATAAGGCTCTTAACTATTCGCAATATAGAACATATACCTAATTTGTATAAACTTAGTAAGCACATACCTTGTGTAAGACTCCTATTCTTAATTTAGAATGTATACCTCATTTGCGTAGTCGTAGTAAGCGCAATAGTGGATGCAGCTTTCAACTATTTGCAATACAGAACGTATATCTCATTCGCGTAAGCTTAGTAAGCACATATCATCTTGCATAAGGCTCTTAACTATTCGCGCCAAGCTTTTATGTAGTAAATATAAATTGATTCAAAAATATTAATTCGTATTACAGTTTAATACTGCTGCTTGTTCTCGTCTACAAGTTCTACAAATTATGTAAATACTTCTATAGTTATTTTTCTCTTTTTAGTGCATATAAGTTTGTTTTAAAAGGTTTTTACAGTAAAATTTTTACTTTCTATATCACAGTGTACAGTCTATTCACAGTTACTTCACACTTTTTGAATCAAACCTTAAAATAATTACATGTTTGACGTTTTTGGTTGTTTCCTAAATATGTCATTTATCACAAGCGTCTTATATTTGTGTTAACGTAAAGTCCCTTATTTTTTCTTATATCGGACTTTTACTAATTATTTATCTATAATTATAATTTATCATTTAGATATAGTATGAATCAGAAAAGAAAATAAGTGTGTTGGTAATGCTTAGCAAGAAATAGGTCTTATGCAAAATATAATTTCATTGAGTGTGCACAAATGCGATAATTGACCCTTTGCAGAGCAAAATGGGACATTAATGGGTTTTTGCAAAGCAAACTGTGTCATTATTGGGACATTTGCAGAGCAAAATGGGCCCTTTACAGAGCAAAATTGGTCATTAATGGGACATTTGCAGAGCAAAATGGGTCATTTGCACAACAGAATGGGTAATTTACAGAGCAAAATGTGTGATTTGCAGAGCATGAGTTCAAGCTAAACAAAGGCCTGGTCTGGACGTAACTGTATGGTAATATAATGAAAAAAAGTAAATAATATGTCTGGTTGAATGGAAGCATAAAATGGGCACGCGGTAAATGATAACAACATTGATGTTACTTTGTGAATATAAACATTTGCATTTGTCTAGGTACCGAAAAGGAAATATAGTAAATATAAATAAATGTATGTGATGATGCGAGTAAATGTTGCTCAGTGAAATACAATTTATACAGTCTGGTGTAAATTTGTACTTATAGTGAGTAAAGCTTTGTTTGCATGCCGCGGATGTATCAGGGCATGACGCAGAGTTATGAATGGAGAGAGTGGTGTGTTGGCAGGTGATAGTGACGGCGTCAGCTGCTCGCGAGTTCCGCATAGACTACGACAACGACCAGTTTCTGCTCGATGGCGAGCCGTTCCGCTACGTGTCCGGCTCGCTGCACTACTTCCGTGTGCCGAGCGCGTACTGGAGGGACCGCATGCGCAAGTACCGAGCTGCCGGCCTCAACGCCATCAGCACGTGAGGCATACTAATTAATCAATAACGGAAGTTTTGTAAACGCTGTATTTGGAGGGCTGCTGTGGGCAAACCGAAGGGTGAGGGGGGAGCCAACACCCCCCCCCCCACCAATAACTGATCACCAATCCTTCCGCTTTGAAACCCTCCCCCACAAAGAGCCCCCCCCCCCCTGGAAGGAGTTAGAAGTAGGGTTTAAGTCTTAAGTTTTAAGTATTATGTCGTACATTCACCATAATGGCAACAGCATGTCGGGATGCGCGAGCGAGCACATTGCACCATAAATACTAATTCTTACGGTTACCTGCTTCATCTATGGTGGCTCAGCCCGCGGTTTCCACAGGCCCAACCTCTGGTTTCTGTGGAACAAGTACTCTGGGGCGGCGCAACGGGTTAGCAAGGGAAGAATTAGCCCCCTCCCCTCCAACCATTGTCTCTCTAGGGGGCGCCAAAAGAATTTGTGCGAAGATGCCACAAAAAAACCTAGACTCAAATTTTATAATTTATGCATAGTTATTAAATGCTGTATATTAATAATAACGATTTTGTGCCAAAATATGCGTGTGTGAATACAGCCTTATTTGATTTCAAAACTTAATGGAGGGGTGAATTTTGCAGCACTAGGGGCGCCGAATCCTCTAAAAAATCTTGCCGTCCTCTCTCCTTAACCGGAAATGGTTTCGACGATCCTGGAAGTACTAAGTGGATTCGGAAAAAAGTGCGTGACAGCTACGCATGACTTTCTTCTGTATCAAAATACTTGCCACCTGGCCGATGTCAGATAGTAATAAATTAAGGGATACCACAAAGCCACACAGCTTCCTCTCTTTCTAAATATCACTGCTTGATCCTACATCGCAATATAAACTACTTATTTCTCCTGCTTTTGGACATTGTATGCAGCTCCTTATAAATTTGTTTTCAATTCCCTCACTGCATTCAGTTTTCATGTGTCAGCTCTACGCATATCTGACCGTCGTTAGATATTATTCATTTACATACTGCCTGTTAATCAAATATGTTATACACGAAAGTATGTATAGCTTATACTTTCTCTTTTCATTACGAAGTTAAACATTTTAATTCAAAAGCGTGTGGTCAAAGGATATTTGTGACAACTGTTTGGGTCTAAAACTTTGAAAGTACATTCAAGGTAGATCAATATAGGGAAAGTAAAATTTTTATTTTTGAAACATTCACGTTCATAGTAACATTACACTAGTTCAGATTAATAACGATTGATTTTCCTCAGTTTTTAGTGTCTGTTCTGCACATATTCTGCATCTAATTTTAAAACAAACCGTTTTAAAATTACTTCTGTTCCAATAACATTCACTTTGCTGGAAATAAAATAAGTATTAGTGAAATCCAGTGAAATGAATCTCATTTGTTCCCTGTTTTCAACATGGCAAATCTACGTTACGTAATTTTTATGGCATGAAAATCATTATAATGTGTACTGTCACCCACATAACTAGGCTTTTGAATTTCCCATTCCAGGCCTCAAACACGCACATTCTATGGCGTACTTTTGAGTTCCAATTCAGATCAAAGGCGGAATGTCCTCAGGAGCTTGATGTCCCAATATCCGCCCACCAAAACAACCAGCTGTAGTGGAGACGCTAACTTAGTCCAGGTCATACATATCACGCTGATTCAGACAGAATGCACTGAAACAAGATATCACCATGTCCACTTCTGCTGTGGCAGTCGACAATGTTATCGCTCTATAGACCAGGCCATACATATCACGCTGATTCAGACAGAATGCACTGAAAAAAGATATCACCATGTCCACTTCTGCTGTGGCAGTCGACAAGGTTATCGCTCTATAGACCAGGTCATACATATCACGCTGATTCAGACAGAATGCACTGAAACAAGATATCACCATGTCCACTTCTGCTGTGGCAGTCGACAAGGTTATCGCTCTATAGACCAGGTCATACATATCACGCTGATTCAGACAGAATGCACTGAAACAAGATATCACCATGTCCACTTCTGCTGTGGCAGTCGACAAGGTTATCGCTCTATAGACCATTCACGACTGGAACGGACTTATGAATATCAACCTTTGAAAAAACATCCTAGCCATTAGCTGCATGCATAGGTAGTAAAAATGTGTCGGGTACGGGTACTGCTATGCATGCAGCCAATGGCTAGGATGTTTTTTCAAAGGTTGATTTTCATAAGTCTGTTCCAGTCGTGAACGGACTATACACATTTATAGTTTGTGATGGTGCTCAAACAGCCTCTAGCTACCACTCCTCACTGGAAACCGAGCACAGCGATGCCAGTTAGCATCTCCAAGATGATAAAAAGGGTAATATGGATGGCGTGGTAATAGTGTGGAGTAGTAAGGACAGTTTTTATCGAATTTAATTCCTTACCTAATAATACAAATTATTATTATATAAAAATTAAGTTAATAATTTCATTAAATAATGAATGTAAAACTTATTATAATTAAAATTTCTAGCTAATAATTTTAGTTAAATTGTTTTAATGTTATATTTAATCTTAATTCAGTTTAAAATATATTTTATAGTAATTATAACTATCTAATAATTTAAATTTAAATATTTTAATTATATTATTAAGTAATTTCATTTAATGGTTTATACTAAACATTTTGAAAGGAAAATTATTACCTTAAAAATTTTAATTAAAAGTTTGTTATTTAATAATCAATAATATTTTTAATATAAATTATAATCAGAAATACATTAAACATTTTTAAGTAAATAATTTAATTTTTTTATTTTATAATTTCATTTTTTTATTCTATATAACAATTTAATTTTTTGGAGCATATATTTTTTAAATTTATCTAGGGTTATCCTAACTTTAAACAGTAAAGATTTAATTTTTAAATATAAGTTTTAAATTTAAGCAGTAAGTTTTTAATTTTTAAACTTAATTTTTCATGTTAAGCTTTAAATTATTTAGTTTTTAAAATCACTTTTAAATTTAAAGCTGTAAATATAACCTTTTTTTTTTAAATTAATTTTTATATGTAGGCAGTGAGGTATGTAAATTTAGGCAGTAAATATTACCATTTTGGAATTCATCTTACATCCCGATTTACCGGGGGCGACTTAATTGGGTCGCGACTTTACTATGCAGCCACCAGTTGCAAGTGGAATACTGAACAGTTGGCGCCAGTCGCGTACCGCTGATATTAATAACCTATGCGCAAGCCGTTAATTGCCTGGCAGCAGTCGAGTCTGATTTATTTTAATACTGAAAGCATTCGGCTCCTATATTTACTCACGTTGTTAACAGTGAATATGTGTGATACTTAGAAGTATTAGTAACTAAAGGAAATAGCCAGATAGCACATTTTCATTCATAATAATAAAGTATTTCACGTTTAATGCTGGCATCTGCTCGTCAAAAAGGCGTGATCGCGTAGTTTGTATTAGTTCGTACATTCAGAGGCTATTTATAAATTAAAATGTGATACCGAGTGCGATTGGATGAGAAAATGTCACGTGGTTTTAATAAATAAATAAAATCTATTTTCGCTTTGTTACTGTAGTGGGAGGGGAGTCAAGACAAACAAAAATGGCGAACCGGCCTCAGAAAGGCTTGCTATTGCAGGCCGAATCCAAATTATTGGCTAGTGGAATCGATTCACACGGAAATACACTATCTACCAAAAAGTAATTGGGCACCTGACCACAGTGTTTGCTCGGTGGTTGTCACCCCGTTAGAATCTTGTAGGGCCACCTCTTGTGACTATAACAGCAGTCACCCTGTCTGGCATGCTCTCTACGAGTGTTTGCAGGACATCCACGGGGATTCGTCGCCATTCCTCTTGCAACCATTCCATGAGTTGAGCAATGGATTTTGGCCGCGCCTGACGAGCCCTCACCCGGCGATCCAATTAGTCCCAATGATGTTCCATAGGGTTGAGGTCTGGCCTCTGGGTGGGCCAGTCCAATCGGCGAACATTATTGTCGGCGTACCACTGCATAGTAACCCTTGGAACATGGCACCTGGCATTGTCATCCTGGAAGTAACACGGATCCATTCCGCAAAAACGCCACAATGTTGGGTGCATTTCATAATCCAGAATGTTACAATAGGCCTGTGTGTTCATGCTACCACGGACAAACACCAGCGGTCCTACGCCGAAGGCCGTGAAACACAAGTCAACTGACGTACTGAATTACCTATCTTCACGGGTGCCCAATTACTTTTTGGTAGATAGTGTATGTAGGCCTACGTTAATATATATGTATAGAGCTTGCGGAAAATTTAAAACTCTGACGAATTCTTTCGTATGTTTGCATTTTAAACATGAAAAAAGAGTTATTCCATGCGGGCGTTTTTTTTCCGAAGCGAGTCGCGCGCCCTGGCCGCCAGATGGCAGCATAGTCGCCTATTTCGCTGCTGTGTCACAAAAGTAAATCTATTATGTCCTTTTAAAAGTAAATTTCTTTAATCTTGTGTGGGTTCAAAACAACTCGTGTTTGAAATATATTAAATCAAATGAATGTAGGAATATAAAAAAAAAAAAAAAAAAAATACTCTGCGATAGATGTGCGGCCTCTTCAATGAATATGAAGCATGCATGTAGCCACATTAGCAACAAGCACTAGTAATTCCCAAGTAGCAACATACATTGGCCCAACGGTTGGCATTTGGTTGGATATATTGGCAATATGTTGGGTTGGAAAACATACATTAATACAACGTTGGCCTAACGCAATATGCCAACCAAAAATTTTTACTCCAAAATTTTAATGAGATACCTTAGAAAAACATACATCAACACCTCATTCTATCAAGAAATGTCACAACAGGGTGCCAAAGCAATTTTTGAAAACTTTAAAATGGTTGGCTAAATGTTGGTAACAAGTTGGTAGACATACTGTTAGTAATGTGTATGTATATTTATGTTGTAAAACAAACATTTTATGCCATAGTTAGGGAATAGATTTTATTAATCAAAACAATGTTCCTTTCCTGCATTTTATGAAATACAAATTTTTTCACGATACTGTCCATTTTTGTTTGAAATATGTGTAGTTGGTTTTATGTTGGGACAATGTTCGAAACCAAACAGTTGACGATTGGTACTTTATTTAGTTGGGCCAACATTGTGAAACTAACATATTTCCAACAATCCTCAATACTGTTACTAAAATGAAAAAAGAAAAAAACATAAAGGTTTGCACAAATTTTAGGTTTTTATATACATAAATGTTTTTGTTTCAAATTGAATGTGATAGCCGAGGTTGGCTGAATGTTGGCAACAAGCTGGTAGATATACAGCAGTTGGTAATTGGTATTAATTTTTATGTTGGGCCCACTTTGTACAATCAACAATTTAATGTTGAAGTTAGGGAATAGTGATTCTTCATGAAAACAATGCCTATTTCCTGTATTGTATGAGATGTAAATGTTGTTCACGATACTGACCATTTTTCTATTAGATATGTTCAGTTGGTATTATGTTGGAACAATGTTGGGAACCAAAGGGTTGACGTTCGGTCATGTTCCGTTAGTTGGACCAACGTTGTGTACCAACATAATGTCAACAGTGCTCCATAGAATGTTTGTGATTAGAAAAAAAAACCTAATTTTCCACGTTTGCCTAAACATTTGGTTATTTTATAAATAAACTAATTGTATATAAATATATTTTGATGGCCATGGTTGGCTGATTGTTGGCAACTAGTTGGTAAACATACAGAAAGTTTTTTATAGCCCAACATTGGCTTGACGTCTGGCTCTGGCGTTGGGCCAACTTTGAAAAACGGATGGCCCAATGTCGAAATGTCACTCAGGGCAACAATGGCCCAACGTCTATTTTTTCATTGGCTGCCAAATATAATATGATGCTCAACCTACTTTGTTGGGCCAATGAAAATTTATGGCCACGCTTTCCTAAATTATCTTTAGCCAACTTCCCGTGGGGCAGTCGGTTGGTGCGCCACCGATCTGGGGCGTGGGAGGCTCTTGGTTCTAATCCCGGGTAAGGTATGGGTGTTGATTTAAGTAAGGCTATAAGTTAGTCTGTAAGCCGTTCCCTGCTAAGCTTTCAAGCATAAAATCGGGGGTCGTTAAAAATACCTTTACAATAAAATACAATAAATTCTCTTTCTTTCAAACATATGCCATATCAATCAGAAAACCAAAATGATGTTTGTTTGCTTTATGCTAGTTTATCCTGTGTATATTACAGATCACCAATCAAATAAGACATAAACCCAAATACTAACTAACGTATGTATTACATTGGTTATTCGTAGTATTTTGATAATTTGCTAAATAATGTTATTTTCTCTTTCAGAAAGGTGTTCACACAGTCATAACACTCGATATTTTGTATGGGATGAAAAAATGATCAATAATGGTCCATGTTCGCTTACCAGTTAGGATTTTAATACATATTATTTTGTTTCAAATAGATTTTTATGGTCATGGAAGGCTGATTATTGGCAGCATGTTTGTAGACTTACTTGGTAATTGGCATGAGTTTTGTACGTAGTGTTAACATTGTATGTTCAAACTGGAATATAATGATACATACCTATTTTTGCACTGGGGATAACATGTTACAGAAGTGTATTGGATAAAGCGTAGCAGTAGTGTAATGGATAACAAGTTACAGGTCTAGTAGATAAGATGTCGTGCTGTTAACCAAAGGGTCGTGGGTACGAACCCGATATCTACCAATGGAATGTTCAGGTCATAATGTGAAATGGTATGTGATGAGTAACAATATAATTAATGAGTTTTTTAAAATTGTTTTGTTATTGGGTAAAATTTATTTAAAACACCGGTAACCAACGTTGGCAGGACGTTGTTTGTTAGTTGACATTATGTATGCAATAACACATCTTCGCAAAATATTGCTAACTGTGGATAAGTGACTGTGTGAACACCTTTCTGACAGAGAAAAGTATATTATTTAGCAAATGATGAAAATACTACGAATAACCAACGTAATACCAACGTCAATTAGTGGTTTCTGTCACATCAGATTAGTGATCTGTACTATACACGTGATAAACCAACGTAAAGCCAAAAAACAGACTTTTTGTTTTTTGATTGGTATGGCATATGTTTCAAAGAAAGAGAATGTAGGGAAACATGCAGAAAACAGTAAATTTCCATTGGCGTAAGAATGTAGGTTTCACTTGGCAGCCAACATAAAAATACACGTGGAGCCAACATTGCCCCGAGTGACATTTTGATTTCAGGCCAACTTATGTTTTCCAACGTTGCCCCAACGCCAGAGCCAGACGTTGGACCAACAAAAACTTGCTCCTTGGGTTACTGCCTCTGAAGAAGACATACACGAAGCTCAACTACAGCATACGGTGTTCCATTTCGTGTAAACACTTACACATTATTCTAGAACCAAGATTAATTTAGTTACAAGAATTACATCTGTTGTGTAAAGACATAAAATAAAATACATAGACATATTGTCTACGATCTGCTTCCTACCCGTATTCTCATCCTATGCCTGTTGTGCTAAAGTAGGCTGTCAAAATAGCCAATGTGAAATTTTTTTACAATAGGTCACGCATCATCTGATACAGGATTTTGTGTATTTGATGATGTTAATATCATTTATGACATTGTCACACATTGGTTGTCAAAAACTTTATTTCTTTTATGACTATATTATTTGTTCACTTAACATACGTGTACAGTATGTAGGCCTAAAGTAATCAGTTTCCGCCCATCGCTTTAACCGTGAAAATTGGTTGTTCATGAACCCTTAGCCTGTCATTACCGTGGGAAATAGGGAGTTTCCTGTACTGTGTTTGCTTGACTTAACAACGCCGCCAACCCCGGCGCCAGCGCTACAGCTAGTGTCTAGAAGTGGTAGCACTCTCAATGCCTTCTTGAGTCTTGAGGTCTTCGTCACAGGCCTCCTCTGGCTTCACCCTGATCACCTCTGCTGTTCTAAGCGAATGCCATGAGAAGGGATTTGGGAATTCGCTCTTCTCGCTCACATGACTGCACCCACATATACCAAGTGCATGACAACTTTGTCACCCGGAATTCACCGAGCCTGTGCCTCCATAGTTTGTCCCCATTCTGGCTTCGGTTATTCTGTTAGCTTACAGTCGTTGTAGGGTGTCAAATATTGAGCAGAACTTTCTACCAAACACGTGTTCTTCCAGATGTCTTGTACTACCAGATGCTGGTTATGTTGGATGCCTATTGTGGTGAAAACTGCCTCGGCCAAACGCCTATTATGCAGTCATCTGTTCACAAAGTAACCATCCTGTTAAATCAGAATCACTAAAATAAAATATACTTAATCATTTTAAATATTTATGCAGTAACTTAAATAGGTTTTGCTTAAGATCATACAGGTGTGTAAAAAACTAATTATGAAAATTGTACAATTTTAAGGATTTTAAGCACCTGCATTGGTTTAACACATTTTAATTGTTATAATTTGTGAAATGTATGAAGTACGCGTTCTTTAATCATGGCTTGAATGCTAATTTTCAACACGCATAGGAAAGTCTCGATTGAGCTGTGATGGAAGGTGGCGATACTTATATTTATAGACTTAAAAAAGTGTAAGAGTTTTGTCATTCCTATTATTATTTTTTTCAATCAACAGTTTTCTTACTTGCATTACTTATGAAATGTATATTTTTATTAAAAACTTTAGAACTGATTAAAATTTTTTATTCATTTTTAATTATAATCAAAGTGCCATTACACCTTATAATATTATTTTATTCTTAAATGCATTTTTTGTAATTTAAATTTCAATAATTTTTATGGCAAACAAGTAATAAATGAAACTCGCAATTATTTCTAACACTTATCTTTTACCTGGTAAAACCTACATCTACTACATTCACATCAACTGGTCCCAGGTATAAGCCAAAGAAAGCTCTTGTGCACTAGTGAACTACATGACCACGCAGGACTAGTTTCGTTGCAAACTCCCTGCAGCAACAGCGACGCCGACAGGCTGGTAGTACACTGCTTACCCCAGATCATTTTGGCTCTTCCAAAGGTGCAGGAACCGACAATAGCGGTGCGTAATAGATGACGTAGGTGGGGAAAGAAGCGCGAAGAAACTATGGTTATTGGAGTTCATCATAGCAACAATGATGTTTGCAAGACCTCTTTCTTACAGAACTGACATTGAAGAAGTGATGAGCCTCAAAGTGTAACCTCACACGACCTCATATGTTCGCATAAATGGTCATTACAGTAGAACACCAACCAACACTTGAAGCCATGGTACCTTATCCGGGTTAGATTATTAATACATCCGTGAATTTCATGACGACGTGCAATGTGTTGGTGCAGACGTACCCTGTCGCAGTAGCTGGAGGGATGAGTTGTCACTGGAGAAGGATGCATCAGTCGATGGAGCGAGCTCTGTTCAAGAGTACAGCCAAAGGAGAAGATAGCTCCGCCAATGGTGCAGCTGCTGCAGTCAGAGGCGAGGGAGCTACCGGAACAGTCGGAAGTCATTGCAGTAGTCGATGGTAATGGTGGAAGGCTGTCCATCCAGTAGTCCAAGTAGAGTAACTGATAGAGACGATCCACTCTGCACAATGTCTTCCATCAAACAGAGATCTCCGTCTCGAATAGATCTGCTTATATAGTAACATACACGTTACATAAAACCACATGACCATATCCCCGCGTACCCCTTCCACCAACACATTTCATGGGTATGCGTCGACTCCCACCTGTTTACCGCCCATATGGCTGTAATCAGTCCATGTGAGGTGTTCCTCAGACATTGGAACTGAGGACTACATCTTAAGGAGACAAACATTATAGCAAAATAATTTTAAAGCGTTAAAAAATCTCCGTAAGATGTAGGTGGGTTCCGAAGACACACACCCTGCCAACGATGAAAAAAAAAAAATGCCAGAAGAAGCAGAATATACACCAACACTGGCGAAAAATTATAGAGCCAATGACGAAAAATGTTAACAGAAGCATACACCAACACATATGATAAATAGTAGAACCAACCATGGAAACTATTCAGAAGTACAGGTTACACCAATGATGAACAAATTGCAAAACCAATGGCAAAAAAAAAGTTAACAGAAGTACGCATCTCACCAACAATGAAAATGGTAGAAACTGTGATGAAAAGAAAACACTAATAGTAGGATATGCCCCACCATCGATGAAAAATACAGAAAAAATGTTAACAGAAGTAGGTAGCCCAAAAACAATGAAAAAATGGTTACACAGAAGTATGCTCTGCACAGGTACAGAAGTATACGTCTCACAGACGATGAAAAAATGTCAAGGCCAATGCTGAAAAATACTCGCAGAAAGATGCAGCCCGCCAAAGTAAAATAATGTCAGTAGCAACGATGACAAAATTATATCAAATACATCCACACTCACAGACGCAGAACTATACAGACGTCAGTGAAAAACGTATTGTCAGAACAAGGAAAAATACAAAAAAGTCCCCACACAGGTATGCAGCTCACAAAAAAAAAAAAACGCAATATCAACGACGAAAATAATATTAATTAATACAGAAATAACATGCCTGCACAGTACTATAGAAGCACCATCGAGGAAACTTAAAGTAAACAATAATCAACAAACATAGAGATATCAGCAGCGAAAAAAAAAGAGCTCCTAGACAGGACGACAGATGTTCCGAAGAGCCAGCGAGAAAAGAATTACCCAAGTGTCATTACTTGGAAACGAATAAGCAGTGCAAAATGAAATAAAGATATAAAACTGCGGGAAAAAATTAGTAATGGGACAAAATGGAAAGTAAGTCGACGGCTGCAGAAACACAAAAATACAAGTTACAAATATAGTGCCACCTCCAGATGTTTTTCATGGGGTAACATATAGTCACCATTTTGCACCTCACAATTCCGATGGGTGGGTAAGCATTGCAACCCTCTAGGAATTAACTTTAAACCCTGGTTGATCAGTGATGCAGAACCCATGTGTATGTGCATGATTGCACATATGAAATTGCGAAAGCAAAATGGCAACCACATCTCGCATTGTAGTGCATTGCATCAGTCCTTTATGATGATGAACGTATTAATTTTGTTGGGGGAGACGGGGGAGTGAAATCGCTTCAGATTTGACACCCCCGAGGCGAGGAACTGCCCTGGCAACCCGGCCTCATTCACCCTCTCCCAGGAACCAACACACATTTTATGGTATATTGACCCCTTTTACAACTACGTCATTGATGTGTATGTTTGATCGAGCAGTAGCTACATAGCAAGGCAAGTTGTGGATGTAATTAAAATACATGTTCTAATAGGTGTGTGTATATATATATATATATATATATATATATATATATATATATATGTAATATCTTACCTGTACAGTAATGTATGTATGCCAGCATCCAGTATCCGTCGCTCGTCATCCGTCCATGTCAGGAACCATTTATTTTTACATACGTAATAGAGTTCGCGATGGTGTCACCTTATCGTACACACAGTTAACCTCATTAAATAGTGCTGCTCCAGAACAGAAAGAGAATCGTCAAAATGAATTTTATTTTGTACCACACATGACTGAATTACCTTTCATGCCTTGATGGCTGGCGTAGACACGGTTCTTGCCGTCGTGAGGCTTGAAACACGACTGTCGGCTGGCGAGACAGGAAGTACGCATCCGACCAGCTGCAGTGCCTGCAAAAATTGCAGACTTTGCAAAAACCTCCTGGTCGGCACAAATGTCAGCCTGCCTTGCGATATAAAACGTTTTTTTAATACCAAATACTTTTTTTTTTTACCAACAGTTGGTTTTAATCGTATATGTATAATTTTTTTATTTCATTACCATTTGTGTTTTATAAACACTGATATAAAAAATTTTTAACTACCAATAGGAGGACGTAACTCTAGATACACACATTACAATAATATTGTTCAGTATAGTAGGCAAATAAAAAGCTTCATCTCCATGTCTTTATTTCAGATGCGATGTTTTTTAATGCCTCATCACAGGTTCCTTGTAGTCTTTTATTTACATGTACCACTGACTATCGTAAGTCCAGAGCCTTGGTGCTTTAGCTGCACAGAGTTTGCAAAGAAACTCGTCTTGCGCCGCCATTAAGTTCACGACTGTCTGAAAGCTTGGTTTCGCTTATACCTGAGACCAGTTGAGGAGAATGTAGCAGTTGTAGATTTTACCAAATAAAATATATGTTTTAGACATATATTTTAATTTATTCCTGATATTTTGTTAAAAAAAATATGTTTGAAATTTAAATTACAAAAAAAATACATGTAAGAATGAAATAATATTATAAGATGTAATGGTAATTTCATTATATTTAAAAACTAACAAATATTAGAATCAGTTCTAAAGTTTTTAATAATAAAATATCAATTTCACAAGTGTTTTTATGTAGGTAAACGGTTGAATGGAAAAAAAAAAGTATTCAAAAAAATAGGAATGACAAAACTATTACCGATTTCTTTAAGTCTATAAATATGTGTGTCGCCAACTTACGTCGTGGCTGAATCGAAGCTTACTTATGCATGTTGAAAATACAGTTCAATATGGTGGGCATCGCCAGCGCCTCCTATGCTTAAACAAATACACTTGCACCATATGTGTTAAAAACAACTCACATGGCCATGCCTTGTGGATAAATGAATACACTAGCGCTGCCTAGGTGATGTAACAACTAAGACCTATCAAAAAAGCGGACGAATATAAGTTAGAGCTTACCAACATGGCCGTGGAGCGAATGCGACTCCAAACGTGAAAGCCTACCAATATGGTGGCCGAACATAAGTGAGAGCTTACCAATATGGCGTTGGAGCACATGCGACTAATAGGTCAAATTCATATGAGAGCATTTCAAAATGGCGGTCTCCAGTAACGCATAGACAAATTACGCTTACTAAGATGGCGGCCTCCAGTAACATATAAATAAACGACGAATGAAAAAACAAATATAGCGGCCTTCAGTAATGTATAAACTAATGACGAACGAAAAATCAAGATGGTGGAATGAGTATTGGTGATTTTTAAATAATTTTAATAATATTTTTTTTTATAAATTTGGAAAAGAAAACTATATACTTTTTCATATTAATTTTCATAATAATTTCTAGTAAATTTTAATATTAAACCTTTTGTAAATTTATTAAACGATTTTTAATAATAAATGTATTTTATACATTTCGTAAATATTATTAATAAAATTTGTATAATAATTTTTTATTATTTTCAAATATTTTAATAATAATTTTTATAAGGTTTTAACAAGTTTTAATAATTTTTGGGTTTTTGGGATCAAAGGTCACCGGGGTTAAGGTCAATGGTCAAAGGTCAATGGCAACAGTCACTTGATTCCTATATGGCGGACGGGTGATGTAACAATATGGTGTCCCAGGTCCTGTTATCCGTCAACCATATTTTCCCTACTACTTATGCACACTTTTGCTCTGCCCTTGCATTCCCCTCCTTTCTTCCTCATCAGCTCTCAGAACCTTTCCACACCTATCATCCATGGTGACTCTGTCCAAAAGTTGGAACACTGTGCAGATTTACATTTTACCTGTACATGAACAGACTGGGTGATTCACGACCCACGTTTTTAGTAAAATGCCTGACTTGGACAAAGTAAACTCCCAGTGCAGTGAGTGACAAAATGCTTTATTCTTCCTAGGTATGTTGAATGGAGTCAGCATGAACCTTTCTCAGGGAGATATGACTTCTCTGAAGAACTAGACTTGGCCAAGTTCATACAGACAGCTCAGGATGAAGACTTGTTCGTCATCTTGCGACCTGGCCCCTACATATGCGCAGAGAGGGAAATGGTATGTGTGCCTCTGACAGTGTAAACATGCAACTTTGGCATGCTAACACGAGTGCTTCCGCTCTAGTTCTTAGTTCGTGTTATTTTTCTGTAGAGAGCCGGCCCAAGTAATTTTGTCACCATGAGTCACTCATTTAACATACACCACACATTACCGATTTTGGTGGTCCTCATATAAATAATTTAATTTAAGAATGTGTGATACACTATTGTGTGGCAAATTTTTAAAATAAAGCGATTGTTTGATTAATGCTTTCGTTAGTAATGGTAATTCAGCAAATGTTATTAAAATGTATTTAATTATAAATAGTATTTGAAGATTTTTTACAGAATTATGTACTTTATGCTTAAAAGACGTATTCTGTGACAAATGATTATGCATTATTTTGAGCGAAAGAATATGCTTCAAAATATAATTTTTTAATTCATACATTTTTGAAATTTATTCTGTAGGGAAATCCTCGGAACTCCACTTTATTCGTGGCAATGTGTCATGTGATTCGGCCTTTGTTTCCTTCAACAGTTTATTAATTATGAAATATTTCTCAGCTCTCAGACTTGCACTTTGCATCCCCATTATCATAACTCTTTGCATTCCTGTAATTTTTTTAAAACTTAATTTTATTAAATATATAAATGATAGACGGACAAAACTGGAAATAAATAAGTAATACAGGAACCTTATTATAATAAATCTTTATACTGACATATATCTTTATACTGATCATCTTTTTAATCAAGTGCAATATCCATGGAGGTATTAGTCTATGGAGTGGAAGCCAAGACACGAAAGTGAAGCCGATAATGAAAGACAAGGACAGGGCTAGTAGTGGCTAAAAGGTGCGTGCTTTACATTGCTTACTATGTAAATTTTGCCACTCATAATATGGCGGCTGACGTAAACAATCTGTCTGCTCATGCGCAGTTGAAAGAAGTCAGACAAGGCATCAGCTTCACTTGATAAACGCGGAGAAGATAGACTGTTGCCACTCCATCGTCTATTACCTCCATGGCAACACCGCGTCCTTTAATTTCTTGCAAAATGTGATCCATTTTAAGCGCCCTGTTTTCTTGCTGCTCCAGGCCCGTCCTTCAGGCCAGCCCTTTTTGAAATTCCCTGTGATTATATTGGCAGACTGCACAATTTGGGGATGAATACTGTTAATGGGACATGTAGCCAAATGTCATAAAACACCTTTTTGCTCTCAATGAACTTGCCATGTAAGACACTCTGTAAACAAAAACACAAACACTTGAACACCACATACGTGTTTACTGTCACAGTGATACGACAGATATATATATATATATATATATATATATTAGAGAGAGAAAAAAAAGGGGGGGGGGAGTTCGTGTGTATTGTGTGAATTCTAAAGGGAATGGGTCCATAAATTTAGGTATTTCATTAAAGAAATTGCAATGTGCCATGGTCCACTGTTAGCAATGTCATTGTCAAACAGGTACATCATGGAAGCAGTAACTCTAAGCATTATTCTGGTATACCTAAATAAGTAAATAATCGGGACTGGTGAACTACGAAGTGCATTGTACGAACAATCAGCAGACATCAGTGTCAACGATTGTAGAGGATCGATTATGCAGCTCAGGTACAAAGGCCAGTGATAGGACTCTTAGTTGGGAGGCAATGGATTTGGTCGTAATGGCCATGTTATTTCCTGCAATCCTTGGATTACATGCACCAATGTCAGACATCGCTTAGAATGGTGCAAACATCATTTAAAATGTCCCCACTTATAAACACAGTGCTACAAGCAGGGTCGTAGCATATGAACCAGAGTCACCTATTTAAAACTAATTACAGTTTTTTTAAATTCTTTTAATGGCTGCTTTTTATGGCAAAACACAAGGATAAATCATCTTTAAGCATAAAATTAATGTGTTCTGGGTATTTTACGCCCTTTTTGAATTTACCGAAATGTTCAGGGTAAGAGGTGAGGAGGGGGGAGGGGGTAAAAATTTCACTGTTTTATTTGCAGTGTAACACTACTTTGTCTATTGTAACAATACATGAGAAAATTGGAAGTTGTTGAAATGATGAAATCTAAGTCGTAAACCATTCTAGATGTCTCAGGAAACCTATAAGAGCATGAAATAGTGTTTGAAGACATATGTTTTCGGTAATTTTTTCAATAAAATTAAAAAAAAATTTTTAAACATTATACACATAAATAGCAGTTGTAAAAAAAAGTAATATTGTGAAAATGAACTTAACCTGTGAAATGTTAGAAGAAGATTATACGGATTAATGAATCACGCTACACGATCTCGCTCTCAGATGGACATGTTTGGACTTGGCAAATTCCTGGCGAATTGAATTTACCATGCTCTGTCATGGTGACAGTGAAAAAACATGAAAATCTATGATATTCCTCAAATAATAAGTAAAACACGCAACTCGAAACGAGACTCATAATTTAATAAAGAAACATACCTTACAATAAGTTAATGATACATGGAAACCCAACTTCAAAAAAATTCCGAAACCTTACGCTCCCACTACTAAGAATCTACAAACTACTCGCTCTGCGGCAGCTACCCATAACTATAATCGCTGCATTTTTAGAAATGTGTGTCTGTGACCTTGAGAAAGTTGAGACTTGTTGGTATTTTTTTTCCCCACGTGGTAAAGGGATACCTGGGAGGTTGCAAATGTATGTAATCGACTCTGCCATTCATGCTGATTACGAATATGCTCTTAGTGTTTAGTTTTCGCCCTTAGTTTTGGATATATAAGTCCTTAAGGTCACGAGGTGGATGTGAGTATGTCACAAGACTCCAGTAACATTTCAGTGCAGGTGAAAATGTACAAGCCCAGTCGGACACAAGCATTGAATTGGAGTTTGATGAAATGTCGGTTGGCGTGCAAACACCCTTAATACTGAAATGAAAGCAAGTAGTTTCTGCATTTTTCATATTGGTAAACAAGTACCTGCGAAGTGTGAGGTCAAGTGGCAGTGCTACTGATGAGTTCGTAAAAAGGCTCGTTTGTGACAAATAAAAAGAGCTGAATCCAGGTTTTCCAGCCTAAACCATTCATTGTGAGTCTGCAGTTTTTGTTTGCTAACATTTGCAATTGGATCAGTAAATGCACCATCATAATGTTTTTTGTTGTATTATGTTCTCATCTAAGAGTAGGTTCATAAAAATTTTATTAAATTACATTAATATGTGAGGTACAAATGATTATTTATATATTTTTTGTATCAAACAATGTGCCTACTGTAATTCTTTGATATTGACAGTCAATTTGTAGTTATTTTTGAATGAGTATTCTTGTAATAAGGATGAGGTGTGTGTGCAGGGTGGACTTCCTCCATGGATGATGACGCATCATCCCAACATCAAACTGAGAACAAACGACACCAGTGAGTAACACATACTCTTGATACTGTGTGATTGAAATGTATGTTGTATGTTGCAGAATAGTGCACTGTGTGTTAAGACTGCTTTACTGAAAGACGGGGTACTTGTTTGTTAACCACGTACTAACCTATTAGTGCCAGTTCAAATACAAAGTGATGTACTAATTTACAGATGCATCTTTGCATATATAGGCTGTTTGTTTGTGGTAAACTGAGAGCCCTGTGTGGGATAAACTTTTCTTCTCATTTTGCTATGTGTAAAATGTACATTGTGATTTGTGTAGTACTTTATTCATGAGTCAGTGAAGTTGAAATAAAACAACATTGTTGGGAACCTAAGTGGGTTAGGTACACCAATATGCCACTTTAAATTTGATGTGTATAAAGTAGGAAAATAGTAACTTACTTACTTGCCCTGGTGTAAATTTAAACAGTTTACTTGCAATACATCAAAGCTTGAAAGTATTTTACTTAATTCACATTCAAATTACCTGGGAGCGTGCGTGTATGGTGACAAATATACACTTTTTTTTTAAACGCTCATCTCAAAAGTGCTTTCTTTACCATGCAGAGGCTATATTCACGTCACGAGGAAAGAATCAAGTTTCATTATACTATGAATGCCACACAGTTTGTACATAAATTGTACTTTGTAAGTGCCAGATCAAGGATGGGCCTTACGTATTTGTAGCGTGTTGTAAAGTTTCACTCCGAGTTACCTTTCCTTCAATATCCTCTGCAATTTCTCTAAGTATAAAACATAATTTGTACATTCACGTTTTGTGTAAAATCTTAATGGCGATTTTTTTTTGTGTTCAAGCAGAAGTAATTAATTTTAGTATGTTTTTTTTTTTGTATTTAAAATTTTAATCTTGTTTAGAATTTGAATTGTGTCGTTTGTCGTCTCCACGCGATGTGGTCTGAGCGGCCAAGTGCTGTGCCTGGCCAGCTCTCGCTGTTGGTTAAGTGGCGCAAGCATTCTTTCATTCAGACTCGCGCTGGCCACTTAAGGCTTCATTATTTGATTCTTGGTGTAGTCCATTTGCGGTAACTTCCAATTTTTCTGAAGCCCTGCTAATGTTCTACTTCCAGAGGACATTCCTCCGCCTCATAGAACCTAAGCTTAACTGACTGTAGGGACCTACAACAAAGGGGCCGACCTCCTGTGGCACAGTTGGTTGGCGTGCCACCGATCTGGGGTGCGGGGCTCGAAGCTACTATCCCATTTAACTGAGCCAATGAGAACTCTAATACTCTTAAGCAGAATATTTTTGGTTGGCCTGCAAAGAGCTTAACTGAGTTAATACCCTGGTCATCCAGTTATATCAGGATAAATAAGCTATAAAGTTATCGAGGATATGTTGACTCAAAAATTATTCGCGATTTTCCATCATCCCTAGGTATAAGTTAGTCTGTGAGCCGTCCCCTGCTAAGCTTTCAAGCATAAAGCCGGGGGATGTTAAAAACCCCTTTACAATACAATGCAATACAATACATCAAAGGGACAGAGCACCGCATTTGTGCGAACTCAGTGTAATAATATTTTGCATAGGAACTATTTCTTACTAGGCATTACCGACATATTTATTTTCTCTCTTTTTCTGATCATATTAATTAGAAATTAAATATTAGAATTTATACATAAAATACTATATAAGTTCAAATTAACACAACTGTGGACTGATTTTACGTTAAGACAGTTATAAAACGCTCGTGATACTGGCACATTTGGTAAATAATCAAATGTACATGGGGTGTTTTTTCAAAGGTTCCATTTAAAGAGTGTGGATAAACCTCGAATAGACTGTAGTTGAAGGATCACTGTGCCCATCTGTACAACATGCTCAACTCATTTGAGCTAATACACGCACTACTAAAATTATCAGAAGAGCATGGCTTATGTCGCATACAAAAGAACAAATATATTTTCAACACCATATAATATTTTTCTTTTGCTGGTGCTTACCTTTTAAAAGGTTTAAAATTATATATTGAAAACAGTATATTTTAATCAAAATTGGAGCCGATTTCCATTCTGGGCGCTTCACAAAGCACATTTTGCAAGATGACCTTTTTCAAGTAATTAGGGCAGTAATAATATATACTATGGTTGTATTATAAAAATACACTAGTACTAATGTTAAAAATTTTTTCTCAATAACTTATATAATACATGTTTCTTTCAGTTATTCAAATGATAAATTAATTTTTTCGGAATAATTAGATAACATAATGGCTTTTAAAAAAATGTGCATTCTCATGCATCCTGAACGGAAGTAGGTAGCACATAAACAGTTTATCATATGGCGCTCAGACAAAATCCAGCACAAATTTAGTTTTTGTAGTTTTTTTTTTATAAAGTTGTCAGCATAGAGAAATGTTTCGTTTTTGAATTGCCCCTTAATCAAGCGAGTGAAAGATGTGGATGTTTACATTAATGAACTGCAAGTGCAGCTACCTGGAGCAGGGGTGGGCAAACCAGCGGCAGTGCAGTGATGTGTGGTGTGTACTCTCTATGCAGGAAGGGTAGGAATGCTGCAGCATGAGCACGCGTATGTACTTAGTGCTCATTTCATCATTGAATTGCTCGACTCATGACTAATGTCTGCTGAAGTTCATCACTTGTTATTTGTACACTGTGAAAAAATTGAGGTGGAATTCCCCTACGTGTAAGGGAAGCTATAGATGTAAGGTAAAATTACTTCTTAAATGTGGAGTAAATTTACGCAACAAGTAAAGTAATATTCCCTAACCGTACGAGAAAAATATCTAAAAAAAAATTGGGGGGGGGGGAGGAATCCCAGACAAGAAACGGAAATTTAACTATATTGCATAATAAAATTATATTTCAAAATATCCCGGAGTATTAGTAAAGTTAATTTTTATTACCTATATGCTCCGACAAGTAGTAACCGAAGCATTAACACTGAAATCCTCGACACTTGCTGGTGTATGGGCGCGAACCATGGTCCTGTATCACGATAGGCCGATTCGCTATCCATTACACCACGACAACGTGACGTCAGTGAATATTAGCGTGTTACAAGATTGTTTCTTCCGGCCATCCCCCCCCCCCCTTTATGTATGGTATTTTCTTCTACCATGTACGTGAATTTTACTACAGAGTGCGGTAATTATACCTTAAACAAAACTATGTTTCCCCCACAAGTTTCCGACTACTACCTTACACTTGTCAGTTAATTTTCCCATAAATTTTACAGTGTACAAAACACTGTCGAACTTGTATGCACTGTACTCTCAGCATTGACACGTGGAGAGTTATATCACTCGTGCTTCTCTTGCCTTACATAAGAAAATTTAGATAACATAGTTTTATGCAATATGACATGTCAAAATCTACATTTTTAGGAGTTTTGGATGCACAGATAAAATAAGCATACACTCACACAAAATCTATAAGAACGGTGGCTGAAAGGTCATGTCCAAAGTTATGTTTAACCAATTTATTTCAAGCCTACGAAAAATTATAGACTTCTACAATTCAAATGTATATAAGTGTATTCAGCAACTTTTGAACTTTCTGAAAACATTTCACAGCGTAATTGTAAAGGTTTCTTTAGGTAACTTGTCCTATCTTATTTTAATGTGAGTTGCCTGATTTTAGTGAGTTAGTTTATATTATTTATACATCCCGAACATACAACAATTGTGAATTTGACATGACATTATACAAAATGTATACAGTTTAATTTATTTTATTAGTGGAAATAGCATTTGTAAATAGTGTCTAGGTTGGACATTATTTTGTACAGGTATTAAATAACGAAGATATTGGTTACCCCATGCAGAAGAAAGCACAGAAAAATTCTTCATTTTACCACAACCTAATTGGGACCACAGAGGTGTAGTGGCTAGAGTGCTTGCCTCCCACCAAAGCGAACGACATTAGATTCCAAACAAGGTCGCTCGATAATTTTCACACGTGGGAATCAAGCCAGATGATGCTGTTAGTTGGCAGAATTTCTCTGGGATCTTCCATTTTCCCTGCTCTTGCATTCCGGTGCTGCTCCGTACTCACCTCACTCTATCCTCATCAGATCCGAAGACTCTTGTTGTTAAGAGCTGCCCACACACTCAACAATAGCCAATTATAATTTTACTGCTTTTGCATCCTTCTGAAACATGTGTTTGACTGTTTGCAGATTACCAGCATTATGTTAGCCGATGGTTCACCAGACTGATGCCTGTTATCCAACCATACCTGTATGGGAATGGAGGTCCTATAATTATGGTTCAGGTACTATGTGTTCTCATTTTTGTTAAATATTTTTATATAATGATAGTTATTTCATATTTAATGCATTCCTTTGTTCTCTTTTTACTAAATTTTTACTATACAGTATAGTGGGTTCAAGAGATAAATTTCATAACTTATTACGTTTGCTTATTTTGGAAATAGGTTCAGGCATTCAAGTTATGAAATTTTAAGTAATATTAACCAGAAATCTGAACATATGTCTCAATTTTTAATGATATTACTGTACATACATATATATTTTGTAAGTTGGCAGCTTTGTTCCACGATACTGATCAGAAAAACTTATTTCAGGAATGGATTGACATAATGAGCAGCAACATTGTTTTAACTGTATTTTAGAATTGATTCTTGAATTGTCATGAGAAATTTCGAGTTGTTGAATCTCACAACTTTAGTTCCAAAACCACATTCTATTTTTCATACAAAGCTATTCCGGAGTACAAATTTAAAAAATGCAGAATCTTCAAGTAAGATTTCTTCCAGTCTTGAAGTTTCAGTAAAGTTTGGTGGGGAAAAAGTACAAGCGTTATGAAAAAAGAATTTCCTCAGCAATTGAATGCACTTTGGAAAAAAAAAAGGCACCGGCTGAATATTGCGAGGGTTGAATTTCTGCGCTTCATAGGTCCTACCTAGTTGTCATACGGATCTCATTGTAAGTTATTGTGTCTGTTCGAAATTTTAGTAAACTGTGGAGGATTTCAATGTATATACGCTTCCATAAAATAAATGAAAGTCAATATTTTAATGCCCTATTCAAAATGTGGTTATTGCAACATAGATGTGAAGGTTGGAAAGTATCGCAGCCAGCAGGAATAGCTGTTAGCGGCCTACAGTGCTTCCTAATACGTAGCTGGATGTGACCTTGAGGGAGGTATTGTTATTGTGTAGTGATTAGGGATTCCCCTTAAAATTATGCTTACTGTAGATCTTGCAAACTTGTTGGTGTTGTTGCGTGACGCATTTCCGCATTTAGGATGCGCACTCTACAATTCGACTTCACACCCCATCTTGAGAGCAGTGGCGATGCGGGCTAAATTTCATGGGCAAGCTACTGTGTGCAGGGAACAGAAGTTGCGTTGATCTCCCCAATAAATGGGGAGGGGGGGTTGCGGAGGTCCTTCCCAGGGAAAATGTGGATTTCTAGGTGCAAAATAGTGCCATTAAAACATTTTTTCGTACCTAAGTATAAAATACATCGCTTGTAAAAATATTAATATTTTTTAACATAAAATTTGCCCGAGAGAAAAATACTATAACGATACCTTCATCAAACCCGGAACCTTGTCCACTGAAAATCGATATTATTTTAATACCCATCGACAGAGAGGTATTTACATACAATTTTGTTTGTACAAAAATGTAGACAGGGAGAATGATATTTCGCTTGTGTAAAGATGGAAAGCAGTCAACTTTATTTTTACCGAATTCTTTAAAAGAAAGAAACAAATTTTTGTGTACTTCGGAATGCTCGTGTTTTTGAACAGTATTGCACAGATTGTTAAGTTCACAATACCCAGTTGCAGTCCGCGTGTTAAAATCCTTTAAAAACAACAAACATAGTCAGCAAACCAGTTTGTTTATGCTGTTACATCCGGCTAACCATGAGTGTTTCTGATAAAACTTTTTTCGAAGTGACTTACAAAATTACCTTTTTTGCATGTTGTCGTGATCGTAAGTTCAAGTGTCGGCCTACCCTCTTTTATGATGTCACATCTTTCTTGAAAAGTGAAAGCACTGCTGGAAAAATGCTTCACTCGTAATCCACACGCACCACACTTAAATCCACATGTTTCTGTCGCACTCATTCTATCTACGCGGTTCTCAGTCTCACACAGTAATTTTATCATTTTTATGCAGGGTATACATCGCGCACGAATATGTAGAAAATTCTCAGCACCAAAACTAAATTAAATAAAAACAATACTATTCGTGTTTTGCGCACGAACTTGCCCACACATCGATCTAGTTACTGTAAACTACACCACGCTAACTGCCTGCGACTAGGCCAGCTTCGGCTCTGTCCGCTTCAGTTCGGCGAAGAAAGCACTACCATCGTAGCTTCTAACACAGGTTGACCCAGCCATAAGCCCCCCCCCCCCCCCCCACCCTGTAGGTCTTCCTACCAAGCCTCTCCTCTGTCGGCGGGGAAACCACTGCGACAGGCTACCTGCTGACAGTATTACTTACAGTACTTCCTGGCGTCTTGGTTTTGCTAGCCAACAAGTTATTTTCTTATAATGTACAGTATTGTTTCCCGAGTAGAATGTGTACCGCATGAGTGAAAAGTTACCTTAAAGTAAATATAAGTTATAATTTAATATTTACTTTAAATATAACATTGTCAGGAAACTGTCTGGGCAAGCTCTGCTTGCCATGCTTGCCCTAACGAGACACCACTACTTGAGAACAATGTTAAACCCCTATTAACAAGTCATTAAGGTTGAAGTAAAGCAACTAGCTATGGAGCACTTCAATCGACTATACAACGTGAATTAGGTACTCATAAAAAATTAGCACAGACTCCATAAAACTTCTCAGAAATGTGTGACTTATGCTGTATAGGAAAGAAGAATGTATATATTTTGCAACATTATAAAATATTTTATTAAAATATATTTTTTAAATGTTAAAAATAATTGATTAAATTAGTCTGTATTTTAAACAAAATTTAAGCATATTTCCATTCTGGATGCTTTAGAAAGCTGAGTTTGCAAGAAAATCTTCGTAGTGGAATATCCTCATGTTGTTTACTATGATTGTATGCAAGAAAATTGTTATAATAATGTAGGAAATCATTTTTCTAATTGATTTTATGTGCGTCCATTTGTCTCAAATATGTATTGCTGAAACTGATGTAAATGATGTTAATTTTTAAATTAATATCGTACATTATTACAATGATTTTATTACACATGATGACAGTAAATATTAACACGATATTCCATTTAGAGTTTTTTTTATTTTATAAATTCTATTTTCCAAAGCATCCAAGACGGAAATGCGCTTAAGTTTTCTTAAAAATGCAGGCTATTATAATTGTTTATTTCTTTTCATTTAAAAAGTATATACAGCCAAAAGGAGCGGCGGTGACGACGCAGTCCTCGGCCTTCAAAACAAGGAGAAGGAGCGGCGGTATCGACGCAGTCCTCGGCCTTCACAGCCAGGAGAAGGAGCGGCGGTACCGACGTAGTCCTCGGCCTTCACAGCCAGGAGAAGGAGCGGCGGTGACGACGCAGTCCTCGTCCTTCATAGCCAAAAGGAACGGTGGTACCGACACAGTCCTCGGCCTTCACAGCTAGGAGAAGGAGCGGCGGTACCGACGCAGTCCTCGGTCTTCATAGCCAAAAGGAGCGGTGGTACTGACACAGTCCTCTGCCTTCACAGCCAGGAGAAGGAGCTGCAGTACCGACGCAGTTCTCTGCCTTCACAGCCTGGAGAAGGAGAGGCGGTACCGACGCAGTCCTCGGTCTTCACAGCCAGGAGAAGGAGCTGCAGTACCGACGCAGTCCTCTGCCTTCACAGCCAGGAGAAGGAGCGGCGGTAACGACGCAGTCCTCGGCCTTCACAGCTAGGAGAAGGAGCGGCGGTACCGACGCAGTCCTCTGTCTTCACAACCAGGAGAAGGAGCAGCGGTGACGACGCAGTCCTCGGCCTTCACAGCCAAAAGGAGTGGCGGTACCGACGCAGTCCTCGGCCTTCAAAACCAGGAGAAGGAGCGGCGGTGACGACGCAGTCCTCGGCCTTCACAGCCAGGAGAAGGAGCGGCGGTGACGACGCAGTCCTCGGCCTTCATAGCCAAAAGGAACGGTGGTACCGACACAGTCCTCGGCCTTCACAGCTAGGAGAAGGAGCGGCGGTACCGACGCAGTCCTCGGCCTTCACAGCTAGGAGAATGAGCGGCGGTACCGACGCAGTACTCTGTCTTCACAGCCAGGAGAAGGAGCGGCGGTGTCGACGCAGTCCTCGGCCTTCAAAACAAGGAGAAGGAGCGGCGGTGACGACGCAATCCTCGGCCTTCACAGCCAGGAGAAGGAGCGGCGGTGACGACGCAGTACTCTGCCTTCACAGCCAGGAGAAAGAGCGGCGGTACCGACGCAGTCCTCGGCCTTCACAGCTAGGAGAAGGAGCGGCGGTACCGACGCAGTCCTCGGCCTTCACAGCCAGGAGAAGGAGCGGCGGTACCGACGCAGTCCTCGGCCTTCACAGCCAGGAGAAGGAGCGGCGGTACCGACGCAGTCCTCTGTCTTCGCAGCCAGGAGAAGGAGCGGCGGTACCGACGCAGTCCTCGGCCTTCACAGCCAGGAGAAGGAGCGGCGGTACCGACGCAGTACTCTGCCTTCACAGCCAGGAGAAGGAGCGGCGGTACCGACGCAGTCCCCGGCCTTCACAGCTAGGAGAAGGAGCGGCGGTACCGACGCAGTCCTCGGCCTTCACAGCCAGGAGAAGGAGCGGCGGTACCGACGCAGTCCTCGGCCTTCACAGCCAGGAGAAGGAGCGGCGGTACCGAAGCAGTCCTCGGCCTTCACAGCCAGGAGAAGGAGCGGCGGTACCGACGCAGTTCTCTGCCTTCACAGCCAGGAGAAGGAGCGGCGGTACCGACGCAGTCCTCGGTATTCACAGCCAGGAGAAGGAGCGGCGGTACCGACGCAGTCCTCGGCCTTCACAGCTAGGAGAAGGAGCGGCGGTACCGACGCAGTCCTCGGCCTTCACAGCCAGGAGAAGGAGCGGCGGTACCGACGCAGTCCTCTGTCTTCGCAGCCAGGAGAAGGAGCGGCGGTGTCGACGCAGTCCTCGGCCTTCACAGCTAGGAGAAGGAGCGGCGGTGTCACGCAGTCCTCGGCCTTCACAGCCCAAAGTAGCGGTGGTACCGACACAGTCCTCGGCCTTCACAGCCAGGAGAAGGAGCGGCGGTACCGACGTAGTCCTCGGCCTTCACAGCCAGGAGAAGGAGCGGCGGTGACGACGCAGTCCTCGTCCTTCATAGCCAAAAGGAACGGTGGTACCGACACAGTCCTCGGCCTTCACAGCTAGGAGAAGGAGCGGCTGTACCGACGCAGTCCTCGGTCTTCATAGCCAAAAGGAGCGGTGGTACTGACACAGTCCTCGGCCTTCACAGCCAGGAGAAAGAGCGGCGGTGACGACGCAGTCCTCGGCCTTCACAGCCAGGAGAAGGAGCGGCGGTACCGACGTAGTCCTCGGCCTTCACAACCAAAAGGAGCGGCGGTGACGACGCAGTCCTCGGCCTTCATAGCCAAAAGGAACGGTGGTACCGACACAGTCCTCGGCCTTTACAGCTAGGAGAAGGAGCGGCGGTACCGACGCACTCCTCGGCCTTCACAGCTAGGAGAATGAGCGGCGGTGACGACGCAGTCCTCGGCCTTCATAGCCAAAAGGAACGGTGGTACCGACACAGTCCTCGGCCTTCACAGCTAGAAGAAGGAGCGGCGGTACCGACGCAGTCCTCGGCCTTCACAGCTAGGAGAATGAGCGGCGGTACCGACGCAGTACTCTGTCTTCACAGCCAGGAGAAGGAGCGGCGGTGTCGACGCAGTCCTCGGCCTTCAAAACAAGGAGAAGGAGTGGCGGTGACGACGCAATCCTCGGCCTTCACAGCCAGGAGAAGGAACGGCGGTGACGACGCAGTACTCTGCCTTCACAGCCAAAAGGCGCGGTGGTACCGACACAGTCCTCGGCCTTCACAGCCAGGATAAGGAGCGGCGGTACCGACGCAGTCCTCGGCCTTCAAAGCCAGGAGAAGGAGTGGCGATACCTACTTACTCCTCGGCCTTCACAGCCAGGAGAAAGAGCGGCGGTAACGACGCAGTGCTCTGCCTTCACAGCCAGGAGAAGGAGCGATATTACCGACGCAGTCCTCTGCCTTCACAGTCAGGAGGAGTGGCGGTACCGATGTACTCCTCTGCCTTCACAGGCAGGAGAAGGAGCGGCGGTGACGACGCAGTCCTCGGCCTTCACAGGCTGGAGAAGGAGTGGCGGTACCGATGTACTCCTCTGCCTTCACAGCCAGGAGAAGGAGCGGCGGTGACGACGCAGTCCTCGGCCTTTAAAGCCAGGAGAAGGAGCGGCGGTACCGACGCAGTCCTCGGCCTTCAAAACCAGGAGAAGGAGCGGCGGTGACGACGCAGTCTTCGGCCTTCACAGGCAGGAGAAGGAGCTGCCGTACCGACGCAGTCCTCGGCCTTCATAGCCAGGATAAGGAGCGGCGATACCTACGTACTCCTCGGCCTTCACAGCCAGGAGAAGGATTGGCGGTAACGACGCATTCCTCGGCCTCCACAGGCAGGAGAAGGAGCGATGGTACCGACGCAGTCCTCTGCCTTCACAGTCAGGAGGAGTGGCGGTACCGATGTACTCCTCGGCCTTCACAGGAAGGAGAAGGAGCGGCGGTACCGACGCATTCCTCGGCCTTCACAGGCAGGAGAAGGAGTGGCTTTACCGACGTACTCCTCGGCCTTCACAGCCAGGAGAAGGAGCGATGATACCGACGCAGTCCTCTGCCTTCACAGTCAGGAGGAGTGGCGGTACCGATGTACTCCTCGGCCTTCACAGGCAGAGGAAGGAGCGGCGGTAACGACGCAGTCCTAGGCCTTCACAGGCAGGAGATGGAGCGATGGTACCGACGCAGTCCTCTGCCTTCACAGTCAGCAGTAGTGGCGGTACCGATGTACTCCTCGGCCTTCACAGGCAGGAGAAGGAGCGGCGGTACCGACGCATTCCTCGGCCTTCACAGGCAGGAGAAGGAGTGGCTTTACCGACGTACTCCTCGGTCTTCACAGCCAGGAGAAGGATCGATGGTACCGACGCAGTCCTCTGCCTTCACAGTCAGGAGGAGTGGCGGTACCGATGTACTCCTCGGCCTTCACAGCCAGGAGAAGGAGTGGCGGTAACGACGCAGTCCTCGGCCTTCACAGGCAGGAGAAGGAGCGGCGGTAACGACGCAGTCCTCGGCCTTCACAGCCAGGAGAAGGAGTGGCGGTAACGACGCAGTGCTCTGCCTTCACAGGCAGGAGAAGGAGCGGCGGTAACGACGCAGTCCTCGGCCTTCACAGCCAGGAGAGGGAGTGGCGGTAACGACGCAGTCCTCGGCCTTCACAGCCAGGAGGAGTCTCGGTACCGACGCAGTCCTCGGCCTTCACAGGCAGGAGAAGGAGCGGCGGTACCGACGTAGTGCTCGGCCTTCACAGCCAGGAGAAGGAGCGGCTGTACCGACGCAGTCCTCGGCCTTCACAGGCAGGAGAAGGAGCAGCGGTACCGACGTAGTGCTCGGCCTTTTCGACCAGAGGGAAAAGTGTTCTTCTGCAGACCGGAGCACATTAACTTTCCTTGGGCTTTGGTGCATTTTATATTTATTTGCAACTTTTCTTTGCTTCCAACATGTGCAGCGGAATAAGCCCTGCCTTTCGGGGGTGGAGCTTGTAACATCACACGCATGAACATTGGATCCTTATTATTTTTGCGGTGTTCGTTGCGAGTTGTTGACACATTTTGCACTGGTGCTATCGTGGAGGCCATGACTTTTTGGCAAGTGGCCCGCCTATCCTGTAGCGTCACGCATTTCAAAACGAGCGCTGTTTTTACAGCGGAGCAGCAAAGTAGAATGGTCTTTCCTCGGGGTGGGACGATGACGTGACACCTTATTCTATATTTCGGTGCACGGTATAAGCTAGGACACGTTGTAATTTGTTGTGTTGAGCTTCTGTCAACGTAGATTTGTTACATGTTCTGCCTCCATTGCCATGTTTAGTGATGATTGACTTGCCCAAGTGAATAAAGTAATTTTCTGTAGGGGCGAAGTCGCTTCTGTAAAAAGCACCTTTTCTAGGTGCGGGTTTCCTAATGCGTCAACAGTTATCTACATATTTCTGATCCTAGCTGAATGGTCACATGCAAAGGCTTGGTTTATTATTGAAAATATCCGTTTGTCATGCACTTCCGTTTTTTTCGAATGCAATCCGAATTTATAATCCATTCACGTGTACTTGAGAATTTTCTGAAGCCCTGCTAAAGGTCTATTTCCAGGATATTCCTCCACCTCGTACTAACTAAGCTTAACAAAATTCTGCAAAATTACATCAAAAGACAACGCACCACATTGGTGTACACTCAGTGTAACATTATTTTATATAATAACTATTTCTCAGTAGGCACTACAAACACCTGTGTTTTCACACTGTTTTTAATCAAATTATTTGTAAGTTATGATTTATAATTTATAGATAAAATATTATTGACATTTCAATGTAACAGAAAAAAAGTAACTTCAATGAACACAAGTATAAAATGCTTGTGGTATATGGCAAATGTTGGAAATAGCTGGACACTTCATATGTGGGGAGATTTTTTAAAGGTTTGATCCAAAAAGAATAAAGAAATCATGAATAGACTATAGTGATCGTGTTTTGTGTTTGGCATTGATATCACAATGGAGAGGAAACAAAAATTATCGCAGATACAGTCATTGTATAAACAAAAGTATAAGTGTGAGTGGAGAAAAGTATTACCATGGTTTGTACATTCTAAACAAAAACAATTACATTCATATCCACTTTTTTTTTTGTAATTTGCCAATTTTTTTTTATTCCAAGGATTTTACAGGATTTGACCCAATGATTCCAGGATTTTACAGTATTTTATGTACAACAACAAGGATTTCAGCCTCAGGGCTTGTGGCAGCCTTTCTTTACCGTGAATAGCCTATTGGCATGTTCATATATATTTATACACATGTGTGTAGGTAACTATGCATGTATGTGTGATATACAATTAATGACTATGTGCTTGTTGGTGTATCAGGTGGAGAATGAGTATGGCAGCTACTTTGCCTGCAACCACAACTACACAGCCTGGCTGCGAGACCTGTTTGAATCCTATGTTAGTGACAAAGCCGTCCTCTTCACTACAGATGGTGCCGGTGTAGGCTACCTCAAGTGCGGCAAGATCGAAGGAGTTTATGCTACTGTGGATTTTGGGACAGGTCTGAAGTGCTTCTCATTTACTGTATTATTATTTTGGGAACCATTCTTATTTTACAATCCATGGAAGTTCAGGATAATGATTTAACATGTCAGTAAACACATAACATAAATGTAGTTCATGTAAGCTGGATGATGATTGGCATTTGTAATTTAGTTAGACCTATCACATTTGTCTTTTGAGGATTTATATGCATATTTAAGTAAAGGTTACAAGTAGGCTGCTAGGCTACCAATAATATATATAAAAAGGCAGAAGGACAAACGATCACAGTCAAGACTTGTCAACAGGCACACACAAAGGACGACAACACTTTTTTTATGTGGTTGCGCGATTGCAACATTTTGTTGGCTAAGCCAGCTTCATCAGGCGCTGAGTTTTCGGGCACTGCAGTATGGCGGAAGAGCGCTGTTAGTGAACTGAACGACCAGCAGGCAAACTAGGGTATGGTAGGAAAATTGAAATTTTGCTTGAATAACTGTTGAGTATGAATTTGGAATCGTAATTATCTTATATCGATGCCCAGGAACTGGCTGGATTTCATTATAAATTGATTAACTAATTTACAGCGTCTGAGTTCTGAGCTATTGCTTGAAGGTGGTAGGGCTGACACAACTCTGGTACTGTAGCAGGAGTCGTAATCTTTGTTGTGTGACGCTGCATGTGCTGCAACTGGTATATCCTGTAGGTTATTGACGTGACCATCTATGGCTTGTTTGGTATCTGCTCTGTAGCCATTCATTCTCTGCCCTAGTGTGTTGGTAGTGAAGCCTGTGTTCTTTGCATTACAATGTTGGCACTGTAGCTGATAAATATTATTTTCTGTGGTACAGTTATAGTTGCATTGAATGGAGTATGTACACCTAGTGTGTCTGCTATTGAAAGAAGCTGATGGTTGGTGGATGGCACAGGTGTCATCCACTATTCCTTTGCTTGTCCTGGGCCCAGCATATTTGTACCTGCTGCAGACCAGAGTTTGAGTCTGGTTCACCACAACACAGTCGCAGAATCATACGCTGTCCGAGTGCATTCTGACTTTAAACACCACGCTTCATTCTCTCTAGTTTGAGATCCTGGTTTAGCTCGCATACTCTGTTTTGCATCTATGTTATGGGTAACCTCAACTACCATGTACAAATCATTATATTGTGAGATAAAATAATAATAATAATAATAATAATAAATTTTTAAGATATAATGAATTTATTTGAATTAATATTGAAATGTGGTCAATAAACCGACTGGGACTAGTAATGCAAGTGTGTCAAGATTTATAGCATTCAATTGCAACTATGCAAATTAATTTTACAAAATCTATCTTAAATATTTTTTCAATAATTTTTTTGCACAGTATAAAAGGGTTAATTTAAATATCACAAAATTTAGGTACGACTTCTAAGATTTTTTAAAATTTGAAGGTCAAAAACAAATTGTAATTTGAATAAAATTATACATGTTTAAATTAAGGAGTTTCGTATCTGTTGTCTTGATATCTTATCTTAAAGGGCAGGGTTATACACACCTAAAAGGAGATGACGACTCATTCTATAGCTGGAAAAGATGTCCGCCATTGCAGAATCTGTCCTCTCGTTCTGATCTACTCTACAGACGATGATAGATGCTGCACTAGATCATGGTGTCTCCAACCTACTAATGATTATCTGAAACTTTTCGTTTAATATGTTACACACATTTATTGCCTAAAATCGTTGTTAGTTCTGCCAGTTTTTTCTTCTTCAAAAATTCCATAATAGTATCACGATTTGTAAACACTGTTATAACATTCTTTTTTTTTTTTTAAGAAGCTTTTGCACAGCAAAATTAGGCTATAATAGATACACTAACCTTAAGGCTATGCCATTAACTTTCGAGTACTGAGTCCATTGTACCTTGCTTGAGGGTACCCTCGTTCCATTGGCTCAAGATTATCTATCTACATTACTAGGTTTATTTGGCAATCTAGGTTAGACCCTGCAGGTCCTGACAAATTTTACTCTATTTGTTTGTTCGCCAATTAAACAGTCATGTTCCAACCTGGGTGACTTTCTTTTACAGCTCACTTTCTTTTGGCACTTTTGGCCTACTATAAACATTATTTCATCCTGTGTCCACATACACTCTTCCAGGATTTGGCACAGGCTACATTTTCCTTGCTCCTGTCAGGGTTTTAATTACCCTCTGCATGCTGGACACTGGGGTGTGATGAAAACCACATCTTGTCAATCATCACCAGGGTGAAATGCTTAACAGCTGTCACAATCTTCAGCGGAATACTCTGCATGCTGGTGACAATCCCGCCCTACCTGACTACTCGCTGCAGGTTGCAGAAGTGGTCACACAAGATCACAACTTACAAATCTCCCTACGGAGAACCAGAACCGAAGTGCCAGCGGTAACCTCGCTCACTCCGCTATCCTGGGCTAAGAGACCCATGTTGTGTGGGCACTGCACAGTGAGGGAAGCCACTGTCCTCCAAGAGGCAATCCAGGAGTTAACTCAGCCCTCGTCTACTACAGTACGTCAGTAGAAGTCTATTGCGGATACAAGCGCAGCGTAATAATTAGGCTAAAAATCAAGTGAATTCCTCACTTTCAAGCAACCTTTTCCAAAATCTACTGGAGACATGATTCATTTATTCAATTTTATCCTCAAAATCAAGCAAATCAAGGTCAAAATCAAGCTAATTTTATCTAAATCTGCAATCTAAATCAAGCAAACTTATTTTTATAAAACACATTGAGCAGGATCCTTTTCCAGTCAAATTAGGCCAAATTCGCTCTAAATTTGCAAGATGAATCAATAAGTAAAAAAAATAAAAAAATTAGATGAAATTCTTAACAATTTGTTTGATATTTGGCCTTGAATTTTCTATATCTTGAGCTACAATATGAAAGATTTTACAGGAAAACAGAACTCTGCTAGATTTTGGCTTTAATTTGCTTGAATCTTATCTAATTTAGTGCGTTGCGCTTGTATCCGCAATAGACATCTACCAAATTTATTTTAAAAATTGTCGAAACAAAAGCAATTTTCCCCTTTTTGAAAAAATGATCAAATAAAATTGACACTATGAAAAAAATCTCATTCAGGTTTAACAAGACAATTTTTTATTCAATTGCATAACTTAACTATACATCTAAAAATTTGTATTAAACTATCGAAACAATTTGTTGTTTCTGTAAAATCGTTTACGTCATCCATTTGTTAATTTTTTAAAATTTTTATATCATTAGTAATTCTCTCTTTCAAATAATCATATGTGAAATTCCGTTGGCTAATTAGAACATAATTGCAAATTGTATTTTCTCCAACAGCTTTATGAAAATATACACTAATTTTTATATATGTTTTTTCTCTAACTACAGTTGTTTTTCTATAAACAGTACAATAACATATATTATATTATATACATGTGACTATCTATATTTTCATGTATTGTTTGATCTGTATCTATATATTCTAAAATTCCAGCAACATCTTTGGCTTTAAACCAAGGTTTATTATTCTCATCAGTAATCATAAAAACTCATTTACCATTGTAAATGTTTGTTATTAATTTCGTCTAGAATTGACTCCATTTTTGTATGTGAATATACATAGTCATATACATATATACAATAACATATATAACATATATAATAACAATAATATACAATGGTCTTTGCCCAGAAAATGAATAATAATTGATATCGCCTTCGAAGTTAACAGTTGGTTTATAATAAAATTCACTATTTCTACATATAGTATCTAGTTTTGTTTTTGAATTTCTAAAATGACTATAAGCAAGGAATATTTTGTTACAAAGACCATTTTCAATATCTAAGATTCCAATTTTCTTTTGGAAAAATTTCCTTTTTACTATTTTTAACATAAATATTTTTCACGTTACAATAGTCAAACATAGAAGCGTGGACATACTGTTCAGCACGACTTTTTCTATTAGTTTGAAAGACTACAATTACAAAATTTGGCATGTCAAATTGTAAATTATAAAACTGATCTTTTATATCAAAGTTAAAAACAGTTGTTCCAGCAGGGATTTCTTTTTCCAAAAATTGCCAATAATCAAAACTAATAGGTATTTTAGGATGTTTGTATATTTTTTCTTTAATTGCAATTGCTGTGTTAGATTCGTATTCAACAATAGGCCACATAATTTTTAATTTTTGAATAACTATTTTACCTGGCTCAGCATAGATGTTCTGAAACCGCACCATCTGGAGCATTTGTTTCATAAACAAATATACAATCATTATCAGATGAATTTCTAAAAAAAGTAATTTTATAACCGCCTTTCCAATAAATTTCATTGTGGTCATGAATAAAACCAAATAAATATCTTAGGGGATACATTATTTCATTTGTTTTATCACTATGAACAGATTTTACTCTATATTTATTTTCAACACCAGAAAATTCTAAGCAATTTTGTTCACTTGGAAATCTTAATAAAGCATTCGTTACTGTTGATGTTAATAACTGGATTATCAACAACTTCAATAATATTTCCATGTTTTGAAATTCTACTCTAGAAACCTGAAAAGGAAAAAAGTTTGAGCAAACCTTGACATTATCTAATTTTGCAAATTTTGCCTCATTTCCTTCTTCATCTCTTTTTATTAATCTATATTGCTTTTAAACATAAGCTTCATTTGGAAAAGAAAAACCATCTCCTATATGAATATCAAATTCAATTCTATTATTGTAAACATATAAATTCCCCCTTGTTTGATCAGTTAGGGGAAAAGTTTGTCTATCAAAGCAATCAATACTTTTATAACTCATTTAGAAGAAAAAAAAATGTATAAATGAAATATTCAAAGGATGTTTCTTGAGTTAAATAACTCGAGAGATATAAAAATTACAAAAATACATGAAGTGAAATATGAAAGAAATAAGACAAAAGATCTGCCATTAATTGACGAATTACGAAATATTGGTAAAAAATTTGAATGGGGTAAGGTGAAAATAAAAATTTAATGAATACATTAGTTCCCGTAGCAGTAAAAAATTTAGATTATCCACCAACACCACAAGAAATATAATTTGAAAGATAATTATTTTCAAAATCCCCTAATGTAGAAGAGCAAATGGGCATTGTACCCATAAAAAATTTGATGCAACCAGATTCTAATATAAATCTCGGAAAATAAATTTCTGAAAGACTTAACCTTATTGATGCAATGTATGGTTTACAAGGAGAGGGGCATAATGTTTTACATTGGAGATACAAAAGTAATGATAGATAATGATAAAATATCTGTTTATGATAAAGAATATAAATTAACACAAGGGCTCTCTAATTTGGTAACAAAAAACTACCAATCAGATCTTGAAGATAAATACACCAATAATGAGTATAAAAATGAGTATAAAAGTTATACTGGTATTGTTATAGCAACTGGTTTTGCATACCAAAAATATGATCGTGGTGGGAGAGTAAATTCAAATAGATGTTTGAAGTATGCAAATATAATTAAACCAATTTATTATAATTATTTAAGAAAATCAAATTCAAGATCAGCACCAAACACACCCCAAAGAATTACTTTTCCAAGAACTTCTAGATCTGGAGAAGGCATAAAAAAATACAACAATTTGCCAAAAGAATATGTTTGGATGGGCGATGTTAGAAATTTAATTGACAGATTGTTAGTTATTCATGGTGAAGAGAAGTCTGGTAATAACAATAATTTCAATGAAAAAGTTAGCATAATGAATATGTTGAACAATACATTTTCTGAATTTGTTATAAATAATCCTAAAGGAATTCCATATCTTATAAGAGTTTTAAATGCAATTCCACACTAATTTTGGAATTCTGAACATCATGGAAAAGGTATTATAAATTGGGCATAAAACAATTTAAATTTGCCTGAAATGCATTAGCCTGGCTATAATTATTGTGGCCCATTTACAAAATTAAACTAAAGACTAGAAAGAGGCGACAATGGCATAAATAAACTAGATGAGGTGTGTAAATATCCCAATATTACTTATAGAGGCCACAAAGATTTAGAATCTAGTCATGAATCTGATAAAATTTTACAAAAAGAAGCTTAGGAGATTATGTTATATAAAAATACTCTAATTGGAGAAAAAATTGCTCGTACTGCTGTTGCCTCAACAATGTTTACAAAAAAATTAGGTTGGGGTATTAAAATTTATTAAATTATTAATTTTTTTTACTTATAAATGAAGATAAACAGCTTAACTTTCGATATAATCATTGATCAATTAAGAGATTTGGGTATAAAATTTTTTTTAACAAAAGATCAACTTGAGAAAAATAAATAAAAAATTAAAGAAGGGAAAGGTTTCTTGCTAACTTTGCCACTTCCAATATTCAAAAAGATACTCAAAGAAAAAAACAGCAAATGGATTTCATCACGGAGGATTTTTGCCAATTTTATTTGCATCTTTATGTGCTCTCGAAGCTTTAGCTGGTGGAGCTGCTGCAATTTATAATTCTGTCGAACAAACTAGATAAAATAAAAAAAGAATTAAAAGAACAATAGAGACATAATTTGCCAATGGAAAATAAATCCAGAAGTGGCATAGCTGCAAAAAAAGAGGAAGACCAAAAAATTTGAATATATCCCCATTATCTAATATCGATATTGAAAAATATGTGAAAATTCTAAGTATTAAAGATTTCAGAAATGCTTATATGATTGATGAATTACCAAATAGAATGCTCAAAAATGAATGTGCTGTGATTAATTTTGACATTTCAACAAATCCTGGTACTCATTGGGTTTGCTATTTTAAAGAAAACAATGATGTTTACTATTTTGACTCATTTGGACGAAATATTTCAACTAATTTAACTAATTAGTTTAAAAAATAAGTGTTTATTACGATGATGATAGAATTCAGAATTTTGATTCAGTTATATGTGGACATCTATCTTTAATTGTATTACTTCTTTTTTTCGATTGGTTCTAAGTTTAATGATATAATTTTTTTGTTATTAAATAACAGATATATTTGGGAAACCATTAATCAAATTTTTAAATAAGTTTTCTTAAGACTAGTGCTTTTGCTTTAAAAACAGATGTAAATTTAAAATACAAAACTATTGCTTCTGACTATGCTTTTAAAAACTATGTAGATTCATCACAATGCAATTCAGGTGTTTCTGATTTACAAAGTAAACTAAGCACTTGCTTTGACTATACAAAATCTTGTTTTCTTTTTTAGGGCATAGAGTTGTTAATAATGATGATCCTAGAGATGATAAAGACACAGTCAATAAAAGATTTTTCAATAAAAAAATAGCTGATTATGCTTCAAAAGAAGATATACATTTACAATTCAGCAATACTAATGCTGATTATATAAAATGAATAAATAATGCAAAACAGACATTAAAAAATTGTAGATTCAAAATAAAAACCATTGTTTCTGATTATGTATTAAAACTAATGTAGATTCAAGATACAATACTATTGCTTCTGATTATTCCTTGACATCATATTTAGATTTGGTATGCCCTGCATTAAAAAAGGTTATAGATTCAAAATATGAATCCATTTGAATGCATTTAAAACACATGTAGAATCAAAATACAAGATCATTGTTTCTGCTTTACAAGATCAACTTAGTTAAGTTTTGTTTATACAACAGACTAAGTTTCTATTCAAAATCGTAGAATTAATTAAAGAAATAGCTGACTATGCATTTTAAAAAGACACAGAATCAATATACAATTGTATTGCTTCTGATTATGCTTTAACATCAGATTCAGATTCGGTGTGCACTGCATTAAAAAAGGATTCACTATACAACAATATAGAAATAGACGATAAATTACAAAATTTAAACCAATCAGTAGACATATGTAAGGAAGAAAAATCTCAAATATTTTATTTATGTGGAAAGTGGAATAAAAATAATAATGTTTATCGCATAGATGATTAAGTAAATTTATTTTATTTTTTGATGGATTGTACTGTTTATAAAATATTTACTAATCATTTACCTGATGATACTCTAACTGTTATTAAGGGAACTACAAAAATAGATTACAGTAACCCTTGTGATGTTAAGAGAGGTGAGTTTCTAACTGTTAAAATTTAAAAAAAAATTATCTAATTATTTGTTTATAGAATGTTGAATATTCCTATCGTAGTCTACAACATTCCATCAACAAATAATTAGATAATTTTTTTTTTAATTTTTAAATTTTAACAGCTAGAAGAAACTCACACACACACACCTCTCTCTCTCTCTCTCTCTCTCTCTCTCTCTCTCTCTCTCTCTCTCTCTCTCTCTCTCTATATATATATATATATATATATATATATATATATATATATATATATATATATATATATATATATATATATATATATATATATATATATATATATATATATATGGAGAAATATATTAAATGGAGAATACTTGGTCTTTGAAGTTCAAGACAGTCACCAAGAATAATAATATAAAAATGAAAATACTAAAAATGGATGTGATTAGTCCAGAAAAGTAAATGCTCAATATGTGATACCAATAAATTAACATATAAATAGTTTGCCTAATATAAGAGAAGGAATAATTAATCTGCATGGAAAAATTTTCCAAGAAGAAAAGTATTTCGTATGGAATTGATCATTTATGGCAAAATGATCTTGTTGAGATGGATACTAGAAATTTAAGAGGTATTTCACATATAAACGGTGGTTACAAGTATATAATGACAATTATTTTTATTTATTTTTTGTTTCTAAATATGCATTTTCTATACCAATTAAAGATAAAACAGGCAAAATCTAGCAACTGCTTTAGAATGTATATTGATAAAAAGAAAACCACTTAAGAGTCAAAGTGACAATGGCTTAGAATTTTATAATAAAATATTTGAAGAACTTATGCAGAAAAATAACACCAATCATTATTCTACATTCAGTATACTTAAAGCCAGTCCTGTGGAAAGATATAATCGTACAGTGAAAAAGAAAATGTGGAAAAAATTTGCTCTAAATGGCAATTACAAATTGGCAAATATATCAGATGATTTAGTTCAAAAATACAACAATACAAAACATAGAACCATTGGTATGAAACCAATTGAAGTCTATAAAAAAATGTATGACAACAAGATTTTGCGAATATGTTTACTAAACCGAAATATAAAGTTGGCAATAGTATCGATGTGAACAAAAACAAACGAATCTTTGAAAAGGGTTATACAGCTAATTGGACAACAGAATTATTTGTCATTTTTGAGGATTTAAATGATGATGTGCCATCTTACAAACTGAAAGATAACAATGGTGAAGAAATAAAGGCTAGTTTTTATGAATACAAAATTGTGAAAACTAATTATCATGATGAATATTCGGTTGAAAAAGTTTTAAAAACAAAAGGTAAAAAAAAAAGATGTAAAATGGTTAGGTTTTGATAATTCACACAACTCTTGGATTAATAAAACAGATGTTTTGTCAATTTAAATAGTGTTTCATTCATTGTAAGTAATGGATCGGCATTTTCCAGCCTATATAAATGTCTGTAAATTTATATTTAAACTTAGCTTCTTACTCAATTCGGCAAAGATTATTAATATCAATAATCAATTGTTGCAGAGTATAGTTATTTCTAACAATATTAAAATAGTTACAAAAAAACTCAATGAGGCCATTCAATGTTTCTTTCATTCTTTGATATAAATTTATAGAATTTGGAATATAATCAAATATCAATAACTGTTTACAATTTGGATGCTTATCTTCAATTTTATGCAATTGTCTTTGAACATATTTTCTTTAAGTTCTAATACCATAAAAATCATAATCTCAATAATCGTCAAACCATTTCAAAAGAACCAAAATTAGAATTAAATTTTTATTTTGTGTTTGTGGTTCAACATGACGAGACATTACTCTGATTTCCTCATTTATGCAAGCTATTACATCGAATACCATATGAACTGATTCTCTTACATTTTCATTTTGATCATCATGAATTCTATTTATATTTTCTAAATGATTAACTTTAATTTTGTTCATTTTATTTGTATGCTCTAATTAATTTAATTTTATATATTTTAATTTAATTACTTGTAATTTATATTCACCATATTTACGAATTGACTGTAAAAATTATTTAGTTACCCATCTAAATCGTTTAGCTTCTTCTTTTCTAGAAGACAGAATTAAAAAATAAAGCCCAGGTTCGTTGATATAAATAGTATTTTGTTCATTGTAATTTAGACCTATCTTGGAAATGGTTATTAAAATATCCAAGCTAGTTTTGTCTTCACTATCTATATTTTCATGTATTGTTTGATCTGTATCTATATATTCTAAAATTCCAGCAACATCTTTGGCTTTAAACCAAGGTTTATTATTCTCATCAGTAATCATAAAAACTCATTTACCATTGTAAATGTTTGTTATTAATTTCGTCTAGAATTGACTCCATTTTTGTATGTGAAACTATGTGCAAGTGAAATTGGCAAGATGTAATAAGCTTTTTTACTAGTATTCTTTTTTAATAAGGAAATGGAAAATTGATATAAACCAGATTAATTAATTGTACTCAATTCGATAAAGATTATTCATATCATTAATCAATTGTTGTGAATATAGTCATTTCTGGCAATTTTAAAATAGTTGCGGAACACTTAATGCAACCATTCAATGTTTCTCTCATTATTTGATATAAATTTATAGAATTTGGAATATAACAAAATCTCCATAATATTTCACAATTTGGATGGCTATCTTCACTTCTATGCAATTGTCTTTGAACACCTTTTCTTGGAGTTCTAATGACATAATAATTATATTCACAAAGATTAAATAATTTTAAAAGAACAAACGTTGGATTTAAATTCTGATCTTGTGTTTGTCGTACATGAGGGTTAATTTATCTGATTTCTGCATTTCTGCAGTTTATTACATCAAAGGCCATATCAACTTTCTCTCTTACATTTCCCACACATTCACCTTGAATTCTATTTATTTCTCTTAAATGATTAACATTAAATTCATTCATTTTATTTATATACTCTATTTTGTCTTGGTACAAATGCATTATATATTTTCGAATATTATATTCACCATGTGGTCTTATTGATGGTAAAACTTTTTTAGTTACCCATTTAGTAAATTTTTCAGCTATAGGAATATTGGATCTAAATATTAACTTATACAGCACCAATTCATTGATAAATATAGCATTGGGTTGCATATTTGAAGGCATCCCGTCTGAAGGGATGGCTTTAAGATCAGTAAATGTCATTTTGTCATCATTATCAACAATATAATATAATGCATTTCATGTTTTTTTTTTTGTATTCCAAAAGTCTAGTTACATCAGTTCCTCTAAACCAAGGGTTATTATCATCAACAGTTATAAAAACTTGTTTACCATTGTAAATAAGTTTGTTGTTGCTTATGTCTAGTTTTGACTCCACTATTATATGCGAAATTATGCACAAGTGAAATTGGGGAGCAGTAATAGGTGTTTTTTAATATATTATTTTTAATAAGGAAATTAAAAATTAAAGATAATAATCTTAAAACATATAGACCAGATTCATTGATAAATATATCATTTGGCTGTGTGTTTAAAGATGTCCCTTCAGCAGGGATGCCTTTAAGGTCTTCAAAATAAACAAATGTTTTTTTATTTCCCTTAAATCAACATTCTTAAAAATTGCAAAAGGTTTACAAGAAACTTAGAGCTGCACCAGTGACCTTTTTTGAAGGGTTTACAGATATTTCTATCATGCCAGGTACCCAATTTTTTTTAATTTTTCTGGCCTTATTTTAGCACCTGCAAAACTCCAATGGAGAAACCCAATCACCTCTCCACTCGGCTGGCCTGTTTTTTTTTAAGTGGAGAGGTAATTGGGTTTTTATTTTATTTTTAAATTTATTTATTTTTTTGTTTTATGGTACTCCTGATTCATACAGTGGGGCACCTTCCACTATATGAATCACTCTGCCCTATACATCTGATATACTATAGTATAGAATAGAGAGTATTTTTTTTTGGGTTGGAGATTAAGAAGTGCTATTTTTTTTTTTCATCAATACTCATATATTAAATATATGAGCAAGAGTAAGGTTTTTTTGTTTCAAATTCTGAATGATTTGGTGATAATCTAATAGTGCAAATATGGGTGCCTCATATTCACATTATTAAATGATCTACTCAGGCCAAGGATTGAACTTATGAATTTCGCTTTTGAAACCAAACACCTTTTCACTGAGCCACCATGACAAGATGGGCAACACAACTATTAAAAGTCTTCATGCGGCGAGTTATTCTTTCTCATGGCCGACCAGTGAAGTTTCGTCACGTGGTTAGTATGTAGATAGCAATACAATGGAGGTAAAGCTCCTTCCTGTTGTCGTGAGAGCTCACTGTAGCTCTGTTGAGGAAAACTGGCGCGGCATGAAAGTGAGATATCTAGACGCGTGTTAAAAACTGTTGGATCTGATTTCTATACTTTCCACCATTAATTTTTCTACTCACATCTAAAGTGATAAACCCATAGTCTTCATTCCAACAGTTTTTAACAAATCTCTTTGAATATCTCATACGACATGTTCCGCCAACAAAAAAGCACATTCATATTTTTCATATTTGTTTCATTTTGTCTGAATATACATAGGTAATTTGTATTGTCTATCACAAGTTGTTTGGGTACTCTGGAATAGTTTTGAGCCAAATAAAATACATCAATATTCGTATGTGTTCCCATAGTAAAGTACTCTCGAATAAAATCTTGATTCTCTAAAATGATATTGTCAAAAATAACTAAAGAATTATTTTCACACTGATCTAGTGGAATCATTTCGTCATTGCTATTTAAAAAATAAGCCATATTTCCATTGAACTTGTTCGATATTACATCAGTCATTTTGTAATTGAATATATTTTGGTTGATTTAAACTTTTTGAGCAAACATACAATTTATTAAAATTTAGCCTTCCTCTCATAAATAAAGTTGATAATTAAATTTGTCTTGCCACAATTACTGGGCCCGACAATAATAGCTCTCATATTGCTAGGGAAAAGTTTGTCGTTCTTTTGATTTTAGCATTTTGTTCGGAAATTAATACACCAGCACCCCAAACAACTTTTTTTCATTTAATATGACAATTTTCATAATAAATGGATAGTAGAGTATTCAAGTTAACACATAATGCTTCTGTACTAAATAAGAACCTTCATTGTGACATCACTCATAAAGATAAATCGTTTGCATTAGTAAGTCTTCATACAAAATTTTTGACTCCAAGTATAGACAATAATACTATAACGAAAATTGAAAAATTGAGTGCTGTTGTTGATAAGAATTAAGTTATCCCTATTCCTGGAGGCCAATACAATGTTGAATCTTTAAAAGTGGTTATAAATTCAATCAATCCAATTTCAACATGTAATATTGAATTGACAGCCGACAATGTGAAAAACAGAATATCCGTTAAATCTAAGTTTGATATTAAATTTGTTGATCGATTATCCGATATTCTTGGCTTTGAGAGAAATATGACTATTGAAAAAGACAACATTGTCGTAGGTACTAAATTAACAAATTTTAATCCAGTGAACACAATAAATGTTCATTGTAATTTGGCATGTGGAATGTTCATAAAGTATGACGAGTCTAATCATTTAGAAACTGACATAATTGCTAGTTTTCCACCAAAAACAATGTTCGGTTTTTAGAAATTGTATTATTTATGAGCCCACATACCCATTTTTTTAAAATAAAATTAACAATGAGCAGTTAAATTATATTGTTTTAGAAATTAAAGATGAAAATGGTAAACTGATTGATTTTGATGGTGCTGATATGGACATTGTTTTGGAAATTAAAGATGTTTTAAATATAATATAGAAATATATTGATAATAATCATAAAAAGAACTTTACTGAACTTAGAACCGTCCCTAAAATAGGGATGCTTTTAGACACACAGTCAAATGTTATAATAATATATTAGAAAATGAATTAAAATTAAATGTGATGATATCAATATGGTAAAGTATCTATTTTATAGTATAATCCTCTCGTTATCACAATGACTTAATGCGATTTTATTAACTTCGATTGTATACATTTTGTGTTACTCGTGCCTTATTAAATGCATTGTCCTATATTGTATTTACTCATCAAACACACATTTCTTATAATCATCAAATGTAATTCTGTGGTTAACTACAAATTTTTTCGCACCCTTTGCTCATTTGTTTTGTTTATCATCAATTTTATATGCATACATTTTTTTTCTTAAACCTACAAATTCTTTAATTATTTTGTTATTTCATTTTTTATTTTGCCTAAAACATTTATATTTATTTGCGGCATGTTATAAATGTTGCCCTTTGGATAATCACTTGTATCAAATTTATCTAACATCAACTTCATGTCTTCGTAAAAAATCTTGTGTTTTTATGTTGTGAAAGTACGAGTTGGTATCTTGAAAGCACAATTCAATTTTACCTCCATATCTGGTTTTCATTTCTTTATAATAGAAATTGTACATTAATTCTTTCGAGATGTCCAAAAATGACGTACCCACATAAATAGACTTATTAAATTTTACATTCTTGTTCACGTGAATGGCTGCAAAATTCTCATTAAATTTAGTACTTTTGAAATTCGGTTTTGCTAATAATTTCTTGCAAACTTTTTCACTTGAAACCAGCCTTATATCTACTCTGTTTCTTATACTTTCCAGTGTTATACCAAATACAGAATTATTCATCAGTTTATAAAAATCTTCTTCAAAGTTATTTTTAGCATTAGTTCTTATTAAAGCATTCAAATCTATATACTTATTTAATCAATTAGACTGATTAAAATGCAATATTCCATGTATTTTTGTAAGCTTTAATCCATTATTTAGACATTGTTTCAAATTACGATAGTCCATTACATATTTTTCTTTTTTGTGTAAAGTTGTTAACCATTAATATTCATTTTTTTTCCTGGAACTACCTTATTTTCTGGACAAAATGGAAGGTATTTATGTAAATTATGTAGCTCTTGTGGATGCATCCATGTTGTGAGTCATCCTATAAATCTAATATATATTCGGCCAAAAATCTAAATTAAATTCTCTATAATTATCTTATTCAAAACCTCCAAATGGTAAATGTTGTGACATTGCCCAACCATAAAGATTATTTACATTGAAATAAGCTAAATAATTAGACTCATGATTTGGAATAAAATCCTCTAAATATTTATTAGTTTTAACATATTGCTTAAACCATTGTGATGTTCCACCTCTAATTCCCTTTTTGGTCATTAAAATAATATAATAATTGTGTAATACATCTAATGGTTGTTTAGACATTTTTAACATCTCACCCCAAGATAAACTTGGTACTTTAAAATACCATGCAGGATCTCGACCATATGCATTGATAGATGTATCTCTAAAGTTTTCAAATATTCCTGTCAACAGTAGTACATCAATTTTTTTTATATAAATTGTGATAACCCCAAAGATTTTTCAAATTAAATTGGTTCCATACACATTTTACATGTTCATAATCATAATCACTTATATTAGATTAATTTAGTATTTGGAAAATTCACTTTTTGGTGGAAGTTCAGTTCCTTTAAATTTTTTAGAACTATCCATGTAATCATATGGGTAAACACCTTTTCTAGAAACTAAATCTATTTTGTCTTCTGGAAATTTTTTTTGTGTATGCTTAATTTGTTCCTTAGTTAAATTATATGATAATTTATCTAAACTACTTACAATAAATTTTAATGTGTCAATAAACCTAATTTTTAAACTTTTTTTTTTTCCTCCAAAAGTAATAAATTTTCCTTCATTGTTTGCAATTAAATCTATCTTTTTTTTCCATCATAACCTAAGTCTTTAATAAATAAATGAGCATCATAACCAGCTAAGTTATGAAAATAAATTGGAACAAAATTGGGTAATTTTAATTTTAGGTTACAATTGTTGCATGCTGGGTTAATGAATTTTCCAGTTCTATGATTGTGGCGGCGTTCTTTTTTATTTGGCTCCGCATATTCACAATCACATACAGTACATTTTCTAGATTTATTGTATGTTGTTTTTCTTCTTTTGTTAGTGGATGCATTGCTTCAATTTGTGAATATATTTCCCTAATTTCTTCTACTTCTTTTTTCATTGCTCCTATAAAAAAAAATTATTTGCAAATGCGCCTGCATGCACAACTGGAGGTTTATAATCACCATAACTAGTTACAATATAATAACAAAAACCAGAAGCGTTGTGTAACTGATATTTCATTGTGTATGATTCATCACTAATATTTAAATCAATTGTGTTTATTTGTGCATTGGTAAGCTTATATCTTTCTTTAAGTGTATCCTTATAAAGGTCATCATCAATATCATCATCTGTTAAAACTGGATATTTTTGGATCAATTTAAATTTTTTTATTTCTCTTGGATTTCATTTAGTTGTCGATATTTTCTTCAGAATTGATTCAAAATCTGCATATATGGCAAAAGGAACTTTCGTTGTATGTTTGTAATTTTTTTATTTTATTTGTTTGCCTTTTAAAGGTACTGACAATTTTACTGATTCATTTTTAGAACAGTCTTCTGTATGTTTATTTAATCTTTCTTGAGAGTAAAAAAATTGAAGACACGTATCACATATATAAATTTTACTTTCATGTTAATTTTTTTGGGCTGAAAGCAATTTAGATAAATCTTTTATCCAATAGTAATGCGAGTTTGTATCATTTTTGAAAAAAGGTAATTTATATGTTTTTCCTTTTTGTGTTTTGTAAGCTTTAATGGATCTATTGTAGACCTACCTTCAATAGAGGTTTTCACCTTTATAGGTAAATCAATTTGGTTTTCTATTTTTGGTATATCATCAATTTTAATGGGATATTCATATTTATCTAATACTTTATCAATATTAAGACCTACATTTTTATATTTAGATAGTCTTTGTGGATCCTTTTCTGCTAGAAACAATGTGGATTTTATTGCCCAAAGAAAACATTTTTGACCTTTGTTTTTCACATTTATGCATGCTTTTTTATTCTTTATTGCTTCTGGTAGTTCAATATAAGATGAACAATTCGATGGATTATACTTATTTATAGCTAATTGCATCTCAACTATGCTATGTAAAGCCCAATCTGAATTGCTTTTTTCAATGTTTTCTGTTTGTGCGAGTATTTCTTTTTTTGTTTCTTTGTAAATCTTTTTTATGTGTCCTTCGTTCAATAATGTAAATGTATGTGATTGAATATCGTCAAATAGTCGTATTTCACCAGTTTTCTGACTTCGAAAATGGGTGACAAATTTAATGTTATATTTCACCGCTTATAAGTTGATCACGTATTATTATTATTATTTTTTGGTTTTACTTAAGTTAAAGAATTCCTGGGCAACACTAAATTAAAATTTTTTTAAATATTGTATGTTGACAACCTACATTTAAAAGCTTTTTCGACTGCGTAAGTTTTATTGTTTTTTCCATTTCTGTTGTTTACATATACATTAGTAGAAAAGGGAAATATTTCTTTTAAATCCTTTTTGGCTTTTAAATATATTATTTCGCTTTTTGGAAAAGGTAAATTTGCAAAGTTTCTTTTCATTTTTCATTTTTAATTATTGGTGTAAGAGCTGTAATTAAATCAGCTTTTCTTAAATTATAACAATATTTAATTTTTTAATCTTTACTTATAACTCTCAACTCGCGCAATCTCAGAGCATTTATTAAGCTGAGCAAAGTAATTTATATATAATAAAATGCAATGAAATTTATGAGGTCGGCGAGTAATTTTCATGTAGAATTTCATTTAGAGTATCTATTTCTGTATTGTGTGATTTACTATTTTTGTGCTCTTCTCGAGAATGGTTATATACATATTTTCAGCATTCACATTGTTCTTTCTCTTTTTTGACTCATAATGGTGGCATATAGCATATTCATCTATTGTGTCTTTATGAGATGCAAAAGAATCAATAGGTTTATTCAAATTGTATACAGAGCATGTCTTGGTTAAATGATCGCCTTGTAAATTTTTATGTAATTTAGAATTTTTATTCTTTTTCAAGATTTGCTTTGCAAGCATATTTTCCACATTCGCATTGTACTTTCTCTTTATTTAACTCATAGAGACTTCTAGAATATTAATTGTAACATTTTTGCAGGTGTTATCTTTTGTGTGTTTATGTGACGCAAAACAACTTATTTACAATGCTTACATATTCTATTATTTTCCATTTATCAAGAGAGTGGCAATTCCATTTTTATTTATAAGGCAAGAATTTATTAGGATAAAGAGAAAAATAAACAATAGTCCATGTCAATCCTAGGACTGCCTAGCAGCCTTCGAGTCGATCCTAGGTCTGCCTAATACCATCCAAGTCGAGCCTAGGACTGCCAAGCAACCTCCAAGTCGTGATTAGGACTACCGAGCCTCCTCCAAGTGGTTTTTTTTTCACATGTTGCTCACCTGATTTGATGTTTCTTATTGTTAAATTTAGAGCTTTCAAGCTCAACGCCATAGGCAATGAATTAATCGCAAAAGACCTTTCAAAAACAGAGTAATTTGATAGCTCCTTTATCCTGCTGACCAGAATGAGTGGATGTACACACAAATGTCAAAACAACTATTTAGTTTTTGTTTTATCTAATTTACAAAAGTTTTACAGTTTAAGAAAAATGCTGCTACCATACAGCCAGGTTAGACACACCTATTTCATTGTGATTAGCTTTTCTGTAAAAGTAAATCAAATATATCATATTATTCATATAATAGCATATCTTCTGAAGGGTTTGTCATAATGACTTGAGTGCATCTAAAATTCAAATCAAGGTTCATATTTCCAGCATAATTGTTTTGTAGGCAACAAGTTCTATGAAAAAGACAGTTTGTCCTTATTCGCTATGGAGCATTTTATGATAAAAGGACTGTTGATCTTGGTGTGGATATAAGAATGGAAGCAGTGCAAAATAACATACAGAAACTTGATTTTACAAAGAAAACAATATTAGTAACTGGCTGTCTCAATTTTTCCAATCCATAGATTTTTAAAGCGATAATTGTTCTCAGTGCATGACACCAAGTTCTACAAATTTTTTAAAAACTTTTATTTGCTCTAGATTTTCACCCATTTCTCAAAGTTCATATTTATCGTCGATGTTTACTAAGAGCGATAATTGTAAGTTTTGTAAATTTGAATGAATTTAGTAAACTAATTCGACAATTTCATCAGATGCTTTATCTAATTTATAGGCAGGTGTATTTGAAACATCACCACCTTATAAATGTTAGTCAGTCTGCAAGGGAAGACAGGCGATGTCATGTTTATCTATAAAGGAATAAATTTGTTAAAAAGAATTAAAAAACTTAACTAATGCTTAAAATTCATTTTTATAACAAATAATTCAATGATCGGCATACCGACCACTGAAATTACAAAAAGAATAAAAAAAATTTAACTGATTCTTAAATGCTTTTTTATATATAAAATCAGTAGACGTCTTTTGCGGATACAAGTGCAGCGCAGTAATTAGGCTAAAAATCAAGTAAATTTCTCACTTTCAACCAACCATTTTTGAAATCTATTGGAAACATAATTCGTTTATTCAATTTTATCCTCAAAATCAAGCAAATCAAGGCCAAAATCAAGTTAATTTAATCCAAATCTTCAATCTAAATCAAGCAAACTTATTTTTATAGAACACATTGAGCAGGATCCTTTTCCAGTCAAAATAGGCCAAATTTGCTCTAAATTTGCAAACCAAATCAATAAGTAAAAAAAAATCACAAAATTAGATTAAATTCTTAAGAGAACTCTAGATCATGGATAAATTTTCCATTTTTCATATCTTTTAAGCCTCTATTGTTAAAAAAAACTTCCTTCTCGTTTATTAGTTTCAAACTTCTTTTTATCCAATATCTAAACATTGCGCTCCGGTAATGAAATTTTAAACTTACCATCTAGAATACAATTAATTTTTTTTTACCAAAATTAGATTTATAAATTACAAAATCTGTGGCAGTAAACCATTAATTTTTTTCTAGATCTTGTAGTTAGTGAATTCAAAGGAATTGTTTAACTTCTTGAGCAGAGATTCCATTTATTATTTATAAAGAGAAAAATGTATTAAGAAGAATAAACAAAATTGGTGCTGAAATTTTATCAAAATATGATGATTTAGCTTAAATTTGACAGGAAAAAGACCCTGCTCAAGGAGCCCGAGAGGTGTTGAAATTTGTTTGATTTTGGCCTTAAATTTTCTGTATTTTGAGTTACAATTTGAAATATTTTAAAGGAAAACAGAAATTTGTTAGATTTTGGCTTTAATTTATTTGAATTTTATCTAATTTAGTGCGTTGCACTTGTATCTGGAATAGACATCTACTTATGTACTTCTTGTTCAACCCAACTTTTCCAGCCCCCATTGGACCCCCACTATAGCCTTGTTCTGTCACTCTTTCTACTTCCCGTGTGCCGCGCCATTAGTCTGAGCAGCAGCAGGCCTTAGCTTTGGTTAGGGAGACAGTGGAGTCCGAACAGGGACCCAATCCAACCTGCAGGAAGATGCAGCACAACAGAGAAACTTCACATCTAACCAATGTTTTCTCTCTATATATATATATATATATATATATATATATATATATATATATATATATATATATATATATATATATATATATATATATATATATATATATATATATATCTCTCTGGGGTGTTAGGTGCATGTTCATTAGATTCAATGGCAGTGTAGTAGTGCAGGGGTGAAAATAGTTAGTGCGGCCTGCCCAGGAAGGAAACTACTCTCCCTGGCTCTGGTACAATGTCTTAAACACATGCTGAAATCCATATCAGACAATTGGCATCTCTAGCAACATAAACTGATGAGATGAATGCCTCTTGACTGATGGTTCTCAAGCCTGTAGTGACTCAATGAGTGCGTCCCTGCTGCTCCTGAGGGACAGTTTAGTGAGCAATGTTATTGCTTGCAAGCTCAATTTTCTCTTGGATTTACTGTGTTGCCCTATGGCACCAAGATGAGTAGCATACCCTGCTCGGAGTTTTGAGTCCCATGTTGCGAACTGGAGTGTTGGTTCTCCTCAAGCCTATTGTTATGGTCACTTATGGAGACAACGTGATTACAAGCGAGAAGCAAGCTCAAAACAGCTTGTTATAATCTACTCTACTTGAAAGGGCTGATCAAGTAAGCAAAAGATTTAATAAATCAGAATCTGTCCCTTTTTGACACAATAATCTCTATTAAATTAATTTCTATAATGCTTTCACTTAACATTAGTATTCCTAAATACACTTTTATTACTTATTTAAATATTCAATCTATAACATTTATCAGACTCTGTCAAGCAATTAAAGCAATAAAAAGCTCTGCACTTATTGAACCCCAACAAACACCCTGATGATCTCACACTTACCACTGATGTGTTTCTGTACGTCAGGAGGTCTCGCAAGACGCCGCTGGTTGCAGCTGCCTGTTGGAAATGAACTCCAGTGGCATGGCAGGCGGCAGTTATGTAGAAGATGCTCGCCCCACTGTCGCCCATGTGTTATATATGAGGTGCTGTACTCAATTCTCGGTGCAACAGTTCTGTTTACCCACATCTCTCAAAACATGCTGCTGAGACCCTCTTTGGATAGCTCCACCTCTCTGGATAGCTCAACCACTCTTGACTATCTCCATCGCTCATAACAATACCCTCTCGCTCGAAATATGTGGCTGTCCTCAGCCTACATAATTGGGGAAGTGTTTTTACCATGTCGGCCTATGGTAGGCCTAACATGACATGCCCACTTGATTCGAGGGACTTAGTGTATTGCCTTGTAGGGCCTCACTCAGTCAATATACACATTCAGATGAACCTCATCTTATTTTTATTTGTACAGTGTAACATAGGGATCTGGCCCACTCCATTAACACCACATCTCAGCTTACAAAGTGTGTAACTGTGCTTAATGAACTTAATTTGAACTTTATTATTTTATTAACATGCACTGGATAGGACAGCCACATAGCTGTCAACTAGCTACTGCCCTAAGGTACCATCTGAATGTGCTCACCCATGTTTTAGATGAGTTGGCAACCTAAGAATTTCTAACATTGTTTCTGAAATTGATCACCATGCATCAAAGTTTCTTTTAAATCTGGCATACTCTACCCCTCGCCAGCAACAAAGCCACATTAAGTTGTTGCCATCTCTAGGAGGTGGCTAGAAGCAGGGTTGTCCTCGCATGCAGGTGGTATTGGCTGCATGAGGTAAAGGGTAGCTTCTCAGGCATGGTCGACTGGTCTCCCTTCTCATGGGGTTTTGTTAGACAGAGAATTCATAATTATCTTCCTTGAGGTGGATTCCACTCTCCATGAATCCACCTTATCTATGGAGATGGAATGCTGGCCTAGGTGGCTGCCATTCATAATTTGTATCACTTCTGGGGGGCACGTGACACGTATGGGATGATACAGAGATGCAGCAAAAAATTTTGTGTAACTACACTTCACTGGTCAAACTTATTTTTTTAAAGAGTTTTCACTGTAAAAGAAGCTCATACTATGGTTTTAGATACACTTAAAATAAGCAATTTCGTCGATATTTCGAGAAAACTGGAATTATTACAGGATTTTGCAAATGAACATGTCACATTATTTTGTGGTTCGTGAACAATTATAGGCCCTAGCAATGATATTTTCTGTGAGTAATAGTAGTGGCAGTCTGGGCTCATTGAGAATGTACACTACAGTGATGCTGTTGGTGCAGCAGCTAGACTGATCGCCTCTCACAAAGGTGAACCAGGTTAAATTTGGCACAAACAGAGTGACACTCGAACTTTCACATGTGGGAATCACGTCAGATGATTCTTCTGGTTGGCGGACTGTCCAGTTATCTCTCGTTTCCCCTGCCCTAGCATTCTGGTGTTGCTCTGTACTCACCTCGCTTCACGCTCATTGGCTCTCAAGGCCTCCTTGTTTCAAGCCAGCCAAATCTTTCCACTCTACATACTCCACTACCCAACATGAAAACATCTCGCTTTTTTTTAAATTGTTGGTCCACCAATTAAATTCACCAATTGCACATATTTCATACCCATTCCCTGCAATACATATAAACAGGACAGCATGTTTATCCCTTTACTTATACATTAGTTTCTGAAACATCCCCATAGCAAAATTTTCCAGTCAATTATTTTTTCAACCAAAATTTGTTTGTTATGCAAATTATGTACATGTTATATTACACTTTGGTTCACAGGGAGAGACATATGATCCCTCTAACCACATTTGAATATGAGTATATTCCAACCATCATGTAGCTATGTTACTGGATTTCTTGTCAACCAAGCTGTGCTACAATACAGATTATGCAGCAAAACTGCAGAAAAATACTGTAAATTCTGTTATGTGTGTTGCAAACTCTACCAATAAACTATGAATAAATGTTTCCTTGTACTTAAAACATGATGCTGGATCTATCCACCAATCAACACCAAGCATCTTATGTGCCATACACTCGTAAAACCAGGGGCTGGTGGCATAGTGGTTAGACTACTATCCTCCCATCAATACGAATTGGGTTCGATTCCCGGCGGGGTCGCCCCTGGATTTTCTCATGTTGGAATCATGCTGAATGATGCCACTGATGGGCAGGTTTTCTCGGGGATCTCCCATTTCCTCCGCTCTTTCATTGTGGCTGCTTCATATTCACCTCACTTTGTCCTCAACGTCCCTCAAGACCTCGATATTAAGGGCTGCCGAAATCTCGTCACTCACTCACTCATTGTCAAAACCAACTGGAAGTCATACAAAGATGGCACACACAATCAGACAGGAACACACAATCAAGCACAATGCACATTTGAGAGAAAAATGCAACCAACCAGCAAATGAGTACACTTACAAAAAAACCATTGACACAAATTTTCACTTCTGCATTCAGTAAGTCATTTGCATTCGCACACAATGTGTTCTTGAAAAAGTATGTGAAAGTTGAACATGTGAAAACATATATGTGAAAGTTGAACATGTGGAATTGTTGGACAGACGGCCTGGACTCATCTGTTCCATTGAGGAGCTCACCACACAAATCTCTGTGCAGGGTCTAACATAACAAAGGCATTCAATGCTATGCGGGTGTACGAGCCAAGTGGACCGCTGGTCAACTCAGAGTACTATTCCGGCTGGCTGACGCACTGGGGGGAACCATTCCAGATGGTGCAGTCCAGAGTAGTCACCCGCACCCTCCGCAACATCCTGGACACCAATGCGTCTGTCAACATATACATGTTCCATGGCGGCTCCAACTTTGGTTTCATGGCAGGTATGCTTCTCCCAACTGTAGGACTCCTCACTCGCCATGATTGCAGAGGTTCAAGCAGCAAGGAGCGTGAACTGGCTCATGTTTATAACAGTAGAGTTTTGTGTATTGTGCTTCGCACAGTTTCAGTATTTACTCTGGAATAGCTCCCATTCCTGTATACCATATTTACTGAGTTCTAAGTTGTTCAGTTTTATCCAAAAATATTTTGAAAAAAACAGTGCAGCATAGATTCAAGTACCATTATTTTTTGAGGGTGATAAAAATTATTAATGCAACTGTACTATTTCTTCAAATAGTTATTCTTAGTTTTTCTGGCCGTGACATTCATAGTAGTATGTATCTTAGTAAAATAAAATATTAGTTTTCCAATTTTAAAAAAGTTAGATAAATTTCAAACATTTCAGTGTATGTCCTGGATAATATTCTTTAAGCAAGGTTTGTGTACCAAGTGAAATAAGTCTTGAAGTTACTTGTTATACAGTTGGAATTACATGCAGGACATGAAATACCTTTGGTAAGGGTCCCACTTTTATGGTAAATAAAATGAGCTGGTTTCATCAATAAAATGTCACCATTTTGTAAAAAAAAATCATTTTGTCTAATATATTTTATAACAAAAAAATGCATGCATTATTATTGGAATATGAATATTTAGTTTTTGTAACAATTTCACTCAAACAAGATGGAATTTGTTATTCATTTTTTAAATGAGTGCATTTTTAAGTGGAATGCATTCACAAATATTTAACAATAAGAATGAAAGGTCGACCTTACGAGAGCACACGTGTCACGTAACACACATTGTCACGCTACAGTAATTTTTGTGCCATAAATCTTGTATTGAGACATTTAAAAGTGTCCAAGAACATTCATTAGCATTTGAGTTTTACAAGATATTTACAAGATCTCCCACATACAGCTTCTGTTCATTAGTATATAACAATATTTTAATTAAATCCCATTCAGTTCAATATTACCTCAACACAAATCCACAAGGTAACTACAAAATACAAGAAAATATTTTATTATTGATAAAATTAAAATACTCCTTACATATTAAAAATGTTTTTACAAAGAAATGGCAGAAACCTATTATATTTTTTCCTTGGCAATACGAAAATTACACAAATTTGCTACCAGTGCAGTTATCTTTTTATTATGTCCTCCACTACCTCTAAATCTCTGTGCATGCAGCACAGCAGTGTCTTTTCCTACCCAGTTAATGTTTTCATCGCAGTTTTGCACTTTGGTCAGTTTATCAAACAAAAAAGAAACCTCCACTTTTGATTTCCCGGGCACGATCTAAAACAGCAACCATTTTTGGCATTTTGAACCGGATTTGCGATGTAAACGGCTTACTACAATCACCACCCTTGCTCAATAGTTGCAAAAGCAGTATTTGCTAGTTTTCAAGAACCTAACTACAAAGCACAGAAGCTGCAGTTATCGGTTCTGATTGTAAACCACTGATATTCTAAGAACTGACAGTACCATTTCAGGGCCCAAACAATGGCTAAACGTTCCCGCTTGTTTACATCGTACATCAATTATACACCGCTCGCTGTCTTTGCCTAGTTGAAATAGCACTGCTCTGAGCACTTGCTGACTTGTGTCAATTTGCAAATACAGGTGCCTTGTGGGATCTATATGTGAGAGTGATAGGCACTGATGAGACTGCTTTTTAATTACACTGAAAGCTTTCACGGCCGCATGCGTCCACTTATATTTCATTTGTGTTGACAACAGCATTGTTAGTGGTGCGGTGATAATGGCAAACCCTTGAATATATTGGTGAAGCCAATTCAGGAGGCTGAAAAATTAACATAATTGTTTACATGTTTTTGGCAGTTCCCACTCGTCAATAATGCATAAATATTCTGCACTAGGGTGGTTTCTGGTTTCATTGACAATGTAACCTAGGAACGTCAATTCTGTTTTGCAAATATGGCACTTGCGGTTTGTACATGTGAGGCCTCTATATGCTTTACATTCACTGAACCCCACTCAGGACCATGCATTCAGCAGCGGGTGCAGAAGCCTCCAACCAAAGAAAATCTCAGCCGGAGCATGTTCAGTAGCTCCACTGATTACGCTGTTAATACACAAACCCATCTGAAACAACACTTCGTCCCACTTCCTTGGGTTCCTGACTGAAAAATCCTTAATGCTAACTTTAGATTTCTGTTATACCTTTCGACAATCATTTGCTTGGGGGTGATATGGCACAGTGAATATCAAATTTACCTCCAGCAGAACATTATCTCCTTTACCTCCCCAGATCTGAAATAGGCCGCATCATCGCATACCATATTTGCTGGAGAGCCAAACACAGCAAAAAGCCTAGTCTCCAGAACCTTACAGATTTAAATGCTTTTCACAGTCTGGAGGGGGGAAAAAAAAACGAATTTTGGAAACTATCCACTCCTACCAATTAACACACAAACCCTTTTGTGCTCCTAGGCGTGGGTCCCACCACATCAAGGTAAACCCGTACCCATGGGAACTTAACAACCTCACCACAATACTTCCCAACAGCCTTACAATTCCGTGCTTTTGCCAACTGACACTCCATACATGCACAAACCCGTCCTTCGATGTCAGATATCATATTTGGCCAAACAAATAACTCCTGAATCCTCCGAACAGTACGGTCGCATCCCTGGTGTCCATCCATCATGGAAGAATGATAATAGTTAAACAATATTCGCCTAAGTTCTACTGGAACGAAAACCACAATCTTTCTTTTCTTTGCCTTAAAAAAAAAAAAAAAAAAACAGTATTCACTATTGCCATTTCCTACCTCCCCTAAAATACGCTGCACTCCTGATCGGCCTGTTGATATTCAACCAGATCTTCAAATAATTTGGGGAAAAGCTCCAACACATTCACCATTCCTACCTCTTTATTTTCTTCGTCCTGTATTTCACCAACATCCCTCAATTTTTTCTTCTCCTGTATTTCCACAACCTCACACAACTGTTTCTCCTCCTGGATTTCCACATCACACCTCAAATCACCCTCCCTGTCCTTCTCACTTACCTCGTCTTTCACAACAACCCTATCCTCCTGTATTTTTTTCTTCATAATCCTCTGGAGAAAGCATTCTAAACAGGCAGTCAGCCACTACATTTTCATTCTCTTTCACATGATGTATGTTAAACTTAAAATGAGTAATTCTTGCCAGCCACTGATCTAATCGCCTCAGGTGCTTGTCTGATTTTAACAGCCACATCAGCGCCTGATTATCTGTGTATAAATCAAATGTCTGAGTCACAATATAATCGGAGAACTTCTCCATACCATGCAGGCAAGCAAGGCATTCCTTCTCATACATGGTACACTTCATCTCGGCATGAATCAACAATTGGCTCATGAACGCTACTGGCCCTAACTGCCTTTTAATCACCTGATTTAGCACTGCTCATACAGACAGGGCAGGGTGGGCTCCCGCATCAATATGCAAAGCAAATATCCAGCAAAATTAACACTGGCGGGAATACTAACCTTTCCTATAGAGTATTAGATACTCTCTTCTGCTTCGATCCCCCACAAACTCTATCCCCTTCCTTTTAAAATTATTTAGGGGCCCAGCAATGGTAGCAAAATCTGGGAAAAGCATGGCACATAAGCCTACCATGCCCAGAAACCATCTAACCCCTTTCAAATTTTTAGGTTCAGGAAAAACCACAATAGGTTTTCCTTTCTCGAGGTCAGTCCTTAATCTCCCCTCTGAAATCGCGAAACCCTAGTAACGAACATGACTCTCAGCCCAGGAGATCTTGTCTGGGTTGACAGTCTAACCAGGTTTCCTTAAAGCCTCCAACACTACCCTAAGATGCTGAAGATGTTCTTGGAAAGACTGGCTGAAGATGCACACAACATCTGTATACAAGAACACAAATTCATAAAGATATTCCCCCAAAATATTAAATTATATGCTTATCATTGCTTGTGGCCAACAATTTGCTCCCGTTGGCAAACGTGTCCACTGGTAAAGATCCCAACGGGTAACAAAAGCCAGTGGTTCCCTGGAATCCCTGTTTAATTTGCACTGTAAAAATGCTTGATTAAAATAAAAAATGGTGTTGGAATACTGCATCTATAAGTGGAATAGGATATAGGTTCAGAAAGATCTTTTTATTAATTTTTCGGTAGTCACATACCATCTTGAATTTCCCTAGGGTTCTTCTCAGAACTAAAAAACCTGGAGAAGCATACATACTAGTGGAATTTGCTACGATTCCTGTGTCCTTTAATTTCTTTATATGTTTCTTTAACACTTTGGCCTTTGATAGAGACACCCAGTAGGGCAAAGAAGACACAGGGTTATTATCCATTAGCTTAAGTTTTAAAGGGTATAAATGACAGTGACTCAATTCATAAGAGATAACATCGCTGAACTCTTGTCTTAATAGCTCAATTTTCCTTTTATTCCTTTCATCCAAATGTTGAACTACATGAGTATGCCAAACCACCAGTTTACCCTCAAGCGCAACTCCTCCATTAGGGAGATAAGGAAATTTCAGACTCCTTCGTCTAAAATCAATAGAAGCTTGGGTCTTCCCCAAAAAATTTACTCCCGAAATAACATCTCGTGATACCCCGGGATTACATGAAATAACATCTCGTGATACCCCGGGATTACATTAAATAACATCTCGTGATACCCCGGGATTACATGAAATCTTGTTTTCCAAGCGAATCGATCTATCATAATCTTTACTATCACTACTCATTCTGAACGAATGCACCCTCCATCCACTATGGATAAAAACCCTATTCTCTCCTGCCTCCTCTTCAAAAATCCTCCTGTGATTTTCGACTCTTAACTTCTCATAACAATCCTTACTTATAATAGAGGTGGATGCTCCCAAATCAACCAACGCATTTACATATATTTTATCAAACAACACTAATACATATATTAAACCCTATTTCCTTTTCTTTGGAAGTAATTTGCACAGTGAATCCCTTCAGGTTTAATGAAACGGGGGCACACCCTCTGAATATGTGACGTTTCTCTGAATACAAATAACATTTTACCCTATCAACACTCTCGTTCTCAGGACAATCCCTTATGACATGCCCCTCCTTCCTACACCTAAAACACCTTACCACCAGCCTCTTTGGGCTTTCCCTCGCCATATGACCCTCTTCCTTACAAATAAAGCAGGTTATTGTCCTCCTCAGTGAACAATCCCTAACCACATGATCTTCTTTCTTGCATATAAAACAAGTAATTTGTTTCTACTTTTGGGGACTATCTTTCAACCTACGTCCCTTCTTACAGTTGCTAAACCCAACCACTTGGTTCCCTTTATCCTTTCTGCTTTCAATCTGGGTGTTTGACTGGCTAGGACCTATGCCTCCCTGCACCACTCGCATGTCATCTAATCCATCCACTATGATCATAGAATGTATCTCCCTTTTTCTTTTTGTGGAAGCTATTCTCAGACTTATGATTATCCTTTCCACAATAATCACACTCCTCTCCAGTGTGCTTGGTTTCTCCAATATTAATTGCAACCTGACTAACTAATTTCAGAAAGTCGGAGAGAGAGTGTGACCTTTTACAAAACATAAAAATCTACTATAACAGGGTGTTAAATGGTGAAACATAATCACAGCTAGATAACCTTCATCACAAGGACATGCAAGAACATCCATAAGTTGTATGGTTCCAAGCACAAATTCTCTCATGGTCTCCCCTGGCTTCTGCTCTCCAGACAAAATCTCAAACTTCTTCTGACTCAATCGCACTGGTGAAGCTGCTTGCGAAAGTACCACCTCATTAAGAAGTGCCAATTTTCAGTTTTCATCGGAAGGCTGACTCAATACCTCCTGTATCCCTTGGGGTACTCTAAACAAACAGGCTGTATAAATCGCCCTTCATGAGCAGATATTTAAGGCAATCACTTTTTCCGTTATCTCCCAAAAATTTTACTACTTCAGAAACACTCAACTTTCTTAAACAGGGCAATCAGTTTTTAAAATCAGAGGGAAAATGCCTAAGAAGTTTAAAAATTGTCACAGATTCACCCACTACTGCCTCTGCTGAACCTTGGGGCTCCGAATCCTCTCCCCCTCGCACCAGGCTTCGTGCCAATTTTCGCAGCTTATCAATGGAGTCCGACTCACCAAACACAACCCCAGCATCAGACAGAAGGCCCTAGAAGCTCTCTTTGGTTGGCCTCTGCACCTACACTGTCCAGTACCCTGTAGACGAGTTTGACATAATAATAAACACTATTCCAATAATCACACACCTCAAACCTCCTCTTTCACATCCCAGCACGGACAAACAATTGCACTGTACTGAAAAATACAAGCAGAATAGCGCAGAAATTGTAAAGTGGCTTTCCTCAACCTGACCACAATTGTTCCACCCCTCCTGACTCCCTAATTCTTAACTAATGGGATCAGTATACAAGGGTGGAAATAACACAGTGTCCTTTCCGTAAACTTGGGAAAATGACTTTTGTTAATTCAGAGATGCAATATTACTCGGTCCAGGATAGAGAAACCAATTAGGTGCAACCATAAAATAAGACTATTCTTTTCTTGACCTTTAATTTTAATGACATTCACATTTTACAAAACTTTCATTTAGATCCATTTATGAAAAATTCCAAAATGTTAACCATTTTATCCCCAAACTCCCTTCAGTACTTAAAACTACTTTTAAATATTACAATAATAACATTTATTACAAACTCTTTGCTCACAATTCTTCCAAAACATACACTATAATTTATAAGAAATACCACAGTACCTTTTTATTATTTACTGACATCTAAAATGTCTAGACAATTTTTCTCCTTTTAACCCAGGCTTATCTACAGTTGCCTATTAAGAAAACCCTCAAAACACATATATCAATACCCTTCTTTTAAAAAGGGAAACAAATATACAGTAAAATCCCTTTTAAATTATACACCCTTCTGGTACCAGATATAATTTGGCGACGAGACCTACTAAACAACATTAAAATCACCTTTATTTTACACAACCAGGTGCAATAACAAAAATAACCCTCAATTCCAGGCTTAACAGACATGCCCACTTCGCAAGGAACAATAACCCCAAAGAGCGAGAAAAATGGTCTCAAGGTAAGCGGTTACTTTTTTTTCTCTGCTTCTACACTCTTGATAAAATGCCACTTTTATCTCCCGCTCTCCTTCTACACTCTTGAAAATGGACGCCTCCAACTCCCCACATGTCCATCATGAAACACCATATTCAAGACCACATTCTTAAGGGTATTCTCCTTGCACATCTCCACCTTGTGGTGGAGGTAGTGGACAGACCTTGTCACTCACTGTTTCTCCACCACACATCAATCCCTCTTCAAAAGTGTCTTTTGAATATATTTACCATACTCCCACAAAACAATCTCCTTTTCTCAAAATATTATCGGCCCTCACACACCACTTTCCAACAGCCCCTAAACTCCCGGCCCCAGTCTTCCTCGAGCCAATGTTCAACTCCTCCTTCTTTGGTCAACCATGGGCATCTATTCACAATTAACATCAGCTGAACAAGAAAAAAACTAGTCCCGGTCTCGCCGAAAAACCCCGGTTATCAAGTTTTCCCCAACAGTCCATTCGAATCTACAACTTGCTGAAAATATCTCTTGCTCCCACTGCTACAACTCCTGCGAGTTATCACAAAACCCTGGCAAAAATAATCAAAGTGCAGTCTCCAATCACAACTGTTCACTGCCCCATACATAAGCTATCTCTTAGGCCATCACCAAACTCTTACCGAGTCCCTGAGTCCGTATTCAACACACTCAGAAGGTCCTTCGCGAAAATATTCTAAGTCTCTCTTCAGTACACTTGCGAAATATTCTAAGTCCCTCAATAACTCCTTCGCAAAATAAATCCTATTCTACACTGCATGATTTTTCTGAGTCCTCGAGTGCTGACCATTTTAAAGTCCAACTAGCAGCATACTTATCTTGGCCTCAGGTCGACTCTCGAAGTTCTAACTGCGGGCGGATCCGCTCACCCTTGGTTCCTGCTCACTGGCAGGAACGTGTCTCCCTGAGCACAGTGCGACCCCCCAATATACACCTGGGTCTGGCTCCTACTTCGGGGCACCCCCACCTTGAGACCATGCCTTGCTATGCCTCTTTAAGGATCTGGCGCACTCTTTATCGGCTCGCTATCTATAATTTATAAGTCTACATCTTTTCTTCTATTTGGCATGGGGAATACAAAGTGTGCATGCACTCCACACGCCCCTTCCATCTTCCACACACCGCCTCAAGCCACACACTCCCATCTAGCAGATCACCAGGCGTTCTCAGTGAAACAAAAGAATTCTTAAAACACCAGTTTACATTGTGATGGAACCTACACCACAATTACTGGCATGAAGTAGAGGCATTGATAAGTCATGTTGAACTAGTGTAAAGTCCTTTCAACAATCATGCATCATATTTAACCATTTATGATTAGGTGTGCAATGGTAAATGCACGTTAAGAAATATGGACACTCTTCAACTGTTTGTATACATTACATTTTTGCATCTAAATTTTCAGGTGCAAATTTTGATAGCAAATACACACCTCATATTACATCCTATGACTACAATGCACCGCTGGACGAGGCTGGGGATCCAACTGACAAGTACTATGCTCTACGGGACATCATAGGACAGGTAAGGTGTTTGCACTTAATATATCTGTATGTCTCATAAGATTGCATACAATAAATATATTAAGTTTTTAAAATGCTACTGTCACTTAAAATATTATTTGAATTTATCAACTTATGCTATTTTAAAAAGTACCAGAAAAAATAGTTTAGCAAATGCTGTAAGGCAAGTAATTCTAGTAAAATAAACAACTTCAATTTCTGATTTTATTTTACAGTGAATGTATACAGTACAATACTTGCCACAGCTAAACATTTTACCATTACCAGCAGTACACAAAAGACTTCTGATGTTCGTGACGTTACAGGAAAGCAAGTGAAATGGTATCACCTTGTATGGGGAGATGGAGATCTCAGGGCATATAATTTGTGTTGGCTGTGAATTTGTAAATTATGTGCAGCAAAGGAGGAGCATTCTTATTCCATCAACACATGTGGCATTGCCTGGAAATTGTTTTGTTCTGCAGGCAACAAAAATGTGGTTTCACCTTGCACATTCACCGAATTCAGTCGAAAGACAAGTACAAGGTATGGGCAGCATAATTGTACAATACACGGCTCTCACCCTGGGGGAGGCACGTGTTGTGAGAAACAAGCCTGTATTAGAACAGGTACAAATCTACATACCAGTTCACATAAAGATGACACATGCCTCCTTCAGTGGAGGTCTGCTGTCCTAGCTGTCCTTGTATCTACAAAAAAAAATACAAAACAATCCTGAGCAAACGAAGATAATTTGGGCAAACACCCACCCAACGCTTTTTAACCTATCCTAACTAAGTTTAGTACCGAATTCCCCAAACTAAAGATGGGCAAACCTAACCAACAGTTCAGGCAACGCACATGCTCATTCACAGCTTTCTTCTGGGCTGGTCGATCCACTAGCTGGCATCTGGATAGGTCCTCCAGTTTGAAGTATTCACACACACACGCCCACGCACACGTGCATGCACACACACACACACACACGCATGCACACACACACACAAACTGGTGAGTAGTAGCGACTCCTCCATGAAGTCACCACCAATGGCTTGCCTCTCCAGGTTCAGTCATGCCAAGCAAAGGGTGGGAGCTAGCCATGTAAACCAGGACTGGGGTTACAGTCAGTGCCGGACGACTACCCCACCGAAGCCAACTTCTGCAAAAAAAAAAAAAAAAAGCCACCTGGGTCCTCGGTTCGAGTCCCAGAGGGGTCTTCTTGTTGTCGCCTCTTTGGTGACATGGGAGCTTCGGCCAGTAGAGTGCTTCACTTCCAAGGACAGCAGACAGAACACCCCCCCATCTAGTCAACACAGTAGCAGCCTCTCGAAACTGGTGAAATCTTGAGATGCTGCAGGTAGCAGCTTCACCTCCCTGGGAGAGCAACCATCATTCTAGACTTCCTTTAAAATTAAAGTGTGTTGACAAGCAATCTTCTTATTAAATAGGATTAGTTCAGTAAATTTTCCGAAAGAAGAATGAATCGCTGCTATTTATTTTTTGATAAACACAGCTCTCGTCTTAAAGTCTTTTAGGTCCTCACTACAGTCACAATTTTTGTTTAATCATGCACACAACCAATTGGGGTTCATTAAGGTAAGCATGTCCGTTACTTCACGTGAGTTGCAGCTTGAAGTTGGAGGAAGAATACATCACCTGAGCTCTCCCACCCAGTAATCAAGTATAGGAAAGTTAACCCCAAAACATAAATTTAAATTCGTCATTAATATAAGCATTCAAAACACCTAGACCTATAGCTATACCTAAAGTGTTTATACCTATCATATTAGTCAGCGGCACACAAATTTCTCCCCTCGACTATGCTGACAACTGACTGGGGTCTAAGTTTCAGTTTCAGAAAAGTTACCACCCCAATACAAAGTTTTAAACTTACTGAAAGAATTGTCTCTCCAAAAAACAGAAGATTTCATATCTCCTTAATCATTAACTTGTATTAACATGTATAGATTACAACTTTTCTTTATTTTCATCTGACAATAAAATAAACCATTTTTTTTTTACACAGGCTTATATGAATAACCTCAATTGAACTTTTTTTGTTTCCACTTCTATGTTTGTCATTTTTACAAAGCCTTGTTAATTTGTGTCTACCAAACTTACTCATTCTTATATTTACCTCCTGCACTTTTTCAGATCAAATGCTTTTTTATTTCCTATAATGTCGGCACCTACTTACTTGCAGTGCCTGAACCTCTCTGAATAAACTTAAATTTACTTAACTTAACTCAACTTAACTGCCTCAGTATTATATGACACATGTATTCACAACAACAAAGGTAATTAATAAGAAAATCAAATGGACATGAGTAATATCTGCAGCAACACAACACACATACACACAAGCAATGAGAGCTATACCCTCCTGAAGTTACAGAATACAGCATTCAGGGTTGACCCTAGCTATAAACACAGGACATAATTGTGTAGCTTACTGTGATGTTTGTGCTGTGATTGTTGTGGAGATATGAAAACAGAAGAGAGAAAGTCTGACTCCTGAGTAACGGAGTGCGTCCCCTGTGGGACCCATAGTGGACCACATCCGAGCAAGTGGCAAAGTTAGGGCCACTATACGAGACGCAGACGGCAACAAGGTGTTCTTCTGGTTATCGTTAGAAGAGATCCCTTAAAGCGTGTATAGGAAAGGTCTCTGCATGCTGTATCCCTATTAAATAGGGGTAGCTGATAATTATAATTAACAGTACAACAACGACTTGACCCAAAGTAATACTTTGTAAATTCCGAATCCAAAAATTCTCATAACCAATGGGTATTTCCAACACAACATGAGAAGAGGTACTAACACTGGTGTCTAATGTGATATTCAAATGAGGTGTGGCAGAGGGCCAATTTTCTTCCAAGCAATCATTAAAGGAGGGAAAAACAGTTTGAGTCGATGTGGGATGAGCAGGAAATAATATATATTTTTTTTTTAATTTGGACTATGCAGCTGGAATTACATTAATAATTTCCAACTCAGTTTTTGAATTATAATACCAAGGATAAATCTCACTGATGCAAACCTCATTTAAAAATAACTTACAGTAATATGGTATGGCTACATCAATAGCACCTGGGTGCTCGCTGTTATACAAAATCCTAATTTCCTTCTTACTAATAGCACACCTTATTTCTAGTTTGTCTCTGGAATTTGTCAAAAAAATACCTCTTAGGACCTACCTGCGTAATAATTAAGTGAGATCCAGACTGACAATTAAAACAACATACTTCTCATACGTTCAGCTGTAGCTCCATGAAAAACAGCCTTTGGGCATAAGACGCCTGTTACCACATCTCCTGACCATCTGGGTACAAAGCACAAATGGTCCTGGACGTGTCTAGATCGTTACCTTGGTCATCAGCTGGAAGTGGGCTACGGCCACTTCTCCCACGGCTAGTTGTTCCACAGCATAACCAAGGGCCCATCTATCCACTGTTGCCATTCAGTACAGGATGGTGATGACCTCCATTTCGACAAATACATTTCCCCTGTTATAACAATTTTGTTTTAACAAACCTTTATAATAAAAACAAACACAAAAAAATTATTTAGCAAATAATATTAAAATGCCACAGATCACTGGCACTGGAGTGTGAGAACATGTCTCTGCCACATATGCTGGACCCCCATGGTGGGCTAGGTAACATGTACCCTCTCAGGGGCAGGCCACCTTCACACTGTCCTTGTTCTCGAGACAGATCCTTTCCCCATGGCAGCATGTGATGTCCATGACTCACTCGTCCCTCTGGTCAACTAATCCTGCTTCCTGGTTGCACCAGTCCAGGATCTCCACTGACTGCACCTGGTTTTCTTCTGCTATACAACCTTTACCAGAACAAAAAAAAACACACCCTAGGCCCTATAGTAGGGCTTCATTTTTCCCACATTCACTACCTCTAACCTTGGCTGCTTTTTTATTTTCTTCTTCAAGTAGCACAAGTTAGGCGATACTTATTTTATAACCACAGCTGTACCATTCTAGCGGTGCATGAACTGTGAAGTCAGGCCCTTTTTCCTTGTGGGGGAATATATCAGCACCTCCTGACCTGACTGATATTCCACAACCCTGCGTTGAAGATCGTAACACTGCTTCACCTTCTCCTGCTGTTTCCTTATGTTCTCGGCAGTCAGCCTTTGCGAGCGCCTTTCACTTCTTGTGCAGCAGCTTGCTCTATCTTTCCTCCACTTTCTGGTTGAGGCAGATTTCTGAGGGCAAGACGGGTTCATGCCCATACACAAGCAGGAATGGGTTAAGCTTTGTGCTCTCCTGCTTACTAATATTGTATGCAAAAGTGACCAGGAGTAGACTCTGATCCCAATCCCTTTGGTTGCTAGATACGTATTGGGACATCATCGTCAGATTGGCATGCAAACTTTCCACAGCTCCATTGCACTGTGGATGGTAACAAGATGTCATTATTGCCTGTATATCCATCAGCCTCGACAGCTCACGAACTACTGCTGGGATAAACACTTGTCCCCTGTCACTCAATATGGACCAGGCGTGGAATGTCTACAGATAATGTATTCTAAAAGAAATTGCTCTACCTCCTGAGCTATCCCTGAAGGTAGGGCTCCTCGGTTTCAGTCCTCCTGGTACAGGTAATTACATACGTATTACCATTGTGGGTCCTAGGGAATGGGCATAACAGGTTCTGTCAAAAGGTTCCCCAGAGGCATGGGCTGCAATAAACCTGCTGGCTTATGGTTCCTCTCTTTTTTTGGTTCGGCAGTCTGCACAACTCCTGATGTAAGCCTCTACATCTGTAAATAGCCCACACCAGTAATACCTCCTCCTAATTTTATTTATAGTTCTTGCCATCCCTAGATGTCCTACGACCAAAGGTTTGCCATGACACTCACTTAAATTCTCGGCTTTCAATTTATCCAGTGTTACTATCAATTTCTCCCTGTCTTCGGGTTTAGTGTTTATCTTGTACAGAACACCTCCCATTAGACAGAAAAATTTCACCAATTTTCTAAGTTTGCCTGGGATGATTTTCATATTTCCGAAACAGAGGGACCAAATTCTGACCACTCAACTGTGCTTTTGCTATGTCATACTTGGACAATGGAAACACTGGTAAGTCCCATGCCTTTTCTTAATCTTTCTCAGTACCTAGGTCTACTGGGTTCCTACTGAAACTAGCCTTGTAGGCATGACTCTTTCCACTGCTGTATTTAATGTCAAACGTATACTCTAACATTTTCAATGTCCATTCAGTTATCGTACCAGTATTGTAGGCATTAATTTTCAGTCCGTCCAAATAGCATAAACTATGGTGGTCAGTCACTACAGTAAAAGATTTTTAATTAATGTATGGCCTGAACTGATCCATGGCATAAACTATAGCTAAACATTCCATATGAGTGACGGAATACCTAGATTCAGCAGGTACCAAAGTACGGCTGGTGTAAGCTACTGGAAGTAATAACTTACCTTCCCATCTTTGCATAAGAATAGCCCAATACTATTGGTACTAGAATCCATACAGATCATCCTCCTTGGAAATGGATTAGGGTAAGGGATGAGGTCAACCTTTGTTTTAGTTCCCTAAAAGCTTTCTCCTGGGCCTCACCCCAGTCAAACTTTTGATCCTTTCTAAGCAAATTAGATAACGGCTTCGCAATCAAGAAGAAATTTTGCATATATTTACGATAAAAGGAAGCTAGGCCAAGAAAACTTATTACTCCTCTGGGGTTTGATGGTCTTAGAAACGCCTTGAATGCCCTTACCTGAAACAGTGATGGTATTTACACAACAAATCTCGTAGCTCACTTCTTTGTTCAGGCAGAACATTTTGGTTTATATCTAACTTTTTTGTCAAAGTCGTATGGTTCATCCTGTTAGCGACTGAAAGAGTATTCACCCTTGCCTTGGTTGCCTCGTCAAATTTCCACAAACTCCCTAGTTTTAAACCCTTAGGTAGAGTGACTTCACTATAAGAGGTATTGGTTACCTACAATTTGGTCTGTTTCCTGTTACACAGAAAACTATGAGGTACAAATACTGACTGCTTTTCATACATGTGATCAAAGTGTTCAAGCAAAACCTCTGCAGGAAGACTAGGGGTTGAAAATTAAAACTCAACAATTGATTCATGGGAGGTTCCAACCTAACATGGTCCTTAACCCCAACACACACGTAACCTCAAATTAGGTTCATAATTTTTTCCGGTCTCAATGGTTAACGGTGAAGATTCCTACACTTGTTGACCTTTATGGGGATCTTCCCTAACCTCTTCATTGTTTGGGGTTTCTTTTAAAGGGTGAGATGTTACAGATCTGCCTTGGTTAAGATAGTTTAGCCTTAATAAATGACGACCATTTACATTACAAGTAAGCTGGTCTTTGCATTTTTGCAAAATGTCACCCCTCAAAATAACTCCATTTAAAGGGGCTGTCACAATTCCTACTGAGTGTGTATTCTGAACCTTTTTAAGCCTAAACTGTAAATTTAACATATGTGAGATAGCCTACTTTTGTCCATAAAAACAAGAAAAAATCCTATGTTCCGCATCTCGTCAAAAATCTGTGGGGATTAATTTAGCATCTATCAAAGAAACAACTGCTCCGCTATCAATAAAAATCAATGTCGGCTAGCCAAACAACAGGGTATGTAAACACAATACTCCTACTTCAATAGATAGGTGTAAATCAAGTTGCCAAGACAAACCATTCCCCCTAACCTGATTTGTCCTCCTTAGTTTTCCTTCTCGTTACTAGTTACCTCACTTGGTCAAGGTATTATCTTACAAAATTTTCTCACATGTCCTGCCTCTCCAAATCCGAAACAAATGGGACGTCCATCAGGCGCTCGCTTTGTTCTTGCTATGCCTGTCCCTGTAGATTGGCTACCTTTGCTGTTTTTCTATTCGGAGGAAGTACCCTGATCTATAGTAGGACCCCTGGGGGAATTACTACTGTCACCTCTGTTTTGTTCTTTCTATGCCTATTCCTGTAGATTGGCTACCTTTGCTGTTTTTCTATTCGGAGGAAGTACCCGGATCTATAGTAGGACCTCTGCGGGAATTACTACTGTTGCCTCTGTTTTGTTCTTGCTATGCCTGTCCCTGTAGATTGGCTACCTTTGCTGTTTTTCTATTTGGAGGAAGTACCCTGATCTATAGTAGGACCCCTGCGGGAATTACTACTGTTGCCTCTGTTTTGATGCAACAACTTAATTTGGCCCGTCATCTCATGCATTTGTTTACTTAGTAATTCTATAGCTTTCTGCAGCTGGGCCACCTCGCTACTGCCTACTGTTCCCCTGGAGCTCGTAACCTGTGCCACCGGTTGCTCTTGTGACTAGCCCCAGGCCACTCGGGTGCTAGTGCTCACCTATTTTTTGCATAGTAACTTCCTGCCTCAATATTTCTCAAATTCTGCATCAGCTGTGATACAATCTTGTTTTCCGGAATCATAACTTTTTCTAAAAGGGTAGGCTATAGTCCTCTCAAAATGTATCTAGTTTTATTTTCCTCCGTTATCTTACTGTCTAGCTTATTACAAATACTGATTACATCATACACACACTCCTCTAAGGACTCATCAACCCCCTGGACTCAAATCCTAAGCTGTATTTCCAATTCTTCAGCTTCTCCTATTCTCGTAATAGCAACTTTTAATGCATTTGCTAATGCCCCAAAAGAAGTTATATCCTCAGCCTGGTTGCCTAAGCTATTGTACCAGCACACTGCTGCTCCCTTTAAAAAGCTAGGTAGGTACGTCAAAATTTTTTTCTCATCTCAGTTGTTCCCTTCAGCTGCTCACTTAAAATTTTTTGAGTACTCTGATACGTCTTCTGAACTTTTTCCGAACAAGTAACCAAGGTATACAAAGAACCAGCTATCTTCCATTTCTGCAAAATTATCAATACCACCTGAGGTTATAGTCCCTGATGCCTCAGCTGAATTGTCTCCACACATACCGTGTGTAGGCCTACTTAATTCCGAATCTCAGATTCTCTCATATGATTCACTCCCTGCCTCAATTTGTATGGCAGGTTGTGCACTAGTTTCAGTAAATTTTTTTTTTTTTAACTATGAAGCTTACACTTTTTAAACATCTCATAGAATGTCCGCCATAATTCAGCCTATGATTCCAACCTCAGACCCAAATGCTTAGCACTCCCCACAAATTAGAGAGATTATTAATACACAAACAACAAAAACAAACAATGCACAACACTCATACTTAATTACTTAATTAATTAAAACCATATTTAATTAGTACTTATTTTAATCACTTAAATTATATTGTTACTATGACAAACAACACAGCCGTTTCACTTCCTCAGCAGCACCCACAGCAAAAAAAAACAACAATCCACTATACTCACTGACAATGGCGGTGAAGGTAAGTCAACCACGACCCACTCTCACACCATCCAATACCCAGCACCAAACACAAATTGTGGCAGTGGTGGATGATTACGGAGGGAAAAGAAAATAATTTGGGTTGCCTGATACTCAAAACCACCAGCATCAGAAATAAAAAATTGTTAATAAAATTTAATAAAGTTGAAAAGAGAAAAATAGATATCTAAACATGTAAAATATATTGTATTACAAAACAAACTCATTCAGAATCTAATAACAACAAGTGAAAAGCCTCCACCACTGGGCTTTTCAGAGGGGCCATTCTGATTCCCTTAACATTATCACTTCAAATACTTTACGTAAGTTCAATAAACATCCAAAATATAAGTAACACTTAAAAAGAGATTGCGATCAACATATGGGTAGATTGAGGACAATCCATTTTTAGGCCCAAATTTCATGTTTTTTACCTCAAATATCAAGCTTTTTACCCCAAATTTCAAGCTTTTTTCCCATTAATGTTCAAATTTTTTATCCCCCAAAGTTCATGCTTTAACCCCCCGAATTTCATGATTTTTACTCCAAATTTCATGTTTTTACCTCGAATTTCACGTTTGAATTTCAGCCGCCAAAAAAATGCAGCACGAATTGAACACGCATGATTTAGAACCAAAATCAACCAAATTTAAGCTAAAAACAATCAAATTTCTCGATTTTCAAGCAAATTGTCATGTTTCTATAAAACGTTAATTTTGCAGGCGAGCAATCTAAATCAAGCAAATTTAAGCTAAAATAAAGTAAAATAATATAAAATACAGTCAATATTAAAAAGATTTAAATTAATAGAAATTTATATATAATTTAAAGAGAGCTCTATATCATGCACAGACTTTCCATTTTTCAGTTCTTTTAAGGGGAGTCTGACAACAAAAAATTGAAAATTTTGACTTTTTCATTGTTAATCTTAAAATAATATTTGGTCTTTCTGAATAACATAGTATGTTTGTTATTGTAAAACTAATTTTCTAAGTGTTTTTTTTTTAAATTGCAGCGGCATCGGCAAAAAAATTGAAATCTTTAACTTTTTTCGTTTTTAACCCCAAAATAATAATTGGAATTTTCTGAACAGAATAGTATGTTTGTTTTTGTAAAATTCAATATCCAAAGGTTTATTTTAATTTGTTGAATTCACAGCTGCATTTGTTTGTAGTTGTCACCATTTCGATACATTCTTTTTGTTTTCATAGAGGAATGAATTTTGAAGCCAGTGGTTTTGTGTAGGCTTAGAGGAAACTTATATTTTAGATGTTGTCTACACTGTCACTATTGTAATGTTATAACATAGATGTTTCGTTCAGCAAAAAGAGATTTGTTTGTTGTTTTCTGTGCCTACTAGGCCATATAAATACATGCTTTTTTTTTATAAATTCATATTTTAGTTGATTTTTTCATTACAATGACAAGAAAGAAAAGAGTTTTCACGAAACGCAAGTTCCGAGGAAATAGGAATACAAAAACAGCTGAAGTTGGCAACAACGGAGTTAGTGATCTCAATGGCGAAAATGTAACTTGGGCTACTTCCAATAACAATGCAGGCACACCAGACAGTGCTTTGAAAACAAAGTTGAGCAATAATGATGATGCATATTCTTCTGCTGAGCATGAGAACAGCGATTTAGGTTACATCTTAGTAGATTTTAGTATTTTAGAGAAGATTTTTATTGATTACTTGTGCTGCAACCTTTGTGAAGAACCTGTGACACTGAAAGAAGAACTTTCTGCAAGAAATGGACTTGCTACCAAATAGATAGTTTAGTAATCCCTTCTACACATCAAAGAAGTGTAAAGGAGACTTGTTTGAGTCTAATGTTAGATTCGTCTATGGCATGCGAGCCATTGGCAAAGGTCTTACAGCATCAAAACTACTGTGTGGAATCTTGGACTTGCCACAGCCTCCTTCTAGGATAAATAAGTACACTGAGCTTATCAGAACTGCCGTGGAAATGGTTGCAACAGTCTCAATGAAAACTGCTGCAGAAGAGGCTATTCAGCTAAATGATGAGGACAAAAATGTTCCAGTAGCATTTGATGGCACTTGGCAAAGCGTTGTGACGCATCAAAAAATTCTGTAGCCACAGTTACAAGTGTAGATTCTGGGAATATATTGGACTTTGAAGTGCTGACAAAACATTGTTTCTAGTGCAACTTTCCAACAGAAGAACGCAATTGTGATAAAAACTACAAAGGCACTAGTGGCGCTGCTGTAAAAATTCGGAATAGGTCTGAGAAAGATAGGAATGTCTGCTGTACAGAATTTCTTGGTGATGGAGATTCTAAGGCACACAATAAGAAAGAAATAAGAAAAAGTAGACTGTGTTGGCCATGTACAGAAGAGAATGGGTACCAGGATGAGAAAGCTGAAGCAGTCATTGAGGGGAAAATAAACTTTCTAATGGTTAAACCATTTATGGCATGCTCAGTGACAAAACTATTGATTAGCTTCAGAAATATTATGGCACAGCAATTAGAAGCAATTCAAACAATCTGGAAAATATGAAAAAAGCTATTTGGGCAACTTATTTTCACAAACTTTCCACATATGAGAAGCCAGAGCATCACTTATGTCCCCCTGGCCCTGACACATGGTGCAAATAACTGGTTGTTTTCATAGCCATGAACATTCAATACCAGAAGCAGTAATGGAAGTTGTGAAGCCTATTTATAGAGATTTTGCCCATCCTGATTTGTTGAGGACGTGCCTTCATGTAAAAACACAGAATCCCAATGAGTCATTCAACAATTTGATTTGGACAAGGTTGCCAAAAAATGTGTTTGTTGGCATAAAAACTTTACAGTGGAGTGTGAATGATGCTGTGATATCTTTCAATGATGGTAATTTTGGAAGATTCAAGGTGATCCAGGAACTTGACATCAGTCCAGGATCCAATTCAGTGAAGACATCCAAGTTTCTGGACAAGGTGCGAATTAAAAAATCACAGCGAGCAGCAGAACTGTCAAAAGTAGGCAAGAGTGGACAGGAGGAAGCAACTTTTGAAAGAAAATTAAGAGATGGAACTTGTTCCAGCATATGGGGCATTTTGTCACTGAGAAAAAAAAATAGTGATGGAAAGGTGATTTATACTTTTACCTGTATATGGGGTAGGTTGTCAGTTGTTACTGATAGAAATAGTGATGGAGAGGTGATTTATATTATTTTATGCTTCTGTAGAACTGTATTTTTTGGACATCTGACTCATTTAAAAACTATATAATATAAAGAGCTGAATTGTTTAGAAAAGCTGAAGGTCTATGTGCGAAAAAATCCTGAACAAATGTTGAAAACCATTTTTAATAGAACTGCTAGATTTTTTTAAGTATTTTTTTTTATTTAGGCCTATATTTATATATTTTTAAGGATATATTTTCCAGTACACCTCTCAATGATGGATATAATGAAATATTATAAATAATATATAATATAGAAGTCTTTACGTGAGATTTGGTTTTTGTATACTGTACTCATTCTTACTTTAGCCTCAATTTCTGGAAAATTCAATTTTTCAATATATTTAACCCATTATCTCAAAAACTATAACATCTACAGAAATCAAACTTAAGGAAAGCTGCAGATAATCATTATGAAACTACTGTACTAGAATTATAAAGTAATTTGGAAAACTCTATTAAAAAAAAATATATATATTAGATTAAATTTTTTTTTTATAATTTATTTGGGAATTATTAAATTTTGAATAACTTTTTGCAAAGACAACTAAAACAAATGATTCTAGTACAGTACAATATAAGCGCATATAAGATAACACTGTTAAAATATAAAAGTTCGATGTCTAATAGTTTCTGAGATAATGGGACACAAACATAGCAGATTTAACATGGTCAAGATAGGACAGTCAGACTCCCCTTAAGCCTCTATACGACATAAAAACTTCCTTCTCATTTAATAGTTTCAAATAATTTTTATCTAATATTTTCACATAGCTTTCTGATAATGAGATTTTAAACTTGTCATCTAGAATACAATTAATTATTTTGTCAAAATTGGATTCAAAAATTTCAAAATCTGTGCCAGTAAACCATTATTTTTCTAGATCTTGTAGTTTACTGAATTCAAACAAATTGTTCAACTTCTTGAGGAGAGATAACATTTTTATGTTTATGTAATTTATAAAGAAACAAATTATTGATGAAAAATAATACCATATCTAAGCAATTTAAAAATTGTGGCAAAGTATTAAACATTGAATGTTTTACATCACATAAGCACACTAAAGACGAACATACTAACACCTATAAAAAGTATTTTGCTGAACATGCCAAAAATCAATATGAGTTAAAAAAAAAAAAAAAATGAGAACGTACTATGCGAATGTGGAAAATATGTTTCTAAACTATATCTCAAAAAGCATAAAATAGTAAAACGCACAATGCCAATGAAATTTGACATGATTATTCAACTAAGACATGTGCAGTATGTAATGAGAATAAATCTATCGATTCATTTTATCCTCATAAAGCGACTATAGACAAACATACAACAAAATATAAAGAATGTTTTAATGAGAAAATATTATGTGAACATGGAAAATATGTTTGTATTATATATCTCAAAGAGCATAAAAAAACTAAATCACACAATACATCAATAGATATTCTTAATGAAATTCAAAATTATAATTATCCAACAAAAACATGCAGTTTGTAAAGCCAATAAATCTATAAAATTATTTTTATTAATAAAAACAATAAAGACAAACATTCAACAATATGCGAAAAATGCTGTAGTGAGAAATATTATAATACAAGAAGTTATATATTTAAAAAAATTACTATCAATAATTTAAGCACTTCATTCCAGTGATTTCATTATTTTTTACATTTCTTCATTTCTTTATTTTTTTAAAACGTTTATAAATTTTTATTTCTTATAAATAAACAAATATGGCTACGAATTTTTCAGTAGTAGATCTGCGCGAAAGGAGAGTGACCAAGTTGAGAATTATAGCTAGAGAATTAAACTTAAAAAAATTATATGAATTACGTAAAGATGATCTTATTACAACCACCATTACAAAATTCCGTCAAGCAGTAGAAAATCTAAATGATTTAACAGTTGCGGGATTAAGAACTAAAGCTAAAAGCTATCACATAACACATATATCTTATTTAAGGAAAGATGCTTTAATTAGAACTATTATTGATGAGCAAAGAAGAAGAAACTGTACAAATTTGCCATTTTCTTATACCAATATCAATTAATTATACAAGAAAGGTAGAAAGAAATTGGAAAAAATATCGCCATTTTCTAATCAGATATTTGTACAACCAAGAAATAAAACTAACAAAAACTTGCCCTTTTCAATTCAAGAAGAAAATAAAAGTTTAGGTCAAATTGTTCCTTTTAAACAAAAAAATTTTAATGAACACATAGAAAGAAGACAACCATTTGAAATTTGCGAAATTAGTCGTAATTTTAATGAGGCTTTCAACATTTGGCAAACAAAATATGGTATTCGTATAAATAATTTAGAAGGAACTCCAATAGAAAAAATGAATGCTACTCGAAATGCTGTTCATGCAGAAATGAAAGCAGTAAGAAAATTAACTTGTTATAATCAAGGTGATCAGAAGAGAATATATGCAAATAAACAGAATTTTCACCACACTATTTCGGTCGCAAGAAATAACAATTTAAACACTGAAAATTTACTTAAATTGAAAGAGTAATTACATTGAACAAAAATGTAGATATAAATTAAACTACTTTCGATATAGATATTTACAGAGTACCCAGCAGTAATGGTACATGAGGCAAAAATATTATTAATTTAACTAAGGATATAAAGACAAAACAATGTATTAATAAAATTAACAATGATGATAATCTATGTGGAGCTAGAGCTATAATTACAGCTTTAACATATGAAACTAACATCATTTTGAATAGAAAATTATGGATGCAGAACATTTTTTGAATATTCAAATTAAAGTTGTTTCAGCTGCACATTTCAATTAAATTAAACATTCTGGAACTAAAAAACCAACAACTATTTATTTGTACTTGCACAAACCATACAATAATATTGATCAACACGAGTGTAAGAAAAAAAAATGCAATTTGTGTAAAAAAACCACAGCACAAAAAAGTTTCGGAAGGTGAAGAACGTGTTAAAATATATTGCCAAAAATCTAATAGATATTGCTTTGGACAGGATTGTTTTGCTAATCACATTTATGTATGTAAGGCACTGTATAAGTGTAAAACTTGTTTGAGAAATAAAAAACACATCTGTGGTTATATCAAATGTTGAAATTGTAAGGAAATTGTGAAAACTGATGAACACAAATGTTATATGCAATAGAAACAACAAAAAGGCAGTTTTTGCACAACAGCTTGTACTTGTAATTGCAAAAGCAACAAAACAGATAAGGATTATTCTTACACAGATAAATACTACTTTTTCGACTATGAAGCCACCCAAAAGGTACCGCTTTTTATACACCAGACTTTATATCTGTTCAAGACATTAACGGAAACAACATACATTTCAGTACAAATGATGAGTTTTGCGAATGGGCGATATCTGAATAAAATAAGGATATATGTTTATTGCAAACAATTCCAAAGGCCACGATTCATGTTTTACTTACAATATTGTGTTAGAAGTAGTATAAAACCTCAAACAATATATCAAGGCTCAAAAATTATGCAACTTAAAATATAGAGTCTAAATATAAAAATAATTGATAGTATAAACTTTATTCAAGGAAGTCTTGCAATATTTCCCAAAACATTTGGCTTAAAAGAGCCACACTTTTTCAATATATCTGAAAATCAAAATTATATTGGAAAAATACCAGCTACAAAATATTATGGAGTCAATACAATGAAGGAAGAACAACGAAAAGACTTTTTAAAGTGGCATGCTGAAAAAACAAAAGAAAATTATATCTTCGATTTCAACAAAGAACTTGCTCAATATTTTGATTCAGATGTTAATATTTTACGACGTGGGTGTCTTAAATTTAGAGTCTCTTTTCTAGAAATAGCAAATACAGATTCATTTTGTTACATAACAATAGCAAGTGTTTGTATGGCTGTTTATAGATCAAAATTTCTTAAGGTAAATACTATTGCAGTAGTTAAGAGATGATAAAAAAGAAATGTTTAGTAATGAATCAATTTCGTGGTTAAATACATTTCCAAACGTTCGACACACATTAAATGGTGGAGAAGTTACTATTTGCGGATCAAAAGTTGATGATTACGGTGAAATAAACCAAATCAATTCATCAATATCATAGCTGTTTTTTTGGCATGCTTGTCCTGATTGTTATTCACCAGACACAATAAATAATTGTAATAATGAAAGTATGGATGACTTATTTACTATTTTAAAAAAATGGTTACAAAGTAAGGTTAATGTGGGCTTGCAAATGGAAAAAAATAGATTTTCTACAAAATAATTTAGAAAGTAACTAAAAGTGTGATAGAACCAAGACAGCCTAGAGATGCAGTTTTGAAGGTAGGACCAATGATTCAAGATTAAAAGTTTCAGGAAAAAAATTAACATATATAGATATATGTAGTTTATATCCAACAGTGATGTTTTCTTTGATATTACTCAGTTGGTCATCCTATTATAATATTTAACCCTAAAAATTACGACGAAAATTGGTTTGGATTGATCAAATGTAAATTTTTACCACCACGAAATTTATATCATCCAGTACTACCAATTAAGCAAGAAAAACTATTGTTTACTTTATGTTCAAAATGTGTTGTAGAGAAAAAATGAGAATGTAAACATAGTGATGAAGAAAGAGCAATAGATGGTACATGGACTATATAAGAACTAAATAAAGCTATTGAAAAAGGTTACAAATTACTTAAAATTCATTAAGTTTGGCATTTCGAGCAAAAAATTAATAAAATGTTTAGAGACTACATTAAAACATTTATGAAAATAAAACTAGAAACTAGTCCATGGAAGACGATTACAAATCAAAAGACAAATATATTCTTGTTATAAAAAAAAAAAAATATTGATTTAAACATTTTAAAAAATTGATTAAAATCCAGGGAAACGTGCTGTTGCCAAAATTTGTTTAAATTAACATTCGGGAAAATTTGGACAAAGACAAAATTTGACACAAACAGAATATATTACTGATCCAGCTTGTTGGGACGAATTGTTGTTAGATGATAGAATAGAAGTAAATAATGTTGTTTATATCAATGAAAAAATTATTGACGTATCATATAAATACAACGATAATTAAGAAGAAAATAGTACAGCAACAAATATATTTATAGTAACTTTTACTACATCAAATTCATGATTATGTTTGTAAGAAATGTTAGTTAAATTAGGTGATAAAGTAGTATATTATTACATAGACAGTGATGATGGCACATATACTGTTGAAACAGCTGTATGCTTGATGAATGGACAGACCAATTTGGGAAAAATGATTATGGTATAAATTGGATAAGTACAGGACCTGAAAGCTATGGTTATGAAACTTTATTGGAAAAAAAAAGTTACAAAAAAATAAGGGATTCACTCTAAATCACGAAAATGCTTTACAATTGAATATGAATTCGATGAGTGAATTGGTACAAAAAACTAAGAAAAATGTGATTATAAAAAACAATATGATTACAAGAGATAAGAATACAAAAAATTTGGTGAATAAGTTTATGGCAAAATAATCAAATTTTAACTATGACAAACGTATGATTATGAATGAAACATATGATATTATAGATACATTGCTATGAGGTTATTAAAAAAATAATTTTAGATTTCTATATTACAATTTAAACATCTTTAATCTCTAGAACAATATCAATATCAGCACCATCAAAATCAATCAGTTTACCATTTTCTTCCCTAATTTCTAGAACATTGTGATTTAACCACTCATTATTGATTATATATAAAAAATTGGATATGTGGGTTCATAACTAATACAATCTCTAAAGCCAAACATAGTTTTTGGTGGAAAACTAGCAACTATACCTGTTTCTAAATGATTAGATTCATCATTCTTTGTGAACATTCCATATGCCAAATTACAATAAACATTTATTGTTTTAAATGAATTAGAATTATGTAACTTAGTACCTACATTAATTTTGTCTTTTTCAATAGCTGTATTTCTCTCAAAGCCAAGAATATAGGGCAATCGAGCATCAAATTTAATATCAAACTTAGATTTAATAGATATTCTGTTTTTCACATTGTCTGTTGCTATTTCAATGTTGTTTGTTGAAAATGGGTCAAGTGAATTTATAGCTTTTTTTTTTTAGATTCTACATTGTATTGGCCTCTAGGAATAGTGGTAACTCCATTCTTATCAACCACAGCTCTCATTTTTTCAATTGTTGTTATAGTATTATTGTCTATATTTTGTGTTAAAAATTTCCCATAAAAACTAACTAATGCTATCAATTTATCTTTATCAATGAAGTCATTATGAAGTTTCTTCTTTAGTATAGAACTATTGTTTGTTAACTTAAACATTTATTACAAAAATAATTGTTATTAAATGAAAAGTGGCAGCCAAAGCAGCCTATGCTGCGCAAAGTAGATTGGAGTATCAGTGTTTTAATTTCTGAAGAAAATTCTAAGAAAAAAAAGAATGGTGAATTATTGCCTGATGACATAAGAGGCATAATTGTTGGGCCCAGCAAATGTGTGAAAACTAACCTGATAATTAATTTTATTTATGTCAGGGTGGCTAAATTTTAATAAATTGTATGTTTGCTCAAAAAGTTTAAATCAACCAAAGGATATTCTGTTACAAAATGACTTTGATGTAACATCCAGCAAGTTTAATGAAAAATTGGTATACTTTTTTTATATCAATGATGAAATGATTCCCTTAGATCAATGTGAAAATAATTCTTTAGTCATACTTGACGAGGTTATTTTAGATGATCCAAATATAATCTGGGAGCACTTTACTAGGGGGGAGACACAAGAATACAGATGTATTTTATCTTGAACAAACATATTTCAGAGTACCCAAACAACTTGTGAGAGACAATATGAACTCTCTATGTATATTTAGACAAGATGATACAACCTAAAACATCTTTATATTGGTTTTGTTAGTGGCGATATGCCTTATGAAAATTTTAAAGAAATTTGTTCAAAATGCTGGAATGAAGATTATGATTTTATCACAGTAGATTTGAGCAGAAAAATGAACAGTGGTAAGAACATAAATCAGATCCAACATTTTTTAACTCATGTCTAGATATCTCACTTAACTTCTGCAAACTTTTAAGAACGTTGATTGAAAATCTGAGTGACTGTATTTTGTCGACACCTAATTCATCACTAAAAAAGTTGAATTTTTGTGAGGGAGCTGAATAGTTACAATGAAGAAAACACTACTTACTTACAATGAAGAAAACACTATTTACATTAATGAATTAGGCCTATATTGTTTAATTTTATATAATAATCTATAAACGGAAAAAAAGTAGAATTTCTGTGTGGGCCCAGAATAAGGGATGAATACACCAAAATAAAATAATTACAAAAACATAGTAAATTAAAATTTACAGCTTTTATAAAAATTTGTTTAAGGATTCTCCAAAATTAAATTGTTGTAGTTTTATTATTATATCTTTCTCTTTTAAGATTAAAATAATTAAATCTTTCTTTCGAATACTTTTGCTTCCATTAATGTACGAATATCCTTGAATTTTATAATCCTTTGCCATTTGTTTTAATTCCGCAACTTTCTTGTTTTTTATACCTGGAAATGGCTTCGGTAACATTAGTTTAAAATGTTTTATTAGTTCTATTAGTTCTTCTCTTCGATAATTATAGTATCTTTCTGTCTTTAAAATCTTTGGTAAATTTCGAAGTTGTTTAACATTTAGAGCCTATATATCCGAATCTCTTGGATATAATAATCTTTTGGATTCTGGGAGATTATTTTGTACTTTATCTATGCACTCCATTAAATCATGTTTCCTTTTGTAAGAACAGCCTCTAATGTTTAAATTCTTTGCAATTACTCTTAATTCGAAATAATCCTTTTCGAGAAGACCTTTATTAATAATTTTGTAAGTTTTATAGTTTTTAGAGATGTTATGAAAGCTCTCTTGTAACTCTCTTATCTCGCTTAAACTGTTTCCAATTTTTTTATTTTTATTTTTTATAAAAAAAATTTTGAATTTTTGTGAGAGCGCTGAATTGTATACCCCCTTTTAGAGAAGTTGAATTTATCAATGAATCTGGTCTATATTTTATTCATTTATATTCTTTAGTTTTTAATTTGCTTATTAAAAAAGAATATTAGTAAAAAGACTTATTACAACTCACCAATTTCACTTGTGCATAGTTTCACATATAAAAATGGACTCAATTCTAGACATAATTAACAACAAGCTTACTTACAATGGTAAATGAGTTTTTATGATTATTGGTGAGAATAATAATCCTTGGTTTAAGCCAAAGATGTTGCTGATATTTAGATTGATACAAAACAAGCTATAAGAAAAAAATTGATGAAGATGTTACTAGTTTGTTAGGAAACTTAAAGGGCATCTGCCAGATGCCCTTAAGAGGCAATGAAAAAGTGCTGTATTTATCAATGAAACTGGCTTTTATTATTTAATTCTGTCTTTTAAAAAAGCAGTACCTAAACAATGTATAATATGGGTAACTAAAGAAGTTTTACCATCAATTCGTAAATATGGTAAATATAAATTACATAAATTAATTAAATTAAAAAAATATATAATCAAATAAATTAGAGCATACAAATAAAATGAAGAAAATAAATAAATAAATTAAATTAAAGATGATGATATTGAACATTTAAGAGTGTGCGTTGATCTGGCATTAGATGGAATAGTTCGCAAAAATGAGGTAATCAGGGAATCACATCTTGTACCACAAACACAAAATCAAATTTTTAATCCAACTTTCATTCTTTTAAGGATATTTGATGATGACTGTGAATATGATTAATATGTTAAAAAATAATTGTATAGAATTGAAGATAGATATCCAAATTGCGAATAATTATTGATATTTGAATATACTCCAGAGTCTTTCAATTTATATCAAAGAATGAAAGAAGCATTGAATGACCACATTGAGTGTTTTCGCAACAATTTTAATGTTGTTGGAAATAATTATACTCAACACAATCGATTAAAGATATTAATAATCTTTATCGAATTGCATAAGAAGTTTATTTTTATTTTTAAATTTACAGCATCTATTTTATTAATTCAAGAGTTATGTGAGTTATCAAAACCCAACCATTTAACATAAATTTTATTACCTTTAGTTTTTAAAACTTTTTCAACCAAATATTCATCAGGATAGTTAGTTTTTATAATTTCATATTCATAAAAACTTCCTTTCATTTCTTCACCATTGGCATCTTTCAGTTTGTAAGTTGGCACATCAAAATTTAAAACTTCAAAAAAGTTAAACAATTCTGTTGTCCAATTAGCTGTATAACACTTTTCAAGGATTCGTTTATTCTTGCTCACACGGACAATATCATCAACTTTGTATTTCGGTTTAGTACTCACATTCGCAAAATCATGATGATGCCTTAAATTCTCTTAATTTTTTTTGTTAACTTCAATCTGCTTCATACCAATGATTCTGTGTTTGGAATTATTGCATTCTTTCAGTAAATCATCTAATATATTTACCCATGTGTAATTGCCATTTAAAGCAAATTTCTTCCATATTTTGTTCATCATTGAATGTTTATCTCTTTCTACACAACTGGCTTTTAGTTCACTGAATGTAGAATAGTTATTGATGGTATATTTTTGCATATGTTCTTTAAATATTTTACTATTAAATTCTAAGCCAGTATCATTTTGAATATTATGTGATTTTATTTTAGCTAATAAAGATTCTAAAGCATTTGCCACATTCCTGGCTGTTTTAGCTTTAATTGGTATAGCAAATGCATATTTTGGAGGGAAAAAAACCATTGATAACTGTCATAATATACTTGTAACCATTGTTTGTATACGATATTCGTTTCAAATTACCAGTATCCATCTCTACAAGATCAATATGCCTTAAATAATTAATTCCATACGAAATTACTTTTCTTCTTGGAAATTTTTTTTGTACTGGCTTATATAGTTCATTGATTATGCATTCTCTTACATTAAGCAATTTTTTTAAGAACGTTGATTTATTAGCATTGCATAATGGGCATTTACTTTTCTAAACTAATCACCCATTTTTTTTTTTTGTATTTTCATTTTTATATTATTTATATTATTATTTTGGTGACTTTCTTGCACTTCAAACAAGTGTTAACATTTAATAGTTATATATATATAATTAATCTTCGTATTTCACGAATACTCCTATTGTAGTCAACATTCCATCAACAAAATAAAACGATAATTTTTTTTAATTTTAAAAATTAAAAACTCACCTCCATTAACATCCCTTAATAACAGTTGGAGTATAATCAGCTAAATTATCAGTAATTATTTTATAAACAGTATAATCCATGAACAAAGAAAAGAAATTGACTTAATCATCTATGCGAAAGACATTATTATTTTTATTCCACTTTTCACATAAATAAAATATATGAAATTTTTCTTCCTTAAATTTTTTAACTTTCAAGTTTAAATTTTGTAATTTAATATCTAATTCTCTATTGGAGAGTTCTTTGCTTTTTTTTCAACTTTTGTGTTAACAAGTGCATTACAATAGTTCAAAACAGATTTGTTTAAATTTTGCAATATATCAGCTATTTCTTTATCGAAATATCTCTTATTGACAGCATCTTTTCCATCTACATGATCAGCCATATTATTAATTCTACGGTTTTAAATAGAAACACAATCTGTTATATAAACGAACACTTTACTAAGTTGATCATGTAAAGCGGTTACAATGATATTGTATTTTCAATCTACATCTGTTTTTAAAGCGTAGTTAGAAACAATGGTTTTTATATTTTGAATCTACATCCTTTTATAGTGCATAATTTGCTATATATGTTTAGAAATATCTTTTATTAACAGCGTCTTTATTATTTATAGGTTCACCTAGATTAACAATTCTACGTCATAGAAAGGAAACATAAGATTTTGTATAATCAAAACAGTTGGATGATTCGCTTTGTAAAGAAGAAACACTGGAATTACATTGTGAATCTACATATGTTTTTAAAGTATAGGTACTAGTGTCAAAAATGTTATTTAAATATTTGATTAATGGTTTCCCAAATATATCTGTAATTTAATAGCACAGAATTTATATCATTAAACTTAAAATCTTTCGAAAAAAGGTGTAATATGATTAAACAGAGATGTCCACAAATAACTGAATCAAAATTCTGAATTGGATCATCATTGTAATAAGCATTTCTGTTTTTTTTTTTTTTAATTAATTAAATTACTAGGAATTTTACCTCCAAATGAATCAAAATAGTAAACATCGTTGTTTTCTTTAAAATAGCAAACCCAATGAGTACCAGGATTTGTTGAAACGTCAAAATTAATCACATCACATTCATTTTTGTGCATACTTTTTGGTAATTGGTCAATCATATAAACATTTCTAAAAATTGTTATATTTAATATTTTTACATGTTTTTCAATATCTATATAAAATAAATGGCGATACACTCAAATTTTTTTTGGCCTTCCGCATTTTTTGCAACTACGCCACTTCCTGATTTATTTTCCATTGCTAAATTGGGTCTCTGTTGTTCTTCGAATTCTTTTTATTTTTTTCTAGTTTGTTCGACAGAATTATAAATTGCAGTAGTTCCTCCAGCTAAAGCTCCAAGTGCACCTAAAATTGGAATTCAAATTGGTAAAAAACCGCCATGGTGTAAACCATTTCCAGATTTTTCTTTCCTTGAGTATCTTTTTGAGTATTGGAAGTGCCAGAGTTAATAAGAAACTTTTGCCTTCTTTTAAATTTTTTATTCTTTTTCTCAAGTTGATCTTTTGTTAAAAATTTATCTATACAAAAATCTCTTAATTGATCAATGGGTATATATCGAAAGGTAATCTTTTTATCTCCATTTATAAGTGTGTGTGTGTGTGTGTGTGTGCGTGTGTGTGTGTGTGTGTGTGCGTGCGTGCGTGCGTGCGTGCGTGCGTGCGTGCGTGCGTGCATGCCTGCGTGCGTGTGTGTATATATATATATATAAATAATTAACAAAACATTTTAATTCCCCATCCTAATTTTCATTTTGTAAGCATTGTTGAGGCAACAGCAGCAGAAGCAATTTATTCTCCAATTTGAGTGTTTTTATCTAACATAATTACTTTAGCTTCTTTTTGTAAAATTTGTCAGCTTCATGTTTAGATTCTAAATCTTTATGATCTCTATAAGCAATATCGTGATGTTTGCATGCTTCATCTAATTTATTTATTCCTGTGTCTCTTCTTTGTAGTCTTTCATTTAATTTTGTAAATGTTCCACAATAATTATAGCCTGGCAAATGCATTTCGGACAAATGTAAATTATTTAATGCCCAATTTATAATACCTTTTCAATGGTATTCAGAATTCCAAAATGAGTGTCGAATTACATTTAAAACTCTTATCAGCAAAGCTATCCCTTTTGGATTATTAACAACAAAATCAGAAAATTTATTGTTCAACTTATTCATTATGTTTACTTTTTCGTTGCAATAATAATTATTATTACCAGCATTTTCTTCACAATATATTGATTAAATTTCTAAAATCATCCATTGAAACATGTTCTTTCGGCAAATTGTTGTATTTTTTTATACCTTCTCCAGATCTAGGAGTTCTTGGAGAAATCTTATTTTCTGGTGTGTTTGGTGCTGCTCTTGAAAGTGGTTCTTTTATATAGTTATCATAAATTGATTTAATTATATTTTTGTATTGCCAACTTCTATTCGAAGCTACCTTTTTATTAGGATTATATTGTTGGAATGCAACATTGGTTGTTTTAACAAATTCTGCATAATTTTCATAATCCTCATCATCAAATATATTCTCAAGGGAATCTTATGAATTTTCTGTTAACAAATTACAAAGTCCTGCTCTTAATTTATATTCTATATCCTTAACAAATTATATATCATTATTTATCGTTACTTTAGTATCACCAATGTAAAAATTTTCCCCAACTCCACGTAAACCAAATTTTTCATTAATAACATTTTTTTTTTTGTGATTTCTTTTCCGATATTTATAGTAGAATCAGACGCGTGCTGCATCAAATTTTTCAATGGTGCAATGCCCATGAGCTCTTCTACATTAGGGGTTTTTGAGAATAATTCTCTTTCAGATGATGTTTCTTTGGGAGTAGGTGGATAATCTAAATCTTTTGCTGCTACAGGAACTAATGTTGTTGGTAATTTTTTGTTTACCAATATTGCGTAGTTCGTCAATTAAGGGTAGATCTTTCACCTTTTTTTTTTTTCATATTCCACTTCATGGTGTTTTTTTTTATAATTTCTGTATCTTTCAATGAGTAATTAAAATTGAGAAATGCTCTTCGAATATACACACACTCTCTCTCTCTCTCTCTCTCTCTCTCTCTCTCTCTCTCTCTCTCTCTCTCTCTCTCTCTCATGCACGCACGCATGCACACACACACACACACCTTCTAAATGAGTTATAAAAGTATTGAGAGTTTCGAGAGACAAACGTTTCCCCCAAACGATCAAACCAGGGGAAATTTAAATGTTTACATTAATAGAATAGAATTTGATATTCCTATAGGAGATGGCTTTTCTTTTCGAAATGACACTTATGTTTATAAGCAATATATATTAAAAAAGAGAGATAAAGTTGGAGATGCGGCAAATTATGTGAAAGAAGACAATATCGATGTTTGTTCAAATTTTTTTCCTTTTGAATTTTGCTGGAGTAGACATTTCGAAACATGTAAATATTATTGAAGCTGTTGACAATCCAGGTATAAGATCAACAATAATCAATGCTTTATTAAGATCCCCAGTTGAACAAAATTATTTAGAATTTCCTGGTGTTGATAATAAATATTGAGTTAAAGCTGTTTGTTCATAGTCATTAAAAAAAATGAAATAATGTATCCTCTTACATATTTGTTTGGTTTTATTAATGACAACAATGAAATTTATTCGAAAAGCAGTTATAAAATTACTTTTTTTTGAAATTCATCTGATAAGAATTGCTTATTAGTTTATGAAACAAAAAATGCAAATGGCACAGTTCAGAAAAGGTATGCTGATCCAGGTAAAGTTGGAACTGAAAAATGAGATATTACGTGGCCTTTGGTTGAATACAAATCTAACACGGCCATTGCAATTCAAGAAAAAAATACACAAACACCCTAGAATTCCTATTAGTTTTGATTATTGCCAATTTTTTTTTTAGAAAAAGGAGTCCCTGCTGATTCAACTTTTAACTTTGATGTAAAAGATCAGTCTAATAATTTAGAATTTGACATGCCCCATTTTGTTACTGCAGGCTTTCAAACGAACAGAAAAAATAATGCTGAACAGGATATGCATGCTTCTATGTTTGATCACTGTAATGTGAACAATATTAATGTTAATGGTAGAAATGAAATTTTTCCAAAAGATTATCTAGATATTGAAAATGGTCTTTGTGTTAAAATATTCCTTGCTTGTAGTGATGTTAGAAATTTAAAAAGAAAACTAGATGCTATATTTAGAAATAATGAACTTTTGTAAACTTTGAAGGCAGTATCAATTATTATTAATTTTTTGGGCAAAGACCTATATATGTTATTGATTGCTCTTACAGAAAAACAACTGTTGTTAAAGAAAAAACAAATATAAAAATTGGTGTTGATTTTACTGAAAAGGTTAAAAAAACAGGTATAGTTTGTAATGCTTGAAAATGGAGAAATTTGATTGATTTTAGCTTACATTTGCCTCAACAGCCTACACTCTCACTGCTGTCTGCGGCACGTCTACCCCTTACCCTTGGGAGTCCCCCACCAAAACGCCAGCTAGCCCTGCCATGCCAAAAGGCAGCGACGCTAACGCCAGAACTTGTGCGAAGTAAATCATAACTTAGAGAAAGTTCCAGTGTCTGGAAAACGTAAATATGTGTGACGTTGGTAAGTCTGGCTGTAAGTGAAAATAAACATAGGGAAAGTCTAGAAACGAACAAAAAAATAATACCCAATATATATTGTAACATTTGGAATCCATCCCTTTAAAAAAAAACATGGAAATATATAAAACTAACCACCAAAAAATCCTATAATTCCCTTGATAATATTATAATTCCTCCTTTAAAAATATCTATTATTCTATTATATATCTATATATTATTATCTCTATCTTATATCTATCTATCTATCTCTCTCTATCTATATATCTATCTATCTATCTCTCTTATCTATATATCTATCTATCTATCTCTCCTCTCTATCTCTATCTATCTATCTTCTCTCTCTACATTCTATCTATCTTCTCTCTCTATCTATCTCTCTATCTACTATCTCTATCTACTCTCTATCTCTATCTATCTATCTCTCTCTCTCTATCTCTATCTATCTCTCTCTCTCTATCTATCTCTCTCTCTCTATCTCTATCTATCTCTCTCTCTCTATCTCTATCTATCTCTCTCATCTCTATCTCTATCTATCTCTCTCTCTATCTCTATCTCTCTCTATCTCTATCTCTATCTATCTCTATCTCTATCTCTCTATCTCTCTCTATCTCTATCTATCTCTCTCTCTATCTCTCTCTATCTCTATCTCTCTCTATCCTATCTCTATCTCCTATCTCTCTCTATCTCTATCTCTCTCTATCTCTATCTCTCTCCTATCTCTATCTCTATCTCTCTCTTATCTCTATCTATCTCTCTCTATCTCTATCTATCTCTCTCTATCTCTATCTCTATCCTCTCTATCTCATCTCTCTCTATCTCTATCTATCTCTATCTCTATCTATCTCTATCTATCTCTATCTATCTCTATCTATCTCTATCTATCTATCTTCTCTCTATCTATCTATCTCTCTATCTATCTATCTCTCTCTATCTATCTCTCTCTCTATCTATCTCTCTCTCTATCTATCTCTCTCTCTATTCTCTCTCTATCTATCTCTATCTATCATCTATCTCTATCCTATCTAATCTATCTCTATCTCTATCTATCTCTATCTCTATCTATCTCTATCTATCTCTATCTCTATCTATCTCTCTCTATCTCTATCTATCTATCTATCTCTCTATCTATCTATCTATCTCTATCTCTATCTATCTCTATCTATCTCTCTCTATCTCTATCTATCTATCTCTCTATCTATCTATCTATCTCTCTACTCTCTCTCTCTCTCTCTCTCTCTCTCTCTCTCTCTCTCTCTCTCTCTCTCTGAACAAATAAAATTTAATTTTAAAATATTTTCTTATATTTTTGCTGTGTCACATTATAGTATACGATACACCTTTGTCACCAAATACTGTGTTAAAACACTGTGCCTGAGCACTGCATTACTCGTGACAAGTGGAATTTTATGGAAAAACCAAGGATGTCATTTTAAATTATTGTTTATTGAAGGTTGTTAATAAACAGATCTGAATCTGAATGACCATGTTTGTTCACTGGAATCTCAATAATCACACTTATTTAAATTATTTATTAATCACTTCGATGGGCAGATGTCTGTTTACTAAGGTGCAAAAGTACATCTGACTTGAAGGAACAAGCTTAGGCTGCTGTGTGTTTGGTTGTTTTTGGCACGAGCATGGCCAACATGACCTTGCCTCACCTTTATCATGGCAGGGGCCATGGTGGTGTAGTGGGTAGACTACTCGCCTCTCACCCAGGCAAACCGGGTTCCATTCCCGGCAGGGTCACTCCTGGATTTTCACACGTGTGAATTGTGACGGACGATGACAATGGTCGGCGGGTTTACTCGGGGATCTCCCGTTCCCCCCATATTTGCATTCCGGTGCTGTTCCAGACTTACTTTGCTTCAATCTCATCAGCTATCAATTTTAAGAGCCACCCAAATCTCTCTGCTCTATTTACCATATCATGCCGAAGGTTGATGGTTGCCTAGCAACCAACGTGGCTATCTCGTACCCTCCCTCTCGTGGCTGACCAGGTGGGGGTGAAGTGATCATGTGGAGGGTTTTTCGCTGTGCCTGGGCTGGTAAAATATCTCCTCCCCTCTCTCAATTCATGCACGGTGCTTTATGAAAACTGTCGCAGTGTGTAAGCTATCTCGGCAGCAGCGTTTGATTACTTTCACCTGTTACCATGTCAATTTATGGAGTGACAATAAAGATAAACAAGTGCTGTTTAGTCATGTTCCAATTTAAAAATGCTCGTTTTACCATCTTCAGTTCAAAAATTTTTATATAGAAACTAGTCTTTAACATGTGAGGTTTCTTGAATGTCATTCATTAGCAGCCACCATAAAAATAGATGGAGCACTATTTAAAATGTTTTTCACATAAACTCAGTACACTGCTATCGGTAAGCAGAAAAGTTAATAATTAATGATGAAATTAATGCTGACAAATATGTATGAGTCTGGGTGAAAGACAAAAAGATGATACACGTGCATTTCATAAATGTACAGCAACACCTCAGTAAATTTATGCCACTGTTGTTCTCCAAACAGACTGTACAGACTACAAACAGCCTTTCAACTATCTGCATGGAACAACAATCACACAATATTCCTGCGTATAGTGATTGTCGAACCACATTTTTTGTGACTCAACATCTGGAAACACGCCACTGCGTTAGTTACATGGCCAGAGTTCTTTGCCTGTGGACATTGAAAGCGGTGCTGACAGCTATTTCATTTGATCCATGCAGCCAGATGCATGGTAACCTGTTCCATTTCCTACAGACGTGAGTCTGCAGGGCAGCTGAGAGCAGCTGAATGCCTCACTGCCTATGCCGACTGATGCAGGTGGCAGTTTGCGATGCTCGTTATTATATTACATGACCTCACCATTGATGAATTATCTAAATTTTACATATGCTGTAAGAAAATTAGACTTCAAGTGACCCATTATGTGAAATTTTTAACTAACCAAACAGTAATGTATATAAAATCCCATTCTTATGTTTGCGGGTTAACAAAAACCTTGATTAACATAGAACTTTTTAATTAGCAGAGTTTGAATTAAATATGTTTTACTGTAATAGGCGAAGAAAGAAGGTAGAGTATCCATAAACAAGTAAGATCACTTTGGCAAGACAAGCACGTCTCATACAATTGCCGGGTCACACATAGAATCATTGTAATCTTTGAGGGAGAATCGGCAGGCAGAGTCAGTTGTTATTGGCTAGTACTGACAGCCTAATATATTCAGATATGCGCTGCTTGCTACACAGTTCTCACCTAGAGAAACACATACACATTGAACGACATACCTTCCTCAAAAACAGGTTGTAGAAAGAGAGATAGTCACACTTAAAGGGGTCGCAACAGAGATATTCTGTTGTATATTTTTAAGGATTATCATCACCGAGAATAGTGGTGGCGTCTGTCAGTTCAGTGTGTGATTAACGCGTGTTACTGGATAAATGAAAGCTGTGCAATCCACCCCAGGAAACAATTATAAAACTCATATTTTATTTTGTAAGAATTATGTCCTAGCAAATTGCAAATTCACTAACACTCTAGCAGACAAATTAAGGTTGGAGTAAAGCAATTGCCTATGGAGCACTGCATCTGACTATACAATGTGAAGAACTCATAAAAAAGTAGTACAGACACCATGAAAATTGTCATAAAAGTGTGGTTTATGCTGTATATGAAAGAAGAATATATATATTTTGCCACATTATAAAATATTTTACTAAAACATACTTTTTAAATGTAAAAATTAATTGATTTAAAGAGTCTGTATTTTTTTTTAACAAAAATGAATGCATATTTCGATTCTGGATGCTTCAGAAAGAAGAATTTGTAAGAAAATCTTTGTCATGGAATATCATCATAAATTATTTATTATGATTGTATGTAAGAAAATTATAATTATAATGTAGGAAATAATGTTTAAGTTTTATTTTATGTGCGTCCATTTGTCACAAACATTTATGATTGAAACTGATGCAAATGAAGTTAATTATAAAATTTATATGATATTACTATGATTTATTTCACATTATCACAGTAAATATTATGACGATCTTTCTTGAAGAAAATTTTCTTGTAAATTCTGCTTTCCAAGGCATCCAAAATGAAAATGCGCTTAAATTTTGTTAAAGATGCGAACTCTACCAATCGATTAATTTTTTACATTTATAAAGTATATTGTAGTAAAATATTTTATAATGTTGCAAAATATATACATTATTCCTTCATAGACAGCATAAATTACACTTTTCTGGCAATTTTCATGTTATCTGTACTACTTTTTTATGAGCTCTTCAAATTGTATAGTCGGATGCAGTGCTCTATAGGCAGTTGCTTTACGTGAACCTTTTAAGGGGAAATTCACAAAAGTCCCTTTGCCTGTATTGCATACGCAATAATTCGCAGTATTTATTGTGCCCTAACTTGTTGTGAACATTTCACACCATGCAGCCAGATCATGAAGTTGGTTTGATGTGGGTGTTGGTGTGCGTCCTCACTCTGTAGATGAGCTTCAGCTTGTCGCCGGTGTCTGGAGAGTGCATCCGGTGCATACATGTGGTATAATCACCATTTCATAGACTGGCTGATATGTGTGTGTCAGCGGGTAGGGATTGGTCACGACAGGCAAGAGGAAGTACAACAACCAATTTAACATTTTAAATATCTTTATACATGACCGGTTTTGTTTGCTCTATTTGAAGTACCAAAAGTTTTGAGATTAAAGCAGTAAAAGTTTGGATAATTTATCAAAATCTGCAGTAGTGCAAATTGTACATTATTAGGTTGTACAGTGTAGAGGTCCTTTTAGCAGCAAAACCACCTCCTCATTAGCAGGAGTCCAAATTTTAATTGCCTAAATCAGCAAATGTTTATAGTACGTAAAATCAGGAGACAGAATTTTACTCTTTTCTCCCCCTTGCCAAGTTAACCCAAAAATTGTAGCAAATACATATTTTTTCTTTGCACAAAGTTTATATTTCATTGTTTCTGCTGCATAATAATGTGTTTTTCAAATCAAATATAAATTTTATTCAATTGACAGATATTACCTAAATTAAATGGTACACTACAAAGGTATAATATAAATCCCCTTGACCACGAAATATTATTTTAACATTGCGTAATCTGTAATATTAAGCAACAGCAAATTCCAATTTCTGTTGCTTCTCATTTGAAAAGCAGTAGTTTTATTAAAAATATTAAAATTTGTTTCAATATCGAGACGATTCAGGATGAAATGATAATCCCGAAAGATATTGACTCTCATTGATGACAGAAAATGAATTAAAATAGAGTGCCGCACAGGTTTTAGCAGTCAACCACTTCAACTTAACTGAAAAATTCGTAATACTTATTTGGACATCGTGACTCTGTTTGACATTTCCACATTTCAGACATGCTCATAATAACATAATGAAGGGGGAGAGAAGGGATCTTACAGTATTGTAGACTGTATTTCCTGTTTCGTAAATTTTAAACACACACTATGCGCATATTATGCGTGAATTGGTTGTCAGTAAGTCAAAAGCACAAAATATAAATCCAAAAATATAAATAAGTGTAGGCCATCAACAATCAATGCAGTTGGTTCCAAAAGCAGCCCAAACTCAAAATAAAATAATGAAGCCAGATCAAAGACATAAGAGCACTAAAGTGTCTCCGAAAGCCAAACTCCGCAAACAAGTTAGCAAAGACAAACTATAACAGGCATGCCACGTTCACAAAGTGAAGGAAGGGTGCTGTCTGTGGTGAAAGGAGAGATGTTTAAATACAGCGGTTATTGGCTCTTGTTGCTATGTGCATGGAGTTTGAATGTTGGTATTCAAAAGAGAGAATGACCTGTTGGATGTTACAGTACCTGCCGTTGCCTAACGTGAGCGTGCCGGTGCCGGCGGAGAAGGGAGACTACGGGCGGGTGCAGCTAGAGGCAGTCGCATCCTTGCTAGACGCAGATGTGTTGGCCGTGCTGAGCTCGAGGAATACCACCAGCATGCATCCGCTCACGTTCGAGCAGTTGGAGCACCGCTACGGCTTTTTGCTATACCACACCAGCGTGCCTGCTGGAGCCCATGACCCAGCCCTCCTCCAGGTCTCCACACTCGGTGACCGTGCCTGTGTGCTCATCAACAAGGTGTGTTAGTGGCTCTCATGTTGACTTCACTGCCTGAACAGTCGTATGAACCATAGTGATGACTGCTCTAAAGATAGTTTACTTATAATGTTAACAATAATGACAGAGAACCCTGTTATTACATTTTTCAAGGGGTCAGTAAAGTAAAATGTTTGCAGCAAATCTTAATATAAAGGAAAGAATATTACACATGTAGGGACACGTCATTCAAAACAAAATTGTAACATAGTAATTTATATTGATGCGTGATGCTATCTGGGTCAAGGTGATTACACTCATAGTCAAAAATAGGGTTCTCTGTTAGTGCTGGCCACGAGCATTCACTACGGGTGGCTCTGGCTGATTCTACTTGCGTACAACAGGCCGTGTGGGTTGGCGGCTGAGTACAAAGTCTACGACAGCCTTAGCTACTGGCTGCGGTGCTGGCTTAGGGGCCTACGGTTTACGTTCAATAACCTTAGGTTGGGTGAGAGACAGGGCAGGTTTACTGGCTGTGCTTTGTTTGCTGAAGTTATTACTGTGGCGCCAAGAACTGCAGCTGATTCGGCTGCTACTTCATGGGTTGCTAGATGTTCTCTGTGGGCTCGGAGGGCGAGAACCAAGAGCTCGTGAGGCCGACTTGGTACCCTTTCTTCTCGACGAATGGCCGCTGTCTCTGGATGCAGGCTCCAGCTCTCGGGAACCTTGCGGGGAGGCAAAAACAAAGAAGAGGGAGAGAGCCAGGGAGTTAAGCCCCACTGACTGGCAGGCGACTTGAGCTAGTTCACATGGGATTAATTGGCAAAGTGCCTTACTGGTTTAGGTGCAACTCCAGGTAGACTGGTAGGCAGTGGTTGCCTTCCTCTCATTCATTTCCCTCTTACCTCTCTTGGTGAAGGGCATCAGGTGCGAAACCTTATACCGGGAGATAGAATAAGGCGATGTGCATTCCCTATCTACAAGTGTTCTGCCATCTAGGCACACCAGTACAACCTTATTCCTCAACTGGCACCACAAATGGTGCGGTGGTTGAAGTGCGGGTTCCCTCGGAGACGCTCCAATAGCTTCGATGGGTGAGCCCCTTGAGCGGACAGGTCTGACCCAGAGCCAACACAAACGGTTCAGTGGATGGGTGCAGGCTGGTCAGATGACCTATCCTCTCAATCAAGGGTATTACTAGTGATTGTGGCTCTACTGTTCCATACACCAGGTGCACCGAATGGGTGCCCGTCGAATGGTGTGTTTCGACGTACGAATTTCCCCATCCGCAAGAACTCTTAGTGCTACACTAAGCTGCAACTGGTATTGGGAAACCCGGTCTCCTGCTCCACTCTGTGAGATGTGGATGTTTACTATAGTAGTCTGGAAGTATTCAAGGGATAATGAGAGGTCAGTTAATATCAGACTGTGTTTATTCCATGAGGAATAAGATACAGGGGCCCGTACTATCTCCTGTCTACACAAAGTCAAACTAAAGTAGTAAACTACGCTAGCTGTCCAGGTGAAGGGGACCTGGTTATAATCTGGCTGGGGGCAGTTTCTACTAGGTAGGTAATGACAACTTTCCCTGTCTAACTGTGTGTGCATGCTCTTATGGGTGGGTGCCTACATCCTGAAGGGTATGTGGGGTAGCCGTTGCCAGGGGCAAGCGGCTAGGGGTGGCAGTTGACATCTGGAAGGTTTCCCAGGTGGAGGACTCCTTCTGAAGTTCTGCTGTATGTAGACATTGGGGAGCTGAAGATCTAGGTGGTATAGGTAGTAGTTATTCAGGACTCTGGAGAGCAAGCATGGTGGAACTATCTGTCCAACTGGTGATGTGGCTCTTAGAAGAGCCGATGATCATCTGACGATTCCAGCCTCTGCTCGTGAATATATTCTGCTTCGGCTGAGGGCTCACCAGCCCGGTGGTGAGGGGTGCTATGCGCATGCATCTTGGACAGAGCCAATGGCTGCCATTGTAGGCATACGACATCTCTTGGTGCGCTCTTGAACGTCTTCAGGGTGTAGCGACATGTCGATCTCAGATAATCAATTGTTGACATCTTCTCAAGGGAAGATAGTGCTTTGCATGGCTTACTGGCTGATGGTTTTGTTGAAACATACAATTCTGACAAGTCTGTTATCATCCCCAGTCCAGTGAAAATCCCGTAGGCGCTCCGGTGGAAGTGCCATGCTTCCAAACCCTGTCCATTGTTGCTTGTAAGCATCACCTGTCAATCTGTATAAATAGCTAGTCAGTAATTATTTGAATAATTTTTGTAGTATGCTATACATTAAAAAAAACACTCATTACATATTATATTCAGTAAAATAAAACAAATATTTTTAGAACCCTAAATTTTTTTGTTAAGACTTTCAGCAATCAGTTTTCTTACTCTAAGTGAAAATAAAAGTTATGATTTTTTGTTATAATTTTGGCATATTGAATATTTACACACCCCTAGTTTTAACAATACTGAGTGAAACAGGAGTGTTTTTACATTGTCAGCAGACAAGTATCTTGATGAACACTGTTGTGTTGGCAGGAACTACGGGGAATCTTGAGCCGTATGGATAATATCTTATCTATTCCTCTGGAGGTGGATGAAGGTGATACACTGCAGATCCTAGTGGAGAACCAGGGTAGGATCAACTACGGCTCCAAACTCAAGGACATTAAGGTGAGTGGCTGGACGCAGATACTTGAAATCAGGTGAACTCAGGGGAGAATCTGGGTCAGCCTAACAGAGCTCTGACCCTCCATTTGGTACTGCAGAGTGTAATGGACAGACTATTCGCCTCCCACCTGAGTGAACCGGGTCGAATCTTGGCGGAGTCGCAACCAGATCTTTGCAAGTGGGAATTGTGCCAGACGATGCCTTTGGTAGGCTGTTTTTGTCAGTGATTTCAAGTTTCCCCCGCCCTTTCATTCAGGCATTGCTTCATACTAACCTTGCTACACCCTCATCTGCTCTCAAGACCTTGATGATAAGACCACCCAAGTCTTTCCACTGCACTCCACTTGAAACTTTATTTTACGGTTGATAAAAAGAACTGTTCTTTAAGCTACGTACACTGTTGTTGCATGTTATGTGCCTCATGGCTGGGAGAAAGTTAAAATGAGCACTGTACAATACATTACACATGAAATATAACTTTGATGTAGGTCGGAGCCGAAACACAAGCCCGTGGTTTACTCTAAGTGAGTGTGGTTGATTTCCCGGCTGAGTGTGGACTCTGCTATGTTGGGACAAATGCTGCGTATTTGGGGCTTGCGCATGTCTGCTCTGGGATTTGAACCTTGGACTCTCATTGTCAAAGCAAACTGGTAATGAAAGGTAGATTTGTATGTCGCTTATCTTGGGGCATGCCGCTTATACCAGTTACCATAAACGATTACGACTCATCTCACTGCAACCCTAGTGTACACTTTTACACTCGTGAGATTTAAACCCCGCGCCATTTCGTACACAGAAGTACCGGTCTGTCACAATCCTGAATGACGGCCGGACACTTGGATACGAGGGGTTGCAAAAGACAGAGGCGCGTCACAACCCCGCCGCGCTGAGAGCCAACAAGCCATCAGCCGCCTCGTGCCATGCACGAGCACTACCAAGGATACACGAAGGCCGAGAGATGACCAGAGGGTGCTACTACCACTCCGACCTCATACCAGAGGGACGTCACATGCCACCCTCCGCGGCTGCTGTGACATGCGCTACCTCGCTATATAAGGCAGTGCGCGGTGGCTGCTGGAGTGTAGACTACAACGAGCCTTTCAACAGCCCTTCCAGAGGCTGTCGCCAACGACTTAACAGTATTCTACAGCCATCAGAGGCTGCCACCATTGACATCACTGTTAGAGCTTTGTAGCCCAGCTACTGGATGCTCCAGCGATGCCAATAGCTACCAGAAGCTTTCCGTACATAATACATTCCACACATAATTCTTTCTTTGTCTTCTACAGACACCCCATATATAGAGTTAGGTTTGTATTTAAGTAATCTTTGACAGTTTTTCACTTAACTTCCCCACTTAGCTTAGGACCAGGTCATCTACATCTGGATTCCGTAGGATTACTTCCAACCACCGGTCTGCCTGGCAGGAGAGCACGTGTCACAGTGTTTAATATTCTTTAATAAACACGACTTTGCTTCTCTTGCCCTCGAGTCTCATTCATAGGGTGATCTGTCACCAATTACTGGGAGAACCTATAATTGAGCACCGCTGACCGGCGCCGGGAAAGTATTCTTATTTCTGCAATTAGCTACAGCCCCTCAGGCGGCTCCAAGTTGAAAACATACCCATTAAACGGCCAGTTATTCTATTCCTGCCACATATACAGGTACTGGAGGAATATAATAGATGAGCCACGGCCACTAGCAATACTTCTCAATCAGGGAGAGACGGTACATCTGAGTTGTACCCCTACCGGAGCACCTGGGTGCTGGCGGGGGTATTTGTTTAGGTGCTACAGCCTGGCCTTGATTGGGAAACTCAGACCAAGTGATATTCTTGGCAACCCACATGGCTCCAATGCTTCTGATCAGCCCGCAACAGTGGGGGATCTTCTGAAGCACTGGAGCTCGCGTTGGCAAGACTGCCGCCAGGCAAAACTAAGTTAGGGACACCCGCGTCCATGGTGCTTATTTGGAGTTCTGTGTAATTACACCACTCTATGCCATTCAAGGTGAGGCACGGCGCCAGGAGAGAGAAGCAAAGAGTTGCATGCTTTGCTGCCAGACAGCTGGCTGGTCTAACCTTGATTACAGCTAGCCGGCGAGCCGAATGAGATTATGCCGCCATACTTCGTTATCGAAGCCACCTACGATGACTGCCATCAACCCAGCTATTTTTCCATCAGTACCACTACGTACACACCTGACTGCTATATACAGCCGTAACTAAACCTTAAACCAAACCCGCACGCACAACCGACCTTAAGTGCAACTAAAGTCACACGACCGTGATCCAGCCTTCACTATCGGACACGCGTCATTCTTTTAGCCAAAGAAGAGAATGCATACCATCGTGATGTCAGCTTCACGAAGGACATTTGTAAAATGTCAAACGTACACCTGGGAACTGTGTACAGTAGTGGCATTGTGGGTGTTCCGGTCGGCACAAAGTCTAGGGCGGCCAGACGGTGGCCGATGTTGGCTGTGGTGAAGTGGGGCCCAGGTAGTATTCGAGGCTATAGGATGGTATTTGGTCTGGAGGAAATGTTGCTAGTATGGGATCTAATCCTAATAGAGTTTCCATATATCAATATTAAATATATCTCGTGCAGTCTTTTCAGGAATCTTGCTGGTGGTTCAAATAATGGTTGTGGGGTGTCGACTTTGATTGCTACAGTCTCTATTAGTTCGTTAAGTAAATTCTGCACATCAATTATCCTACAATTTTTAACACCACCTTTACGAAGGTATGGCATGAGTATGCCTATTACAACTGTAGTGGAAAATAGCGGATGTATCACGTTTTCTGCTGTGTGCTATTATACACTTTACTTGGTTTGCACACACTGATATTCCTGGCCCAGCCTTTTACAGCAGTAGGTGGAATAAACAGGATGTAGGCGGCACTGTGGGGTAGTAGTGAACAAGTGAGGTTTCACCATGGGTCTAGCAGTCAGTGCACTCCCCTCTCCTAACCTCGTCCTTTTACAGCGGTGGGCGGAGTAGGGAGGTACTCTGGTCACTTGATACCACGAATGAAATGTGTACTTCTACCCTAAGGGCTCTTATACATGAGTCATCTGCTATTCCTTCAATATTAAATAATTACATATAGCCATAAGGGCTGTTATGAAATCAACTACAATATTATAAAAATGGGTTAAGGGCATGTTGCAAGTAGAGTACACTTTAATTAATGGAAATAAAGAGGTTTTTAAATTATGATCACTTTAAATAAAAAGTTTAAAAAACAATAGGGACATAACCTCCTGATAATATTAATAAAATTTATAAATTTTATTAACAACTTAATTTAAAAAAGACTTGTTTTTAAATCAGGTGAAGGTGTCCTGATGGCAAATGAGTAAAACTGTGTGTAAATATTGGTGATCAAAGTTGAATAAAATAAGCTACAATTAAAATATTAAATATGCCCTAAAGAGGAACATGTTCTTAAGAACCAAACTAAATAAAGTATACAGCAACAGAAAGGCGCTGAAGAATGGAATGGCTGGCACCTAGAGGGAACATCGTCGTTAGAGGGTTCCAAGGGAGACCTTGACACATGATGTCCTGTTGAATTAAAACTTGTGTGCAGTGAGACCGATTTTGTGCGTATGCGGCATCAGCCACACTTATAAGTGATGGGGTTCTTGTGTGAAACGTAGTCCTGGCGAGGTGCTGGAGCATGTCCACTGTACAGGACTGGTCTGGTAGCTTTGCGGCAGGGTACAATGTCTGGTTCTAAAAGCGCGATATTGCATCTAGAGTTCCTTGCCTTCAATGGTATACTTGGACGACGGACGTGATTGTTAAGATAGGTCGGCAGTGGACGCGTTGACAACAGATGTGGGTACGAAGGGTTGATTTGCTGGAGGCCGTGTAAATGGGTGCAATTACAGCTGGAATCAAGTAGAGAATGGCTTCAGTAGGCCGGTGGTCTGGCTGACTGTGGTAGGCAGCAAGCCACAAGTGCACTTTTGAGCTGGCTCGTGCTGGTTCAGGAAATAAGTCCTTTGCTACCTCTGGTACGACGGGGTCTTGCAAGTGATGTAGTGCCTGAGCTTGTTCCCTTAGATTGAGCTTAGCATTTGGGGCTACTAAGGCAAGGGTTAGCTCATGTCGATGGCCAGAGGTCAGTAAGGTCAATTCAGACAACAGTGCTTGGAGTAGGTCATTGCGAGAAACACAAACCCTTCGCATCGGCAAGGTTAGGCAGGTTACTTGTGATCTTTATAGAGTGCCAGACCATGTGTGGGCCCTTGACTAGGCAGACACCTTATTCCAAAACCTGGTGCAGATGTGCAATGTGTGTTGCAAGTCAGGCCTTGCCATCGAGGGTCACTGCATGGGTGTTGTCTTTGCCGAGTGGTACTAAGAATTGCAGTAAAACACACATTTAATTTCCTTCTAAGGGAAATAACCTGTGATGACGCACTACCTCCTACATTGGCAAGAGCATCTGCCGGGATGCTGACTTTGCTATGTCGGCAGAGGCGACCGGTGCTGAACTTTCAATGAAGATAGGATAGGCTAGCACTGTGATAACAACTTGTAACTAGCTATCGCTGGATCCTATTGTCGGCCAGTTGTGTCTAGTGTGTAGATGACAGAACAGCGTAACTGGCACAGTTCTAGGTTCACTAAGCAGGATGTGACAGGAGCACCCTCGGGCAGGGCATAAAAGAACTGGAGTTTCCTTCTGACACAACAAAGGTGTAGTGAAGGAAGGAAGGTATGCGAGGAAAAGCTAGAGTAGCCCTGGAGGCTAGCACAGTGGGTGTAATCAACGTTAGACGTAAGCAAAGGCTTAATGTGCAGGCAGGTCAGTGTCTGAGCAATGGGTGCTAGACTGGTTACACTTCAAAATACACAAAAGAACAGTGTAACACTTCAATTTTTCAAACAATATGATAATGAGTCTATGTGTATAATTTAACTTGAAATCCACAAATGTTGATATGTGTAATCTGTTTAGCATATGTTTAGTATAGAATGTGTAAAATTATTTATTTCTGACGGTTGTGTTGGACGTGGAATTTAAGCCTGTTGATAGTATCAGAGTACATGAATTCCTGTCCTTTTATATTTATTTGTTAGCCTAGCGGCCTACTTGCAACCTTGACGAAATTATATTTAAAATGTTTTTGGATGTAGTGAGAAAATAAAACTTAACAAATCTCATTAGATATCATTACAATGTAATTATATGGGACAAAAAAAATATATATATATAAGTATACTATAGACTTGAAGGTAAACACTCACAATATGAGTCATTAAACCCTTCCTAAGTCATAGAAATAAGCTTTGAATTAAATATGCCCTACTTTTTACAACATCTGCAGTGTAACACAAATATCATGACACTTACCTCTTAGCACTAAACAAAACCAATTATTTTGCCTTCCATTACATGTTGAAGATTTTCTCACAGCAAAGTGGCCTCTAAGCCTTTCCCTATTTGTATATTGTAAGTGTGTGATGGGCAAAAACTTAACCATTTGCTGCCCGAAATGGTGGACGTTGAGTCACTTTTTCTCTGATGCAGCAGTTTAGGAGCTTCTGAGAAGATGGCACCATCAGAGGAAGAGAGTCGTAAATTTATGTTTGCACTTAATAAGTGTAAATTTCTTGTTCCAAATGCAAATAATCACCAGAGATTTACGATGAAGACCTTTGTGACAGCCCAGTTTAGGCAATGGCAAGCGAGGAAGAAGAGGCAGCCTCTGGATGGCTAAGTAAAGTCATTCCAGCTGGGACAAAAAATAATGAAATGCAGAAAAATTACTCTCCAAAAAATGATCTGTGCGGATTCCCTTAACTCTATTTTAAAGGGAAGTTTCTCTAGACTGTATAGAATGAACTATGGAAATAATAGAAATGGGGAACAATGCATTGAGGTTTTACTGTAGTAGAATATTAGATTACGAAGTTGACAAGATCTGTTATCTAGGACTGCTATTTGTTAGCTGTATAACACTGACTGACAAAGATGTTTGAACTTAATGTTTAGTATTAACATATAATAGGTTGCACTCTCTATAATAACTTTGTATTAAATAGTTACAAACATAGATTCAGTGTTTTGTTCCTGTCAAACAACCTTCCAGTCCCTCATTTCATTTTAACTAACCCTTTCCTTGTATCCAGAACTGAACGTATGTAATCACTGAAGTGGTCATGATGCCCAGGGCCTGTTGTCGCCAAACGTGACACTGAGCGGGCACATACTCACCAACTGGACTATGAACACCCTGCCGTTGCATACAGTACAGCCAGTGTCTGCGCTGGCCAGAGATGAGCACAGGCACGTGTCTCCCCCGGCGTTCTACAGGGGCACCTTCGTGCTGCCTGACACAAACACCACACTCGACACCTTCCTGGACCCCACTGGCTGGGCCAAGGTACGCTGCCATGTCTGTGTTGTGCTGAGCTGACGGCTACTTCTATAGCCGCCACTGGTGTTTAATATGTTACATTTTATAGTAATTGGTTCACTACTGACTCAGCACATGTTTTGATAAATTAGAATATTTATATCTGTATTTATAAATTATGTTAGATGAGTTTAAAAATGTTCTGTGTATATAAAAAAAGAACGTTTTAAGCAGCATGTACCTTCTTAGTGAAATCATATTCAGAATACTGAACATACATATTTGTGGTGATTTTGTTACAAATCCTATTGCGTAGGCCTACATGTTCCAAAATGTGAAGTGCACCCTCCAGAAAAAAAAAGTTAAAAATTTCATGGCAGCTGATCATGTTGCAGATGTTTATGAGAGAATGAAAAAGGTTAGTACCTGGAAGAGACAGGAAAATTATTATGAGGATATTGCTTGCCATCTTGAATCTTTTTAGGGCAGTTGTGAAGTTAATGCATGATGCTTTTTCAACAATGGTGATTTGATGACTTCAGGTCATTCGTACGCATAGCTTTGCAATTGAGTCATTGAAGTTATATTGTCATTAATCCCGCCACATGGCGAGCTTTTACTGTTTGCCATTTAGAAAGGACGTTCTAGATAGGGTATACTGTATTTTTCACCAGCCTAATGTAACTATGCAGCTAGACCAAGTACTTTCTCCCGCCTCTACGTAGCACCACGAGTAGGGTTCTTCATTCATCTTATTCTCACTCTCCAGCTGGCCGGTGACATCACATCAGGAGTTATGCTTTCCGCTAATCCCTGCTCTGTGATCACCCCTCGCCCTCAAGACGCCAGCCAATCAGTGCTGAGGCAGAAGCCCGGCACAGTATAAATAGAGGAGTCTTAGCTTGGCTCCAGGCCAGTTTTCAGTCACCCACTGAGCTAGCTGCCAGGGAACTGACCAGTCTGCTCACTTACGCCCACCGCGCTAGCCATCCCAAGGTATCTTAGCTTCATTCCTTGCCTTCACTGCACTTTTAGTGACAGAAGACACAGCTGGGACTTATCCTGCCATGCCTGCTTAGTCTCCCAAGCACTGTGCCAGTGATCTACCATTACATCGTCTATCCACTCAAAACATTACGGCTCCCTCTGGACAACAATGGTCAGGGAGTTAGTTTAGTTAAGCGTTGTTTTCCCAGCACTAGGCTATCATGCCTTCCATTAGTTTAAATCCAGTTGCTTGTGCCGGCTTGTGCATATGTTCAGCTTCCAAGCGCACGCACTTGCCGACGTAGGAAGTAGTCCGTCATCACGTGTTGTTTCCAGTCATAATGGAAAAAAAAACATGTGTTTAACTGGACCCCTGAGTGCCACACTTCCTGTAGACTTAGTACTCTTACCTGACTTCACTAAAGTAAGAGGAACACATGAGATCCCGGGAATTTACTCAGACGAGCCAGTACAAAAATCCACACACACCTAGGTTGGGACATCCATTCTATGTACACCGTAGATAGAACGGCGGAGCCCACACAAGTACGCAGCTTCCAGACCAGTTTGTCAGCTCGGTACTTGCTTCTTTTCCACTGCAATTTTAGCACTGGAAAACATGTGTTCCCTGCATTGGGAAGACAGCTGATACAACACTCATGGAGTGACCCTTGATGGCGAGGCCTGATTTTCAGCAAGCACTGCGCCTCCACACCAAGCCCTGAAATAGGGTGTCCGCCCATTCGACGGCCCACACATGGTTCGAAACTGCTTAAATATCACACGGATCATGCCTTAAGCTCATGGACGTGAAGGGTGATGTACTATCCAGATGACCTACTCCAAACATCGTAGGGTAAGGGAGAGAGTTAAGCATATCTTGCTGTCCTCCGGACGCCTCCATGAGCTAACCCCTGCCATAGTAGCCTCCATCGCCAGTCTTACACCAAAGGAACAGACTCAAGCTCTGTGGCATCGTCAGGACCCAACTCACTGCTCACATTTTAGGTTGTGTTCAGTTTGGTCAAATTAATTTATATTCATACTTTGGATGCTGTGTACAGTTATTTGTTTAGCACTTATAAGTTATAACAAGAATACAGTACAAAACCTAAACAACTTTAAGTAACTTAAATCATTAAGAACTACTGAAATGTTTTATAATCGTCCCTGAAATGCCTAAAATATTACGTGCTTTAAAATATGCAATTACTGCATTAATATTTTTTCTAGAAAGTAATTATTGCAGTGAAAGTAAACAAATCTGTACTACTGTTCAAGATCAAAAATCGGTACTGTCATATATGTAAAATATTTAAGTAAAAAATTTTATATTTCGAACATCGAAACGAAGATGGGGATGACATGGCAATTTCATATTTACAGTAATTAATTCATAATTTTAATTTGTTTTTTAGAAAGTGAATATGAAGTATATACATAATTTTTGTTTGTACAAAACTGATCCACATAACCATTTTATCAAAAAATTTGCCATAGTAACACTGAGAGCCATGTATGAACCATCACATGTAGCTTTCTTGCCACATGATCTGGCGTATTATGCCTACTACACACATAACTCTCTTCTTGATTCATTCTTAAACTTTTAAAAGTTATCAAAGTCAACAGTAATACATTTTAGCCCTGGATCACAATCAACACTTGAATATTTTTTGTCACAAATACACTGCTTACCATTAAAATTGCGATACCTTGTAGGATAATACACAGAGCATGGTGACACAATTACGGGGTCAGTTGTTTAGCCAAGTGGCGCTGCATGTGCGCTAATGGTAACACTGATAAGTGGTATAGAAATGGAGGTTGGGAGACACTGAAAGATGGTGGTATTTATTTCCCGCTGTTAGCGTGCGTGGATGAAATGAGCATGTCATGTCGAAGAACAATACAATCATATGAATAGGTTTCCACCTTTGACTTTTGGAGAATCATGGCCTGTTAAAATTGTGGATTACCCTTTTTTGATCTTTCATTGGAAGAAATGCAACTAAAGTGAAGCAGATATGGGATCAATGGGATGAGAAGGGGCAGGCTGAGCGACATTGTAGAAGTTGGTAGCCCCCTTGCACCAACAAGTGTGATAACAGACATCTGGTACACTATGCATGGTGATTACGGACCATAAAGCTTCATTAGACACCCTTTCTTGAGAGATCAGACACATGACACGTCAATGTGTCACCACATGCATGGTTTGTTGCCGTCTACTGCATCAGGGCACCAATTACCGTAGCTACTGCTGACTGCTAATCGCAGGTGCCAGATCTGGACAGACGAATGGCATGTCATCGTCTCCTCTGACAAGTTCTGCTTCTGTTGCAGCACCAGAATGGTTGCATCCATTATTGGCAGCACTGTGGCGCATGCTTTGCTGAGTGAGTCCTGCTATATACATTGTCATACCAGCCCAGCACCTGGAGTTAACGGTATGAGGTACCATCGGATTCCAGTCCCACTCACTCGCACCTTGTCTACATCACTGGTATGCTCATCACCAACAGTTAACATTGCAAAGATTTTGGAGCCTGTTGTCATCCCCTATCTTCAGTGCTAGCCTAAGGTCCTGTACTAACAGAACAATGCACGACCGCATACGGCTCATGTCATCCGATGATTCCTGGATGACCACTATGATGCACTCTTTCCTTGGCCTTCACGTTCACCAGATTCTCGTATGGTCCACTGTCGGATGATGACTGGTCTAACCCAGGACACTCATCACAGCCACAATGGTTGAACTTTGGGCGTGCACTCAAGCAGCAGGTGAATGTCCAGTCTCTCTTCCTCTCAATGCCACGTTGTGTAGCAGTGGTTACTCCCACCCATCGTGGGGCCACACCGTTCTGATTTCGCCATGTTCTGAGGGTACAAATTTAGTTTTGTAACAACTTCACGTACAGCATAATAATTGAAAATGAGGAAAAAATTAGCTAGTATGCAGGTTTTTTAGCAGTACTCAGTTGACTGTGAACAGCCTATAGAATAAGTGTTTTATGTACTGGGTGTTAGTGTGCATCGTTGTCTGTCATATTGCATGTATGTTGGTAATGGTGATTGCTTTTGTCTTGCAGGGTGTTGCGTTTGTGAACGACCACAACCTGGGCCGCTACTGGCCACGGCTCGGCCCGCAGGTCACGCTGTACGTGCCTGCAACCTTCCTTCTGCCGCATCCACACACCAACGTGGTGGTGGTGTTCGAACTGGAGCATGTGCCTGCCAACCTCTCCATGGCATTCGTAACCCAGCCTATACTCAACATGACAGTTGCTTGAAGCATGCATACATTGGTCTACACACCAAAGATACCCGTCTGATATGTGTTTGAATTTCATGAACTTAAATAATAAATGGAACATCACTTTATAAAAACTCAACACTAAAATAGTTAAATGAAAATATGACATTTTTAAGTTTTTTAATGTGTCACAAAACACATCATGACACAGTATGAAATAAACTCATAAAAAATACAAACTTAACATTTGTGGTTAAATAGTAAAGCAAAATTTCAAAAATATTTATGTTATGCACATATAATAAGTAAGTTACATTAGTGGATTGTTTAAAAAACCAATAAGACCCTATAAAAATAAAATAGGTTTAACAAGAGCTCTGCGGACATTGAGGTTTAGTTTTGTGTAATTATTTAAGAAATATTATACTATTAAAAACTAACCCGTGCATGGATGCTCAAACAAAAATTTTCTACTGTTATGGCAGGCAAATGAACATTTGATAAGTACTGTATAAAATTATTTTATATCAATTATTTTTGTGAAGACTTTCATTTTCTAGTTTTCTTACAGAAAACGAAAATGAAACTTCCTATTATCCGTTATCATTTCTCCATACCCAATATTCGCACAACCCAAGCAATTTACTTCCAGAAGTTTACCACATAAATAATGGCAGCATTTATCCTTGCACTGGAAGAAAGAACTGCTTTGTGTCCTTTAGTTAAGGAGAGTGGAAGTGTAAAAAACGTAGCACATTATTTGTTTCTGCTGAATGTAATGGTAAAAGTTTTATGACATACTTAATATTGATGTTGAAGTTCCAGTTAAGAATTTGGTATATATACATGTGTGTGATTTTGCTTATGTTTATATATACTGTAAATTTGTGTAAACATGGCTATATACACATTTGTGTGTAAATAAATGAATGTATTTTCTCTTAAAATAAGAAAACAGCTGCATACCTTCCTCATCGAAATACCTAGTGTTATTAGTGTTATGTGTACAGTATTTGTATATCAGAATTAACATAGTAACTTTTAGCTTATTGTTATTCTTTTATTTCATTATTATAAATTTAAAACATAAATTCTACATAAGTAATAATCACGGCCGTAGAAGACAGATCTGGACACTAGCTTGAAAATTTGATGCCCTTATTGCCCCATTTAGTTCATGAACCCAGCCGCAGAGCACTGCTACCCAAGTAGTGCTGTTGACATGGCTAGCATAGGGAGGAGAATTGCAATTTTTTCTTAAAATGGGAAAATGTTATTCATATATCTAAGGTGTCATCCCTGTACCAGCAACGCCAACACCACTAGTTTACTTGCAGCCATCTGTGGCTACTGCATGAACTAAATCAGTCAATAAAGGGGTCAATTCGCTAACATTGTTAGATAGGCGAGTGTCCAGACCTGTCATCTACGGCGTGGTAATAAATAATACACCAAGCAAGATGGTGCATTTGGTAAAACAATGGACTTACATTCGGCGAAGCATGGGTTCGAATACCAGTCTGACCGACCTGATTTCAGTTTACAATGATTTTCAAAAATCACTGATATGGTGTCATGGAGCTGCAGAGGGTATAGGCGGGTTTTGAGGAGCGGTAAAATAATTAGGTTAGGTTTGGAGTTTTGGAATGGTAATATTACCCGGCGCCAGGTATCATCCAGGTGCTGGTGATACCATGAAGTTCTGGTAGAGATGACTCTTCTTCAAGGGTCATGTAGGACGACGGCCGAGGCAGTAATCCTACTGATGATGATAACTCCTCATAAATATAATATAATTCCCTCGCTTCACGTACTGTGGACTATTCAGGCTGACCACAGGCCCTTGAGATGCTTTTGTACACACGTTGCCATTAATTATGTACACTTATGCTGCATGACTAGAAATTGCAAAAATAACTATGCATTTTGGTGGGAATGGTGAGGGCTCGCACCCCTAAGTGCATGAAGGCAACCCAAATAAAAACACGTGAGTACCATCAACGTACCTTTTACTGAGTTAGTACCTACTATACACGTTCTTCAAGGAAACAGCTTCCATGCACTTCGCAAACTTTACCAGCTGGCTAGGTTCCACCGTGAAAAGGTGTGAAGGCCGTACAATGGTTACGATGAAAACATAAACTTCCCCGGGCAATGCGAGTACTGGGGAATGTAAGAACCAGAATCCCAGACGGCAAAGACGAAACGATTCCGATAATTTACACCATTGCATTGAAATGATTTGTAACATGAAGTGATGGCCATTTTTCAATTACTGTAACAACACAAAACATTGACAAGAATTACTGTAATTGATGTAAGAGTAAGTAAGTTACATAGACTGTCGTCAATTTATACGGGGAAAAAAAGCAAGAACTTCTCACATATCAAAGAGCAATAATTTAATTGTAAGAAAACAGAACAGCTTAACACCAGCATTTGCATAAATGTGAACGAAAATTAATTAGTACTTTACTGTATTTAGTCCCAGTATCAAACTGTAAGTCTTGCATAATTTTCAGAGTTTAAATAAACAGTTTTATACTTTCAGCACTCGTAAAATTACACTTTCTGACACCTGAACATGATAGAAATATGTATTAATAAAAATTACTCTGTAGTTTACCACTTCTTTACAAAATATTTTCAGTTCAAGATTATGTGATTGCAGTGCTATCAGGTGGTCATCTATCAGAATCTTTACAATGAATGCAAACAATTTTGCAGGTAAGACAAAAATGAAATGTTAGTTTAATTTTGTTTATTTATTCATACAACCCAATATAATCACCCACCACATAGCTTCTGCGGTCATGTCTTTCCGAGGAGAACTGAATAAAGCATTTAAAGCATATACACTATGGACCCCTCTTTGGGAGCAGTCAACTACAAGGCTGCAATATGAAACTGATGTGTGTGGCGTACCCCCTTCTATAGTCCGTTTGCCTGCAGCACCGATTTTCAGCACGCAGTATGTGTGGGCACTCTGTGCCGCCTGGCGGCGCAAGTGCAGTACAACGCCAGGTGTAAAGCAAGGTGCAACACAAGTGAGTGCGATGCAAATCCCAGAGACACTGAGATAGCGGCCACAAGCGCAGTAATCTGGAAAGAGACCCCTCGTCTCGTCTGTATAAATATAATTTTGCAGGCCTTAAAAGGCAAGGCGGTACTTGGAAAAGACACGCGGGTACATCTTACACCCAACTAACAGCCTTAATGCCCTAATATTAATATTCCAACTGCTCTTTGTCGTTTTATGTAATTTCCATTCTCACGTGTTACCATCCCCACCTCATCTCATCTTTCTAGTGCACATGTATTATAACCAATAAAGCAAGCGTTCTTTTTATAGACGTGCAGGAGGACAGCACAGTATGTTTGAAGGTTTGTATGCAAAGTGTCAAGTGCAGCAAAGTAGTTCCACGCGGTGTACCAACACGCCAAGCCATTCGGCACACCACGCCCAACAAGTTAGTCATAGTCTGTCTTGCGAGGGATGCAATGTGTTACGTCACGGCTCGCGTTTTTGCGTGCTCAGGCGGCATTCAGCTTATGCTTCAACCATTTAACATTGATAGACTTTAACCAACCGGAAGCACTTTTGTATCAGTCGCCCGAGACTCCGTCCCTTACACCACCTAGTGTTTTGCCTACACTGACGGCCTAGGCTGAGCAGCAACGTGAGTTTTCTCTACAGAGATGTGTAAGTAAATGCATAATAAAATATGTAGTGATGCCAAAATACTACTTGTACTTTTATCATGGTAGCCGCAAGGCATTTCAGGCATTGTCCTTCTCCTGCCAAATTACCAAAACCATGCAAGTGTAAAATGTAGTGTTTTAAAAGGGTCAAATGTTTTTGCGACATAAGTAACAGTGTCGTACGGGCGTGTAGGGAGCCCAAATATCCCACCATGCAGCCAGCAAGAAAACATAAATTAATAAGAGGAGTATTACAATCCCTGGAGGGATTGTGTCGTGGCCGTCGGCCGAACGGCGCTGTGGAAAATGAGTCAGCTCTCCCGAACATCGCGACATTACTTGGTAAATAATGTCTGACGCCCCGGGTAACAAAACACCAAAACCTGAACTTTCCTAAAGTTAACATTCACCGTTCGTCAAACCCAACCAAAACCTTCATCTGACCACCTTACACACGACAACATGACTGCCCAAAAGTGTGGCAGATTTCATCCTGCTTCTGATACTTTATCAAAACAAACCATTCAACTGGTGACATTTGTGGTACATAACCACACTACTGTTATCAAAATGTGTATGCGAATGTTAAAACCACTTACAAAAGTTATGCAGAAATCTAAAATAAAAAACAATATTTCAAAATTAATTTGAAGTTTGACGGTTATGATGTAACCACATTAATTTATAATTGTATATTTGCCCACCTGCTCATGTTTTAAAAACAGAAATTTCTTATAAACATGACATTTTTGTAACATTGACATGTGCCACATCCGTAACATTGGACTGTTCCCCATGCTGTTCATCAATCCGCCGAAGTCCGCCCCAGCACTACACAATGGCAGCAGTGCTCTGAAGCCAGTGTTCCGTGTGGGTGTCTGAGCGTGAACCAGTGCAAGGCATGTGCATTGTGTATTCATTTATTTTCCTGTTTTTGTTTTCACGGCTCTTTTCTTCTCATTATCATTTCCGGGTGTGTAATTATATATTTAAAATTAGTCAACGTATTCTAGTGCCTTAGTTAGAGTCCCATTTTATCACGTGTGAAGTGATGTGTGGCACACCATGTGCACTTGTGCGACATCTTCAATTTTTATATGGTTTTGTTAAATATGTGTTCATCGCCCGTGCAATTCAGTGCAATAATGTGTCTTAGTTTTTAAGAGGGTTTTGTAGTGCTGATTATGTCGTTTTTTGAAAAATTGGTAATTGCTATTTGCCATGCGCAACCTAAGTCCTGAGACACACCGCGATACCATGTGCTGGGGTGCGCAGTGCAACGAATATTATTGTGTATTTAGCCCATGCTTATTTACGTGTGCCTGCACAAAATAATAAATACGTATTATTTCTGAATTCTAACATGTATTAGGACCAGTAAAACACTAATATTTACCAGTGTTTCTGTACAGTGTTTCTGTACAGTGTTCATAAACCGAACGTACGCATGCCATAACATATTGTCCAAGAGCTGGAAATTTTCCAAATAAATATAAGTAGTTCTTAAGGCGCCCGCCTACCTGTAGAAAAATTCGCCATCCAGTTCATGGGACTGGGCTGGATGGCTGACTGACTGTGGAGGAATGTGAAACCAGCACACAGCTTTCCCCCTCCCCGACAGCTCGCTCTCCTCTCGCTGAGTCGACCACAATAGGGTGGTTCAAAAATGTTTCCTACCGGCGGCGCCTCTCAATATAGGCCGTGGAAGGAAGTGAAGATGCAGTAGAAACAAACTTGTCTCTCGCTCGACCGTAAAAACTTACAAAGTAAACTCAGATATTTCTGTAAGCCTAACTATTCATTCTGAAGACTTAAAATTTTCACTGTATATAAACTTTTCTGCCCGTAATTCAATATTAGTATTCTTTCTTTGAAATTTGAAACACTGCTACCCTATTATTTTATTTGTGTAGAGTCTGAAATGAAGTCCAGTCCAGGTTTCTATTGTGGTTCCGCAGGAATCTTGTTATTAGTATTTCAAATATCATAAAGCTTTTTTTCAAAGCCATTTTCAGGAGATCCAAAATTACATTTGCAGTTAAAATAATATTAAGAATCTGCCGTTCAGACACTCTCTGAAGTGTGTGTTCTTTTATATTGAGTACACATTAACTAGTTTTGTGGAAAAAAGTGTATTTATAACACGCTGCAAAAACACAATACATAAGTACATGGAAGTGAAATATCGTGACAGTTCCTTTGATAAAAGTGAATTCGTTTCTCTCATCGCCAGCCTAAGCTATGGAAATGTGTCTAGGGTCTGACTGCCTACCGCGTGCTAGGAAAGTTTCCGTATTGGTTTGGTTGCCTTCTGGTACGTCCATCTTCAGTCTCTGATTGAATAATGTTGTTCCACCGCATTCTTGGCAAGTTTGGCCATTTTGGTGGAAAGTGGTTCTGGAATCCATGTAACATGAGTCGATTTCTCTTCTGTGTTCTTAGATATTCTGTGCTGCAATGCTGGTTACTAGGCAGGTTTGCTTTGCTGTTGTCTCCATGTAGAACCTAGAAAATGTTGTAACCACCTAGGTCTGTGACTAGTATAAACTCCTGCTTAAGTTCACTTACACAGTATTTTATTTTTTTAACACACTAATTAAATTTTGTAGATTAAATGTATTCCTAATTCTGTTAAATACCTATTAGGCATTAAAGGTAAACCGCTCTCCACTCTATATAATTTTTCTGTGGATCACTTATACTGATTGAATTTTTTACTGTTGAAAGTTACAGATTACTTTCGATTTCGCAATATTTTCTCCTTACCTAGCCAAATAAAAAAACTTCAACTTTTCTTTAGAGTGTCTGTTTACTGTTTGTACAACATGTCATTTACAAACATTGCCATTATCCAGAGACTTATTTTCTTATAACTTATGTTTACTTGGAACTCTTTCCTAATAGTCATCTGGATATGGACTATTATATACTTTGATCATCAGAACAATTTAAGTTCAAAAGTAAAGGGTATTATTTATTTATTTATGCTAGCTGGTAACCTGAAATATGATGTTATCTACAGATTGACCTTTAGTATAATGTATGTGAATTTTTTAATATTTTTATAAAATGGAAATAATACATTTATCCATTTTGTAACATTACCCATTAACTAAGCATGTGAAATACATGCAATAAAAGTATGTACAATCATCACACATATTCTATGATGCAAACACAGCACAGATCACTGGAGCTGAAAATATATAATTTATGGGGATGCTTTGAAAATGAGTTTTTCCGAAATTTATCACATAAGGCAATGTCAACTGGTAACAAGTTTTGCACCAGTTCCTCAAAATTCCTTTAACCTGATTTTATTTTAAATATGGTTTTTGAGAATTTCGAAACATATACTTTAGAGATTGTAGAATTCTTTTAACCTGTTTCACCTGATAAAAATTTGGAAAAATGTTTTTTTTCTTCCTTGAATAGTTCTTTGTGTTACATCCATTTTTTTAAATTTGGATATCCTTTGGGTTTTTAAGCTCATTTTTGAGCTGTGATGGCGGGAAATTTCTTTAGGTTTGATTTTCAACACACAAAATACGAAAGCTAAAATTGAATTCACGATGAGAATAGCTGTGGGTAGAAATGATGTTTAACTTAAATTTACGGCCTACCAACTTCAATGACAGATTAAAATTCCAACCGAGAGAAACCGCAGATTCTTTACACGACACAAAATTATTCCGTGGCAGATTCAAGTTCTTTGCTAATGCAGCAGCAAGGAACAATTTGATTTGGCAAATATTATTTTCTTTGTCCGAGCGAGGTGATGCAGTGGTGAAACACCGAACTCTCATTCAGCAGAAACCAGGTTCAAAAACTAATTCGGTCATTCTGATTTCAGTTTTCTATGTTAAAATCACTCCATACAAATGCCATGATTGTTCCATACTAAAAGGCCATGTCCGATTCCTCCCAATAGATCCTTGGATAGTATTCTTGTATGTCTCCGCTTCTAATGCCCCCGCTGTTGGCGAGGCGACTGCGGCCCAAGTGGCGAGGCAGAACTCTGCAATGCAAAAATTTTTGAATCCGTACCGAAACCAAAAACTTTTCTGTTTGTGATCAAGAAGATTTACCGTCTTGGATCAGTAGGCCTGGATAAATAGTAGAGAAAAAGCATTATAGGTTTGATGAAATAATTAAACCAGTGCAATGTGTTACATGCTAGGTTAGACAAAATAAATATAATAAAAATCCATGTAACTAAATATCGAATGAAAGTCAATTTATATTTGAGTTTGAATAGAATAAAATTTTTATTTAAAAAAACCTTTTTAACTTAACCTTTAAATTGTATTATATCATGTACGTTTAAACATCACAATATTATAAGTATATACTTTCCAAAATTGTATCTGCAATACATAGTATGTTACATCCATTACATGACAGCAGCTGTTTTGAATAAACGAGAGAGTAGTTTGTACTTACGGTACTCACATTACATTATTCATATTGAAATTGACTTATTCTGGTCGTTTTGATAGTTCTAGAAATAAAAAAACTATTAATATGTTGTTTTCCGGGAACTGTTAGTTTATTTCATACGTAGCAAGTTTAACAGTGTATTTACTAGAAAAAAAACTTGCAAAAGTCGAAATGCTTGACTCCGGGTTCACATAAATACAATTATGCATTAGGTAGCATTTTACATTGTTCACACTTTTTCATAAAATTTCAGCGACTTTTGCCTCAGAAATATACGATGCTGCATTTATATATGTAAAAAAAGTTACAGACAATATTTTTAATATGTAACAATTTCGTTTATAAAATGCATACCATAATTATTGTGCAAAAAATTAGGAATAAAAAATCTTAAGTCAAATCACACAATCCTTACTACCAGAACATCGACATTCGTTAAATTTGAGTTAGATGGTCTCTGAGATATTAAATAACTGATTAATGTGTTGACATGATCGCCATTCTGAAAATGAATATCTAATATACAAAAAGTTCTATAATTTAGGGAGAAATGCGATACCAGCATAGTTGCATAGCATACTAAATTCACTTGTAATTATTTGCAAAACACAATAGAAGAAAAAATAGGGTATGGAAGAATTATGAGATCTTGTTGGTTATTAGAGGTAACCATGCAAAATTTAGTTCTCTGTTTTATCTTTTTAAACAGCCGTGCAATGATGGGTCTGAGAGATCACATCCCAGTAGAGGAAGCGTGAGCTCAAACGACACCGTGACAGCATTGGTTGTAACATCGTTAGGTGCAAGGTAGGTTAGGTAAACTGTTGAGTAATAATCTTGATAATGGCGCCCGCCTACCTGCAAATATTTTGCACGTTAGAGGCATGAAAGCAGTGAAGTGATAAGAGCGACAATGACACGCACTTCAAGTGCCCACTCGCCTCTTCACGCAAGACATAGAATTGGCGTGCAGTCTTTTCATCGTGTTGCGTATAACTATATGAGACTTTCAGCGGTGTCCCTAGCATTTCATTGGTGGAAAGTCTAAAGTAAGGTCCAATGCAGGATCCTATCGTAGTTTCGCATGAATCTGGTTACTAGTATTTAGCTATAACAAGGTGAAAAAGCCATTTTTAGCCATTTTGAGAGGCTACAAAATTATGTTTCTAGCAAAGGAGGCACATTGAAATTAAAGTACAGACATCATCTGAAGGGTTGTTCTTTTCATAGATAATCCCATGTAACACACATTTAGCAGTTTTGTATAAAAATGTGTTTTCCTAACATGCTGCAACGTATTTCATGATGCAGGTAGTCGGGCGGCTTAAATGAATATGCAGAAACGCTATGAATAAAAATTAGACAGCATCTCTAGTCAATCTTTGAAATTTCGAAACCAGACAAAACACGTTACAAATAGAGCCACATTTTCTCATTGCAGATATATGTTAAGTTATGTTTAGAGTAAACAAATATGGTACTTACCTATTAATTTGTTATATTTCAAATGATGCAAGTCGATGCTGTTTCTGAACCCCTCCACTATTATGTCAGCTTCCATGGCAGTATATGTTGATTCACCTTTAGATGATGCCTGATCACAAATGCAGCAGTAAGAGTTTTTTTTACTTGCAAATAAAACCTTCATTGTTTTAGCACCAATGATACATGCCTGTAAACAGGAGAAACAAAATAGTACTAATGAAATACAACTATACAGATAACACAGCAATGCACATTTTAAAAGTGTATAGTTACCACTCCAGATAAGACGTTATAGTTGGTTCCGTATGATCATCTGCTGCACGCACCACTGGTTACCACTCATATGACATGGATTCCATCGTCGTCTAGCTATCCTTCTTGAATAGCTAGCGCTGCCTCTTTTCCTCCTGCTGCTGCTGCTTGTATTTTTTGCCAAGAAACTTCCTTTACAACAGCCGACAAATTCTTGTGAGAGTTTTGGTAAGTCTCCTTAGCCATACATGGCATTTCTGAACTGGCGGTAGTGTCTCTGAGCTGGGAGAAACCTTGGCCTGTAAGCAACATACTAAATTTACCCAAGCACCATTGATTTCCATAGATTCTCTATTTGTCTTAGGAGTTTCGGTACAAATTTTAATTAACTTCATATGGCTAAAGTCACATTCAAAAATGTTATTGTGGTTACAAAATCTTCTTATTTCCGTAAATAGGTGATTCCCAACAAAAATGTGACGTCCCTCTATAGCTTCGCCATGTATAGTTTTACTGTTGGGTGTTGTAATATCTTGATTAGAAGGCAGTTCATCCACGCATAACAGATCTGAACAATCGGCCATTGTGTAAACATTACTATCTCTGACATAATCCTCTGTACTTGAAAAATTATTATCATTATGTTTCCTTGTGCCAGTTGCCTCTTTCACGTCTTGCCAGATAGAACAGACTGGTTGGGGGGTTTCCTATTGCTGCTTTCAGTGGTGTGGAAGTTGCCTCAGGTAACCTGCAAAAAATTCCACTGTATTATTGTTTCCCTTGTCACTTTATCATAACATGCCTGCTGTGATTTCAGCACCGCGTGACTATGATAGCTAACCACTTTTGACGGGAAATACATCCTGTTATCCACTGTATTTTCGTCCCATGACTCCTGGAATCACGTGCTGTATCACGTGCTATTTTCCCCTCACATGATTTCAATACCACACTTTGGGGTTGTGTGCAAAGTTCCAGTTCATTGGCTGACGCCCTAACCTTGCTATCTCATTGGTTGGCGACTCTTCTCGCCATGACTTCTCAAAGCGCAACAAGCCTAGGAAATCTTTCAGATAAGTACAAAGTAAAATGAGCGAAAATGAAATTGAAAGGTTTAGCATCGCGTTTTGTTGCGACATGTCCTAGATTAAGAGGAGACATAACATTAAAAATGTTGAAAGATGAGTTAAACGACAGATTCAAGGAAAATCAGCCGTTGCAATTTCATTATTACATGCTGCACAATGTTAGGCAGAAACATAATGAGGATGTGCAGACATTTGCAGATAGGCGTCGTAAATTATGCGAGAAAACAGTTCAGCATTTAGATGAGCCTGAGAAACAGGAAATTTTGAATCAGGAAGCTGAAAAGAGGTTATTAGCAGTTTTCACTGACGGGTTACAAGGTAACGTAGGTCAGCAGTTAAGATATAAGATACCACAAACCATGGCCGAAGCTGAATGTATGGCTATAGCGCTAGAGGTTACAGAGGCACATCAAGAACACAAAACAAAATTTGATGATCCTCAGAGGAGGAGAAAGGTGTATAACATAGTCTACCAGCAAACAAGTGTGGCACGGGTTTACGCGAGAAGTGGCGAAAATACTTCCATTAACAGAGGTTTTGGAAGAGGATATAACTCGTGTTACCGTAGTTCGATTGATAGCAGTAACAGTAGAACGAGTCTATTGGGAGCAGGTGTTTCTCCCAAGAACATGAGTTACAGACTAGAACAAGGTAATAACTGTAATATTATATGTTTTAATTGCGGACGTTATGGGCGCATGATCAGAGAATGCCGAAGTTTGGGAACCCCACAACGAGCCCAAGTACCTAGGAACAAAGGGCACGGCATAAGAGAAACTAGCGAGAATGTAAGTAGTAATCACCCAAATGCGAGAAGCCGAGTGTCAACCCCGGGCACCACACGGCGGTAATTACAGTTGTAGGGGGAAAAGAGACCATAGTATCAGTTCTTGTCGAGGGCCAGTCTCACTCGTTCTTAATTGACACAGGGTCCGATATAACTCTCATTCGACCTAGAATCAGGGGGAATACTGACGATGAATCTCAGTTAGGAACGAAAGGCGTAACTGGAGACGATCTCCAGATCGCAGATACTCAGTATGTAGAGTTGTGGGTAAATGGTCAATATTGCCCATATTGATTCTTTATCAGAGCTTAATTCCGAGGGAACAGATTTTCTCCGCTATTACGATGCCAGAATCGACTTGAAAGAACCGATGTTGTATCTTAAAAATACGTTTGATTTTTATACATATAATTAAATAACTTGCATAATTGAGAAAGAGCAGCGGAAATAAGCTGAGCGTCTGGCCATCTCTGCACTTGTATCCGAATCTGTGAATGGTAATCGATACAATGAAGTGAAAATGACACAGTACACGATTCTGCCACCAAAATCGGAGACAGTGATAGATGTTACGTTGCACACGGTGGGTTGGGACGCTGACTCGAAATTGCTTCTTATCGAACCGACATTGATGAATGTACCAGGCATCTGTGTGGCAAGGGTAATATGCAACATACTTCTTACTGGTAGGAGCCTCCCAGAAGACTAGGTGTATTGTAGGAGCAGTACGGCTAGAAACTCTATAAGGACATGTAATAGATTCAGTGAGACGAATCTGGAGGATGGGGTGAACGACCGTCAGGGTACCTGTATAGTTGAAAAGAAGGGTGAGTGACCAGTGTGTTATCCCCTTTGTTTCTTGTCAAAGGGATGCGTCTCAGTGTTTCGTTCCTCATCGCGATCATGTCAAAGGGGGCAAGAGGGCATGGTGTCCTAGTCGCGCGGAAGATGCAGGAGCGACATGTGAAGTAGGCGGTCATGTAGAGAGGACTACTGACAGGGTAGGTCAAGCTGAGGGTTCAAGGAAACCTCACAGTGAAGGTTCAAGGAAACCTCACAGAGCGTTAGTAAAATCAGTAAGGGCTGTGACAAAAATCGTGAACATTACTAATGAGACGCTCGTCGTGCCAAAGGGTATTGTAGTAGGATTTGCCACACTTGTCCGTGACGTTGCTGGAGTACTATGCGTAAATAGCGTACTCTGAATATCCAAGAGAAGTTGTCTTGGGTTGGAACAAAGTGATTTAGTGCCGCCACAAATAGAACCACGGGAGAATATCCTCGCAGATGTCCCTAGAAACAAAGATATAAAGTGTTCGCTTCCAGGCTCTGAAGGAGTTGTGTTAGCCATCAAGAGAGTGCATTAGTTGGCGAGATCACAGAACAGGACAGATTTTGTCGCTGTGTCCCCAAAATCTGCCGAGATAGTGTATGAAGAGCAGAGGCTGTTCCGATTCCAAATGAACACCCCGAGTCCTGTCGTAAAAGTTTGATATGTCTTGGTAATTGTCGTGATAAAAGTTTGATATGTGATGATAAAAAGTTGGTGTCGAGATAATTTGAGATGTCAGAGTAATGTAAAAAGTAGTAAAAACAGAGAAGTTAACTTTGAAAATACGCACGTAAATGAAAAATCGGTACTGATGTTAGATTGTTCACGTAAAATGAGAATAAATGAGACGAATTATGTACACACTCAAGGTAGTCAGAGTTGCGAAACTCGTACGGAAAATACGCGTAAATCATCGAATGGAAAGAATAAAAGATTAAATGTGCCAAATTGTTTAATGACTCAAGCTAGTCAGAGTTTTGAAACTCACATGGCAAATAATAGTGAATCAGTGAAGCAGAAGTGTAAAATGTTACCAGAACTACCAAAAAATGAATTTATGGAGGTAGAGAAAATTGTTAGAGATAAACTGAAACATTTGAATAAGAGTGGTTTTAATATAATGTTCCCAGTGTTAATGAAGTTTGCATATATATTTCAAATAGAAAATAGTTCGAATTTCGGGTGCACAAATTTATTGAAACATAAGATAGATACAGGAGAGGCCAGACCAATAAAGCAGAATCCATATAGAGTATCGCATGCGTTGAAACCAGTAATTGCAGGCAAATAAATTAAATGCTAGATAAAAATATTATTTCAGAGAGTAAATCGCCTTGGCAGTTTCCCGTAGTGATGGTGACACAGAAAAATAAAGACAGTTCTTTTAAGATGAGATTTTGTGTAGATTTCCATCAATTAAATAGAGTTACCAAGCAGGATCCTTATCCAATTCTGAATGTCACGGAGACGTTAGATTCTTTGCACGGGTCGAAATATTTTTCAAATTGAGTTAGAAGAAAGTGATAGGGAGAAAACGAGTTTTGCTACATTCATGGGGAAATATGAATTTAATAGACACCTGTTTGGATTGTGTAATGCCTCAGCTACATTTGAGAGGTTAATGGAGAATTATGTCCTAACAGGTTTGTTAGGTGATCAATGTTTAGTATACCTTGATGACATTATAATATTTAGTAGTACTGTGAGAGAACATGCTGAGCGCATGAGTAAAGTATTGGAAAGACTAGAGGAAGCTAATTTGCGAATCCAGCCTAGTAAGTGTTCATTTGTACATGATAGTATAGAATACTTAGGGAATGTTGTAAGTTCAAAAGGCGTAGAACCAAATCAGAAAAACCTACAAGCAATTAAAGAACTCCCCAGAACTAAAAATGTGACAGAAGTTCGCTCAGAGTTAGGTTTATTTCAGTATTATAGGAAATTTGTACCGAATTTCGCAGACATTGCAAGACCACTGATGTAATTAACTAAGAAAGATGAACCATTCAATTAGGGAGCAGAACAACAGGAAGCTTTTAAAATGTTAAGAGAAAAATTAATTTAATATCAGATTCTTGTATATCTAGATTTTCCACAACCATTTATTGTGATTACAGATGACAGTAATTATGCCCTAGGCGCTGTCCTGTCTCAGATGAGGAACGGACACGGGAAACCGATCGCCTATGCCAGTAGACAATTAAACTCAGCAGCAAGGAATTACAGTACAACAGAAAAAGAATTGTGCGTTTTAGTTTTTGCCACAAAACAGTTCAGAGCATATTGGTACGGACGTAGATTTACCGTTATTACTGACCATGCTGCATTGAGATGGTTATAGAATTTGACAGACCCTAGTTCGAGACTCACTCGATGGGCACTTCGATTAGCAGAGTATTCCATAAACCAGGCAAGAAACACGCGAATGCAGATTGTTTGTCGCGAATGGTTAATACGATAAATTCAGAAGATTTAACTAGAGAAATAATTAAGAAAGAACAGACGGAAGATGAAACATTTCTAAGTATAATTAATATGGCAGATAAGGGAAATTTCTTTATTGATAGGGAAGGCATCCTATACAAACGCGAAGAGGACCAAATTTTAGTAGTTGTTCTAAAGTCGCTCGTAACCAGGGTAATTAGTCATCACCATGTCACTCCATTTTCTGCTCACCAAGGCGTGAAGCGAACTCAAAACCTCCTCAAATCTTTGTACTGGTGGCCTACATTGAACAAAGATGTAGATGAATATATTGTGAGGTGCGGTGATTGTCTTAGGAAAAAAAGTATGAAAAAAACGAAAGCACCATTAGGTTCTTTACCGAAAGTAAATTCCCCTTTTCTGTTGGTATCTCTAGATATTTTAGGTCCCTTACTGATGAGTGAGAAAGGGAATAAATATGTGTTGACATTTATTGATTATTTCACAAGGTACTGTGAAGCGATACCAATTCCCGATCAAACTGCAGAAACAGTAGCAAAGTATTTTGTACAGCAGAATATTTTAAGGCATGGTTGTCCTCAAAGCCTGCTGACAGATCAAGGGAGAAATTTTGTGTCTAGGTTGATGTTAGAGATGTGCAAAGTGTTAAAAATTAAGAAGTTCCAGACAATCTCTTTCAGATCACAATGTAACGGACGTGTTGAGAGACTTCATCCAACTCTAGTGGACATGATATCTCATTACGTATATGAATACGGTAGTAATTGGGAAGAATATTTGCCATATGCAGTGCATGCATATAGGACGGTTCCACACTCAGTAACGGTTTATAGCCCACATTATTTGTTATATAAGAAAGAAGTTAGGCTACCCTCTTTAGGTGAATTAAGTAGTCAGCCTAATGTGTTAGAGGGAGGTATGACAGCCAAGGAACACGTAGATATTTTGAATAATAAGTTAAAAGAAGCACATGAAGTAGCTAGCGAAAGGAATAAAGTAGCTTTTGAGAGACAAAAAGAGTATTATGACAAGAAGTCAAAATCACCAGATATTGAGGTGGTTGTTATGTGTATCTACTCATGCCAAGTGTTAGGAAAGACATAGTATCTAAGTTTCATATGTTTTGGTCTGGACCTCAAAAATTTTTGAGAAAACTGAGCTCAGTCACATTTGAAGTATTATTAGACAAGAGAAAAGTTATTGTGCACAGTGATAGATTAAAGTTGTCTAAAAATTCTATAGAGCCAAGGAGCTCGTGTCTAGGCCGAGACACAACATGTAGGAAAAAAGCCCTGCGGATTATTGATGAAGTAGAAACAGTTGAGGAATTTTGCGATAGTGAAAGTGATAAAGAATTAAGTGAGGAAAATATTGAAGAAAATATAGGCTCAAGTCACGCCCAATTTTAGCAGAAACAACAGAGTTAGCAGAAATAGGTGAAGTAGAGGAAATATGTGTTGAATGCCCTAGGGAAGACAGCACCCTCGATGATAGTAAGTTTTATGGTAATGTAGAAACTGACGACGTTTGGGAACCGTCGCGTTATCAAAATGGCAAAATTTGTGAGAAAATATGTGAATCTAGTGTCAGGTATAATTTGCGTTCAAATGTAAGAAACCCCTCAATGGAAGAGGAGGAGGCACAAATAAATTATGCGTAACCTCAGAGTATAATGTAACCTAGAATTTAATAATAATTACGAGTTCAATGCGGAAAACTAAATAAGAGGTATATTGGTTTGCACTGCAGATCCCACCATAGGTGCTGGCGTGATTCTGGTCCAAGAAATGGACGTCGTTTAACAGGAGACAGATGGACATACCTATAAGAAAATTGGAGAGGAATTTAGGAACCAACTGAACATAATTGAAGGGATAAAGTTTTCTGGAAACCAAGAGATCGGAAAACCACGTTCAGAGATAGATGTTCTTGATAGATTAATTGCTGAATTAGAGGAGGAAGTAAATGAATTAACTTTGATATTACCCAGAAAATCGTCTCGCAAAAAGAGAGGTTTGATAGATGCAGGTGGAAGTATTCTGAAATTTTTATTTGGTAAACTTACGAATGATGATTATGTCCGTATTCACCAAGTCACTAGTGAGTTGGGGACGAGACAAGAAAAATTGATTCATATAGTAGAGAAACAATTAACTTTCATGGAAGGGATGAATGCCAGAGTAGAGAAAAACTCGAAGGATGTAGGCATTTTAGCAAAAGACTCAGCGAAAGTAATAAAAACCTTGAACCACATGACTGCTTGGAATACTTTAACAGCCTCAGTGATTGAAAGAAATCACAGATTAACGATTAGCAATTTAGGGGAAGCACTTAAATACAGTAGTTAGCTGAGAGAAAAAGAATTAACTCTTCAGTCTTATAAACAAGAGGTAATGAAAATAAAAGTGGCATTGGATATCATAGCGACTGGTAGGTTACCCACTTCGTTATTGACTCCAGGAAATTTGTCAGAAATTATTCAAGGTATTGCTCTTAAATTAACCGTGGACAAGACTTTGAGAGCAGGAACTGATTTAGATCAGGTATACAATTATTATGAAGTAACAACGGCACATGCACTTGCTACAATTGATAGTATACAGTTGATAATTGAGTTTCCTTTGAGATCTGTGATCAATTTATAGAGCTCACCCTTTTCCCGTGTTTGAGAGAAATTTAGAGAGATACATTCAGATAGTGCCAGGTGCACCTTATATCGCGCTGTCAGAGTCAGTTTTATGCTTTATATCTCAAGCAGTCATGAGTCAATGTAAAGGCGGGAATAATATAGTTTGTCGATCTAACGTCCCAACGTTTTCCATAAAGGTTCAGAATTGTCTAGTGAATGTAATATTGTCACAACCTGGTTACGATTATAAAATGTCTAAAAGAGAAGTTCTAGGTAACTCGTTCGTACCAGTGTTTATTAGATCAGTAGATGGTGATAGTTGGATCTATCCAGTACCGGGAAAGATGAAAGTTACAAAAATGTGTCCTTATGAAAAGAGTGAAGCACGCGTGGTGGAGGAGTGGATCTCAGCGCAGGGAGTCATGTCCCAGGTAAGCAGTTGTCTGATAATTAATGAGAGAATTCAGTTGTTACCACATAGTGACAAAGGAACGCATATAAAATACAAAGTGAATGACGCCAAGTTCTCTCCAGTTCAGTCCTTTTTAACAAATAGCGAACAAGTGTTCGTTGCATCCAGGAAAACTGACTTCAATATTAGTCTGTCAGAGCTAAATACAGAAGAAGATGTAGAGTTGAATCATCTCATGTCGGACACTCATGATTTGAAACATAGAAAGGTTCTGAGTCAACATATCGAACGCCACAATCACTTCTTGGTGGGGTTCGTTATGATGGGATGTCTGGTACTCGTCATCTGATTCCTGAAACGGCACCTGTGTGAGACACTAACCAGGTGTTCACGCTCCTGCCTCCCACATCGTCGGAAGGTAGCTGAGACCACAGAGCCTGCCCAACTACCCCAGCATCAAGCAGATGCCATGGAGATGTGTGCTGTTTCAAGCACAGTTCCAGCCCCGTAGCCGACATCGAGGATGACAGCCGCTACTTGCTTTAAGAATTCCATTATACGTCGAAGTGATTAAATGTTGATGCCCAGATGGAAAAAAAATTAGAGTAGATTCAGTGAAAAGCAGAGTATTGTGCACGGAATTTTGAAAATTTAATGTTACAGCAGGCAATATTACACTAGGAATCCAATATTTCCAGAGTAACAAATAAAGTGTCCCAATGTGTTTATTCAATTGTTTAATTGTAATGAAGTGATTGATTGATTATTTTTAAGATAAATTAATTCAAATATAAAATTAAAAAATTTGTAAGCTTAATGAATGATAACGACGGAGCTGTAACAAATATTTGTAACAAGTGTTTATGTATAATGTTATCCAATATGTATATTGTGTATCAAGTTTGTTTCAACTGTACTTTGGAAAATTACAAAGGTGAACTTAAATAATGGGGAAGGTGACATGGTACTCCCCATTTTGAGTTCAGTTAATTTTAAAGTTAGTTGATGGAATAGTAATTATATAATTCCCTTTTATTAACTTTTATGATTCAGTTGATCGCGAGTATGGAAGCAATTTAATAAAGCTTCAAGAAAGAAGACTCCTGTGTCAATATCGCTGCTACAACAATGGCTGTTAGTTGGTCGACCGGAAACCTGAATTCCCGTTGCTGGCGAGCCCACATCCTGTTGTTTTTGATAGAGCAGTTACACTCTCAGACTCCATACTTCAACCAGCTTCACTTTGATGACTAACTCACATATAGCTTCAGCCACATGTCTTTCTAAAGTTTTGCTCCGCCCGAACAAATCTTTTCTAAAAGAAGGAGTGATGTAGTGCCATGGGCTCTCCGCAAGCATTCCAGTTCAGAGAGAGAACATTTTAGTGAAGTATTTTCACAACTTATCAAGATCTGCGGTGCATGCGACAGGAAGCTGTATCCGCTCTAGTACTGCCTGCGGTGATTTCAGCATCGCGTGACTACGATAGCTAACCACGTTTGACGGGAAATACGTCCTGTTATCCACTGTATTTTCATCCCATGACTCGTAGAATCACGTGCTGTATCACACGCTATATTCCAGTCACATGATTTCAATACCACACTTTGGGGCCGTATGCAAAGTTCCAGTTCATTGGTTGATGCCCTAACTTTGCTATCTCATTGGTTGGCGACTCTTCTCGCCATGACTTCTCATTGGCGAGAGACTGCTCATGCGCGACTTCTTGGTGGAGGGAGACTTCTCCCCACTACACTCATGTTACTTTATTATGCCATGCACGGCTTGAGGAAGGGAGACTTCAGCAGAGGACACCAGAGACTGCACATCACTGCCTGGAACGACTCGCCTGAGCTGCGCTGAGCCTCCACTCTCCTTCACCATTGCTGTCATATCGTGAATTTGCTTCTATTGCCATTATTAGTTTGTTTTATAATATCAATTCCCATGTCGTCTTCCACCACATCGCCAAGTAAGTAAATGTATAAGTAAAAGTGTAACAGTTTCAGTGTTTGATCTAATTAAAAGTGTTAAATTGACTTAAGAGTATTTCTTATTGAGTGTTTGTGCTCAGTCCTAGACCGCGCAGGTACCACAGCTATCAGTAAGTGGCCCAGTGCTTGGGTCTGATCCTTCAGCGAGAGCTGGTTAAGACAGTGATGAGGGAGGGGGCAAGCTCCTGTAAGCGCCTAGAGGCAGTTAGCACATGTTTCGCTTTCTCTCCGATACCAATATGATGGGAGTAAGGCATTGGAATCAAAACACACTCTCACGTACGAGAGAGAGTTGCAGGGTATATGTAATCTTACTTGGTGTAGAACCACGTGGATTGTCTGATGACTTAATGGACACCCTATCACAGTGCTTGGCATCTAAACGCAGTGAGTACTGGGCGTCAGGTCTCGTTAACAGTCCTTGCACCTGGGTGTATGCCCCAGCCAAGTCTTCCCAACTCAGGGAACGACCGCTCCAGTGCCAAAAGGCGGTAGAGAGGGTGAGCACCGAATTGACAAGCTAGTCTGAAGACAGAGTTCCTGTGTGTGGGCTCTGCCGTTCTGCCTACTATGATATGAAGTGATATGCTAGAGCGCGTGGGTATACTAGAAGTTAATTAGCTCATGTGAGTAGTTTTCCCTCTCACGTGCAAAACCCTGGGTGGTGTGAGGTACACTGCGAGAGGTTCTACATCTACAGGAAAGGAAACCCCTTAAGTCAGATAAACTTTGTATATTCCTTCTGATGGGAAATAAACAAGTGGTGTTGCACTACCTCCTAACGCTGGCAAGAGCTTACGGAAGCTTACACCTATGTTATCCAGGTAGAGGTGACCTTGTGCTAAGCTAGAAATGTTGGGATTAGACGAGCGCTATTGAAATAACTTAAACTGGTACTAACTCCCAACGCATGTGTTTGCCCAGAAGGGGCCGCAGTGTCTACTTGTGTAGACGATGTGACGGTTTGAATTCTTCATCACGAATGTGATGAAGACTAAGCAGGTTAAGTAGAACAGAATAACTCTGGCGATGAGACGCAGTGGCGACCAAGGAGTGGTAGTTCCTTCAGCATGAATGCAGTGAAGGAAGGAAGGAAGGGTAGAGCTAGGAGCGTAGCTGTAGTTAAGCTGGCTGGTCGGTGTATCCGGCAACGAGTGCGGTACATGACTGGAGACTGGTCTCGAGCAAGTGTCATGGCGCAATGTTATTACTCTGGCTGGGCCTACCCCTATGCCAATCACAAGAGTCATTTAAAACAATCACCCTGGACCTCATGGTCCCCTATCCCAGGACGCCTACGGGGAAGCGGTTTGTATTGGTCGTTACCAACTTCTTCTCTAGGTGGGTAGAGGCATACCCGATCTCCCGCGCCCGAGCAAGAGGGATTGGTAAAATACTTCAGAACAAATTTTTTCCCTGCTGGGGATATCCTAGAATGGTTTTGAGTGATAACGGGATGTAATTTACTGGTCGTGTGTGGTGGGATTTCTGCACTTGATGGGGCATGCGGTATCATACAACTGTGATCTACCACCCATGTGTAAACCATATGGAAAGACACAACCAGGATATCAAGACCCAGTTGTGTTTGTGCCCTGGGAGAATTATGTGTCATGGACTGAAAACCTGTCCGCTGCCCTCTTCACGTTGCGAACCCCCACGAACCAGGCGACAGGGAGAACTCTCGCTTAAATGCTGCAAGGCCGAGACCTTCCCCTCTCCGGTGAGTTCTCCAGTGAGGTGAGGAAGTGCGCCACAACACAGGAGGAGGGAGAAAGCAGAGAGTAGTGGAAAGAGAGAAAAATCGGAGAAGCACGAGAGAGCAAGCGTCACTGCACGTCACAGTGGGTGTCATACACTGCCTGCCCCCACTCTCGACTGCAGTCTGGCCAACTGGTATTCGCACATACACATCCACAGTCACCTGGACAGTGGGGATAGTACGCTAAATGGAGTGAGCCTCACGTGTTTCTGAGAGTGCATGGTGAAATCTGCTATAAGATACGCCTTAGCAGGAGATGCTCAGCAATTTTTCAACCACATGATGCTCTGAGGCTTACCTTTGCCGGCATTGCTACGCCCAGCGCCAAGATGCCACCACCGCACGCTGCGAAAACCAATGCTGTCAAATTTGGGACACCATTCAACCCCGCCCCCGCTGCTGAAAATGATGCATATGAAGAGTCTCCAAGAGAACCTGCAGCTGCGATGCCTGTCGCTACATGTCCACAGAGGCTCCAGCGGGGCGAGATGCGGAAACATTTCTCTAAATGAAAGTCATCAGTTGTCAATGGCAGTCTCCACTGCTGTCTAGAGAGACACGCCAGATGGACCGCCTGAGAAATAATAGAATCACTAGGTGAGGAATCCATCTGGAGACGTCGTAACACCAAGGAGATGCAGCTTGTTGTGTATTTAAATATGATTGTGTGAACAAGAATGTGACTGAATCACAGCACGGACAGAGCTGTTAACCCCAAACTGGAGGTTAGGTTGCCAGCCACGTGGTAAGTGTTAAGTTTAAGTAAAATATGTCTCCCTTTTGATTCAGTGATTTTTAAGGGGTAGGTTTTATGTGTGTTTATGTCTCATTTTCATCCAGGGTTATGTTATTCCATTTCATTCATTTATTGTTTTACATGTAGTGTATAATTAATTACGTGACAGGGTGCAGGAACTGCAGCCACTGAGCAGGCAGCCCGTTGCCATGTTGAGTTAGTAGCATCTTGACTAGCATGTGAGGTCAAGTGAGTGCATCCTCTATGGACCTTCACATTTTTACAGCCAATCATGTAGTTTTCAATAGTAAGTTTATTTTTTCTGGAACCTTTGTTTTATAGCCCGGGAAGTGAGCCACCTCTCAATCCGGTCATGTTGTATATGACTGAACATTAATGCACTTTTAATTTTATCATGGCCTAGCACTGTCTTTACCGTTCTAGCATGTTTCTGCATTAGTGGAACAAGCACCTAACAAATGTAAGTGCTTCTGTCGAAAGTATAACAGAGTAAATAGTGCTCAACATAAAACGTCACCTATTTGTTTCACCTGTTTTCATGTCTAATTGTTATTCTTAATTAATGGTGGTGAAGGAGGCCAGAACAGCCTCCAAAGGAATGAATAAGCATAACCAATAGCCTAAGCCTTGTGGAATTTAACTCTACGAGCAATTTACAACTTGGGAAAAAAAATGGTTTGGATGAGAGCCAAACATCTCGTGTTAGCCCAGGCACTTATTATACCAACTGGGGTAATGGTAACAAACTTATTTTCTACTGCATCAAGAACGGCAGACTACCAGGGAGAACCATACTATACAGTCGACGTCACGACCCTACCTTCTTCTCATGCTCTGCACTGGCGCCCTCACTCGGACTTTTCCTTCATAACCTCTATAAATCCCCCTCTCCCCTGGAATCCAGAAACCTAGTACCGTCAATGTAATTGTGTGATTGTTTATTTCTTTGTATTCCTAGTTTCTCCAAAGAGAGAGAGAGAGAGAAAGTGAAAGAGTGTGTGTGTGTGCACGCATGCACATGCGTGTGAGAGAGATTTTTTAATGTTGATAAATAGATATAAACAATAAATTTGTTTTTTCTTTAATTTCCTACCATCTGCGTGTTAGCCAGTGTCTTGCTGCACTCGCTTCCTGATGAACATTTGTTATGTGTGTATGGAGGTTATCGCCCTAGGTAGACACAGTGGAATGTCTTGGATGTTGGGCTCAACATGCAATGGTAAATTTCATGTTGGCATGCACAATGTCATTTAATAAAAGTATTTTCTCGCATTGATACTGTAATGCTTGTAGCAACTCTTCAGAGACACTTGCCGATACTGACAGTATTAAAGAGTTTTCTACCACTGATTTTGTCTTCATATTATAGTAGAGTGCTAGATCACAGTGGTACCATAAGCTTGTAGCGACTCTTCCAACCATTCATTCCATCTTTAACAAGGTACATGATCGTGGTACATGAATGAAGTTGTAACTATCCACTTTCCACTCACCGATGAAACGACATGATGTCCGCTTAAATACTGTTCACACTACATGCTAGTTTGTGTTGTCTCAGTACACGACAGTGTGTGTGGTGCAAAAACACTAGCATGGTTGGTTACCTTATCCGAACGATCTCTGTGTGATGTTGACCTCTTCACACTCATCCATCTTTCCGTGTTGGAGGTGTCTTCGTCTGTTACTCGCTCCCTTAGTCTAATACCAGCTCCCAGTGGCTCAGTGGCTAGAGCACCCGAGGTGTCGTGGTGTCTCAGTGACTAGAGAACCCAAGGTGAACTTCCTGCTCTGTCAATACGGTCCGCCATCTTGGAACTCACACTGTCTAGCAAGATGGCGGCCAGTATTCTGACAACCATTTTGGAAACATTTAGAAGTTTCCTACTTCCCGCTCTATCATTTTGTACCACTTCCCCCACCATAAATCTGTTTCCTACTGCCCAGCGCAAAACAATGTTCGACAATGCATCATTCTATGCCAAAGCCGCTGATTGGCAAAATGGCAGCTGTGTCCCCACAGGATGTGCATATCTAAGATAGTAGCCATGTGTGTGCACTTTCTTGTGGGGAAATTACAAATTTTACATTACGGGAAATTGAAGATAGCGAGTCTATCCCATCGCAGCTCTCTTAGGCCTATCCATTCATCCATAGGGCACACTTGACCCAGCGAGCCTTCTCGTCGTCATTTGGGGTGATACCTACGTTATGATTTTGGCAACTATATCTTAACCGGTTCGGAAGTTAAAGCCAACTATGCTTATAGGACATACTTGACCCCGCAACCCTTCTCATCTTGTCTGGGGTGATGTCTATGTTATGATTATTTTGGTAGTTGTACCTCAAACGGTTCGGAAATTATAGCCAACTATACTTATAAGTTAAAATAGGTCATACTTGACCCCTCGCTCCTTTTTGATGTCTGGGGGATAATTGGAAATTACAGCTAAACTTTGGTTATAAGTAGACATAGGTCATACTTAACCTCTTGTTCCTTTTCGATGTATGGGGTGATGTCTATGTTATGGTTTTGGTAGTTGTGTCTCACACAGTTCAGAAAATTACAGCCAACTATGCTTATAAGTACACATAGAACATACTCGACCTTACAAGCCCTCTTGTCGTCAGGGGTGATGCATATGTTATGAATTTGGTAGTTGTATCTCAAACAGTTAGGAAATTACGGCTAACTATGCTACAGAGGCCCAGGGGCTAGAGCAATTCCAAGTGGGGTAGCAGTGTCTCAGTGGATAGAAATATATCAAGTGGGGCCACAGTGGCTCAGTGGGTTGAAATATATATATAAACTCCATATAGCCTGAGCGAAGCGATGGTGGGCTGCCTTAACTTGCTATTAAGTCGAAACAATTAGATGTATGTAAAAAAGTCATCTTTTTTTTTTTTTTGGTTAGCTACTAAATTATTATAATCCATTTTTACTATACATGTATTATTTTAGCGAGAAATTAAAATTTTTTAGTTACTTTTAAAATGTAAATCTGAAATTTTGTAACACAAAAATTATTTTCAAAATAAATCAATGCTGAGCAAAGCAGACGAGGGTACAGCTAGTTATAAATAAAGGCAACTATTTATTACCATGATAAGTACTGTGTTTACCAGAAAGGAAGACTAGGTTTTTTAATAGAATAGGAATAGAAAAAATGAGGAGTTGTCTACAGTTCAGGAATTGTCTTCAATTCAAAACCTAGGCGATTTTGACAAAGGCTTTTCATGCTTATATACAGAATGTCCTATGGTTGAACATATTTTTGTAATGCTGAGTGTGTACCTGTCATTTTTGACAAGGGTTCCCTTATCTAATGCCGCCCATCCATAAACAGAAAGCACTTTGCTGGGAAGCAAAATGGCTCAAGTCACGAATATATAACACACACAAAAGTTTTACAGAGTAAAAAAAATGCTGCTACCATACAGCCAGATTACACACACTATTTCATTGTGATTAGCTTTTCTATAAAAGTAAATCAAATATATCATATTATTCATATAATAGCATTTCTTCTTGAAGGGTTTGTCATAAATTCATGGAAAAATATTTCAACCTAAATCATTTTTTCAGCACTTCATAGGGGTAGTCTTGAATTCAGGTATAAATATTTTTCCCTCAAAAAAATTTTTTTTAGGATGGGGTCGTCTTAGATTCAGTGTCGTCTTCCTTTATGGTACTTTGTTTCATCTCAAGAGAAGCTAACAAATCCAAGTTAACTTCTCCCACCACAGGTACTGTGTTTTTACTTCATAACTTGTACCTCATTTACCAGTAGCATGCTGTTTCTCTCTTCACACAATCCAGAAAATAACCAATACCATTTGTTGAGGAAGTATAATCTGTTTGCGATTGGTGAACACTTTGTAAACAAAGTGAAATTTTAGTTAGCTTAAAAATGATCTTTTTAAGCAGATAACTGCCCTTGTATTTATAAGTTTGAAAAAATTACGCAGATTAAAAAAATAAATAATAAATACAATAATACACTGGTAATATATTCATAAAAGTATATTTTAAATTATTTACAAAGTATTTACAAAAGAAAATAAAATAATTTACAAGTACATATATTTACATGTACAAAAATGAGTTTAATTGAGAAACAAAATACAACTTGATCTTCACACAGGCTAAAATTAAGAGGAAATTATGAATACTGCATTTTATTATAATTTGGCACGATGATGGGTCAAAGTCTTTTGACAAACTTATTTTTTTTTAAAATAATAATAATAACAATAATAACAATAATTATTATTATTATTATAAAACTACATCCATATCTTTCTCAGTATCAACATACTAAGACTTTAATTTCATGAAGAATTTTGTATGAAAGACCTATTTGAAACAGTACATACAGCATATGTTTTTCATATGTAAAATTATATTTTCCGAGTTGCACACCTAAAAAGCAGGTTTTACAATCTGAAAAATAGTGGAATATAACTATTCACATTCAATCTTTCTTCTATAATTATTCTCTTTCATTATTTGTTTATGCTCAAGCCAATTTTCAGTAAATCGTGGATAACATTAGACATACAATGATTTTTTGGAAAATTTTAGCTGTTTGTACAATTTTTATGATTCTATTTTCATGAGCTTACATTAAAATTTTAATTTGCTTTCTTTCATCTACAAATATTTTGGGCCTATGTTACCCCTGGAGTGACACACATCAATTTAACATCACACATGTGAATTTATGTCAAAGCATTTTACGAAAGGCCTATTTTAATGTAAAACCTCATTTATATTTAGGAAGTTCTACAACTTTAGAACTTATTCAATAAGATCAATAGTATAGAAAACTTCACCTACTGTCCATTCACAGTTTCTTCGGATGTTTTGAAATGTACCCTTGAAAAATCACCCTAGGCATAACATGTCAACCTGTTTTTTCAATAACTTGTATTGAACAAATATATAACACTGTGATTTACTTTAAAGGATTAAAGAACTGTATTCTTGAATAATTAAGCTTTAACTTAGTGTCTTCTATTACTCGCAATCTTTATTTTGTATTAAATACAAATTTAAAACGGTAAGAGCGATGTATTGGCAATGGCTTCTAAGATATAGTCCACTGTTAAAATATTGTTTTAACCTAGTGTTTTGGTATTACCGTGTGTAGGCCCTAGTTAACTGCGGTTTTTTTTTCGTCCGAGGAAGAAAATCCAGTAAGTGAGAGGAGCTTATCGCTCGCTCGCTTGCTCTCGCTCTCTCTCTCTCTCTATCTCTATCTCTCCCCCTTTTTTCCTCTGTACCTATTTCTCTCTCCCGGGAAGTTTCGCAGCGCCTGTAGTAGCAGGAAAATTATAAATATTTAACGTTTTCAATTTTACCATATTTAATAGTATTACAGCAAAAATAAAGATTTTTCAATTTGTAATTTATAACTGAAACAAGATTTGATTGTTTGAATACTTATTATAATATATTTAGATGTGATGGCAGGACAGTTACAAATCTGAAATTGGCAGAAGTGGCGACAGGCGATGCCGGCGAGATGACATGTCATGTTTCTGAAAGAAGCGTCACGTTCATACTCGTGTTCTTTAAACCTACCTACGCAAGTTATGATTTTGTGATAAATATGTTTTTATGTGGATGGAATAAATATACTGTAAAGTGCGTAATGACGATTGGGTGTGTGAAAGAGTATTGTTGCCATTATGTACGTTGGACCAGTGCGTGTGTGATTGCAAATATTGGATGTCTGAAATTTATACATGTTAACTACAAGCTGTTTTTAATACGAAATTAACTGTTTGAAAGACAAGCCTGTTTATCACATCATTGTAATCTTGCCCTATGTTTTTTAAACACTATTGTGCAACATGCTTACATTTCTGTGATTTGAACGTTTGCCACAACCCTAACAAAATACTAAGCCCAGACAGATAAATTTTAATAAATAATTAAATAAACTGAGAAAACATTAAGTATCATTGCATATAAATATGAGTGGAGTAAAGGTGACAGTAAGCCAATTTGTTTGCATATACACCATTATCTTTTAAGTTTGTCATTGTTATGTACAGTAAATAAGCTAAACGAGTTGCGTGCTTCAATTAACTGTGCCTTTTCATTGAACTGGTAGTCCCTTCATTTTAATTTTTGTTCCAACTAAGCCAGTCCTTTTAATGAAATAATCCAACACGTATTTATAACAAAAGGTTAAATACTACAGTTCTTTCCCCCACAATTACAGCAGGGTTAAACACAGTCGTGGCAGAATATTAAAGCGTATTATTTGTAATGTGCTATGTCATGTATAACAGATATGTTAACAATGTAAAATAATAATTGTACAAACTATTGTCAACATAGACATTTTTAAAAAAGTCATCAAGCTGACCTAGTTATGGTTATAGGCCTAAATTGCCGACACTTTTATAAAAAAAAATTACTTGAAATATGACTAAATTCTTTGAACAGCTGAAAACAGTAAAGAAGCATTTGACAGTTAAAACGTAGTCACATGGCAGTGTTTAAGTTTACATGTAGAGGAAGGATACATAATCGGTAACCAAAAGTAGCACTTTAGTAAGGCTTCAGAAATGTGTTAAGTAACCGTGATTGGAGTATAGCTGAAATTATGTGTGCAATGGTCCACTCTTGCACTGACTGAATACTTTAAATTTTACTACAGTCAACTGAAGCACTGGACACAATCAGGTGGCTGTGAACAACAGTTATCACAGTCACTTGCAGCAAAGAAAGCGATAATAAATAGTAAACACATGAGCTATTACTATGCATTAGAGTCGGGCTGAGGAACACATGAACGCAACAGTCTATTAAAATAACCTGCTCTCTTTTAAGCTTTCATCTGTCACTCGACACTATTTTCCAAGCAGCAGGCAGCACACACACACTGACAAGAGCATTCGTGTATCTCACTCACGCCAACCCGGCAACGAGCTGTGCAAACTTCTCATAGTTAAGCTTCAATACAGTGCCTCCTCAGGTGATGGGCAGAATCTACGTATGCTGGTCGTAGGACCTGAGCGCGAGGAAGTTCATGAAGTCCATCTTGTTCTGGATGGGGCTGCGGGTGGGGCGACCCAGCTCCTTGCGGCTGCCCATCCGCACCTTGACCTCCAGAAGTACCGGGCCAGGCGTGCTGTGCAGCCACGCCACTCCTTCTGCCAGCTCTGCCTCTGTCGTCACCACCTTACACTGCAATGACACAAGCATCCACTGTCATCAGTATTGTGGCTTTAGCTAAGGTTGAAATAATTGCTACACAAATACACGCTCTGACATGGTAGTGCCATATTTAGGTAGCACATTAAATACTAAAATTTTTTTGAAAATTTGGGTTGTGACAATTATGTGATTTATTATGACACATGACGTCTTTTTAACTATTATTTATCGACTTCTACCCATCAATGCAAACAGAGTTTGATTTGATGCCACCACCAGCAAAACATCAGAGATTGTTGTATCTACTAAGGAAGAGGACGGACGCTCCAAGCCTGAGACAATTATTCACCAGCCGAGCCATCAAGGCAATGTATCAAGATTCACTGAGTACAGCAGCGCACTGCCAGATGCCACTACTTGTAACAGCACTAGTGCATGAGCCTAGATCCTGCACCTGCCAGCAACATCTATGGCATGCTTCTCACACAAGCTACCCCCTCTCCAAGGCAAAACTCCTATACCAGATGAAGAAGGGGGCTGCCCGCAAGGCAGTATAATAATAGCAGGACACTCCAGAGCATGCAACAAGTCTTCAAGTATTTGATGCCTGTCTCCTTCCTTGGTCCATCATGCACTAGTAGTGTAGGAGGTCTAATCTCTATCCTAAACTCTTCACCATGCCTCTCCAAGGGCCAAAGATTCCTCTCTCTCATATGTCTACAGAAGAACCTACGTCGTCAGCTTACATTTCCTGTAACACCTCGACACATACTGATCCCTTCTAAATGAGCAGAGTAGAGCTAGGGAAAGTTAAGTCAGTTAAACAGCTACTTGCAATACTGCCTTTCCTTTCGCTTTGCGCAGGTCGTCCCCACCTGCTTCACGTAGTGTGTTTTACTTTCCGCAAGCCCTAGGGGACAGGAGGTAGTACCTTCACCATCCTTGTTTATCTCAGTCAAAAGAAATAAACATTGATTATCTTACTTTCAAATATCACTTCCGTATCCTGGTATCCATCCCCGAAGACATCAGACCTAAACAAGGGGGGCAGGGGACCGGGGTTTTATTCTTCCCGTAACAACATCTCACACTACCCACAGAACCATCTTGGATGGCCAACCATTCTCCGCAGTCATGTGATGAATGGTGGGGCCCTACTAGGATACCGCTTCCTTAGGAGTTAGACTGCCGGTCTGGGGTCCGCCCTTCTCATTGTGCATTAATAGTGGCGAGAAGGGTACTTCCTCAAGTCTGGGAGGACCAGCACCTCTGGGACACTCACCACACCAGACTTGGAAGGCCATCCTTCTCTACACCTAGTGTAGTGAATGGTAGAGCCACAACATTATGGACATGCTTCTGGTAGGATCGGCTTGTCAGCTCGGAGTTTGCTTTTCTCATTGCACACTAGTGGTGCTGAGAGGGTTAGCGCTCTGGGCCTATGGAGACCAACCCTACTGGGACTTCACTGTGTTGGGACTACCATTGGTGTAACACAGCTCAACTAATTCCTCAATCAGGTGCTGGAGTTTGAGAGTGAGATACAGCGTTGGTCGGCGGCCCCAGTATCCACACTATCTATGCGCTTACACATCGACTGCCTCACTCCGACCAGGTCTGATAATAGGTATTAGTCCTAATGCCATTTACCCACAGTGGTGGAATTCAAAAGAGTGTCAAATGGGCAAGGGCTGCCTCTAAATCTCCCCGGGGGCATAATTCCTTCCTAATAGGTTCGAGCTACTTAGTCCATGAGAGCAAGCTGCAGTAATCCATTGGCTCACCACTCCAGCTCCACCTGCCACCATACCAGCTATCTTCAAGCCGCCAATCAAAATAGCCAAAAGGAACCATAGGGTAGTTAAAGCCTTTCTCTACGGCACCGACAGTATCGATGGAAGGAATACCCCGTCACTCAGTGGGGCAACCGACCTGCCCGGCACTTCGTCTGCGCAAGTACCAAATATCACACTAGTCGATAATGACTATACCACAGAAACGAATCCTTTACATCTCATCTCATGACGAGTCAAAAACAATTCAGTCAAAAGGATTATGTTGTTCAGGTATACCAACACGAGCAAACCCACATGCCCGCCTAGTGACCCTAGCTGAACCTGAGTTCATTCCCAGTCAATAACCAAAGAGACCAGTTTCATACACGAGCCGAGCACCTGTCACGCAGAGAGAATAAGACACATGCCACAATACCACACATAGCCTAAACTCCGACCAAAATCACTTTGGGCCGGTGACGGAACTAACCGCTAGAGTCCGTCACGCATCAAACCAGGTGATTTTCTTGCACCCAATGTGGAGCGCCCAATTTGAAAGATAATTTAAGTAGAACCAGACCAGCACGACCCTGAGACAGGCCCACTAGCCAGGAGAATCTCATCACTGCAAAGATCAGACTTCGGGGAGTCTGAAAACACCCAGTGGCGCTCAAAACTCCACAAGTATGTTGGACTCTGACGTAGCCGGAAACAAGTCGGTCAACACCACAATGGGTACCACCAGCAATGAACAGTGTGCGAAATCGAATTGCTCAGGTAAGGGAATCAATTATATAGAATGAACCCACTGCCAGCTACCATTCCATTACGTATGTCTGGGCTGGACAGACATGGTACACCACACAGATGGACTAAAGTTCCGATGCGATGAGTGCTGGACTAGGCAAACTGCCTATTGTAAGTTGGGTGATCTGCCAGGACACGGATATTACACCTTTAGGTGTATAGTATATGCCGAGAACTTTTGTCACAGTTGTATTGGCTGGCCCAACGAACGGGTAACCAGACCTAGCATGGTCTACAGATGCAAAGTCTGCTGGCGCACAGCTGAATATTACTCCCAGAATTCGGGACACGCACGAACGTGCACTGTTAAAACTATAGGGGATCCACAAATGTCTGACTTTGTGAGACAACCCCACGAAGACCCCCTTTTGTTCCTTGATGAGTACGAAACGGAACTTCACGAACAGGACATCCCACCCTAACAATGGATAAGCCGGACCCAAAGCCAGCTTAAAGGTAACACACGAACTTGGTGGGTTAAGTATGGCGAGTTTATAACAGATTGGACACAATTCAGTAATCGCATGGCCCAAAATTCACCAGAGAAGAAGTGTTACTGAACCTAACTACTGAATTTTACAGCAGGACCCAGAACCCGGACAAAAATGCCGAACTGTTTATAAGTTGGAAAGTTTGTATATTCAAACAAATTTTTCCAGAAGAAAATTAAGGAAGCTGCGTACAACATATAACACAACTGCTACTTCCTCACTCCTGCAACCTTCTCATCATACCCAAGCCACTGACTGTGGAAGAACTCGTGGAAAAAAACTAGAGAAATTTAGCGAAACTTACAAGCTCAGGCACACCTAGAACAACCAAGGACTTGTAAATTGGTGGAATCTGAAAAACAGCCAGAAAGGAAAGAGAAAATGCCCCCTTCGGCACCGCAAAGTCATAACATTCTGAAATGCTGGTGTTGCCCAGAGTATCACTTCCACAAAGACAGCCCAAAGCGTCAGTTTCCATGCAACCACACGGGAAAAAAAATGCAAACTAGTGATCCGCGACCCACAGTGACCGAGCAAAAGGGATCCCCACAGGCAGGAAATACAAATTATAGCAAATCAAAAGGGCCGACCATGCCGGGACAAAAGGGCCAGTAATCCACCTCCTTGATGAAGAAGCCGATCCTCTTGAAGCACCACACATCGAAGTTAGCGTAAATGGCAGAAGCATCCTTGTCTTGTTGGACTCTGCAGCAACCTGCAATTTTGTGCACAGTAATATCTTAGCAAACGACCACAGGGCCGCGCTATGCACACAGATCAGAATCGTATGCATGGCCAAGCCCGACTGCATCCTGGCAGTCGACAGGTGGAATACCTACGATGTGGTATGGAATCACATTTCCAGATCAACGGAATTCGTTGTATCGCCCGACCAAGAAGCGTTCATACTGGGACATCCACGGCTATACCAACAGCAATGTGTTACAAGAATCGAATTACCGTCAATTAGGAGCACAGCCCCAACATTGTGGTACCACCCCCGCTGTGGTTAGAGGACATTAACCATGAGATCAATGCACAAGAATTTCGACAACTAAAGCAAGTACTGGATAACCACGCAGGAGCATTCAGAACAGGAGGAACCCTTGGACAAACCCGAACTATCCAGGGCAAAATATGGCTAACCACCACCACACCCATGTACTCCAGACCATATAGAGTGTCAGATCAACATCATCGCCTTATTATGGAACAGCTGAATGAGATGAAACAAAACGGCATTGTTGAGCCATCTGATTCCCTGTATAACTCGCATGTAGTTCTGATACCCAAGAAAGATGGACAACTATGTTTCTGCGTCAACTATAAGATGTTGAATGACATCACACATCCAATTGCCCTGTTAGCCATAAACTTAGCCTAAACTTTGTGGGACATCGGGGACGCTCAAATTTTCAGTATCCCTGACATGCAGTCACGGTACTGGCAAATCGCAGTACGTCACAACAGCAGAAGGTACATAGCCTTTATGAGTCTTGAGGGAGAAACCCTCCAGTTTCCAGTTATGCCATTCAGGCTGAAGAATGCACCGGCCACATTCTAACGGTTATGTCATCCGAGGTCATGACAGGACGTCAGGCAGTTCTGCTTTGCATACCTTGACGACATAATAGTAAACTCAAAAACCTGGGAGGAACACCTAACCTACCTCCAGTGGATGCTTGAATGCCTAGAGATCCATAACATGATGGCTAAGCTCTCCAAGAGCCATTTCAGGAAGTCATCCATCGATTACCTGGAGCACGTGGTCTCACCTAGTAGCAACTTTCCCCAGGCTAAGTAAATACATGCCATCCAAGAGGCAGAGGAGCCCGCCACGAAGAAGCAACTATGCCACTTCCTCAGCCTTTGTAACTGGCTGCATGACTTTGTGCCGGATATCGCCAACCTAATGGCTCCCTTACACCCTCTGCTAGAGCAAGAAGCCAGGTGGCGGTGGGGCGCCGAACACCACACCACCTTCAAATCGCTGAAAGTCAGCTTCCAGAATATAAAGCAGCTCCACCGACCCCAACGGGAGGGGCACCTCATCATACAAATGGACGCCTGCCGAAATGGTCTTGGCAGAGTCCTGTACCAGGAGAACGTGGATGGCCATCCCATGGTGATAGCCTACACCAGTACATGATTCAACACCACCGAACAGAGGTTTCACATTAAAGAGTACGAGTGCCTTTACCTGGGCCATCAGAAAGTACCAGTACTACCTGGAAGGGGTGCATTTCATCCTCTGAACTGACAGTAAAGCCCTCCAGAGGCTGAGGGTGTCAAAGAACACCAAGGCCAAACTCGGGAGATGGGATATGTTCCTTACGGAGTTTGACTTCGAAGTGCAGCACTGTCCAGGAAAACTAACGACTTACCCAATGCCTTATCTTTCCAACCCAACCTGAACCCCGATGAGAAGGCAGATGAGGATTGGGATTGCATGACGCCACCCCAACTGCCGAACCCTAAGCCTGAGGAGAAAATACGGCTGCTACAACTGTAGATCAGCTGCCATCATATATCAAACTACCAACAGTGGGACCAGAAATACAGGATCTCTTGAAGAAACAACCCCACTGCTTCGGGATTAAGGACGAGATAGTTTGGTCCCATAACAGTAGACCTGGGGCCAAGTGGAGGGTATGGGCACCTAAAGACCTGCAGGCTAACGTCTGTAAGCACTACCACGACCATCTCAAAGCTGGCCATCCAGGGACAAGGGAAACCCTGGTCGACATAGCTGATCACTATATCTGGGACGGAATGAGATGGGATGACCGGCAATATGTGGACAGTTGTGAGAAATGCTGTCGGGGCAAGGCATACCCGGTACCTCCACCCACTGCCAAACCAAGGCGCCCTGGCACACCGTAGACCCACATCGCTGCAGATCTGATGGGACCTTACACAAGGAGTACCAAGGGAAACCTGTACTTACTAGTCATAACCGATCTATTCTCACGATGGGTAGAGGCCTTTCTATTGCCTAGCCCAAAAACCCACCATATCATTGGGAAATTCAAGTCAGAAATTTTCCAGCGCTGGGGCTACCACCAATGTATTCTCACAGACAATGGGATGCAGTTTGCCAGCCAGAAGTGGCTCAACGCATGCACTGATTGGAGAGTAGAAACCTGGAGTACTTCACCCTATCACCTGCAGGCCAACCCCACTGAGAAGAGGAACCAGGCGATTAAGAAGAACCTCAGTCACAGTGTGGGGAAAGACCACAAACATTGGGACAGTTTCATCTCAAAAATAATCTTTGCACTGCGGCGCCGCATCAACAAAGATATGAACACAAGCCCCAGCCAACTCCTCCTGGGACATACCCTCCGCCGCCCAGGGGATTGGCAATGGGAGAGCCCGCCAACCTAACTACCTCAGCCAGAAGACGTCCGCCTAGCCATCCTGGCTCGAACGGACACCGCAAAAGAATCACAGGAGGCCTACATCACGAAAAAGTATCCGCAACCTCGAACAGGCACCAGAGCTTTTGCTATGGGAGAGACTGTGCTACTCTGCACCCAGCATCTAAGCAAGACAAGCAGCCAGTTCAGTGTGGGTCTAGCGGGTAAATGGGAAGGCTCCTACAAAGTGGTTGGGCTTCAAGAGAATGTGTAATGAGTGGAAGATCTTCATGGACATATCTGCAAGCCGCCATGAGGTTAAATACGGCCCTTTCCACACGAAGCCAGCGACCTTCTCAACCACATTGGAAGCACCGGACTATGCAGACAAATCCCCTAACAATGGCTACCCCGCAGGCGCAGCTTTCTCCAGCCAAGCAACCAGATGTGCAGATCACTGCCAGTCAAGGGGCAAGCTATTGTAATCCTGTATGGACAAGGAGATCACAGCAAACAACCCGATCAGTCACCCAGTCACTGCCGTCCACCCCCACAGAATTCAAGCAGAAAATAGAAGCCCGAAAACGGTGATGGACACATAGCATCAGTGAGATATCCTAGCGCAGGCCGTTGGCTCGGAAACCACAACCAACATGGGCACCTCCAAGCCCAGTTGCAGAAGGGGGCGAAGAATCAGGGGTCACCACGCTGATGACACCCCAAAGACTCAACTGGCAAACGGCAAACCTAGTACCACCGGTCCCAACCCACCAAACCGGGGACATCCATGGTTACGGCCTGTCCGTTGTTGCAACCTACCCCCAGTAGTGGCAGGAAGGTGGCCCATACGGCTCAACACTTCTAGCTCGCCCACCAGTGGTCGGGAGCTTTGTGGAGCACCGAGCTTGTACCGGCAGCCACTGCTGGAAATACACTAAGGTAGGGCACTGTCTCGTGTTCACGGCACACAGTAGCTATCGTTAAGTGTCAACCCAACTGCCTTTTGGGGTAAGGCACAGCTCACGGAGGGAGGAGCATAGGAAGGCCCATATCACAGCCAAGTGATTGTGTGTATTAGCCCCTCCTACTCCTAGTGGGCAAGCTGAATGTGACAGTACTACACTTATCAGTCTTTTAGAGAGTCCTTCTTCTCCTGTGTAAGTGTACATATATTTCCCTCGACACATTCGTATTCCTGGGGATTATCACCCAGTAGTACAAGGATTAATACAGGTTACCCAGGTAAGGTACGGGGTGGCCAACCCCAGGTTCTGGAGCCCGGAGTCAGCAGTGTGGAATCAACAGTACAATGATGGCCAGCACAATATCAACGTCCTGCAACCAACTGCTGCATCGCCGGTTCCAGCCAGACTACACCAGCTACATCGTCCTTTGCCGAAGAATTCCCTAGGAAGTAGAAGTCTGCAAATCCAGGTTTTCTGATTCAAATTGAATATTAAATTATTCACGAATATCTAATTTTCTTCGAATCAAATCATATTTTTATACGCCAGTAAAATAATTTCAAGACTCTATTTTGTCGAAGATAGATACATAGCAATAAAGAATTTTAATAACTTTTTAAATAATAAATAATTGTTACATATAAAGAGCACTATTTTTTGTAGAAATCAAGTATAGGTTTCTCAAGGCACTTTTTTTAGCTCCAAACATATAACACATAAATATGTGTAAACGAATTCACATGTGCTTAAAAAGAACATTCACTATGAGTTATCATGAAATCTAATTTTGTATGTCACATAAATGTAAAAAAAAAAAGAAATATATAGAAATAAAATGTATTCAGAGTAGCATTGTGTAGGCCATAGAAAATAGTGCTTCCAAAGATGTCGAATTAAAACAATCTGAAAATATACACATCTGAGATATACTGTACAATCTCATGGTAAACTATGGTCGTTAAAAGAAACATCAACTGCTGAGGGCGGCAGGCTTCTTTTCTTTTTTGGTAGACCCTTTTCTTTTCTTTTGGGTTGACAGTGGCTTCCTGTTTTCGTTATGCCTCTTTTACACTGGCTTCCTTTTTTTTTTTGCTTCTTTTATGCAGTGACAAACTCTATTTTTTGCCCTGTTAGAATGTGACCCTTCCCTTCTCTAAAAAAAAAAAAAAAACTATGGCCTCTGCCCTCCTTATCACCCTTGTATTTTTAGATATCCTGAGATAGAGAGAATGAGAGAAGAGAGAGGAGTGATGATGTAAAAACAGATGAGATAATAGGCCATTTCCCTACACTTCCCTCTAAAAATTTCTGGAGAGTTTATGACTACCTTTATTTTTTTTCGTGTATAGGTACCACCCAGACATTCTTTACTTTATTTTGTGAAAAAATTGTGCGTTATACCCGAGCAAATATGGTATAATACCATACACGGTAGCTGCACAATTCTGAATGATGTGATGGTAGGTATTTGTCTAGGTTACATTAGGCCGATATTATTTTTGAATTATTTAAAAATCAATTTGATTCAAATTATAGAATTGAATATCCAATTATTCAATTCAAATTCGAAATTTTCAATGCTTCACAGACACCTACTAAGAAGGTATGCCAGAAACGACCTGCCAACCAAATAACTTTGTACCATAGCCGATCTAAGCCTCTGCGAATAAGCTAGTTACCGGTGCAGTAGTGAGTAACTTCGTTCCCAGTTTCCAACTGACGTGAACAGCGAAAGTGGCTGGCACGAAACGCAAGCCAGACGCATAAATGATAACCCACCAGCGACGAATGGTCTAACACTACTAAAACCATGTTGACCATGTAATCAGTTCTTAGCCCTGCACGCGTCAAGGATTTCATAAGTGAATACAAAAAAGTTAAGAAATTGCAATCCTAAGTAGGGATACGATTAATCGGCCAATACCACGACCATCAGCTACATGTGAACATTATTTGCCGATTATTATTCACAGATTAGAAGCAGCAATTTATTTAACATAATGTTAAATAACCCGGCTTGCTACATCTCGTAAAGCATTAATTTACAGCATCAATCAATCAGACATTCTCACCGAATCCCAAAATATATTAGGAACAATTGTTTTTCAATGATTTATTCCCATTGTTTACATTTTGCTGTATTTTCTGTTGGTACATTCGCCAAAGATTGTTTGCATCATTCGTTTTTGCACACTATGTGAATGCAAAACAACGCAGTTAATCAACAACTGGTGTTATCAATAGTATTGTTTACACCCCACAAGAGTTTTATGTTTTACTTTCTTCTTAAATTCTTACTGTCTTTACTGCATTCGTATGTTGGCGACAATGAGAAAGCCATAAAGATTATTATTCTTCTTATGCGTTTACTGCACTCATACGTTGGCGGCAATGAAAACACTGTTGTTATTGAAAGTGATGAGTGAAAGCAAATACACAAGAGTTTGACAGGCATAGTTCTTATTGGAAAATGTCGGCTGCGGTTTCGGTTAGGGTATCAAAGTTCTGAATAAGACTCGGAAAGTAAAAAATTGGCAAAAATTGTCCAAAATATTATCAGTTGTCATTTTAACCAAGGGATTGAGTATGGCTCGGCTGAAGAAGGAATACAAAGTGAAAATATAAATAAAATAAAATTGCTCCATTTGAAGTGAATATTTAATATTAAATTGATTTTAAAAAATTATTTTCAATGACATCTTTAGGCTGTTGGTTTAAACAAAGATGCATGTTGAGGTTATGTATGGTATTTCTTAGATCTAATATCAAAGTCAGCATCATCAGATTGCCTGAAGTTTTGAAGGTTGACTTTAATGAACTCAGTTTGTAATCAATGCTGTATTGTCTGGTAACATTTTTTCCGTGATTGTTAAGTTACTTATTTGCCCAGTTAAATTGTCTATCTTACCATTTATTTTTAAAATTAGCGTTGTATTTCATTTCTATGCTGTAGACACGTAATATAAAGTGCTTAAAGTGTTCACAGAACTGAATACTTAAATTTAAGTAATATAGAGTATTTCCAAATAGTGCGCATTGGGAATTATGATTCTGCTCATCAAAACTGGTATCAGCATCGGTGTAATTGGTGGCATCGGCAGTTGAGAATCAGTATCGTTGGTATCAGCAAAATGTGCCCTTCAAAATCGGCTCATCTCTAATTCCTAAGTAATCTTTTTTGTTAACTCTGTGAGCAAATCTTTTGACAGCATGGTGCACTATTGTCTTATCCCGTGAATCTGCAAGTTTTAGTGCGGCATAAGGTAGTGCGCTAAAGGAATGTATCATTCAGTTAAAAAAACTCATAAAGTAGTGAAATACTATTCACAACTATGTTTCCTAAAGTTTTTTTATATTGAATTCCAGAAACCTGTGAACATCAATGAATGATTTATGTGTTAATCTCCAAACCATGCCCTTTCAAGGTCGGATGCTAGTTGTACATAGAGAAAGGAAAGTGAGGAGACATACCTGTAGATAGCCACTGCCAATGGCAACATGGGCCAGACTGAAGCGGTTGTGGTCGCCTGCTGCAGTGTTCTGTCCACCCACGGAGTCGTGGGCACCATTGTTGATGACGATGTGCTTGAAGTTGGGGGGATGAACTTGCCCCACGGTGGACATGGTGCCCATGTGCATGATTACTGCTCCATCCCCGTCAATGCAGAACACCTTAGGCATTCACACTCGAACATTCAGGCTGCTCAATATAAACATTTCTTATCTAAAATTTTATTATGTTTAATGGTTTTGTGACAAACTATCAAACTAACTCGATAAAAATACCACACCATTTGAAAAATAACATTCATAATATTTTTGTTTTATTTTTTTATTTTATAGTAAAAATATGAGGACTTTTTGAAACTTGAAACACAGATTTATACATATTTCATAAAGTTACTGAAACAGAACGTTGGGTTTCACATTTTATTGATGTCACAAGATCAGCCTGTTGCATTTTACTTAAAACCCATCACTTGGTTTACCTGTAGCAAAGGTTTAACTTTCATCTATAGATGTGACGCATGACGCCTTGGGCTGACTGACATTCACTATGCTAAGGAGACCAGGTTTCGTTGGGTTCTAAGTCAGGCACACCATTCTGGCGGGGTTTACTGAGTTTTATTTCAGTCTCTATGTGGCACAGGTGCACGTCCAGTGTACACGACTAGCCTGGTAGCTTTGTGGCAGGGCATAAAATCGGGTTCGAGCAATGAAATCTTACGTTTCAGAGTGTTAAATTTCGGCAAAATACCTGGGCGACGCGTAACCTTGGATGGTGGCTTGACCTGACTCATCTCTACGGGGCGTGTGTGGACCACAGGTGGATTAGCGTTCTGATTCTTGACATTCGAAGGTGCTTGTCGGACAGAGCAACTAGTTCGAGTCGGAAATAAACACTCGGTGCTACAGAGGGCTGATTTGGTTGACTGAGGTGTTTGGCTATCAAGAGGTGAACCTCCTTGCTCAGACGTGTCTGTGCCTCGAAGAGATCCTTGGAGATTTCTGGTGTGATGGCTATGTACTGCCACGGGCACTCCGCAAGCATTCCAGTTCAGAGAGAGAACATTTTAGTGAAGTATTTTCACAACTTATCAAGTTCTGCGGTGCCTGCAACAGGAAGCTGTATCTGTTCTAATACTGCCTGCGGTGATTTCAGCACCACGTGACTACGATAGCTAACCACGTTTGACGGGAAATACGTCCTGTTATCCACTGTATTTTCATCCCATGACTCGTAGAATCACGCGCTATTTTCCCGTCACATGATTTAAATACCACACTTTGGGGCCGTACGCAAAGTTACAGTTCATTGGTTGACGCCCTAACCTTGCTGCAAGCTCCTGTAAGCGCCTAGAGGCAGTTAGCACATGTTTCGCCTTCTCTCCGATACCACTATGATGGGAGTAAGGCATTGGAATCAAAACACTCTCTCACATACGAGAGAGAGTTGCAGGGTATGTGTAACCTTACTTGGTGTAAAACCACGTGGAATGTCTGATGACTTAATGGACACCCTATCACAGTGCTTGGCATCTAAACGCAGTGAGTACTGGGCGTCAGGTCTCGTTAACAGTCCTTGCACCTGGGTGTATGCCCCAGCCAAGTCTTCCCAACTCAGGGAATGACCGCTCCAGTGCCAAAAGGCGGTAGAGAGGGTGAGCACCGAATTGACAAGCTAGTCTGAAGACAGAGTTCCTGTGTGTGGGCTCTGCCGTTCTGCCTACTATGATATGAAGTGATATGCTAGAGCACGTGGGTAGTTAATTAGCTCATGTGAGTTGTTTTCCCTCTCACGTGCAATACCCTGGGTGGTGTGAGGTACACTGGGAGAGGTTCTTCATCTACAGGAAAGGAAACCCCTTAAGTCAGATAAACTTTGTATATTCCTTCTGATGGGAAATAAACAAGTGGTGTTGCACTACCTCCTAATACTGGCAAGAGCTTACGGAAGCTTACACCTATGTTATCCAGGTAGAGGTGACCTTGTGCTAAGCTAGAAATGTTGGGATTAGATGAGCGCTATTGAAATAACTTAAACTGGTACTAACTCCCAACTCATGTGTTTGCCCAGAAGGGGCCGCAGTGTCTACTTGTGTAGACGATGTGACGGTTTGAATTCTTCATCACGAATGTGATGAAGACTAAGCAGGTTAAGTAGAACAGAATAACTCTGGCGATGAGACGCAGTGGCGACCAAGGAGTGGTAGTTCCTTCAGCATGAATGCAGTGAAGGAAGGAAGGAAGGGTAGAGCTAGGAGCGTAGCTGTAGCTAAGCTGGCTGGTTGGTGTATCCGGCAACGAGTGCGGTACATGACTGGAGACTGGTCTCGAACAAGTGTCATGGCGCAATGTTTATACTCTGGCTGGGCCTACCCCGATGCTAGCTGGGTAGGTGCAGTCGCTAGAGAGGGGGGTTGGCGATAGCATAGCTTCTTCAAGGCGTGGCGTTAACAGCCGACTTGAAGATGGGTAGGCGGAGAAGCAATACTGATGTAGACATCTAGTGGCGTGCAGTGGAATAAGTGACTTTAATGCATAGACTCGGGCCGGTGAATAATAAAATTTGCAGGCTGGAACGTCCATTCTTGCCGTAGTAGACAGTAAACATTTTTAATGTCTCATGGCGGGTCAACATTGCTAACTCCGTTATTATCAGGCGCAGGGCTATGCTTACTAATGAGGCAAAGTCATTTATCCCATAGTTGAAAAGACGTTCTGCATCAGTAGCTTTAAATTTTATCAGGAACATTGGAATCTAAAATGGGCAAACCACATTAACACATACAAGCCATTCTAATAATAATAGAAATTACATTTAGCTGTAACCGACCATATTAATTTTGTTAAATATTGCAACCTGTGCAAAAAATATATTTATAAATTATAAATCCCTAATAATGGTTGGCCTAGTCGAATAACATCATGTTTTCTCATTAACAGACAATACGTATGTAATTTTAAAAAAACTCACTGACTACACCTACGATATCAGGCTGTAAAAATCATGTGTTTCTAACAATTTAATTCCACAAAATTATTTTTTTCTGGGTTAAACTTTCTATTTCAGTTCATTGCACTTTTGAAAACCGACCTGCTTAGTAATTTTTGTAATTTAATTTAAATTCTTGAAAATGTAAATTTTTTAAAACCAACTACAATTCACCCCTGAGAATACTGTTGCAAAATTAAAACTTACAAATTTGAATACCTACAAAATTAACAAACTTATGTTTAAAGTGTATTTATTCACAAAATTTGTGTTAGTGTTTGGCATAAAATTTATGGAGGACCTCTTTGACAAATCGTGGGCCAAGAGGCAACTTCCCCTTGTGATTTACGTTAGTCCCTAGTTAAAATGAAAGAGATAAAAGCGAAATTGCCAGGTTGGGTCTGGGGTTTTTCCACGTTGGAAAAAGTTATGTTTTAGATTTCTTAGGTTTAGTGACTAACAAGGGTAGAGCAGAGTCAAACCTCTCAGGGAAAACTTAATTGGAAAAGTCTCTCCTAGAAGACTTTAGTTTTGCTTACCGTTACGGCCGCCAAATATCATGAACCCAGCTTCACGGGGAGCATAGGGGAAGGAACTAGACAGGGTCTTTATGTTCCTCTGTTGCCCGGCCTTTGTATAGATTCGGCCTGGTTGGCTGACAATGGGGACTAAGTCAGGGTTTATCGAGACAACCTTTCCACATTTTGTTACCTGGTGCTGGAGGCAGATGTGGACGATCTTTCCAGCCGCACTACTCACTCTGGACATTGGCTGGGGTGAAGCTTATGCTTGACAGGGCGGGAAGGGATGGGTTGCATGTCTGTAGGTAAGATTGGGAGAGGTGTTTCAGGTAGTTCAAACCTATGATACAGCCAATCTAACCCAAGCAGAGTTTCTCCCCCCTGATGTATAGCTTCGATTCCAGTGTGTTCGCTGGGGGCGACTCGTACTTCTGGGCCGAATAATGATACTGGGTCAGGGTTGGCTTGCGGAGTTTCACTGGTAGTAGTAGGGGTTTCCACTGATTTTTGAGTTAACAGCTCTCTGACAGCAGCCCACAGGGCCTTTCTACGTTGTTTGCTCAAAAACTGCCTTTTCCTGCGTGAGGCATTAAAACTCAGTTGAGGACTGTTAGATTGATAAAAGCAAGCTGCCGTAGAGGTTACTTCTGGAACACAATGAATTACCCGGTGTTCACAAGTCCAGACTTCGCAAGCTGGGACTTAAACAGTGGGTAGTAGGGATAACTGGTGGTCCGGGAGCAATACCTGCTAGATTTCGGTCAACTCAGAGTGCTGGCCTTTGCAACCTGGGATGGAACTAAGGGTGATGCAGGTTACTGTACCCTGGTGAGCAACCCACAAAAGGGCAATCAGACCTGAGTACTGTGAGTTTAACTCCGGCCTTTGCAAGCTGGGAATTGAACTGAGTATTAATGCTGGTCAAATCTCTTCGAAGGTTAGGGTTGCTAGTGCTTTGGGCGTAGCTGAAGGTCTACAGACTGGCAAAGCTCGGTTTGCCTCTTAGGTGTGTGTTTACTACCATGACGCGTGTCGCTTAGACTAGTCAATGTAACTTTGGCATGCGCTAGGTCAGACACGCTCTGGTAAACAATTATTGGTTCTGATTGGACTTTCTGCCAGAGACTAACACTGGTCGGGTTGATCTACGACTCTGTACAAAATCAGCTGTGGGTGGTACCGCAATATGTCTTGACTGCAACCTTTGTCCATGGAGGTAGGGCTGACTTACCAGAGTACTCGCACACTGGTTTCCTAGGCTCTGGTGTCGAGGCAGGTCGACTGGAACCAGCAGTCGCCTGGGTGATACTGGCTGACGAGTTTCCATACAGAGAGGTACTGTATTTCTTGCTCCACTCGGTAGCTGCACTACTTCCGAAGTAAGAGTTATAAATGCCCAACCTGTTGTCACTCCCAGGGACTAGAGCACAAACGGCAGGATGACTCTATGCCAAGCCTAGTGTGCATAGTAGGGAAATAAACAGGGATGCTGTCTGAAGAGGAAGGCCTCTCCAAGTGAAGGCCGTCTGAGCTCACTCCCGTGGTGTGCCTCCGCCAAGCGCAGAGGGGCTAGTAGAGCACACCTGCTTAGCAGCAAAGAACTTCTCATTTTTCTCCTCCCTTCAAGCTCCGTACATCTCTCCGAATGGCACTGAGGTAGCAGTGACACTTAACTTACTCCTAGCCGACGCAAGAAGTTGAAGGTGTCCTAATTAAGTGTAGAGCCCAACAGCAGTTGACGGCACAAACCCTGTACTCTTAGGGTTCTGCACCTTGGTGCACAAACCTAGAACGGTGGGTTGTATGAGCCATCTTCCTAATATTGTCAGTGTGTGGTCCAGCAACAGTCGGGCCTCCAGTCCCAGACAAAATACCCCTGCCAGCACCGACGGCCACCTGAGGTGGCTGTCTTGCTCCTGTTGAATGAGTACCTAGTGGTTGGGGCTCTACCTTTCTGTACACTGTAGTACACAGAACGGATGGACATTGAAAGTAATGTATGTTGCAGATGTACAGATTCCTGAAGGGGATCTGCAATCCTACACTATGGATCATACAGTTATAAAAACACAGTCGCTTGCTCCGTCTAAGGGTTGAGTACCTAGTTGTCAGAAAGGATTTACCTTTATAATAGATTCACTCTCTGGATAGGATTAAAATATATTTATTACAAATAATAAATACTAGTGACACCTACTAATACTAAGCAAAGTGTGAACGAAAGTAAGCTACGCTTGACAGGTGGAGGTGACATGCTCCTAGGCTATTCAAGTTTATAATGACTTTGACCGCTATGAAAATAACTCGGACGCAGTTACTGTACCCTGGAGTTGTCCAGGTGAGACCTTATAAAAAGGGGCCACTACCAAAAGAGCAGTTGGTGTAGTTGCCACTCACCAACAAGTAGAGGTGGATGTTGAACCAGGAGGATCAACAGCGAAAGTGTGGATTCAAGTAGTGCAGGCTTCTGGTGTTGAAGAGCTTCTGGAAGCTGGTGGTGGTTGAAGCCGCTGGAGCTTCTGGTAGGAAGTGGTAGGAGCCTCTTGTCGTGGGTAGTTGAATCCACTGGTTGTTGCTGAAGATCTCTGGATTTCTTGGAGAGGACCATGAGGGCCTAAGGTTCAGTAGAGAGCCCCAGCATAGAAGTGTTGAGGCGAGTTACTGGAGAACAACTTCGGCCGCACATGAACTTATATACTGTACTCAGCCGGCCCACGCCTGGACTGGAGTGGGAGCTGTGATATCGCTCTGTGAAGTCTGTCTGGAGTTAGCAAGGTGGGAGAATCTACCCTTGTGCTCTGTGATATGGCCTCCGGCACTCGGCCCTCTTCGGAAAGCTTCACTGATGTGGCGAGACACTGTCTGCCAGGTGCGTCGGGGAGGCTGACGTGTTACGGCGGCTGCTTGGAAACATTGCTTATTTCAAATGCTAGAACCACCCACTAGGCTGGGAGCGATTCCATATGCACTCACGAATAACGTGTTGGTTTTGACCCTTCCTCGGGTTACGTAGTACTATGTGAGTAGTGTGAGAAAGTAGGGTCTATAACATCAGGAAATAAAACGTGTCTGTAACTGTCCCTCCACGGGAAACAATCCCGTAACCATCTATTGTTGTGGTTCCTGGTATAGTATAGCACATTAGGATGAGCCGCAGCTGTTTGTTATAACTCATATAAGCGGCACGCATCAACCGTTAAGGTTATTCACGTGGATACCAGGTTCTCCTGTGAGACAGTTAATTATCGAACATTAAATGAGAGCATACACAATCACAAAATCAGTAAGGGGAGTCACAAAAATTACACAAATTATACTGAAATGTCAACACACAAGTTTCCGGAAAATAAATACGTATATTACTGATATGTTAAGAAAGCAAGGTAATGTTTCTCTAACTCCTACTAATTAATTGAAATGTGTAAGCTATTGTTACTGCAGGAGAAGGCAGCCTGCACAAAAGGTAAGTGCGATCAAAATATAGAAATGATTCTAACATTATTAATAGAGCCTCACCTATTCTGAATGCGTTCTGAATGAACCTACGTAAAATTATCGCTGAGGTAATCAGGATGTCGGCGTGACCTACCACCACAGGGAGTGCTTGGAAAAATTTCCAGGTGGGAGTCAGGAGGTCGTCTTCGGGAGCCTGTGGGTGATGCTGGCCAGCAGTGGCAGCATCCTTGGGGTGGCTACTGGCAGTTGTAGAATACAGTCCCAGGAACAATTTTTCGGAGCATGGTCATGGAGAGGTCTAGTGATCAGTACCCTTTTAAATATTTCTCCGGCCTTCACAAGCTGGGAGAGAAAGGAGGCGGACCACTTATCTTGGAGATGTTATGATCTTCTTGCAGCGCGTGCATGAGTGGTCTAGTGATTAGCGCCCTTTAGAAAGGATCTCCGGCCTTCGCAGGCAGAGAGAGAAGGATTGGCTACCACTTAGCCCTACTGTTGCCCTCGGCCTTTGCAAGCTGGAGGTCACATCGACTGTCCTCAGCCAAGGCATGGCTCCTCCTTATATACTAATTCTCCAGGCTTGTGGGCTCTCGGAGGGGTGTGGGGGTGGCTAACCTCTCTCCACAGGGGCTGTTTATTCAGACTCTGAAGGGGTGTATTCATTTTCTTATCACCTCGGCTGGAGGCGTTGACATTTTTATTGCCTCACTGAGAGACTGGAGGCTGGATGCTGCTGGAGTAGAATGGGTGCTACTCTCCAGCAACCAGCAGAGGCACCAACTGTGCTGTCCTGGAGGGAAGCAATATCTCAGCCAACAGTAAAATTTACCGTCGGGGGTAGGGCGACAGCATGATGTCATCTTGGAGTTTCAACGAACAGTACAATTTTCTCAGCCACGTACCTGTAGTCCCCCATGACGTGCATTAGCGTACCCTGTAGGCATGTCCATTGTATTACTTAGGAATGTTGACTGGCCCCATTGTGAGCTGCTTGCTTGAAGAGTATAGCACGTATGCCCAATGGACGAAACACATCACGTGTCAAAATCAAAATGATTTTCACGTGAAATATTGATTTAATCCAATGAACAGACATCTCCATAGTAAAATGATACCCCAGACATGTGTAGTTGTAAAAAATTAAATGTTGCCCAGCACGTAAGTATTACAGAGAGCTAAGTCCATTTTCAGTAGCTTCTTGTAAGAAAATCGGAGGATTTGTTACTGAAATATTTACATACTTATGTATTTCAATAGAGACATCTTGTGAATGAACTGATATCCTGCAAAGGCATATAAGACACCCCTTTGTCACCAAATAATGCATAATCACCATGCCCTAACACCATGTAACTCATGACAAGTTCCCAGTGGAAGCTTGGAATAATTCATTATAAGGTCTTAGTGTTCTTCCACCTAACTTCTCTAACAATTTAATTTGTAGTTGCTTAGGAAGACAGTGTGGCACTTGGAGGCAGAGGTTACCTGGCGGGACGGCTTGATGAGAGCGATGCCGAGGGCGATGCTGGAAGCATGCCCCATGGAGCCGACAGTGAGGAAGTCTCTCTCATGGCCTTGCTCGCGTGCCACCCGGTGCTCAAACAGCTCCCGCGACAGCATCCCCGTTGTGCTGACCACTATGTCCCTGTCCGTCAGCCCATTAATCAGACCCTGCACTGCCCGTTCCCGTGACATTGAGAACCTGTGTACACATCCCAGCCACATACATCTCCTCTGTTGTGTACACCGAAATGAGTTACTTTTGCAGCACTCAACAAGATCTTTTGTCACAAGTACCTGAGAACACAAGGTTCAAAAGAATTATTTCCTAATTTTTCTCTGCAGAGGACTTCATTTAATGTTTAACCAACATAAGCACCCAAAGACAAGGTTTAAATGTAAAGCAAATGCTAAGCTAAAAAATGAGTGTTTCAAAAGTTGTGAATTTATAAGTGGCCACCATTCTGTCTTGCTAGTGCCAGGCTGTGGTTCCATTTTATATTTCTACTAATAAACGCAACTTCCAACTTTGCTTACCCTCCAAATGTATTTACCGTTTTATAATACCTATCATTAGTTATAAAAATGGAAATGAAATGAAAGTAATAATAATTAAACAGAATATTATTTACAGAGCATATTAGAAATTATAAGAAAACTACTGTTTTCCCAAACACTTTCATCCACTTTCCAGGGAAAAATTTAGGACTGGAGGATGCAAACAGAACACTTGCTTACCCAACCAAAGGAATGTGGAGCTCGAGCATGTGGCGTGTTGTTGCTTGCGAGTTCGATTCATCACTAGTCGCTCCTGTTTGCGAAAATAAATACTAGATAGCAGCACTATGCATGAACAGTACAGTACAGGAGTTACGAAAAATGAAAACTCTTGTTCCTCTAATTGAAAACAGGAAAATCAGAATTAAATGTGTTTAAAGTTAAGGCAAAAACTACAGGGAAAGGTCTTTGAAATTCAATGCCACTAGTGACCAAAGCTTCCAATTCTCTTCTAGCAACAAATGCATTCAACTTAGCAACGTTGGACCTGTCCTAGTGCTCCTCCCGAGCCCTTAGCCACCACGCTTGCCATGCCAACCTAGTCAGTGACACCATGCTAGTCTCTATCAAGAGTAGCCTAGCTTAGGCAAGTTGTCAGTTAATAGGGAAGAAGTATATACTTTAGTAAGAGATGAGGACGCCTGCCACAAGTTGCACCAGAGTAAACTTGTCCGTACTACCGTATTTACCTGAAAGGAAGACAAGGTTTTTTTGACAGAAAAGAAATATAAATAATAAGGTGTGTCTACAATTCGGGGTCATCTTCTATTAAAAACCTAGGTACAAATACCATAAATGTGCGACACTGCTAGTTCAGTATTTAAGTTTGTATTACATGCATAAAATTACTACGGTTTTCTATTCACAATTTTTACTCAGGTAGCAGCTAACCCTTCAAAATTGGCATTCCATGAGAGAGAGAATTTTGACAAAGGCTTTTCATGCTTAAATACAGTATGTCCTATGGTTGTATGTATTTTTGTAGTGCTGAGACTGTACCTGTCAACTTTGACAAGGGTCTCCTTATCTGCTGTCACCCAGTGTAAAGAGGAAACCCTTTGCTGGGAAGCAAAATGGCTCAAGTCACGAATATATAATACCTACACAAGTTTTGCTGTGTAAGAAAGATGTTGCTACCATACAGCCAGGTTAAGATACGCCTATTTAATTGTGATTACCTTTTCTTTAAAAGTAAATAAAATATATCATATTATTCATATAACAACATTTCTTCTTGAAGGGTTTGTCATTAATTCATGCTAAAATAGTTTCAACCTTCAAAAATATTTTTTTAGGAAAGGGTCGTCTTCGACTTAGGGTCGCCTTCCTTTCGGGTAAATATGCAGCCAAAGAAAGCAATCAATCTGTGGAAACAGGGACAAACGCATACCCATTATTTTGCACACAGTAGTAACAAACTCAAACTCCTCTCCACCATTACCTGCCACCCTGCTAACCCTCTACCACCTTCAACCTTATATTCTCAACATCTACAGGAGGTAGCCGATGGGGGTAACACCCAGATAGTGAGCAGTAATAGGGCCACAAGACCTTCACTCGAGTGGCACCCGGTGCAGCAGCTGTGCAGGATTGTCGCTCAGAGCACTGAAAGAGCACAGCATCTAGAAGCCGGCACTAGCTAACACTGAAGGAAAACCAGATTACACATGTGTGTGTCTTTACTCGATAACCTCTGTCCATTCCATCATGTCTGTACTTGCCAGGACAGAGGATTGGCAAACGAGAAGTGCAACAAAGTCTCCTGGCACAGATGAAGGGAAGTAAGGACATGGAACCATACACACCAATCCATGTTCACTTCACTGTGTTTAGACCACCAGGGAAAGAGATTTGGAGGACAAGGGAAGTGTCCCCCCCATTTCACTTCTACACAAGAAGTGTAGCACTAGTACACTATAGGCTGTTCACGGTAAAATGAGCACTTTTGAAAGCCCTGCTTAAGATATACTTGTATGCACGTTGTCTTCTTCCCCCTTATGTAAAATTAACATGGCCACGAGCCGCATTATTTTATTCACGCGTCAGCAAGTGAAACTGTAAAATTATTAAATGAGTAAATATTTTTAAAATCTGCTAATTTTTCCACTTTAATGCATTGAAAAAACATAATGAATGAAATAATTACTGTTATCACAAATGGTAATTTAACAATTTTTATTTGACGTTAATATATACAGAACTACTTCCCATCTATCGTTACCAACTTTACTGGGCCCATGTCAGTCAGTGCGTCCGTTAAAATATATGCACGTGGGAATAGTGACCTTTTTCTAAGGTTGATTTCAAAAGTGCTCACTTAATTGTGGACAGCCTTTATCTGCATTGCGGACCTCCTCGATCACCTAACACTCCCCTTTCAACCCCACATACCATCCCTTATACACCACACCACTTGTCCCATATGCCTTACTCTCAGCGAGGGGAAGAATGCAAAATCACCATCACGCAAGCCAAACAGCCACAAGGAACAGATTCCACCACTGCCTTCCTCCGAGACAAGGAATGAAACCGTGCCCAGCAAGAGCACTAGAAATTTTGGGTAGAGCCCTCTTGCCAGCCACAAAGCTTCTTTTCACCACTCAGAAAGGTACATGAGCCAGCTTATCAATGGTCTAATTTCCAGGAGACAGGTAACCCATCCCGCTCCCTCAGGCAAGACTCATGCCTTGTCGCAATATGCCAAGAGGGTATTCTCTCGCTCACTCTTGATGTCACAGAGAGTCCTCTCTGCTGTCCCAACTCCAAGGAGAGAGCACAAGAGGGAGAGTGAATGACGACGTACATTCGGTGCTCACTCTCGCACCCTCTCTGGCAGCCAGGTTATTTTACAAGTCTAACCTCAAACATCCATACATATTTTGTAGTTCTACAGTGAATGTAAAAGTTGTAAAAACAGAAATATTCCATTTGATATGGAACATAAATTATAATGTTATTATGTTCACATTTCATTTAGGTTAAGTGTGTGCTTATTATTAAATACTGATATTAACATATAACAAATATGTTTTTAATCATATAAAAATGTAAAAAATTAAAGTAAGCTACTATTTCATAAAATACTGTACATTAAATTTGAGGAAAGTGAAAGGCCAGCAAATTTATTTTTCGCTATTTATTACTTTTAGTGTCAGAAAAATAATGCAGAAGGCTTACAGAGGGCACAAGACTCAATTTCTTAGAGTGAGTCAGAGTGAGAGAGGCGAGTGAGAGTGAGTACACTTCCAAGTTGAGACACGGCCTTAGAACTTCCACACCCCTTCACCAGAGAAATGTACCCCAATCCACCAAAGTTAGAGGGAAGAGAAACCTTTGGATAAGACCTGAGGCACCTGAAGCCACTACAAACTTCAGGACTTAGAAGGTTCCATTTCAGACAGTGACATAGTCAGTCTCAAACTCAGTGCGGTAAATGGTAGTACGCAGCCAAGAACAAGCTAGGGACACATTCTAGCAGACTAAGCTCCAACCCAAGCATTTCCCACCTCAAAGCATCACGTTAACATTTACTCATATTACACACATATTTTATTTGCTTTCATTATATTTCTCAACATTTCCCCACATGCTACCCTGAAATGTATGAAAGATGTTTCACTGTATTTCATAATGCCTTATATTATATGACATACTGGGGAGTCTCCTTGGGTAGTTTGTATGGTAGGAACGTCTGTCTCTTGACGAGAAGAGCGTAAGGGCAGCTGTGGCGGTCCATGTACTTCTTTGCTTTCTCCAGCGTAACCTTTGCTCCATCAATGAAGTCGGGCAGCGTCGAGAATGGGATTCCCAGTGAATCTGCACGCAAGCAAAAAATGAATGAAAAAAACCAGGCTAGCAAAAAAAACAATTTTATAGTTAAAAGTAACTAAAATTAAGTTTTTTCTCAAAATTACAAGTTTTCTTTGCAGCAAAATATATCAAATTTAATTACTTTAAAAGACAGACATTTGCCACACAAGCAACATGTCGCCACGTGGAGGGGTAATCTTCCCGCTGCCACCCATCCTCCACCAGCCGCTGTGAACACACTGCCCGGTCAATAACTTCTCTGCGTGCTCTCAGCTGATTGAGTGCATGTGTAGGGTTGCCATATACATGATACTCAAAAAGAGGACATATTCATGTGACTGGCATTAAAAAAGCGGACACACAATTTTACAATGGAAATATACAAAAGCAGTATATCATGTCGCAGGTCAGTTGTATATTACAATGTCACAAAATGGTATCCAAAAATTGGTTCCATATAACTTTTTAAGTAATACAAAATAATTTTTTGCAGACAGATCAAGTGATAATCATGTTTACTCCGAATATGAAAGTCAATTTAATTTAGTTTGTAGACACTGCAGAACATTTTGCGAACAAATAATAAGTATTCACACAAAACACAGTTGCACATAAGCCCTGGACATAGTGATGGTCCGATCCGATAACAGTTATCGGTTTATCTGCCAATATTGCTGTTATCGGAAATATCTATATCGCAGATATCAACTTTAATTATATCAGATAATCGCAATTGGAAAAATGGCAATGTTTCTGGTGGCAAAAAAAATGTGTAAGTTTGACTATTGATGGAATTTTACACTGTATATAAAACTCAATAACTGAGCATTGCCGGCATAGAAGCATTTGAGGCGTATAAGCAAAGTAGTATAGATGGTCCGGTTCCCTGAATTTTTTTCTTCTTCTGTTGTTATTGAGGTATGTATCTGTGTACTATTAATGCCCTTGTTTGTCTTTATGTTTTTATTTGACGTTGTGGTATTTAATGTGTTTTTCATTTTAAAGTCGCGAGGTGAAACAAACATAACCTCAAAAAAATTAAGTTGCCAAAACTGTCCTCAGTTAAATGGAGGTCTAAATATAAGCATTGGTTTTGCTAGTAGGAATATTGAAAAATGTACATTCTTTGTTTGTATTTTTAATAACAGTCACATTCATTTAATCTTTTTACGAAGGAAAAATTTTAATACTAAAATAGACAACAGTATAACATTTTTGATGCAATTTTCTTCTATATCGTATCAAATTATCGAAATTGGATCGGATTTTAGGTGATGTATCGGATATAAAAAATATCGGGTAATTTTCCATATCAGACCAACACTAACTGGACAAACATTTTTTTAATTCACAGTTAATCACTCTCGCACAGATCACGTGATATATTCAGATGTTATTTCTTTAACAATTTTATTTGTTCTTATAGGTTATTACTTCATCACATATAATTATGAAATTTGGAATAGATAAGGCACTCCTAAACTTAAGACACGTAAAAAAAAAAGCCTGGGAATATGATAGGAGTGTTGACAAAGACAACATATATACATATGTATGTAATATTGTCCAAAACATTTGCACTTCTACAGGAAGTTAATTGGAAAAGAGGACATTTAGATTTTTTTGTAAAATCCAGCCGGACAATTAACAAGGCCTCAAAAAGAGGGCACGTCCGGGTAAAAGAAGACATTCAAAATTTGACTTGCATTCTGTGTCATATTATTTTCATTTTCAGAGAGTTTGAAAGTTTTAGGTCAGCTTGCATTTGGTGTCGGATTACTATCAACTATATACAGTATTATGAGGCATAGTTTCTTTATTTAAACAAATTTAGGTGTAATGTTTTTTAATGTATTATTTTTTCTAAAATTCCCATTTGTATTGTGTTTATTAGCTAAACTTTATTCACAGATAATGTACAGCTCTTACTATACTCAACATTAAGTTTTATAACGTTAAAAGTTGTATTTTATTGATGTACATGTCAGAAACCTCATCTACTGACATCCTGCATGTATGGAAATTTCTTGGCAGTATCCTGAATAACAATAGATACGGAGTCAACTACCATGTGTATAGTTTCAGTGTGCATCAACAACACTAGTAAAATAAGCAATTTTCTTGACCAAGTTGTTTTGTGTTTATGACTATTTTAATTTGGTATCGAGAAAAGTATCGGTATTGAGTATTGTGAGAATGTTTTGGTATCTAAACTGGTATCAAGTATCGAGAAAATGTGGTATCAAGACTCTAGACACTCTTTTGGTTCAAACTCACAGTTGACATGTCGGACGAATCAGAGAAAACCCGGCGTCCAACCACCGTGCAGTTTGTGTCAAACAAGCACATAGCATGTTTGCAAGTGCGTCAACCTGACACCTCTCATTACACAAACCATTACATCCCACATGGTGGACCAACCCTTCACTCCACTGCTCAGGAATACCATGTCATAATCAAATACTCCAAGGTCTACCCAGTGGGGGTGGCAGGTGGGTGCACTATATCCCAGGCCTCATTCAAAAGACAACTCTCTCTCTCTCTCACACACATGCACACACACAAAATATTTATTTTAAAAATGCTGTTAACATTTTTAGTTAAGAAAAACATCTATGAACTACTATCACTGATAAAATCTAACCCTTGTAATCAATACTATGTAGTGTTCATACATTTGTAAAAGTTTTCTTGCTTATTATAATATTGATGAAAATTGTTAAATTCGACATGTGGCACTCTCTGGAGTCTGCGACTTCATCCCGGTCAGGGTAGTTTCGGTTCGCTAGGTCAGGCATGCTAGTTGTCTAACGTTGAGTTAAAAGTCAGTGTGTTGGGGTACTGCCAGTATACCAAACCGGGCACGTGCGTGGCCTTAAAACTTGGTTCGAAGTCGGGGACAGCTACTGCAATCTTACGGACAAGGACATACAGTCTCTCAGGTTTACCTGGCTTACCAGAGTTCGAAGATACCTGCTTACTCAACTGCGGTAATTGAACTGGAGTGATGGATACTGGTGTTGGCCCTAGGCGGACTGGCTGGTCGGCTGCTCTAGAACCAGGGATTGGCTATATCGTACCTTGTTTCTTGGCCTGTGAGGAAGGTGATGATAGAGGGATGTTGACTGCCGGCGATGGGGGCTGTGAACAAGGAAGAGGAGGAGACTGGGAGGTGAGGTCTCTCCAGTTGTCGGAGGGCCTCAGCTTGTTCCCGCGGGGTTTCGCTGCAGAGTGCAGACGGCTTAGGGTTGCACCCTTGCTTGGTGGCGGCAGTAGCAGTCTCTTTCTCCTTCCTTTGAGACGCACTCCTACGAGTGTACGGCACAGAGGGGGAGATGGTTTTCAACACTGTCTCGCAAGGGGTGAACAGGTGATGAAATCCCTAGCTGAGTGTACTTCCAACAGTCGTATTTGACAGCCATAGAGGCACCCCTTGCTCGTACAGTTCGGCACCAAAGCACGGTTAACCTAGAGCGTGGATTACTATGGTTGCCTTTCAATGACAGTTGGGTGTGGATCGCAAAAGGGGTCAGCCCCTCAGGACCAGGCGGACACTCCTTCCAAAACAGTTCTGCGCGGTGGATAGAGCATAACCTAGACTGATTGTCTAACCACATTTTGGATTGTGTTGCTAATGGTAGAGGATTTTTCTTTTTATATCTTTTTATACACCGGAGTGTACAGAATGGCTAATACGTAAGTGTTGATGTAAATGCTTCATGAAGAGGAGCTCGCAGTCCTACTCTAGGATAAGTAAATTGGTTTGAGTAATAATTCCTTGTCTTCTGCTTACTCCTGACAAGCGTGGTGTTCTCTATGAAATAATACAATACCCTCAAGAAATGATTACTCATGAGTTAAATTAAGATATGTATTTATTCCTGTAGGAATAAATCCGGTTGCCCGCACTACCTCCTAAACAAACAGGTTTGAATAGAAGTTACTACATGTCCCAGGTGAAGGTGACCTGGTCCTAGACTGCGCAAGGTATAAATTTGCTCGATGGCTATGAAAACAACTTGATCTAACTAACCCTAACTCGGCATCCAGAAGGGACTTCACGGGCCACTTACCAGAAGAGTTGTGCGGTGTGTTTATCACAACCAGAAGGGCAGTGGTCGTCGTCGTATCAAAAGGGTCGAGATGAAGGTGTTGTACAGACTTCTGCAAGCTTTCTTCTCATAGAGCTTCTGGTAGAACTAGAAGCTTCTGATGTTGCTAGTGCAGATTGTCTGATAGGTCCTGAAGACGATGAAGACTAGAAGATCTTGTAGAGGATCGCGAGGACCTGGCTAGCAGTACAGGGTCCTAGCACACAAGGGGTGGAGTGAGCTACTGGAGATGAAACAACTGGCGTTTGAAGGCCGTGCACCGGTACTTATAGTGCGCTAGGCCTGTTCACGCCTGGACTGGAGTGGGAGGTGTGACGTACTCTCGTAAGCATAGCCAAGTGGGTGTAACCACCCTCTGTACTCTGCTACCTGCTTCAGGCTTCTCGTCGGCACTCGGGGCTCTTCGTGACATGTGGTCGCTTCAGCGATCTTCGGAACCCTATATAGGACTTCGGGAAAGCTAGCATGTTTTCTGACAGCTTGCGCAACGTACATTTCACGTGTCTTAATCATCCAGCAACATAGGATGTTCCAATAGGCACTCGTGAATGACCATCCTTGATTTGATGCTTCCTTGGGTAATGTAAAAATATGTGGCTTGACCGAGTCATAATCATATTTAATACATGGTAGAAAGCTGCATGCGTCAAATTACTAAGTGCACAAAATCAAAAATTGTTGTGTGCCCCATGTCCCAAGATACCTCCGAGTAACTTGAACCCTTGTTGCATTATTTCCTACTTTTCTACTTTCGCCAACACCTGCAATGTGTCTTTTTTTACATTTTACAATGTTTAAACTGATTTTATGCTACAATGTCATGCACAAGCAGGTTAATTATACTGGGATAGAAACTATACACACAGTAAATCTGTATAGCAGATATCTCATTTATTTGAATTTATGACAACTTCAAGAATAAAACTATCTACATTTCCACTTTGGTTAAAACATTGTTAGTAAAATGCTCACCATAGGTTTGATGTTGGAGTCCATTTGTAACTGGTGAATATAAAAACTATCAAGGCTCTACTTGCAAATGTTTTATCCCATATTCCAATATTGCTTTCTTGCTTAAACAAATGGGGAACCTGATTTCTAAGTCTGAAATGCATTATAACAGTTGTGTTTACTATTTTCCAAAATTCAAAACCAAAAAATTGTTCAAATATATTTGGCTACATATGTTTTATGTAAAATTTTATTTTAAAAAAATACAGAGTAATCTTATTTTTGTCAAACAAGGAATTTTAGGTTAAGTTGTCGGAACTGCAAAATACCGTAAATAATTACAGATTTAAGACTACGCATTTTCCTAAAAATACTTCAGTACAATTTTTTACTAAAATAATTTTGAGCACTAAACAATGTGCTTAACTTAAATTTCAGTGTGTAAATTTTTTGTTGCACTGAAAAAAGTATTTAGTTTGATCCAATTAATAGATCATTTGCAAACTTCATAATAGATAAAGTTCATATAAAAAGCATCTGGGAATGCAAGCACATTAGTCACCAACATATCATATACAGAATTTATTTTGAAAGGGTTCAACTTTATTCAGTAATAGAAAATATTAGCGATGGGCCAACAACCACATTTTGTAGATACCAACAATACCGATTCTCAACTGCTGATGCCTCCGATTACAGCGATACCAATACAAGTTTTGATGAGCACAATCATAATTCCAGATTCCCAATATTTGGTAATACTTTTTATCACTTAAATTTAAGTATTCAATTTTGTGAACACGTTAAGCACTTTGTATTATTAGGTGTTTACAGCATAGATATGAAATACAACACTAATTTTAATAATAACTGATAAAATAGACAATTTAACTGGGCAAATAAGTGACTTAACAGTCAAGAAGAAACTGTTACCAGACAATACAGCATTCATTAAAAATAAAGTTCACTAAAGTCAACCTTCAAAACTTCAGGCAATATGATGCACACTTGTATTTTAGACCTGAGATATTACATACATAAGCTCAAAACACATGTTTGTATACACCAACAGCCTAAAGATGACATAAAAAAAACTTATCGAAATAAATTTAGTATTACATATTCAGTTGAAATTGAGCAAATTTTTTAAATTTATGTTAATATTTTTGCTTAGTATTCCTTCATCGGCCAAGCCATACCCAATCCTTGGTTAAAATGACAACGCTGGATTTATTTCCGACAATTTTTGCCAATTATTACTTGCCAAGTCTCATTCTGACCTTTAACATGCTAACAAAAAACCGCAGCTGACAGTATCCAATAATAACTACTTACATCAGATTACCGCCCCGTGCCACGGTTATAACCTTTAACAACACCTCAAGATAGTTGAATACAGTGTCAGAGTGTGAGATTCATTTTCACTGTCGCCAATTTACAAATGCAATAACGCATAAGAGGAATAAGAATATAGGTTGCGTTCTCATTGTCGCCGATCTATAAATACAGTAAAAATGTAAGCATAAAATAGAAAATCAAAACTCTTGCTGCATGTAAACTTTTTACTTAACAAAATGGCAAAAAATTAACATTAAGTTACAATATTTAAATATCTTAAGTTAATATTAATTTGTCTCCACTTTATTAAAAAACAATGAATTATAAAGACCAGATTTTGGGAGCATTTTCCACTCTTAGGCATAGTTTCCGGATATAGGTCAATCTGCATTTTCGTAATATTTTTCCGTAAGGAATCCCCTCCCAAAGTCTGTAACATACGTCACGAAACATCCTGTATGTATGTGTGTGTATGTGTGTCTATATAGACACATGCACACATTTTGTTTGACGCCGGCTAACAGCCAGCGGCGCTAGAGCCTATGACGGTGCTCATAACGCACGTGTCACGTGTTTTGTATTTGTATTTGCAGGGTTTAATATGTCTTGAAATATTTCTAAGTGTTTGTTGTAGTGAACATTTTTGGTTATGAAATTCAAAGTGCCGCAGCACCGAGATTAAGAACACTAATATTCCGGCGTGAAAGCAGTAATAAAGAGAGACTGAATTACTGTGAAACATCCTTAAGAAAATTACAAAAAATGTAAAACATATTAAATTTAATTTGTGCCACTTTTATTTTTCAAAGTATAAATATTTTACTCTCCGTGTATGGCACTTCCGCTTATGTGAACCCCGTAGGCGGCCATGGTAAGTCCGTGCGATGCTTGCCTCTGGACAGTCTGTCATAGGGAGCTGGCAAGGTAAGACACTGTCACGTATCCACTACAACTTTTGTTCACTGATGTAGGTTTTCCATAGTCAATTTAATTTATCAGTCAACCTTTGCTTGCGTACGTTTTGCCAGACATTTCCCCAGCATTATAGTTCTGCTTAAATAATTTATTTCATCCTTGTGGTATTTTTCAAACTTAATTGAGGAGTGAGGAGAAAGATGTCGGAGAGATCAGGCGACCTGCACAACTTGAATCAGGTGCCATCTGCCTATGTTAGTGGAGCTCCAGTGTAATTTCTGTATTATTGCTACCTGCAATTTTAAGGGCTTTGTTTTTATGTATGTATTTTAAGGGTGTTTTCATTTTTGAATATTTTACGGCAGTTTCATGTACAACCACGTGGTTAACCTATGCCAAGTCTATATCTGCGCCATCCACACAGTTCGAGAGTTTATTTGCATAAAATCATGTGCGCTACAATTTATTTCAGGGTTCAATGTATTTTTCGTGTAATTGACGCTTTATTGCACTTGACCACGCGGTCATGTTAATGTTAGATTTTACAGCCATCAGGCATGCTACACGCCTGCAATCACTTAAATCGTAACGAGGATAATTTTCTCGCTCAGAATAATATTTTGTCTGAATTTTATTTGCCGTTTTCAAGAAGAAATATTGCAATTTCATCTGCATGACGTGGTCCGCTACAAAAATTATCCAGCAGCATCCACGTCACCTAAGCTTGTTTACACACGTGTGTGTTTATTGTGAATACTCATTTCGTGCCCCATCACCTTTTAATGGTCTTTATGTATTTTGTGTAATTTTGCAATTTGTGTACGGTGGTATTACTTCTGTCCTAGTCGGCTGTGTGTATAGGCCGTCACCACACTACCCACGTGCTAGCGGGCAAGCCCAGATGAGTTTGTGTTAGTGATGCCAAGTAGTCACACGTGTTAAAATATTTCATCTAGGGTTTAATTTGTACTTCATCGTGTCCTGTCTTCAGGGAACAACAGTCAGTCCACCCTAGCTGCTGTCGGCCCTCTTCCCTTGTGAAGGCTGTGCTTTCAAGCACCTCGGTGAGATCATCCATCTAGACGTGCACTAGATTAATTGCGGGCTGGGGAGCACCCAAGTGGAATTGGCTAGTCATGACCAAGATAATCATAATTTCATTGGCACGTTGATATGTACGCATACAATAACAGCAAGCATCAGTAACCACATGTAATTTATCAAGTGATTATTTTCACAGTGATGTTTAGTAAAAGTTTAGTATTGCCAACATGTTTTTTATAAGTACTTCGCGTGAGACGGAGACACAGAACCCACAGCATCCATGAGAACCCTGAGTCTCAATAGTGCGGTAATTGGGAAGCACTGCTGGCGCCCGTATTACCAGTGAGTATGTCATCACTCGTCTCGTGTCTCACACCCGACAGGGGGGGTTGTGTGTGTGTGCGTGTGCATGTACATATGTGTCTATATATGTATGTATATATATATTATCGACCTCGTAATATTTAAAGATTATGACTTAATATGTTATCTATTGTGAGATTAGAAACTCCAATCAGTAGCAATGACAAGAAGGAGCGAGGAAGAAAGTGACCATGACCTACATTAAGGAACACTATCAGCATCCAGCTACACAGTTCAATATACAGAAAATAAATCAGGATAGCCAGACCAGGAATTGAACTCAGGTTCTCTGAAAAGTTAGTCCCAGGTGTGAACAGTGTTTCACCTTGCGTGGATATTTACTAAACTCTGCCTTTTTCACTGTAAAACTCATGTGTATACTATTTTCTGGGCAATGTGTGAGTGGAAAGAGATGCTCTGGTAGGCTACAGGACTTGTATGCTGTCACACAATGCAGTAGCTGGCTTCTTTGCCAACAACAAGAACAATATAAAGGTCAAAGTCAAAATAATGCAAATGGCAGCACACAACAAGCACTAGCTTACTTAGCATTCCCGGCGTGACTTGGCCTTGAAGCATGTGCTGTGGCTCATCCCTCTTGCCCGGCTCCCCACGCCAGCCAATCATCAGTAGCATCGGTATGGAATACACCTCAGGAGCAGCCAAGGAAAGCAGTGGGTTCACGGTGTTGCCCAGACCTGAGTTCTGTTGAGAGCAGTCGTACAAAACATGATGAAGATTCGCTTCGTATGTAGCTCCACCAAGTTCATATTAACTTGAGTGTAAGACTAGCCCCAGATTATTTATTTTAAAACCCCTGAGATGCAACTAAACGTAACTTACAGAGTACATCTAAGAACTATACTAGAGGTCCAGCGTAAGTTCAAACAAGGAACTTATATCACATTAAGAGTAGAAAGAAAAAAAATTGCTCACAATTAGTGAGTTATGAAAATATTACTGACTTTAAGAACAAACCAGATTCACTGGACAATTTTCAAATTGGTTGAATTTTAGTCTTTTTATAAACAAGTACGGAAAAGAAGAACAACTAGTAACTGAATTAAATTAATAATTTCATAAGAAACATAATTTAAAATGCATGAAAACTACATACCATGTTCTGTTTATAAAGAAATGTTTTTTCTTGTGTACTGCGAGAAGACATATTACTAAATATTTACACAAAATACAATACATATAACTACAAAAAATAAATTTCCATTTGTACATGGGTATAGTTAGAACTATGAAGTAAAGTACAGTAAACTCCCGATTAACCATGTTAATTGGGGCCAGAGAAAACGCGAATAAGCAAATTTGTATTTAAAAAACCAGGATAATCGAATTGACACATTTTTACTATTAATGGAACAATGATATTGGCTCCGAAAATCGTGATAAAACACAGTACCAATTATACATATCAAAGTAAACATAAATCACGCACTGTATGTGCAGGATTTAAAGTGCGTACACAATACTTTAACTAATACTTATGTTGCACTGCATGTAGTTAATTCACGGCGCATTGAGTATACACAGCCTTTCGCCGGCGCCTGGTGAGTGTGTTGGGCAGGTGGCCCACAGCGATAGATAAGCGGTCCGTAGTTGTGTGTGTGTGTGTGTGTGTCTTTCTCACAGTGCATAGCTCAGACCCATCTATCAGATGGCAGAGTTAGTTGACAGTTTAGAATGTGATGCAATAAAGACTAGACTATAACGGTACTTTAAATGAGGCAATCTGGCATTAAAACAATAGAGTACAGTGCTCATTAAAAATAATAACCCTTACAATACAAAAACTTATTAAAATTTTACTGACCTACAAACACACACAAAAGTTTAAAATCTCTGAAATGTTTCGTTGTTTGTTAACATTTAAACACTTGATATGAAAAAAAAGTAGGAAAAGGTAAACCATGACTTTCTTGAAAAAGGCTTCAATTTTCTTTTGTTTGGCATCGGAATTGATGTTTTTGTTTGTAAAACACCATGCTCAAATTGTTTCATTATTTCTAACTTTTCCACGATAGTTTGAATTGTACTATGGAAAGACGTGTTTCTTCACATGTGGTAGAGGGGGGGTTAACTGAGGCCGTGTCCCAAACTAAAATGGTGAATTCGTTATTTCGTAATTTGTAATTTCGGAAGTTTCACTTCAGGAGTTGTTGACAGTCACTTGTTTAGCACTCGCTGCGACACATTTTTACATTAACAGTGAAAAATATTTCTACAATCATAACTGGAATGCTGCATATACGTTAATAAATAAGAAAATAATAAGCTATGCAATAACGACTTCAAAAAAATTTGTTGCGAAATATATAAACACAGCACAACAGTTACCTGTTTTTTAAAACATGTATTTTATGTGTTTTATGAACAATTATTTATTTTATAAAACATTCACACATGTGTTCATTTAGTATTTTTGCTAACATCCGCTGCTAGATAGAAAATACGAAATACCAAACTACCAAAAAGTCACAATTTTTGTATACAAAATCGGGTCAGGTGATCATTTTGTCAACAAAATCTGCCATTTCGGACACGGTGTGAGATGAGTACGAGCCGACGCACTTCAATGGATGGAACAAGATGTCTCACGCAAGTCTCTGTGACAGACTGACAGTTTAAAGAGAGATAAATATCAGCTCACGCAGCACAGCGATAGACGTAACGTACCACCGCTTGTTAAACGATACACTTGACAGCATCGCCTGACTGCTGCATGGATAAGCCGAAAACCAGTTAGGTGAAGCATGATTAAGCGGGAGTGTACTGTACATACACTGAGAGAGAGAGAGAGCAAGTGATGCTCATGTGGCTTGCAATGTGAAATCTAAAAAAGGCACTTACTGTGTCCCTACCTAGTAGGACCAGAGACTCAGCCACAAGGAACGTTTACATGGTAAGAGAGAAACCTCACGCACGCACACGCAGAGCAGCGAGCCCCACACACATGGACCAAGGGAGAGGAGAGAAGTCCAGTCTCGCTACGAGGCGCTCGCCTGCACCCAGTGGATGGACCACGTTACGAGACAAAACATGAGCACTTCGGGGGGAGCGGAGCAAGCTCCGTCCTCCCTCACAACCCCCTCGCATGGCGCCCCGACACAACACCTCGCCTTACCTGCAGGTAAACCAGCCCCGTCTTGCCGGACGCGAGGTGGTACCCCGTTGCCAGCCCGATGGCGTTTCCTTCGTTTGCAGTGATCACGTGATGCGTCTCCGGCACATGGTGGCTCACAAAGGCACAAAAATCTGCAACATTAAAAATTGACATGCTCTATTTATCATCACCAAAATTATGTTATTTCCTCTTCTGTAATTTAAGCTGATGCAGAAATGACAGCTGAATCTTAGATTTATATACACCATTGAATTTGAAAATCCAAAGATGTTATGATATCAACATCAGATAGAGATACAAATTATGTTACTTGTACAGTAAAATAAGTTGCCATATTTATTTTAATCTAAGCTGCCCCTAGTTTTTTGGGGAAAATCTTGGCAAAAAAATTATTGGTATACATATGACACAACAGGTTAAAAAACCACCTCAGTAGGAAATTTTATTTCTGAAGAACTTTGAAGTTTAATTTTGCCTTCAATATAAATTGTTTTCCATCAAAACAAATATATTTCACTCTGTAAAACGATATCATCATGCATTTGGAAGTAAATAATAGCATTTTCTTCTTCTCTCCAGTGACCCAAGTTCGATTCATCAGTTGCAAATAGCATACCAGCTACTACATTTATATTATATTCTGCGAAAATACTGTAATCACATTTAAAAAAAAAAAAAAAAATGTTACGCTAAAAATCTTATCTGACTAAAAAATTTGATGATATTCAATTCTAAGCCACACCCTTGTTTTTTCCAAATTATTTTTTGGAAAAAAAAAAACATGATGCTTAGAATTGCATAAATACTATAATTCGAACTTCTTGTAGAATGGTACAGTCACTATGAATTTCCTAAGAAGGTGATTGATACAAAGTAAAGTCATGTACTAGCAAATTTTTTAGTATATTTATAGAGTATATAAATAACACCGGAAGTGACAAGATAATCATAATTACATGTTGTAACGCTACTTCCAAACTGTTCATGCAATTCAGATCAGACGTTCATATTACACTTCGCACCAATACTACATTATGTAGCCATAATAAAACTTGATAACTGCAAACTCGTGCAACAAACATAACTGTTTCGTAAGTAGAAAAATATGTGCACTACCCAGTTCCTAAAACTGCAACTACTCATTATCAGATATACTAAATGGAGTTACATTATATCTTTACATAACTTCTACACTGCAAGTAACACATTTCTAAGGGCTGTTCACAATAAAGTGAGCACTTTTCAAATCAACCTTAGAAAAATGTCACTGCCTCTGCATGCATATATTTTAACAGGCGCAATGAGTGACATATGTCCAGTAAAGTTGGTAATGATGGAGGGTAAAGTAGTTCAATATATTAACGTTGAACAAAAAGTGTTAGGTAACGACTTGTGATAACTTAAAATAATTCTTCTCCCTTTCTGTATTTTTTAATGCATCAAAGTGTAGAAATTCACAGATTTGTACAATATTTACTTTTCTAATAATTTCACAGTTTCACTTGATCGACACATGAATAAAGTGATGAGGCTCATGGCAATGTTAATTTTACATAAGGTGGAAGAACACACAACATGTATACAAGTAGATCTTAAGCAGGGCTTTCAAAAGTGATAATTTTTCAGTGAACAGCCTATACAAACAATTCTGTACCATTCCTTTGAAAGCAGGCTGAGTTCCTCGTAAAAAACAGGATGGTAAAACCATAAATAAAGGCTGACAAGTGACATGATACTATACCCAAAACAGACACATTGGAAAAAACTTGACTCTGAATAAAAATAATAGATATCTTCTCCATATGCCCATATATTTTGTACAGTAAAATGTTTGAAAGCCATTTCCTAGGATAGCCTTTCAATACTTTGCAAGGGGCAGCGGTGGTGCAGTGGCTAGCACGATCGCCTCCCACCTAGGCGATCTGGGTTCAATCCCCAGCGGGTTCGCTCCTGGATTTTCGCACGTGGGAATCGTACCGGACGATTGCCGCTTTCTCAGGTACTCCCATTCCTCCCGCCCTTATATTCCAGCGCCGCTCCATCCCGGGGTCTCATTTCATGCCATGTTTGGGGATGATGGACACCTACGGGTCCCGGCTGGAAAGCCAGTCACTCAGAGGGTGTTACCTCGTCCTGCCGCCCTCCCCCCCCCCCCCCAAAAAAATTAATTAATTAATTATTTTCAAGAGGAAAACTGTTAAACACTAAAATACTTTGTTCTTGTTCAACACACTTTTTTCTCCAACACAGGAATTTTCAGTCACCAGCAACATTTGTACTTCCTTTTGGAAGTTATGATACTGTCAACTGACATACCTAGTTGGTGGTTTATTGTGCACTTCTGAAAGCTGTGCATAAGTTTCTTCTCTCAGCACAGCTAGCCCCAAAGTATTTTAAAAATGGCTTTATTTGAACTCCAGTTCATAAAGTGTAATATTCTGAAACCACTACTACAATAAATTATTAAGTAATTTACACAACGATTATAACAACTAATGAAATCCAAGGTAAAATTCTTTAAACAAAACACCCAAATTCAATAAATATGACACATTGACCCAAATTCAATGACACGTTGCAGTTTAGGAGACATCCAAACTTTGACTTCAGCCATAAGATATGATTGACTTATACAGACGGGGTTTGAGAAAAGTCGAATGCAATCAAATAATTAAACAGTATAATTTTAAGATGTTAAGATATGAACATATTTTTCGTAATTCACTGTCAACAATTTTTGTTCACATGAAAGTTTGAGTTTAATTTTAAAATATAATTAGTTCCAGACAGGATTTTTTAAAGTGTGACTTCAAAGATCTTAGTGAACAACCTACCATGTACCTGCACACATCTTGCCTACATAAATATTTTATATGTTTTACGTCACCTTTTAGCAAAGAGTCGGGAATCCCACAGAAGAACTCGATGTCTATGTTGCGTAGTGCCTGGTAAAATTCAGAAGGGTTCAGGAAGTCTCGAATAAGTTCAGTTAGATGCGCAGACTCTTCATTGCGCTTCGCTTGCTCGTGGATTTGCTGCAAGCAAAGCAACATGAAATGCAATAATTATAAAAACTCAACTGATGTAATATGGTAGCTTGTGTACTACAGCTGCACATAAAAAATTGATTATTTTCCAAACTTCAATTAGTTCAACATACAGATAAGGTGTAGAATAATTTTTTTTTAGTATGTAGTTTTGATTCTTTCGAATTCTAATATGTGAACATATCATGTTTTTGTAATTATTATACCACAAATTCACTGGTTGAAGATGAAAGAAAATTGAGTGCAAGGACTAACAGATGTAAGGGGTTAAAACATGACCCAGTTGTGTTTCAAAACAATTAGCTGGTATCCACTTTTATGAGTAGATGATTTAAATTTCACAGGCTGTGCGAATGTGACTGTTTTTTCTCACGAAACAAAAATTAAATATATGTAATGAACTTCCGTGAAACTGAAACGAAAGTGAAAATTAATGTTGTTAGAGCTCAGTCTTAATGAAAGATGAACAAATTTCATAACATTTTAGCAACATATTCATTATAACAAATTTGTTGCAAAATCAAAGTAAAAAAATTTAGGTTAGAGGTCTTTCCTACATTTAAATTTTTTATTTACTTAGTTATTTCAGTTACAAAATAATGAAAACAAACAACATGATTTACTGGCAAAAATTTTCTTTGCTGGTGCACTAAATGAACATTCAGTAAACACCTGAAAATTAATGGAAATCGAGAATTTTTGTTTTGTTACAAATTTCTGTAACCAAATTTCTTACTGAAATAAAAATGAAAGTTGTGACTTTTCAATTATGTTTCAGTACAGCGAATATTTGCACCACCATATTTAAATTGTCAATCTTCTTACGTGTCTGCCCACCAATCAGAAACATTCGGTATCTAAGTAGTCTGTTCTGATTGGTCCAGCAAAGTAAGAAAATGTTTTCCACGGCAAGAGTGGAGTTAACCAGGCGGCTCTTAACAACAAGGTCTTAAGAGACGATACGCGTGAAATAATGTGAGAATGGAGCAGCGCCAGAATGAAAGGACGGGGAAAACAAGGGATCCCAGAGCTAACCCACCGACCAGCGGTATCTTTCAAGATGATTCCTTCCGCAAAGAGACACAACCAAGAAAAGATACAAATATGCACATAGTATATAAGAAGCCCATGCTGCACAGACATAATTTTGTGAAAATTACATGTCCTTAGAATAGGAAAGATAATTATTAATTTTTTAAAATACTTTCACTCTAAACCAGGGAGCTAAGTGAGAAGTAAGTTTCACACTAAGGCAACTACAAATTACATGTAAATGGTTTATCGACAATTCAAAACCTCAAGGTCATATTCTAAAGACCTCCGAGTGACTTCATCCTGGAGGTCATCCAGAAGAAAAGAAAAGAGGCATAGAATACTGGAGGAAGAAGAGGGGTTGGAGGCTTGGCTTTTATTTATTTTTGTTTTAAGCCAAATGTAGTAGAGTAAAACTGGGCAAAATGTTACACTCATTATGAAAATAATTAAACTTCTCTATAGTTTTCATAGATCCAGACAGAGAGCTATGGTAACTCTAGGGCTTGGCAAAAATGTTAATAATATTACAAGATATGCAAGTGCCTAACTATTTTTAATACATATCAGATATAACAAGCTAAAGGCTGTTAATGATAAAGTGAGCACTTTTGAAATCAACCTTAGAAAAATGTCCCTGCTCCTACCTGCATATATTTTAACAGGCGCACTGAGTGACATATGTCCAGTAAAGTTGGTAACGATGAATGGAAAGTAGTTCCATATCTTAACATTGAATAAAAAGTGTCACATAACCCCCTCTAATAACGTAAATCATTTCTTTCAATTTTTTTTTATTTTAATGTATTGAAGTGTAGAAATTAGCAGATTTTCAAAAATATTTACTTTTGTGAAAATTTTACATTTTCACTTGACCGACACATGAATAAAGTGATGAGGCCCAGGGTATTGTTAATTTTACACAAGGCGGAAGAAGACACAAATGTGCATGCAAGTAGATCATGGCTTTCAAAAGTGCTAATTTTACCATGAACAGCCTATATAAATATGTACACATTAAAATGTTAAATATTCATTCATTAAATAAATATAAATTTTGAGGGTGTCCACGTTAGGCGGACCACCCTGTAATGTACGAGCTGCTGCATAATAGCTTGCGGTTATCGATATTCCGATCATTCCAGTTAACTGAGAATTCTCGAACAAACAATTGTGCAAGAATTTTTCCTGTAGAAATAATTAACTATGTTACTGTATGTCATAGAGGTTACATTTGTACATTATGTGATCAACGTTCTAGTAACCATGCTGTGGACTATTTGTTGTGATAGGTTTTAATTATAAAGGTGGTAAGTGTGTTTGCGAGGAACACCCGTGACCTAGTTGTTAAGTTACTGGGATGTTTGTGGCACACGCAAACCTCACATACTGCCACCATACTGGAGAGGGATGAATGTGTGTAAGAGAGAGTGGTGCACCCAGGGTGGTAGTTTGATCAGCAATGGACAATTTGCACATGCTTCTTGTCTACTAAACCTGATCTTCCTCTATCTCTATCTTATGTCAACCTGCCACGACGGCATTTATACACACATGCGAAGCAATGAGAACAACATTTGTTCTGCTGGCAATAGCCTGTCGAGTTTACAACATTAACTGTCTTGAAACACGAGTCACTTTGCAGCGATATTTTTCACCCCGACCTGAAACTTGTAGCTTCTCCCAACCAGCATATGGCTGTTGCATGGTTGAGAATTTGTTATAGGGAAATACATGTAAATTAAATTATGTTTTTGAAACCAATCTTGAAGATTTAAACTTCAAAAAAAAACCTAAGTGGGAGAAGAAATTATACTCTCAAGCACTGTAATCGGGGCAAAAATAACTATTTGTTTTTCAGTAATTTTTAATTAAATTAATTAGATTCCTGGTTTTCCAGGAAACAGGATATACATTAATGTTACAAAACACTTCAATAGCAAAGAAGCATGTATTTTTCTGCTCGAAAAAGTCCCTGTTGGTTTATATTCTATCTTTAACAGGAATGCGAAAAAACTGAATTTCATTAATATGTGTTTCCCTACACCAAATTCTAACCAGGCAACAGCCTTAAGTATGTCTCATGTCACTTATTTACTGTGACAGACTACAGTGAACCTCATCACCAATCTGGTTATTTTTAGAAACAATACACCCTTGCGGTGTGTGGTGGTTGTAATTTAATTATTTGTTTTCAGACACTCACAAAACTGAAGATATACTTAGGACGTTTACATCCTCACCACTATTATCTAGTAACAGTGATTCAAGAAGAACAGTGATTCACAGATCACGGACACAAAGTGGTGTTGCTAGGTTAGGAGAACAAACAAAAATGTACAGAAGAAATTTTGCAAGAAGTAGTTATTATCCAGGAACTGTCTATCGTAATATTGTGAGTGCTAATTACGATGTGGCTAACAAGAGCAATACCTTCTGTTATAAAGTATTGAGTGCTGAAGAGAGATATGTTTTACTGTTATTTATGTTCCGGTTTGGACTTCAAGGTACGACAGCCAAACCTGATAGTGGGATTTTGGAGTTTTGTTTTTTCCGTACACAACACAACATGCCTAAACCTTCTTTCACTGACTTTTGTCTACCCTGGATCCTCGTGATATTATATGTTGGAATACTAAATGCTGTTCACTATAAAGTGAGCACTTTTTAAACCAACCTTGCAAAAAGTCACTGCCCCTGCCTGTACATACTTCGACAGGCACAATGAGTGACATGCGCCCGGTAAAGTTGGTGACGATAGATAGAAATTAATTCCATATCTTAACGTCGAATAAAAAGTGTAAGGTAAAAATTTTTGAAAATTTAAATCATTTATTTTTCTTTCTGATTTTTTTAATGCATCAGTGTGTAAAAATTAGCAGATTTATAAAATGTTTACTTTTCTAATAATTTCACAGTTTCACTTGACCGACACATGAATAAAGTGAACAGCGTATATAAGTTAGTATTCTAGTCGTGAAAATCAACCACCCTCGCTATGATTGGTTAAAATTTCAACCTTGCAGGAAACCTTCCATCAAAAATTGCACAAGGTCAAGTATGAGAACGTCCATGAAAATGGCTAAATCTTCCATGGAACCATCCATACAAGTGGTCATGCCAGCTTGCTTGAAATCTTCCAAGGAACATTTTATTGTGGTACATGACTTACGAAGGCCATCTTGGCCATTGAGCAGGTTGGTTAATCTGTCTAGTTGAATAAAATAGTGGCTACAGATACTTCCCAATATTTACTGCAGCAAAAGGTACTTCACTGCAGCAAAAGGTACTTCCCTAGGGACACAACGTGCTTATAAAGACCGGAGGCGACTTATGAAAGAAACAGACATGCCCGCAGCAATTAGGGCTGTGCAGGATGGTAATATATTCTTTACAAAACAATCTTTCAGAAATATTGTAACTGCGATATAGTCCAAAAATACAAAGGAATATATTAAGTATTGTGATATGCAATACCTGCAATACACAATGTAGGATATACAATGTTTTCAATGTGTGATGTTGATAATATTACAGATACTACTAAAATCCATAGGATGTAACACTCTACCAATTAGCAACATTACAGAACCTTCACAAACTTATTCTGCTACATTTTTATAATTAAGTACTATATTTAAACGACACAAAAATTTCTATTACGTGATCAGTTGGTAAAAAGATGGAACTGCTACTGTATTACCTCTCAAATTATATATGCAATACCATTTGCGATGTCAAGATGAGCAATATATGTTCTACCGGTATGAGCAATTTTGGCATTGCTAATATTTCCAGTATCAATAATCAATGTTTGCAATGTATTGCAATTTATTTTCAATACTTCCCGGAAGTGATATACTGCACCAAAAACAATATGTATTTAAATTATATTAAAAAGTAGTTACTGCGCAACCCTAGGAGCAATGTGTCCATTCTTTACATAATCAGTCACTAATGCACGGGAACACACTTTCTACAGCAAGTCCTGACTGTGGAACCACCATCTTAACATTTCAACATGCTAAATGATGTGATATCAGCTGAACCCAACTCGCAAAAGGGCATCCCAGTGACATATGCCACTATGGGAGGCCATCATTTGAAGGTTCTGGCCAGTAAAGATATCAAACACTAATGCCCGGTTGCACTAAAATCTTCCCCGATCCGAGATTGAATGATCCTAGTTCCAAACACCACGATCCAGTTTGATCTTGATTCTAATGTAAAAGTGTTGCACCAACTAAAATTCATGATTCTGGATCTCCGATTCGTCGAACTTGGTTCCAAAGTGAGAGATTGAGATAAAGTATGAGACAAATTTTGCTATTGGTCTGTAATATATGACGTCATGGAAGTAGGCGTATTTTTCACTACAGATAGAACTACATGTGCAATGTTAAATCTATTTTACATGAATTATTGTTGTAGGGGCCTACTAATTTTACTGAATAATATTCAAGTGCATATAGTGTTGTTTTCATTTCCCAAGAAAACAATTGAACTTAGTTCCATCTGTTGGCGTATTTTCAAACTACATTTGTTGATGATGGCTGCTGATCTTGGATCAAAATTTTTAATCCAATCTCGGCGGTTTGAAATGAACTTCATCTCGATCTCCAGTCCAGCTCTGAACTTGAATGGTGCAACAGTTTTATGAGTCGATCTTAGATCCACAATGGTGCAACTGGGCATAAGTTGCTCTAAGGAGGAAAGATCGACTGAATATGAATCCACACATGCAGACCTCCAACAGTGGGTAGAGCATGTTTTGTAACTTGCCACCTACACAGTTAATATTGCTTATCAGAGAGGCCACCAGCAGTTGATGGGTTGGATAAGCACAACATATCTATATATGTACTTTGTGAAGCATGGATCTGCCCTAAATGTGCCGGATGTTGCAGGAATAGCAGAATACTGCCTCACAAGCAACTACTGATATTACTACGGCAGAGCCGATGTGACACAACAATAGCTGCTGAACTTGGATGGTGCAGGCCAGCCACAGGCTGACAGCAGTAGTGTAAGGTTGCCACAATTTTTACATTGGAAAATTCCCTGACATTTCCTGATTTCCAGACAAAAAGAATCTTCTTTCCCTGACCCTTTCATAAATTTTTTTTTTTTTCTAAAAATTGGCTCCTTTGCGTTATAACACACTTTCACACCAAAATACTTCTCAGATCTTACCAAATTCCTCACTACATAGATTGCAAAGGAAAATGCCTAAGCATTTAGTCCACAATCATCAAAACAATTTTATATGATTCTGGCAGAGATGCACCATTAATAACAGAATTGTAAAATATATCATGCATATCACAGAATTCCCTGACATTTAGCTAACTTGTTTGAAATTCCCTGACAGTTCCCAGTTTTCCAGGTTTTCCAGACCTGTGCAACCCTGTAGTATGATTTAGGGCTGCTGTCCACTCAGCAACCAAATTAACTTACAACCAGGAGTGGATCTTAACTTTTGGTTGAGGAAGGCCGGGTAATCTCTCCATCATGCAAGTCAAGACTTTTGATTTGCTGCACGAGGGGGGGGTTTGTCTCCATTTTAAAAAGTAATATTAAATTAATTACACAAAATTAGTGTTTTTAACCATTTTTGTATTATTTAATTTCAGTTTGAAACATTCATGGGATAGTTTCATGTTAATGTGATGCATTAGGGGAAGGAGAGACCCCTCTCTTATCACACTGCCCTTTGGATTCACCCCAGCCTACAACATGGTACCAATAGTGCTATGGCAAGACACATTAATACATACCTGCCGTTTTAACGGATAATTTTAACACACTAGAAAAATCCCAACCCAAATTATATATATATATGCACTTAGCTCAAAGTGGCTACAGTGTACATGCGACACTAACACCCACAGCGATGTATGTCATTTTCACTGATACATTTGTTGTTTTGAAAGATTCTTAGAACGGACGTGAATAATTAAGCGAAATATTTTGGCCATACGCCATTGCTTCAATAGAGTATGTCCAAAATATTTTGCTTAATTATTCACTGGTGTTAGTATACAGTTATCTACATATTTCTGTTCCTGGCTGTATGATCACGTGCAAAGTCCAAAGCCATTATTGAAAAGAACCTTTGCAGTGAATTGCCATTTTTACGCATGCAATCTGAATTTAGTGACTGTGTTTTGCATTTGGCATTGATATCACAACGGCGAGGAAACAAAAATTATCGCAGATACAGTCGTCGTGTAAACAAAAAGTATAAGTGTGAGTGGAGGAAAGAATTACCATGGTTTGTACATTCCAATCCAAAACAACTACATTAAATACGTAAACGTCTTTCATATCCACTTTATTTTTCTGCAATTTTCAATTTTTTTAATGCCAAGGATTTTACAGGATTTGACCCAATGATTCCAGGATTTTATAGGATTTTTATATACAGGAACCAGGATTTCAGCTTCAGGGCTGGTGGCAGTCCTGCATTAATATATTAACCCTGTCTACCCATCTCAAGAAATACACTTATTAATGTTACCAAAATTACAATTAAAAATTTTCTATCATGATAACATTATCGCTTATCAAGATTATAAATAAAATATTATATGAAAATTGTAACCGGTGAGCACATTATTTCTCATATTCACGCAGCTCACTTCTTGCAAATACATAACGAATTTCTTTTCCAAAATGTAAACACTATTATAACAATTCAGTTGAGTGTTATGTCGCCACTTTGAAGTTGTGCGGCAGGGAGGGAACGAAAGCAGGGGAGGTAATGAAAAAACAGAAAGATGTCTGAGTAATTGTGATTCTGTAATTAATGAACACACGGAATACACTTATTTGTCAGGAGACCTTTTCTGTCATTAACTGCATGGTTGAAAGAACTTGACATCAATGCTAAACATAGAATAAGCCCCGTGGTGTTGATTTTACAGTCAATTAATAATTAATTGCATATAATAAAAAAGAAAAATTGTATTTACTACAAGCCACACCAAGCAATATTCATGCACTTGCCGCTATATAAGTGACAACTATAAAATTAATATGTACTTATAGGCTGTTCACGGTAAAATGAGCACTTTTGAAAGTCCTGCTTAAGATCTACTTGTATGCACGTTGTGTGTTATTCCGATTTATGAGAAATTAACTTTACCATGGACCACATCACTTTGTTCATGCGTCGGTCAAGTGAAACTGTGAAGTTATTAGAAAAGTAAATATTTTACATATCTGCTCATTTTCATGTTTCGAGATATTAAAAAAAAAACAAAGCCCAAGAAAAAATTATTTCAGTTGTCACAAATAGTTACCTAACACTTTTTCTTTGACTTTAATATGTGGAACTACATCCCGTCCATAATTAGCAGCTTTACTGGGTGCACGTCACTCAGTGCGTCAGCGTCCGTTAAAATGTATACAGGTTGGAGCAGTGACATTATTATACGGTTGATTTCAAAAGTGCTCACTTTATTGTGAACAGCCTTTAATAACATGAATGCTCGCACACTACCAAATGCGAAAACAATCCAAATAGAATCTTACCATCTCGTGAGGGCTCGTTTCTTCCGCCCAGGTAGCCATCATTCGCAGTAACGGGCTTGTGCTGCGCACGCTGGACCGCAAAGCAATGAACAAGCTCTGCATGGAAAACATGTTCGCAACCGGCTCTAAAAATACACATAAATCTCAGTCAGTATTCCTTATATAATAGAAGTCTTGCAATTTTTTTAAAGCTAATGAAGTAAAACAACCGTTTTATAATCATCAATATTAAGCCTTTCTGCGATCTAAAATTATTTTTCCTAGTCCCTTTTAATACCTACAAATTTCTTCTCTTTTAATCATTAATGTGGCTTGGTTGCTAGCAATGGGCAAAGTAAGCAGGATTTGAGAGAAACACAGATTCATTACGAGAAATTCAGAAGTTTTACCAAGGCTGCCAGCTCATCTACGGCATGGGTGAGCACGTGGAGACTGTATCTCAGGGCAGTAGCAGGTCGACAGCCATGTGATGCTCCACTCGCAGCACACATTAACGAAAGAATTAAAACAAGAGTTCACGTAACACATTTACACTATTCATAAACTGAGCACATGGGTTTCTGCAGGGAGCCAGATTCTGAAGGTACGTTACATACAAATACAAATGAAATTAAGGTGAGAGTCCAACGAAAGCGTATATTGCAGAACAAGAGTACATTTACTGACAATACACTACCTTTGCCTGATGCGGGCATGGAATATTAGACCTGCCAGCGGGTGATATGGACAAAAGCACTGTTAAGCGCATGGAAACTTAATAGTTTTACACTCTCCAGGGCTGCTTGTCTTATAGAGAGGAGGATAAATACATGGGTAGAGTAAAACAATTAAATGGTTCCAATAATTAAAAAGTTACTATTTCAACTAACATGGTAGATGCAAAGTGTTGAGAGCTCCAGTGGCACGTGATGCACGTTTATCCTCTCTGGCCAGCAAATTAATACTGAAGACAGTGGCTAAGAGATCCCATTACTTAACGGATATCTCCCGCCAGCACCAATAGGGAAATTACACTAAACATACACTTCAATTGGTATACATGATAGAACACTCAAAAACAGAAAAGAAGATCTGAAGAAATTATGGAAATAATTCTGATGTAAGATATCATTTAATTAAAGCGAGTAACTTTCACGGTGACCCAAATCATGCAACTCCAAATTGGCCGTTTAACCTATTTCTCACGAGAGGGAACTCTTGAGGGCAATAAGTTAGCGGTCTGGCATTGCGTTGATTGCATAAAGTAGCATCCTGTCAACACGTGTTTTCCCTGACATTACACCTATGGTATTCATCTATGAGATGCAGCTGAATGCTAAAATGAGCTAAGCGCAGCTTCATTCTGCACACCTAAGAAGGAATTCATAAACACTTGTGACCACACGAGAGGCATCTTGACACAATGAATGGGTATATATACTAGCTGTCATAAAGAGACACTAGAATAATATTGAAATTCATAAGAAAATTATAGAAACTATAGAAATGTAAAACAATATTTAGTTTAATTTGTGCCATTTTATTTTAATAATAAAATATTTTACTCGGCGTGCATAGCACTTCCGCTTATGTGAACCCCGTAGGCGGCCATGGCATGGTAGGTACGTGCGATGCTTGTCTCTGCACAGTCTGTGGAGGAGAGCTGGCAAAGTAAGACACTGTCCCATACGCACTACAACTTTTGTTCACTGATTTAGGTTTCCATAGTTAATTTAGTTTACCGGTTAACATTTGCATGCGTACGTTTTTGCCAGACATTTTCCCCAGCATTATGCTTCCATTTTATTAATTTCTTGCGCCCTTGTGGCATTTTCAACTTAATCGAGGAGGAGGAGAAAGATGTCTGAGAAGTCACGCGACCCGCACATTTCGAATCAGGCACCATCTGCCTATGTTTATAGCATTTCATTGTTAAATTCTGCATTATTGCTACAAGCAATTTCAAGGACTTTCATTTTATGTATGTATTTGAAGGTAATTTTAGTGTTTGAATATTTTACGGCAACATTACGTATAGCAACGATGCCAACTCCTTGTATGTGCCATCATTGCGTTTGAGAGCTTATTTATGTAACATTATATGTGCAATAATTTATTTCAGGGTTCCATGTCAATTTTATTCAGGGTACAATGTATTTTTCACATAAATGGATGCTTTTTGTACTTGATCACGCGGTCACAGTAACATTTAATTTTACCGCCATCAGGCAAGTTACAAGCCTGTAACCACTGCAATTGTAAAGAGAATAATTTTCTCAGCAAGAATAATATTTTGTCTGAGTTTAGTTTGTCGTTTCCACACAGAAATATTGCAAATTCACCTGCACCACGTGGTCAGCTACTAACTTCATCCAGCGGTATCCGCGCCATCTAAGCTTGTTTTCACATGTGTGTGTTTATTGTGAATATTCATCTCGTGTCCCAGCTTGTTTCATGTATCATTCAAGGGTTTATGTAATTTTGTAATTAGTGTACGGTGCAATTATTCCCGTCCTAGCCGGCTCTGTGTATAGGCCATCACCACACTACCCACGTGCTGGAGGGCGAGCCTCGACGAGTTTGAGTTGGTGATGCCGAGTAATCACAGGTGTTAATATGTATTAAGGGTTTCATTTGTTCTTCACCGTGTCCTGTCTTCAGGGAAAAACAGTCAGTCCACCCTAGTGGCTGTCGGCCCTCTTCCCTTGTGAAGGCTGTGGTTTCACGCACCTCGGTGAGATCATCCATCTAGGCGTGCACTAGATGGATAATTACGAGCTGGAGAACACCCAAGTGGAATTAGCTAGTCATGACCGAGATAATCATAATTTCGTTGGCACGTTGATGTGTATGCATAATAACAATAAAATTTAGTCTACAGTGAACTCTTTCATTCAGTGACAGTGTCCTAGCCACATACATTTTATTAAGTGTTTATTTTCAGTGATGTTTATTAAAATTGTAGTATTGCCTACGTGTTTGTAAGTATGCACGGGTGAGACGGACACACAGAACCCACAGCATCCCTGAGAACCATGAGTCTCAATAGTGCGGTAATTGGGAAGCACTGCTGTCGCCTATATTACCAGTACGTATTTGTGTCATTGTTCGTCTTGTGTCTCACCCAACAGCTGTATCTTCCAAAATGGTAGACAACTGAGGAAATGACTTTCTCAATTTAAAATGTCATGTCATGGCACAACTTCTGGTTAAAATTCGTTGGATGGCTTTAGAGAGAGAACACAGCATCAGAAAATTTAAAATGAACATCATTTTTAAAATAAGCATCCAGTGTAGTCGAGAAGTATAAAAGTTGGGTGTACCAAGTACGGTGAAAATCAAAAGACTCACTCAACAGTTTTTAGGACACGTGCAGACAGGAAGGTATCTTATTAGCCTATCTTTCCTTCAAAGCTGAAGAAGTTGCAAAGAAGAGTAACGACTACTGATCGGCAGCTGCAAGATTTAAATAGGAAATCCCATGTTAAGGAATTTTAGCTCAGTGTGTTAATATTAACGATAGGCTTTTCAAACAAAATGTATTCTTCACAAATTTTGTACAGGATTACCACCTTTTTTACATTCGAAAATTCCCTGATTTCCAGACAAAAAGAGTCAATTTTCACTGACCGTCTTACAACATTTTTTTTTCTGTAAGGATTGGCGCCTTTGCATTATAACACACTTTTACACCAAAATACTTCTGATCTTACAAAATTGCTCGCTACATAGATCGCAAAGAAAAAAACCTAAGCATTTAGTCCACAATAATTTAAAAAATTTTATTCGAATCTGGCAGCAGCGTACCATTGATGAGAGAACTGCGAAATATATCACGCATATTACTGAATTCCCTGACATTTAGTTAACTTGTTTGAAATTCCCTGTTTTCCAAACCATGGCAATCCTGTTGTAAGAGGAATTCCTTACAGCACATATGTTTCCATTACATATAGCCTGTCTGCAAGGAATTTTTAAAATTTATGTTTTACAGAAAAGTAAATACCGCCTATCTATATTGAAAATATATTCCAGAAGGGATCTTCTCCTAAAAAATTAGCGATGAATACATTTTGTTTGAAAAGCCTGTCTTTAAAATTAACGCACTGAGGCAAATTTCCTTAATATGGGATTTCCTGTTTAAATTACGCAGATGCAGCACCCTTACGAATAAATGGGGAAGGCGGAAGTATGAAGGTGACGATGAAAGTAATTTGATGTCATCTTTAACGAAGGAGTTAGGGTTGTCCGTAAAGGATACGTGAAGAGTGGGGATACTGGTCAGGATGTACATTGTAAGTTGAATTATTATTATTATTATTACTATTATTATTATTACAAAGTGGCCTAAAAATAGACAAAGAATGGGAAAAGGAAAATCTGAGGAAGAAAAATTATATAAACTTCTCAACTTTGATCATTTTAAGCAGAATTTGTCACAGTGAAGGCAATATACTTTCAATATTTATATAGGCTCTTCACAACAAAGTGAGCAGTTCTTAAGGCCCTCCTAACAGGCATTAACTGCTAATAAATATGTTTTATTGCAGTTTCAGACGTTGACTTTTGAGAGTGGTAAAAGTATACACCAGATTTTATTAATCACATGAAAATGTTGATGATAAAAAGTGGCCGAAAGTAAAAAATTGGCTTACAGGAAAACTTTGGAAGGGCCTTAAAAAGTGCTCACTTTACCATGAATAGCCTATACAAGAGAATACAGTACCCTAACACAATGCATCAAATAGAAGGTATAAAGAATTACTTGTTTAGTGAGTCAATATTACTTTCTCAGAATAATTTTTAAAAAACTATGAACGAATTTCAAGTTATAAGTGAAAAATATAAAAAATCCACAATGGTTTAATGGAAGTTAAAAAATATTTGTTGGAAATGCATAAAAGTCAAATCACACAATATTTTTCAACTTTAATGTTGTAGAAAGTCTACAAGAAAAATGACTGCAGTATTAACAACACACAAAATTCCTGACTTACTTGAAGACTTTTGTATCACTCAAGCTGAAGAAAAATGCGAAAGATAGGATTGTAGGTAATGTGGACCGTTCGATAGCAACTAGCCAACTGTAGCTGGCCAGCCACAGAACGTGCATATAAAATGTTCATACTGGCTAGCCAGGGGGTTATCAGCGGGACCTCTGTCTTGCATCACTCCGCCATACTACAGATCAGCCAGCAGCACGACAAACATGAACCTGTAACCTCTGCACGCATTACACTTGTAATTACGTACATGACCCCTGTTGCACTCATTTTCTTAACTGGCCTCTATCAAAACTACCAACATCATTAGCATAAAGATACACAGGAAGCTATCAATCTTACTTCAGTCTTATACATTTGTTGGATATGACGTTATGAAACCTTAAGGTTGTGTGTGTGTGTGTGTGTGTGTGATAAAGAACATTTTACGAGATACTTCCATTCACCTAGTTTGCAGTAGCAGGGCTGCCACCTTTTTTCCACTGGAAAATTCCCTGATATTACCCTGATTTCCAGACAAAAAATATGTTTTTTCCCCTGACCTATTTTTAACTTTTTTTTTTTCTGTAAGGAATGACACCATTTGCGTTATAACACAATTTTACACCAAAATACTTGTCTGATCTTACAAAATTGCTCACTACATAGATTGCGAAGAAAAAATGCCTAAACATTTAATCCACAATCATTAAAACAATTTTATATGATTCTGGCAGCGGTGCATGATTGACAGAACTACCAAATATGGCATACATATCACAGAATTCCCTGACATTTAACTAACTTGTTTGGCCACAGAGCAGACACCAAACAAGCCATAGCTAGTTACATCAATAATCTACAGAGTTGTGGCCCATGCAGCATCACACAGCAAAGATTTTGATTCCTACTACAGCACCAGAGTTGTGAGAGCCCTACCACCTTCAAGTAATAGCTCAGGACTTAGACACTGGGAATTAGCTCATCAATTTACAACTAAATCCAGCCAGCCGCCTGGCCACAATATAAGATAATCACAGCTCCTTATCACACTAGTCTGATACACCTGCAATTTTTCAATTATCCCGCCCCACCCTAGTTTGCCACCCAGCCGCTAGGTCTACTACTAACAGCACCCTTCCACCATACTGCAGTATCCTACAACTCGTAGCCTGATAAAGCTGGAGCGTCGTGATCGCGCAATCACGTGAAAAAAAAAAGTGTCATCCTATTTTGTGTGTGCGTCTATCGACAAGTACTAAACTGTGAGTACTTAGATTCCTGTACTTTTATATATTATTGTTTGAAATTCCCTGACATTTCCCTGTTTTCCATGATTTCCAGACCTGTGGCAAGCCTGAGTAGAATGATGCAACTTAATTACTAAGCCACACATTTAAGAGCTTACTAGTGGCAGTATCTACCTGAAGATATTTTATATCTCTCAGGCAGTGTAGATGTATTCAATCTTAAACAAAAAAAACCTTAGTTGAAAATACTATCGCAAAAAAAGACTGAGAAATCTTTGTCCGAATTTTGCGTTCGATTCCTAATACGCCCTTACATGGTGAAACCTGGCCTTGACAGTGCACCCGCACAATTGATCTGCTCCTGGTGTGATTTTGCCATTTTTAGAACATAACGCAGAAAAATGCACGTTCAGAGTCTTTATAAGATAACAACATTTCTCTCCGCAGATTTTTATACATAAATATTATGCCAAATACACCCTTTTAAACCTTTTCCATTCTAAAATAAAACATCTACCAGATATGTGCAGGAATGAGAAATGTCACAGGGAAAGCGAAGTGAGATGGCAACAATTCCTACAATCCACTTGGCAGTCTGTGAGAGGATGGATGAATAACCTAACACATTCACTGTGTAAAAAACAACAGAAAATACTGACAATGCTGATCACTTCTTGTTCATACCCCGCAAGCTTTTCACAACCACCTACTTTTATTGATGAGGGTGCACTATCATATTCTTCGGCCACGTTTGTGAAGTGCTCACAACCCTACTCACGTCTACTAAACAAATAAAAGCATAATTGTATGGTTTAGGAGCCATGCTAGAACAAAGAAACAAAAACAAGTGGAAAGCTTTTATGTCGGCATCCAGGAGATTAAGCAAGACAGGAATTACAATGCACATATCATAAATTAAGCTATTACAAGGGCTTGATGATATTTCAGCAGAGGAATACTGCACTCTGTTATTTATACGGTACTTGTAGTGCTAGGTTTTACCTTTAAGTTAGTAAATCTAAATGCAGCTTGAAACATATATATATATTACATGTGCGTTAATTAAGCTGGTTAATAGTTACACTAGACGCAGAATAACTCCGAGCCTGGCCGACCGTCACAAATGGGATATAACAGTAAGAGTCATGGTGGAGGAGGCGAAGCAGAGGAGCGACAAGGCGTACTTGACATCAGCACGGCTGCACCTACTATAGCAAGTGAAAATGAAAAGAAAATGTAGTCCCTACATCTGAAGCAGACGTATGTGTTGCGAGCACATCCACATTACTTAAGACGCGCTTTCCTTTACAGCTTGTATATCCGAGGGTGGTGTGTCTGAAGTTAGTCACTTCTGCAGTCAGTATTCTGACATCCGTAGGAGACAACACGGTGAAGTACGTATAGTACAACATTATACATTATAATGCCTCCAGTTTTGTCAAAAGTGGAAGGTAAGAAACTGCACTCACAGGCACTAGAAATGGTTTACAATGTTCTGCAGTTTATGGAAAACGAAGCGAGATTGAGGGAACCGTCCACGCCACTTGTGAAAGCACAGCTGAGAACATCTAAAGCGATGGGTGCGTGGCAAAAAAACAAAATCTCAGCACCTGGTTTTAATAGAAAAATCAGATATTCAGCAAAAACGTATACAATATCTCAAGAGTATGCGGCAATATAGGAATGAGAAACGTACAATTATTTGCATGGATGAGTCATACATTTTGTCATTGTATGTGAAAAATAAAATGTGGAGTGACATGTCTTCCGCTGGTCTGCTAGCACCTGTGGCAAGAGGTAAGCGGTTAATCATGATTCATGCAGGAGGCAAAAATGATTTTGTTCCTCGCTCTTGCAATATGGAAGTCGCATCAGGGAACAGGGGATTATCACAAAAATATGAATTAAAGAAAATTATAAAAAATGGATTAACGAGCAATTAATACCAAATATTCCACCTGACAGTATTGCTGTGATAGATAGTGTTCCCTATTACAATGTAAAGGTAAACAAAACACCTACTTCCCGCTCAACTAAGATGGAAATGCAGCAGTTGTTAGGTAAAGAGAATATTTTGTTTACTAGCAACATGCTAAAACCAACTTTGTATAACCTCATAAAGTAAAACAAACCTCGGCAAGTGCAGTACTCGGTAGACAGACTACTGGGGAATCATGGCCACACAGTACTTCATCTGCCACCCTATCATCCGGATTTGAATCAGATAGAAAGCATCTGGGATATAGTCAATGGAGAAGTCGCTTCAAAAAAATGTTACTTGCAATTTGAGAGATGTAAAAAAAAAACCTCTGCAAGGACATTTTTTACAGAATGGGGCCAGAAGACTGGAAAACATTTTGCAATCACGTCCAGACACTCAAGAAAGATTATAATGACAAGGACGTGCGATTTGACATTGAAATTGATAAAGTGATTATACATTTAGATGGTGCGGACAGTGATCGTAGTGGTAGCAGTGACGTGTACATATCAGACTCATTGGCTGGAGCAATGAGTGGCATTGAAGAACTGCTGTAGTACTTCATACTTCAGTGTTAAGTGATCAATGTTTTCTTCTTTTCTTTACCTGCTGTGAAGGCTTTGTTTTATTCATATGTCTCTGCTTCTCTTTCTCCCGCCACTCCGCACGTGTGCCGCCCTCCCCTCCATATGTGTGATGTAGCTCAAGTTATTCTGCGTCTAGTGTAATTATCATATTTAAAAAATAATTCAATACATATTTTAGTGATGGAATGTCCCACCTGTAGTTTGAGTTGCCTGCAAGTGATGTGTGTTGGCGTGCCAATCTCGCATAATTTGCGTATTGTGTTAAGACCATACAGGTCCTGTCCATGGCCACAGCCAGGAAGACGGAATCTTTGCAGCAGCCGTTTAGCAACCTAATGCTTGTGACAGCCTATGTTTACTGCAGTGGCAATGATACCCTCCCTATCTCTTGGAAATTTCAAGTACTTAGTCACGCAGTCCAAGAAGAAAACTACTTCTATGGCAGCTTCCATGGCATTGTCACAAAAACCTCTTCCGACATCACGAGAAGTCCAGGCAGTTGCTTGATGCAGAGTCTATTAAGACTGGTGCACATTTGCTGCTAGGGCCTTATTTACTTCTTCCATTCAATGCATTGTGCACCCTAGGGGTGATGTAGTGGTAAGTTTAGCATTCCTCGAACAATTTCACCTTGGCAATAGTTTGGGAGGAGTGAGTGACGAGATTTAGGTGACTTTTAACAGCCGATGAGCACGATTGAGGCGAGTATAGAGCAGTGCTGGAACAAAACGACGAGGGAAACGAGAGGCCCCCAATAAAATATTAAGACTTGAGCTCCTGGCAAAGTTAACTCTACTTTCTTCAGTTTTATATTTGCAAATTGTTTCAAAGGTTTCAGTGTTAATAAGGTGATCTACAATATTAAATTAGAGAACTGAGATAATAGGTTTAAAAAGAAACACAGTAATTAAGACATGCAACATGAGCCAAGTTGGAGAGTGTAGACACTATTTATGTTAAGTACAGAACCAGTCTGACGTCACAAGTGACGAATGTTTTTATATTTTATATTGTCTTTTATTAATTTGTGAGTGTTGTGTAAGAGCTTGTTCATTGTTCTGCCTCATTACAAATCATCTGCCATCAGTCTTTTATTTACATGCATTAAAACATTGTGAATAACGGGATTTTATTTCCTGGCGGGGATAGACAGCCAGTGAGAGTGCTGCACGTCATTGCCCAGTCAGTTGCGTCATCGCCTCACCGTAGAGCGGACGTATGGTTCGCATCCTCCTGGACCTTCACACTTTAGCCTAGCCATGTAGCATATCCATAGTCATTTTGTAATTTCAGGAAAGTTTTAAGTTTTTTTCATCCAGGTAGCGTGCCTCTCGACAACCCAGCTCATTTGTCTGTGACTGGGGCGTAATGTGCACTTAAATCATGTTTATTGGCGTTTGCGCCATTTTACTGTATCAGAGCACTCAGCGCTATAGTGAGTTTTTCATGCAAGTGCCTCAGGTGAGGGAGCGTAATGAATAAAACTGATTGTTGCAAAATTATGTCAGTTTTATTCATTCTGGCCGCTTCACAGCCACATTAACCATGGAAGAGTAACGTAGCAAACTCTTGGTGTGGTGATGGCTTCAACAGTTCCCGTAGTGTTTTGGATGAGCGCATCGAGGGAGCTCCGATATCATCCACTTGATAAGGCACTTGGATTATACTACACAGGACAACTGCAGCAGTGAACTTAGAGCATCAGGGGGCCACATTTAGGGTGAACGGCTCACGACCCCAACTTCATCACTGTGTTCTCGACTGAGCGAGGACTGGCAACCTCCCCTACATCATCGAACATCATAACCTACAACCATTCCCTGATGCCCAGTTTAAGATCACATCAAAGTAACAAATTAAGTTTTTTTAACTGTGGGCACTGGATAAGTGCACACTTCAAAGATGTAGTCTCCCTAGTAAATTTTAATTGAAATACAAATAAAAACTTAAAATAATTTTTATTCATACTGGTAAACCTGGTGCCAAAATAAACAATATATTTCCATGTTCAGCGCAAAGGGAAATTCCCTGTTGGCTCCGTTATGCCCCACTTTTCAATCTACACATTTAAGCGAGGAGTTTATCCCTGTTGTACCAACAAGTGTAGTGTCCACGACAAGTAAATTTGGCATACAGATGCATTTGAGGTTTAAACACATTCAATCTGAGTAATGTATTAATTACCATCTTACTAATAATGTTGTAGGGATTGTTTATATATTTCCCAGACAATATTATAATGTTCTGTAAGTTTGTGTATGTGCATATATATATATATATATATATATATATATATATATATTTTTACGCTGGCTAACAGCCAGCGATCATCATGCACGTGTCACATGTCCCACGCGTGTTACATGTCCCGCACGTGCGCAACGAGGCCAATAATTTTGAACTTTCATATAAATGTTATTTTTCAGTGTAAAATGTGTTCTAGAGTATTTGCAGGGTTTAATATGTCTTAAAATGTTTGTTACTATTTTAAATTGTTTGGTTATAAAATTCGAAGTGCCCGCGGCGCAGAGATTAAGAACACTTAATATTCCGGCATGAACACCGTCGTAAAGAGACACTAAAATAATGTTGAAATTCATGAAAATGATAGAAATGTAAAAAAGTACTTATTTTAATTTTTGCCATAATATTTTCAATAATAAAATATTTTACTCTGCGTGCATAGCACTTCTGCATATGTGAACCACGTAAGCGGCCATGGCAGGTCCGTGCGACGCTTGTCTCTGCACAGTCTGTTGAGGAGAGCTGGCGAGGTAAGGCACTGTCACATACTCGAGGAGAAGGAGGAGAAAGATGTCGGAGAGGTCACGCGACCCGCACATTTCGAATCAGGCGTCACCTGCCTACGTTTATGGCATTTCATTGTAACTTCTGCATTATTGCTACCCGCAATTTCAAAGGTTTTCTTTTTATGTACGTATTTGAGGGAAATTTTCGTGTTTAAATATTTTACGGCAACATCGCGTATCGCCACACAACCGACCGACGCCAAGTCCTTGTAAAAGCCACTGTTGCATTTGAGAGCTTATTTATGTAACATTGTATGTGCAATAATTTATTTCATGGTTCTATGTTAATTTTATTCAGTGTTCAAAGTATTTTTCACATAAATTGATGCTTTTTGTACTTGACCACACAGTCGCAGTAATGTTTGATTTTACACGCCTGTAACCACTGCAGTCATAAAGAGAATAATTTTCTCAACAAGAATAATATTTTATCTGAATTTAGTTTGCTGTTTCCATGCAGAGATATTGTAATTTCACCTGCACTACGTGGTCCGCTACGAACTTCATCCAGCAACATCCGCACCATCTAAGCTTGTTTTCACACGTGTGTTTTTATTGTGAATATTCATCTCGTGTCCCATCTTGTTTCATGTATCATTCAAGGGTTTATGTAATTTTGTAATTAGTGTATGGTACAATTATTCCCATCCTAGCCGGCTCTGTGTATAGACCGTCACCACACTACCCACGTGTGGAGGGCGAGCCCTGACGAGTTTGCATTAGTGATGCCGAGTAATCACAGGTGTTAATATGTATTAAGGGTTTCATTTGTAATTCACCGTATTCTGTCTTCAGGGAAAATTGTCAGTCCACCCTAGTGGCTGTCGGCCCCATTCCCTTTCAAAGACTGTGCTTTAACACACCTTGATGAGATCATCCATCTAGGCGTGCGCTAGATTAATTGCGGGCTGGGGAGCACCCAAGCGGAATTGGCTATTCATGGCCGAGATAATTATAATTGAATTGGTGCGTTGATGTGTATGCATAATAATAATAAAAACAAGTCTACAGTGAACTTAACTATTTTATTCAGTAGTGACAGTGTCCTAGCCACACATGTATTATTAAGTGTTTATTTCCAGTGATGGTTAGTAAAGAGTTTAGTAATTCCTAAGTGTTTGTAAGTGCACACGGGTGAGACAGACATATAGAACCCACAGCATCCCTGAGAACCCTGAGTCTCAACAGTGCGGTGATTGGGAAGCACAGCTGCCGCCCATATTACCAGTAAGTATTTGTGTCGTCGTTCGTCTCGTGTTTCACTTGACGTCAATTTTGTGTGTGTCTATATATATGAAAACCATATTATTCCTGGTGAGGTCGCCCTTGATGTTTGCATGTGGGGAAACAGGACGGATGTTGTCACGTGCTTGTTGGTTTTCTCAGGGTTCTGTGGTTTCCCCCACCATTACATTCCATTGCTGCTCCGTATCCACCTCACTTCACCACTATCGACACTGAAATTCTCAGCTCTTAGTGACTCCCAAATCTATCACTATCATTGTGGCCAAGGACTAGCGCAAAAACTGTTGAATGAATATGTTTAATTTTTTATTTAATGTGATGTGCTCTGAATGAATACATACACCAAGTCTCACATTGAATTGAATTTAAACCTTGTCTCACATTAAATTAAATAAAAAATGCACACCTTATTTTTTGGTTTATTCAAACAACAGAAAATACCAGGGTGATTGCATTATTCTAGAGCTGAGAAATGTCATTTTCCTAATTTTTTCTTCTAATTTTCATAAATGCAGCTAAACTGCATAATTTGAATTATGAGTTATTTTGTAAATCAAATGTAATTTTCACTAATACAATATTGTTGTGACTTCTCTCTCTAGGAATTAAGTGGGCTATATCAAGTTCATTAAGGCATGGAGGTCTTAAATAAAAGAATTAATAAAAATTTCTAATTTTATTTACAATAACTACAGCAAAATTTTCTGAACTCAAATGCTCACAAGAAATTGAAATCACTTACTGTTCGCAATTGATACCAAATAAAATTTATAATTACGACAAGGAAATCAATGAAATTAAAAAATTTAAGATCAGTCCCAATAGACAGTGTATCAACCCATTCATTATTTTATCATTTATGCATCCATATTTGACAGTTCGAATATTTACAATAAAATCAGTATTACACTTCCATTCAGTCCCACCTCAGTTCACTGCATGGCCCGCCAGTCGCAATATTCTAGAGTCCTCCAAGTGCCCTCACGCACAGTAGGCTTCACACCCTCTCGTCCATTCAAGCCACGAACACCTCTCTCGCCGTCGTCTTGCTAACTCCAGTCGTCGTCCACTCTTCTATTCGCTCGCGCACACTTGGCCAGGCGGCCTCCGTCAAAGACTGCCAGCCGCTGGGTTGCGGCAGTATATATAGTGTCTTAGGACACCACCTAGAATCTTCTCCAACTCGCGTGATGCATTGAGGAGGGTTGAGGCGCCAGCCAGTCACACCAGAACATTCTTGCATCGTCGCTAAACATAACGGAAACTCTAGCAAGTGAGAGGTGGTCTGTGACGCCAGCAAGTCCTGTCACTGTTGGCATTCACGGGATTCACAGAAGGGGTAATCCAGAGGCCGCGAGCTCATCATTCCAGGAAGAGGGGAGGGCGAGGTGGGTCTCCCATTACGGCGAGGGGCAGCAGAGTCGGCGCCAGCTGCAGTACGTAACAATATATATGGTTCCGAGATACTGAAACTGAATATTTTTTTATTCATCCAGAGGAGAATTTCAAACTAAAAATATTAATTACTCGAGTGGGTAGATAACAACAAAGAAATGTTGTCACAAGTATGTGTGACTGTGGACCACTTTGACAGTGGTTAGTACATGTGTGCTTGTTATCAATATCATTGCAGTGCATGCGTCTTTCACCCATTGTAATTCAACAATGTGTCCTAATCTAATTAAACTACCCAAAGTAACTAAAAAAGCTGGTGAACAAGTTTTCATACATTTTACCTCACCATGATAATAGGGTGGTTTATTTATTATCTCTAAAAGTGTATTTATAGATATCATATCCCATTGTAACCAATTCTATTCTCAGATAAATTAAAAAGTATTTTTCTTGAATTAAAATTGTGGCTAGTGACCAATCCCTTGGTACTAAATTGCACTTTTGGAGAAAGATGAAACACAATTTTTGTAGATATAGGAAATACAATGTCTCCCACCCGCCTGTTTTCTTCTGAAAAGTTACTCAAATACTTGACTGTCCAGTGCAGACAACGCAGTAAAGATTTTAATTTCAGTGTTTTATAGCGTATTCCAATCACTGCTCTGGACTGCACTCTGTGCACACTGACCGAGTGCCGCGTATTCCAATTTCCGGAACTCGCTCTGAGAGCAGTTGGATTTTCATATTCCAATTGCGAGTTGCATTGAACGAGTGCACACCGAGACAATTTTTTCTGCACCAAGTCTTGAGTGATTCAACTTTTCAGAGCAATATGGCAGCAACCTGCGATTATGAAAACAAGAAAATTTTTGCAATATTGGAAATTCTACAATATCCAAGATTTCGGCAACTGAATAACACGCATTAGTTCATATAGAACAAATGTGCTCTTGGTGTCATGACTATATTGTTTGTAATTACAGCAGAGATGAAGTTAGTGTCACCCAGTGACTCATGCATACATTTGCCGACAAGATGAAAAAGAGAAATTGGAAAAAGTTATCTACGGAATTTTATAAACCTAAACTCTTTTGTTGACACTGCAGTTCAAGCATTTTCTCCAAAAGATATGTTGTAGCTAATGTTTTGCAGCGTGTTCCAGCTGTCACTGCAGAAATAATAAACCTACACTAGTTTGTGGCAATCACTCAACACACACACTTTTTTAGTGTGCATCCAGAGCAGTCAATTGGAATACGCCATTAGTTAAGTACAACAGGTAACTTAACCCTGCCGAATACTGTAGATGCAATAAACAAAACTGTGGGTACCCTACAATAAGGGATAAATAAATATACAACTGTATCAGAATAGAGAACTAATGTAATGTAAAGAGAAGCAATAACTAAAATCGGATTTGAATTTATCGACTAGAAACAATTTACTATATTGACATTAAATATGTATACCGGAGATGAAGTGATATTGGAAACAAAACTCTCAAATCATTGTCAGTGTTACATATTAAAAATAGAAAGGCCAGCAAATCATTATTTATTCGTGACTCAAGAAACTGCAAAACTAAGACCATAGGACGTAACCTAACCATCAATGAAAGTACTCTTAGCTTTGATGCATTAAATTGCAGAAACTCTAGGAAAGCTTGAAAAAAAAAAAAAAAAAAAAGGGGGGGGGAGTGGTTTTTTTTGTGTGTGTGTGTCTATATATATATATATATATATATATATATATATATATATATATATATATATATATATATATATATATATTATAGGTTCGATTTTATCTAGCCACTAACTGGAAATGGGCGCACCATGGTGTTCTCATGCAATAGTAAATGTATTATTTAAAAAAAAAACAACAGTAAAATGATGTGCATTACAAAAAAATATATATTTGTTTTGCGAGACATAAAGCGCAGTGTTGTAGCTGCTCTTTACGTTTCCTTGCGCATATCCCTGCATTTGCTCACCTGAAAATTAGGTTTTTCCTGAACAACACAATTCACCGCGAATTCGGTAGGTCTAACTGGTTCTGCAAGATACATTTATTCAAGGTTATAACGTGCCAATAACACACAGTAAAACAATAACAGCTGTGTTTACATTTTTTTATTAGTAATTTGATTGGCCAACATCTATTACGCCCACGGCCAAAATCAACGCTTGGAAACGAACAACATATCAGGCAATCAAGCAATAAATTAATCAAAACACGGTATATAAAATACAAGATCATGAAAACTCGCGAACATTCTAGACGACACAAGCACAAAATGACGTTGAATCCCAATCGCCTCCAACGGCGGCTACAGTAGGACTTTGCAACTTCAAATGCGGCGCAAAAGCGCGTGGCCTTTCGCTGTTTCTGTACAGCCAGTGAATATCACGAATATCGACTAAATCTCAACGCGCAATAATCTTCATAATACGAAATATCCAAAATTCGAAATTCAATTAATCTTGCCAAATCGTTAAACTACGCACACACACACAGGGACGTCGCAACCCTGACGTCAAGGTTCAAAAATACGAACCGGACACGACGGCGGATACTACACTACTTGACAAAAAGCAATGGTAATCCTATATCATTTAAATAGATAGCAAATGAGTTTAATTTGTTCTTTGCAAACATATGCAAAGAATTAGCAGATAACATTCCAGATCCGGGGTACAATAGAACAAATTCTCCTACAACAGTTAACTCAATATATCTTACTCCAGTTACTATACTTGAAGTGAACAAATACATAACTGGCCTTAAAAACAAGAATAATAAATAAGTGATGGAAACACAAATATTATACTAAAGAAATTAAATGGTACCCCTAGTACAGCTATCGTGCAATTAATTAATAATTCATTCTCTATGGGGGAATTCCCAGATAAAGAAAACTTGCTAGGGAAATACCTGTATACAAGGATGGGTCTAGGACTGAGCCAGTTGACTATAGGCCTATTTTAATCCTGCCTATTGTTTCTATAATAATTTGAAAATGTGTCAAATTAAGGTTAACACCATTTTTGAACAAAAAGCCATACTTCTTCCCTTATCAGTATGGGTTTATTGAAAAATCATCCACCACAAATGCCTCTATGGACATAATAACAAAATTGGAAAGTGTATTCGATGAGGGGATGGTTCGAGGGGCAATCTTTATAAATCAAAGAAATAAAGCTTTCGATACGGTACATCACAGCTTACTATTACAGAAACTAGAAGAGGCTGGGGTCAGAGGAGTGGCCTACGAGTGGTTCTTTAGCTATTTACATAAGCGAAATAGTATGTTTCAGTTAATGGGAATGATAGTAAAGAGCTAGAAGTGACTTATGGGGAGCCCCAAGGATCAGTCCTAGAACTGCTATTATTTTTGTTGTATATCAATGACCTAGGAGCATTGCAATTAAAGGGCCAGCTAATCCTATTTGCAGATGATGCTGTATTATTTTATAAAGTCATTAATGCTAATCTGTTAATGGAAGACATGCAGTATTGTGCAATGTAGTAGGCCAACATTTACTTATCTTGTGGAGCTTAATATCACCTAATGTGTTATGTGGGATTAGTGTTAAGCTTCATTAAGTGCTTCCTCTTTTGAATATTGTATAGATAGTTAATGGAAAGTAGTACTTTCTTCTATCTCACAATTAATGATTTGAACTTTATTACTGTTAATGTAAAATGTGTAAAGTACGGTGAAAATATTGTGGTTCTGATTCTTCCCCACAGGCGCATCGGTACACTTGAGCCACTATATGCACCTCCTACGTCATTCTACTTCCGGCCAATCTCGCGCATAGATTTGCAAGGGAGCTTCATGCGCTGATGTCACAGCAAATTCTTATTTGGTAACGCGTATTCAGATGAGTAGTAACTAGAAGTAACGAAAACTGGAAAGTGCACATCCTTAAACAGTAGTGAAACTTTACCGTGTCGTGTTGTATTTGTCAGATATATGTGATTTTTTGCCCTTGCTGCCATTTTTTTCTGGATCACATAAAATTGCCCAATTCGTCATTCTACTGATAAAATAAGATTTTGATAGTTGGCTAAACTATACGTAAATTTTTTTACGAGTCTAAATTTGAAATCATTAAAGTAGAACAATGTCTATATAAATAATGTGTCTACCATATTGTTAGTCCGATTCTGTGGCTATCTTGCTCTTGCCATATGACTCTTTGACCATATGATGTATTGTTTTGTTTGCGTGTGTTTATGTCAAGTGAGTTAACACGTGAAAGAAGCGAAAATTCATAATTTTGTATATATCAGGTATTTTAAATTGCGTAATATCTTCGTAGTATAAACTTTAATATTATTTACAAACGAAAATATTGAAACTCTTGAAATTGGTGTAATGTTCCTTTGCCTGACAACAAGGAATTCTTGTATGAATCATGCGTGGGACGTGTGTGTTAAAAATATTAAGAGGTCTCGAAAGCAGCCGTTGATAATTTATTGTAATAATTCGAATTCACTAACCTTAGGATTGTGAACCCTACGTTTCGAAGGATGTGGCGTTCGTTACATTTTCATAAATATGAATAGAAGAAACAGATTTTTCACATGTGTAACATTTTTTATATAATATATTTTTTTTATGTACTCTTAGGAACGATTGGGAACGAAACGGTAATTGTGGTGAACAAGTAATGAGCTTATCTGGATGTAACCTAAGCTTTGTTTGACTTTATTGCCGATGCCCTTGTTCTCATTCCCTTAAATCCTTCACTAGTCACAATTTATCTTCTTTTTATTTCTTCACAACCCCTTGACTTATAGCAAATTGTGCGGTCTCATACTGTAATACCCTTTGATGCAGGCCACGTCTACCCCCAGAGCCCTTGTCAACCCTTGCACACCACACATTTTGTTAATTTTTTTATTTGTGTGTGTGTGTGTGTGTGTTTATTTATTTATTTATTTATTTATATTTGTCTGTTCATTCATTCATTTATATTTTATTTGTTGTATACACAAAGTGTTAAGACTTGTTGCCAGTTTACAACAAATTGTGTTACTAAATGGAGATTATTTGCCACTGTGATGCAGATGTCGTGGAAAAACAGAACTGAACGTGGAAAAATACTTAAATAAGAAAAGTAACCTGTGGACTAGAAAATAAATATATGTAGGCCTATACAACAAACTGGTAAATTCCAAGAGAGAATAGAGTATAAAACCAGAACAGCAACCAATTATGAAATATATATGTATTGCAAAATATGAAATGGTTTTGGGGATTAGGGGAATAATGAGATTGTTTGCAAATGAATGTGTTGTGTATACAGTTGTGTGGCGGCGGCGGGGGGGGGGGGGGTGGTTTATACTTGCAGCCAGACATCGACAGTATATGGTTCTGGACCATGGAAAACAAAATAAATGTAAGCAAAACTAAGGTAGTGAGGTTCACAAGCAAGAAGGTGAAAAGCAGGGGCATGTACAGATGGGAGGGACAAGAGATAGAAGAAGCAGCAGAATATAAGTATCTAGGGATTGTACTGCAGGGAGACCTCAGGTGGAAAAAACAGGTAGAGAGGGTGGTAACAAAGGGAAGAAGGGCTCTGGGTATGCTGGGAAGGGTGCTGAATGGAGTCAGCTGTGCGGTGAAGGAGAAGGCGTATGGCACAATGGTACGGCCAGTGTTAGAATATGCTGCAGCAGTATGGGACCCATATGTGGAGGTGCGAGAACTGGAAAAGGTGCAGAGAAAGGCAGCAAGATAGGTGAAGGGTACGTGGAGAAGGCAAGGGCAGGATGATGAGGAAGAAGGGAACTATAGGCCATCAGTGATGATGAAAGAAATGGGGTGGAGCTCATTGAAGGACAGGAGGAAAGTTGAACGGTTAGTCAGGATGTACAGGGTGGTGAATGAAGAGGGAGGATGGGGAGGGCTACACTGCAAGCTAAGTAAGGGGGTGTTTAGAGGAAGAGGAAACAACAGTGAGAAGCTTTAGAGGGTGAGGAGGAGAACGGAGCGGAGTAGGCAGTCCATGCTTGTGAGGTCTGTGAGGGAGTGGAATGTGTTGAGGGAGGAATTGGTGTCTGTGAGAGGGGTTGGTAAGTTCAGGAGGGGAGTGGAAAAAGAGTTGGTTGGCTGAAGGAGAGGTGAGAGAACTCGCGACCTGGCGGTAGCCTAATTGAGGGTGTGTTAGTTATTAGCAAATAAGCAAAAAGTGATAAAAAAAATTAAATTACATTTCTTAGAATACTTGTCTAGAGAACATTAATGGAATAGCATAATAGATTATGCTGTTATATGTCGTTACATATTTGTGAGTGCATTTTGTGAAAATGACATTGTTACAGCATTTTAGGTCGACTGGCATAGCTTTCCAGTGACTACAAGAAAGGTAGGCCTATGTGAATGATTTTATGGTGTTGGAACCCTTATGTCTTCAACTTGTAAATTAATTTTATGCATTGTTTTATGTGTGTTGCAACTTCATATTATATAGTTTATGTAATAGGTAAGATGGCTTGTTATTTGTTAGAATTGTTTTTTGTTGGCACAAGAAGTGAAACAATTATCTGCGTTCCATGTAAGCCAATATGCGTTTATTAAATACTGTGAAACATGCACTCTCTTTTTTAAGTTGTAGGCCTACCAACTGGGGACACATTGCAATTTGTCACAGCTGCTTATCGAAGCAACTTACTCAATGTGACTCAGCCGCATCTGAACAACCGTGGGTTGAAACGCGACGTCAAGTGACAGTCAAGGACATTCTGTATCCTTACCACAGTCAACGCCTAGTGTACTGAAACTCATACCACTGCAGTCTTACGCTGCGTCCTCGCCATTTGAGCCATATAATTTGCAGTTTGATAAAAAAAAACTATTATATATTGACGCCGTCGGGTGAGACACCAGACGAGCGATGACACAAATACTTGCTGGTAATATGGGCGCCAGCGATGCTTCCCAATCACCGCACTGTTGAGAATCAGGGTTCTCAGGGATGCTGTGGGTTCTGTGTGTCCGTCTCAACCGTGCGTACTTACAAACACGTTGGCAATACTAAACTTTTACTAGACATCACTTTGAAAATAATCACTTGATAAAATACATGTGGCTAGGACACTGTCACTACTGAATTAAAGATGTAGGTTACTGATGCTTGCTTTTATTGTTAGTATGCATGCCTATCAACGTGCCAATGAAATTATAATTATGTCTGTCATGACTAGCTATTTCCGCTTGGCTGCTCCCCAGCCCGCCATTACTCTAGCGCACACCTAGATGGATGATCTCACCGAGGTGCTTGAAAGCACAGCCTTCACAAGGGAAGAGGGCCGACAGCCGCTAGGGTGGACTGACTGTTGTTCCCTGAAGACAGGACACGATGAAGTACAAATGAAACCCTTGATGAAAACATTTTAACACGTGTGACTACTTGGCATCACTAACACAAACTCATGTGGGCTTGCCCGCTAGCACGTGGGTAGTGTGGTGACGGCCTATACACACAGCCGACTAGGACAGAAGTAATACCACCGTACACAAATTGCAAAATTACACAAAATACATAAAGACCATTAAAAGGTGATGGGACACGAAATGAGTATTCACAATAAACACACATGTGAAAACAAGCTTAGGTGGCGCAGATGCAGCTTGATAATTTTTCGTAGCAGACCACATGGTGCAGGTGAAATTGCAATAGTTCTTCTTGAAAATGGCAAATTACGTTCAGACAAAATGTTATTCTGAGAGAGAAAATTGTCCTCTTTACGATTTAAGTGATTGCAGGCGTGTAGCATGCCTGATCTAACATTAACATGACCGCGTGGTAAAGTACAATAAAGCGTCAATTACACGAAAAATACATTGAACCCTGAAATAAATTGTAGCGCACATGATTTTATGCAAATAAACTCTCGAACTGTGTGGATGGCGCTGATATAGACTTGGCATAGGTTAACCACGTGGTTGTACATGAAACTGACGTAAAATATTCAAAAATGAAAGCACCCTTAAAATACATACATAAAAACAAAGCCCTTAAAATTGCAGCTAGCAATAATACAGAAATTACACTGGAGCTCCACTAACATAGGCAGATGGCACCTGATTCAAGTTGTGCAGGTCGCCTGACCTCTCCGACATCTTTCTCCTCACTCCTCAATTAAGTTTGAAAAATACCACAAGGGTGAAATAAATTATTTAAGCAGAACTATAATGCTGGGGAAATGTCTGGCAAAACGTACGCAAGCAAAGGTTGACCGATAAATTAAATTGACTATGGAAACCCTACATCAGTGAACAAAAGTTGTAGTGGATACGTGACAGTGTCTTACCTTGCCAGCTCCCTATGACAGACTGTCCAGAGGCAAGCATCGCACGGACTTACCATGGCCGCCTACGGGGTTCACATAAGCGGAAGCGCTATGCATGCCAAGTAAAATATTTATACTTTGAAAAATAAAAGTGGCACAAATTAAATCTAATATGTTTTACATTTTTATAATTTTCTTATGGATTTTTTTATATTAATTCAGTGCCTCTTTATTATGTTGTTCACGCCAGAATGTCAGTGTTCTTAAACTCAGTACTGCAGGCACTTTAAATTTTATAACAAAAAAATGTTCACAACAACAAACACTTTAAAATATTTCAAGACATATTAAATCCTGCAAATACAAATACAAATACAAAACATATTTTACACTGCAAAATATTATTGATGTGAGTGTTAAAAAATGTTGGCCTCGTTACGCACGTGCATGTATACATGTGTGGTGAGCACCGTCATGGGCTCTAGCGCCACAGGTTGTTAGCCGGCATCAGTATATTTTAAGTAATTCAAGACTGAATCCAAATACTCTTTGTATGATAAGGACACGACGTGACCTCGTTGCTGCAGTTTAAAGGACAATGCTTAAAGATAGTACAAGGAGAACTGACCTACCTACAATGAGTTTCCGCATTGTGACATCACTAAATTTGTGCATATCGGATGGTGTGGGTGTACGAACCATGTACATCTAGATCTTTAAGTTCCGGTAGAGCGCCAGCTCATCTATATCATGGGTGAGCATGTGTACTCGGCTCTCAGGGCAGGCATAGGTCGACAGCCACGTGGCAAATCCCTGTCGCAGCACACGTTTTTGAAAAGAGTTACAAGACAAAGTCGCTAATACAATTACAGTTTTCATACGTGAGCACGTGAACTTACTTCTGGAGTAGGCCAGAACCCAAGGTTAAAGTAAAATAAGACGGACGATGCAAATACGTATATTGACTGAATGGGAACATACGTACAATCACTGATACGAGTCCCTCGAATTATGCAGTCATAGCGTACAAGATCCGCCTTCGGCAGACACTGCGAAAAGTGTTACTTAACCCAAGGAGTGTAAGAGTAAATAAATCTCTGGGGCTGCGAGTCAACAGATTAGGATGCACGCGCGGAGGAGTAACGAATATAAAAAATAATTTTTGAGACAAAGATGCTTACTATTGTGGTTTAATGACCAGGCAAGATGTTAGCCTTCCCCGCGAAGCGAACGTGTGTACTCTCTGAGGCGCGCCGAACTAGACTGAGGAGGATGACAAGGAGATGCCGTTACCAAAACGGTGATCTCTCGCCAACTCCGTGAGGGAAAACCAAATTCATGCATATATCCTTAAATATACATACAGAACAGAAACAAGCATAGTAAAACACTCTGAGGAATTAAGACTGTAATTACGACACGCTTTCATTGAATATAAAGGCCTATTGTTCTTGTAGCCATGCATGTCGTGTAATTGCAGTTCGCTGGAAAAAGCCTGAACGGTTTTGCTAAAGACATAAGAAAATATGCGAAAATCACTTAATCATTAAACAACACTCTTATTTCACTTCAGTAATTTATATTAATAATTTAGTGAAATAGTTACGAATTTTAGTTTGGGTGCTTGCTATGGCAGCTGCCGTAACTACCAAGATCATTTATATTTTACGTCACTGAAAATAGAAAATATTATTATGTCCTTTTAAAAATAAAAGAAACATAATACAAGCACTGTACAATTATGTAATGATTTTAGAGCGCCGCCAATTGTAGGTTCGTTTCATCATGTAGGCCACATGGTTGGGCACTCTTTATTTAATTACACAGCACACAGGGAAAGCAAGCGGGAAATAACATTTGCCCATGTTTACTCTAGACTCTGCTTTTGGGGGATCGCTGCACTTTACCACGAGGAACTCGCAGACACTAGTTCACTCTTGGGAAGGTGGTTCTTTCTGGTCACGGGAAGGGTCAAAAAGACCCATTCTGCATGAACGGTGTCGAGACCCATGCACATCACGCACGGCCATGCGTGGCTGGTGCACGAGTGTTCAACATTGGTCTGTCTCCTTAGCAGGACAGTGAGTGTCACGTCAACTTGCTGTTATGAGTACCATCACTTTGGAGCAGAATTATAGATGAATCAGACAGCTAGATAGATAATTTAGTAAAGACTGCAGTTAAACTACATAGGAGAATTGCAGCACAAAGTAATAATATATTGTGAGAGGAAATTCTTTAAAACAATGTCATGCTATGCCCAGTGTATTATATTTTCTTCATGAAATATTTGTTTTTGAGTAATTAACCAGGAGGCCACTCTTCTGGAAAACAGGGAAAATCTCTAAAAGTCTGGGAACTATATTGGCCAAGGAAAAATCAGGGAATTTGTATGAAAGCTATTGAAGTATACAGTTTTCCACTAAAGAATCCTGTGAGGAATATTTTTACATTTTCAACTTTTTTTTAACACAGTTATAATAATTGTAAGATTTTATACATCTCCCCCCCCCCCCCCCCTTCCAGGAATGCAGCTTTAGATATTTAATGTTTACGATGTACTTGAAATTAAACTGTATTGCTATCTATTCTACACTTTACTCATTGTTAAACCTAAAATTTGTGTTCATGCGATGTGGTCTACATTCGCCAAGCAGCATTATAGTTTTATATGTAGCTGCAGGCTGTAGAATCCAATTATTATTGCTGCTGCACAGAGGTGACATTTTTACTGTTCTCGTTTGCATAACAACATTTTTGATGAATTCTGTCAACCAGAGAACCAAAATAAGCAGTCAGGGGAAAATGCATATGTGGTCTGGAAAACCTGGGAATGTCAGGGAATTTTAAAACAGAAATTGAGTGGCCACCGTGAATTAAACATTAAGTGAAAAAATTTTGCTGTGCTCTGCTAAATAAACTTATAGCTTTAATTACTCCTAGGTATGTAGCTTTTAACAGAATCATCTCATGGCCCTACTTAGTGGAAACACATTGTTACATTTTTGTTCAAATTAGGCCATTGCGTTTCATAAACTGCCCTGTGTGAGGTAGGTGAAGAATTTTGGCATAGTCTGGAAATCTGAAAATGTTTTATCCCTAGTTAATATATATATATCATTCTTTGTAGTTTGAACTGTTGGCAACAACGTATTTCAAGTAACTTTGAACGGCAACAATACAACACATGTGACCTTTTATCAGGAAAGCTGTGAGTCTATTCAAGTTGAAAATACAGAACAAAAGAAACAAGTGAGATGATTTGAAAACTTGACGTTGGACTTCCTACGTGGCTAGTGTCAGGGAAATATTAGGAAAATTTATGTGATATCAGGGAATTTTCATAAAATGGTTACAAATTTCTTATACCAACTTCATATGATTGCAACAAAACATTGCAGCTATATTAATACGCTTGACCACAGTATAAATATTTAGTAAAATGCTAATATTTCCTTGAGAAGCAATCGAAAATGGACTTTGCTGTTTTTGAAAGTTAAAAAAAAAGCGGGCTTCCCAAATTTTTTAATAGGTCCCCGACCAAATAGTCAACTATAGGTAATGGTTTTTTTTTACATTTCCTGGAAGAAAGTTACATTCCCAGAACACTTATTTACTTAACTATGTGTTTACAAGCAAACACTGATTTTACGGACAATACGGACATTACTAGGAAGTTCCCTTAAGAGTAAACTACAGGACGTTGTTAGGGGCCATTGTGGCACAGTGGCTAGGGGGCTCACCTCCCACCATGGTGAACCAGGTTTGATTCCCGGCAAGGTAGCTCCTGGATTTTTGCACATAAGAATTGTGCCAGATAATGCTGCTGGTTATTGGGTTTTCTCGGGGATCTCATAGTTGCCTTGCCTTTGCATTCCGACCTTGCTCCATACTCGCCCTGCATCACACTCGTATGCTCTCCACGCACCAATGTTGAGTTGAATTTTTGGGCAACTCTTAACAATGAAGTCTTGAGAGCCGATGAGGGTGAAATTAGGTGAGAATGGAGCAGCGTCGGAATGCAAGGGCGGGGGGAACGGGAGATCCCCAAGAATACCTGTCGACCAGCTGTATCGTCCGGCACAATTCCCACTTGCTAAAATCTGGAAGCAACCCGGCCAGAGATTGAATCCGGTTTGCCTTGGTGGGAGGCGAGCAGTCTAACCACTCTGCCACATCGGTCCCCCCGATGTTAATAGCTACCCGAGTCTCTCGTCTCCATGCCACTATAGGACATTAGAACATGAAACTGCTGTAGGGAAAAAAATTACAAGCCAATATTAAAATTATCTCGTGAGTTTTGCCCAAACCTTCAGAGACGTTTGACCTGCCTGTAATTATTGCTTTATTTTGCTTTTAGTGTATTTAATTAATTAACTGAATATTGGATGCATTCAAGGATGTTTCAAACTGTGCAGAATAAATTTGGTGGTGTAACCTTGGGGATGATGACATAATTTAAGTTTTTTTGCTTCTCGTTATGTAAGATCTGCGCAGCAAGGCTGTTACAGTTGATAGACTTCATATCTTAACAAGATGTGGTCCCAGGTCATGGTATGTCATCCTCTCAAGATGATAATGCTTGTGTGTATTCCCACATTTTTTTTTATAAGTTTGTTGAGATGTATACCACTGACACAGGCAATAAACATGAATTGTAGGAAAGTACATTTCCAACCCGATTAAATTAAAAATTACTTCTAACATACAGGTGCATTTATTCCATTTCGCATCAACCAGAGGTCTGAGTCTTAATGTTTCAGATTTCAATTATACTATGTTTACTACTTGTACTTATGAAGTACATCTAAAATACAAATTTTAAAAATTTTTGCTGCTGATAGTTTTTGAGTAATAAGTATCCAAAAATTGAAAGAAAAAAATGCATGTCAGTAAACAGAAAAATCCATGTAGGTCTGCAACCACTGCTGCTAGAGAGCTCGCTGATAGCTCATTTTAAACCTAATTGAAGGGGCTTAAATTTCATATTCAACAAATCATTATTTAAAAAGAAACCTTATTTTCAATCTCATTTCCGAAACTTGGATTTTTGAAAATCTCAAAAACACCACATTCAATTTTTTTTCTTTAAAATATGTGTTATTCCTGCATGTATTGGCTATAGGTATACCAAATTTCAGAGTTTAAATATTACAAACATTTACAAATTGTCACAACTTTTCTCCCATCTTTTGTACTTACCCACTGTGAAATTCAACTGCTGTGTTTACCTTTTTTATAGTTGGGAGACAAAAGCAAAGCTTTATTCTACACAGGTTTGGAAATACCAGTCACTTAAATAAATTTTTCCTGAAAAAAAGCTGTTTAATATTGTTGCACTGGGAAACATGTCTGTATATGAACATGTCTCCTGTGTCAACCTGTCCACATACACTGCTACATGATATAAGCTCACTTCTCTTTGAAACTTTCAGTGAACTAGCTGTGTTAATAGTGTCAACAACTTTACATGTTGTAATTGTTGGGGAAGTTATTACTTAATCATGGCAAATCAAGGAGAAAAGACACTAATTGGGCAGTGTTCTGAGTAAGATACTGTAATACTTTAAAATAAACGGGATGTTCAAAATCAGGTAAGCTGAGGAAAGTGACTGAATGGATGTGTTCTTTGGGTTTAGAAAATGTTGACGCAGGAAAGAAAATATAAGATGGATGTAGGCTAAAACTCACCAAACAGTTTGCAAAAAGGTATGAACCAAAGCAACAGACAACTGAGATAAGAATATCACAGTGGCAGGGAACAGCAAGAAAGACTGTGATTATGTAGACCCTGAATCTTCTTTGGTATATTTAAATAAATCATAGGAGAATCACCAATCAGGAAAAAAAAAAAACTTATAATTGATTTGTACACAAAACAAAAAGTTGAAAAAGTAAAAACTTGTATTGAAAAAAACGTTTCTTGAGCCTCAGAATGTGGAGAATAAAAAATCAACAAGTATTCAAGATGAATCAGAAATGAACCCAGTTAAAGAATAAATTTTTCCAAACAGTAAATCTGAGTAGTGAAAAATTTACTATATTTGTTTTGCCTTGTAATTGGAGCTGCAAGGGAATTAAAAATGAGTTTAGAGTTAGCTATTATATGGCTAGAACAGTAAAAAAAATTAGTTCAAGAAAAGGGAATCCTTCCAACTCCCAACTCCCAACTCGGAGCTAAGAAAAACTTTGGATTCAACCGCAGTTGAGTGTGTACTTCATTTCTATGACAGAGATGATGTAGACAGAATGATGCCAGGGAAGAGAGATGTTATTACTATTAAGAGGGACAACCAACAAAAATTTCAGATGCAAAAATGGCAAGTTTTGACAAATTTGAATGAACTTTACGAAATGTTCACTGTTACATCATATTGGTTTTTAAAAATTTTGTGCGCTGAGGCCACAAAACTGCATTTTAGCAGGGGCATTTGTGTGTGTGCACCACTCATCATAATGTAAAATTAATGATGAGTGGGTCTAAAATGGAAAATGTATTGGATGGAGATGACACGCCAATAAAAAACTACAAAACGGTGTGTAACCCACCATCACCCAATTGTTGCTTCAATAACTGTAAATAGTGTCCTGAGATAGGTCATTTTAAGGCTTTATTGAGTCAGCAGTGTGAAGATGAAATGATAGATACTGTAACATATAAGAAGTGGATATCTGTAGATAGATGCATATTGGAAACTGTCATCAAAGATAAGGATGAGTTTATAGAGGGGTTCATGGATGATCTGTTTAAGTTTAAAACACACTCATTTATAGCAAACATGCAAAAGGAGTTTTATAATTATGTGAAATCCAACAGGAGAAGTTGTAGTCATATCAGAATGTCTGGCTCACAACACCATTGCATTCAACCTCTTCCAAACACATCTGATGCCTTCTCTTGTAGAAGTTATTCCTAACATATAAAAAAAATTTTATTTCTCAGACAGTTGTGCAGGTCAGTATAAAAACTGAAAGAACTTTCAGAATATCTGTTTGCACAAAACGTATTTTGGAATCCATGCAGAGAGGAGTTTCTTTGCCACGTCGCGTGGTAAAAATGCCTGTGATGGTTTCTGGGAACAGTGAAACAACTAGCAACAAATAATGACACCTCAGCAGTTATTTGCACCACAAAGGAATACAATGAACATGAAAAAAAATAAAAATTGACAACCCGCTGTGGCAAAATAAAAACTGTGAAAGGAACACACAAATTTCATGCAATCATCCCAATATCAGAAGCACAAATGGGGACCAAACTTAATTCCACCAAACTTAATTCCCTAAGCACTGATAAAACAATAGAATAACCTGCAATATCACATTGATTGTCAGCAGAGCTAGAAAATACTGAATCTAGATTTGTGACTATTATACGACAACTTTTGATGGCTTGCTTTTATTCTAACAAAAAAATCACGAATCAAGTGAAATGTTTCTTACATCCTAGACGACCTGCAGCATCTTCTTACCATCCAGAGTCAAGACACGATATTCTGGATGTGAAAACTGACAACCTTGAACCAAGGACAGCAACAGGAAGAACATATTCTCTGGCTGAAGAAGAGATGAAAATATCATCCCTTCTTCTAGGAAAAATAACTGTAAAAGTGAGAACCCTACATATCACGTGTTATATCAGAAAACAGTTAAGACATGTTAACAACGTATTAGTACAGCAATAGTGATTTTTTCAGTAGAAAAATTTATTTGTGAGAACATTTTTGTGCTTGAATTGGTTAGCAGTGAAGTTTCAAATTTCGGGAAGGACAAGCACTATTTCTTATTTGTATTATTTTTAACATTCCAGTAGTCACAGTAATATTCTGTGAAGGTAAAAGGAAAAGGTTTTATGTCGCATGACTATTACTAACACCTATTTTAAACAACACGGTATTGGATATCAAATTAAAGCTGCTTAAAAGAGGTTTAAAATGAGCTACACAAGCAGTCTATGCTTGTGAGGTCTGTGAGAGTGGAATGTTTTGAGGGAGGAATTGGTATCTGTGAGAGGGGTTGGTATATTCAGGAAGGGAGTGGAAAAGGAGTTTGTTGGGTGAAGGAGAGTTGAGAGAGCTCGCCACCGAGCGGTAGCCTAATTGCAAGTGTATGTATGTGTTAATATGTATATGTGTGTGTGTGGGTGTGTGTGTATATATATATATATGTTTGCTTGCTAAAAGAGCTCTCTAGTACCATTTGTTGCAGATCTCCATGGATTTTTATGTTTACTAATGTAGTGAAATATCATTATAAAATACTTTTCAGTTTAAAGCACACATTTAACATCCCTGGCAGATGTGTTGTCATTAAATACTGGTTCAGTTTAAAGTAATTTCCAATACTAAGTATGAAATTTAAAGTCCCTATGAGTACTTTGTATCAAGATCATAAGTAAAACTATTAAACAAAGTATCATACAAATTTGAAACACAAAGGTTTCTCATGGTTAGAGTTGGTATTTTTAAGATTTTCGAAAATCCAAATTTTGAAAATGGTTGAAAAAAAAAGAGATTTTTTTAAAATCATGTGCTTGTCAAATTAAAGCCCATTAAGTTAGATTTAAAATGAGCTATAAATGAGCTCTCTAGCACTATTGGTTGCATATCTGCATAAATTTTTCTGTTTACAAACAATGCAAATTTTTGCTGGTTTTGCTGTCTTTGGAAATTTAAAAATAAAAAAAAACTAACGTAGCAAAATTTCTGAAAATTTTTCTTTTGCCCTTTCCATTAATACAACAAACGGGCAAAACATCTAAAAAAATCAAAACTCTTCAGGTCCAAAAATATTTTTTCATCTGTTGATTTGACCCGGAATGACCCTACAGTATTGCAGAGCTATTTTGTCAAGGACAACACGCAATTAGACATGATATCAACATACACAATGCTTTTGCTTTGCTTAGATGTGGAAGAGGACAATGTCACACGCTGCTAGCCACATGGCTACTACAGTGACAATACATTGCACAAAGAGAATAGCAGAGACTGAAGTGCTCAAAGATACTTCCGACCCGGTTTTCCCCTTCAACAGGCTGCATAAGCATGACGACTCCATGCAAGTTTTTTTTAATGTGAAGTGTGAAACACTATACTAATCGGCACTGCTAGATGTCTATTTACAATAGCAAGATGCGCTGTTAGTCAGCAACTAGACAGAGAGACAGTAATATGATACTTGTGAGGCCATCCTGTCCTTTAGTCACTGCTGGGCAAGGGTCAGTTGTCTTCTCCCTTTCGCTTCTGTATGTTCACTGATCATGCCGCACAGTGCATACAGAACATAAAGCTGTTCACGTATAAGCTGATTCTTTGTTTATGTGTAGGTTACAAATTAATATTACAACTAAGCTTATTCTTTCTTACATTTGGGGGACCGAGCTCCCCCCATCACAATTATTTGGGGGTGGAGGGTGAACACATTTGGGGCTCCCATAGTCGGCATCTATGATTTTGGTATTACAAATGTTTACTTAATTCAGTGTTCTTATATGAAAGTACTTTCCCTGAGTCATTGTGTCCAACTTTATCAGGCACATGACTGTCGGAGTGCACATTACAGTACATGCAAGATGGGGCAGTGTCAATTAACAGTGAACAGCTTATAATAGAATATCATGTGCATGTGTGTGCAGGAGGGATCATGGATGTGGCCAAGGTGCTGGAACAGCAGATCCTGAAGACCGCAGAGGTTGTGGAGGAGCAACTGGATGACGAGCTGCGCAAGCTTGAGCTGCTGGACGAGGATGGCCTGGAGGCTCTGCGTGAGCAACGCCTGCGCACCCTCAAGAAGCAGGCCCAGCAGCGCCAACAGTGGCTCGCCAGCGTGAGTAGCCTCCGTACGGTCTGCCTTGTCATCATTGGTAACCATACAGCAGCTATGACTGTGATAGTCATAGCTGCTGTATGGTTACTTTGGTGCCTTATCATCATTGGTAACCATACAGCAGCTATGACTATCACTACTGTAGGCTATTCACGGTATAATGAGCACTTTCGAAAGCCCTGCATAAGATCTATTTGTATGCACGTTGTGTATTCTTCCCCCTTACGTAAGATTAACATTATCATGGGCCCATCACTTTATTCATGCTTTGGTCAAGTGAAACTGTGAAATTATTATAGAAAAAAATATTGTACAAATTTGCTCATTTTTACACTTTGATGCATTAAAAAGAAAACAGAAAGTGAAAGAAATAATTTAAATTGTCAGAAATTATTACCTAACACTCTTTATTCAACATTAAGATATACAGAACTGCCTCCAATCCATCGCTACCAACTTTACTGGGTGCATATCACTCAGGGCGCCCATTAAAATATATGTAGCTAGGGGCACTGACTTTTTTTTAAAGTTGATTTCAAAAGTGCTCACTTTATCATGAACAGCCTTTAGCTTTGTGGCTGTTATTGCTTACTATAGTGAGTAGCTTTATGATAGTCTAGCATTCTTCTCATGAGTTGCCTTGTGATAGCCGTGAATTATCATGAGTGGCTTTGTGGTTGTCACGAATTAATAGTATTAGTAATTTTGTGATAGTCATGAATTATTATTGTGAGTATCCTTGTGATAGAGTGCATGTAGCATGTGCAAATCCTGAAGTGTTCAGCTATGATTGATATTCGGGAAGTTGATTGGACATGTGAGCTGAACTGTCTGGGGATGTCTTAGAAAATTCTGCCACAGTTGTTACAAATTTAAACTAAAAAGTCTGGTTTCACATAATTGATACCCGCAGGTGATTTTAAAATCAAGTTTGTGCACCGTTTTAGGTTATAATAGATATATTTGATTATAGCAAACTGCAAAAATGGTTTTACCAAGTGAAAGTCCCTTTTTTTGTTTTTACAATCTGTAGAAAAATACCAACAGTTTTTACAAAATACTATACCTATTTTCCGCATAACTATAAATAAGGTTTATTATCGATTCTTGATTATAAGCATAGTTTACGTTGATAATTGTTCCGTGATTACTTTTAGTATCAGTTAAATATTTTTACTGTTTTTGTTTTACATATTCAAAATATATTTAACTGTAGTGCTGCCTATTGATAAATGTTCAAAGTACGTTTATGTTAAAAGTGTGTTGAATAGCATTGAAAATCATTAAGTTTCAAACTATTTTATTGTAACCACAGAAAGTTAAATCACTGTAGAGTATTACAGCAATGTACATTGATATTCTACGTTTACTGTTCTTATAAAACGTGTCAGGCAGCATACATTGTGCAACTATAAGTGAAATCTGTTCTTTATCATCCAGAAAGTTTGGAAAACAAGGCTGTTTTATCTTTTCCTGTGTCTACTCAAAATAGATTTGAATAAGTTATCATTCTCACTTATATCAGTTACCAGTAGAATTTTTAATATTTATTGAACACTATGTCTACACCTTGTAATTTTTATTTTATATGTGTTGTTTGGCACAAAAAAATAGCCAAACATAGAAAACATTTGAGCATAATGCCAGATAAATGAGCATTAACAGCCAAAAATGCCTATGTTTCTGCTTCAAAAAGCCTTTTGCGATGCTATCACTTTAGAACAGCCCTTCGCGAGGCTATCACTTGAGAAGAACCCTTTGTGAGGCTATCACTTGAGATGGGGCTTTTGTGAGGCTATCGCGTGAGAAGAGTCTTTTGCGAGGCTATCACTTGGGAAGAAGCCATGTATGTCTTGGGAACTGACTATTAATTTATGTTAGTCTCAAGACTATAAGCTCAACTCAAGACTATCGTCTGATACAATCTCAAGAAAAGATCTGAGGAATTACTATTAACATGGCTCCATCAGAATGCTGTTGGAGATGGGGGCAGCCTCCTACCTTTACCCAGCCATCCAGAAAGGGCTATCCTGCCACTTATCTCCCCTGCCTTGTGTTGGAACACAAAGGTCCGCGTACTTATGCCAAAATCACATAGTCCTGACGAGCATACACGACACGAGAAAAACTGCAACCACAACCATTTTCAATGTGACTGCTCGAATTTACAGCCCGAAATTTTACTGACGCGACACAAGTAGAATGTTTCGGATCTATTTAGAAGGCGCTTATTAACTACGCTAGTTTCGAAGGCAGTGAGCAGGCAGGAAATTTGGAATACATGATGGTGACGAAGTTTTATAGCTAATTCACAAAGGTCAAATTATTATTTATATGAGATAAATACAATAATTTTCATAATTTGTTTTCTTTTAAGCTACACACTTCCCATTGTAGGGAAAGCATATCATACAATTTCATTTTCCAAGGTTGTGCACAATGTGTGTCATGCCGCATGACACAACGAAGAATAGAAATAATTTATAATCCAAAACTGCTGGTCATACGACGTAATTGTCAGGCTTACGTCAGATCTATCTTTTGTTTCAGTAGCTGTTTAGTTTTAAGTGTCATGTCGTGTTTGCGGTGTCTTGCTGGTCAGGACTATATGATTACGGCATAATGCGATTCTTAGTTTCTTCCCTCAGTCTTTTGTGACATGGCTTGAAAGTGAAATATTGCTGTCTCTGTTGGAGCCATAGAGATGGAGGAATACTGCCTTGTCTACCAAAGAGAACAGTAGCTAGAGAGGATGTCAGAAGAGAGATCCCAGGTACATGAGGTGAAGCACCGGGCTCTTAGTCTCGACTATTTGGCAATAGCACATAAAATAAAAGGAAAACACAAACACAGTTTTCAGCGAATGGCAAGAGATACCGGTAAATACACATAGCCACCCCATCCTCTTGCAGCCGTATGATGAAACTCTGTATGCGTTAAATACACTATGGAGTTTTTTTCCCCTAAAATTTGGAAGTGGAAGTATGGGAAGTAAATATGGTAATACATTCTTTTAGCTATTGAAATCTTTAACATAAAGACATTTATTACGTTTGATGAAATGAAAGTTTCTAGTCCCCTTCAGCGTGAAGCAAAGTTTCAGAAAGTTTACTCTGTGACTCCATATTTAAATAAAGGAGGGGTTACAGCCTCCATTTACCCCTGTCCCCCCTTTGCTACGCCCCTGCATTTTAACACTTTTTGTACATGGAGGTTTGGGACTAGATATTGTGGTACTGTATAAAACAAAAGGCAAAAGTAGTACAGTAATATTATTTTTTCTGTTTATAAGTCTTACTGAAAGTTCTGACATTCACATTTGTTTATCGTATTTTTATGAATATGGAGTTATAAAAGGACTAAATTTTTGATAAAATGTTTTTCTTCGGTTAATGCCAATTATGAACATAGCATTTCTCTCTCCTAACTAGGCAAAAAGTGACAACTAAACCTACTGATTTCATGCTTTATGAAGAAAAAATTGAACTAGTTCTTGTTGATACAGTTTCTTTGTCAGATGCATATTTTACGAGTATGGAGTAGCATTTGAGTGGTTTTTTTTTTTTCTTTATTATTGTACTTCAAACATAACACTTTTCAAATACAAATATAGAGTCTTTTTACCCTCACTTACATAAATTAAGTTGTCCTTTTTTTTGCCTATAAATATTGCTAGCTGTTCCAAATAGTGTTATTGCTAGATTGTATGAGCAGGTCATCGCTGCCATAGGAGTTTGCTATCCAAGCACTAGAGGAAAGCACAATCAATTTTATTATGCAGATAGAGTAACCAGTATAGATCCTTCTTTGCATCACTTACTCAGCTGGCATGCAAACTGTGGTTTGTTTGAGTGGTATAGATTGTGCTTTTCCAGTGTCATAAGATTTGGCCGCAGCAAACAATATTTACATCACTTGAACATCCTTGTTGGGTTGTTGCAAAGTTGAGTATTTTCAATGTGGCCACCTATTACTGAAGGCTATTCACAGTAAAATGAGTACTTTTAAAAGCCCTGTTTAAAATCGACTTGTATGCACATTGTATATTATCCCGCCTTGTGTAAAATTAACACTGTTATTGGCCTCATCACTTTATTCTGCGTCGGTCATGTAAAACTTTGAAGTTATAAGAAAAGTACATATTTCACCAATATGCTCTTTTTTTCACTTCGATACATTAAAAAAAGTACAAAATGAAAGAAATATTTTAAGTTATTTAAAATGGTTACCTAACACTTTTAATCATGTGTTAAGATATGGAACTCTTTTCCATCCTTCGTTACCAATTTTACTGGGCGAATGTCGCTCAGTGCACCTGTTAAAATATATGCAGACAGACACACTGATTTTTCTAAGGTTGAGTTTAAAAGTGCTCACTTTATAAAGAAGGCTTGTATTTTAGACGATCATACAAGGAAATGATCACTTCCTGTTACCAATTGTGCTTTGTAAATATGGTACACAATAATAAAAACAGCAGCTGCAACCTTTTTAACATAGACAAACAATTACTGGCACAACCACCCTCTTGTGATTATCTTTGCCACTGCTGTATGACTCTGAATATCTAAAAATGGACATCACTCACATGACGGTGCAGTCCTTCTGTCAAGCTCATCAATGTTTACCCACAAGTACCTGCCGGCCGGCCTGCTGTTACTCGAGTTACTTGCCAGTGTTGCCTCACCATTGTGAGGCCCCATGAACACAAGCCCCGGCCGGGTCACAGCATTTTTGCATGCTGCAATCATGCCGGATGATGACGTTGGTCGGCGGAATTTCTCGGGGACCTCCCGTTTCCCCCGCCATTTCATTCCGGCGCCGATCCATACTTACCTTAATCACCCTCTTCGGCTCTCAAGACCACACTTTTAAGAGCTTCCTAAATCTTTGCACTCACTCACTATCTTTCTTAGGTATTTGTAGAACATATGGCCACCTATCTTTCCATTACAGCTGTTCTATCAATGATAAAATGAAATGCGTGTAAATAAATGCTACGAATCAGATGCACACATTTTTCTAGCCTTTTAACTTCATTGTGTTTCATAACATGCACTGAAAGAGTGACATTATGCACTTCAGTGCTGTGTTTATTTTGATTCCTGGATGAAAATTTGGGTTTGGGAAGGGGGAGTGGGGGGGTCTTTAATTTAACATATTTCAGTACACAGCATTGCGTTTTGGTTTTTCTTATGAGACAATTACACAATTATAATTTGGAATTTTATGTTGTTTTGTAGAAGCACTGGAGAATTTTGTTCGCATGGAAGTAACATAAAAATTATTATAACTGGGAAAGTTTTGACCTCATCAAAAGAATAAAATGTGTTAAATAAGTTGCTTTTCATGCAAATGTGACTAATAAACACACTTGGTAGGTAATATTTTTAGCAAAGTTTCACTCACACTTAAGTTTTTTATAAGATAAAATATGTTATTCCCAAACTACAAAACAAAGAGTTGAAAAGGTTTTTTCTTAGGCCACGTACACTTCAAACATTATAATATGTTTAGCTGCTTCAAAATAACATTATTTACAAAACACACAAACTTACTGTTTCTAATCTTACATTGCATCTCCTGAACACATGTTAGTGACGATTCTTTGTTGATCACTATACTAAAATAATGATTGTCTATCTTTGATACAAAATAATTTATTTGCAGAATCATTCATGTTTACCTTTAACCAACCAACTTAAACTAAGGAATAATAATGTACTTGCAGAGCTTCAAGACAGTTACTAAAAATGGCAGAGATCAAGCTATTTTATGAAGTGGTTGCTAATATTACATTTAACTGTAAAAGCACCTATAGTTAACTATACTTAATGAAAACCAATTTTTAAAAAAAATTTATAAGTGCTGGTAAAATATTGTGACAACACCAGAAACAAGCACATTTACAAGGCAAGCAGTTTCTCTGTGCAGTGAATTGTAAAATAGGCGAGGCCACGAGGCAGATCACTAGTATCTATCAGGTTAAGAGCGCGTGCACGCACGCAGCTCTACCGCCGGAGGGGAGGTAAGCTATCCACCTTCCTTATACCATTCTCCTTGGTGTAGTTGCCTTCAGTAGAATAGTAATATGTTCCTTTCTTTTGTTCTGGTACACAGCTTATCCAGAGCAACAGCGAAGGGAGCCGTCCTAATTGCAACTGGTATCCAGGAAAATTTATTTCTCCACAAATTATTTGGTTAGCTAATACAGTACATATTAATTTTAGTGCGGTCTCGAGAGCTAATGAAGGTGGAGGGACCCAGCCAAAAAGCCGGAACACTACAAAGGGCTTGTGTTCGACCCCTGGTGACATCAGGGTTATCACTAAGAACCCGTTCTTACTAAGATTGACTTGGTATTCGAGTTTTTATTCCTCACTGCTAATTAAGTGTTAGATGAGGTCCACAAACTTTGAGTCAAATTATATTTAGGTTTTGAACGAAGTTGCCAAGAACTATCCATACAATGTAAGATAAACAAAATGCTCTTTGTATTGAAGTTGAAAAATGATGCTAACTTCCCACACAGCAACAGAACTGAATGATTATGTAACTGTGTCTGGCCTCCAACGATTCAGGGTCATTCGTTGACGACAGAAGTCTTTTACGTAAAATGTTCAAGCAATGTAAAGTGTCTGATAAGCATGAATAAGAAGTAACTTACTTATAAGGAATTTGTGACACATTAGCGGCATCAGAAACAACTTGCACTACAAGATATGCCAAATGCATTTGAGAACTGCAGGACATGCATGTTATAATTTTGTTTAAAAAAAATGTAAAGCAAATAGCTTGTCTGCAATCATTTACCCTGAAGCATAGCAATATTTAAAAGCTTGAACTACACTAATAAAATCATAGGCAGGCACTGAAAGATACTATTTATATTGACTGCACATGATGCTACAAAAATTTTGTGTTTATAAAAATGCGTACTGAATTTTCATTTAATTTGTCAGTTTCTTATAGTCTTCTATGTATCATTCTACAACCATGTGTTTATATTGTCAATTCCATGGTCCCTGTGACTACCTAGTATCAATGCATCATTTACTTCAGTTCAATAATTTGATAGACACACAAGCGTAAGTGTGATGGTATTGTACCATTAGTAATTCTATTGTTGACAAAAAATATATATTCAGTTATTGGTGGGGATTATTTTTACCTAGTAGCTGTTTTCATAAGCGTGAATGTGTTACATCCCATGGAAGCTGGGCAAGGGTTCAAAACTCTGCACCTGCAGGTTCCCGGAGATGAACACAGGAACCTCTAACCGACTCTTGCTAACTAAGCCACTGTAGTTGAATCCTGCACAAGTCCTGTTTTAAGCAGCGCGTCACTGCCACTTATTTATATTGCAAACATTGTCTTTTTGGCCAGTTGTTGGAATCAATAGGCTTTGTGGAAGAGAAAGTTTCCATTATAAAGGCACTCAAAATGCAAGTTTTGGCAATAATTATGCTAAATCCGATGGAAATACTCAGGACTGATTGCTGTTTTTTCTTTAGTTTAAATCATAGATGTGTTCAGAGTTCTGGTAATAGACTGTTCCATTACTCACACTCTGATGCCAACTTCTTTACATGTTGTGTGTGTCTAAGATCCAGCATACATGTAGGGAAGACAGTTGGTATTAGGTTTAGCAAGCTCACCTTGCAATAAAGATACTGAGTTTGAATCCCTATGAGGGCAATGACATGACATGCCTTGTTAGTATAGAAGGCATTAGATGGGGGACATGAAGAGTACTTTTATACAGACACAAAAGTAAATCAGTAGTACCAAGTTTGGCAAATAAAATATTTTTGTTTTCCAAAAAAAAATTTGAATCTAACATAGGTAAGAATTCTGAAGTTACATAGTAAAATTTGAGGTAATGTTTGATGTTGCCAGTGGTGTAGCAATATTTTGACCTGCATACACACAACCAAGTCCAAGATCCTCCCCCTCCAAAAAATGTGTACCATTTTAAGGTAAAATAGCGTACTGGTTTTTTTTTACATATGTACGTATTTGTCTGCACGGAGGCATGCTGGTTTTGTTGCATACAATACTGCAGCAACTTTTTCCGGAATTACATTATCGGCAAGCGAAGTAATATAACTCATCGCAGAAGCAGATTCGCAATGGTGCCGCCACACACATTTCTATTAAAAGGCTATACATTGGTTGATATCTCTGTGTACGTTGGCATCCTGCACATTTTATCTGCATGGAGAAAACGAGATCTGCGCAGTGTTACGTCCTGCCTATCTCTCCCTAATACTTTCACTACTATGCCTATCTATCCTTTCTCCTCGTTTCTCTCTTACTCTCAGACTAGGCAGATACGCACATGGGAATAGGGCTACTGAATAAAAGAGGGAATTATACAATACTCATTTATTACAACTCTACGATAATATATAACAATACTACAGAATGACGCTCTCTTCACAATACTACTTTACGTTAATCTTTCCTACAAACACTTAACAAGTTACAAGGATGCAACACAGATGGCTACTACCCTGACATGAACTGATATATACAAATAACAAGGTAATAAGTTAATTATAATGATACAAGAATATACTTTGCAATATGCCTTAGCCTTACCACGTGATTAATACTCTTTAACTACGGGGTCTTGATAAAGGGAATGTCACCCTACCGCCTAGCCGGACTTATATGCTTACCAGTAAGACGTATCTCGTAGATGGTCCAGCGCTCCCCGGACCTGTGCGTTCTTCTGTGTCTCACTGGCACTAATGTTGTTGCCTCACACGTCGTCGTCTGTCAGTGGGGGAGATGGGGGGAGCGTGGCTCTTCCTTAAATACTTTCTCCTCAGTACGTCGCTCAGGCTTGTTGATAAAAGGGGGTTAGCTTTAACAATCCATAGTATATGCGAGGTTAACTCATGATAATTCTAATTTCTGGTGTTCGGGCCCCCTGGAGCCTGCTACAGCCTCTCTCCCCATAACATACCCTGGACAAAACATCTACGTGAAAGGGTGTCTGGAATCAAAAAGCATGAAAGAAAGAGAAGGAAAAACTTAGTAGCTTACTCTGCATCACACATATATGAGTAGGGTTACCAGATATTTTGCATTCAGAAAGAGGACATGTTCAAGTAACTGGTATTAAAAAACAGGACACTTGCAAGAAAATTACATGAAGAGAAAGCTGACCCACAATTTTACTATGGAAATATTCAAAAACTGTAAAGTCATATGTCCGTTGCAAATATATTACATCAAAAATTGTGTCCAAAAATCGGTTCCATATCACTTTTAAGTAATAAAAATTTTTTCTTGCAACCAGATGAAATGATAATCATGTCCACTGTGAACATAAAAGTCAATTCAATTTACATTTTGTAGGCACTGGAGAATATTTTGCAAGCAAGTAATACAGTAGTAGTCATTTAAAAAACAGTTGTACATAAGCACTGGACACAATTCTTCAAATGACAGATAATCACTCTCGCACAGCTCAGCTTCACATACACTTTGATCGTATTACTTTTGACAATTTTATTCATTCTAACGGGGTTTCTATTTCCTAGAAAATAATCATGAAATTTTGAATAGACCAGGCACTTCTTAACTTACATATGTAAAACAAAACATCCATAGAAAAATATGACTCTTGGTAAAGATAAAATATTTATGTAATATTCTCCTAAACGTTTACACTTACGCAAGAAGTTTGTTGCCATTGTTACTAAATGTTTAGCGACATATAAAAAATCTTTAAAACAAGAAAAGCCTCACTCTCTTTCACTTTAATTGGAAAAGAGGACATGTAGAATTTCTTTGTGAAACCTGGCCGGACAGTTTACAAGGCCTCAAAAAGAGGACATGTCCGGGCAATGGAGGACGTCTGGTAACCCTATATATGAGGTAAAAGTTAACACATGGCTTGCGCTCTAAAAATTAATATGTGTGTGTGTGTTTTTGGAACATCAAACATCTTGGGCATCTTATGATGGTACGTCACTGGTTGCTGCATGATAATTACATATCAGAATCAGAAACTACTCTTGGTTAGTGTGTGACGAATACATGCATTTATACTTGTGCAACTGTCTGCCCCTCTCTCTTTGTATGTGGGAATATTTTAATAATACATTTGGCGAGTATAACTTAAAACAGTCTTTTTGGTCTCTTCAAACTTCATTTGTTTAATTTTTGTTGTCAAGTGAGTACTCGTCCTTCCTGTCACCCTTAAACATGAAAATTGCTTATAAATGAGTGTAGGTTTTAAATGTGAGCAGTGCTGCAAAGTACATATTATATATTGTAAAAAATGTATCGAGGGTTTGTGTTGCTTTTCATAGAATATTAAATCATTCCCATAGCAGTGTAGTTTGGAAACAACGCAGAAAACACAGTGGCAAGCGTGACTGCAGTGTTGCCTCCAGTGTTTTCAGGGTCAAGAGGTTGGCTCACAGATAAGGCAGAGGTTAAGTTCAAGACAGGCACTGTGTATTAGCAGTTCAGATTGCGGACAACAATCTTGTTCCACTAAGTTGTTTCTGTGGCCAGTTTCAACCTTTGATTGATGCAGCTCTTGCGTTCAGTTTCATGTCATAACAAATACACAATTTGAGTCAAGTGTTTTCCTTGCTCGTATTGGGTTTTACCAGGAGCAGTGATGTCAGATGAATGTGCCTTGCAATACCGACTTTGATTTGTTTATAATAACAGGGCTGAAAGTAAGTCACTGAAAGTTGCTTTTTTTTTAAAACTAAGTCACTAATAAGGGTCTTTCTTGTGAAGTTTTGTTCATTTAAAGTTACAGTATTAATTTGATATATAACTATTGAGACACAGCTTAGCATAACACAAGTTAATACACTCTTCATAACATACACTAACATTTGTGAAAAATACAATACCAAAAAGGATACATGTGATTGAAATGAACTTTACACTAAAGGTTAAGTACATGACAATACACAGTTGGTTAGGATTGCAGAATTGCACAAGGTCTCTGTTCTTGAGAATTCAGTATGGTGTAAAGCCCCCACTTGCTAAAATCAGAGGCCCTAGCGTTGTGGCATGGAATTAAAGAGGAAGGACCTCGATATGTTCCTGGGGAATCTCCCTCCACACAGTTTGTATGCAAGTCCACAGAGCATCAACAATAGTTTCTGGAGGTTCGTGATGAACAAGTTGCTGACCAACCATGTATCCCAGACATGTTCGATGGGCAAACATGCCAAGCAAACGTTCATGCCAGGGAAGCAGTGGTACACATTGTTGATTGAAGCAGGTTTGCACATTCCTTGCCACGTGTGGACGGGCATTATCCTGGTGAAATATCACATGTGGAGTCGCCTGAAGGAGCGGCAGTACCTCGGGTTCTAAAACCTCCCTGATGTAGCGGTTGCTGTTCAAATTGCCCTCGATACGTAGGAGTCAAGATCACATGTATCCACAGGCACCCCAAACCATCACAATTGGTGTTTGTCCACTATACCGCTTCACAATATAGTCTGCCAGATTGCGGTCTTCAGGGTAGCATCTAACACGTATGCCGCCATCAGTGTAGGACAGGTTGAAGCGGGACTCGTCCAAAAACACAGTATGCCACAGACAGCGTTCATGTGCCCATTGCAGTCTGAAGCATTTGTGGTTTCTGGACAATGGAATGCTTGCCACCAGTCCAGCCCGCATCAGATGGCATTGAACCATCAACACAAACAGATCTGCACCCGTTGCAGTGCTCCAGTGTTGAGCCAATGCTGTGGACAAGACTGTACGGTCCGTTAAACGTCCATGCAGACAAGACGGCAGTCATTCTGTGCTGTGGTCACATTGCGTGGTTCAGTACACGCTCGTTGCTGCGTACGACCCCCCTCTATCCATCAGGGCCACGCATGCATCACTGTTGTAGCAGCATGCCCTGTACAGGCCGAAGTGTCACAGAATGACAAACCCATTTCCCGGAGACCAATCATTCTACCCCGTTCGACTTCACTCACATGCTGATATGGCACCCTTTGACATCGATGAGGGACACCGGCACTTGCTTTCACTTTGTTTGACAGTTCTTCCCTGATTGGGCTTGGCATAACACTGACCTGTCCAGTCACACAGAGAGGGTGCTGCTGGGCCTACGTGTATGCCATCTCTCTGCAATTGTAATCACTTTTTACTGGTACACGTTCCACACATTGTCCGAGTTTGGATACATTTGGGTTATTCTTTCTGGGTGTTGCTATTTGCAATGAAATACTGTCTGTCATTGAAAGACAAACATTGTAAAAAATTCCAATTCTCTTCTTTCAAGTTCTGCCGCCTGTTTGGAATATATTATAATGACTTTAATCTCTCATTCTCAACATTATATTTATGGGCATCAATCACACTTTTTTTTTCAAATGCTACCCTGCAATTACAGAATTTACACTTTTTCATTGCATTGGAGAACTTTGTATTCATCTGCATGTCATGTTTCGTCAATTTTTGTATACTAGTCTCGCACTGCCAAGGGAAAAAATCTATAGTTTGACGCCGGCTAACAGCTAGCGACGCTAGAACCCATGATGGCGCTCATCATGCATATGTCGCATGTACATGCACGTGCGCAAAGAGGCCAATATGTTTTAACTTTCACATAAATATTATTTTGCAGTGTAAAATGTGTCTTGTATTTTTATTTTCAGGGTTTGAAATGTCTTAAAATGTTTGTTGTTATTTGGAATTGTTTGGTTATGAAATTCAAAATGCCCGCGGCACCGAGATTAAGAACACTAATATTCCGTCATGAACGCCGTCATAAAGAGACACTAAATTAATATGAAAAATTCACAGGAAAATTATAAAATGTAAAACAATATTTAATTTATTTGTGTCACTTTTAATTCAATAATAAAATATTTTACTCTTGCATAGCACTTCTGCTTATGTGAACCTCGTAGGCGGCCATGGTAGGTCCGTGCGATGCTTGCCTCTGGTCAGTCTGTCAAGGAGAGCTGGTGAGGTAAGACACTGTCACGTATGCACTACAACCTTTTGTTCACTGATGTATGTTTCAATAGTACTTTTAGTATACCGGTTAATATTTGCTTGCGTACATTTTGCCACACATTTCTCCAGCATTATGCTTCCACTTAACTAATTTATTTCGCCCTTGTGGCATTTTCAACATAATCAAGGCGAAGTAGGGGAAATATGTCGGAGAGGTCACGCGGCCCTCGCAACTTGAATCAGGCGCCATCCAATTCTGCTAAAGGCGTTTCGTCGTAATTTCTGCATTATTACTACATGCAATGTGAAGGGCTTTGTTTTCGTATATATATATTTGAGGGTATTTTCCATTTTTGAATATTTTGCGGCAACAACACGTACAACCACGTGGCTAACCGACGCCAAGTATATGTCTACACCATCATTGCATTTTGAGAGCTTATTTATGTAATATTGTGTGTGCAATGTTTAATTCAGGGTTCTATGATAAATTTTTGTCAGGGTTCCGTGTAATTTTCACGTAAATGGATGCTTTTGTGTTTGACCATGCAGTCACTTTCATGTTTGATTTTTCTGCCATCAGGCATGCTACATGCCTGTAACCACTTAAATCGTAAAGAGAATAATTTTCTCTATAAGAATAATATTTTGTTGGAATTTAATTTACCGTTTTCACAAAGAAATATTGCAATTCCACCTGCACCATGTGGTCCACTACAAACTTCTTCCAGCGGCATCCGCGCCATATAAACTTGTTTTCTTCACACGTATGTGTGTTTATTGTGACTACTCATCTCGTGCCCCATCATCTTCTAAGGGTATTTATGTAATTTATATAATTTTGTAATTGTGTATGGTGATATTACTTCCGTCCTAGCCGGCTCTGTGTACAGGCCATCATCACACTACCCGTGTGCTGGCGGGTGAGCCCAGACGAGTTTGTGTTAGTGATGCCAAGTAATCACACGTGTTAATGTTTTCATCATGGGTTTCATTTGTAATTCACTGTGTGCTGTCTTCAGAGAAAAACCGTCAGTCCACCCTAGCAGCTGTCGGCCCTCTTCCCTTGGGAAGATTGTGTTTTCATACACCGCTGTGAGATCATCTACCTAGGCGTGTGCTAGATTAATTGCGGGCTGGGGAGCACCCAAGCGGAATTGGCTAGTCATGACCGACATAATCATAATTTAATTGGCATGTTGATCTGTACGAGCAATAATAATAAAAGCAAGTCTACAGTGAACCTACCTCTTTAATTCAGTAGTGACAGTGTCCTAGCCACATGTATTTTATCAAGTGCTTATTTTCAAAGTGATGTTTAGTAAAAGTTTAGAATTGCCAACGTGTTTGTAAGTACACACGGGTGAGACGGACACACAGAACCCACAACATCCCTGAGAACCCTGAGTCTCAATAGTGCGGTAATTGGGAAGCACTGCTGGTGCCTGTATTACCAGTAAGTATTTGTGTCATCGTTCGTCTCATGTCTCACCCGACGGCTTCAAGTTTTAAGATCAATAGTTGCTTCACACACTTAGGATGATACATGTATCTAAATTTAGAATGCCTTACAAAAACTGTTGTAATGATTGACGCATGACACATTTGCGCACCTATGATGCGCACTCTACTTTACTACTTTTCTCCATCTTTGAGTGCGGTATTCATACCGGGGCAGGTTAATTATCAGCAACTCTACTGAAGGGTACCACATGGCACAACGTTACAAGAGACTTTAGACACGTGAACCTTAGCTTGTACTGTTTACCCAAAAAATCCAAGAAGCTGTCAAATCCCCCCCCCCCCCCCCCCAAGATTGTACTGTTGGCTGAGCTGCTGCTTCCTCCAGCCAGGCGCAGCTAGTTCCAGAGTGCGGCTACAGAGGGTAGCACCCAGCCTTCTCTAGCAGACAGCCAAATATAAGGGATGATAGCGCCTCATCAGCACTTTGGAATTTTCAACCCCTTCCCCTGCACCCCTCAACTCAGAGCACCTAATAGAGATAAGCATAAAAGGGCTGGTATGGCCAGACTTCTTCAGTGTCTGCACCACCATTGCTCTCCTATAGGGTCAGAGGGTGCCAACGGGGTGTGTGACCACTTGGGCTTCCGGAGATTCCACCACTCGCAAGATCCAGAATCTCAACCCAGCTGAAGACAACACCGACCAGAAGCTCAACATTTCTTCAGCAGCCGCTGAACCTGTGCAGCCACTGCAGCTACTGGGAGACTTTCAAATTTGTGGGAATAGATTTGAGCAAGGGATGTTTTTCTCATGGCTAATTATATGTTGGGTTATCTAGAGTCGGAACTCCAGAAAACCAATATATTTTGCTACCAGAAAATAACAAAACAATAAACATATTGTACAAAGCAGCTCTAACAAGTTAGTGTAAATGTAATAAAACCTATGAAGAAAAATAATGAACTAGGTTGCGCATGGTTGCTATTTAAAATAATATTTTTAAATTAATTTTCTTACTTTAAATTGAAGTTGGAGAACATTTTTTAATTACTTTTAATATATAAATTTGAAATTTTGTAATTAAAAAATATAATTAAACCTATTAATGCTATTATTAATTATGTATATGGAATAAAAAATAGATGCCCAGCGAAGCAGGCGAGGGTACTGCTAGTCAATATATAAATATGTTTGAAGGAAGCTTTTTATATTCTTATTGTAGCAACACCGGAATGCAAGGGCAGGGAAAATGGGAGATTCCTGGGGAAACTCGCCAACCAGCGGCATTGTCCAATACCACATGCAAAAATCCAGCAAGCGACCCCAATGGAATTTGAACCCAGTTCACCAAGTGGGAAGGCTCATAGATACCCTATACATATTTGTAACAATTAGTAATGAAAACTGAGATTCATTTTCACTTTTCAAATGTTCAACTTAATTCGTTCTTTATGACTGGATTTTCTGAAGAATCTCAATTTTTTTGTTACATTACAGCACATGTTTGTAAATAGTAATAAATATTACTGCAGACTTATGTGGCGACTAGAGCCACATTAGTGACTGTTCTGATTGACATTTTGCAGTACATTACAATAGTCACCATGGATTTAAGAATACCATGCTAAAAAAAGAGATTCATGTGTTATTATCAGAGGCTTAAATATACATATACATGTACATAAGAATTTTTCAGTTCAACATAGTTCAGCCATATTAAAGGTGATGTGATGTATGTGTGTTGCATGTGTAGTAGTGTTAATAGCACAATTCAACTACAAGCATGGGTGCAAATACATATACTGAAAGTTTAATATATCCTAATATAAAGGATGTGTAAGTAACTTTTCTTTATACAGGATGCAGAAAAACTTTGTTTCGTAAATGAGAGAAGGGTTAGGGGGTGCAAAAAATTAACTATTGTGAACCTGGGAAACATAGATCTGTAGTGATTAGTTTGGATGCTACACATCATTTGCTGAGGTGCTGTCTGCACGACCATCCTTCTGTCTTCCTTGTGTCCATCCCTCTGTTGGAGGGTGCACGTACAGGTGTTTTGAACATGGGAATGGTGGGTCTGCGGTAATTGGTTTGGATGCTGCACGCGGAGCGTAAACATGCCACACTGTTTGCGTTATGTTTACAGTTTAGCTGCAGACAGTGACAATGGGCAAATGTATAGTACCTCAGAGCAGATGTTTGAAATTTCTCCCTCGAACTTGGCGGCATAATTCACATCTACGCAACATTGAGTCGCGTATTCTCTGGAACATACCCAGCACTTGCACAGACACAATATGCAGCCTCAACAATACACACAACTAGGTCCTCCTCACTTTCAATTGGGGTTTCAAACACCAGGTATTTCATGTGACCCAACAGAAAAAAATCAAGTGGAATTAACTGAGGTTAACGAGGGCGCCAAGGCACCGGACCACCCCTACCTATCCACCTGTGGCCAAATACTGCCGTGATGTGGTTTCACTGTGCTTCGGCAAAGTGAGCCGAGGCACCATTTTGGAACCACATTGTGCATCGCACAGATAATGGCACATCTTCTGAAAGTTTCGGTAACACCTCTTGCAAAAAAATTAAATATCTCCATGTGTCTAGCCTGGGTGGAAGGATGTAAGGACCAGTCAAATTATCGCTGATTATGCCTGCCCACAAATTGACCGCATAACATTCCTGGGCCCCATGTTTGAACATAGCATGTGGATTGTCATGTGTCCACACATGATTATTGTGGGCATTGAACATACCCTCTTGCATAAAAGATGCCTCGTCAGTACAATACGCGTCCAGGGTAAGCATGATTTTGATCTGCTTCTGCCAAAAACCAGTCAAAAAATGCTACTCGCAATTGGTAATTGCCCGGGGAAAGTGCCTGCACCCTTTGCTTATGATACAGATGAAGTTCATTGTCTTTTAATACGTTCCAGACAAGATGGTGGTCAACACCCATTTGATGGGCTACTGTCCATGTGCTGTTAGTAAGGGACTCTTCAGATTCATGTAAAACTTTTTCATCATACTGTGGGGTCTGCATTTGTCTGGACCGACCTATATCAAGCATGTTGGCAGACAGTGACCCCGAATTCTGCAGGCGTTGGTCAATGTTTACAAACATTTGGTGTGAAGATAAAATTCTGTTCAGGTACCACTCATGGTAAATTCTCCGGGCCTTAGCTGCTTTTCCCAAAGTAGCACCATAAGCCAGGTGCATATTGGCAAGTTCGTTCTACGTGTACTTGTATCTGCCCATGTTGGGCTGAACAGATACCACACTCAACACAATGCAACACATACTAATACCACGTTGAACATAACAACATTCCCCTAAACTGCAACACTGCACTAACGTTGCGCGTACAGTACTTGCAAACAACTTCAAAATGATCATCTCAACACAACAGGACAAGGTAGCGTACTACTTGGCGTTGAACAGGATCACTCACTGGTGGGAGTGTCAGGGACTGAACTAACCGATGCAACCATGTGACCTTGCCGGAGTAAGAGTGGCGATGGACGGACACAAGGAAGACAGAAGGATGGTTGCGTGAATATTGCCACAGCAAATAGCGTGTAGTGCCAAAACTAATCACCGCAGACCTATAGTTCCTATGTTCACAATACTTGTGTGTGTGCCTATAACACCCCTCTCATTTACATAATGAAGTTTTCCCGCATCCTGTATAATATACCAAGACAGGGTCTTCTAAGACTATTAGTTCCTTATTTTCACACTACTCCCAAACTGTTTTAATTTATTATGAATAAGTTTTTCAACAAGAACATTTTGTAGGAGTATCGCAGAGCTGTATAATTAAACATTAATTGTTGGCAGTATTATTTTAACCTCTGCCTAATATTGAAGAGGAATACGAAGTAGATAATTACTGGCTGGAGGACTTGTGTGGTAACCAGAGAATTACCACCATAAATTTTTGCCTGTGGTATAGTATGAGAAATAAACGTTCACCATTTTGACATTTATTAAGTGGCTGTAGGAACACTACTGTCAAAGCAGTTCTATTAGCTCAAAGATGTCTGTTGTGAATCCTTTGGCCTTTTTTCATTTGTATCCTTGAGGTAGAGTAAATAATTGTTACTGTGCAGTAGAATAAAATATTAGGTATTTTGTGTCTATAGACTTTCTTTTACAGATTTAACTCTTGATACGTTGAGATCTGTGAAAGTAACTGCAAAACCCCAGAAGTTCATAAAATGTCTTCAGATAATGCTGCGAGAATTTGCAATGCCTGTAGTTTTTTTAAAATAATGTTGGGAGAAGCTGTGACACCTGGGTCCTCTTGAGGATTGTATCTGATTTGATATGTGCCATTTGTGAACATATGGCGGGTTATAACATCACCCGTCATTAGTAAATTAGGCATGTTATTTATGAAAAAATGTGCTATCCGCAGGTGTTTATGACTTGATATGGTGTAATAATCGTGTATACATTAAGGGGACACATCAGGCTAACATGATTCATAAATGTGTAGTTTCATCTCACTTAGTTTCTTATATGCTGCAAATACCGTATTTTGGTGTGTATAGGCTGCATGCGTGTATAAGCCGCACGAGAAGTTTTTGATGAAAAATTAGTGATAGTTAATATTTCAAGTATAAGGCGCATTGGATTTTTGTATTCCTGTAAATATTATTAGTCACAATTCCATACAAACATAATAAATTCTGACTTAATTTCTCCTCTACAAAACATTTGTGACAGATTATTTGTGTTATGGTGCAATGTTTACAAATATACATTGCGCTATTCTATTCCACAGATGGTAACGTGACTTGAGAAAGCAAAACCATAGCAACGTGATACACAAAATGGCGTCTTATCAAGGTGCACTTGTAGAGTCATGGCGGGCATGCAAACTACGTAAGGTATCTTTGTCTTGTACAGTAGAGAAATTATTTTCTCATGTACGACATCTATGGCCGAGCTCCAACATGTTTACATTTTACACGTGCGGGATGAAGGTTATTTTGTTTATGATGAAGGTTATTTTGTTTATGAATGCAAGCAAACAAATAACTGCATTTTTTACCCCTTTTTTCTCTTTTCCTTCATTCCTGCCTCTTAAGAATTAAACTATTAAATGTACCATATGTTGACAAATTTCTAATCATGTTTTGATGAAAAATTAAAAGAAAAAAATGTTATACCAATATCTCTTATATAAACCACACCGCAATTTTTGTAGTGTTTTTTTTTATGCGCGGCTTATACACGCCAAAATTAACTTTCAAAGTGCTTCTCAGGCTCGTTTACAATCCTCACCCCACAAATAGGCAGACTTGTTGAGATGTTGCTTCTCAGGCATGTTTACAATCCTTGCTCCACAGACGGGCAGTCATACTGCGGCGTTGCAGTCATCGCACAAGTGACGGCTGAAGCGTCAACTCATCTTGTTCAGTTAGTCTATAGAAGAATGAGAAAAGTTTGTCAATAAAGGCACCATTACCAAATACAAATTAATCATCTGAAATTTTCCTCTCAGATTTATTGACTGTTATGTTGTTCTACACACTTTATACATCAAACACATGAAACAGATGCAGTACAACTAGCCAGTCAGACTTGAAGAACAGCCTTGCAGAAGCCATTAGTTACAGTTAGTCATTACCAAACGCTTCCACTGTGGTTCCACATTGACCTATCGCGATGGCCGGCTTATGTCTGTTAGGTGATGATGGGTGTCTCCAGTGTACAATGCCTTACACCACCATGCATCACTCTCACTCTCATTACACCACTGACATTCCCAATTAAGGGCATTGCACAGTGTTGCTGTCGTCTCATGGTACAAGCTCCCCTTCAGACACTGGTGGTGCAAACTCTGTCGCATTCACTTTCTCACGCTAGCCAAGCTGCGTCAATCCATCTACGTTTCCAGAATGTACTTTAAAAAAAAAAACCATCAAAAATCTGCTTGCCCTTATCACATTCCCAACGTGACTAAAATTACTACTTTAGAAAAAACAACTGTTGAAAATACACAAAAACTAATACTGCCAAAATGTCTGGAATACATTAAAACAACACAAAAAATTAATGTTCTTTATATCAATACTATTCACACCACTGCAAACTGCTTTTAATTCCTAATTTTCAAGGGTACATGTGTCTATTCCTTAATCACATGAGGCCATACTCCATGTAATGTTTTCTACCTTATTTTCCATAACGAAGTATCTCACAAGGTTTGTATGTACCGGGAATTCAGAATGATCGGTATCTCATTTCTGCCTTCAGTTGTTTTGTTAGGGCCAGGGTGTTTTCTGATTTTACTTTTGTGGGAATCGTACAGTATTTCACTTCCAAGATTTTTATTGGATCCGTTTCATAGGCAGGAAGGAAGTCATTAGGATTCTTGATGGTTTGATTACTATTCAGTTTCTCCTAAGTGAAAATTGTGAACATTTCAACCATCTCTCATCATTAATTACAGATTTGGATTTTATTGCAGTCTCTCTCCTCTTTGAGATGTTTTTATTTTTTCGTCGTAGGCATTGGTTTGATGGCCATGTGAGTGATATTGTTTGTTGGCTAAACAGGTATTTCACCATTCTTTTTAAACCTCTTTTAAAATTTTTAATGACATTACTTGGTATTATTGGTGTTGTATAAAAGTTTTGTTTTAAGTTGTAACAAATTTAAATTAGTATGTCTTGTCTCTTCCATTATGTTTTCATCTCTCACTACAGGTTTATTCTCTTACTTTTAGTATAGATACCCAAACATTCTTCCCCTGTAAGAAATGTGCTCCATTCTTCCTTTATATTGTTACTCATGCAGTAGTTCTTTGAGTACTGGGCCAGCCTTCTTTGGTACATATGTGTAATTACTTGTATAGGCTATTAACAGTGAAGTGAGCACTTTTTGAAGCACTCTCATTTAGAGTAATAGTCAATAAATAGTAGTTTTAGACATTAACTTTTAAGTCGGGTGAAATAAATACACTGTGTGTATTACGTACAGAGCAAGATTTATTTTAAAAAGTGGTGGAAGGATAAAAAAATGGCTATCAAAAAAGTAACTAGGGCCTCAAAAGTGCTCACTTTACCGTGAACAGCCTATACCTGGAGTAGATAAGCTTAGCAAAGGTTTTCATCAATCGGAGATTTTAGGCATAAACCATCTATGTTGTTGGCAATTTTATGTTTACTGTTTCACGCTCACTCCTAGTGTCGTATCTGTGAACTTTATGAATAAGTTCTCTCTTTTTTTTTTCTCCAATTGTGATAAAGTAATAAATTATACGGGACGTTTCTAAATTAAAAAAAGAAAGTGACTACTATAAAGGGCAGTACATATCTTTGAAGTTGGACCTAAAACATTAGTTTATTACTGGAGATGGAGCTGATAATCCTTGTATGCTACAGCATCATTGTCATAGAGGGTAAGTCGTAGTAACCACAATTATTTAGTGAAAGACAGGTGTTGTGGTGTTACTGATCTTTGTTCCATTCCACATTATCTGAACGAATGTTCCATTAAAAAAAATTTTCTCCCATGTTTGTAATAAACTGGTTTTTCAGGTCCAACTTCAGAGATGTACCATAAGTCGTATATGTTTCCTCCTTTTTTTTTTGTGATTAACTTGCAGCTTAAGTTTGTCGGTCTAACTTAGGTACCCTGTAGACCTATAATTCCTGGCTGTTCAGGTATTATTGTGTATTTTGTAATGACAATAAAAATATCCATCACTCTGCAATAGTTATAGCAGCCAAAATATTTGAGAAGTCTGCCAGTCTTATAGGTGTTTAAACCTTGTTATTTCAGATCCTGACATTTAGGTCACCTGGTATTAATATGTAGTCATCTTGATTAAAGGCTGTTCACGATAAAGTGAGCACTTTTGAAATCAACCTTAGAAAAGAAGTCACTGTGTCTACCTGCTTATATTTTAACGGGCGCATTGAGTGATATTCACCCAGTAAAGTCGGTAACAATGAAGGGAAAAGTAATTTCACATATTAACATCGAACAAAATGTGTTAGGTAACAATTTCTGATAACTTAAATTATTTCTCTCATTTTCTGTATTTTTTTAATGCACCGAAGTGTAAGAATGAGCTTATTTGTACAATATTTACTTTTCCAATAACTTCACAGTTTCACTTGCCCGACACATAAATAAAGTGATAAGGCCCATGGCAATGTTAATTTTACATAAGTAGAAAGAACACACAATATATATGCAAGTAGTTCTTACGCAAGGCTTTCAAAAGTGCTCATTTTACTGTGAACAGCCTGTACATGATCCAACTATTCAGTAGGGCTGGTGATGAAAAGTTTCTTTGAAATATTTCCCTCTTCCCTCAAGAGCATAGACTGCTATGAATGTATGATACCTCCTCCCTCACTTTGCTCATCACACAAGGTGTACGTTATACATTTACACATACTGAAATCCCTGCAGCTGCGGTGTTTCTCTAGATCAGAGGTGGGGAAACGTTTTACTAGTATGACGTCCAAATTCAGACCTCAAGTGCATGCTGCAGGCCGCACTATTATTTTTTTTTATTTTTAAGTGATTTACCTGGTTCAAGATACTCGTGTCCTGAAACAGTCGTTCTTGGCTTATCTTAATGTAATGTTGCCCTGTTCCCTACAAGTTGGGGTTTGGCTGGACTCAGCCAGTTTAGAGCGCAAAAGTTGTTCACCTGGTTGTTGAGAAATAATAAGAGAAAATTTCCATATATGAATCGGACCAGGTTTATTGTTGAATGTCTAGCACAGTTTACATTTATATCAGCACTACACGACAGATCTTTCTTCTCGTCAAAACTTACAGGTTCACAGAGTCACAGTAGTTCTTAAAAATGTTGGCAGCCATGCTACCGCCCTGGTTACAACGGTAGTTGTTGGATACTGCACACAACAAACACTCCGCGACATAAGTCGTCTGCCCGACCTGTAGTCTCTTCAAAGGTTTTACATGATTGTCATCACTACAACATCTCTACACCAGGGTGTTTCAAATAATGCTGCCGACATGTTGTCTCTTCAAAAGGTGTCTTACTAATGTGGACGAGCTCAGGGCTACCTTCGCTCACCTTGGCACGCGCAACTACCCCCACTCCTTCGTAACACATTTAAAAATAAGTATTTGACTGGGGCTTGTGACCTCCTATTGGCTGAACTGCGTTGGCTTCAAGACAGAATTGCTGATGGCATGGGAAAAGTAAAAAAAAACGTAATCTCGAAAGTTGTGACACCTCGCTCTGAAGCCTGAGAATCAGAAAATTGCCACACAATACTGATAACAACTTGAAATACAGCCCCACATTAAAACTGATAAAAGTCCTTATTTTTACTTATGGCGTGAAAAAAAAAATTTAGACAATTGCACTCACTGACAAATGAAACTTGCGATTTCAACTAAACGATAAACTGAAAAACAATTATATAAGTTAATAAAATGTATATAAACTACAATGTCTTATGCGTTTTCTTGCTTCATACCTTCACTGGGATGAGTAATTTCTAAGTCAATGTAATAAGTAATAGTTTTTTTTTACTATAAATTTGGTAAAACTGTTCTTGCTATAGGCCGTTCACGATAAAGTGAGCACTTTTGAAAGCCCTGCTAAAATTCTGCTTTCTTGTCCATTATGTATCCTTCCACCACATGTAAACAAACATTGCCATGTGATTGCCACATGTTAATAAACTCAATGTTTACATTTTAGGATTGCTAAATGTAACATGTATATCATATATAAAACATGTAACATATATGTTGTACGTAACACATGATATATATGTATATTCATATATATTTATGCATATGTATATATGTCATGTAAAATATATAATATATATAAAATACGTAACATATATAATTGTTTGGGTCATCTCACAACTCCGATAGACAAAAACTTTACACAACAAACAATTGAAAAATGAACGCCCTAGTGATGAAGTCATGTAAACTGTGAAAAAGCAAACATTAAACTTTGGTGGTGAACAAGGACCAACACGACACGTTAAAAAAGGACACACATTAGTTAAGCCGAAAAATAATTTGGAAGGGCAGCCAAATCCAGATTTTGAAATAGACTAGCACTACAGCACACCCAAGGTACAACACCACTTGTCACACAAATTACCGAACATTTAAAAACTGTACCGCAAACTTAACGTTTCCCACGACTACCATTTTCTAAGTGCCCCATCGCTCTGTAGCATGACTAGTAAAACATTAGCTCTAAAACATGGTAGCTGTGTTTGGCCTCAGCTGGCTGAAGTTAGGTGCAACTAAGCCATCAGGAAATAATATACATCCTGCAGGCATAAGGCAACGGTGTAACGTAGCAGATGTCTGAAGCGTATAAAGTAGACAGAGCGAGGCTGTGCAAAGACTTAAATACAAAATGAGAAATAAAAAAATAATGACAAACGAAGGAAAAAGGGGACAGCAGGGAGGCACGGAAAGACGAGGGGATCTGAGCCAAGCAAAGAGTACACCACTGCACAGAAGTAGATGGTGCTAATAAACTTAACATGATGGTGCAAACGTGGCAGTATACAAAAATATGTAATATATAAAAAAGAAAATATATAAAATATGTACATGTATATATACATTTTTAGGATAGTTTTATATGCACCTTTATAAATGGAGAAAAATATATTTCAACATAGGCCTATAATGTATATATAAAATAAAAATAATTTACACTAAAAATATAAACATATCAACAAATGCAATTTGTACAAAATAATTCTGAAAATAATGTATAATATTTATAGCTAAGTGAAATGCCGATCCGGTGATGACTACATTTCCGGTGTCTCTTGTGGCCCAAATGGGTGCAACATTTCCTTTTTGTCAAACCCACACAGACCTCAAGAAACCAATTTTACAGGTAAAGTGCATGGACTCTCATCATTGTTGTGGTTCCTTCATTGCAATAACTGCAGCCTAACTGAAAACTTTAATGAGGAAAGTATTTAAAGAAAATTACTATACTTACAAAAATGGTTCATGCGTGCAGACACAAAGCTGAAGTAAATGTTGTATTATTAATGTAAAACCAATACATATCCACAAATGACAGCAAAATGATAATGTAAAAGACGAATTTAAATGTAATACTTACAGGCAAGTTACTGTGCATAGCGATAAGCACTTGGTTTAACTTTCCTTGTTACTATAGCTGTGCGTCAATGAACAGCCAATCAGAAGCCCCGGCACTTATATTATGTTATCAATTGAAAAACTTGTTTACAAATCAAGAAAGTGTGTATTTTGACTTCATTCCTCGGGAAGATATTTTCTTTTGTTTAATTATGGATAATCACAACCACGGAAGTTTTGTTACGCTTTTAGGTAATGTTTAAAGTAAAAATTGAAATGTAAATAATTTACCATTTTAAAAATGTCTCAGATCAATTGAGAATATTTATTTTTGAAAAAACCCACTACCAACTCTATGTACAGACCTTAATTTCTTCGGTACAAATGCAGCATTATAAACCAACTAATATTATTATCTTTATATCAATTGTAGCCAGGCCACTGTGCTTTTGTGTTTTGTATGTGCGTATCGCTATAACTGTGAATGTGTTTGGTATGTCAATTGTAGCCTGGCCCTTATTGAAAGCTAGCTCATGCAGCTTCTTTAGAAATATTTAATTTAACACATACACTGCATAATGCAATCTAACCTTTACAAAACATGCACTCTCAAGTAAACAGGAGCTCTGGGAGTCTGGGGTGTTGACTATGATGTGTAATTTACAGTTAACATTAAATTTCAATAACTGCAATATTTTTGTGGCCAAAGTGGCAGATATTACAAACAATTATGTCTACTCAATGACGCATACTATCTTCATTGATATTTCTCAAAAGTAGCAAGTTGCTCTTGTCAGACATCCATTTAAAAATTTAAACAGGGAATTGTTCTATAGGCCTAACTGTTGACAATTCATTGTAAATACTTTTTAATGCTTACTATGGCAAGCATTACCAAATAAAACAATTAGGCCTACTCTTGCATCACGAAAGAATGTCGGTAACAAGCTTCAAGATTTTATAGTTTATCTGTTGGAACACCTTTGATATAGCATCAAACTGCGATGTGTATGTTATGTTAGCAATAGTAAAACTTATCACTTTAACTTGGGATGAATAACTACGTGAACACAAGTTTGAGGTTAGGCCTACATTACAAAATAACACAGTGATTTCAAAATGTATCAAATTAATGTATAACTATTGTCAGGCACATTTGCACTTGTTATCAAGGCAGATATAAAAAAGGTCACGTGGCTGGGAGTGAATAGATACATACAGATGTATTTGAGGTTAGGCCTACATAACAAAACTACACAGTGATATAAAAACGTGTAAAATTAATGTATAATTATTGACTGCCAAATTTGCACTTGTTATAATGACAATTTTAAAGCAAGGTTAAACAGATGGGTGTAGGTAGATAGGTACAAATAACTTTTAATATTATTTGTCAAACTTAGGATATAACATGTACTTCGCAAACTCACATGAATATATTAATGTTGCGTTTCTGCTGTCGTTCATTTCTTTATAACTCTTATTTAACTTTCCGTTTATAATATCATGTTTCTAACTGTTGATTTATGCTTGTTCTTTTTCACTTTTTTTACTGGGTATAAGCTGCGAAAACACGTCGTAAAAACACATTTATATTTACCTCCGGACAGTTGCAGCTGAAATTGTCATAATTTTTGCAACTTGTTTGATCACCTTGCACAGCTTCATCTCTCCTCGAAGAATTAAAGAGTAAATACTTTCGACGCTGAATATTTGTATGTACTTATCTGGAACTTGTAACTTTACACAAAATCACTACAACACAATGAAACACTATATGACCTATAATAAAACAATGCTGATTGCAGATAAGCTGAAAAATAAATGAGAAATATTAAAACGCAACAACTTCCAGTTCCCATATTTGTAGTTTGTCTCACAAGCAAAGCCAAGCAACAAGCATGAAGGAACCACAACAATGGACCGTTGGTTTTGACCATTGCGCAGATCACGTGACACAATATAATTATGAGTTACAGTAAATACATTATCTTTACACCAATAATTACTTTAAACTGTATAAAATAATCTTCAAACAGCTTAAGTAGCCATAAATTTAAACATTACACTTGCAATACCGCGTTATTTCGTAGAACTACTTTTCACATTTCATTGCCAACATAACTGGGTGTGTTCATCACCAGCCTGTGCGGTAACACGCATGGTTATACATACACAGTTGTGGGCAGTGGTTTTTTTCAAAGGTTGATTTCTAGAGTGCTCACTTTAACGTGAACTGCCTTTATACAGTATTATCATGCCTGAAAAATATTTGTAAATATACTACAGACCCAATACCATAGAATATACTTCACAGGGCTACACAAACCAATTATCATCATAAATAGTGAGTTACTTTATGTTTGCAGGTCATTGCCAGTTTTATTTTAGACAGTTGGGCAGGCCACTTAAGTCAAGCTCATGGTCCATGAATAGCCCGCAGGCTGCAGTTTCCCCGTGGCTGTTCTAGACACTCCAGTTTTCCACATTCATTGATTGCTTCACTTTTTTCTTTGTTTCTTGCAAAACAAATATTGTGGGTGATTGTTGTTGCCATTATTTTCATGTTCTATGTACAGGCATTAAATTGTCGTGAAATTAATTTATTCTTGTTCTTGTTTTCTGCCACTTTATATCATTGTACATATGACTTCTGTAAAACTTAAGAGCGACAGAAAGACACACTTTTTATGTGGGTTTATTACCAATCCCATCACACAACTTCCAATTCCTTGGCAAGGGAGGGGAGGGAGGCGGTTAGAATTTTGTTCAGTGTTTCTTGCCGTAGAAGTGAACCGAAGAGATTTGGGTGTCTCTTGACAGCGTCTTGAGAACCAATCTTGCCCTTGAGGTGCAGGCTTTGCTATGCCTGAGAAATCTCCTCTTCCACAGTCTTCTCTTTAGGGAGATGAGAGTTTCCAAGAAGTGAGCTGCAACCTTCTCCCCAGAGGGGCTGTAGGGGACCGCTTTACATTAGGGAATATGAGCTCGTCAGATGTCGATAGCATTTCTCATGGCATGAAATTGCAGGAGATAATTTGGGGTGTTGTGAAAGTTGCAGTTCACCATGCCCCCAAGCTGTTACATGGGTCTTTGTTCCTACTGAGTATTTGCTTGTTGAATTAAATTCCAGTACCATTTGTTAAAATTTACATGGTTACTTCTCTTTCCACTCTACCTGTAAACATGAAGAATTACATAGACAATAGCTTGGAAACGTGGGAAGAAGGCTCCTTTTCCAGCTTCTCATCTGGACCACTTGTATGTGACCTGCATCTTTCATTTCTCTGGCTTCCTGGAGCATAATCAAACAGCGATCCTGTGTAATTATATTTAAAATAACTGTAGCTCAGATCAACTTTAGTCTTTGGATGGTTTTAACTGCTGTGCCTCTTAGGTACATGACCGCGAATCATAGAATTTCACTTCAGGGTAGCCTGAATCTTGTCCCAGTCAAATACTACAGTGTCTTCTCATGAATGCACTGCAAATAACCAAAGGAAAATTGCAAGTGTCTAGCAACCAGGAGAAGCTGGAAAACTGGAAATTGTAGCTCCTGGGAATAATCCGGGAATTGTACTAGAATTTCTTCACATGTCTGGGATTAATGCCTTAACAGAAAGGGATTCTTGTAGCTACATGAGACATAGGAGGAAATAATTTTGCTAGTTGTTTTTCTCTTTTAAAGTTCGAGAAATCTGCATTGCTTACATCACTATTTGGGCACACAATAAATACTGAAGTACTGTGTTATGTTGGCATACCTGATACAGCTTGTATGTTGTTCCATTCTAGTCCAGTCATCAAATAGCAAATTTTTGCTAGATTTATTTCTTGTGAAATTTATTTGATGTTTACGTTTTGTCCAATCTGATAACCTAAACTAATTCCAATACTCAGGTTGCACTCGCATTCAATCCTAACGTAGCTTGCCTTGGGCAGTTTCTGGTTCATATTGTTTGTAAGTGAAATAATATATTGACCATCTTAACCATTTATGCTCTGATTTATTGATTTAAATTTTAATTTCACAGCTAAAAGTTATCAAAATACTGCTAATTTGTGTTTCATTTTGAAATGTTTGTAAGTGTAGAAATCGAGCAGTATCAATGTATGAAACTTACAGTACTTGAGCTAAAAAAAAGTCTAATAATTTTTGCAGTTTTAGTGGACTGATTTTTGTGAATTCTGAAATTTTTGTATTGTACTTAAATTTTTATACATGTGTACAGGAATTGTACATGGATTTTATCAAGCTACAATGCTAGACATCCTGTGTACATGTAGGATATTGAAGTGTAGGCTTTGTGGAAGTTTTTGTGAAAATGTGTCCTTATTCAGGGTTCCCACAGAAAAGTGAACATGAATAATCCTAACTTTTCCTGACCATAAGAAAGAAAATTCTTGACCAAGCAACAAAAATTGTAATACCATTTAAACAAACATTACACAAGTTTTAGGTATAAGCTCACCAAGAATGGTAGCTTGTTCTGTTTCAGATACATTATCTTCTGCGATTACATAAAAATGTTCATTAATCCCTTCGTACACAGAAAAAAATTGACCAAAAAATATCAATAATTGTTGATTTGGGTACGAAAATATTGTCTATTCAGTTACAGAAATATGTTCACTAATTGCAACATTACGGAGATTTTGAACCAAAAAAAATCTTCATTTACATTTGGTATACTTATCTTCTGCACTTAATGGTTTTCTTAGGAAAGTTTTTTGTAATGAAGAAATTTTCATTTCCATCTTTTCTTCCACTTCTTCAAGTTCCATTCTCTTGAATCTCTTCTCTTCCTTCAATTTTCCAATCTCATTAGCAATTTTCCTTTTTTCTTCTCTTGTCTTCTTTGCATCACTCTCCTGCTGAAACTTCTTTTTCCAGGTGGTCTCTGTACTTACTTCTGGCTGCTCTCACAGAGTAACATCTTCCCATCTACAGGTACATTAACTATCCCACCATAATGCTTCATAGTATCATAGACAGGTTTTTCACCAACTATGATTTATTTATTGAAAATCCTCCTTTAACAGAGGCATTGCCATGAGAAAGGATTAGACAAAGTTTAACCACCTCCCACAGCTGTTCATAGTTGGATTTGCCATTCATAATCTGAGAGAAAAACTCATCTAAGCCAACATCTGCATTAGCTTCAAACTTGCCAAAGTCACTCTGTAAAATACTTTTTGCATTAACACATACATTTCTATACTGCTGCTGCTTCGCCTTTTCAGAAACATTTGTTACTAATTTGATTTGCTTCTATCAATTTATTCATACGATTGTAACCACATGTTGGTTCATGTATGATAACCTTTGGATCCAAGCTTGTCACACCAAACCGTATACTTCAACTAACACCATTGCATTTTCTTATCTTTTCAATGGAATATTAGAACCTTCCTACAGTCGAATCTGAACACTTGCATTTATTTTTCTGACACCTTGTTTCTTTTAACAGTTGTTTGACTAGAACTCCAATCCCAACAGAACTAACCTTAGAAAGGTTGTAAATCAAAGTTTAAAAGTGCTTTGCCGTCTCTTGTGGGCATTTTGTCAGCTCTTACTGTTCTTGCCATTAAGCTGCTCAGAATGTCACAATATACGGGTGTACAGGAAAGGAGCAAGGGGCTTTGCAATCTGAAAACATCTTAAAAAAGGTTCACACTCTTTTGCAACAAGTTTGAAAAATGCCAATTTGCATTTCATCAGTGGGTCATTCAGGCACTCCTTCACATTACTAACAGGCTGGTCTGAGGAAGCTTGCCAGTCTGAATGTACTTTTTTATATTGCCGTATACAAATATAGCTCTTTCAGCTCAAACCACATTCTCCACCCACCTCGTGGGACAGAACTTTTGAGGGAAACATGGAGCATCAGTCACAGTGCTTGAAAATATGCATGGCTTGCAGGTGAATAATGTAAAATTAAGTAAAAGTCTCTAAGGAAAGTTTCAACACCCCATTTCACATCACTGACTCCTTTTTTAACTGCTCCATTTACAACATGAAGACCACATGTCCCTACATTTAGAAGTTCCTTACCATGTGGATTTGCCTCATTCATTTGTTATTGAGTTTTTTCCAAAAAGGTTAACTTAACATCAGGCCCATCCATTGACACTTGAAGAATATTTTCTCTCTTCGTGGGATGCAGACCTTCATTAAATTTACAGAGCAAGTCATCAGAAGTGGCATGCTCGAGAAAAACACTGTTCCAAAAACGAGTCAAAACTCTCTGCTTATTAACATCATAGTACCTTACACATGTATCCATTTGACTTTTCTGTACTATTTTGTTGAGTGACTCATCAAAGCACACAACATTAGATTGGCAATCCTGAATTGCAACTTTGAGAATTCTTGATAACCTGGGTGCAATTCCATGGTTGATAACATAGGAACACTTTGTTTCACCCAAAGAAAATTGTTTAGCAATGTTGCTATCAGGAAACTAATATCAGAGCATACTATCTACAACTTTCAATACCCAGGCAATTTCTGCTCTTGTTACATCCTCCTTAATATAATATGGCACAAGTAATTTGTCTACACTTGGAACATGCACAGGATCTTGGTGAGAGGCTTTTGTACTTGCAGCTTCCGTGGTCCTAGATTTGGAAGAGACAAGACTACAGCCACTGGAACTTGGCTCACCTGACGTAGTTGCAGTGTGATGAAAAAATTATCTAAGAGGTTTTTGTTTATCTAAGCATTTAACAGACTTTTTATGTAGCTCTGTTTTACAATGAGTTATGAGAGCATTTTTCCCATATTGCCTAGTTCCAACAATTTCTTGCACAGCTTACAAATGCTTGTTCCTTGTGTCCTGGGACTTTACTCGCCCAATTTGCAAATTCCGGGTACAGGGACTAGTCTAGCCACTGCTCACTGAAATATGTTTTCTTACTTGCCATACTGAAAGAAAACTATGGCCTATATTTAAAAAAAAATAGTGGCAGTGTACACTACACAACACTGACTATTGCTTCTTGTTCCTACACCAGAGTTCATAATGTCACACATGTAGTTCTAAAATAACAGTTTGTGCAAAATGGTGGCAAGGGAGTGTATATGATCAATAATAAACCGCAGCTTGGTCACAGAGATTACTGCCACATACAACTTCACTATAATAAAGAGCACAAAACACCAACTTTGTTCATAAATTACTTATCACATTGCCCCCACAATGTGTGTGCACAACACCACGCCAAAGAAACAGTCATCATGGAAGACCGTCTTAAAGTAGGCCTACTCATGTTTAACTAATGGCATCCGAGACGCAACTTCAAATCAACACTTTCGGGATCTGGGGTACTGTTCATGTGTCAAATTAAACAAATTTCAGTTTCGAGTCACCTATTATTCTGTGGCCTGGCCACACTTGTTATAACTTCAGCCAAACAACGGATGCCTATTCAGTGTTGCCAACACCAATTTCGAAAATCCGTCAAATGTTTACAAAGGAATCAGCTAAATTCACGTTAAATATAGAAAACACTGCACTTATTACGGAACCGCACAGCACTTGTTACGGGGCTGGGTAGTGCTTGATGCAGGGCCCAGAATTGCTTGTTCTGCTGCAGGACAGCACTCGTTCCCTCTTCCTGGGCTTGGGCTCTGTCGCATTTACCCCGAAAATTCTGATACCGGTTAACGTATTATAATTATGCAAGAATAGTAAACAACGTTTTTTTCGTGACTAATGCCATTTTTAAGGTAATATTTCGGAGTAAAGGCAGAGTATATATAACATTTCTGACTTTTACTGACTATGGGAACCCTGTTATTACTTACCACTTATCAACCACTTAAATCAAATTTCAGAACAATACCATATTTGACATGTTGGCAGTGAGACAACTTCCATTACCTAATGTATCATAACTTTGGCAATCACAGTTTCAGGCTGGCATTTACTAAAGTTAAATTGTACCATCATACATTTTGCCCAAAAATAAGCTGCATAAAGCTTACTTTCTGACATTCAAATATGTTATTATCTGGGCATATTGTAGTACATATAACTCAACTGTTTTGGGCCAAATAAAGCATAGTACTTGCAAAAAATTTCTGGAAGAATTATTAGTTTCAGAACTGCATGTTATAAATTACACATTTACAGTTACAAATAATTTTCTCATTTCTTCACGTACTATAACATTTTTCTGATTATGGTTTATAAAAAATGGCAGTTGTTTGTATTGTGTATTGCCTGAAAACCTAAAAATGGGATTTAACTGTGTTTTTGTTAATGAATGCAACATCCACCTATTTTTTATCTATAAAAATTGAATTTTCCTGGAACATAAACAATGTGTAGCAGGATTTACTGTACTGTCATATGTTTGGGCCAAACGTAGCGAGTTCATTTGCAGCTAGAGTAGGAGTTTCGCTGGTCTTCTGTGCAGGGTCACGGTGAATTATCAGAGATTCCTGAAGAAAAAGAGTTTTTTGAAGTGACCAAGAAATCAACTAATGTGGTGTGCCATTTCTACAAGAATGACTCTCCGCGTTGTAAGATAGTGGATCACCACCTGAAAATCCTGGCCAAGTCTCACATTGAAACAAGATTTGTGAAGCTGGATGTGGAGCGCTGTCCATTTCTCACAGGTATAGTAGCACTGCTGTGCTCTTTGACTGTCATATTCGATGTTTTGTAAATGCCATCGACCTCATTACTCATGTCGTGTGTTTATGGTAGAACTATGGATCACTGCACCCAACTATAGCTACAACATACGCAACTAATTAAATAGTAGTACACGCTACCAAAATTGGTAGGAAAGTACTGTTTATGTTGCATATGAAAGAACATTGCATATATTTCGTAACACAAGAAAATATTTTGCTAGACTTTGCCTATTGAAATATTTAGAAAGTAAATTAATTCATCTTATTTTTAATCAAACTTTTAAGCATATATCTATTGTAGATGCTTCAGAAACACAGTTTACAAGAAAATCTTCATCAAGTAGGGCGATCATAACAATTACTTTGGTTGTACCAAAGAAAATATTAGTACTCATGTTAAGAAACATTTTTAATTATAGTTTTTATGTTAATTCATTTGAGTTCCAAAAATTGTCACATTTGTGTAGATGCATATACAATCAATTATTACAAATATTTCCAAATCATTACTACAAATCTTTAGTTACATACAATCAAAATAATTATAATAATCTTTATCAATGTTTTTTTCTTTTTGCAAAATGTGCTTTTCAAAGCATCAAATATGCTTTAAATGTTATTATAAATACTTTCTTACCAAGTGATATGTAAGTAGATTCTAGCAAAATATTTTGCAGTGTTACTAAATATAAGCATTCTTCTCCAACATAAATATTACTTTGCTGACAATTTTGGTAGTGTGTACTGGTTTTTAATGAGTTGTGCATATTGTAGCTACAGTTAGGTACAGTACTCCATTCAAAGCCACTTTACTTCTACCTTAAATGGGGAAAAATTTGAATATTTTTGTCACGTAAATGAGTCCATATGTAATATGATTTGTAAATTTAAAATATGATTTTCCAGTTTTTTAGTATATTTCTACCTTGCATAATTTTAAGTGCTCTGTTTGAACTGTCAAGACTACTAGTCTACTAGTTAATATACAACTTCGGAGAAAATTATGATATCCCATCATTTAGCATCATCCGAATTTTCATCTTGCCATTTGTAAACTTGAAAAAAGTGTTTTGCCCTTTTGTGTTAGATGCTTTTAGATGATAGAATATTACAAAACTGAATTGACTAGCGATGTTAATAGTAACAACATAAACAGCTGAAATTCTGAATTTGCAATCTACTAATACCTTGCCAATTTACATTTTGCATTATACAAAATCCTATGGTAGTTGCATGATACTGCTATAAAAATTATTTAAAAATTGCCTTTTTGGATCTCAAAAATTTTTACATGAATTCATGTGTGTATTGTAATTTTGGAGACTGTCCAATACAAATTCCACAGAAATTCACAGCCAGTCATGTAGAATTTTGAAAGTATTTAATGATGTTTGGCAATTTTTTTTTTGGGGGGCGGGGGGGGGGGTTATGGTGTTATACCAGTTAGACTACTCACCTTCTACAATGGCAAACTGAATTAGATTCTCGGCAATCACGTGGGTTTGTGCATGTGGGAAACTAGGCAAACATTGCTGTTGGTCTGCTGGTTTTGTCTGGGTACTCCCACTGTCCCTGCCCTTCTATTCAGCCGCTGTCCCGTGTCATCCTCGCCGGCACTCAAGACCCTGTTCCACCTATGAAGTAGATAGGAGGATGGGTGTGCTAGTGTGTGTGGGTACAAAAAGAGGGTGTCGATGCACTTGAGTAACTTCCTCAGGATTACCTGCCTCCCTTCCCCCCCGGAGACTCAGCTGGGAGCTAGGTACAGAGTCTACGGGAAAGGTAGTCTCAAGGATCATGTTTAAGCTCACGTTTATTCACTTGAATGGAAATAACTGTGATGTACTCGCTCTGGACGTCGGCACGAGTGAAACATCGGGGAACCTGTCTGTATGTCTCATTATCCGGTAGAGGCAACCGGTGTTGAGCAGGATATAAAGTGTGTGCAAAACGTGGCTGGCTTAACAGACTTCTGGTCCTATTGTTGCCATAGTTCCCATGGGTAGCGACCGTATGCTGAGCTGGGTGTGACACTGGGAGACTAAACGTGAATAGGCAGGAGGAATCCTAAGAAGGACTGCAGGAAAGGAGTTACCTATCTCGAACACGTCGTGTTAAGCAGGTGGGAGTTAGCATGGATCTTCGTAGAGAGAGAGTCACCTGACTAACTTCGCCGAGTAGTTAGAATCGCTGATGTAAATAGTAGAAATGGGTCGAATAACAAAAAATATTGGTTCCGGTACCGATTCTACATTAAAATATCGGTTACAGTAGTCTATCCTATTCGGATGATATCTTAATAATTTCAGACTTAAATAACTTAACAAAATCCCTGTTTGTCACACGCTAAATATTATTCACGTATCACGTTCAAAAGCACTCACAAAATACACGCACATACTCTACTCCGTTTGTTTACGTTTTTTCTCTCTCTCGTATAGTACCCTAGAATGCCGTATTTAGAAGACGTACACAGTTAGAATAATTCAATACTATAAATCTGTACATAAAGGTTCGCCATTTTGTTTCACTCGATTTGAATGTAGTATCTTCTTGGTATATATTTATTTATCTACGACATTGCCACCATGAGAATGTTTACCTTTGGTCTCGTTTAACTGATAGGATATATTAAACCAAATACTGTATTTGATTAAACGCCTGCCCTTGAAAACTACTTTTGCGAACACTGGTACCAAATAAATTAATATTTATTTGCTTTCAACAGCAATAGCAATTCGTTGTAAGGAAATATTGCGGGCAAGAAAAAATGCTTGTTACAGTTGAATTAAACTTATATTGTTTTGGCGCTAACTGCAATTTTGTTTGTTTTGATAAGTTTCGTGTTACAGTTATTTAGTTATGACAGAGTTTTGCCATAATTATACTAATTCACAATGTTTCGTACTAAGTATATCATCATCTCAAAATATTACTAAATTTGTTGGTGTAGAAACGAGAAACGAGTAGTCGTTAACCTAAAACCCATTCCGAGTCAAACCTCAAGAACCGGTATAAATTGGAACCAAAGAACCGAACCGACCCATCCCTAGTAACTAGGCTTGACGTATGCTGAGCAACGAGTGCTGGCATGAAGCTAGAGAGCGGGGTGCGTCTGAGCAGCTAGTGCTAGACTGGTGGGTGACTTGTACTGCGCAGCAAGTACTAGAGTCAAATACCAAGTACTCCGGAGGAGATGTGAACGAGGAGACCTCTTTTTATACTAGAAATTGGGCAGTGTCCGCCGCTAATTGGCTGTGGTCATGACGACAAGGGGTGAGCAGAGAGCGGGAGGGGTAACGTAGGCATGGCATACAACTAAGGCGTCACCGACTGGCAGGTGCATGGAAAGCAAAGATGAACTATAAACAACTAGTGCTATCTAGCGGGGGTTAAATGAACTCGTCCTATACTCATAATTACGATGGGCTGGGGAATAAAACAAGCTACAATGGTAGACAGTACAATCTCAGCTTGTGTGGGGAGTAACAGTAAAATAAATCCTATCTCAACAATTCTAAATGTAAGGATGGAGCTGAGGTCGTCTGAAAACCAACAATAGGAAAAAGCGTCATGCGTCAGTATTTTGATTACATGTAGTGTATATGCAACAAAAAGTTTAGAGTTATATATTTTAAAGAATACTTGAAATGCAAATATAATTTGTTATAGTCAGAAAAATGGTTGTATGTTTCTATAACTCACATCCAACCAAGATTGCTTCACTAGTATTACTACCTTCAAGACATCTCACGTACGTACTAGGTTACTTTAAGATTCTGTTTATATATCTCAATCAAATTATGTAAATAAACTTTTTATCTTAATGCAGTTTGTGTCCATTTTCGTAGTTTGTTTATTTACATATGAACTGAGAAAGCATTCTATAAAGCATATCCCATGGTATTTGAGAACCTCTTGAGCTAGTTGCCTTTTGTTTTAGACCAGCTTCGTAACATTGTTAAATAGTGACAGTGACTTTTGCAATACAAAAATCTCAATGTCCTTTGTCCACAGTAATTAATTTGAAAAATTAAAAACTATTCCTTCTTAAACTATAATGAACTCCTTGCATTTCATTTTGTGCACCATTCAGTATGCAAACCACAGGCTACACCTTGCCCATTAAGCCCCGAAAATTGGCAATCTCCAGCTGTATTTGTAAAAACACTATATAACATATTTTTGCCTTTGACTTTGAATAATGTTTTAAGCCAGGAAACAGTGGCCTGGTGTAACTGCCGCTGAGAGTGACTGGATATTTACCCTGTTGTGAAAGTGTTTACATAGTCCCCAGTGCAATATTTGCAGTTATCTAGAAGGGTCGTTAAGTTGTGAGTTTATTGTTTTATAATTTGATTAACTTTACTGCATCAAAATAGTTTTCTATTGTAAGTGTTTCATTCAAAACAGCAAGCATGCATGTGTGTGTGTGTGTGCTGCACGTATGTATCTACTATATATGCACGAAAAAATCACCTAAGTACAAGTAAGTCTGACTTGGGAAAGATCTCCTCTCCTCATCTCCCCCCCCCCCCCCCCTCCCCAATTAAATATATGGATCCACTCCTGGGCTCATAGTAAACAGCTGAATTAAAGCAGACAGCATGTTAACAACACCTAACACGTGTAGGAATGTTCCATGTATCATATCAAGCAGTTTAATAGCTTTATTTACTCAGAATGAGTGATACATGCAGAGTGGTGGCTTATGGTAAACAGGTCATTAGTCCAAACTGTAAAGTAAGTAAACATGTTCACTGGACTCTACAATATTGCCTAATAATGCACTCAACTGCACAGTCAAGTTCCTCAGGGGTCTTTAGTATCTATCAGTCTTTGCTTGCCACGTGAGCACAGTTCACTAGCTAACGTATTTGGTATTTGATGAGACAAAAATGAATACTTTTTTTTTGAGGTGACAAACAGTATTGGGAAGTAAATGAAATACATAATAGTAAAATGTATCAACGTCGTCAAAACCATAAATAAATTTATATTTAATTTGTATTGCCTAAATCCGTATTTTTCACACATCACTCCTGCTTCAGCAGCAAGATGGATTCAAACCTGTGGAGACATTAATCTTGCATATAGTAAAAGTCAGATGTAACGCGGCTGTTGGGGGACGTAACTCAGACCCGCGTTACGGTTTTCCGCGCTATTCTGGGAGTGACTGAGTACAATAGCAAAACAAAAAATCCAATGTTCTAATGGGGCGTGGCACCTGTCTGTCAAATACAGTGCAACAAGTGTTGTTATTTACCGCCGTAACTCGTGAAATGTTTAGCCCCTTGCTATCGGAACATTATTTTATCTGCATCACTGGACTTGACAGCACCCAAGGGAAGGGAAAAAGAAGAAGAGAAACACGCTGTGATGAAGGGGGTCACATGTATTCAAACAAGAATAACTAAAAAATACCACGTTTTCCAGGCAAAGGATGTACTTGTTTCACCAAGGGTGGTGTTCACTGCGAGTTGTTTGTCATGCAGGTTGGAGAAGGTGGTTCACTCCCACCACCTGCTGGGCCTAGTTGGGAGCACATGAGATGAGAAACGAAGCTCACGTCCAAATAAAACTAATCATAGGCAGAAGCATGCTTGCACTGTAGATGGGATCTATCAGTGCCTCACGTGTTCTGAAACATGTCGCTTGCTCGTCTAATTTGCATTTCACAAAGGAAAACTAAAAAAAAATAATGAATTATTTCTGGCATTCAAAGAAAGGCCACTTTTCTTCATTAAGCCTTGTCCACAATAGCTCTTTCACTGAGAATATTTTTTTCGAAAATAGGAAGACATACCATATAGCTGGTATATATACATTATAATAAAAGTGTCTACATCATAATTATAATGATTACGTAGAGCTATACCTCATAGGAGATTAATTATAGGCCTGTAAATTACTTAGAAAAACACATTTTGAAGCGGGGCTCAAATTTTTTTTTTTTTTTTTTTTTTTCATAATGGTAAGACATACTGAATAGCTGCTATTCACATTATAACTAACGTGTCTACAGTATTATTACAATAATTACATAGCACTATACCCCGTAGGAGATTAATTATAGGCCTTTAAATGACAGTCTATACCTTACCCAGAATCTGAACCCAGATCCCCTCGCATTGCAAGCTAGTTTTATACCGAATGCGTCACACAAGTTGGCATCCCTTTTACAACAGTACTCCAGCGTATTTGATCATACTTTAGTTAGAAATTTTGGCATTGAATAATTGTACAGTAATCGCTCGCCAACCACGGGGGATAGGTTTTTTTTTTAAACACTGCCGTTGAAAAAATCACAGTAAAAGAATACAAGCTTTTATGGTGAAAAGGGCTATAGGTTAAGTCGGCCGACTATGTAGCATTTCATTACTAGATCATTGGATGTATTATGCACAAAACAGTAACCAAACACACTATTGGAGATGCCTTACGTTTGAAGCAAACACAGCACTTTATTTATTGATAATAGATATGAAGTTACTTATTCGAAATTAAATCACTGGTGTGCTTGGGCTAGCAGCGAATACATTGCTGTATGCACGTAGCTGGGTGAGCGCCTAGATCCTCTGCAGTACGGTCGGGCTGTTGCTCGGACCTAGGTCCTCTATGCTGGGCAGCTGTCGGTCGGTCACTACAAGATTACTCTGGCAGGCAGCGGCGGCAGCAGCCACTGTTGTTGTTACAGGGCCGGTTCACTTCGTAACAGCGGTCTGGTGTTGGGAAAACATGCTGATAAATGCAATTCACGTCAATGTGTTGAATTTATACAAAATTTAGGCAGCGTGTTGGTCTCTGCACTGGTATGATGAAGCCCGGCAATGTTTACGGGAATACAAAAATTTAGTGCAGTCTACTTGAAATATTAAATTAATATGAATTTTCCATTACAAAATTTCTGACGTGGTCTATACACGCACACGGCCTTACTCGCCAAAATATGGTAATATAAGAACACATTTTATTTGCACACACTTGCCTTTATTAACTTCACACATCAAATTTACTTTGCAACAAAAAAAAACAATTGTTCATCATAAAATAATAGCGCACATAAACTTAAAAAAAAATCATTAAAATAAAACATTGAAATAAATTTTAAGTTATCATTTATACACTGATTAAGAAACTAGTCTGTAATGTGCCGCTGTTTTTACAGCAAAAGAGGAGGGATGACGGAAGTAACAAACGACAGGGAGGGTAAGTTGGAGGCGGTGGTGTGTAACTAGGACAAAGAATTCTGTGACCCGGTCTGCAACTTCCCCACCCCAAAACGCAGTAATCTGGCTTGATGTAATTTATTGCTTCATGCAGCTTGGGACAACAAATGTCAAAGACTATAATGGCAGCTTGAGAAATGTACAAACACTAACATCACTAACAGCTGTTTTTCCATAGACTGAAAACCATGGATAATTGAAACTTGTACCATGCTTAGAGAAAAGGTCTACAAAAACAAATCCACACATAACTGAAACCACATTTCAAGTTACTGCGGTTGGCAAGGGATGACTGCAATTGCTTAGATATACAACGCATGCACATTTGATGTTAGCTTGTAAGTGGCAGTAAATGTGTGACAGCAGGACTCGTGCACAAGTATATAACGGCTTGGAATGTAGCCATGCCATTCCCCACACTGATCCAACCCCCAGATAAGATGGAAAGGTTGCTACAGTAACATTTTTTTGGCCGGTTTACAACCCAGCAGCAGAAAAGGTATGATAGGGTCACATAAAAAAAGGATCATTAGGGATTTTTCTGTCAAATACATTGCACCACGCCAACGAAACTGAATATGGAAAACCATATAAAATTGGCTGTAATGAATAGGTAAAATAGATCTCTGCGATGGAGGGAGAATGAGCATCTGCTCCCTCCGCCTCATCCATCAGAGTCCTCGACTCACTACTACCCCCCGACAGACCACATGCCTACATGATTTCACACTTTCCACTTATTTATTTATTCAGGCCAGGATATATCAATTGCCCCGCCGTATAACGGGCCATGATATTCCGGGCTTACACTGTATGTGCATTGTTAGGAGAAATAAATTTATTTATTTATTTATTTATTGCTGTTACACTAGTTTTTTTTCCCATAAGGGCCAGTTGTATCAACAAGTGTTAAAGGTTAGAGATTGTTAGACTTATCATGCATTGTACGAGCTCGTGTTACTGCTTTTCAGAGAATTTATTCTCTTGTTAGCTATCCTGCTGTAGGATAACATGTTAAACATTTAACCGGGTGTTTAGCGAGCATGGAAACAAAAAACAAGTAAAATGAATATCTCTGCAACTCGTATATGCTAAAATAATTACTATTATTGAAACCTTATTGTAACATATTTTAGCTATTGGGATGTGAATAGATGTATGTATTGGTTTAAAGCTAGGGGATTTGTGTATGTACAGAGAAGGGAAGCAAACTGTGCAACTGTGTTTTATTTTGAACTAACGACCCGCCCCAGTCTCGCTCGGGTGCAATTTACAAATATGACATTGTTTAGGTTTACAGCAAGTATATACACTAAGTGCTTAAGGTAACTAACATAGGATTAATACTGTGTTGTATTCATAAGTGAAGCCCTATTTTTAATCAAATTTTAAAAGACAACATGGTTACTGTGGGTCATCCTTAAAAGATAAACATATGCTATCAGACTTTTTTGTAGACCTTTCTGAGATCTACAATTCTGTGGTACATTAATTTGTTGTATCTCTTATGATTTAGTTAGCGTAAGCCATGTAAGCATCCAAAAAGTGGCTTTTCCTGACTATATTATAAAACAAACATTTCTCTACTATCCTTACATTAAATACTAGCAGCTCACCATCACTTCGCTCACGTTTTATGGAGTAATTGAAATACATACCTATATATGTAACTACCCGCAACAACCTGCAATAATCTGTGACTACCTACGCATACTTGCGACTACCTGTGACTACCTGCGACTACTCACAACTTGCGACTACCTGCCACAACATGCAACTACCTGCCACAACGTGCGACTACCTGCCACAATGTGCGACTACCCGTGACTTCCTGCGACTACCTTCGACAGTGACTACCTGTGATTACTGGGTCTACTTGTGACTACTTGCGTATTTTTTTTATATTAAGATACACAGTTTCTTCTAACATAGTTTCAATTTATCTTTAATAGTTTTGATAAAGCATTCTTAGGAAGCTGCCAAGTAGTTCATTTTTCTCTGACTTGGTTACAAATTTTGAAATTTCTCAAGGAATCATTTTTTTAAATTAATTGTAGCCTATGTCCATCTGGAAGAATGTAGCTTTCTAATAGTGAAAGAATTATAGGAATCTGCTGTGTAGTTTCTGAAATTAGCCATTACATATAAACAAACAAACTCACATTACCTTTTTATTATATTTGTATAGAATACCTAAACCTTAGTTGAGAAATTCGCTAAATGATGGTGAAAATCGCATCCAAAATCCATCAAGTAGTTCAGAAGTCTTAGCCGAATACACAGTCACATATTGCTGGGCGACTTGTTTTATACTATGTATAGATTATATGTCCCTCCTAACCTAGCAAATTCACAATTCATATGCAGAATCTGAAAAGATTATTGAAAATCATATGAGATTAAGATTTTCTTAAATTGCATAGAGGCATGTTTACAGTGAAAAAACATCTCGAAAATTGTGCCTATTGTTTATAGGGAAAACGAGCTTGTAAATAATTTGCATGAGAAATCACAGCACCACGGCTGTGCATAACATACAGTGGCTTCTCTATCCATAGTTTCCCAGGGGACTGACAAAAAATTTTACTACGCGTGGAATGTCAATGAATGTGGTTTTGAAATGCTGATAAATAAAAAATGGGACCGCATAATATAATCTGTGGATGCAGGATTTTCTATTCATCCGAGTTAAATACATAGAGGTTGCACTGTATTTGCCACAAATGAGGTACATTACATCATGTTTCTCTTAAAACCTAATTTATTTTCAAGTTTTCACTATAAAGTGTTACTTTGCCTAATCCTAAAACTAGTATGACAATTAATACAGTGGCTTATAATCGTTACATATCGACATTACTCAGTTTCAAATTGCATAATACGGTTACTTCTGCAATTTAAAACAGTTGATTCCAATATTAGTAAGTTCAGTTAAAGTTTATACCAAAAAATTACCAGGGTGACTAGACGTCCTAGGTGGATGAATAGGCTATGGTTTTAACATAATTTAACTATTTGTTATAAATTACATCATAGTCACATTAAATTTAATTCAATTAGAAATGCTGTCACATTTTAGGTATAAAATTTCTCTTATCTTCGTGTAACGTATCTACCATGTGAAGCAATTTCATCACATTTGTTCTTTTAATATTGTAAAATACTTTACATTTGCCTTCAGGATTGCGAACAAAACTTTTGTGAAATAACTATTTGTTACCACGTACTATCACATCAATATAGCGATTCCAGTTCTATATATTTAAAAAGAAGAAATTATTTGTTATAAATCAGTTTTTGGTTGACAGTTTTCATATATAGTGGTCCCAATTATCATCATTTCACAAGAGTTTACTATGTGTGTTAAAATAACATAGCTAAAGAAAATTTGTTTCTAAAGACTTGAAATTTGGCTGCTTTGTCTCTTATATAACTATAGTATATAATGGTACAAATTTGATTTATTGGGATATATTTAATTACTTGTATAGAAATGACTACCAAAGTTCTAAATGTGATATGGAGTTTACTTGAGTTTATATTTGCTTTTCTTTATTTATTATTAAGGGTAATTTATTGTGCCTCCATAACAGTTTGACCTTAATATAATGAACACATTCAATTATACAAAAATATACTAATTTTTCTTGGGTATCAGATATAATTAGTAAAAAAAAATATGTGAATTGAAGCACGTGGGATTTAAGAATCCCAACTTTTAAGCCATCCGGAACAAGGGGGAACCTCTCTGGTAGGGCACCGTACCACTTAGTCGGTGACATGAGGGATAAGACCTTGTTTGCTAATGTGTGTATAACACAAGGGATGTACACACGGGTCACACACAAGTCCCAGGCTAGCAAGGCAGTGGGTACTTCCCGCATTGAATGGGGAGATTATGAGATGAGGATTCTTGTGACGAATTAGATGTAAGTGGCTTGGGGAACTATTGTTACCAACTTTACTGTGCGTATGTCACTCAGTGTGCTTACTTTATCGTGAATAGCCCGTAGTGATGTGACACATGTTTCTATACACATCACTATATATGCATGTTTTCAGGGCGCCTGCGGATAAAGATCATCCCTACAATAGCACTTGTGAAAGAGGGTAAGACGAAGGACTACATAGTGGGGTTCACAGACCTGGGAAACTGCGATGACTTCTCCACGGACATGCTGGAGTGGCGGATAGCGCAGGCAGACGTCATCATCTACACCGGCAACCTTCTGGAACCACCCGACCAGGAGAAGAAGAAGACGTCTGCGAGCCTGCTGGGCAGAGGCGGCATGAAACAGAAGATCATCCGAGGAAGAGACTCTGATGATTCCGATGACGACTTGTAAAATAGCTGAAAACTCTTATATTGTTGAATGTTAACACTTAAAAACGATGGCTTTAATTTTTTATGGTAATTATAATTTAGCTATTAGGACAATAACAGTATATTTAAAAAATTTATACTTTTTTAACTATGGCTGTGCTTAAATTTTCACCAGTTGCCACATTATACATTAACTTCTTTTAAGCAGCACAATCTCTCTCCTTGGAACAGTATCATTAGCATGTTGACTAGTAGACTATCCTTGGAAACATTAAAAATATTTGGACACTATCCACTTCCAGAGTGTATTGTTAACATCTCTTATTAATTCAAAACATATTATGAATTAATTTCTGGGCACCTTTTAAGTGCTGCTAATATTGTATGGAAGAGAATCTTAAAAGTATTCTGTAAGAAAATTAAAATAAATTTCATATTTATTGCAAGTGATGTTGTGACTTGTTATATTAATTTTATATTGCCATAAATTCTGTCAGCATATTTGTTGATTTGGAAGTATCCGGGTTCGTGCATTTATGGTGTAGTTGGCAGATGTAAGGTTGTTGGCATTTTCTCCTCGACATATCATCTGATAAACAACTACACTCTGTCCCGCATGGTGCTCTGTGTGCTGTGTTTTGTGTGTGTGTTGTGTTTGTTTCACACATCCCCAGATGCCTTGCCTCTAGCTCAGAAAAGCATAAATGCACTTTGTACTAAAACTAGTACAAATTTTTGACACATTCATCGGGTTTCAAACATTTATTGTACATAATGAGTCCTTGTACATTGTAAAGATGAATATCAGGTACATTTCCAAAGCCTTAGCCAATAAATATTAATAACTACAGTCTTATGAAGTGCCTTAAAATTACATATTTCAACACCAATTCTGAAAACCTGTGCTAATAACATTTAATATTGCTTGAATAAGAAACCAGCTTGCTTGGCAATTAGAAAAAAAAACATTAAATAGCTTGACAAATCAAACCGTATATAAAACAAGTGCTTACCAGAGCATTGTAAAATGAAATTCTCATTAAAGTAGTTACTGACATCCAGTCAATTTAATACTGGTTATAAAAAATCTCAAACATGAGCATCAAGCTCAAGATAAAAAAAACGTAATTGCTTTATACTTATTTAATAAATTTATGGTAGCATGGATAATTATCAGAACAGCTGTTAGAATTACATGATTTTTCCTTGCTGTCAAAACAATTGATGATACCTTTGATTTATTATACAACCTTTCGGCAGTGCAAAAGACTATTATACTCATATTAAAAATGAGATGACTCTGACTAGTCTCACATTAATGGCACGAGGAATCATGGCACAATTCTTGGTTGTGTGTGTAATCAAATGCAATTTATACAATAAGGAAATTCACATTAATTATAGGAACAATCACACTGATATTAAAGTGTGCATGTTTTACTATAATTATTAAAATATGTCTCAAACCACTCCACTAGTAGTACATTAAATCTCTAACTAGAGCAGTAAATTATATGGGCAGATATCTATAATATTCTCACGTGGAAAGAAATACTCCTAAAGACTAACTTTATATAGTACACAAAATTGCTTTATATGAATTAAAACTTGCCAGACATGGCGACCCAGTGAGGCCCTCCAACGCATGTACAGCTCAAACAAAAAACTTAAAAATGAACATTTTAAAACTTCCACTAAAAAGGCATGAGGTAAATTAATTATAGTAATAAGTTGAAGTTCTATCAAAGCGAGCTGTCATAAAAGACATATGGCACATGTAATTATAAAACTTCTGAAACAACAGAGTTGTGGCAGCGGCGTTGCGACATAACAAAGTCAGCCGGCCAGGCAACAGCCAAATAGGGCAGCAGTAGGATGCAGTTTTAATGCATGGTGTTAAACCAACCAACAACTCAATAACTACGGGAACTGCCAAAAAATGTCCATAAATGTGGGATTTCAGTAGATGCAATTTCTGACATGGACATCAATAAAATAAAACTTTTGACCTTATAAAACTGTATGGTGAGTATAGTAAGAGCTGTACGTTATCTGTGAATACAGTGCACAGTATAGAGTGCGCTCGGGACAATAACAACTTGCTGTGCTCTGCCTGTCTTGGCAACCTACCTGCTTCCTTTTCCTTCCCATATCTATGGATCCCCTCCTACCACGCATGTGCATCAAGCTTCTCTCTCATTGGTCACTGGCTACAGTTTGAAGTTTGTGCTTTCTGTTCATGTTGGTGACTCGTCCACTTCTACTCCAGCAAGCATTTGAGTAACTTTGTTTTAATTTCTGTTCCTGGCCCAGATGAGTTTTCATGCAATGTTAAGTTGCTACGCATTACAACTTGGTAACTGACGACAATTAGAATATCGTCATGGCTGACGGCGAGAAGCATAGGTGGGTTTACCATATAATGTATTGAGTTTTAAATCAAGTTTTAGTGTGGGATAGTCTAGGAATTCTAGGGTTGCGCATGTAGCTTTTATTCTAAATTAATTTTGTGCTCTCAATGTTTAAAATCTGGTTTTTGCTTAACTTATTAGTTGCGTGTGACCTGTAGAGTTTTCTGTTATGTGTAGCCTTGCACTTAGATTATGGTTGGAAGTAGTTTTGGATATTCATATTTCGCCAGCCGCCTGAAATGTGATGTCTTGTTGAATGGGTCCGCACCGGCTTGTGCAACATGGAGATACAATAGAGGTAACCCACCTGTGTGAAATAATTTAAATAGTACGAACGGAGGATGGTTCGTTGGTTTTTTTAATTCACGTTTTTTAATTGTGATTGTCAGAGCGCTTTTTCAATGGTCACTAGACTTTGGAAGGCCGTCACGGCTCTAGTGAATCTAGGTAATAATTTTCAGTATTAATAAGAGAAGGGCAGTTAAATATGTTGAGTTTATTTCAACTTAATTATTTAGAATCCAGTGACGCATTTGTATTTTCTCTATTGAGTATATATTTTGTGTAATGTTTAGTACTGGTTGGTTAAAAGAAAGAGTCCTTATAAGTTAAGAGATTTTTAAAGCATTCGTGTGGAATGTTAATTGTGTTCGCCCAAGGTTTTATATATCTTTTTAAAGCAAAGTAGATTTTATATTGTGTGTTTTAAATCAATATTTATGGTAAATTGTTTTTGATTGAAGAGTTCTGTGAAGACCAAATAAAATAGTTGATTTTTTTTTATTAATTTTTTTTTTTTTGGCAGATGTCACAACTCTTCAGCTAATAAACACAATAAAAATGGGAATTTTAGAAAAAAAAGTCATTTCAACTAAACTTGTTTAAATAAAAAAAAGAGTCTCAAAATATAGTATGCAATTTATTGTAATCCGACACCAAATGCAAGTCAAATTTAGAAAGTCCCGCATGCACTTGTTCATTTAATAGCACGTGAAGATGTTATAGATTGGGCAGTGAGTACACTGCGTATGAGGTGGAAGGGGTGGCAGTGGGATAATTACAGCTCGACGCTGCTACTTGTTGCAGTGTGCCAGCACCTTGCGCATGTGACGTCTGTCTTTTTAAGTAATTAATTAAATTTTACTGCAAATAAAACTTGAAATTTTGAGACAAAAATAATTAAGGCGATTATAATTGATTTATTTACTACCTTTAATAATTAATCATTCAAAACCACGTCCTCTGATTTTCCCTACCAAAAGTTACACTGTACTCTGCTTAGTGTTTACATACCCATTATTAGATGGCGAAAGGTGTCGAATAGGTCCTTGCATTTTATCAGTTTATTCAAAAGATGCTTGTTTATTGAAATTAATTAAGATATAAATTAATATAAATCTTCCAATTTCTTTGCAAAAGTTACTTAAAATGAATTTTACACTTATAATACAAGTCGCTCAATGTTCAAACAATTTTTGGTGACAAGATGAGTTCAAGTATATGCTTCTGGGCATACAGTTTAATTTGTGAAGATGGTGTCCCTTAAATTAAATATTACATTTTAAAATCATGTTAATTTTACTCCAGATACAATGAAACGTCAACCTTATGGGAGAAACTACTGTTAATCACAAAAGAAAACATCATTTCAAATAATAATTCCTCGTTCAAATGTATTGAATTAACATTTTCCGGCAAAACTATTCGATTTTAAATACAAGTGGTGATAGGTGCAACTATTTTGAGCAACGAATAATCTTAATAAAATTTCTACGTTCGCCAGTAGCGCTTTATTTATTCTGCGGCCGGAGTGTGCAGGCAAACCCATGGGGCAGAGAGAGAGAGAGAGAGAGAGGACGTGCTTTTTCTTTTCCTAGACAACTGTTTCCTCTCTCGTCTGCTTGTAAGGTGAGGAAGGAATGTGCGCTGCTGAGAAAGGCAGAGAGAGGGGATGCTAGGTGGTCACACTGGTTGTAAGGTAACCACTTCCCCGCTCATCAGGCATGTAATGAGAGGTAGGTAGCAAGCTAGACTCGCATGTTGCATCATGCCGCACCACAGAGCAGACATGTTGGAAAGACTACTCTCCGCAGAGGACTGATAAACCACGGCGTGCGTGATTTATTTCACATCCGGTTACTTGACACTTGCATAAACAACCAGCTTAAAAAAATTGTTGCAGGTAATCTTAGGTGACAGGATCAAAATATATTTTGATTGATGCAACATCCGATAAATGATGCAAGCGGCTAGCTTTATTATTAGAGTACAGTGGAACCCAGTAACATTTCCCCATTGTTTACAATACATTATATTCCCGCAACTTACACACCAAATACATGTGCCTTCCTGTGATATATACAGTTTGTATTGTCTTGCGAGTTGCGAGTGAAGCATTTGTTTTATGTTGATGTGTGACGCACTGCACCTCTTTGATACACACTCGACTTTGCCCCATCTGAAAGCCGTTCATTTCGTCTGGGCAGGTCATGAGCCAACAGTACTGAAGAGACTGGACATGTGGCTACAGGGTACTCCTTCTCAATGATGGATGATATTACAGACACATCAGTCCAACTGTTCACCCTTTTCTCCAAGCCAGGCATCACAACAACACTCCCCAAAGTGATTTTGTACTGCCGGCCGAGCCACCGAGCCCGCCAACCAAGGTCACGCCGAGGTAGGGCACCACGCATCCTGAACGGAGATATGGGATGAAAACCTGCAGCATCAGTGCTCCTCCTGTATCAGAAGATGCTAGCAGATGATCAGAGGTGTAGCGCTCATCTATTTCTGCAACCCTCACCTACTCTGGTCCAAGAAGCAACCAGTATAAAAGGTCCTGCGTGACCTCAAATCTTCAGTCCGTTTACTCCACCACTCTATACTGGGCCGGAGGAAACCACTGGCGGTTTGCGCTCTCTGCTACACCCGCTGATTCCTCTGCACTTTCAGGGCTGGAAGAAGACTACTTCTGCACCTGCGTCAACATCCTGTAGATCTTCTGGAAGACACTGACTTACTACCCCATTGGTAATGGTCACGACAGTCCCCTCAGGACTTCCACTCCTGACTTACTGGACAGTAATTGCAAACCTCAACACTACCCTTCTTGGTCCCTTTAGGACAACTGGTACATAGGGCCAGTGATAGTACACTGCGTAGCAGATATTATTGCCATCCTTTCAGATTTAGAAGCAAGTCGCCTTCACCTTGCTGTATGTAGTGTAACTTCCATGTCAGTGTAGGAGATAGTACGGGCCACCATGTTTTATTCTCTCTCGTGATTCTAAACTAACTTCTGTGTGCTATTTCCCAGGTGTCACTGAGTCATCCTTATGTAGTTTACAGCCCGTATAATTTTGAAGCCAGCAGACCACGTGCTTTAAAGCCAAATACCCACACATTAGACGGCCACCCAAGTTTTGCCCCTGGGTAGAGTTAGGTAGAGCCCCGACCACTAGAACTCCTCCACCAGGTGTACAGCCACTCAAGCTAACTCGGAAAGTAGTAGGAATTAGTTTTGGCAAACTGAGCACACTCAAGTGCCCTGTCGTACAGCTTGAGCCAATTCACTGCTCTGTCCACCGTTCTTAGTAGAGTTGGACGAAAGGCACAACGGGTATAACTCTTGCCTGTGCAGCTGTGGCCCTTGGCACCACACAGTAGGGAACTGCATCGCCAGCTTCACTTTTGCAAGGCGGTAGTTAGCACCTTTATTTCCTATGCTGTACACATGGAAGGGCGATGCACAGAGAAAGTTAAGGAGGTCAGCTTCTGCCTCGGAAACCAGCTTGCTTTGCAATTCACCTACACAGAGCAGAGTTCTCACCTGCCCATTGTGTGTGGACCAGCAGTCAAACCATCACCAGCCCACCCTGGACACTTGCACCATCAGCAGTGCTGCACGTCCTGAAGAGAACGCCGGCAACTAGTCACCTTCCACGGAGCATCAAGCCACAGGTAAATCAGTTGTTAAGGGCCAGCCCGTTCGCAGGGTCGTGACAGTGACTATTTATTTTGTGCTGATAAGGCAGGCCGCGAAACCTGCCCTCTATACAGGCACCCTTGTTTCTCGCAATACTGGCATCACGAACCAAAACTGTACAGTTGACCACGACCACAACCTCTTTCCTCAAAATTCCTGTAACCAGAGTTTGTGTTGCATCTAACCTAAAATGTCGTAAGTTTGATGTGACCTAACCCACGTCAGTAGTACCCTCCAGTCGAGAATGCGTTGACATGTTACCAACTTCAGCTGTGAAAGTTTGTTTTGGCTCGATACATGTATAATTACACACACCTGTTTTTGTGAAATAAACACGAAATACACAGTTTCTCACAAAAATGAAATACCTTACGAAATACAACAAAACACTGAGAAAATATGCAAAGAAAATACATTTCCGTTGTAAATAGTCATGTTTACGATACTAAGTCGATAAATAATTTCTATATGTAGTCATGATTTAGAAGTCAACACAATTGATATATTGAATACACTGCAGAAGCGGTATTGCTATGTTTTGGAAATAAATAGTTTGATTTTGTCCTTTTTCACTTTTCATTGATGCAACACTTGACATATTCTCTGGTCTTCGTAGCGGATGCTGGAGTCCTTTTTATCTAGAAGCTGAGTGTCCGGTGCTTCTATATGTACAAGGGGGTTCAGTTTTGCTTGGGTACTCGCACCTTGGCGTTATACAAAACTGGCCGAGTGGCTATGCGGCAGGGCACGAAATCTTGTGTGGGCAACACTATTCAGTGTTTAGGTACCACCACTGCATTGGATATACCTGGGTGATGTTTGGGTGGAGCAGCAATTGAGAATACTGCGACTACTTCAGGTATAGGAGGTGAGCTAACAAAGTCATGTGGCTTAGTCAGAGTGCGGGGTGAAGGAACAGCAGGCACAAGGTAGGTTACGATTGACGACGACCCACCCCGGGTACTCGACGGGGCCGGTCGTCTCAGGTGGCGTGAAGAGGTTGCTGGACACAGGGTCTTGCAGGTGGCGTACCACTGGTGCTTGTTCTTTAGGTGACAAACTTGCTAGTTGCTTGACCAGGGAAGGTTGCTGTTCGTGTGTTCTACCTGATGCTAAGAGTGTCTGCCTAACTCTTTCCTCCGAGTGTAAGGCATTAGGAATTGGAATTTACCCTCCTACTACTGTACGTCTGCAGGTTCCTTGTACAGTAATACGTGTAGCGCCACGGGCGGTAGTGGACAGGTGGAGACTGCACTACATGAGGGAAGTCAGACCTCACCTTGTACAGATACACATGTGGGTTTATATCCCTGCCCCAGTCTTCCCAACCTAAGGGGGACAAATCTTTTCGAGCAAAATTCCACTCGGGAGAAGCCATGACACCAGGCCGACACGCTGTTCCAAAGACAGTGTACCTGTGCGGCTCCTCATTTCTGTCACACTCGGAGGGTTGAACACGTGCTAGCTTTTAGTGCGTGTTAGGTATAAAAATAGTGTGGGGCTTGTTAGAGTAAAATTCCCTAGGAACACCTGCAAACCCGTTATGCGGGGGGACACTACGGAAAGGTGCTAAGTCTACAAGGAAGGTACTCAAAGTAAAAGTTGACCCACGTTTTATGTCGTTCGATGGAAATAAACACGTGGTGAATACACTCTAACTCCTGGTCAGCGGCGCAAATTTCAGCCGGAAAGCTATACCAACACAACGAAGGGGGAATGCGGTGTGAGATGCTGTAGTCTAGGACACAAACCCTTCCATTGTTGTACGCATGTGTTGTAGGTCACGAAGTAATGTGATCACTGACACGTAGGAGGATGACAAAGCAAGGAACGTGACAGGAATAAAATCTTTAAGGAAAGATCCTCTACAGCTATAGGTCACAGGGTTTGCGGGTTAGATAGCGGATAGCTCCTAACTATTGTAACCAAACCCTATCACAAGCATAGCTTAAGTGAAGTATGGGGTGTTGTCCTGAGCAACGGGTGCTAGATCAAATGTAGAACGGGGGTACCTGAGCAGCGAGTGCTAGGAAGCGGTGTAATCAATTTGGTCAGGTCTGAGCGGTGAGTGCTAGAAACCATGAATGCTCCTGGAGATGCAGGCCATCTCTGCTTTTATACTAACTGATTGGCTTGTGTTGCAATGGCGAGGGGTAGTCATAAGGAGGGGGAGTGTGAATGCAAGGCATGCCTCTGTGATGTCACCAGCTGGCTGGAAGGGGATGTGGAATAAAATACAAGCGATGATTACTACTAGAGCTACCTAGCAGGGAGTAAAAGAACTTGCTATCTTTAAGTATTGTCATAGTGGCCCAGTGAATAAAACAATCTCACACATTAAGTTATCTTCCAACTCTGCAACAACTGACCTAGGGATGGAGCAGAATTTGTTTATAATGCAATTATTAAAAAGATGTCGAGCATCAATTTGCCCCCTCTTCACTGCGTCTGAAGTTCATCCTTGAGGTCGTGGAAAGGCATATTCTCCGTGGAGCAATATAACACTTTCACTATTGCCTCCGTCTGAACGAGATGCGATTAGAGCTCATCTCGGAGGAGAGATGGAAGACGATCTGACGAGGAGAACTCCGCTTTTCGTTCAGTAGTCCCAGCTACAGAGGGACACAAGAGATTAGATTCTGATCAGGTGGAAACCACCGGCACAGCCTTGCTCCTTATTCCACTGACAAGGTAGGAAAAAAGGTCAACCCCCCCCCCCCTCCTCGGGGAAGGATGAGCATATCCTCCTCTACTAGTCTCCGTTACAGTTAATCAACCTGACATCCTTGCATAGAGACAGAACATATTCCTTGTCTGAGATTACCAAGGATGCAAAGAGGAAATAGGTTCTGCTCAACTTTTGCTGTCTAGCAGCCTGAATCGAAAGTGTGTTTTCTCAGGTCACAATCAACATTCCTCTCGGTCACCACTCTCAGAGGGATGGTGAATGAAAAGAAAATTCCTTTGCGGGAATGCGAGGCATCCCCTCAATAGCAATTTTCTCTCCAACTTCTGTAAGAGGTACAGCTCTGTGCTCTGTGACACGGCGTGTCGCTCCCCTCGTGAACTTGACCTTCCTAACAGGAGCTGCGGTGGCTGAGCAATTAGCATGCTCGCCTCCCACCAAGGCGAACCGGGTTAAATCACCAGATTTTCGCAAGTGGGAATCGTGCCGGACAATGCCATTGGTCAGCAGGTTTTCTTGGGGATCTCCCGTTTCCCCGCCCCTTCACTCCGGCGCCGCTCCATATTCTCTTCACTCACTCTTTCCTAACAGCTGGGACAGGGTGAAGGTCGTCCACATCACAGGTGAGGTCTAAACTTACTTTCACTTGCCCACTGCAAAACAAGAAAAAAAAGGTGAACTCTCACTGTCTCGCTCAGACACTTCTAACTATACCTATCTCGATAGCTGCGCATCATACTGGTATCAGGAAACGTTTATTGTTTTCCTTTTGTGTCTCAAATTAGTGTGTGGTTTTTTGTCTGCATTTTGTTCGTTTTCTACGGAGGTGTGACTCGCGAGCCTGTTTTATGACAGCGTTCATTCACAAACTAATTCTTACTTTGGGTGACTCACAACAATAAGCACATGAACTAGGTGCAAAAAGAATCTACTGGAAGGAATCGTATTTTAAATGTCCTACAATTCGTATGTCACCATTTTAAGCACTTCACTCTCTAATACCCTGCAGCAATAATGTGGTCGGATACATGGAAGATTTGTAATGTTACTAGTGTCACAACACAGCATGCTATTTTTTCTCTCTTAACTAATTTCAAACCTAATGGTTGCCAAAGAGCCAGGCACTTTCAGACCCGTCTCCTGGCTAAGGAGTTCTTTGTAGAGTGAAGTGGCTGAGTTTTATATGCATGAAATACACTAGTGCCTTCACCACTAAAGAGAAAATAGAAGACATATTTATGAGAAGAAAATGCACGTGAACCTTTGTAAAATATTACAAAATAAATTCATTCTTTCTCTTGTCGCAGCTAGTCCATTGCTGCCTGCTGAAAATATCTACGCATCATTTAGCAAAGAAGATCAATATTTACCCGTGGGTAGTTATGAAAAGATCTCGTTCTTATTACTTTCTTTTGCAATACTTTCTTTAAATAATTTTTCGTATCTTCTTGCAGCCATACTCCTATAAAGTCCATAGTTGCTTGCGGAAAGTATTTACACATCATTTAGAATTACGATCACACGTAATCTGTAAAACATGGCACTCAAAATAAAACTGACAATTATTTATTAAAATATGCCCCTCTTCTTGCAACCTGCTCTCATAGCTTCAGTTTTTGGTTGCTACTATTAACGTGCCCTATTCATTTACGTTACACAGATTCTCTGAGCACACAAAAGGTAAGGCATTTTATCCAAGGATGTGCAGGAAATAATGTTATAAAGCAAAATATAATACTCGACACACCAACCTGTTTAAAGACTCGTCGTGGTGTGAGCTTTTTGAACATTGTCGCACTAATTTGACGTATGGCTACTCAACAGCAACTGCTGTAACACTGGGGTTAGTGCAGACATGTGTGTCTGCATTACGTAGCATTGGAGTTAGTTAACGAGCCACACTGACGTCTGTGCTGGTTCACATTCTTGGATTTGTCAGATCTAGTCATGTCATAGTTGACAGTGGTATTACAAGGGCAACTACACGAGAATTTGTAATAAAAATTCCAGGGGTGGACCCGTCAGGTTTACCCTGGTGGTATTACTGAGAGATACTCTTTACTGTATGTGACACTCGAAGGCGACAGCCACCACATCGAGCATCGACTGCGCTGCTAGGTCAGCCCACACAATCGGGGATAACCGTTGCCATGGCGGTGAGCAGGCCCGACATACGTGGCTGGACCTCATGGATGCTGACTGCTGTGGATGCTGTTCTGTGCATGGATGGTGGTTGCTCTGCATGGGTTGCCAAGATGACATCCATTATTGCTGGCTCCTGGTAGGAGGTGCTCGTTCGAGCTTGGAATGCAGTCCGTCATGATGCAGTGTTTGCTGGTGATCTGGTAGAACTGACTGAAGCAGTTCTCCTGGTGCCGGTAGTCGGTCGCAGGCGCTGGTGGCTGGTGGCTCAATTTGCTGGACTTTTCCAGGAAATCTCCGTAGCTATAGATGTCCACCTTTCAGTGTGGTGGACGAACTTACTTCGAAACTCAGAGGGTGAGGACAGTACAGTACTTGTGGAGACCTCTACTCTGTTGACATTAGGTGCCCTATACCTAATGGTTATTCGTTACCCGTGATTCTTCTTAGTTCGCACCGGCAGTGGGAGACGTCCGTTCCTCCTGGCCAGCGGGCGTAGAACCTACTTCCTTAATGTTGTCCAACGTGTTGGGTGGAGGGGGGGGGGAATAACGAGGTAGGTGCATACTGAATAGGAGCCAGAGCGGATTCTGGGTACGGGCGTATTTGGCCTCTCGTAGCTTTCCCTATCCTTCCACAGCGATCTTCCGCCCAGTATACATTGTCGTGTCGTCCAAAATCTTGTAGGGTCTTTCCCACTTGCCCGCCAATCCTGCACTGAAGTTATTGCCCCCTCAGCTCAGCGAATGGTTGCGTAGTAGTACAGTTTCCCCCATTGCAAAGGGACAGAGTCGGATTCGGTGTTGCAGATACTTTCGGCTTACAGACTCATCCTACTTCTCTCTGGTTCATTTGAAGTGTAGCTCCGCGGCTTGACGAATTGCTGTGTTGCAACAAGCATCCCAATAGAAGCTGACTTGGGCTTGAAGCGGTGGCTTCGCTGGTTCTCTGGCGGAGAGTGAACAGTATCTTCAGCAAATGGCAATCCCAGTACTGTTGGTCTTCTTCTAGACTGAGGGCATATGCATTTCTTGAATTCTTGGTTACGCCATTTGGTAGGGTTTGCTTGAAGGTGATACGGCGGAGTCATCCAAGTCTCTACTCCCCAGCCTTGGTATGCCTTATGCCACAACGCACTGGTAAACTGGGTTCCATTTTTCCATTAGGATACTTTGAGGATTTCCTCAGCATTGGAATACCTCCTGGTTAAATTTGGCTATGATATGTTGGGGCTCTTGGCTGGTTAACTGGAAGAAAACACATTGGTGACCACCAGCAGGTAGCGGTTCCCTCTGGTGCTCCTGGGATAAGGCCCCCATCAAGTCCATGGTGACTTGGTTCCATGGCGCGTAGGGTTTGTGTGGTTTGGTCGTGTCATATCAAACAGGGTAGACTTTGTGCTGGCAGCACTTAGAACATTGGTTCACGTGTTGACAGACATCACAACTCATTCCATCCCGTATATCAGAGTGTCTCTCCTGGGTGTTGGGGTGTCGTGCATAAGGGTGATCGTGGAAGTTCCTAAGTTCAAATACAACCTTTTGTAAGAGTTCAATCGAATGATTCTTTAGCACAAACGCTCCCTCCACTGATGAACACCAGTTACAATGTCATCTACAAAAATGTGATTCTGAAAAGCATTTTGTTCCAGGGGATAATGGATACCCTCATCAATTGCCAACTGGTGCAAGGCATCATTGAATAAGTTGATATGGTCGATTATCCTCATGAATTAGAATCTGCCAATACATGCTTTATGTCGCTAGAGAAAACACACTATAGACACTGAAACGTATGATGACGTTGCATATCTCATATTGAAGCTTGGGTCCAGAGAGAAGAGGGATACCCCATTTGAAGTCCCGACACTACCATCAATTTGGTGGTGGGGGTTAAAACATTCAGAGGTTTATCGTCTTTCTACCTATTGCGTGCATAGGGTTCCATATGACCTGCCATAATCAGCTATAAAGTCCTTGTACACTGTTTTCATGTCAGGTTGCGAAGCGAATTTGTGCTCCAGAGCATAAAATCTGTTTTCAGCATTTACAGTAGAACCTCATTAAACAAAACCTGAAGGGACCAAAATCTGGCTACTTCGTAATAATGATGTTTGTTCAGTTGAAATTACAGACTTTTTTTTTTTGTTGTTACAAGCCCAAAAATCTACAAATTTGGAATTTATATACAAAATTTAGCTTTAATAACAAATTAAGTTGCTCTCATTTGAACTTTACTAAGGAAAAAAAATTACTTGAAGAATTATTAAATATCATATTGATTAAGTCAATAAAATCAACCCCTTCCAATACATTTAAAAAAAATTATCCGAAAAAGATTTTTACTTTGACACATTTTCTGCAGTCAGCCCCATCAGAGAGTGCTGAGAACCTTGGTGCAAGTCCAAAGCTGCATACATAATTCCAAGTGGCTACAGGATCAATCCACAAGCTGGACAGTTACAGACACGGAAGATAATTAACGTGATTAATGATTCAAATTGTATTGTCCGCCCAAACTTTGACATGCGGTTGCCACCCTCTCTACATAAATTGTTTTACCCGATGAGCCACAGACCAGCCAACAGCTGATAAGGAAGTTATAAGAGTCACCACAGGATCGCAGCACCCCTGCGCCCAGTGGCGTCACAGCAGCAGAGCCTCAAGCACAGATAGGAAACCTGTCATCAGTCTCAACCCAGCCCCTGCAGAGAAAGGCTAGCATCCTCTGCACCCCTGTGAGAGCCACAAAGCAAAAAGGAATCTCAAAATCGCTCTGGCCAGATTTCATTGACCTGCCACACATTTCGCCAGTTGTAGCATGTGAACATGAATCGAAACTAGACTCTAACCTTGGCATCTGCTGGCCATGGCCCAGCTACGAGTATGTGAGCTACAAAAACTCCTCCCCTAAACCCTTACCAGTAGCTAAACTGCCTACCCCTACCCTGAATGTTAACACCAAACCACCCACTATGTGTACAGTCCGTACGGCAACGAGGAATGTGATCAGAATTGCTATACCTCCCAAAACCACCCAGAAGGTCCGGGTAGCTTCCCTGCAACTTAACTTCACACCCACTCATAAACGTACGAGGCCCGCTTCTTTCGGACACCCGGGTAGCGAACGAGAACCTGAGTAAGACCAATCCGCCAGAGTACGGTCCATCTTCATTTCACTACCTTATTCACTACCGCACACAGCAATTTAGTAAATTATTTCATTTATTGGGACAGCTGACATCCCGCTTATTGGCACCCTTCATGGTGAATAAGCTTGCACTCCCTGGGCGGGAGACATTCAAAATCAAACTCGCCCTAGGGTTTGATTCCCCTCCAACTCACTATAACCACTCCACTAGGCAGTACTCAAGCAACTACCCCCAACGTGGGCAAACTACTACCCGCGAGGCAGAAAGGAACCCCACGAGAAATGAATACACCGCCGAAGGGTTGCAATTAATGTACCGGAGGGTAATCAACACTCTCAGCAGTGTCTCGTGTCGGACGGAAGTACCTTCTCCGCCACGAGGACCTAAGAATGAGAGAGCAATACCTAAACCCAAAGAAAAGGAGTGTGAAAACATAAACTTAAAATTGAAGTCTGCATAACACATGAATGTTTTCCATGCACACAAACAAACAGGATGTTTTCATCCATGTATGCACAAAGAGTACCTTCACAAGAGAGCCAAACACTATCAGTATCAGCGCTCACAAGTTGGTCATACTGTAACTGAGCATATAAAGTTGTGATCATAGTCTCGCACACAGCCATAGTTTCTAATGTGTAAAAGGGTGATGCGCTTCCCTCGTGCCTATCATGAACACTAAATTCATTTCTACACTGTCAAGCTATTATACTGAACTGAGAGATCAAGAAAATCTGTTGTTACTGCAGCAAAAGTTTATTTCCTGGGGGAAAAAAGAAAAAAAAAAAAAAAAAACCTGTCCGAAGTTGCATTTTTTTTTGCTGGTAACGTGTGCCACGTGCCGTTCCCTAGACCATTCACTACTCAGCTACACTGCCATCAATTCACCTCTATGCCACGTGAGGGCAGCTGTGTGCCATCAAGCCAGTGTTCCACGTGTGTACGCGAGCATGCATAAATGTGGTGCGTGTGATATAATGTGTATTGTTTCATCTGTATTTCCATGGTCCTTATTTATTTCTTGTGTGTTTATTATTTATTTTATTATTAATATCAGTTCTGCAGGCAGTGGTAGTTTTCCTAGCAATCACGTGTGTATAGGCTGTTCACGATAAAGTGAGCACTTTTTAAGGTCCTCCCAGCAGGCATCAACCGTTATTAACCATATCTTGTTGCAGCCCTAGGCATTAAATTTTGCTGGTGGTGAAATGTATACACTGTTTATTAGTTACATTGCAATGTTTATTTTAAAAAAGCACCAGGAAGATGGAAGGAAAAATTTATAAGGGCCTTAGAAAGTGCTCACATTACTGTGAACAGCCTATACAAGTGGTGCGTCGCAGACCACGTGCGTGTTAGTGCAACGTATATATTTAAATGGTATTTTTAATTATAATTGCTTTCACCCATGCGAGTTAGTGTTCTTGTATTATGTTTCATTTTAAGAGCGTTTCTGTGTGTAATTAATTATGTATTTTTGGAAAGTGTAATTTGATGTCGCCATGCACAGTGCCAAATAACAAATGCAATACAGCACTACCATAAACCAGGGCTCATAATATTAAGTGGAATATTTTGTGTATTTATCCACCAGTCATTCACGTGCATAAATGAGATATTGATATTATTGTTTTGGCCAGTATCAAAGGGGCAGTAAAATACGAGCTTATCCCAGTATCATGTGTACCTGTTCACAACCCAGACACACACATAGGGCTTAACGTATTAACCACATGGTGACTAATTGCATTTTTAATACAACTAGTGTGGAAACTGTGTGTATTCAAATTTATGTGTTGTCTCATTGTGTACCAGCAGAAAGGAAACATGTAGAATAAATAAATACAAAAATCCCTGCATGGACAGAGTTGTACGTGCAATAATACGTAACCCCAAATTGGAGGTTAGGGCATACTTGTTGACGGTAAGTGTTAAGTTTACATTTAATATTTTATATTTTTATTATTGTTTTTGAGAGTGACTTGTTAATGTAATTATGTTTCACCCCTGCCCTAGGGCCATGTTCACCCATATCATTTCATTAATATTGCATGTATAATAAAATAAGTACATCACAACCTTTTGTTGTTTTAGTCCGGGGAGTGCACTGCCTCACATCCCGGTCATCTTTTACATGACCGGGGATTTAACGAGTCTTAAATCCAAGTAGGCCTTGTGCCCATTTTTGCAGCTCTAGAGTACCCCTTGCTATAGTGGAGTTAGATCAATGCAAGTGCTTCTGGTGAAGGTTTCCACGGAATAAAAATGTGTTACGTAGAACGTGCACTTATTATTTTGCTGGCCATTTACCTGTTTTCACAAACTATGTGTATAATTTAATTAAGGTATTGGAGATGACCTTTAACAGTCTCCACGGGAGTGATAATGCATTGAGGGAGGTAGACAGCCCTCACTAGCCTAGGCCTTATGGATTACCATTACATGGAGTAACGAGAACTTGGGGTTGGCATGGATGAGGGGCCAGCACCTTATGTTAGCCCAGGCACTTATTAATACCGAAATCAGCATCATCATCTATGTACCAGCATCACCAGGATGGAGGGACCACTAGAGAAGGACACTGATGGGGCGACATCACGACCCCTATCTACACCTCGTGCTCGCCGAGCTGGCGTCCTTACCTGGGGTTAGTTCCCATTCTACTTTTCCACATAAAAACCACCTCTCTCCTGAGGCCCAAAATCAAGTACCACCAATTAGCGCCCTTCTGTATGGCTGTTCACACATGCCACGCATCCCGCTCGTCATAACCCACTCCACTCAAAAACATTTTATTTTACCCCTTCAGCATTCAATTCTCCATCAAGTGTCTATAAATTTGATCCTACACAATTCTACCCCCATCAACCCACATTCCTTGTAAAAAAAAACCTAGAACTTCCTATGTTCATATCTTGTGTGCCACGTGTGCCCACATTTACCTTCGAGCCTTTGGCTCCCCCATATTTCGCTACTAGCGAGTTTCCATAACATTTACCCGCCACCAAAAGTCAGCAGGTCAAGAAACTACAGCCAGCAAACAAAAAATCAATCACATGGAGTTTTGGCGCCAGAATCGCCATTGTGTTGCACGAGCCACCAAAGTCAGCCATCTTGGACCCGAGCCTTGCCTTCATTGATCGTCGCAGAGCCTGTGATGTCAGACGACCACTGCCATCTTGGCACCGGCTGAGGGGAAGCATGTCATCTGCCAACCCATCGCCAGCAGGACCACCCCTACAACGCCGTGTCGCGTGGGTGTTGCCACAAGTTGAGCGATCACGTGGTTGGGCGAAGAATAACATGACGGCCTTGTTTCTACCACACAACTTCCACCATGAATACTCAGATTAGCAAACTTCAAAAGGGAAACCGTACACTTTGTGCACCTGTTTGCAGCCGAAGCCAAAACCAGACCCATTTTCACTTACAGGGAAAAACTTGCATTTGTGATAATGCTACCATAGCTCAACGGCTGAGGGAGCAATTTGAGATAACAAATGCAGAACTGTGTAGACATGTGGGCACGGACGATCTTGGACAGCCCGGGGAATTATGCACGCGGTACATGAAACCAAAACAACCTCGGGGATTCATCAACCCAGCATGTGCACCCAGCATTTGTGCATGTACAGCACAGCCAAGTAGTTTGCAGCATTCAGAATCACACTTCCGTCAAACCCTGCGGAAATATGCCAACTTCAATGTCTGTGATGGTGTAGGAGCAGCGACTTTAGCATATAACAGGTATTACCACGAACACTGCATTTCGCAGCAGGAACATGCAACGTTACGAGACACTCGTTATATCAACTGTAATTGTTCCCAGTCAGCCACTCCAATCACGGATCACCAAGTGCACCCTGTGCAGAGGCATGCCGCACTACAGAAATTGTAACTACCTAGAATAGATGGGGAAAATAGTGAGTTCTACGGCGCTGTTCACAAATCACAACCCACACCCACATTGGAATTGCCACACCCACCTGCATGCTCTACACCATTACTTGAAACCATGCCTGTTCCAGGGGCAGAAGTCGCCCTGATGCCATTTACAGCAAACAGCAGATTCCAACAGGCTCAATTTCAGTCACTAACACACTACGATGGAGCAGCCAACGAGGACCCAGTGGCATTCCTGAAGGCTTGCAACAGCCGACTCAGCCATTATGGGGTGGACCCGGAAGACTGGGCATCATACATTGGTGAACACCTCCAAGGTGATGCGAAGTTGTGGTGGAGAGGAGTACACCATTACAGCATTATGTGGGCAGAGTTCAGCCACACGTTTACCTGCCGTTTCGCAAACACATTTACAACACTATGAGCAAGAAGCCGCATCATTTTAGAGGAGCAAAGAGAGGAGTCCCTCTATAATTTTGAAACAAAAAGATCAGACTTGTACACACCTACAACCTGGAGCTGGAATTGAAGGACATCCTGGAAGTTGTAACCAGCACAGCCCGGCAGGAATACCGGGCTGCTCTTGCGCCGGTGATCCACTCCCACCGAGATTTTATACAGACTGTCATGCTGTTAGACGCAAGTATTTCAGCATAGCCGTGATTGTGAACAACCGCTATGTAATCACGTGTATGTATATGGATTTTAATATTTCAATTTAGAAATTTGTGAACTAGCAATAATACATTATTGCCAAGTGTCATAAGGCCTATACGTACAAAATTAAGTATTAGTGTTTTCTACAATACTTTAAAATCAGAAATAATAACCAAATTGATTTTAAATCCCAAACATGAGTATTGATCAGAACATGTTAGTTTGGATTCATACCACATTGTTGATACTCAAATTTGCAAATAACTTCAGATGAATATATTTTTTATGTAATGTGAAATAATAAATTTAATGTTTATATTTACACACACCTAACTGTAATACTGCATGGAAGGAAAATTAACAACATACATTCCATCGTATTGACGCATGCCAACATGCTGCGCAGTGAGAATGCGCACTTTACAGACGACTTCACGTCACCTACGAGCCACGCGTGCTCAGGGGAGAAATATATAAGCGGCAAACCAAATTAAATGTATCGACCTAAGACAGCCCACAAGCCTGAGTGGCAGATTACATCATTGTTAATTACGTGCGTAATTACAATCCCGTTGCCTGTCCAGATTTATGGATGCAAAAGGCACCCCTGCGAAATAAATAAATATTATTAGCATTCTACTACTCGTCGCTTAGCTCTGGAAGAAGTTCCTACAATCTCAAGAGATGGCAGCACCCCCATGGCCTTCTGATGTCACAGCCCACCCGCCTTAGACAGGGGTTTTAATTTGTCGTCACCTCCATGTGGGGCGATATGAGAAGTGCAGTGCTCCTGCAATCCCGATAAACCCACCCCGTGGTGGAAGGCTACACTACCTCCCGCACCCCGAAGAACTGCTGATGAGTGGAAATTAGGTATAAATATGACACCAGCATCCAGCACCGGCAGATGTACCGGGCTTGTCGGCTGAAGAGGACGCGAGCCCTCGTGAGTCTGCTAAAGACTCTGCCTGCCTTGAGTCTGCCCAAAGACTCTCAGCACCTTAAAGTCTGCCCAAGACTATCCTGTCTCGTCTGACCAAGGACTCTCTGCTCGTACCTAGTCCAATCCCGGACCCCCTTAAGACTCCCGTCAATCTGCGAAGGACTCTCTCTCCTCTCCGGAACCAGCATGTCACAGAAGACCAGCTTAAGAGATGACTACGCCTTCATCAGGTATACCTCACCCTAACTCCAGTATCCCCTTACCTCTGTCAACTTCCTGTGACTCCATGGTAACGAGCCAGCACGTTTTAGAGTACCTACGTGGTTAAATTATATTTTTATTAGCCGCTGTAAAATTGCGCTGCTGTAGTTTGCTCAGAGATTTGTATTTCTTCATTCCCAGGCTCGCCTTTGCCTGAATCAAAACTCGTGCACTTAATTAAAGTATCTCGTGTAGATTATAAAGTGTTTAACCAAGTAGCTAATTATTGTGTGTTTGTATTTTTCTGGAATAGCCGGATCTCTCCAGAACAAACACTGTAGTAAACATTACGTCAAATTTAATTGTCTGTATGCCATAATTTCTGAATAGGTACCCCGTATTCTCCCCTACTTGGTATTGTGTGTCAGTGGGTACTATAAAGGGTGGTTTACAAAGCAGACAGAGACGTAGTGTTTGTCCCGACCTTGTCCCGCTGCCTATCTCACCCTAAATAACACTTGAGCTTACTACTCCTCTTGACCACCTCTGTGCTTATTGACCACGTTGCCCCACTAGTGAATACGAGAACCAGATCAAACTATTAGCCAAGACCGACAGTACTACTCACCAGGACACCCTTATAAGAAAGACACCCAAGACGACTAGCACGATCAAACTCAAGTCGGGCAGATTAATCCAGGTTTCACACCCGGAAGATACCAAACTCCCAAAGTTTTGCACCATTAAGCTAGTGTCTGGGAAGTTTGTACGGGTTCGACTCCCAGCCCAGCCAGATCTCAGACCCCGAGCACCGTCCACGTCACCTGACTGTTCCAACACGTCAACCCACTCGCCCTGTGAAGATCTCCTCCGCCAGATCGCACACCACCATCACCACCATCTAATCATCATCCCATTTCACCCACCCAGGATTGCTGGCATCCCACATATTGGCGACCCTCACAGTGAGGAGGGTAGAGCTCCCCGGACGGGCAGCTACCTCCATTCGCCTCACTCTGGGGTTTGACTCCCCCAACCCCGTAGTAAACCTACCCACCAACAGTCTAATACTGTGTACAACCCTCTTACGCCTCACCGGCACAGTAAAACAAGTATTATCCGCTGTGATAGGCACAACTAGGCTCCGAGAGGTCTGTCAATGTTCAATCCCTTACTATCTAAGGTTGCAACATCAGGTAAGTATGTACAGTATATTATTTCTGAAGAATTTAATTGGCCCAATGTGATAGGCTTGGTCTAGTAAGAAATGTTTTCTTATCAAGACAAATGTTTAGTAAACAAAGAAACTATGAAGTTGCGCATATATGATATTTAACTGTAGTTTGCGTGGAAATCTTTTCACAAAAATTAGGTGACCCTACTCATTAGGCATTGAAAGCATGTGTAAGACATCCTAAAATAGGTTATCAATGTTTTCAGAACAAGTCTATAGTGTTTGACACACTACACATTTGTAGACCAGATATTTTGACAGACTCTCTACATAATCAAGTAACCGTTACGTATATTGAGGTAAATACTAACTATATTAAAGTAAATATAGATTACAGATTTCAAGCTGCGATATTACTTTACAAGAATCATTATATTACTTTGTTTTAGCTTAAAAAGTGCACAAATAATAAGTTACTGATACAACTAAAAAGCCTACTTTCCTCAACATGGGTGGAATTAATTTCTTAATAATTTATTAAAAGCTGAGTTGGTAGCAGATTTGTATCGTTGAAAGCAATGTCATTAGAGATGAAACCAGAAACAAATGCAACAATAGTGGGACTATTACAAATAGACACGTGCCTTACCTGGGACTCTAATTCAGAAATACCTCTTACCAGTGTGTGCAATCAACTGCATTACAAAGATCGGATTCGAGCATCAACTTCGAATTTAATCAGTCTAATGATTCAAATGACAGGGTTTAGTAAGCTAAAATATTTACTAGGCTATAATTTTGAAAATAAGTGACGGAGCCACTAAAACATATAAGTTTGCATGGCCTTTCATAGCGCTACTTTTATGTGAAGAATTTGGTAAACATCAGTTCATTATTCCCTGAGATATGTCATAAAACCATCATATGTTTTATGTGACAATCTTCTCAAATGGAGGACAAAAATGTTGTGTATTAGTACATTCAATGATCGTATACCCCCAGCATACAGAGCAATGCTAAAATTGATTACATAAATTCGTAGATATAGAACACTAATCCAAATGTATTTATAGCCACCAATCTGAACATATCTGTCACACTGAAAAGTTACATATAGTTATTATGTCCAACCACAGTACCAATTCTTCACAAAATTTTGTTACAATTAAGTTGCCCCTGTGTGCGTGTAATTTCACTTGCATCTGGCCTCGGTTCAAGTAGATAGCTCTGTATCAAATTACGAGCAAATATGGCATCTGATATTCCACCTTAAACATTTTCTCTAAATGTAGGCCTATACAACAAAATATTAGATGCAAATATAGTTCCAATTCAGTGTGATTTGAATACTATATGATTCATTCAGTTTTAGAACCACAGACGACATGAACACACACACTGGAAGTATAGATAAGTACTGTACACATGCACTTGATGGATGAATGCCACCCATCGGCATCCGTAGAAACTAGCTATGGCCACATGGTTTGAGCATCGGAATATACGTAACTGCCATTGTTTTTATTAATATTCAGTATATTTTCAAACAAGTCTGAGATACAGCATACATGATGTCCTGGGATAATTCTTTCAACTCCAGGATAAAAGAAATCCTGTGCCATATGGGACACCTGGCAACCTGAATGCAAAAAGTGAAATGGATTTATGACCCAATTTGAAAACATAGTTAAGTTTTTTAATCAAAACACCGCACTTGTTTTAGTTTAATTTCACAAGTAAACATCTGTAAGTGAAAATTCCCTGTTCATAGATTAATGTGCTTGGAATTATTGGGTACGTCAAGCTAGAGCCAGCATGAAATGAAACAGGTTTTTATAAGCACCAATATTTATACTTCAAGCATCAACTTGACAAGATGAGTTCACTGGAGGTAATAGCTACACCATTATAGATGGTTGGCAAGTTTCATGCTTGGCCGCGTCATGACTAGTAACATACAGCTACACAAGACATTAAATTACACTTGTGAATCAAGGCTCCAAATGTATTACCATGGGCATGTGCATACAACAGCCATGTTTGAATCTGTCATTTGGTAATTTTAAGTAATGACTTCAAACAACAGTAACTGAAATGCCAGTATTCAACCTAAGAACTACATGTCTGAATGTTTCAATACTTATTTGTTCGCATGAAAAATAAATCTTTAGAAATTTCTCTCTGAAAAATTACCAAATTCCATTATTTGTTTGCTTTTATGACCACCACAGTAAAGATGTTCTCTGAATCCCCAAACATTTGGTACCCTAAATGAAAAATTCAAACATGTCTAATATATCATAATGAAGACTCCAACATGCAGTTTGCATGCAAATTCCACTACATCACAACAACAAATGCCCAAAATTATTTCTGTTCCAATCAATAATACATTCTACTTAAACACACAAAAATATCTTTAAAAATGCTCTCTTATCACACTACACAAACATTTTACCTTTTACACTTGGACTTCAGATAGTATATACAATACTAAAAATTATTTGAACTGCAAATTATACATGGTTGTGTAAACATAAGTCTACCACAGTCGCACTGAAAGTTCACTCACGTACTAATTTTTATCAAATGTTTTGTTTCACAACTTATGCAATCCTTCCCAGTAGGCTGCTTGCACTATCCATAGAAATTTGTTTGGTTAACCAAAGGCAAGAATCAAGGTTGTACTGTACAAACAAAAAGTTTTGTTCATGCTGTCCATGATGCAGAACCCATCTTCCTGTTGATTTCAGCAAGGATAACGACACCCTTGATGCCATTGTCAGGCACTGCATTTGCCGTCTGCCCTTCCTTCTCGTCCTCTTCCTTCTCCATCTTCTTCTTCTTCCTCTTGCGCATGTGGCTTCCTCTTCCATCCTCCCCGTCTTTTTTCTGGGGGCTGTCTGCACTACTGCGGTTCTGCACTCTCTGGCAAACACAGCAGTAAACAGATGATCAGTGCTTGCGTGGAATTCAAAGTCTGTTCATAATACATACCACCTCAGTGTATAGTCCTATAAAATACCATTAAGCATTTACAGAACTTAAAATAATAAACTGTACATCTACACTGGTAGCCTGCATAATGTGTTCAATGCCATAACAATAGTCTTCAATGGGATAAAACATTCTCCACAAGCCTATGGTCTGTTTGCAGGTAAGAATATCTGAACTTCAGTAAGAATTTGTGTTTCAAGTTTGTTATTCCAATTTGTGTGTATATATTTTTTCAATAAACTAGTTTATTTTAAGTTTTTTTTTCAATATCCGAGAACAAAATTCAGTTTTTAATTCCATGAAATACAGACTGACTTTTTTATTGTTACAAACTCAGCTCTAGTGTTTATGTATTTTTATACGTACTGAAGTGAGAGTTGAAACATTTATGCAACATTCTCTTCATCTCAAGAGACTGAAGTTCACGAAGAAAAAGAACAAGCATTAATGCTACATAAAGGTTTTGAATAAATATAAATAACAGTGTCTCATCTTCTAATTATAAACACGAAAAAACCACAAATAAGTCAAATGTATGAGCTATGAAGCAATTTACTTACATGCCAGTAATGTGGATTTGTGATTGAAGAATAACTAAGCAACTTCTATAAACACCAAAAACACAATTTTCTATCAACCCCACCAGGAAAATTGGTTAGCAATCATATAATTTATGAAAGCAGATAAACTCCATTATTTACCGTATTTTGGCGTGTATAGGCTGCACCAGAAGTTTTTAATGAAAAATTAGGAATAATTAATATTTGAAGAACAGGTTGCACTGAATTTTTGTATTCCTGTAAATATTGTTGAGTTGCCATTTTGTACAAACATAATAAATTCCAACTTAATTTCAACCCTACAAAACATTTCTAATAGAAAATTTTTATTATGCTATTACATAGCACAGTTACTATTCCACAGATGGTATCGTGACTTGAGAAAGCAAAACCACCGCAACATGTTACACAAAAATGGCATTTAATCGATGTGCACTTGTAGTGCCACGGCGGATGTGCGAACTATGTAAGATATCTTTCTCTTGCACAGCAGAGAAATTATTTTCTCATAAATGGCTTCTATAGCCACTCTCCAACATGTTTACATTTTACACGTGCAAGATGAAGGTTATTTTGTTTATGAACGTGAGTGAACAAATAATTGCACAAATGGAAAATTTTTTTCTCTTTCCTTCTTCCCTCTTCTCTTCTTCTTCCATTCCCTTCCTTTCTTTAAGTTAGAACATTAAAATGTACTGTATGTTGAAAAATTTCTAAACTTGTTTTGGCGGAAAACATTTTTTTAATGGCAATATCTCGTATATAAGCTGCACCACACCTTTTTTAGTCATTGTTTTTGTAAAAATGTGCGGCCTTTACACAACAAAATACGGTATTTGCATATTTCCCCTCACTCATGAGAGGACATCTACTCCAAGTGTTGTGTGCAAGCAGTGTCATGGAAGTGTGTGAGTGTACCTCAGGATGTGATTGGCTGATGGGCTCTCCCACCCCTTCTGAGGTGTGCTGTGATTGTTGCCTGTGGGGGTATCGTTTAAGTACGCAAAGCACCTAAGCGACATTTGTGGGACTTTTAAATATTTGAAGGGTGTGGGGTGGGTTGTATGGCCAGTCCTTGGTTCGAGACACATATATGGTAATTAGGTGTAATTACATGTAATTGCAGAGTGAGTAAGTACCAAGAGTAAGTACACATGTTTGCCCATTGGCTGCCGAAACACAATTGACGAGGTTAAAGACTAGGGGTAAGGTTGGAGCAAAAGGGTTGAGGAGTCAGTCCTTAGTCCAACACCCATAGAGGATTATTAGGTCTAATTAGAAGTTGATATCATAATGAGTAAATGCACAATGAGTAATTGCATAAAGAGTAATGAATAAGTACATGTACCAAACTAAGTACACAGTAATTACATGTCCTACCCCAAGCACTGCACTCTCACAACTGAGCTGTGAATCGTTATTATGTTCATGATATATGTCCGCCATGTTGGAATACACAGGGACTCCGGCCAGCTAAGACTCCGAGGGCGAACTGAATGTATCTCTCTCCACTACCGCACTGAGTGCTGGTCCCATTCGGGTTGCTGTAGGGATGAAAAAAAAATTTGAGGGTGGTAACTGCCATATTGGCTCGAGACATTATATTGACATCATGTGGTGATGTGATAACAAGGGGCGAGAGGGTATTTCAGGGGTGGTACGTTCATGGAAAGGAAATTTTGGAATTTGTTGACATTACCCAACTAGGCACCAGACGTCGCCGAGTGGCAGCGTCTGTGATAATGAAGCATGAAGCTGGAGATTCTGCTGCTCTCTGGGTGCTGCGGGACGTTCACCCAGACGTATCTTTCCATTGTTGATAATGAACCCCACATATTAGTTATTACCTGAGGTGTCTATTAAATGGTAGGTGTACTACAAGCTAACCTACACGCCTTAAATTTTAGCACTTAATTGCTTAGATTAATTGCTTTTCAAAAGAACACTGAATAAGAATGATGGCATTTTGGCAGGCTTCTGAGGGACCCGTTCCCTTAAAGGCCTGAAGGCACTGCTAAATAAGAACACACGGTTCTCACCATAGGCAATCTTAATTTGCAATAGTAAGCTACATTTCTCCTCTAGGGAGACACTTTACAACACTTTGCCAAGCCTAGCCCACCGGCACGGGCTGCACTGAAAAAAGGGTGCGAAGCCAGTAAAACTTGTAAAAAAATTTAGCTTCCCTAGGCGACTCAAATACTGGGAAAGAGAAGGGGTGGCGAATCTGGGCAGCTGAACAAACATAGGTTCCGGTAAACTGAAGTCTATTGAAGAATTAAAAATGGTTGGTTGAAAAAGAGATGAATGCCGCCCGGAGTGCCCACGAACAGACACAGCCGTCTCCTTAGAGTACCTTGCGAATACTGATCTCTCCACCGCCTTGGCAGTTTTTCATGGCACACGGGTCTATTTGGTGACACACTTTGCATGAAAACTTACTAAGATATAGAACACTTGCAAAATAACTTGGTAATAAAATACTTTGCATTAATTGAAAACAAACAAATCACTTGCACAACTTGTGAAGTAAATGGGGATGAAAAATGTGAAATATAAACAACTTACCTCATGCAAATAAACATTATGACACTACAATAACATGTGATCAAATTAGTAAAGGCATCTATCTAGTCCCATTAATCAGGGTTTAATTGACATCAGCCGTTAAGCCCTTTGTGGGCGCACTACTTTTAGTACGTTCAAAATGTTGCTGAGTGTGGATGCCTGCTGCAACGTTGGAATGGTGTTCGGCGGCAAATGGTCTGCGGGACACAATGTGGCATGCATCAAATGTCCCCCCCCCCGGCCCCTTCTTTCCAGCGAGACAGCTTGCAGCCGTGCGTTGCTACGTGCAGCAGGAACACCTCCTTGCCTGCCTCCTACGTTGATAACACCTGCTGCTGTTGCTTTGGACGGCCTGTTTCAGTGTGGGATGCTGTGCACGTCAGGCACGCCTGTGAAGGCAGTGGCCGTCATCGTGACTAGCTCCATTTAGCAGCCAGGCCCATGCAGGAGTCGTGGCAGGCAGTGGACTGCGGGTGGGCACGGAGACACACCTTCTGCCCGGTGTTGAGTGCTGGTGGCCGTTGGTACCCACCTCGCGGTGTACTCCCTCTGGTGCTGGCACACCTTGCATTATCAATGGATTTCTCTTGTCATGCGCTACTGTTGTCTGTGATGCTGCTTTATTACACCTGCAGGCATTGGTTTTCACCTGGTAGAGCAAAGTTGTGTCCTAGCAGGATGTTGGCAGAGATTTGCAGATGGTGGCATGTCTGGTGGCGTTGACATGCAGACAGAGGTTGAAGAAGGCGGTGGGTAGATGTTCAGCCCACGTCGTGTGCTGCTCCCCCACACAGAGTCGCAGTTGTGTCCAACTCTTGGTTGCGGAGCTCCTTGGGGCTCGCACGGGGATGGTACACAGCAGTCTTCAAATGCTCCCATGCACATTTATCGCCATTTTCTTCCAGTGAATTGGGTACCATTATCTATCAGCAGATTTTTTGGATAACCCCACCTCACAAAGAAACAAAGAAATCGCCTTGCAACACCTTTGCTATGCTAGATGCCTGTGCACTACTTGTTGGATACAATTCCACCCAGCGGGAAAAATTAACGGTGATCACCACAATGAATTTCTTCCCCCTTGCTGACCAGGGGTATGGCCCCATCAGATGGAGGCAGACCGTCTTGAAAGGCCGGTTGGGTAGTCACAGCTGTTGCGTGTCATCTGTCCGCATTGCCTTGAACTTATTGCTCATGGCACACTATTGCACGTATTTCTGCACGTAATGTGTAAGGCCTAGACAAAAATATGATCAACATTTCTGACCGTCTGGTCCATTCCCAGATGTCCTGCTGCACTACTTGCATGCACGTTTGCCAGTACCTGTTCTTTGCTGTTTGGCGGTACAAATAACCTCCACGTTAACAGATCCTTAGGCGAACATGTTTCTAACCTGCCAGTGTTCTATGGCCTGCTTTGTGCATTTGTTTCTCTGCCCTTGCGTAAATGCACAGGTTTCTTGCACACATTACACCTCACGGTACACAACTCATTCCAAAACATCAGTGTTTACAACAGTCACTTGTTGGAGACACACCTTGCAGAATGGCTCCTGTGTGGTGGGAGGTAACACTTCATCCCACTCTGCGTTGCAGTGGACAATAACGTCAGCGTTGGGTGCTCCTGACAGTGCGCCGCTAGTTGATTTTCCATGCCGGGGACATGCTCCACGACAAAGTCGTATCGCCCACCGGGTCAACTTACTTCCTGACTTCATGTAATTGAACCAAACGAGGCAACAATTGTCCGTGCGGAGTGTAAACCTCTGGTATTCAAGGTAGGCCTGGTAATTTTTAACAGCCCAAACCACGGCCAGACAATCGCGCTAATCAAAGTCATGCCGCTGTTCAGTTTGGCCCAACTTTGCACTTCCAAAATTGATCAAGTGCCAATCGCTGCTGTTGTCACACTGATACAGCACCGCACCAGCCCTTCCTGGCTGGCATTGGTCTGTAAATACAAGTGTTTAACTCAGGTCATAACTTGCCAACGTCAGACACGACCCGAAACGACGTCAGGGTGTGATGTCATCTTACGTTTCAATCTCTATAGTGTTGTTTTCTCTAGCAACATAAAGCAAATGTATCGGCAGATTCTATTCCATGAGGATGATTGACCATATCAACTTATTCAGTGGCATGAAGACCCCTCTCTCCCACTTGCAGTGTTCCAACTGAATACTGTAACCTATGGACTCACACCTCCATTTCTGACGATTCATACCTTGCACCAGTTGGCCATTGATGAGGGTCTCCATTATCACCTAGCACAAAATGCTCCTCAGAATCACATTTTTGTAAATGACATTGTAACTAGTGCATCATCGGTGGAAGACGCATTTGTGCTAAAGAATCAGTTGATTGAACTCTTGTGAAGGGGTGGATTTGAACTTAGGAGATGGTCAAGTAACCAGCCTCAGTTGTTGGATGACGTTCCTCTACCTCATCATGAGAATTCCAGAAGTACTTCACTTCTCATCTGAGCCTGTAGTGAACATTCTGGCTCTTCAGTGGAGTCCAGAGACTGATGTTTTCTTTTATCATTTACATATCTGCAATGATGTCCCAGCCAAATGTTTTGTTTTCTCACAGATAGCTCACATTTACGATCCCATGGGCTGGTTGTCTCCCATGGTATGGGCAAAAATTATGCTACAGTGGTTGTGAACACAAGGAGTGGATTGGGATGAGCCCTTACCGTTAATAATACCAGAGAGGTAGAATCAGTATATTGAGGGACTTGTCCACCTTGAAACCCTTAGCTTGCCACGTTTTGTTTGTCCTGATGCAGCTTGTGTATAGTTACATGGATTTGCAGCTGCATCTGAACGAGCCTATACAGCGGTCATGTATTCAAGAAGTAGATGCTAATGGGAAAGTGAGCATACATCTCATACTGGCCAAATCTCAAGTAGCTCCACTAAAACAAGTTTTACTTCCTCCACTTGAGCTGTGTGGTGCTCATTTGCTGGTAAAATTGATGCACTATTGTCATGTCTTCCTCACCCAACATTTAACAGTCACTGCCAGTCATGCGTGGACTGACTCTAGTGTAGCTCTCACCTGGATCAAGACTCAGCCCTACCTGTTTAAAAACCTTTATTGCAAATAGCGTTGCTCAAATCCAGGAATGGGTTTCACCTCAATGTTGGAAATATGTTGCTTCTAGAGACAATCCTGCAGATTGTTCTTCTCGTGGTCTGCTTCTCCATGCACTAAGTTATCATGCTCTCTGGTGCCATGGACTGTCCCTAGTGAACGAAACTTCAGATGTCCCAGTACTAAAGTCATATCGTGAGCACTCACGATCCCCCTGAAGAGCTTCCACTGTTACAGAAATTTTCGTCTTGGTTAAAACTTGTTCGAGTCATGGCCTATGTTATGCGTTTTGTGAAACACTGCCAGAGGCAACTTCCTAGCAGCAAAATCGTATCATCCATGAAATTAGAGCAAGCAACTTTCGTAGTGTGTAGATTTATCAAAGGTCATGTTTTCGAAGATGACTTGAAACGATTCCAAAGGGGAAAACCTTGTTCCACGTGATTGCAACATATGACATTTTGGATCAGCAGGGTGTGCTTAGGGCGGGCGGGCGTTTGTCAAATGCAAATGTTGAATATGTCATAAAACACCCTATCATATTGCCGAAAGACCATAGTGCTGTTGGAGCTTTGGTAGGCTATCATCACATAAAGTACCTACATGCTCCACCACACTACTGCAGTCTCTTGTGTCTCAACAGTTTTGGATTTTGTCAGCTTGATCCTTGATCCGGTCTCAGGTCTTCAGGTGTGCACGTTGGTACCAGTGCCGGCCTGTCAACAGTCCTCTACTAATGGCTGATTTACCCACTGAACGAGTCATACCTGCTGGAGCTTTTGTGCGGACTGGAGTGGACTATGCTGGACCAATCTCCATCAGAGTTAATAAGCTGCATCATCATGTTACCCAGAAGGTATACTTATCAATCTTAATATGTTTTGCCACGAAAGCTATCCACATCGAAGTTGTAACCGGTCCAACTGCAGACAGCTTCGTTGCTGCTATTACTCGATTTGTGTCAAGACGAGGTTTATGTACTAATCAGTAATCCGATTGTGGAACCAACATTGTTGGTGCTTCAAGGCAACTTCATCAGTCTTTTAAACAATTCCTCAAATCCCCCCCAAAAGGAAAACTTCTCTTTGGCTCATGAAATCAGTTTTCATTTCCTGCCTCCTGCAGCTCCTCAAGGAGGATTGTGGGAAGCTGCAGTTAAATCAGCCAAATACCATCTCAGACGTACAATCAGCAATCAAGTTCTGACGATCAAGGAACTGATGACACTCACCACTTGAGTTGAGGCTGTCCTAAATTCACAGCCCCTAACGCCTGTCTTTCTGATCCATGTGACATGGTAGCAGTCACACCCGTCATTTACTTATCGGTATACCTCTTGTTGCTGTACCCCAATCTTATGAAGAGGTTGACGATGGCAATATATGTTTGTCCAGAAGATGGAAAATGCTATGCGCACTAGCCAACCAGTTCTGGATACGCTGATATAAAGAATACTTGCAGCAACTACAACCCCGAGGGAAATGGCAAATCCAGCAATCAGGACTCGCTGTGGGAGAGCTCGTTCTGATTGGAGAAGAGCATGTTCCACCCCTGGGCTGGTGTTTAGCGAGGGTCGTCAAGCTCTACCCAGGAAAGCATGGCGTTACTCGAGTGGTGGATTTACACACGCAGAAGGGACATCTGTGTAGACCTGTACATAAGCTGTACCATCTGCCAGTTCACTAATGTTACATCACCAGTTGTGACGTACTGTACATAGTGAATGCGTATTTTGACTAAATTTTTGGAAACCTCAGCCGGTCTCGGCAGGCAGTAATGTTCAATAGTATTTGTAAATAAACATTTGTGTACATATGTGTCAGTGAACTTCGTGATAGGGTGCATTAATACTTGATCCTGGAAGTAGTGCGCGCCACCCCCTGGAGATAAGTGTAACTCAAGATGGCATCGCGGAAAATTTTCCAAGCGACAATCTCTCTCTATCGTTGGCTGTCCAGCAAAGTTTGTATATGAACTGCAGAGCACTGATAGACCTAATTATAGAAAGCTTTAATGAAGAGTTTGTGGAAGAATTTTGAAGTCTAACCACTTGAAAATATATATGTGTAACCTTATGCACATGAGTAGTTGGTATGTGTGTGTGTCAGGGCATTAACAACAATAGTTTAGACTAGGCTGTTAGGACATGCCAGCCGCTTGGCTGGCATGTCCTAACAGCCTAGTTTAAACTATTGTTGTAATGCCCCACGTTGTGCATCATTTTGAAGCCACAGAATAAAAATTAAACTACATAAATGTACATGTAGTTGAACTGTGACACTTGGGTAATGTTGGGGGGATTTATTCTATTCTCCAAATATGGCACATTAGAGTCAAAGACACGGTCAACGTGTGCATCAATTTGAAGCTAATTCGGATTAAGCTCAATTCTTGCCCCCCATTTCCCTCTACCTTCCCTGGTGGCTTTGCAAGATTTAATTTATAGGAGTACGTGTCTGAGGTGCATGGGTTGGTGCCTGGCTAGGGTGTAGTTCTCCACGTTGGGAAGACCGCTTGAGTTTCTTTATCCTAAACCAAGATGAGGAGGGGGGGAGAGGCGGTAAACCCTAGAGTGAACTGGACCAAGTGTTTTTCCAAGTGGGAAGTTGTGGTTCTATGCACTCTTAGATACCGCAACAAGAATTGGGTTGTCAGATTTGAGGAGTGTATACGGAGCAGCTACTTGATTAAAATAGCCCGGTATTTAGTCAGTCCCACTTCCGGGGCTGGCCGTTATACATTTCCAGCCATGTGGGCTGTCTGACTGGGACGAAATTATCAACCACACTCTAAGACGACGCTTAAGTGGACACTGTACTGGAATAGACAAGCGAGGAGGGACACTCCTCTTTGCTGAGTGACTCACACGATGGGTGAGCTGCGGGACAGCATCCGGCGTCGGTTGCGGTGGTGTAGAGCAATGGACCTGGTTGACTGGGATGAGAGGGTAAGTATGTAATTGTGGTCAATATAATCCAAGGATGGCGTTCCCTTCCTGCAGTATAAAAGCTATGGCCGGATGAGCCTTACCGGTAACTTTGTAAAATGTCCAAACAACAAGACTGGCAATTGAGGTGGATTACTTGATTGCAAAGTTCTGATACATTTAAATAAGTTAATTCTCTGATTGTTTCCCTGAGAGCTCTTCTGCATTGTTTGCTTTTATTTCCATACTTTGCATAAGGTATTTTATACTGTACAGATACACTTGGAGGAGAAGCAAGTAAAAACAATGAACCTACAGAGTACGTCCAGAATACAGAACCACCAATCTCAGTACCCACCATCCGGCCTTTTCAAACTAGGACTGCCTGACAGACACGCAGATTTGTCTGGATCCTGGGTGTGGCACCCACACAGAGTCGAGTCAGTGGCAGAGGTGTTCAATTTTCCTTCTGGCCTTTTCAGACTGGGAAGGAGAAGTATAACACCTGGTCTGACCTACTACGGTGTGAATTCATGTTCCTAGTGTGTGGCGCAGTTGATAAACTACCTAGGGGCAGGCCTCAGTTTTCAGTTACTAAGGTGGTGTGGTATTTACCTTTGTGGTATTCATGCGCTTTACTTGTCCTCCCTCTGATTAATTGAAGTCAGAAATTAAATTCATACAGTTACCAAGGTTCAAACTAAGGTGAAATAAGTATTACTCTTGAAATAAATTTAATACACATTTTATAACATAATTTGAGAAAAGCATGATGAGTCCATACTAGCTCCGGTCATACAATATTTATGTAATAATTAAAGTGAAGTTAGGAAGCTTGTCTTTACATTATTCCATGCGAAGGCATCCAAGCCAAAACCAAGTGTTTTAATAAAGTGAAAGATAAATAAGCAATCAGCTTGTAAATGTCTATCCTAACTTAAATCAGGATTGTACTGAAGGAAGGTAAGCTACGACCAACGTCGTCGCGACCTGCTCCCAAATGGGACGCTGGAGGATTACCAATGAGTGGGTGGTAGGAATAGACGTCATCTTCAGTAGCTTCTGGAAGGCAGACATTGCACGACGGTGGCAGAGCCTGCGGGGTCACAAACGGCTGTTGTCTTCCTGTGACGACTTCTTGATCGCACACTGGAAGAGTGATCTAGTGGTCAGCTATATCCTTTAATAAAGTCTTCGGCCCTTTCAGACTGGAAGGAAGGATAGGTTGCCACTTGCCAATTGGCCTTGTGGTCGTCGCACCCTAAAGACAAATTCTTCGGCCTTCACAAACTGGAAGAGGGGGTGTGCGGTCACTTACCGCTACTGTTCCCTTGACCTTCTGCAGACTAGAGGGACAGAGACTGCCCCGGATCAGGGATGGCTGCTCCTATTTATACTAAAATTCTCAGCTTGTAGGCTTCCAGAGGGGTGCAGAATTGGCTAGCCACTCTCCGCCGGGGTTGTTTATTTGTGCTTGGTCGCAGCATCACCCTTTTCTTTATCTCCTGTGATGGAGGCGCTGACATATCTTATCGCCTCAGTATGAGGTCCTGGAGGCTGTGATGATCTCGTGGACCAGGTGCTGTGCTCCTACAGCAAACCCTGCAACTTACTTATCTTCGGGAAAATGTGTTGACTGCTCGTCGAACAGTAAAAGTCCCACGCTGGGGTTTAGGCGACCGCATACGGCATTGAGTATGCAGTACAATTTCTCCAACCACGTGTCTGTAGTAGCTCGTGATATGAAGTGTTTTGACCCTGTAGGCATGTGATTTATTACACTGATGTAATTACTTGCCCACGTGGGCATTGGTTCTCAATGATGGGGCGAATTCATGAGTAGAGTGTGTATGTCCAATGTGCAGGAATGCATCATGTGTCAACGGCAAAATCACCTACAAACTTACCCGCCCCGACTCTGGGATCAACATCCATTGGAAGGAAGTGTGACGGGGATATTCATACATTTATTTTTCAACAAGGAACACTCCCATTTCCAACTGTGTATAATAGTTGGGTGTGTGAAGTTGCTAACTCTCATCCAGATTAATTTCACTTCCTGCATAAAGTCCAAGAATAAAGTTTCATCCGAATGGCAAGTACACACTCATCGAACATGAGTGTGAGGTATCAATTACCTCTTTCAAAGAAATGTGAGGACAAAATTCATTTTTCATGTACATATGGTCCTGGATTCATGTTAACAAGCAATAAGCCTAGGGTTGTAGTGTAACAAATTGTGATAGTTCAAATTGTTATGTTAAATTCCGTATGTCTTTTGGAATGTCTTTTGAAAGGTGAACACAAGTTATAGTATTGAAAGTTTGAAACATAATATCAGCAATTACAATACTTTGAACATTGTATTGGGGATATTTTTGAGGCAGTAAATGAGTTTAAGTATTTATTGGTTACAAGATACGTAGGTATTTTGTGCACGGTTTGTAGCTCAAGCAAAGTTCACCCCACAAACTTTTCTTGTTACAAGGTTTTAATGACTAAACTAGAGGAAACTGGTGATGAAGTCAATTTCTCTTGTATATGTATTGAAACATCTAAATGCAAAATCAATATTACCAAGTTCTTTAGATACTTGTTGTATTGTAAACTGTTTAGTTGTGTTTAATAGTAACTGCGTATCAGTTATAAGTTGGTGTTCATAGTGTCAACAACAGGGATGGCTTATTTTCAATCCAGCAACCCGCTGTAAGCATTACTCTGGGTAAATTGACTGTTGAGTATGCATACTGGAGTAATGGTTTGCTTGGACAGTTTCTGAAAGTTGCGACTTCATTTTTCATTTTCGGACTATGCATTTTCCATTATGGAATGAAAAGTCGTATGAGTTAATTCAATGTTCCGACATAAACAAATATCTTGTACATCACATGACACCAAATACCTCATTACCCACAAGTGTTAATGAAGTTTATTCTCACTTCTTGGAAACACACCCAGACCTGGTTCAAAATATAGTGTTGCATACTCAAGAATTAACTTGAAAGAAATTATTGAGATGTTAACTTCTCAGGAACAAGATATTCAAGTAATTGTAAACCAATGTAATCAATATTTACTGAAATTGTAAACAGTTCGTAAGCTTTTGAATGTATAACCAAAATGTATGTCAAAAGTGTAAAGTCAAAGTGTATGTCAAAAGTGTAATGTCAAAGTGTAACAGGTACATATTGTGACGATGGGTCCATAACTGGGTTGTAATAAGAGTGATCAGTTGTGAAAATCCAGTGTATTTGTTACAGCATGACCGCATGAACCCTGGTGGTGGGACTAGCCCACCGAGCGTGTGTGTGCTGCAGGTTGCGGGATGACAAGGGATCAGTCTTCGCTGGCGCTGGCCTGCTATCATTGGTCGGCTATTCCCATGCTGGCAGAAAATAATGTCTGAATTGTAGATGGAGCGCCGATCGCCAGTATAGGTGGCGCTGAGGTCTGGTCTCTGGGAAGGGGTAGGCTCGAGGAGGGGATGCAGAGCAGTATAAATACGAGTGCCCTGGCTAGGATCGAGGCTTCGTCGGCCTGCCGAGTGCGGGGCTCTCGCTGGCGAGTGGAATTCACCCTAGAGCAGAAGAGAAGCTGACTGCAGTGTTGAAGTTAAGTATTGATTTCTTCGGAGATGGTAGTTGTGAGACTTAGAAAATTTTCTCTGCAAGTAATATTCACGAGAATTTGAAAATTGTGTGTCTGTTGCAGTAGAGAACTAAATTAGTTTTGAGGCCAAGTGTGTATGAACTTGGAAAAATTCGCTTCAAGTAGTGCTCATGTGTCAAGACTTTGAAATTTTCGTGTTAGCGGCAGTAGAGGACTTAGGAATATTCGGGTCCAAGTGTGAGTGAACTTATAAGATTTTTGGCACTTATAAAAATTCTGCCCAGAAATGATTTGCGGACTTATAAAAGTTACACTTGGTAGTGTGATGACACTTTGTAATCCCGTTTGACTGCAGAAAAGAACTCATTGTCGATGGGACTCTAGAAAAGACTGTAGTGTGCCGCATGGACTTGAAATTAATTTTCTTGGCCAGGGACTATTGTGAAATTTTGTGGAAGGAACCGTACTTAGAAGTTCTGCGCTCTTAAAGGATCGTATGGACAAAGCAAATTCAAGTGGGGATTGGAAGCAGGGTGTGGCCTGGAAAAGCGACTTTTTGTTTAAGCATAAATCCAGTAACTGTGTGAGCGGACATTGAACTTGAGCGAATGCGTTTATATGAGTAAATGCAGAACTTGGTCTGATTGTGGAGCACAGCTGAAAATTGGTTGTTTTACTCCAATTGAAATTAAGTGTTTGCTGGGAATAATGCGACCTGAGGGCAGAACTTAGGCAGTAGTGTTTTCTGTTATCCTGTACGGCGGCTTCATGAAAATAAGATTTGAGTTTGTGCCCAGTGATTCCGTGAAAGTGACTGAAGATCGTCTGCTTACTTCACGAGAGGAATTTACGAAGAGGAGCCAGTGCCCCAATCTCGACAGGTCGTTCGAAGTGAAGCATTTTAGAAAGTTTTTTGGTAAGACTTCCCCAGATAGGAGACTATTACCTCAGTGTTTTGTGGTGTTTTCGAAAGTTGTAATAAATATGAAAACAAAGTTGAAATTAGGTCAGGAAGAGGAGGCTACTATTACTGTAATGTTACTGGAAAAATAACCAGTTTTAATGTATGGTATTTTTTTGTGTTTTTTAAAGGAGTTCAATGTATTCTCCCAGGATTTTGTAACATTCATTTAAAATGTGTTTTAAAATACTTTTAGGCATGTTATTGCTGAGTTCATTTTAAGTGCTTGGTGCACATTGGAAATTAATTAAAATTAGGGCATGGGCAGGATCTTTGATTTAGCCAATGATTGTAAATTGATTTAAAGTTGTCAAAATAAACTTCTATAGTGGCTCAGAAAGAAGTTTGTGAAAGAATATTATACTCATGATCCTGAAGACTAAATCATTGTGAAAATATCTTCTGTGAATATTATGAATACCAAAGTAAATAATTTGTGAAAACGAAATGGTTTTGGCAGTGTTCTGAATGCTGGTAGTGTTTGTGAACCCTTTCCCCAAAACTACACGCAAATTTTGAGTCTAGCACGAGCTGCCTAATCTAACAACAAATTTCTGAACGTTTTCTTTTCTGATGATGTGTTTTGAGGTAATTAATGAGACTCCATCCTCCTCCTTTTCCTGAGTATAAGCTAGGGCAGAAAGGGAGAGTTGGGGCAGTGGTTGGGCCAGCAATGTCGAGGCATTGGAGGGCTCAATGTGTTGTATGCGTATTTTTTAAATATAATAAATAGACTGAAAACTTAATTGTGATTTTATGACTTAATGTCTTCCGCCACATGCATGGTGCGATGATAACAATACAATTAGTATAACTTTCATGTTACTTTTAATTTCAGTTTGTAACCCGGTGTTACGTTTCACACGTTATGTTAACAACCTAAACTAGTAACGCAAGCTTGTAACTTGCATGGGGAAGAATTGTACATCCTAACCACCCCGCAGTTTCTGTCTGTCCCCCGTGCCTGAGCCAATAATGTAGGGGGCCTTCACGTCTCCTCTCACAGTCTTCCTCCAGCAACCGAAACGAGGGGATGTCTCCACGCACCATTAACTAGAAAATTTATCAGTCGTTAAGAGTTCCGTTCTGACGGTATTTCGCGCAACTGCGGAGGGTGGTTAGAACACCTGTATACTTGCTAGTGTGCGGAGCGTGGAGTTACGGTTCTGCCGGTTTCTGCGCTGAAAATTAAACACTTTTAAGTAATAATCTTTTTTTCATAAATGTTAACTATTTGAATTTTTCATTCACATGTTCAGGGCACTCCGGTAGCATAATTGCATAGTGCTAGCATAAACGTGGAGTGTCCCTGGTAGTGCTTAGAGTTCCCTTTAGGCCAAATGTTCAGATAATTGGGAAACGTGTTTATAACAAGGTGTTTAGTTACACATAATTGGTGTTTCAATGTTTGGTACAGATAATTTTTGTGTTTTAATTGAATTTTTTTCAGGTGTATATTATATATAATATATAACTATAATTTGTGTTTTCTTTTTTTGTTTCAGATCGCTTGCCTGGAGTTTGGGAATAGAGACAATTATTGGTGAGTAGGAAATTTGTGATGGAAGGCCCTTCGGTTAAATGTCCTCATGTTACTTTTGAGTCACAGAGTTATTCAAGATCTGAGTCTTCACTCAACGTAGGTTTGCCTCAGGATTTGGCCTACGTGACTTTAGATTCCGTATTTGGGAGAATATCTTAACAATTGAATATTGAATTAACGATCAAGTAGAGAGTGATGCGGATATTTTCACGTTTCCTCCTTTCTGGCCGTTAGCGAAACAGTCCACAGATATTTAGAAATTTATGTCTCCATAAAAAAAATTTAAAAAAAACCCACACTGCAGAGGAGGAAATGTCTATGGAGACTTTCCATTTCTGTAGTAAAGCCAAACCCATCCTCCATTCATCCGATGTTGGTGTGATTTACGATGATCACATCATCCCTCAACTCACTCCGAATATTAGCGAGTTTTGTGGTAGGGGCAACGGCTGGGAATGAAGCTGATACTACAAATGGATGTACACATTTCGCAGTTAGACCATTCACCATAGGTGCATCTCACACAAACCTACCTAAAGTCATTGCCAATCGGCTGGCTTGCATGAATGTAAACTGTACAATGGATGAATGCTTTCTCTAAGCCATTGTAGCAAGTTTAGTTCCTGTTACAACCCATGTTGACAGATCCTCTTCATACCCAGATCCTCGCCAGGTTCCGAATACGAAAGGATTGTCAACTCCCGTAATGTTGAACAAAATATAGCTATTTCAGGAGCTCAATAATATTTCTATTAATGTGTATTCAGTGATGGACAAGGATGGAAATATTGTTGAAGAGGCATTTGATAACGCTAGGGAAGGGTGTATCATACCCATTCACATTTCTCCTATGCAATGTGAACGTCCCGTGAATATGTTAACTATTCATGCTAGTGGAAGTACCGCCCATTTACATTTTGTAATGAGCAAGGATTTGTCTCATTTACTTTACACTCAGATAAGTAAGAAGCAACATTAAAAGTTTGTTTTCGAGCACTGCCTTCAATATTTTACCAGTTTGTAAAACATAATGAATGATGCAAACAACACGATGCTGTTCGGTGTAATTTCCCAACTGAAGAAAATAAGTACATATAATTTAGCAATTTTGCCAAACAGCAAAGAATGGGTTTTATTGTGTACTGCGATACTGAAGCTCATTTGAAACCCATGTCCACTTGCTTACCACATAATGATGTTAGTGGCACAACAACCATCAATAAACATGTTCCATATGCTTGTAGCATTTTGCTTGTGTGTGCACAGCATTCCATTTTAACCCAGTACCACGTGTTTGTGGGTGAAGATTGTATGTACAAAAGGTTGATAAATTAGTCGAGTTGACAAATTGGGTCACAAACACATACAGCACAACAGTTCCAACGAAGCCAATGACAATAGCTGACAGGGCTTGACTTATGGCTCAAACAAGTTGTCACATTTGTAATAAGCGACTCAACAAAGTTATTGTGATTGATCTCGATAATTTGATGGGCACCATCAGAGGCCGTGCACATAATCAATGCAATCTATTGTTCAGACTTAAAAAGAACCAACTTGTCACTGTATTTCATAATCTACAGAATTATGATGCCCACTTTTTAATAAAGCCATTAGCTTCAAGACACATCACACAGCCCAATGGAAGCGTGTTAATCGAAAATCCGGGTACAATCAAGGTGATTGGAACCACCTTGGAAAATTAGAAGTGTATCACAAAACACATTCCCTACGGGAGAAACTCACAGAAAGGTTTACGAGTTGTGCATTTGCGTTTCATTGACTCATTTAATTTCATGAACGCGTCACTGGAAACAATGACAGATAATTTGTAGTTTGTACAGATGGCTATCACCCGGTCACAGTTTCCAGCCAACACTCAATTTCATTTGGCACAAAGATAGGGAGCATTTCCTTATGACTTTGTTAAGTCTATTGAGAGTCTGAACCATATCTCACTCCCACCGAAGGATGCATTTCATAACTTAATGAAAGGAGAGGGCATAAGCAATGAGGAATATGCTCATACTCAAATCTGCGTGGAATGCGTTCAACTGTAAAAATTTAATGGCGTATGCAATACAATATTTACTTATGGACATGTTTTTGTTCCAGATATATTTGAGAATTTCAGAACCGTATGTTTGGCAGAATACGGTCTCGACCCTGCAAATGTACGTCACAGCTACTTCCCTATCTTGGGACATTCTTTTACTAAAGATTGGTGTGCAGCTATAGTTGTTGACAGACGTAGATACGCACCTTTTTGTAGATCACGGGGTCAGGAGTGGTATTACCCAGGTTTCCAGAAGGCACGCAGAAGCTAACAATATTTACATTGGTGAGAAGTACGATCCCATTGTGGCAGAGAAATATACTTGCTATTTCGACATCAATGTACTGTACAGCCACACAATGACGTGCAAGTTTTCGATTGGTAGTTTCGAGTGGGTTGCATCAGCTGAGTTTTCAACATGGGATTTAGCCAACAAAGATAATGCCGGTTTTTTTTTGCAGAAATTGATTTGTCTTTTCCGGTTGAATGTTACGATGTGCTAGCAGATCTGCCTCTGGCTCCAGTAGGTGCCATACCGCTGAACGGCAAGACTGAAAAATTGCTTTTGACTCTCATGCCATGGAAAAATTATGTTGTACACAGGGAAACACTGAAGCACTTTTTGATGTATGGAAACAAACTTGATTCTGTTCACTGCATTCTGCACTTTGAGTAAAAGGCGTGGATGGGTCTGTACATTACTTTCAACATTGAAAAATGTGATCAGGCGGCACACGCATTCAAGAATTTTTTTTTTTTTCAATGAATTAATAAATCAGTATATGTAAAAAACTTTGCAAAATGTCCCTCTGGAAAGGGACATCAGAGTTATATCATGATATGACACAATCTACAGGGCAACAGAATTGATTGGTTGTCCAACATTCAAGGCAAGGCAGATACACAATGAGAATTTGGTCCTAATTGAAATGGAAAAGGTATCTTTTACGTTTAACAGACCATTGTATACCAATGTTGCTGTCCTGGATTTGTCTAAATTATTTCTGTATGACTTTCGCTATAATTATGCGCAACAGAAATTTCCTCAGCCAACTGTGCATCTGGTATTGCGATACAGATTCCCTGGTCTATGAACTACACTGTCACAATGTGTACAAGAGTATTTCCCCTGATTTGGCTACACAATTGGACTCTTCCAATTATGCACCAGATAGCCCGCAAAAGTTCCCTCTAGTGAACAAAGATGTTACAGGAGTTATGAAAGATGAAAGTGCTGGTTGCATCATCACACACTTTGTAGGTTTACGTCCTGAACTTAACACGTACACTGTTATGAATGAGCAGCGTGTGCATAAAGCTAAGGGTGTAACAGCTAACGTGTTGCAGTCGCTCCTGTACAACGATTATTTGGAATGCCTCATGCAAAATTCACGGGTTATGGGGACCCAATATAATTTCCGTTTGCGTGTCCACAATATCTTCACCGAACATGTAAATAAGGTCGCTTTTTCAAGTGATGACGACAAACTACATGGAGGCAGATAATGCGTCGACATTACCTTGGGGTCATTACCGCATTCTAACGTAAATTTAACCAGCTCAGTAATATTCTCTTCTACCCTACAGCTTGCCATCCATCAACTATAAAATGTCATCCACATCAACATCTGTCTGCTATTACATCCATTAAACATCTGCTTGCTACTCCACATCTGTTTTTGCGCAAGACGCTGCATCATACCCACAGCACCAGCTAAACGTCATCTATCAGCTCCAAAAGAATCTCCATGAATGAGTTCATCACGCTGCGACTTCAGTTTTATTAAACACCATCTACCAACTTCGAAGGAAACACCATCCTGCTGCAAGGTCAGTTTACTAGTTCGCCGCATATCCAGCTGCTTGGGGAGGGTTGCTCCCTACGGGCCTGTTATTCACTAAAACGTGCTAAGGTACTTGTCGTCAGCACCATCAACCTGATACCCGTTCACTGTAAGTGTGAAGAATACAACAAAAGGGCTACAAGGTTTTAGGATGTGTAATATAAGTGAAGAGAAAGAGAGCTGTGTAAATATTATTTGTGTAGTACAAGTGAAGACAAGGACGTGTCAATATAACTGACAAGAAGGGAGATAGAGTTGTATAAATGTTTCAGAACTTTTTTGTGCATGAAAGAAGTAATAGTGTAACAAGCAAGTTTGTAAGGTGGTGTGTCTATAGTGTGTGTGTGTGAAGGAATAGTAGTAAAACACAGTATAAATGGGACATGAAAAGGCCGCACATTTTTACAAAAAAAAGTCTACCAAAAGTGAGGTGCACGTTATATACAAGATATAGCCATTAATTTTTTTTTTTTTTTTTTTTTCCCCGAAAACATGTTTAGAAATTTTTCAACATAGAGGACATTTTAATGTTTTAACTCTTAAAGGAAGGAAGGGAAGAAATTTAATGGGGGGAAAAAAAAAATTACACTCGTGCAGTTATATGTTCACTCGCATTCATAAACAAAATAACAGTCATCCCACATGCGTAAAATGTAAACATGTTGGAGCTCAGCCATAGATGCCGTACATAAGAAAATAATTTCTCTGCTGTACAAGAGAAAGATATCTTACATAGTTTGCATGCCCACCGCCACAGTACAAGTGCACATTGATAAGACACCATTTTGTGTAACGCGTTGCCGTGGTTTTGCTTTCTCAAGTCACATTAGCAGCTGTGGAATAGTAATTGTACGATCTATATTCAAAAACATTGCAAACATACCACAAATGCCACAAACGTTTTGTAGGGGAGAAATTAAGCCTGAATTTATTTTTTGTTGGTACGGAATCGTGACTTCACAATATTTACATGAATACAAAAATTCAGTGTGGCCTGAAATATTAATTAAACCTAATTTTTCATCAAAAACTTCTAGTGCGGCCTATACACTCCAAAATACAGTAGTTATTTGAGCATATTAACAAAGAATTTTTTTTACGCGTTCTTGAAAGTATATATTTAGCGATAAATGTTTATTACCATAGGGTAGTGCATGTAGCTTGTTAAACAGTTACACAAGAAAAGCATAACTGACATATACACAGTGATAGTGAACATAGTTAATGGAGATAGTGAAAGTAAGTTTAACAGGGTGGGTACACATATTTCGTAAAACGGTTGTGCGAAAAAAGTATAACTGACATATACAAGTTACAGAAAAAGTATAACTTTGCTTTTACTTCTGATGATTTGAAAAAATATATATATAATTTTGTCGTTTATGTGAGTAATATATGAATGTTGGTAGGTAAAGTTAAGTAACATCACCATGGATTCTAAAAGACGTGTTTGACACAGACTTAGCCACCGTAAGTTTGTAAGGGCTAGGGAGCTTTCACTTTCCGAGCGGAGTTAGAGAAGCTTCGTGGCTGACATCTGCTGTGGAGATTGTTCCCGACGGAGAGCGGAGAGAGGTTCAGGCATTCGGAGTCAGATTCCTTGTAGGTGTGCCCTTGGCTCCCATTCCAACACGGCAAACGTATATCATAAACATATTGGCAATTCACAACTCCGCTGCGAGTGAGCAGTGCTTGGGGTAGAATGTGCAATTACTGTGTACTTAGACTTGGTACATGTACTTATTCATTATCATTACACCTAATTATCCTCTATGGGTGTCAAACCCAGGACTGACTCTTCAACCCTTTTGCTCCAACCCTACACACCCCTTTCCCCTAGCCTTTAACCTCGTCACCTGTGTATTGGCAGCCGATGGGTAAACACATCTATTTACTCTTGGTGCTTACTCATTACGCAATTACATGTAATTACACGTAATTATCCTGTACGGGGTCTCCAACCAAGGACTGACCATACACCCCACCTCACAGCCTACCAAAATCTCAAAGTCCCACAAATGTTGCTTGGGTGCTTTGCATACTGAAAGGGTACCTCCACAGGCAACAGCCAATCATAGCACACATCATAATGGATGGGAGAACCCATCAGCCAATCACAACACACCTCCATGGGGGGAGGGGGACGATATGTTTCCCCAGGTTAAAGGGTGCCGGCAATTGATATTCCTCTCGGAGAGACCCCTCCCAAGGTTAATCAACTGACAGCCTGGTATTGCTCCCCAGTGGTAGGAAACCACCCTGGTACCCCATTTCCAATGTTTATAGCATATACTGACAGAATGCTGAATCATAGAGGTAAAAAAATTTAATTTAAAAATATAAATCTGAAATATGCTAAGAAACAATAACTAATAACTGAAAATGTATTGTGTTTACATATAATATGTGTCATAAGACATGATGTCATAAACAAAAATGTAATTCGGCAAGCAGATTGTTGATTTCAAAACAGAGCCTGCAGCATTGTCAAACATACATGACATCACAAAGACAGCCGTAAAGAAATTCGTTACAAAATACTACATAAAGACAATTACTAGTAACTGTCACTTCAGCTGTAGTCATCATAGATGCTAGCGAGTATCTTTACGGAGGTTAAAGTTACAGTACAGGAACCCTGCCTACTCTCTCAGGTTACAGCAAAGTCAAACAACAATATCAGGTAAGCAGGGAGCCATTGACCCCATAACACCACACCATACACAAACATAGGGGCTAAGCCCATCATACTGATGCCTCACCTGATGTGGTGTTGTACCAGGGTTGCCACACCTTTTTTCCATTGGAAAATTCCCTGACATTTCCCTGATTTCCAGACCCGAGGCAACCCCGTCTACTAGTGGATGACAGCTGCTTCCCCCTTGAGGGCTGAGAAGTGAAGAGATTTGGGCGGTTCTTAAGATTGAGGTCTTGAGAGCTGATGAGTATGGAGCAATGCTGGAATGCAAGAGCGGGAAATGGGAGATCCCCAAAAAAACCTGCCAACCAGCAGCATTGTCTGGCACAATCCCCACAAGCAAAAACTGAGGAGCAATTACACCACCATTAGCCCTGAGAAGTCTGAGCCCTGTTGACACGGAGACTGATGGCCGGCAGAGGCGGACTGAAGTGTGGATGCAGGTCAGGCCAGGGCCAGGCATATCGTAGGGTCAGGTCTACGCTTGGGCTGGGGTGATGGAGCAGCTAGTAGGGTGGCACCAGCCGGCAAACTACGAGTATCTTCCCGCCGGTGGTGATCAGTTTTAGTCCATCCATCACGTCGAGAAAGCAGCTCAAGTGAAGGTTCCTCAGGTGCTCCCGACTCACAGGTGAAACCAGTAGCGGACTTCTGCCAATAGCAGAGTCCCTCTATTATAGGCTGTTCATGGTAAAATTAGCACTTTTCAAAGCCCTGCTTAAGATCTACTTGCAAGCACGTTGTGTATTAATCTGCCTTATGTAAGATTAACATTGTCATTGGCCTCATTGCTTTATTGATGTGTCAGTCAAGTGAAACTGTGAAATTATTAGAAAAGTAAATATTTCACAAATATAATTATTTTTACACTGCAATAAATTTAAAAAACTGAAAGCGAAAGAAATAAATTAAGTCATCACAAATGGTTACCCAACACTTCTTGTTCGACGTTGAATTATGGAACTACTTTCCCTCCATCATTACAAATTTTACTGGGCGAATGTCACTCAGTGTGTCCATTAAAATATACGCATGCAGGGGCAGTGACTTTTTTCTGAGGTTCGTTTCTAAAGTGCTCACTTTATCGTGAACAGCCTTTACTAGACTTAATCCCGCAAAAAGTATATTCTGTTGGGCCTATGCACTGACTCCACAATCTGTTTTACTAAGGCCAAGGGCAGCTTGGCTGCCTTCTGCCGCCAATCAGATGGCGCAGAAAACGATAAAGAGAGTAGTATAGTGGGTTGGCATAGCCCTTACGAACAGTCGAGCAGACTGCTAAAAGGGGAGGAAAGTATATAGGCAGCCTCCCAGAGATCAATTACCTCCTTCGCAGTGCAACATCCTTGCAACACATGTTCCCTTTCCCACGTCATCAGGTAGGGCGAGGGACCGCCAGCACACTGAGTCCCCGTGGGAGGGTTTGCGGGCTGCATCCCTCAAGATTTTATGTACATCAATTTCAGTTAAAAAATATAATAATTTTTGTGACTGAAATGAATTTATGATTTTTAATATTTGTAAACATTACTATAGTAATTTTGTATTACATACATTTAAAGTAATTATTCTAATAATATTGATTGATGAAAGGTATTTCCTTTTGCAAATGTGTTCTTTAAAGTATCTAAACCAGAAATGTTGATATTTAAAAATAACATTAAAATTAGTAAATTATAACAACATATTTTTTAGCGTTACAAAATATGTACTTTCTTCTTTCCACTGCAACACAATTAGTACTTTTCTGACAATTTTGGTAAGCATATACTGAATTTGAATAAACTCTGCTTCATGTAGCCAGGCTCGTTGGAAACCACAATATTTCTAACTTAATGCTTCATACATTATGAAAGCAAATTACCTTTTTTATTTCTTTGTCAAACTCCAGTGCATCGTAGTAATTGGGCTTCCCTCGCTTCACTCGCTCTGTGCGCCTGCGTTGGGTGCTGCCACCTTCCAGCTGCAACTGGTAATTAGCAGTGCGCTTTGTGGTGAAGAACACGTGGCCACAACGACACGTTTTCGAAGCCACTGGGACCTGCAATGGAATTTTGCATACACCGGACCATTTAACTTAGTCTCTGTTTGAATTGATTAATTTGTCATTTTGTGATTTTTTAGTTGCAATGTTTCAGTTCATACACAGGTGCCAGTCATTTGTTTTCTACGTGTGTAAACGTGCAGATGTGGTCAGAACTGAAGGTAGTGCTTAAAAACATGTGTAATACTATATACACATATGGTTAAAATGTTCCAAATTAAACTTTAATATAAATCTATAAATGCAGCTATAATAGCTTTGAATAAAATGGTCATTACTCCATTGCAACTTATACCTACAAACTAAATGTAACATTTACTTTAAAAAAACTTATTGTAAAAATCACTTTCAATTCTCTGTTCCTAGGTAAGTTACCAAGTCTCATGTATGTGATGGTGATCTGGCAATTTCGTATTGAGCCTTGTAAATCGTATGTGAACCTGCAAACTTACAAAATATTACATGCATAAAATCGCTTTACATATTGGGGTGTGGTTGTATTGGGGACAAGGCAGTTGGTTTTACATAAATAAACCTATGTGAGCTGGTAATACTTTCTTTGAGGTATGAGGACTAAATGAAAGTATTAATGAATATTTGGCTTTGATTACTTAAATTGACAGATGTGAACTGGATCTTTCATTTGGCAATGAAATCAACGTAATAGCACATCATATTTGTGATATATACTGCCTGGAAATGTTCACCTATTCCCAAAATGGCAGTAGTTCACAGCAGCCCCCACACATGTCGCACAAAGGTGTAGTACCAACCCAAGATCATATTTGCATTATGGTCATACCGAACTGAATGAGACCACATTTACTTCAATTGTGTCACAAACTTATAGTGCACATGTTATGTTACCATTTCCATCTTGGTAGTACGCCATGCGTCAGTCTTATTTTAAAGATATTATTCACATCAAAATATTACATCTTAATAACTAACATTCTCCTTAATAACCAGGTTAAATTCTTTTACTCAATATTTGCCCAATTGTGTGTGTGAAAATTTCAATACATTTAATGTAAAAATGTTTAAACGTCGAAATACTGAATTACTGATGTAACAATGGCGGAAGACATGAGAGTTCTAAAAAAAAAATCCTCCAGCGATGTCTGCCATATTTCTCACACGTGAAAATCTGCATGACCCCCATCTCACCAAACACACTTAGACAGAGTCCGAATTCAGGTATATACGTGCACACTTGAATCACTTACCCTTGGCACCAAACTTGATGAATTTGGACAGGCAGTCTTATTGGCTTCGGTTAACAGTTATTACCCAGCTAACCACTTTTAATGTATATGTATTTCGAATAAGAATTTTATAATATTGCCTCAAGTTTTAGGGGTTAAATTAAGTATCAAATAATATTTCTATTTGATTTACATTAACATTATTTTCTGGCATTATTGTATGTCAGTGCAATTTGGATTGCTTTTTTTACCTTGGCTTCTGTACGTTAGGAACATAGGCCTAATAAGAATTTGTGTTTGGACCTTTTTGTAAGGTGAACCTTACAATAATTATTCACTCAGCTCAACATTCTATGTCTACGAAGTAGTAATGTTGCCTTATTAAACTTTAAATAAAATTATGTCAGAAATCAATTTTAACCTGCAAATTGCTTCTCAAAATGGCAACATATATTCAGCAAGTATGAGAGAAAAATACAACTTTGTTTATTGTATACTTGCCTACTTCACATGCAATTCAGACAGCACTTACGACATTATTTCTGGAGACAGGTATGCACAATTATGTACTTTAGGCAAATTCGGACACAGCCTTAGCCATTACGGGCCGGACAACAGTGTAATAGATTTTACTGTCTACACATTGCAACAGAGAAACTTTTGTCAACTTTGATTTCAATTATGCTTAAAATCACCTCTTTCGTATACAAGGTAGCTGTAAGGCATCTGTGTATGCTATCATGTTGAACCTTACAATTGTAACACAATAAAATGTTCTGCAAATTTTTAACTGTCTCGAATTTCTAAAACTACAAAATATAGAAAAATCTGAAAAGAACTTTCAAACAACATTGAAATCATGCTTCACTAACTCATAACCAATTTTCAAATTTGAAAGAACACACAAGACTCTATCTGTTCATTCAAAAGAAAATGGGTATTATTATTCCATTTATTTGTTTGGCTCTCAAGAACTCAATATTTAGGGCCACGCAAATCTCTTCAATCTCCTAGGTACATTAAACTGTTTTACCTACAAAATTTCTGTTTTGTAATCAAATACGCTGCAGTAAGCTGAAACAGCAATGATGCAGTATGGTCAACAAAGAAAAATATATTACAAACCAATGGGTTCTAATTGGGCTACAGTATATTAATTTGCTGATTTTCTACCACAAAATAATGTTTGGACCTCTTCTTGTGTTTTGCCTAGGTAGTCAATTTAAACAGCATCTTAAAGTTTTCAACCAATATTATTTATATTTTTCCCCAGATGTAATTTATAATTGCAAACTAAATTTACAAAAAGTCTGTGAATCTCCACCATATTTTAAGCATACTACAACAGAAATGTATGTTTCCAGTTCCACAAATGCTCACAGACACACGATACCTTGAAGGATCCCAAGCTGACATCATACTTACAGGGCTGTTAACTATGCAAAGACTGTCTAATGAAAAGGTTTTTGTTTTCCAACTCTCTACATAGCATAAATTTTGAATCCTCATGAGCTTCTGTAACAGTGATATTGATAGAGGTAGTAGCTTAATTGATATTGATCGATATGCAATGTTGCAATATGTATACCTGTGTGCTTTCTCATCGAGATATTCTGACCAGGGCATGGTTCACTTCTAAAATCATAACATTCTGCCAATAGTAACTAACTGTGAAGGGTCTCCGACAAACAGAGCTCCAGTACTGCAATACGTAAACTGCTCGTTGTGTAGTGAATCATGATGTGCGTTCGGAGCACCTTCTAAATGGGCACACGTAATAAGCTATAATTTGCATGCCCCCTCCAATACTTCCCTGCACCGTGGAGTCTGCACCAGTACTCTCATTTCTCTGTAAACTTATTCTCATGTTTTTCTATCTTCTCCTATGTGATTAACTTCATTTGTTTTGCACAATCTGTTGACACCTACTCTTGGCTAATTTTGTCATGTTTAGTTTTCTGTGACATACATAAAAACTCTGCAATGTCCAAAACTTCATTCAGACTTGAAAGGATGTACATGCAAGTGTTTACAGCTAACCAAAATTTTACCATATAGAACCTTTTTTAACACCAAATAACAACGTCGCGAGGTTCCTCGTGTCCTGCCTCCATTACCGGGAGCAAATAGAGTTAACTTGCCCATTGAACTCAAGCATTATTCAGATGGAGCAAAGTCTAATTGCGCTTAAGCACAGCAATACGTCATACGCCACATGTATGTACTGAACAAGTCAGTACCCTATGTGTTATACTTTGTCTGAGTCTCATTAAGCTGGTGGCAGACAACTCATTTTCAATGACCCTTGTGAGTTTGAATACCATGCCACACATCCAAGAAGAATCCACTTTGTAGTAAAGTGACTCGTTGTTAGTTTATTTTGATGCTTAAATATTTTCTGTTTACTTTAATGATGTCCTGCAGAAACGTAATATTTAATTTTGTTTGAATTTAATTTTCTTTTATGCCCTCCAGATGCTAAAGTAATATTTAATCATTTGTTTACATTTTGTTGACATTGTTATAATGTTTTGATCTGATCAAGGTAGAGTACAGCTTGGATATTGAGTTAAGCATGTGTAAACCCTGCAAAAACTTATAAATTTTCATAGTGTTTATTAGCTGAAGTGAACTTTCTCTAAGATACACACATTTCTCTTGTGATCAAGTGGACTGTTCTGCATAGAAGTTTACTTGATTATCAGCTTTTCTAAGAGGTTTAGACATCACAATCAGTATGTGACATCACCGTGATTGTTATAAGGAGAAGGGCTTAAGGATATGAAGGTCTTCTACATCTAGTCATGGCCGCTGCTAGACGTGTCTATAGGAGAGTCTGAGCTGTCGCCGATTTGGTTTGTGCGGGGCACGACACAGCTGAGACACATCAGGAGTCTGGATGCCCAGTTTCCCAGGATGCACTGAGGTCTGATTATTTCCACTCCGAGTCACCAATTGCCGAGATCCTGAGGGCCGGAATTTGCATTGGATCCTTGTCAGCGCATCATCAGCCATGTAAGCTCTATCTATCTGAACCAACTAGCGCCTCGGCTATTATCAAGCCATCCAAAGTTTTTCTCATTTAAATTTGTCTGGAAACTAAGTGAAACTAATTACTAAAGTGCTGGAACCTATCAAATTTGAAATATTTTTGGAACTGAACTTTGATTTTTGCTAGAAATAAAATATGTGTCAGAACTCTTAACCAGAAGCCCGGCTTATGCCAGATATAAGAGTCTGTTGCTTGTAACACATGCTAGCCTGGATGCCTAATTAATTTGATGAGTTATTTCTGAGTCAGCGATTTTGAGAGTCAGTTTAACTATTCACAAATTGTACCCCTCGTAAACTAGTCGTATGAAGGTAAAACATTTCTGAAAATAATTATCTTTCATCAATCACACTAGGGTTGCATTGCCTAGCTGACAGCAGAATTGTTCTTGTCTGAAATGAAGTGTTGTTATGTTATAATAATTTTATTTCCTTTGCATTAAAATATGGTTGTTTAATTTTTATGTGCATGAGTTATCATTGCATAGCATTGAAATCATGTTTTAATAGAGTTGAAAGTTATGTGTTTGAACTGATACTGTCTTGGCTCTGGTATAATAAGTTGTATGAATGTCACACATCATCACAAGTGTGAAATTTTGAATGGATAGTTATTTTATCATTTTTTAAAGACTGCATGCAATACGAAGGCAAGAGAAATAATATTTATTTCATGGAATTCTCTTTAACGTTAATTCTATTCAGTAGTAAGCAAGGAACAAATGCTGAGTAAATTCTCTTTGGAATTTCTGCAGAGTTTACTAAGGCATTCACTTCTAGTAAAAATTAACATAATTTATGTTGTGTGGTTATAAGGTATTGTAAACGAGGAACACTGAACACAAAACAGTTTATTTTTGCTTTTTCCTCACCTTCACATACCTACACATTTAACACCAAAGAAAAATCAGTATGAAGGAAAACCAACAAAATTTATACAAATACTTCAATAGCATGCAGACTATGGGTGTGTAATGAATAACCATCTGCCATGAGTAAAAGAAAAACTAATTAATGTTCCATCAAATTCTTTTCTTTAATAATTCTTCAAAATCCTTCAAACTTGTTTCACACAAAAGTTATACATTAGTGTGACTTGCAAAGTTGTCTGCAGTTTGAGTAATTTTACCAGACAGTAAAAAAAAACTCTGTTTTGTTTGCACACCAATCTTTAAAATTTCACTAGCTCTGGAGCAGAGACAAAACTATTGGAAAGTTTAGGGTGCACTATAGGGCTTCATACATGATGGGCACAACCTTTAAAACTATTGGAAAGTTTAGGGTGCACTATAGGGCATCATACATGATGGGTGCAACCTTTAAAACCCAGAAAATAAAACAAACTGCAATTTTCACTTTCCTTCTTAATAAGGGAAATGAATTTAAGAAAAATTCTGCCTCATTACCTTACAATGTTGCCATGGAGGAATGCATTTGATTACAAAGTGCCACGTCTTAGAAAATTACTAATACAATGGAATTTCCTGATTTTAATCAGTGTCACCGTATCAACTCTAGACGCTATGGACAGCTGGCACATTGTAATGTTTGTTCTGCAAGAATTCATTAAATTTGCACATACCACCCAACATAATGTTGGTTTATGTGTATGAGAGCCGCCTAGTTTGTTTAAATATGTGGGGCGCAATAAAGAAGAGGCCCTAAATGCACTGCAATAGTAAATACGCAAAACTATGTGTGCTGCCGTCTCCATGTTCATCACAAAACTGGGACTCCGTAGACAGGTGCTGGGTTACCTTCACAAGCAACAACACCACTCTACTACTGTAGATAGACGTAGGCTGGCAAGGCGATTTACATCTCTCCACATATAGGCTGTACACGGTAAACTGAGCACTTTTGAAAGCCCTGCTTGAGATCTACTTCAATGTACATAGTGTATTCTCCCAACTTATGTAAAATTAACATTGCCATGGGCCTCATCACGTGATTCATGCGTCGGTCAAGTGAAACTGTGTGATTATTTGAAAAGTAAATACTGTACAAATCTGCTCATTTTTACACTTTGATGCATTAAAATACAGAAAGGGAAAGAAATAATTTTAGTTATCACAAATGGTTATGCAATAATTTTTATTCAACGTTATGAAATGAACTAATTTCCATCTATTGTTGCCAACTTTACTGGACGCATGTCACTCAGTACCCCATTAAAATATACGCTGGCAGGGGCAGTGACATTTTTCTAAGGTTGATTTCAAAAGTGCTCACTTTATCGTGAACAGCCTATAATAATAATCCTCACCTGCCCCTTTATATAGCACACTTGTGCTCACACTTTATGGCATTAGTTAACATCTTGAACACTTTGAAACTTTAAAACCACTACGCAAGTGGAGAGCACCTTCGCGGTGATCTTCGCTCGGCCAAGCCTAGTCTAAGAAGACAGCTAATGGACTGGACTTAACCAGCAGCTATATACCTGGATTTTGGCGCAATACACCCGTATCCAATCACAGGCAGTTTCCATCAGAAAACTGTCTGACATTGTAATCCTGGGTGTACGGCAATGACTGGAGCTGACAAAAACAGGTGGGAAATGTTTACATAATGCAGAGGACAATAAGAAAAAAATATTCCTCCATGGTGCTTGCCATGCATATCTGTGCCACAGCTCAACCATACGAATCCTCAAAAATACATAGTTATGACTAAACAACAGGTTTTTAATACATGATGCATCATGTTCATATAAAATAAGACTGTTAAGTATATATTTAATTCAGAATAAAACCCTTTTAACATTACTGCGCAACTTTGCAAGATCATCAAGTTCTGAAATTTAACTTTAAATAGCGGTAAATAGGAAAAAGGACGTAACAGACATTCCAGTTTCCCCTCTAAATAAAAAAATAAATATGAACATGAAAAAAATTCTTCAAATATGTAAACACATAAAAATATATGTAAACAGATGTATTAAGAGTTTTAAAACAAAATATATCTGGAGAAGTAAGTAATCATGTTAGGAAAATGTAAATAAAAGCAATAACAGCAACTAAACATAAATAAACATAATGTAAACACTAGCAAACAATATAAACAATAAGGAATTATCCTATGACTTGTCACAAGTTTGTTCTAACTAAGATTCAAGTTTTCTCTGACATCTATAATTCTTAGAGAGAATAAATTTTTGGTCTTTTTTGTTTTTTTTTACTGAGAACCACCTCAGCACTGCATAAATAAAGCTTCAATAAAATGTGACCTTGTAAAAACATTCTGCAACAGACATTTAAAAAAAATATTATGGCACCAATATTTAATATCACAGACTCAATTTTAAAAAATACTGTTAAAATTCCATTCGATAAATTCTTAGAATTCAAATCACTACAAATTAAAGAGCTCGGCAAAATTAAATTAAGAACACTGCAAAGAGACACTTCATAAAATGTGGTAAAAATTGAAAGAGCACAACAAACTCCTTTTCTTATTCCAATAGGTTACATATTACATCACATTTACTATGCTGAACAAATTGAGAATTGCAACATGCCAAAATATTATGTAATGACCTTTCATAAGGCCAAATATTAGAGGTTTTACACAACACTGCAAAATAATTGCCATTACCAATCATTCTTTAAAATGTTATTACTTATCACCAACAACGCCATACAGAATATGTTGAGTCCAATTACGCTAACCTTTTGACGGCTCAGATAGCCCCACGGAATGAGTGAAGAGATTTGGACGGCTCTTAACATTGAGGTCTTGACAGCTGATGAGGATGATTGAGGTGACTAATGAACAGCGCCAGAATTAAAGGGCGGGGGAAACAGGAGATCCCCAAGAAAACCAGCCGACCAACATCATTGTCCAGCACGAATCCCACATGCGAAAATGCGGAGTGACCCGGCCGGGGATTGAACCCGGATCGCCTTGGTGAGCGGCGAGCAGGCTAACTGAGCAGCAGGGAAGTTTGAATTAATAGCTCCAAACTGACTTTAAATTGGATGTTTACAATAAAGAAATCCTAACTTTACCAAAATGAAACACTCATCCCTTCGCAGCTAGACAAGCCCCTCAAAGGACGGGATGATAAAACTACACACATTAAAAATGTAAATTAAAATTCATTGATTTCAGCAGTACGACAGCCCAAAAATAATAAATATTTAAACATTGCACTGGCCTTTCCAAAGCGTCTGCCGTAAAATTACAAGAAGGAGTACACAACACAAGGCAAGTTGTGAAAAGTCACAGTCCGCTACCAAACGTGTAAACAGCTGAGCGTAAGCAAATGGGGCGCTGCGGTAGTGAAAAAATACATAGGTGTGTGGAGCCTTAAATAAAGCACAAACATTACTAAAACAATTCAAAACTACGCCAAACATGAATTTAGATGGTGCAGGTCTAAACATAATTTCCACAAATCTCCACTTCACAGCACACCCAACTAAAACTACACACACTCTACAAAAAATACGTTACAACTACCTTGATCTGACATGTTGCTGAAAATTGCAAATATTAAAACTGACATCCACAACTCACCAAAATTCTGTTCCTCTACTAGCTCATAATACCAATTATTTGATTTTTTTCAACACCAGGAAAACTATAGTCCATTCCCGATTGGAAGCGACTTATGAAAATCAATCTTTGAAAAAACACTCTAGGCAAAACATATCACCCTGTTTTTTCAATAAACAGTATTCCACAAATATATAACACTGTGGTTAACTTTAGAGTACTGTATTATTGAATAAATGAACCTTTACCTTAATATCTTCTATAACTTGTAATATTTATTTCTTTTTAAATATGAATTAACAACAGTGAGAGCAGCGACGTGTTGGCAACGGCCGGTAAGAAATAGTTCACAGTTAAAATAGGAATTTAAGCTAGTTTTTTAGTATACTATTTGTAAATTAAACGGTGCCTATTAAAATATTTAAATATTTAGGTAGCCCCGATGGCAACAAATCTCATTTTTACAGTTGAAAATAACAGCGGAAAATACTATGAGTAGGCCATAATGGTACGGTGTTGTTTTATCGTGCTAGAAAGCAATTGAAAAACTGTTGGCTCTCACTCATTCACACTCGGGAAGTTTCACTTTGCTAGTAAGCGGGAATATATTGTACATATTTTCAATTGTAACATATTTCATATTTATTACAGCAAAATAATGATTTTTAAATTTGTAATTTACAACTGAAAAGAGATTTTAATATTTTAATATATTTAGATATGATGGCGGGGTAGAAACAAAGTGAAGTTGGCAGATGTGGCAAGCCATGTCATGGCATGTTTCTTTTTTTACCAAACGAAGCGTAAATTATACTTACTCCGAAAAAAATTCAAATTATCACATTACGTTTGTAGACTTTGTGTTTTTTAAACTTACCTAAGCAAGTTACGATGTTGTGATAAATCTGTGTTTCCGCAGCAGTAATAAATATACTGCTACGGTGTGTTTCGTTAACAGCTGCGTGGTGATAGTTACGCTGGATCTGTGTGTGCGTGATTTCAAATATTTGATGTGAACTATTTATACATTGTAAATGTGAACTGTTTTTATGACAAAGTTATTTATTTACATCCATGTCTGTTTATTTATCACAACGTTGTACCTTTGCCCTGGGTGTTTGAAACACAGTCGTGTAACGTGATTTACCACCAATCCCAGGCCCAATAAATTTCAATAAACCTAATACACAGTAAGTAGCAATACATATAAATATGAGCGGAATAAAAGTCACGGTAGGATTATTTGAGTGCATGTTCACCGCTATATTTTAAGTTTCTATAACAAAAAATTAGCAACACACGTTGCGTGCTTGATTTTAATGTTGCTTTTTCGTTGGACTCTATTCCTTCATTATTCGAACTGAGGCCATCCTTTTAAAGAAATAACCCAACACATATCAATAACAAAAAGTTAAATACTACAGTTCATTACCCCGCAGTTGTAACAGTGTTTAACACAGTCGCGGCAAAATATTAACATGCCTTACGTGTAATGTGCTATGTCGTGGAAAACAAATATGTTACTGTAACGTAACCATAAGAACTATAGTTAATTCAGGCACTTTTAAAACATCATAAAGCTGACCTAAATAATGTTAGAGGCCTAAACTGTGAATATTCGTACAAAATGGTTTTTGAAATAGACATATGACAGAATTCTTTGAAAAGCTGTAAACAGTAAACAACACATTTGACAGGTATAAAAGTAGAAGTCACATTTCAATGTTTATTTATAGGTATAGCAAAAGTATACAAACACATGTACACACACAATGTCATGTAAACATTGATTTTGACAGATGTTACATGGCAGTCACATGGCAATATTTCTTTACATTTGGCGGAAGGATACGAAACGGGGCTGGAAGTAGATATTTAGTAGGGCTATGAGAAAGTTGCTTCCAATGGGTAATGGTCTATAAATTGCAGCACCAATGTGCCCATGACGTGAAGGAAGTGAATACTGCTCAGCTGTCGTAGAATAACATGTCGGCGATAATCCACGACGTAAAATCAAAACATTGTCCAAGGTAGCAGGCAGAGGACATCAGAAGAATGACTAACAAATGGGCCGCGGGCTCACACACCGCTCTACTCCTTCGATCATACTTGTGACGTGCACAGAAGGCGAAGTAGGGTGGGGGAAACAAAAGAAAAATGGTAGCAGATACAGAGAAACACAACTGAACATCTCTACCACAGCGCGCGCGTGGTCATTAATGGAAGCTGAAATAATTCACAAGAGACGGCGGCCACCGCCGCTACGTCTCAAATGGTATATAGTAGATTATTGTGTTACTGTTACTGAACTGGCAATGGACAGCAAATTTTCCCAGTAGTTACAGCTTTTCGGAAGCTTATGTCCCAACAGTAATATAAGCTAGAACATAACTATAAAAAATACTTTTTGGCAAACCACGTGGTTTGAAAGAAGTTTTTTGTGTGGCACCTTTATTTGTAAGTTGACAAAAGGGTCTTTACTTGCACTGCATCCATGCAGAAAGTCAAATGTGCCATATTCTTGTGCATAACATATTAATATAATTAGTGGATCTGGTCGTGCCTGCTTTGTCTTGAGGCTGTGCTGCTATAGATTTGATTGATGATTTAGAAAACCAATATAGAGTTGTGTTCTTTGTTTAAGGTTTGCAAGTGTTGAAACTTTGTATCGACTACAAACAACTTAGCTCGTGCAAATCTGTGCAACTCTGCTTCTCATAGCACATGTGAAGTGAGCACAATAGGTGCAGTGATGAACTATTTCATATGCATTTACCTACTTGGTATGCATCTGGTAAAAACATCTGAAACAATGTGGTCCACCGCACTTGCTTCACTCTTGACATTTGCCTAGCTAACTTACATTTAAAACTTATCCAGAATTATTGCATCCGTAACACTTTAATTTGCAAATTAAAGTTCTTATTTTTACATAACCACCAAAGCCGACACGGAAGCATCAAAACACTACCACCTGATGTATGAAGCAGAACTACGAAAATTTCCATCAATTCTCTTTATTTTTAGAGCAGTTATAGACTATTTAGGCCTCATAGTTTTCATTATCTGTTGGGCTGTTATTTATGATTATTATTAATTTTAGCTCACTATTATCCCGCCCTTCATTGACTCCCCACCTGTGCATTTTGTAATATGTACTGCAAACAAGCTATAACAATGCTCCTATGCTATTATGTTTCAGTACAGTATGCCAATTGAAACAATTTTAAATACATTTTTTTTTAGATCCTTCAGAAAAGTCCATGATCGTCAGTGTTCAGGACAAGCAGTCGTGCTCATCCTCCATTCACGCCATCTTGTGACACTACTACCCTCTCATGGCAAACAAGCAGCTAACATGTACCTGAGCGCAACAACAGCACAAGTCAGAAATTGACACCACCACCACATCAGAAGCTTTTTTTGTTGTAAACAGTCATAATTATTTTTAAAATAAGTAATACGCCCTTTACCATAATCAGACCAGGTTGTAAAATCATCAAAAAATTAAGAGGTGTTAAAATGCTTAATTATACAGTATTTTGTGATGCAGATTCTGAATGTTTAACTACTGCAAAAAATGTCTAAAATATTGTCATTAGGTTTGATAACCAAGTTAATTCCAAGAAATTCTGCTGTTCGGAGAATGGTACAGCTTCCTGCCTGTATAAAAATTTGTGCTTTTTTTTGTACATTTTAGCAGATTCAAACAATATAAAAAAATCTTACAGAAAAACTCACTTATTCACGTAAAATCCTATATAACTTTTAAATTGGAACCCTGTAATTAACTTAATTCAATATTAACATAGTCAGGTTGAGAACACACAGTATGTCACATTTTTATTCGTACACAAGCCATATAAAATAGCATATTTTCCACTAAGATTCTTGAAATTATTGTATGAAAGTGTTCTATAACTTTTTACAGATAAGTAATTGCAAAATGCATAAATCTAGTACGCACAATATTTCCTTTAGAACACAATTCATGCAAAGAAAAAGAAAGGCTATCTGTAGACCTTAAATAAAACAAAGGTTGCTTTGCTATCCGTACTAGCACACGCGTAGCTGTTAGATGGCTTTGAGGTTAGTGTAAACAGCTGTGGGATGTGTGTGCGTTCAGTTTGCTCTTCCTGTTTCATACACAAACTGCAGCTGTCACAAGAAAATAGGCAAGAGTTAAGGAAGACAAAACACATTGCGAAGCACTATGTGCCCACAGTCTCACAGGCAGGCAAAATGTACGCCGGAACAGCCGCGTGGCTCGGTGTTGGGTGTGACGGTATCACATTGCAGTACACATCAAGAGAATGGGACTTTCCTCAAGCCTTCAAGACATAATACCTCAAAGATGAAGAAAGAACTTCACAAAGTGAACACAACTCAACATAGGGCAATCACGCTTCGGGGTGGTTTGGTCGCCTACTGACACTTGGTGTTGCGAAAGTGCGCTACTAGGGAGTCTCCATCACCTCCTTATATCTTTCTCCCCTGTTGCGTGTCAACACGGAAGGAGGCATGACCAACTGCGCGTTCTCCTCTCCACCAGGGAGCTGATTCTTCACACCACCCTCGTTAAAGGCTGTTCACGATAAAAAGTTTATTCACACGACCTGAGCTTTTTACTCTCGAGCACGTTGAGAATTTCTGAGAGCAGGAATGGAGCAGGAAAGAGCAAAAAGCGCACTGCTCTTTTCTGCTACCAACCAAACGCCAAAAGTCATGAAACTGTTTACTACTAATCACTGGTCACAACATCGTCAATCTGCAATTTTCAACTTGATTGAGTATGGCATTGTAGGGCGACGGACAGTTTTGAGGCGGCAAACAAAGGGAATGTCCAGTTAAAGGAGGATGCCTGGCAACCCTACTAGCATCAAATACTGTAAAATGGGCTATGCAATGACAGTCATAATTTTGACATAACCCTAACCTTGAGATGCCTGATAAAACAAAAACTAAGTTATTGCCAATGTTATTGGTTATTAGAGGCAATTCAGGGTCTTTTATTGCTTGGCACACTAGATAAAATGGCCTGTGATTGGTTATGAGAAGTATTTAATAATCACTGCAACTGTCATAACACTTGCCTTCAAGGATGAACGTAATATTTTTATCATTATCTACAATTACATTTACCTACCCTACAGCAGTTCTCAGAGGATGGCCAAACATATTCGCAAATAAATAAATGTGACAAAAATTTTTTTGAAGCAAAACTAACACTATCTCGTAGTCCAGATGATGAACACAAATTTGGCGCCTTTATTTCTAGCTCTCAATCTCACTGCTCCTCTGCTCTTCCTCGACAGCAAGAACAGGAAGTTCATGCTCTTCCTCGACAGCAAGAACAGGAAGTTCATGCTCTTTGTGAGAACAGCAGCAGTGCTCGTGACGCCCGAACAGACATCCAAAAAAATACTTCCGGCCAAACGAACGCTCAAAATGAAAAGGAGCAAGTAAAGAGCAGAAGCAATCGATAGCTCAGGTTGTCCGAACAAACCTAAAGTGAGAACTTTTGAACTCAGCCTTAGAAAAAAGTAACTGCCCCTACCTTCATGTATTTTAACGGGTGCAATGAACGACATATGTCCAGTAAAGTTGATAATGATGGAGGGGAAAGTAATCCCATATATGAACATTGAATAAAAGTGTTGGGTAACCACTTGTGATAACTTAAATTATTTCTCTCTCTTTTATTTTAACGCATTGAAGTGTAAACATTAGCAGATTTGTACAATATTTACTTTTCTGATAACTACACTGTTTCACTTGACCGATGCATGAATAAAGTGATGAGGCCCATGGCTATGTTGAATTTAGATAAGGTGGAAGAACACACAACGCATATACAAGTAGATCTTAAGCAGGGCTTTCAAAAGTGCTCACTTTATTGTGAAAAATCTATAAAAAACCAAATCAAGTGCAATCAACAAATGAAAGATAGCCCTACGCACCAATCTTTCTCTTCTAGTGTTTCAAACACCTTTTCAATAAAGATTAACCTATCCTTTCCCACCCACTGTTCTAGTAAAAGATCTTTTACTACTTCGTAAATTGCATGCAATTTTGGAATACCTTTCTGTCGAGGGGTTTCTACAGTGTCTATGCCAGTCTTCCCCCTCCCTTTGTAGTTTGGTTTAGGTTAGCATGGGAGGTAAACTTGGCCCCAATCGTGACCATGTTTGCCCAATTCTAGTAGATCCCAAAACGTGACCTTGTAGTTTAAGGTAGGTTAGAAGAATAAAGAAGTCCACTTTTGCAACAAATATACTCTAGTTCCTGTACAAGTGGTACATACCAGATTGGAAATTGCTGCCAGGAATAAAATGTGTTCTGAATTGTTCGCTGGATGTTAAGAACGCACAGCTATAATGGCAGAGTAGCACATAAGAGGCCCTACCCTACATCAGCAATATCATAAATAAAATATCAAACATAAGAGAGAGGTTTGGGTTGCTCTTAACGAGGTCTTGAGAGCCGATGAGAATAAAGCAGAATGGATATGGAACCGCGCAAGAATGCAAGGGCATGATGTCCCTAAGAAAACCATCCAGCACAGGTCCACATGCGAAAGTCTAGGCAGCTACCCTGGCGGGAATCAAACCCAGTTCACAAGGTGGCTGCTCTAGCTGCTGTGTCTCGTGTGTTCAGACGCGACAAAAAATGAATCTCTTTGGCTTGGATGATGTCCATGGAGTAGAGTAATATGACACATGTTACCACCATAGTTCCTACAGTTAAACATGGGGAGGTTCAGTTATTGTTGTTCGGCAGTCCTAACTTTAAAAAGAATCAAAATACCAAGTAGGTAGGTGGTAGAGTAGAAATAAAGCACTCAATACAATTTGGAGTGGGTACTTTGATGTTCTTAAGAAAATTATCTTACTTTCAGTATTAATAAATTATTTTGTAAAATTCCTTACAGTAGGCAAACACTAACTGTGTTACACACTTAAGCGAAAGTTTTTATTTCAAAAATCTATAAAGTGATCAAGAATACCAAGAACACTATAGTAACAATGCCGACGGTGACAGATATATTAAGAAAGGAATAACACCTGATGAAAATGTTAAATTTTTTTAAAGCATACTTGTAAATGAAAAATGGGATGGTATTTATATTACGGCCAGACTTCACCATGCATTGGCGTATAGGGAATTAAATGCTAAATTCGTACAACAATCTCTTAGTCATTTTTCGTGGTAGTATTTTCAGCTAAAATAATTTTGTTAGAGAATGAAGGCATCTAGATTTGTAAACAATCCAAATTTCAGTTATTTTAATTTTAAATGCACTTTTCAATTATTTATCAAATTGTGACATTTTATAAATAATAAAAAGTGAATTTAAAACTTAAAAAATTAAAATTTGAATGGTTTACAAATCTAGATGCGTCCAAGCTCAAACAATAAATCTTTAGCGGAAAACACTACCTATTTTGACTAAAAGATCTTTGTCCAAATTTAGCATTTAATTCCCTATACGCCAATGTATGCCTTCACTGAACCAAACCTAGCCTGGAACAATTTTATTAAGACATTTCTTTGTCATTTTAATCATGCCTTTCCACTCAAATCTGTAAAATGGAGCAGTAGCTCAAAAATAAAATGGATGAGTAAAGGTCCGGCAATCTCAGGACAGAGGTTAAAACCAATGCGTATAATGAGAAGAACTAACCCAGGGTAAAAATTAAAATTGTACTGTAAGCAATACGAAAAATTATGTAACAAAAATACAATGGGGAAAAAATAGCTCCCTCAAATAAAACAAAAGCAATGTGGAACATTATTAATGATTAATAATTGAAACCTAGGCAAGGAAATGTAAACCTTTCCTTAAAAGTCAATGTTATTAAAATTGAAAATAGCACGGAAATATCCAATAGTTTTAATGACTATTTCACAAACATTACACTGAAACTGCAAAATGAACACAGAGATACAAATACAGGTGTCCCAGCGTTCACCTACCAAGCTGACTTGCTTAGTATTTGTGTGTCCCTAGGGTGGGGATGGCGTGATACGGCCAGACCTGTCTGGCGAGTGATGCCATTGTTAGTAAGCATGGAGCAGTGGTCACCTGCACACTGGCGAGTGATGCCATTGTTAGTAAGCATGGAGCAGTGGTCACCTGCATACTGGCGAGTGATGCCATTGTTAGTAAGCATGGAGCAGTGGTCACCTGCACACTGGCGAGTGATGCCATTGTTAGTAAGCATGGAGCTGTGGTCACCTGCACACTGGCGAGTGATGCCATTGTTAGTAAGCATGGAGCAGTGGTCACCTGCACACTGGCGAGTGATGCCATTGTTAGTAAGCATGGAGCAGTGGTCACCTGCACACTGGCGAGTGATGCCATTGTTAGTAAGCATGGAGCAGTGGTCACCTGCACACTGGCGAGTGATGCCATTGTTAGTAAGCATGGAGCAGTGGTCACCTGCACACTGGCGAGTGATGCCATTGTTAGTAAGCATGGAGCAGTGGTCACCTGCACACTGGCGAGTGATGCCATTGTTAGTAAGCATGGAGCAGTGGTCACCTGCACACTGGCGAGTGATGCCATTGTTAGTAAGCATGGAGCAGTGGTCACCTGCACACTGGCGAGTGATGCCATTGTTAGTAAGCATGGAGCAGTGGTCACCTGCACACTGGCGAGTGATGCCATTGTTAGTAAGCATGGAGCTGTGGTCACCTGCACACTGGCGAGTGATGCCATTGTTAGTAAGCATGGAGCTGTGGTCACCTGCACACTGGCGAGTGATGCCATTGTTAGTAAGCATGGAGCAGTGGTCACCTGCACACTGGCGAGTGATGCCATTGTTAGTAAGCATGGAGCAGTGGTCACCTGCACACCGTGCGTTCGCAGTGGAAGCATATTTCAAACATAATGATTCAGTTATCACACAGCGATGGGTCACTCTCAGAAAAATGATAGAAATGAAGTAACGGGTATTTATTTATACAAAATAATATCAAAAAACACAACAGTTTTTACCTAATTATGATGAACACAAGCAGGATAACATTAGCTCATGTGTCGTGCATTTAAATATTTTTTAAAGGTATGAAATGTATTCGCAGAACATGAAAAGTCACGTCCATGGACTGTCACAACCCTCAATATGATTGTTTAATCACTCTGAAAACTATAAAAAAAACATACACTACGAAATATTCTGAATACAAATTTCATAAGTAAATATTTTTTTAATTTAATATTATACACAATGATCAATTCAAATTAATTTGATGATGGTGTAAAAAATCTGCATGTTACAAAAATTTGTATCACTTCCTTGGACACAGCTAATAGTACATAAAAAAATGCTAGATGGCAGCACTGAGTATCAACAGTTGTTTGTTTGAATTCACAGGCAGCCATTTTGTACTAGCATAAAATTTGTGCGTCGATTTACTTGTTAAATAAAAGTTTTTCATTAATGTAGTGCAAATTACTGAGTGTGTACAGTTCATACTGTCACATCTGTGGACATAAAATATTTACATGTATTGATTATTAAATTATTTCACTTCAGATCCCAGATATACCAGTTATTCAGAAGCTCGCTTCTGCAATATCATGTTCATAACCTAAATGTTAGCATGGTTAAAGTAAAAACTTAATAAAATTATCACATCTGTTGACAACCCGTGTCCAAGGAGAAGACGGTGAACAACGGACGTGATGCTGTTGGCTAAAATATTGCTTGTTAATTACACAATATCCTTCTGTTCACTCAGATGTACATAACCTATGTTTTTGGAAGTTTTGCCATTATTTGCATAGATTTCTTGCTATTATTTAGGCAACATGACTACAACACAATTGATAAGTACTTGGTATTTTTAAAATGCTGAGTAGTTTAAACTAATTTGCCTGTTATTTTCAGATACAGTAGGTAAAATGGGAAACTCAAAAAAGAAAAAGAATGGAAAAGCAATTGATAAATGAAGAGAAGCAAAGAACCTAAGTATGAGACGAGCTAGAGACAATTTGAAGAATAATCCAGAACAGCATGGAGAAGCAAAAAAGAATGACAGAGAACATAAGAAAGCACAAAGAAAATACATTTCCCAGTTGACAGAAAGAGAGAAGAGGAAGACACGAAAAGAATGAAGAGAAAGATAAAAAAATACTGTGATAATAAAAAACTTTGATGACGTCGGGTGAGACACAAGACGAACAATGACACAAATACTTACTGGTAATATGGGCGCCAGCTGTGCTTCCCAATCACCGCTCTATTGAGACTCAAGGTTCTCAGGGATGCTATTGGTTCTGTGTGTCTTTCTCTCCCGTGCGTACTTACAAACACGTAGGCAATACTAAACTTTTAATATAATCACTGGAAATAAACACTTAATAAAATACATGTGGCTAGGACACTGTCACTACTGAATAACAGAGATAAGTTCACTGTAGACTTATTTTTATTGATATTGTGCATACAAATCTACGTGCCATGAAATTATGATAATCTCGGTCATGACTAGCTAATTCCACTTGGGTGTTCCCCAGCCCGCAATTACTCTAGCGCACACCTAAATGGATTACCTCACAGAGGTGCGTGAAAGCACAGCCTTCACAAGGGAAGAGGGCCGACAGCCGCTAGGGTAGACTGACGGTTTTTCCCTGAAAACAGGGCATGGTAAATTACAAATGAAACCCTTGATGAAAACATTAACACGTGTGATTACTCTGCATCACTAACGCAAACTCGTCAGGGCTCGCCCTCCAGCACACGGGTAGTGTGGTGACGGCCTACACACAGAGCCGACTAGGATGGGAATAATTGCAGCATACAAAAATTACAAAATTACATAAACCCTTGAATGATACATGAAACAAGATGGGACACGAGATGAGTAGTCACAATAAACACGCACGTGTGAAAACAAGCTTAGATGGCGCGGATGGCGCTGGATGAAGTTCGTAGCGGACCATGTGGAGCAGGTGGAATTGCAATATTTCTTTGTGAAAACTGTAAATTAAATTTCAACAAAATATTATTCTGAGCGAGAAAATTATTCTCTTTACGATTTAAGTGATCACAGGCTTGTAACATACCTAATGGTGGTAAAATCAAACATGAACATGACCGCGTGGTCAAGTACAAAAAGCATCAATTTACGCGAAAAATTACACGGAACTCTGACAAAATTTAACATAGAACCCTGAATAAAATATTGCACAAATGATGTTACATAAATAAGCTCTCAAAACGAAATGATGGTGGTATCGGTCAGCCACGTGCTTATATGTGATGGTGCCGTAAAATATTCAAACATGAAAAAATACCCTCATATACACATATAAAAACAAAGCCCTTAAAATTGAGTGTAGCAATACTGCAGAAATTACAATGAAATGCTATGAACATTGGCGGATAGCATCTGATTCAAGTTGCGCGGGTCGCGTGACCTCTCTGACATCTTTCTACTCCTTCTCCTCGATTAAGTTAAAAATGCCATAAGGGTGAAATAAATTAGTAAAGCGGAAACATAATGCTGCGGAAAATGTCTGACAAAACGTATGCAAGCAAAGGTTAACCAGTAAACTAAATTGACTATGGAAACCTAAATCAGTGAACAAAAGTTGTAGTGCGTACGTGACAGTGTCTTACAACGGCAGCTCTCCTCGACAGACTGTCCAGAGGTAAGTATCGCATGGACTTACCATGGCCGCCTACGAGGTTCACATAAGCGGAAGTGCAATACACACAGAGTAAAATATTTTATTATTGAAATAAAATGGCACAAATAAAATATTGTTTTACATTTTTATAATTTTCTTATGAATTTTCATATTATTTCAGTGTCTCTTTATGACGGCGTCCACGTCGGAATATCAGTGTTCTTAATCTCGGTGCAGCGGGTACTTTGAATTTCATAACCAAACAATTTTAAAATAACAGCAAACACTTCAAAACATTTTAAGACCTGTTAAACCCTGCAAATACAAATATAAAACACATTTTACACTGACAAATAATATTTACGAGAGAGTTCAAAATATTGGCCTCTTTGCACACATGCAGGGTGAGCGCCGTCATGGGCGCTAGCGCCGCTGGCTGTTGGCCGGCATCAACTTAGTAAACAGAGAACTGGAACTATATGTACACCATCTGGAAGTCGTGAACCAGATCAGCACTTGCCTGATTGTAGACCGTCTACTTCAAAAGTGAATAGTGGAAGAAAAACAAGAAAGAAAAATTGGGAAAAACTTAAGAACAAAATTAAGAAATTGAAAAAGGAAAACAAAATCTTGCAGAAAAAGGCTAACAAGTTCAGACAAAAATTTTACAGACTCCAATCTTCATCATACAACCCGCCTCAGTGCAATTTCAAAATAATGTTGGAAGGACAAAATTGTTCAGCTGCAGTTAAAAAAAGTCTAGTATTTGTGGAGGTATTGACCAAACAAATTAAATAAAACTTAAGAGAATAAAATATTATAAAGAAGAAACAAAATTTCGTAAAAATGAACTATGGGAAAATCACTAAGAAATCTAAATATTAGAACCGTATAGGTTTACTTACCTCTCGTAGAATTCTGAAATATGACAGCAAAAGAAGGCAACCAAAACTATAATGTTGAAATAGCTCATAAGGATGTCACCAGTTTCCTATAGGATGACAAGAATAGCAGATTGTGATAGCTCATGAGGATGTCACCAGTTTCCTAGAGGATGACAAGAATAGCAGATTGTGATAGCTCATAAGGATGTCACCAGTTTCCTAGAGGATGACAAGAATAGCAGATTGTGATAGCTCATAAGGATGTCGCCAGTTTCTAGAGGATGACAAGAATAGCAGATTGTGATAGCTCATAAGGATGTCACCAGTTTCATAGAGGATGACAAGAATAGCAGATTGTGATAGCTCATAAGGATGTCACCAGTTTCATAGAGGATGACAAGAATAGCAGATTGTGATAGCTCATAAGGATGTCACCAGTTTCCTAGAGGATGACAAGAATAGCAGCTTGTGATAGCTCATAAGGATGTCACCAGTTTCCTATAGGATGACAAGAATAGCAGATTGTGATAATCATAAGGATGTCACCAGTTTCCTAGAGGATGACAAGAATAGCAGATTGTGATAGCTCATGAGGATGTCACCAGTTTCCTAGAGGATGACAAGAATAGCAGATTGTGATAGCTCATGAGGATGTCACCAGTTTCCTAGAGGATGACAAGAATAGCAGATTGTGATAGCTCATAAGGATGTCACCAGTTTCCTATATGATGACAAGAATAGCAGATTGTGATAGCTCATAAGGATGTCACCAGTTTCCTAGAGGATGACAAGAATAGCAGATTGTGATAGCTCACAAGGATGTCACCAGTTTCATAGAGGATGACAAGAATAGCAGATTGTGATAGCTCATGAGGATGTCACCAGTTTCCTAGAGGATGACAAGAATAGCAGATTGTGATAGCTCATAAGGATGTCACCAGTTTCCTATATGATGACAAGAATAGCAGATTGTGATAGCTCATAAGGATGTCACCAGTTTCCTAGAGGATGACAAGAATAGCAGATTGTGATAGCTCATAAGGATGTCACCAGTTTCATAGAGGATGACAAGAATAGCAGATTGTGATAGCTCATGAGGATGTCACCAGTTTCCTAGAGGATGACAAGAATAGCAGATTGTGATAGCTCATAAGGATGTCACCAGTTTCCTAGAGGATGACAAGAATAGCAGATTGTGATAGATCATAAGGCTGTCACCAATTTCCTAGAGGATGACAAGAATAGCAGATTGTGTGCAGAGAAAAAGAAGTCATAACAAAACTGAAACTAAAGAAGAAGATGCTGTTCTTAAATGACACATTAATCATCAACCTTCACCATCAGAATCCATCTGACTATGCTTGTATTGTTTTCCTTAATTATTCAATAACTCTTACATGTTTGTCTTGCCTGAAGTACGGAGATGTATACTCAAGACATCGAAGATCATACTACTGTGGATCCCAATGACTACATTATTGTCAGGTTCACCCAAAAGAAGACAGAGACACATTATGTAGTTGGTTACTGAATCTCGAGATGAAGGTTCATGAGAAAATTAGGACTAAAATATCTTTTTCCAGGTGCGGACAATGTTGCAACTACTGAGTATTGTGTAATTGTGAAAATATTGAGTCAGCCAGTTCTTAATAACAGATGCCAGTACGCATTTAAAGAGAGCTTCAATGAATATAAGAATCCATGCTAGGTTAACTGAACTTTCCTATTTTTGCTGATTATTTTGTGTGCATTTAAGAGCAAATTAACATTCTGCCATAAGATACATGCGAAAATGTTCACTTTTATGTTCTTTAAATTACTGTATGTGCATAACATTTTAGTAATGAAATATGTTATTTAGAATTATATCTATATAAACATATTTCATGCTTTTTAACTATTTTCTCACATCCATGGAACCCATGTCATGTCCGTGGTTATAATTATTTTAATAGTGCTTTTTAGACTAAAAAATACAATTTATTATCTTGGCCAGATCAACCATGATATCAACTGCGATGAGTTCTAGTTAATAGCGCAATCATAATTTAATATATATATATATATATATATATATATATATATATATATATATATATATATATATATATATTATATATATATATATATATATATATATATATATATGTGTGTGTGTCTGTGTGTGTGTGTGTGTGTGTGTGTGTGTGTGTGTGTGTGTGTGTGTGTGTGTGTGTGTGTGTGTGTGTGTATGTGTCATTTTTCGAAGAATAACCAAACAGTTTCAGCAAAATTTCAATACTGGAAGACACGGGGGGTACCCGAACATCACATCATCACGAACCAGGTAGTAGTGTGAAATCTGTGCGGACACAGGAGAACACTGACCGTGTAAGAGCAGCTGTGTTGTCACAAATGGCAGGCATGTATCGTTCGGTTTTCTGTAACGTCCATAAATATTGTTGCTATAGTGTTTGACAATGGTAGGTGAACGCTGGGACATCCTGTACTAGTCCTGCAAACATACCCCAAAGGCCTAATAGTCGGAATGATAACATGCTGTTTTTCACACATATCTCTGAAGACGACATCATAAATGTAATTTAAAATTTCACAAGTAAAAGTTCCTGTGGAATATATGAGGTACCTATGACTCTGCTAAAAAAAAAAGTCTTCTTATTTAATAAAACTGTCTTTGACTTAGGATGTCTTGCCCAGAGAAGTTTTCCTGATAGAATCAAATATGTAAAGGTAGTACCAAAACATAATAAAGTGGCAAGGTATTGATGGGTAACTATTGGCCTATAGTTCTTCTTACATCCTTTTCAAAAAATTTTAGAGAAATCGATAGCAATTAAAGTGGCACAATTCTTAGTATAAAACAAGGTTATTTCATTGCATCAGTATAGCTTTGTAGAGGGCAGATCCACACAAAAAGCTATTTACAGTTTTACTGAAAAAATATTAACTTATTTTGGTAAACGATTATCTCAACAGGTATGTTAGCCGACCTCTCAGAAGCCTTTGAATGTGTCGACCACAATCTTTTATTGCAAAAACTTGAACAGTGTGGAGTAAGAGGTGTAACCAATAATTTATTTAAATCATATACAGAAGGTAGAAAACAGATCACCTCTGTAAGATATTATGACAAAAATCACATTATAAATGTTATGTCCAATACCAGAACTACTCGAGTAGGAGTGCCTTAGGGATCAAATTTTGTTCTTAATATTTATTAATGATTTTCCAGAACACAAACAACGGCGTAGCTATAATGTTAGCAGATGACATAATATTTTGGTAACTATGCGCTGTTCACGGTAAAATGAGCACTTTAGATAGCCCTGCTAAAAATCTCCTTGTATGCCCGTTGTGTATTCTGCCGCCTTATGTAAAATTAACATGATATGGGCATTATCACTTTATTCATGCGTCTGTCAAGTGGAACTGTTAAATTATTTTAAAAAGTAAACATCTAACAAATCTGCTTAATTTAACACTTTGATGCATTAAAACAGAAAGCAGAAGAAATAATTTAAGTTATCTGAAAAGGTTATCTAACACTTTTTATTTGACGTTAAGATACGGAACTACTTCCCATCCATCATTACTAACTACTGGGCGCATGTCACTCAGTGCACTCGTTAAATATATGCAGGTAGGAGCAGTGACTTTTTTCTTAAGTCGTTTTCAAAAGTGCTCACTTTAAGGCTTTACTTCAAATAGCACTGTTCTTGAAGGAAATATAAAACGCTGACTGGGATGTCCAGTTGATTCCAGTGCAATTAATTAATACCTGTTAAATGTAAACAAATCTGTGCTCACGAAATTCACGCAAAGAAACAAACAAACAATGCAGGCAAAAGAGGCTCAACAATACGAAAAGACACAGGCAACAAAGAGTACTAAATATCTAGGGCTCATTGTAGACTGTAATTTAACATGGAATGAGCATGCTGATAGTGCCTGTAAAAAACTGAGTTCAATGTGTTTTGTAGTATATACCTTAATAAAGATATGTAAAAATAACACAATACTTGCATACTATTTCTCAAATATTCAGTCCATAGTAAATTATGGAAAAAAGCTTATAAATTAGGCTACAGAAGATAATTGTGGGATTAATAAGTAATAAGAAAAAAACCATTATAGACCGCTATTTATAAATAACAAAATTCTCACTCTCCCATGCACGTATATGTACCGTAGTGTTATTTTTTATATGGAAAACATTGAAAAAGTTAAAAATAGTGATATACACCATTGCTAAATCAGACAAGCTAATCATTTTCACTTGTTCTCCTACGGAATCTCAAAATTTACATCAAATCCATACTATGCTGGGGCAAAACCAATAAATAACCTACCCAGTCATTTCAAGCCAGTTAATAGTTTACAGAAATTGAAAAGGGCTGTTAAATCCTACTTTTTAAATAAGGCCTTCTATCCCGTAGAAGAATACCTCATAAAGATAAATTTATATAATGCAGAAGCAGACTGATATTGTATAAGGAGACTTCATGCAATAACTTGTGTTATAATCTAATCTAGACTTCACATTGTATACTATAATATCTATCTGTACATGAATTGTAATAACTCGTACATCAATCAAATGTAGTCGTAACATGTTTGTAGAGCTGCTAGAATTAAGAAGTGTGCAAATTATACTATAGGCAGTTCACGGTAAAGTGAGCACTTATTAATATCAGTTTGGTCATGTAGCTAATAACTACAGTGTATACTTTCGCAACATAAAAGTTAATATCGGAGACTGCAATAAAACATTTAGTGGTTAATGCCTGTTGGGAAGGGTCTTAAAAAGTGCTCACTTTATAGTGAACAGACTATACTTACCTGTTACATAATTTTATGTTAACGTAATTGTGTGCAAATATCCATATTGTATAACAAGTCCTTCCCAAAGTGTATTTGATGTATATGGGATGCAAATAAATAAACAAAATGCCCACAGTAAAGCTGTCATTCTTTGTGAAAAATGTAAAGTTTTGCCTAATTTTCCAGAGAATTAATTAAAATGAAGAGAATGAAGATGACTATCTATTCTTGGCAATGAAAAATATTTCCAAGTTCCAAGTGAATACCACAGTAAGGATATAAGTGAAAGTTGTGCGAATTTCCAATATTTGAACATAACCCAGAATATTTTTTGGTTAAACAAAAATCGCAGATCAATTTTTTTTTATACACTCGCAATTAGGCTACGGCCCGGTGGCGAGCTCTCTCACCACTCCTTCACCCAACAAACTCCTTTTACACTCCCTTCCTGAACTTACCAACCCCTCTCACAGATACCAATTCCTCCCTCAACACATTCCACTCCCTCACAGACCTCACAAGCATGGACTGCCTACTCTGCTCCGTTCTCCTCCACACCCTCTGAAGCTTCTCACTGTTGTTTCCTCTTCCTCTAAACACCCCCTTACTTAGCTTGCAGTGTAGCCCTCCCCATCCTCCCTCTTCATTCACCACCGTGTACATCCTGACTAACCGTTCAACTTTCCTCCTGTCCTTCAATGAGCTCCACCCCATTTCTTTCATCATCACTGATGGCCTATAGTTCCCTTCTTCCTCATCATCCTGCCCTTGCCTTCTCCACGTACCCTTCACCCATCTTGCTGCCTTTCTCTGCACCTTTTCCAGTTCTCGCACCTCCACCTCCACATACGGGTCCCATACTGCAGCAACATATTCTAAAATTGGCAGTACAATTGTGCCATACGCCTTCTCCTTCACCGCACAGCTGACTCCATTCAGCACCCTTCCCAGCATACCCAGAGCCCTTCTTCCCTTTGCTACCACCCTCTCTACCTGTTTTTTTCCACCTGAGGTCTCCCTGCAGTACAATCCCTAGATACTTATATTCTGCTGCTTCTTCTATCTCGTCCCTCCCATCTGTACATGTCCCTGCTTATCATCTTCTTCCTTGTGAACCTCACTACCTTAGTTTTTCTTACATTTATCTTCCTGCAAATTTCTGCCCCCCTCTCCCATCTCAGCATATACAACACAATCGTCTGCAAACAATCTGATTTTTCCCCTAATCCCCAAACCCATGTCATTTACCATTATGATAAATAACAAAGGACCCAGCACGCTTCCCTGTGGTACTAATGATGTAACCTCCTCTTCCTCCGATATTGCCTCCCCCACTTTCATCCTCTGCCTTCGCCCTCCTGTCTGGTATCAGCACCTCCACTTTCCTCATCAATGTCCCATGGGGCACCTTATCAAATGCCTTCTCAAAATCTATGAAGCAGGCATCCACCTGCTTCCCCTCATCAACTACCTGCACTGGATCCTCTAATAACCCAGCCAGCTGAGTCACACATGAGTAACCCCTCCTGAAACCATGCTGGGACTCCTCAAACCAATTCCTATTGTCCATTACCCTCACCACATACTGCACCACCAGCCTCTCCATTACTTTTCCTGTACTTGATGCGAGACTCACCGGTCTGTAGCTGCCAGGCCTCCCCCTATCCTCTCCCTACTTGTGTATAGGTACCACCATAGCATCCTTCCAATCTTGTGGTAACTTACCCTCTCCTAAGGACTTTTTAAACAGCACTTCTAAATATTTCACCAACTCCTTGCCACCAAACTTTAGTGCTGCGTTTACTATCCCATCTGGTCCCCCTGCCTTACTGCTCTCCAAACCCCTAATTACCTTTTCTATCCCCCACTCCCTCATTTTAAACTCACTATACACCCCCCGAACCCTGTTTGTCCCCCTATTCCAACCCTCCTGTGCCTCAAAAACTGACAAGTACTGTCCTTGAGGCATCTCCGATTTTTCTTGGTCATTTATCGCATGCCTACCATCCCTTCCTGTTAGCAGAGGGATCCCTTCCTCTCCTCCCCTTAACCGCCTAACATACCTAAACAATTTCCCCCATTCCTTGCCTTATCCTTCTTCCACCATGTTCCCCAGAAATACATTCTTTGCCTGTTTCATCTTCCTTTCAAGCTCCCTACCCATTTGTTTCATCATTTCTTTAGATCTTATCATCCCTTCATTTCTCCACTTGGCATGTAATTTTCTGCACTTCTTCTTCATTTTCAAAATCTCCTGTCCATAATATGGCGGATCTCCCCCAGTCCGTAACCTTTTCATTTGCACAAATTTCTCAAACATAACCTCCATTAATCCCCTAAACTCCCTCCACAACCTCTCTACACCCTCCTCCTAAGACCATTTTTTAAACCTGTCTCTCAGGAAGATTTCTGGCCCTTCTCATCTCCTCCACCATACTGCCACAGCAACCTTTCTCCCTCATCTATCATAAGCTAAGTAACTTTCATAACATCGAAAAGTATGAATAAGAAAGGGACCATTACGGGATGGCCAATTATTTTTAAAATAAAGGTCTTAAAATGAAACCATTTATAAATGTATTGTAAAATTTACTTCAACCTCGCGTACATACAGCGCGCAAAAATCTGTCCCTACCTGTTGTACACATTTAGGACAACACTTGCCTATCATTTTCCACTTTTGCTAATGCATTACGTTCTTACTTATTATGTTGTTATTTAATTATTTTTATAAAATTCAAGGATCAGTGGAAAACATGACATCAAAAACAAGAATAATCGTAAATGGCGCTGAAGCAGAACATCAATACGGCAGCCAGGCCGGAGTTTTCATTTGTTTCGTATTTTTATTATTTTAATAAAAATATAAAATAAAAACGTGGTGAGACAACATGATAGAGATATATTTTTCTACGCGACGACTAATTCCCACAGGCAATTGTTGACGTCATGCGGCATGTTCGTTGCTATATATAAATATATAAAACTACAATGTCATTCCCCATTTACAGAACCGCAATGGCCAATAAAATCATTTGTTACAAAATCTTCACATCCACACTTATTCATAGGTTGAAAAGTATTTTACATGCATAACTTTGTTTTTAAGTGGCCGTGAGTAATGTTTTCATCACGCCGAATAGTTGATATTTTGTAGTAATTTTAGCCTAAATGATAACTGACAGATGTTTTGTTCTAATGTGTTCCACGTCCCCACTCCCTCAAGTCCATTTGACAGCCGTGCCACAGCTCAAAGATGCAGCACACATATGCTCTCGACCCCTTAAGGAAAGTGCAGTGTAGTGTCCCGTGTGGAAGTCTGCGCATGTAAGCAGACCAGGGAGATATGTATGGTAGTGCAAAGAGTGCAGTGCAACACTTCAGTGCCACGCGTATTGATACACTTCGCTGCAAAAGGGATCCACTAACAAGAGATATTATGTTCTAGAGGTTTTGTAAGTAATTTGATGTCATGCGCACTCACATTTGCACCAATCACAAGCAAGAGAATAACCCATTTATCATTCAGTGAAGTGCCAGTGTATTTTGACATGTTTCTGTATTGTACCATCTCACACGTTGAAGGGAGTCAAATTTTTGTATGACTGCAGGAATTCGCCATGCGCTTGGGCAAGCCATTTGAAAGGATCGAACAAATGAAATCGGGTCAAATTTGCCTTAGGAAGCGGTAAAGACTCTGCCTCAGGTTCAGGCAGATATTTGATGGGGAGCCGCGGTGCGGCGGTGTTTAGAGGAGTCATTTTAGTTATGGTAATATAGGATTTCAGAGCAATCTGGAAATTTTCGATATAGGCATTACTAGCATGATGCCATACTCTGATAGCGCATTCTCTTATAGTTTCGGAGTTGTTCGGTCGATGACTAAGGTGGCATCCTTTCCTTATGGTCTTACTACTAGAAGATTTCTAATAGAATAATAATATTGGTTTGTGTGCTATGCAGTGGCATATTCGGGCTAGCCCCATGCCCCAGTTACACTTGAAAAACCAATATGACAAATTAAAGAACATTAAGCAAACACAAATTATACGACAGACAAAGGTTACACTTTAGCGGGAAGTATGGCCCGAGCATTTAAAAGTCTGTATACTGAACTGAACTCATACACGCAGATTCCTTGATGTAAGGTTTATTTCAGGTTAAGTTTATGCATCCTCTTAGGAGAGAGCTTTGCGCATACATGCCAGGTTTAGGCCTGCCAGTAAGGCTACGCTGTTAAATGGCACATGGTCACTATACTTAGGTGGAAAATGAAGCTTCCTTAGGCGATGCAAGCACTAAGGAAGTGGAGGAGAGGTGTCCCGAGCAGCGAAAAAGAAAAGGTTACAGAAATGAAGTCTATTACATTTTAAGTGATTGAAACAGAGTTGATGTGCCGCTCGGGCGTGGAAACGCGAGACGCACATGCATGCAACCTAATCCTCCCGATGCTGATGTCTGACTAATGTAGCAGACGTGGTGTGCCAGCGAGTCACGTGGTACTACTTTCCAGTAGAATTAACACTAGCCTTGACTTACCATGCTTGCTGTATGCTAAAAATACATAAATAAAACCTCCTTCGCAACACACTTAATAATAACAAAGAACGGACAAGGTGAGAGAGATGAGCATGGTAACATACAAGATTAACAAAACACAAAAGGTTTCTCCAAGTCTACTGACTGTGCATAAATTGGCATCAGCCTTAAAGCCTTAAATTGCTGTTGGTAATTAAAAAGATATCTGGAGAGTTCGTATCCCTCTGTGCCTTACAGTTCATGGCCTCTGTGGCCAGACAATGCATTGTATAGCACTACAGCACTTACTTTGCGCTTCACTACATGCATGACGTCACACACACACACACACACACACACACACACACACACACACACTGGTAGCACGGTCAGATTGTGGATGAAAGCTGCACTGCTGGAGTGCTGAGCGGTGGGCAAACTCTCATACAGAGGAAGGTGGCACACTTCAATGTGTATCATATCCAACTCGCACACATAGTTTTTGAGAGTGATAATAAATAAGTGTTGAAGCTGCAATGTTAATGCACTGTTATTTTGCAAGGTAAGGATTGCAGAGGATTTTCCATGTGTAGCATGTGTCTAGCAAGTAGTTCCATGCGACCCGCAGGCCTACCAATGGCAGACGGCATGCCGCTCAGTGAAGTTAGTCAGCATCGAGCATATCTGGAATGTGGCCGCGTGTCCCCTGACTAGGGTTTCACCTGTCCCGGCGGCATTCGAATTTTGTATCCAATCATTCTCAGCAATAGCATTTAATTTTATGTGTTCCTGATGCTCACGATTCCTTGATTCCCTAGATAAATTCACTGTACTCCCATAATTCCAATTTGAGTTAGTGACCAAGTATTTTGCTACACAGATGAAGAAATTATTGAAAAGTTCGCACACTTGTTGAGTGTTACTGACAGATGAGGTATTTCCTAGGTTTAGTGCAAAGCAATCCTTTAATTTCTTACCATATTTACATTTATAAAGTATACTATTTATAACGCTCCAGGTTTCTCTACAACTATCCTTTGCTTTACCGAACTCATTTGTATAATACTTTGTCTTTAAGTCTCGTTTAAGATACGTGACTTTGTTCCTGTCCAGTTTGTATTCAATCTGAAGTAGAGTGTTTAGTAATGTTTTCTTTAACTTGCTATATATCTTATTTCGTTTGTTTATAAGATAAATTAATTCTTCTGTCAACCAAGGGCGATTTGTTTACTCATCTGTAGTTTGCTTCCTTGTAGTATTAATTTTTATTTTGCATTGGTTTATAGTGCTATTTAAAGCATTAGCAAAATTATTATAGGCAGTAGTTAAGTTCTCGTAATTGGAATCAAAATCGAAATCCATTAATATGTAATTTAGTTTTGATAGTTTATTTTACTTTTGCTGCTTCTATCATACTGTGCATTTTGTTTCGTAATTTTAATTTTATTTATATTGGTGAAAATGTCAGTTATTAAAATTTTACGATCCCTAATGTCAGTATTTATATTTGATACATTATTCTCATATTCGGCATTATTGACTACTACATGATCAATTAAAGATGGACTATTTTCTGTTACATGTGTAGAGTATACCATATTGCATATGACTAGACCCCATGAGCATAGAATATGATTGTAATAATCATAAAGCTAATCTAAATTGAGTATGTCAATATTAATATCAGCAACAATAATTAAGTCTTTGCTTTTTATCTGGCACAGTTGAAAGTCAAGAAAATCGAGAAATGTTTTTGCATTGGCACGCGAAGGGTTATAGACTCCCAGCAGAGTAAATTTATTTATTAAGTTACTCTTACTTGTTATTTCTAGTAACAATAAGCTGTGAGTACCTTCAGACTTATTGAGGACACAAATGTCCCACGAGCCATGCATATAAATACCAATACCCCCACCAATTTTATCATCCCTACAGTCAAAGAAACTTGTGTAATTGTTTATATTATAGAATTCATTTCGTAGCTATTTACCCAGGTTTCAGCAATGACTAAAACGTCGACAACCTTGAGTGAATTTGCAAGGATTTCAATGTCATCAAATTTATTCCTAATACTTCTAGCATTTATGTACATGACTGTTATGACCGTTTGTTTGCTAGGTGGAATAAAACTTCTTGAATAGCAGTAATCTACAGGACACTAAAAAATATATTCATTTACATTATAAGCATGCACCTGCATAAAATTTTCTTTTAATTCATTTTCAACTAGCATTGCTGGTGTTTTGCCAATATTTATTTCACGTCTTCGACAGTCTTTACTCTTCTTATCGTGCCCTGCTCGTTTCTTCTTACGAAAATCTTGCAGTCTCGCATCCAGACGAACTTATATCCTTGCTGCCTCAGGTCCCTTGCTTGTTTGAATACACTCTTGGTTGTAGTAGTCAGGTGTTCACTGATAAATACTGGCCGTGAAGGTGCATTTATTCCAATATCCAAGGATGTTAGGTGCGTCCCGTTGGCCTTCTTCGTCTTTATTATTTAATTTATTTTGTCTCTTCTAACAAATTTCACTAGCAGTTGAGGAGGATGATCTTTTTTGCTAGTCGGTAGCCTGTGATAGGCATCTATTTCTTGGTCTGATATTTCGATCTTCAGAGCCTTCCCTCTACTCTTTATCAGCTCCAACAGATTTTCATTTGTTAGAACTGGGAGTTTCAATGTTATTGACCTTCAGGTACTGTTTTAGGCCCTCATCTCCAGTTTTCAAGGCATCTACTTCTTTAACTAACCTCTCTTGGTCAAATAATTTATTTTTCGATTTGACATTTTCTTCGCGAATTTTTGTTAGTTCGGATTTTACTTCTCTCAACTCTTTTCTTATTTCGTTTAGACTTTCCTCATAGCCTTTTACTGACAGCTTTATTTGTTTCCGGTCATTTTGCATTTCTTGGAGCTTAACAAGTCTTTTTAATACTACTTAAAAAAATATTGTAAATTTTTGTTGGATTTGTTTCATTCATGTTGGTTGCATTGTTTACACTTTTATTTGTGTATTCTCCTATGCACTTATTGCAGTACTACTCACTCGCTTTGTCTTTCTTCATATTTCTTCTTCCCGATTCCTACACATAGTCTATGATACCACATATCACATTTGATGCTTTCATCCCCATTTTTTTTTGCAGCTACCACAATACATGTGTTTATCACTATGCACGATTGTAAACTATATAAAATTTTATTAAAAACCAATTTGTTTTGTGAATAAGTTACAATTCCTTAGTGCTATTTAATTTATAGGTACTATGTAATAATTAGAATTTTAATTCTTCAATGCGAATTACGTTAAATATTAATTGTATCGCAGATTACAGGAAAACTTTCTCAGAAGAGAACAATTTAGACTTCCTACCAAAAATGTTAAGAAGTGCTGAACCTGAAGGAAATACTAATGCAAACAAAGTAATCATATTTATCTTGGAAAGTAAAGCCATCATTATTTTAAGGCTGAATTATGAGTAATGTAGTATCCGTCGTCGTGTGCGGTTCGTATGTATTTTTGAACCTAGGCGTCGAGATCTCGATGTCACTATGTGTTTGTGGCGCATGACGTTCCTGCGAGTTTAATGGACTTACGAATTTTGGATTATACGAGTTTTGATGTTTTTTCTGCCGTGTTTAATCACGTTTTTTTTTTCTAGTTTTCGATATTTCTTGTATTCGATTTTGATGGTTGTATGGCTGTACGGTTAAATCTAAGGCCACGTGCTTTTGCACGCTGTAGATTATATAGATATAGATAAGGCTGAACTGTCCTGTCGTTTCCGAAAAGTGTGATCGTGACATAGTTTTAGCTTCTTCACCGGACGAGTAATTTCGAGCGATAACTGCTTGTAACGCATTCCTCAGTTCTCGTCTTCGCGTTATATTCAAAACAACTCACTATTTCTCTCTGTGTTGTTCGGGTGGTCGTCATTGACAACAACCGCCCTTTATTCTCCCTTCTTGCTCCATAGCAGGATCTCGACTTGCTCTCGAGAACAGAGAGCAACGCCCCCGAACAAACCTATTCAATTAAAGCTGAATATCGATATTTAGCAAAACAATCGATATGTAATTCATTCGATAGGTATTTCTTGCCCATTCTTGTTATAGCTTGGCAGCTGTTTGTTAATTGTGTTTATTTTTTTTTTTTATGAAATTCGTCGAGTCTTAACAATGCATGGTTCAACGAATAGTTCGTCAGATCCTCGAAGGCCCGATAAAGAGCACAGGTTAGTTACTTTTTTTAGTATTTTGGGCTGTGTGAGATTTTTTGCCACCAAAAGGTTTACTTCTGGGGGCTAAAATTCTGACACTGCCGTGTCTTGTGCTCACTCTCAGACCGTGTCTTAATTATAAACAATACTCTCTCTCGAGAGAGAGCACTGCTTTGCGCTCTCTCTTGCTCGGGGAAGTGGTTTTCTTTTATTTACTGGTGAGCCCCCAAACCACGCTACGCCAGCGTGAGCAGTTCTGTGTGCCCTCCGGCATGCATGTTAGTAGCTAAGTTAGTTGGAGAATGGGATGTGTCTCGAGAAAACCCTACACGCATTAGGTCGGGGTTTAATTATAATAATGGGTGCATGCATCGCGGCTAAGCTAAGCACTATATGCCATGGCCGCAATTGTAGCCATTTGCACAGCCCGAAAGAAGAAGGGTCTATATCAAAGAGCATAGCAAACCAGGCAAAGCGGAGAGGGCCGTGGAAAATCTATGCGACAGTTGCGGAGGATAAAATAATTCCTTTTAACTGGAGCAGGGCTGGATAAAGTAGGGTATTCGTTAGTTAGGGAAGAAAGACTTCTGTTGGTGTAATACAGGGTGAAATGAAATGAGAGCGCAGCTGGTGTGTATTGCAGGGGACAGAACAGCCCCCGTGCCGATGCCAGTCATCTTGTTGGCGCAGGCACCCTTGAAGTTGAGCTACTGTCAGTACTGCCGTGTAGGTGAACCAGCGCTACAGCAACTTTTGGATGCAGGGCCCCCGTCCTCGTAGAGTGCATTGGAAAACCGGACAGCTCAGTCATGATGCAGACTCCATCGCCCTTCCGTGCCGATGCCAGGATCACCTATCCATGGGTGAAGGTTGGGAGAGTTTTTCGGGGAGTCAACCCCCCCCCCCCCCCTTTTTCTTCAAAATACCCTGTCGGTCTGGGAAACGCGAGACATCCGGGGCCTACCAATGGTGGTGGTGAATCTGCTGGTCCAGGAGTGGAGGTTGACGTTGGGGTGCTTCTAAGGTCCTATGCATTCCATTCCATCCATCATGCGCATCCGCAGTCGGCAGCCCGCAGAATCCAGAAGTGAGGATCGCTACACTTCATATTTTTCAGCACCTTGAAATACCCCTCCCCGCCTTGATCCACCTCCAGCAGATGCACTTCGCCGTCTCGTACTGAGCTGCCCAGGTTCCCTACGTCCAAGACAACAGCGCTATCGCATTGGCCAGTTGGTTCACAGTTATAATACTACCAGAATAATGATTAGGGCATAAAATACTATTATTTTTGTTTTACATTTTTTTACCATGTTACAGAGAAGTGACGAAAAAAAACGAGACCTAGTCAGAAATCCGTATTTATTTTTTTATAAATACATGTTGTGTATGTTATTTCACTGTTTAAAACAGTGAAATAATTCACTTGGTCTACAATTAAAATGCAATGAGGTTTTGGCCCAGAAAGCTACTATAACCTTATTCAGACACTGAAATAATGTAAACAAATATGGCGCCTGCGAGTATACAACTTTGTGCTCCCATGAATTGTGAAGACCAGAGAGCGTTCTCTCTGTCTTCATAATGACGTCGCGAGAGCACGAGAGAGCGCTCTCTGGGCCAATTGAGACATGGCCTCATTCACCACTCTCGCTGTGGCACATTCTGACTCACTCTAGCGAATCGAGACTTATGCCCTCTTTGAACCTTCAGCATTATTTCTCTGACAAAGAAGGTAATAAATGGTGAAAAATAATATATTGCTGGCGTTTCACTTTTCTCTGAGAAATTTGCAGTGTTTTATGAATTTGTTACATTTTTTCACTATTACAGACACAATTGTTATGTGCAAATCACAGTAGGCCTATTTAATAATATGCACACAATTAACCTAAATGAAACGTGAATCTAACAACATAATTTGTCTTGCTCCATATCAAACTGAATATTGTTATTACACATTTCACAATCGCAATGATTAAGTTAAGTCAATAAAAAATTTCTAACACTGCTTTAGAAACAACAAAACATATGTCTGGATATTTGAGGTTACACTCGAAAACAACATGGCTGCCAGAGTGTGTGCGAGAGTGAGCACCAAGTGAGTGTACATCGTTGTTCACTCCCCATCTCGCGCTATCTCCTCAAAGTTGGGACAGCAGAGAGGACTCTCTGTGACATCAAGAGTGAGCGAAAGAGTACTCTCTTGGCGTATCGGGACACTGCCTGACATGTCTACCCTTTGGAACTTTGCGCACTGTTTCTCTGACGGAAATCTAAGAAATGGAAAAAATACAATGTCGTTGCCCCTCGTCGTTATGGAATAAATGTGGAGTGTTTAAGCAGTGTTATTGCGTGTGTTTTTGTGCGTTGAAAAATAGATCAGGTAACCTAACTTAAATACCACATTGTAAATTTTAATTTTGTGTATCGTGAGTGAATGTTGTTAATGTTGAAGATTTCACTATCTGGTAATTGTTCAGCGTAGAGGCTTTTCTGAAAATCAGGATAATGATACCTGGAAATTGTATATATGATTATTACTAATCACACTTTAGGAATTTTAGTGAGGCTTCACTGCAGAAAGCAAAATGAAATGCGATAGTGTGGAGGGCCATCAAGATTGAGGTGTTTTCACCGTAATATGTACTTGCAATAAATATATATATATATATGTGTATCTGGTCGCGAATATTGTATTTAAGGTGGAAATACGTTTTGGAACGAATCTTTAATGTATGAAAAGTCATTCACATACCTCAGCGCTGAGGTTATACAGGTAAGCAACACAAGTATCAAAAAGTGTCGGGATATTATGTATTTCTGGTGAATTACTCAAGACTTACCTTGTGTAGATATTCACTTACCTGATTGATATTTACGAGGGCATGATGATTCATGTGCTAGAACGTCAAAAATAAAATAGTTAAATATACGAGCGGTACTCTCTGTTTGCTTACGTTGGGCGACATGTTAGACATACCATTTATGGTACTTGTATCATCATTTGGCCTTGTGTAATATGATGAGGTAGTAATGGTACTGAAATGTATAATAATTATATGCCAATGTACCATAATATTGTATAGGGTATCCCCTACCATGACAGAGTGACGATCGATAACCCTGAGCTGGTACGGTACTTTAGTTGCGCTATATTATTGGAGAGCACTAGCGTTTTTCAATTGTTTACATCACAGTTGCAGGTAATTTTGTAGAATAGGGGCGTTTTTGAAAAAAAAAATCCTTAGAAATTGGTTACACAGAACACTAATTTACTATGGGCATCAACAAATGTTCGATATAAACCCCATAAACAATAGTGTTTAAGCCTATGAAGATGAGGAAATTGTGGGGTAAAATGAGTGAAAAAATGTACCTAATTGTGCTGACGGAAATGTGAATAGTGCATATGTGTATGAATGTCGCAACTCCATGTTTGCTGTACAGGTACAAGCCTCCGGCGCCCTCGAGCCAAGCCATGCCAGGCGAGGACCTCACGCCAGACTACATGAACATTCTGGGCATGATATTCAGCATGTGTGGCCTCATGATGAGGGTGAGGCTGCTATCTAAGCTTAGTTAGAGAATTTCTTGTGAGTGTTTGTCGTGTGTAGGCTGTTCACAGTAAACCTTTGAAATAAATCAGTACCCATAACTACATAGTACCTACTGTTCATGCTACGGAATACACTCCTCAAGTTGGCAGCAAAGCGAGGCTGTTGGATATCAACAAATTATTTTATAATTCTACCAAACATTGTTCAACTTGTAAGCATTGTTTGCGATTACTTTTTCCTAAAATTACACTACATAGTTTTTGAATAATTTGATGTAAAATCTTAAATTTATTTATTTTCCTGCAGCCAATATGACAAATACTAACTCAGCTGTACTATTGAAAACATTTACAACATGAACTAATGCTGTGGGCTACTGTGCATATGTAATCAACAAATAATAGGCTATGTTGATGAAAAGAAATGTTAAAATACTAAACATATTTCTTTTTGCATATTTTTGACATTTGTTTTTAAAACTGCGTGAACTGTTTTTAGTGATTACATTAGTGTCACTATGCAGAAATGATTGGTTAAACCCAAACAGGTATTTGTTTTAGTATTATACATTTAATTTCTACAAAAACTATTGGACCATGTTTTGAATCTTTTAAATTCTTATTGACCAGGGTTCCCAGGCGTTCTCTCAGGCATATCCTCTTTCTGAGATCTTGTAAACTGTGTATCCAGATTAATAAAAAAAATATATAAAAAAGTGCCAACAAACTTCCTGCAAAAGTGCAAACTTTTTGGAGAATATGCATTATTCATTTGTCTTTATCAACACTTGACTGTTTCTTTTTCATATTTTAGTTGAAAAGTACCCAACTTCAAAATTTTACGCTTATTACTAGGAAATAGAAACCAGTTAGAACGAATAAAATAAAGAAAAATAAGTAAGATGAACAGTATCTGTACCGCAGCTGTGCGAGAGCGATTAACTGTCAATTAACAAAATAAAGAAAAATAAGTAAGATGAACAGTATCTGTACCGCAGCTGTGCGAGAGCGATTAACTGTCAATGAACAAAATAAAGAAAAATAAGTAAGATGAACAGTATCTGTACCGCAGCAGTGCGAGAGCGATTAACTGTCAATGAACAAAATAAAGAAAAATAAGTAAGATGAACAGTATCTGTACCGCAGCAGTGCGAGAGCGATTAACTGTCAATGAACAAAATAAAGAAAAATAAGTAAGATGAACAGTATCTGTACCGCAGCAGTGCGAGAGCGATTAACTGTCAATGAACAAAATAAAGAAAAATAAGTAAGATGAACAGTATCTGTACCGCAGCTGTACGAGAGCGATTAACTGTCAATGAACAAAATAAAGAAAAATAAGTAAGATGAACAGTATCTGTACCGCAGCTGTACGAGAGCGATTAACTGTCAATGAACAAAATAAAGAAAAATAAGTAAGATGAACAGTATCTGTACCGCAGCAGTGCGAGAGCGATTAACTGTCAATGAACAAAATAAAGAAAAATAAGTAAGATGAACAGTATCTGTACCGCAGCAGTGCGAGAGCGATTAACTGTCAATGAACAAAATAAAGAAAAATAAGTAAGATGAACAGTATCTGTACCGCAGCTGTACGAGAGCGATTAACTGTCAATGAACAAAATAAAGAAAAATAAGTAAGATGAACAGTATCTGTACCGCAGCAGTGCGAGAGCGATTAACTGTCAATGAACAAAATAAAGAAAAATAAGTAAGATGAACAGTATCTGTACCGCAGCTGTACGAGAGCGATTAACTGTCAATGAACAAAATAAAGAAAAATAAGTAAGATGAACAGTATCTGTACCGCAGCTGTACGAGAGCGATTAACTGTCAATGAACAAAATAAAGAAAAATAAGTAAGATGAACAGTATCTGTACCGCAGCAGTGCGAGAGCGATTAACTTTCAATGAACAAAATAAAGAAAAATAAGTAAGATGAACAGTATCTGTACCGCAGCAGTGCGAGAGCGATTAACTGTCAATGAACAAAATAAAGAAAAATAAGTAAGATGAACAGTATCTGTACCGCAGCTGTACGAGAGCGATTAACTGTCAATGAACAAAATAAAGAAAAATAAGTAAGATGAACAGTATCTGTACCGCAGCTGTACGAGAGCGATTAACTGTCAATGAACAAAATAAAGAAAAATAAGTAAGATGAACAGTATCTGTACCGCAGCTGTACGAGAGCGATTAACTGTCAATGAACAAAATAAAGAAAAATAAGTAAGATGAACAGTATCTGTACCGCAGCTGTACGAGAGCGATTAACTGTCAATTAACAAAAATATGCCCAGTGCTTAAGCACTACTGTGTTTTGTGGTAATGCTTATATATTATCGGCTCTCGAGACCTCGCGGCTAAGAGCAGCCGCCCAAATCTCTTCACTTACTCACTTATATGTTATTTGCGTGCGAAATATTCCGTAATGCCTACAAACTAAATGGGATTGATTTTCATATTCAGAGTGAACATGATCATCCCTTAATCTGGTCGCAAAAAAATTTTGTATTACTTAACTGAATTTGAGGTACAATTTTGCATATAATATATTTTCAACTGACCTGCGACATAATAAATTAATTTAGTATATTTCCATTGTAAAATTGTGTTCTCTTTCATCACGTCATTTTCTTGCACGTGTTCTCCTTTTTTTAATTACTTGAACATGTCCTCTTTTAGAATACCACACAACTGGTAACGCTATTATTGACTCAGTATTGTTGTGCTACATTTTCGGTTTATGAAGCAAGTATAATTCTGAGTAATGAGAATTACTTTTAGTCTAACATAAAGAACATTTAATGGCATACAGTAAGTTTTAAAAGTATGGTAACAATTTTTAATAGAATAAGAAATCTAAATTTGGACATAGGTGTGAAAAGTGTAATAATAATAACTTGTATTTGTAATAGTAATCATTTACAATAGAACCTTATTAAAACTACGCCTCACAAATTTAGAAATAGGGTTGTTAAAACAAGATGGTTTCAATAGGTATTTTGGATTGATTTTGACCCACCCTGAACCACTATGTCAAAATTTGCCATTTTTTTTGCATAAAGTTGTTCAGTTGTCTGTAGCATGAGAATGACACATTTTAAAATTAAATGTAAATTTATTTAAATTGAATTCTTCTGAAAAAAAAATTATATTTGGCTATACTTAGTCTCCCAAAATGTTAAAAAACATGGAGCAGTATGAGGTTATAGCAATTATTGTAAGTCCATGCTCTGGCGTAAGATCAACATGAGTGTTGCAAGGGATATAATTCAATAGTTAGGCATTTTCCAAGTAAAATGATAGCCCAAGCCATGAAGTAACATTGCTAACATAAAAGAGTTGCTTCGCACGGGCTGGGTGAGGGAAAGGAGGGGAGGGCGGCTACGACACGCTAACAGCACGTGCGATCAATAACCTACCAAATGCCTACACACCACACCCATGAGCTCGGGAGAACAAGGTTGGAAGAAGAACAGAGGAGAGCGCGTTAGCCAATAGGAAGTAAGATATCCACAAGTTTGATTTCGTGCAGGATGTGCAACAATGGTGCGGCTGCATTGAGGTGGAATGCTAGTTAGGAGCAGGCAGCGATGTGAAACAGATGTTTGGATCTTGCTGCAAGTAGTTCAGCTATCTGCCGCTAGGTAGCAGTAGCTTCGAAGCAGTTATGAAAGGACTGCGAAAGACATAATTTGGTGGATGCTTCGATACAATAGCACAACTACTCAATGCTCCAGAATATTTCTCAATTGTGAAAACAACATATAAGCAAATATTAGTTATTATTCAGTTTTATAATTTACCCACGCACTATTATATTCTGAATTAATATTAGTTCATAATTTAAGAGACTTTCTAACTGCTCTTATGAACGTAATTATGTATAGGTACACATGGCCAGATTTGACTTGGCAGAATTTCAACATTACAGTTTGTAATATCTTGTTTATTTTAGCGGCTTGAAAGTAGAAAGTCTATATTCCAAATATTTGTAGATGAATTGTAATTAAATGTGATTATTTGGAGCACTCTGAATGTATCTACTTTCCACATGTATAACACTATAAAATTTCCTAACATTGTACGCTGTCAATTTCGCAGTAAGTTACTAACATTTTATTCACAAACTCTGCAAATCTTTGAATTCATTACCATTGAGACTGATTTCCATAATAGTGCTGTCAATAAACGAGTAGTATGAAAATAATGCACTATAAAAAATTCATAGAATGCTTTCTAACAACAAGATAAACCAGATTTTATGATTCAACATGGGAAATCATTGTATATTTTCACTCAATAAAAAATTAGCTCGCCACGAAAAACTTTTTTACAGTAAATTTTATGCAATTATAATATGGTACTTGAAATTACCATTGATCTGTCAGATCATTTTCTTACACATTACACTTGTAAAAATTTACACACACTACATATGTCAATTAACAATCAAAACAAATTACAGCAAATCTTATTGTTTTAGTTTTTATGTAAAAAAAAAATACTTTTATGTTCATGAAATACAGCTATATTTCCTTTTATGTTCATGGAATATTGCACATTATTGTATTTTTATTGCATCAAATCACAAAAGTTTTGCAAAATGTGAATTTGTGTTCAGCAAAACATAGTGCTTATGGTATTTTCTTTGAGACGCAACAAGAATTTCATGAAACAATTTTTTCCTTACGGAATATCATGGTAAGCACTGAATTTTTGTCATTACAACATGAAAATACACTACATCGGCTGCATTTTTTGAGTACGGATGAGACTGTGTTTGGTTCATGCTGCACACTTCACATCTCCTCCGGTTTTCACCGAACACTGGCCTCTGCCGCTAAGTCACGTGTCTTGTGACACTGAAAAACCATGTATTATCTTGGTGCAGCATCACTCTACTTTCTCTTTGGCTTCTGCTCTCTGTATGTGAACAGTCCTTGAGACACATCTCTTCTAAACTCCAAAAGTGGTACACACTCAAAGAGTTAAAAATAAATTACAAAAGCATTTATAAATGCAATTTAACCATCCCCCATTACAACCTATTCCACCATTTCTTACAATGGCGATGCAACGTGTACACTGTCCTCAGCCAAGTCAACCCCTCCCATAAATGCATTGCAGTCCTGTACGACAGTAGGACCGATTTCTTTGTTCCTTCATGCATTCTTCGAGAAACACTAGTTGTTTCAGTTCCGTGATCATTGGAAGCAGGAAGTACACACTTAATAGACACAGAGGCCTGTGTTGGGGTGTCTGTAATCACGGCCTCCTTGTTTCATTTTCTTGTCATCACAAAACTGTGGAAGACCTTTCCTGTTGCTGCACATTTTCACTTCCCAGCTTCCCCAAAAGTTTCAGAGAAGTAAAAATATTATCGAAAAAGACTGATCTGCCTTTTCTCCATCTGTCCTTTGTAAGATGGAGAACTACTGTCTCCCCTAATGAAAATTCACCAAGCTCACTTCCAAGAACATTGTCCTTGCGTTGATATATCCGTAACTTTTTTACATACCCTTTCGTATCAGCTACTGTCCAGATTTTGAAACCTCTCGTGAGTATGTTTCATGGGGTTGTACTTCTTCAGAGCAGATCTACCCTTATCCACTGCTATAGGCTATTCACGGTAAAGTGAGCACTTTTGAAAGGTGTTTATTTTGGAAAAATGGTCAATAAATGTATTTCATTTTAGCCTTGGACGTTAACTTCCGAGTGCGGTGGAATATACATACTGTGTTTATTAATCTCGGGGCAATATTATTTTTAAAAACATAGTTAAAGGATAAAAATTGGCAGAAGTAAAAAATTAACTAGGGCTTCAAAAGTGCTCACTTTATCGTAAACAGTCTATAACTCTCGTGAGCCATGATAGACACAATGAGACAACACTGTTCGAGCTGCCGATCATCGGTTTCAGTTTCGTATAATTTGTCACTATGGTTATCTGGCATTTATGAATTGTCACTCTCGTGTAAATTACACAAAATGAGGTTGAACCTACTTGTAGACATGGCAGAAGAAATTACAGGCATGCCCAGGATTGCACTACTTGACCAGTAATACTTTCCAGCTCGGCAGCACGTGGTAGCCCATTGTCATCTTGATTCCAGTTAACATAAAATAATTGTTACCCAATGTTTTTTTAAGCATTTGTCACAGACTTTCACATTGATGGGTTTATAAACAAATTGTGAGATTCATTTAAAAATTGCACAAAATAATATTTAAATAATTAGTATATTCTTTATGTCAAAAGCTGAACATGGTAATTAGGATGAAGTAACTTTACACTGTCATAGGTTTTTATCCTGAATATAATAAGATTCTTTATACAATGTGAATTGACTAAACTAGTGAGAATGTTTTCATGGTGTATAAGTTATATATTTCCCATAAAAGGTATTTCATGCAACTTAGTATATTATATCTTAGCCAAATATGGGACTTGGGCTATGTGTTGAGTGGTTTTAAATAATTAAAGTTCTTGTAGGGTTTGTGGGTTATAGGCTCCTGGTGTAATTTTTATATCAATTACTGTGTGCTTGTTAAACATTAATGTATTATACTGTTGTCGTGTATTCATACCCTTGACTCAGCGAATTGGAACTCCTGATGAAATCTGTTAGAAATTGGTTCAAACACACACTGTAAATCATATTTATATACACACCAAACTTTTTTTAAACAGCTTGTCCATATCGTGTAGCTGATATTTCTGCAACCATTGCTAGCAGCTATAAACAAAAAAGTTTAACGAGTGTTTAGTTATATGTACATTAATTGAATACAGCGTTTGCTTGCTTATCTCTGTCCTATTGAGATCTAATATATGGCAGCGACAAGTTTTTAAACCACTTTTTTTAAGGAACATATTCGCCTGTCATTTTTATCTTTGAAACATTCTCGCCTCTTTTAATTCTTACGTTTTCTATTTCGTAAGATGGTGTGCTATGACATTTGTTTATAGGGTTGCGCAGGATCTACGAAAGTATCCATCACACTAGACTGCGAGAGTTCAGTTTATTGTCTTGCCAGAATCAGGGAGTTGTCCACTATTCTCTTTTATTGTATTTGTTAACACTTGCATTGTACTGAATTTCATGTCAGAATTACTCATTGCTTTACGCCGTAGTAATGCATAGTCACTATTCATCATTGCATAATGTTCCTCTTGACTTTAAAAGCTGGCAGTTTGTTTCAAATACATATATAAGTATGGTATGGTATAGTACGCAAGATACTAGGCAACAACGTACTACTTCTTACGTATGGTTTGTAGAAATGTTATCAAACATACAGTCTATTAAATCATCACATTAAAGTCGTTTTAATTAACAGTTATCGAAATTGTGGTTAAAACAGCATCATTCTAGACTTTGTTTCACTTAACTTTGTTTAGCCTAACTGCATTTTGTATAACTGCGAATAGCCTAACTTCATTTATCCTAACTTTGTTTACCCTAATTTTGTTTGGCATAACTTCATTTGCCGTAATTTCATTTATCCCGACTGCATTTGTCCTAACAGTGTTTAGCTTAACTTCGTTTACTCTAAACTGTCAATTTTCAAATCTTACTGACAGAAATTGCATTTGTCCAAATGGCATTTGGCCTAATTTCATTTTGCCTAACTTTGATTAGCCTAACTGCGTTTATCTAAAATCTGAAACTTGCATTTAATGCTTAATGTGTTTATCGTAATTTTGTTTGGACTAACTTCATTTACCCTAATTTTGTTTAAGCCAACTTTAGGGCAAACAAAATTAGGATAAACGCAATTCCACCACATAAAAATTAACCAAGAGTAGCTGTGGTCAAAATATATAAACATAAGTTATAATATATACCACAAGGAATTTTGTCAGATAAATAACAAAATAGAAATAAAAACAGAATTACAAAACAAATTATCAAACAAAAATACTTTATAAAATTAAGGGCAACCCAAATTAAGACAGGACACAGTGATAAAAACAAAAAAATTTTTGCACAAGATAGGATGACGACAATGAGTAACACGCAAGCTGACGACACATGATTACGAATAGAGAACACAGTTTAGTTTCAATCAAACGACTCACAAGTACGAAGTGCATGTGATACATGCTCACGTGTGTGTGTGTGTGTGTGTGTGTGTGTGTGTGTGTTTTTTTGTTTGTTTGTTTGTTTGTTTGTGTAGAGAGGAAACAACCCCACACATTGTGCATAGGATGAGTTTTCATAGGTTTTGTTCGAAAAGTGTGAAGAAACTGCGAAGTCATAGGCTGTTCATGGTTACTGGAATATGTACTTTACAAAGCAGTGTACAAGCTCTACTACTCTCTCCCCTCCCCCTCCCTCCCCCTCCCTCCCCCTCTCCAACTCTCTTCCCCCCTCTCTTCCCCCTATCTCCTCCTATCACTCTTCCCCTCTCCCCCCTCTCTCTCTTTTGTACCACATTCAAGTTTACTTTGTCGTGGGCTAAATGAATTTATTGATGTGTTGGTCGAATGAAAACTTGAAATTTAATTTGTGTTTGTAATTTTCTATTGTATTCCCTGATGTGTACATAGCAAAAAAGAAAACACACTAATTCAAGGCCTAGAACTATTTTACTTCATTTGTTGCCGGGTTAACTGCGAACCTGCGTGCCGGTTTATGTGGTAGCAAAAATGTAGTACCCACTGGCTAGTGGTTATTTTATTCAAAGATTGAATTAAAAAACTGCTCACTTCACCGTGAAAAATCTATAACAAAGTTACCCTGAAGTACATATTTCCTATACAAAGTACTTGGTGGTTTGTCTAAGTAGTCACATGCTGCCACTCAATCCTTAAAGAAGAAAATACGTTCTATACTACTCAGACAAGTCAGTCGAGATGCATGAAGGTGAAATACAGACCATTGGTGATGTTGGATCAGAAGATAGTGAAGTGTGACTTAAGCAGTCAGAATTCACAAAACCATTGTACGCAGTCTGAAGAAATATTCTCTGAAAGCACCTGACTTGTGTATTTTTTATTTAAGTAAACTTTAGGTTTTTGCAATTGTTTCGATTCAAAAATTAGTTTATGTTTATTATGTTAATTGGAAGTTGATAGTATTAATAAAACAAGTCTAATTAGCGCTGCCACAAGTGACATTTTTCCATTTTGTTATAAAAATCAGTCAGTATGTTTTTTTAATGATATTCATAAGGGAAACACGTTAGTGAATATTGCTACCAGTGACAAGAATCTGGGTAAAAGGAACTGGTATTTTTGGGCACTGGTAATTTTTTTACCTTCATTCATTAGTAACTGATTTTTCCATCTCTAACATTCCATGGACTGTTTCAATTTCAAACTTTTTTTGGCTTGAATTTGGCTGTTTTCTCTAGTAGAAGACTACAAAGTGAAGGTATTGTAAATGCTCTCTGGTTTGTGTCGCAGCTCAAATGGTGTGCCTGGGTGGCTCTGTATTGTTCCTGCATCAGTTTTGCCAACTCGAGGGTGAATGATGATACCAAACAGATCCTGAGCAGCTTTATGTAAGTTCACTTGCTATTTATTTATTAGATTTAAGAATTATTGCCATTATAATTGTAAGAAATTGTTAAAAGTTTTATGAATTAATTTTTTACATAATTAAAAGTGAATTGTGAAATTAAGAAGTATAAGTTTATTCACAGGCATCACGTATCATTCACTGTATTAAAAGTTTGCTTCTTTTTGCATCTACGGTAACATACTTTCAGTGTAAAATTATTAGGCATATATAAAAAAAATGGGTAGAGTTGATCCTATAAAATGTTTTGCTGTGCATCTTCTGTGCGGTATCTGGATGAGTATCATTGACTTGATTTACATATTCAGATCTTTGCCAACAATTATCTGAGGTTCTTGATGGCCGTCAAGTCCTTGAAGATTTTATTTATGAAAAAAAGGAGGGGGAAAGAAATCTAAAAAAAAAAATCTATGGTTTTGTTGATATACATTTGTGTGTGTGTGCATGACACTATGAAGGAAACTTGCAAATGATCAGAATTTTAGAATAATTGAGCACTCTAAATGCATCAGCACCTTCCGAACCAATGTGTAAAACGGTATAAATAGAGGACTGTTGAGGATTCTGACTAGTCATTGCTATTCACTGTAAAGTGAGCACTTTTGGAATCAACATTTGAAAAATGTGACCACTAGGGATGGGTCGATACTACATTTTCTCGATACCAAATTAAAATTTCCATGACCGCAAAACCACTTGGCCAAGAAAATTGCTAATTTTGCTAGTGTCGTTGACACACACTGAAACTATATAAAAACCCACATTACACTGGAAACTCGACCCACGGAGGCATTTTGGAATGCTTGCAGGAAGCTTTGGAACGCTCGCTGCCAGCCGATATAATTATGGTACGTATTTAAAAGTTGCTGTTAATATCTTGTGAACCGTTGAACCTAAGTTCAGATTTAATGGGTGCTTTGGAATGCCCTAAGGATGCAGATTAAATTATGGCACGCTTTTCAAAAGTATTTTAGGCATCCCCAAAGTTATGGTATGCTCGTACTATAATCATGGCACAAAAAAAGGGGGTGTTAAAATGTGGTACTTTAGGGTGTAATACTCGATACTATAAAGTATCGAGGATACCATCCCTAGTCACTACCACTAATTTTTTATGTTGCATTTTTTATATATATATATATATATATATATATATATATATATATATATATATATATATATATATATATATATATATATATATATATATATATATATATATATATATATATATATATACACACACACACACTCTCTCCCCCCCCCTTTTTTTTTTTTTTATACGAGCCTAAAAAAACCAATATCATGTCCATATTTCTGTTTTGGCCTGCAGGAAAAAGTTATACGACACCTCAAATGTATTAAAATATTATGTGATAATTTGTCTGTGTCGATTCTTATAATTTTAATACATAATTTTTAAAAATAGCTTGTAAAATTGTTTTTTAATTATAAGTTGCTTGTTAATTCAGAAAACATTGTCCGTTATTTGCTACTATTCAATGACATCAAAATTTTTACAGTGATTCCATGCTCCCTGGGAGTCTCTTATATATTTATTAAAGAAATCAGGGTTGTTTAAAAGTGCTTAAAAAATGGTTAGGTACTTGCAATGTTTAATTTTTAGATTGTTTCTTTATGTGGGATTTATTCATGAAAAAATACAGTGGTGTTCGGCCATTCTGTACCGGAAAATTTACGAGTACTTAAACAGTCTTTACTGGAGTTTCGTGCCATTTTTGAGCATACAATAATACATGTTTGTTCTGTGTACAGTTATCAGTAGTTGTTGGACCATACCTTATCTATTTTTAGTTGTTGGCCGCCCTGTCTAGGCATTGTTTTGATGGAGTTAAATGTGTATTTAATTTAATTTCCATGAAAATGCTGGACGTAAAGTGTGTTTTTAGGGATGTGTGGCTCTCTCACAATGTTTATTCATTATGGTTAATGAAAGTGCCATCAAGAGCAAGGTATTCACTTTGTTGTAAAACTTGAGACATATGTAGCTTTGAAATCTCAAATGAAGGGTAAGTTGTTGTTCTAAAAGTGTGTCGTATTGAATTTTCTTTTCTGTGTCTGGATTTTTCTAGGACATTTGTAATTTTTGATTCTTGAAGGTTTTAAAAAATGTCCTTGAAAGTGCTTGAAATTTTTTAGCAGATAAAAGGTGGGAACGATGTTTTAGTATACGAAGATAAAACAAACCTGAATACACCATAGTCTTATATTCAGGTGAATACAGTGTGTATATTGTGAGGTGTACATTGGTGTGTATGTATTGTGCGAAAAGTGTCTTGACGTAAGTTTCTTTTACTGGCAGGTTGTCAATATCAGCAGTGGTGATGTCCTATCTCCAGAACCCTCAGCCAATGAGTCCTCCGTGGTCATCCCTGCTGTAGTGATGTGTTTCAAGTGCTTCTCAGTTCTCCACTGTTCTTCCGATGCAACGTGTCTCCTGATATATTGTAAATAATTGCAAACGTGTCTGTATCTCTACTGCAATAAAATTGTTAAGTTTTACTGACTCTGTAGTCTTTTTTTCTCTGCGAGTGGTGGTAAGATGTGAACTAGTTCATTTGTTTTTCATTGCAATCTCAGAAAGAATGCTACATCTGAACGCTAATGTAACATAATTTCATGGTTCCTGAAAATCTTTACTCAATTTTGCTGGTTCTTTAAACCCAAATTTACTCATTTTAACACCCCAACACCAATAAGTTGTTACTCATTTTAACACCTCAACACCAATAAGTTGTTACTCATTTTAACACCCCAACACCAATAAGTTGTTACTCATTTTAACACCTCAACACCAATAAGTTGTTACTCATTTTAACACCCCAACACCAATAAGTTGTTACTCATTTTAACACCTCAACACCAATAAGTTGTTACTCATTTTAACACCCCAACACCAATAAGTTGTTACTCATTTTAACACCTCAACACCAATAAGTTGTTACTCATTTTGACACCCCAACACCAATAAGTTGTTACTCATTTTAACACCTCAACACCAATAAGTTGTTACTCATTTTAACACCCCAACACCAATAAGTTGTTACGCATTTTAACACCCCAACACCAATAAGTTGTTACTCATTTTAACACCCCAACACCAATAAGTTGTTACTCATTTTAACACCCCAACACCAATAAGTTGTTACTCATTTTAACACCCCAACACCAATAAGTTGTTATGAAGACATGTTTTTTCACATTAAGACAGTGTTTTATTGCCGGTGGTGCAAAATAGCACTTTTATTTAAACTAAATACTAACATATTTCACTAAGCAGATGTTCTGCAAATGAAATGGTATCTCAGAAGGCCATAACCAATCTGTATTTGACGAGAAGTAGTTTAAAACGTTGTTTGACATTTAACTGTTAATTATTGTGAAATAATCTCCAAAAGGCATTTTTGTACAAAATTTAGACAATCTTTAACAAAATGTTAATTTATTTCAAAAGGAGTTTTCTGGAAAAAAAAAAAAAATTTACCATCTGAAGACCATAAACAAGGTGTCCACCCACAGGAAAAATGAGGAAAAATTAGGGAATTTTCACCAAGGTCAGAATAAATGTAAATAATTGCTAGTATGCAAACATTTTTGGTTGTTTGAATACAACATATTGTAATAAACATGTGGGTTTTAAGATTTCAATATTAAAGTTTGTGAACTGGCACTAATACATCTTTGCCAAGTGACGTAGGCTCTGTAACTAAAAAATAAAGTATTTGTGTTTTTTTAATGGGCACCTGTGTATTGCGAGAAATATTGATTGGCTAAATAAAATGTAGACCCTGCTTGCTTGGATTGTTGCAGTGTAATTTAATTCAACTTCACTGAAGGCGTATTTGTTCTGTCAGCGGTGACTGCACAACAATCATGCCTGTATGTATCCGACACTGTCGGCCCGTAGTGGCACGTGTAATGAGCTGACACACATGTGCACAGTAATCATGAGTAAGTCGTTGAAATTTCTGGTGTTGGCATACTAACAAGTGCACTGTACTGAATTTGCGTAGTGTGTCGACTCAGTTGTGCCATGGCGCAGCGACTGCCCTGTAACAAGCATGCTGTGGAGCTGCTAGTATGCTACACATACTAGTGTAGCACGGCAGAAGCACAGCCGCACAATGCACCACTACTTACTCTATGGTGCACCATTGGCAGTCGGCATAATAGTTTATCTGCCAGTTGCTACATTTGCAAAATATGAGTCTTCTGTATTTTGTGTTGCTGTAGTGAGCATACAATGGTGTAATTATTATGCTTTAGGTAAAAATATTAAAATCTAAATTGTGTGCTCAGTTGTGTTTAAAAAGTGTTTTTATATATTCGTGTTTATAAAATATTCTCTTTGGCTTCTTCCTCATTGTTGTGGATGTAACTAAATAATTGTTATTGTTAACACTCGCTGCTTTGTCCTGTGCGAGCGAGTGGAAGTGAAAGACAGAGAGTTAGATGATGTATGGATGCATGCACTATCAGTTGCACCCGGTGATGCGGTGGCCGTTCTCAAAGGAATGTTTACAAAGTGTGCCTGTTATGCTAGCAGAGCACGTGCCGCTCCCGACGTTGGGCATCGGGTGTCTTTCAGACATCTGAAGAATGCCCTGGCTTACTGACCGTGTGTATCTCAGCTAGGCTCGGGGTGCATCAAACTTTCCAGGTCAAGGCCAGCAGAGTATAAATACAGTCGACTCTCGATTTATCGTTATTCAGCGGACTGCCAAAAGATGTTCATACATGCAGGATTTCAGTAGATGCAGTTTCTAACATGTACATCAATAAAATACAGCTTGTAAGAGCTGTACATTATCTGTGAATACAGTTTAACTAATAAACACAATAAAAGTGGGAATTTTAGAAATAATATTATTGTAAATAATACAATAAAAAGCATTTCACCTAAACTCGTTTAAATTTTTAAAATGTCACCAAATGCAGTATGTAATTGATTGTAATCAGACACCAAATTCAAGCTGACCTAAAACTTTCAAACCCTCTAAAAATGAAAATAATACGACACCGATTGCAAGTCAAATTTTGAATGTCCCTTGCTCACTCATTCAGCTAAGAGGGCACTGAGAAATTATCGATCGGACAGTGAGTACACTGTTGCCAAGGAGGAGGCGGGGGCAAGATTATCGCTCCACGCCGCTACTTGTTGCAGAGTGCCGACACCTTGCGCGTGTGACAAATGTTTGTCTTTTAAAGTAACAAATCATATTTTACTGCAAAGAAAACGTGAATGTTCAGACAAAAATAAATAAGGCAATTATAATTGATTTATTGGCTGTCTAATAATTAATCGTTCAAAACCACGCCCTGTAATATCCCCTGTCGTAAGTTACACTGCACTCGGCTCGGTGCTTACCTACCCATTATGCATTAGACTGCAAAAGGTGTCGAATAGGTGCTTACATTTTATCAGTTTACGCAAAAGATGCGTGTCTATTGAAATAAATAAAAACAAACTAATTTCCCCGCAGAAGTTACTGACTATGAATTTTACACTTATAATACAAGTTGTTTGCTGTTCAAACAATTTTTGAAGATAAGGGGAGTTCAAGTATATGCTTCTGGGCATATAATTTTATTCACTAAGATGCTGCCCCTTGAGTTAAATATATATTACGTTTTAAAATTGTCTTAATTTTATGCCAGATACAATAAAACACCAACCTTACGGGAAAAAACCACCTTTAATCACAAAAGAAAACATCTTTTCAAATAATAATTCCTCATTAAAATGTTTTGCGTAACATTTTGAGGTGAAACCATTTGCTGTGAAATACAAGTGATGTTAGGTGCAACTGTTTTGAGTGATGCATGATCTTGATAAAATTACGTTCGCCAGGTGGACTTTATTTGCTCTGCTGCGGCTGTAGCAGGCAAATTTTACCCAGGTGATTATCACCCCCTGAATGCCAGAGTGGAAGCACATATCAAAGCAGTTTGGCGGTCCGCTGACAACTGGGACAACAGTATAACACTGTTTACAACCCTCTGCTGACCTCACTACACTAGGTTGACACTAATCCCCGAGATCATTACCGTCGTCACTTTCTTGCCAGACAGTGTCCCTTGGGAGAATAACCATTTAAGAAACAAGTGTAGTCCCCTCGCGAATGAAATTACTGTTCAAGCGTAGCTAAAAATTACGCACCGAGTCAGAGTCCTCAGCGCCAGCAGGGGAGTTAATCCCCAAAACAGTGATTCAAGGCATGCAGGCTGTTTTACATATTCTGTGTTTTGCATCAGCGAAGCTTGGAGTTTCCCCAGAAATGATTTTCAATTATAGTAATTGTATGTTTTGTGTAATTAGTAAAGTGGAATGGTACTACTATCCGAGAAAAAATTGTATTTTTCCGAAAAGCCCCTTTTCTTTCCGTACGGCACCCCACTGTGCTGACATCTCACCAATGGTATAATGATGTACTGAGTACATTCTTTTCCTGTTTCAATCATGAGGGTGTACGTTCTTTCCTACCTGGGGATATCTGCCTGGGGGTAAAATTCGTTGGTTACACCAGCCAGGGGCAGGCAAGCAATGCAGGTGTGGCAGAGAGAGAGAGAGAGAGAGACGCTAGGTCGCCACGCTCGTTGCTATGGGTTACCACTTCCCCTCTTGTCAGGCGTGTAGGGGAAGTAGCAAGCCAGTCTCGCACCATGCCGCACGGCCGCATTTTCGACAGACATGTTTTGGCAAGACAAGACATTGGACAGCGTGTTAAAAACTGCGGTGCACATGACGTATTTCACGTCCAATTACTAGACGTTTGCATAAACATACAGCTTAAAAATGATAGTTGCTGGAAATATTAGGTGAAGGGACTTTGATTGATGCTGCATGCAATAACCTAACAAGATGTTTATGTTAACATTATTTACATAGGGATTTCGCCAGGACCACAAAAAATTGTTGGTGAATGCAGTTTATTGATACACGCGATAACAATACATTGAGAGTCGACAGTAGTGCAACGGACGTCCGGGCCGCGAGTAGTGGTTGTTGAATGGATGAGTGGCTGAGTTTCAGTGACAGACGACGAGAGGCGAGAGATGTGACCAGCAGAAGGGAAATCTGTGACTGTGAGTACCGAGCAGTGAAGGGTGCAGTTGGCAAACTAAACTATTGGACCAAAGTCTATTCACGACTGGAGCAGACTTATAAACCTTTGAAAAAACACCCTAGCCATTAGCTGCATGCATAGCTAGTGAAAAAAAAGTGGTGGGTGCGGGTGCTGTACCCACCACTTTTTTTTTTACTAGCTATGCATGCAGCTAATGGCTAGGGTGTTTTTTCAAAGGTTGATTTTCATGTAAGTCTAGTTTGAAAATGTATAAAAGAATTAAGTCAATAAAACAAAGGCGTAATAATCCATTGTTAAAAACATAATACCATAGCCATGTCAGAAACACTCGAGTTAAAACAAGATACACTCCATTTCATATAAGTTCACTAAATTTTCACAGTTATAGAAATATAGTGTGGCGACAATGTATCTATAACGGTATAGAATTATTATAAATCATTTAATATTAAAGTAGGCCACGCAGCTGGTCGACAAATATTTTGTGTGTGCGTGCATGCACACATGTGTATGTGTGTGCATGTGTGTGTGCGTGCGTGCACGGGAATAACTAACAGTTTGGACATACTATTTTTGTAATATTTAGAATAGTTCACGAAGTCGGTGTCCAAGAATTTGTACAAAGTCATGAAGATGACAAACAAAATCTTTTAGTTGCTGCATTACCTTTTTAATGAATTGCAGAATTTTATGGAGAACAAACCAAATATAAAAAAATTCCTTTTTTTCCTAACAAAAGCAGTTCATGAATATCAAACTTCCATACTGACGCCGGTGGGCGAGACACGAGACGAACAATGACACAATTTACTCAAGGTAGGTGGGCATCAGCTGTTTCCCAGACACCGTACTGTGAGACTCAAGGTTCTCAGGGATGCTGTGGGTTCTGTGTGTCCATCTCACCCGAGCATGCTTACATAACACTGATTATTACTTAACATTTAACACTGAAAAAGGCAAGAGGTGCTGATACTATATGAAAACATATTTTGTGCACTATTACATAACATGCCATTATGAATTTATGATTGAAACTCAGACGTGATTAGCTAACTCCGTTGGGTGATTCCCCAGCTCGTAATTAATCTAGCGCACTCCTAGATGTATGACTTCTCCAGGGTATTAGAGAACACAGCCCCCACGAGGAAAGAGATCTACAGCCGCTAGGATGGACTGCAGATTTTTCCTGGAGACAGGACACGGAGAATTACAAAATGGACACTAACATGTGTGATTATTGTATGTTGCTAATGCAGACTCGTCGGGACACGTCTCCCAGTATTTGGTTAGTGTGGTGACGGTCTTTACACCTAGCTGGCTAGGACGGAAATAATGTCACTGTACAAATTACACAATTAAATATGATACAACATGGGACACAATATGAATAGGCACAATAAACACGCAGATGCGTGAAAGTAACATTAAATGGTGCAGATGCCGCTGGAAGTAGTGCGTAGTGGATCACATGATGCTGGTGAAATTGCAATATATTCCCGTGAAAACAGCAAATAATGATAGGATAAAATGGTATCGGTGTTGGGAAAAATATTTACCTGATGATTTAAGCATACAAGAGCTCATAGCACACCTGGTGGCGGGAAAACCAAACATGAACAAGACTGTATGGTCATACATACAAAAGCATCAATCATGGGAGATATACGGAACCCTGAATCAAATATTATATAGACCCCTGATATTTACTAAAGCACACATGATATTACACAAATATACCCTTAAAGCGCATGGATGTCACTGATACGGACTTAGCAGTATCTGACCGCGTGGCCAAAGGCGATGTGGCCTTAACACAATTAAACATAGAAAATGTCCTGAAATACATGCATAGAAATATTGCATGCAGAAATTAAACAGAATTTACAATGAAACGCCATCAGCTTAGGTGGTTGGCACCTGAATCATATGTTGCGCGGGCCGCGTGACCTCTCCAACATCTTCTCCTTCACCCTCGATTAAGTTCAAACAGCCACAAGGGCTGCAAAAGAATTAGTTAAGCGGAAGCATCATGCTGGGGATGTCTGGCAAAACGTACGGAAAGCAAAGGTTAACCGGCATACTAAATGAAACTATGGAAATCTAACTCGGTGCAAAAAAGATGAAGTGCTTACGTGACAGCGTCTTACTTCGCCAGCTCTACTCGAACGACTGCCCAGAGGCAAGCGTCTCGCGGACCTACCATGGCTGCCTACGGGGTTCACACAAGTAGAAGTGCTATGCATGCCGAGTAAAACTTTTAATATAAAAAAGCAACAGCACAATAATTAAAATACATATTCACACTAAGCTTTTAAATTGTGAATTTTCAGTGTTCGTTGACTGTCTTTTATGGAAGCGTTCACACCTGAATAATAACCTTCTTCTTCGTGCAGCGCACAATTTTTGAATTTTTAACCAAACATTGTGCAACATTTTATGAACATATGATTTTAACATTTTAGAACACTTGGACCCTGAAATAGATTAAAGAAACATGGTTTACACTTTAAAAAAAACATCCCGTTATGGGAAAGTCCAGGTTATGGCTCTTTGCGCACGTGCTTACCCATGTGTCACATGAGTGGTGAGCGCCGTTATGGTCTTAACGCAGCTGGCGGTTAGCCGGCATCAAACGACTCCTCCCTCAAAGGCCAATACAGTGCTAGCAACTCAACTTTGCCCTGGCGGGCCCTGCCCGGCTGTGAACTGAGGCAGCCGATTGAGGGCAAAGGCAGCATGACCTCGGAGGTCTTCTCACTCTGCAGCGTTTGCAAGGAGTGGGGGTGTAGGCTGGAATCATGTTGTTGTTGGGACGAGGTGGTGACTCGCCTCGCCTCTTGCGAGCAATATGATGTGGTGTGTTGACATCTGGCGTGACATTCATCGCTACATTCACTTCCCTACTGTTTTGCCCAAACCCTTTACACTCCTGCTGTTCTACCAGGCTATCCCCTGCGGGTGCCGAAAAACCTCTGAAAGGTGTCCCACTTACACTTGTGGTATTAACATTTACGTTTTCACTTATGTTACAACCATTTTTACTTGTGCCTTGGTGAAACCCCTGTAAAACTTTGTTGCCCTGAGAGGCTGTCCCCTATGGGTGCAGCAAAACCTAGGACCACTGGCACTGGTCGTGTTGCAATTTACGTGTACACTGTGGTTACCACTTCCTTCCTCCTCTACACAAGTAAACCCTTTAAAACTATTTTGATTTATTAGGCTTTTGCTTGCTCTGAATCGGTGATTCTCTACTACTCATTTGTTTTCTTGCGTGTTCACATTTTCGTCGCTTTCCCACTCCCTGTTTGGTGTGGAGTGTTCGGATGGCATGAAGCCCCTAAATGACATGGTGTTTACAATACTGTTGTTTATGTTTTCCAGGTGCGTGGTCACGAGACTGGTGTTGTTTTGACACATGTTTCTTCTGTCATTCCTCGTACCACCTAGTATGCAACATCGCACTTTCTGAGGTACTGAGCTTTCCAGCTTCTCCTTGCCCCTCTTCCCTATAGGTGTGCGGGCTATACGCAGGTCACCGTGGTGACATTTCGTGACTTGTTGCAGACCCAGTTTTCACGAGAAATGAGGATTTCCCCATCTTTGCAGTTACTCTTACTGACCAAATCCACCTGGGTGCCAGTTCTGCACAATGGTTCTTGACTCCCGCTGATAATAGGACATACATGCCGGGCACTAACTCTGACGGCGGCCTTCTGCTTTCCAGTACCCATGTGTTACAATAATTTCCCTGGTTTTCCCCCGCCTGCTTGTGGATCTGTAGTTGGTGGGCGATAATTTCCGCAGGCGGTACTGCCGGGTTTTCGCGGGGTTCTCCAGGCGTTTCACTCGGTTTCATAAGCAAAACATGACTTTTGGAATCAATTCCGCCCGTCTCGTGTGGTCTACTCCTAACCTGACTCATAACTGGATTTTTACGTCTTGGTTACGACGTTCGGTCGGGTTTGCCCTGGGGTGGTACGGTGTTCGGTTCCCAACGCGGTACAATATTCCCTCCACTTCCTTCCTACAAATTATGTACCATTATCGGTCAGCAGGTATTCTGGGTAACCCCATGTGGGAAAAAATTCATTTTGCATTACATGAGCAACCATGTGTGTGCGGCGGACATTATTGACCGGAAATGCCTCAGTCCACCTTTTAAACAAATCAGTGGTGACAATGAGAAAACATTTTCCACCTTTTGTGCACGGGTACGGGCCCATGATGTGAAGTGCGACAGTTTTAAATGGCTCCGTTAGCAGCCTTGGTTGTTGTGGAGTGTTGCCGTTTGTTCTCCGCTGCTTCCAGGTGTTACACGTAACACAACTCTGTATGTGTTTATGCACGTCCCCCTGTACTCCTGGCCAATGGAAAAACTTCTGTACGTTCCTACGTGTTTGTTCCGAACCCAGGTGGCCATGCTCTAAGCCGTCATGTCCGTATGTCAGCACAAGTTCACGTGTTTCCTTGGGTACGTATGTCCGCCATTTTGTGCGATTACCAGGGGGTTTCACTTTGATTTCCCGGTCCACTACTCTCCAGTGTTCGGAATACCGTGCGGCGCAGTGTTGTGGGCATTGTACAGCATCCGGGGAATTTTCTTGTGCAGTGTGTACCTCTCTTAACACATCATGGACATGTAGCGAAACAAGTTCTCCAGGTGGCAACAATGCTTTGCAAAACAAAAGATGGTTCTGTCACTTGTGTGGCACGGAAAGGTGGTACGCCTCTACCCACTCAGCGTCATCTGTTACCGCTATGTTTTGACACTGGTTCCAAGACAGTGCATCTGCGAGTTCTACCTGGAAGTTGAACTCTTGTAACAACAATGCCCAGCGGGTGAGTTTGCTCTTCCCGTTATGCATGCTTTCCAACCAAACTAAACATCGATTATCGGTTTTCAGTGTGAACTTCCTTCCTAACAGATATGACCAATACTTCCTCAGTGCATGAACAATTGCCAACACGCTTGTTCGTTTACGTGGTACTTCCGCTCGGCATTACCAAACTTCGCACTGTGGTAGTCGATGATGTGTTTCTTCCCATGTTTTCCCACCTGGTATAACACTGCCCCGATGCCTTTCTGGCTCGCATCTGTCTGAAGTACAACAGGCAGTTCCGGATTAAACCTGGCTAGTGGTAGACAGTTAAGGAAAGCAAGTTCTATGTCTCTGAATGCTGGGCAGCTTGAGGTCCATACAAATTTACGCATCTCACATAACAAACCAGTTAATTGTGCAGTAATTACAGAAACATTTGGAACAAATTCTCTCCGGCAATTTGTCAAACGAAGAATTTTCGAACTTGTTTAAGGTACCTGGGTGTGGGTTTTTCATGTATCTGTTTGCACATATTGTTGCTCTGGTTCGTGTTCGCCCCCTGTTACATAGTGCCCTAAAAACTCCATCTTACTCATACCCAACTTACACTTGTCGAACTTAAACTTGTCGATCTTACATGTCAGCTTTGACGTGTTCCTGACGTCCGCGTCTCCCCTGTGCCCGTTTGTTACATCGCAAACGCGCAGCAACACTCGACCGATAGACATTAGGTCGCGGTCTTGATCAGTGTAGATCGCCAAGAACGACGTTTACACTTTTCTTGCCGCCCTGTAACTCGTGGCCGCAGGTCATTATATTTAACATTCATCACAAGAGGTAACTCTCGTGATGAATGGATATGTGGACTAAATGATGTGTCTCGTGAAGTCACGACCGTCAGACGTAACAGTCATTGGAGGGAACACTGGGATAAGCGGCGCCGCGTATTCCCATGACCGAATCCGGAGTGCGACATGGCTCCAAGTAGTGTCAAAAGACGGGGAATCATATTCCCGAAGGCAGTGTAAAGTTGCGAGCGGCTCTCTAGCAGCATTAATTAATAGGAGCATTTTTAAGGCAATTTTAGCGGTGATTGCACCATGATTAACTAGGGAATCCGCCCGCTCCAGCATAGATAGTAGATAACATACCATAGAAGACAGGGCGTAGCTCAGCCCCTAGTAAAGAAATCCGTGTATCGTCACATCCATACGCATTTCTGTAATTATAACCATTACGACATGCGCCGATTTTAATTGGTTAATTATAAGAGTGTACATGTAATCATCTATTGAGAATTAGCCACCTGAGGCCTCATTTCATTTAATATCACCCTTCAAGTGTGGTGACATACTCGTGACGTCACATTCTTAGCCATATCTGGGGCTCCGGCGTTCACAAGTATGTCACCAATGTGTTTTAGTTTAATAATCCTATTTATGTACACTGTCAGTTTCATTTATCATGTTTGTTATTAAGTTACATCTTTTCATGTTTTCACTTTGCGCGCCGGATGTGCGGCGAAACCGACGCCATGTCGTTAGTCAGACTTCAGCACTCCAGACAACTGGCAGGGGAGACGGTAAGCTCCGCATACCCACCTCGGCAATTCAATGTAGGCTAAATTTTCTTTCATCGCAATAGTTAACGTTACTCAAGAACATTTAAGTACTTGTATTTAGCCAAGGGGAGGTCTCCCTATATCCTGAAGTAGCATACCATGACTTCACGTGCGGGTCGCGTTTTTACGTAACCCTCACTTAAGGCCTACACCTTGCTTTCCACAGTTGTGATCACTGGCAGGTCCAGAGTGCCAGGTCCACTTAACCAATGGTACACATTTTTCATGTGCAGCAACATTTCATTGTACCTTTGTGGTAATAAAACAGTCATACTATAATTAGACGTTTTTTATTGTATTAACTCTCCAGAGTTCATTGTGTCCTGCGCCCTCATAGCAGTATCAACTTTAAAGTGTTTTTTAGTGTATGTTTTATATTTACGGGGCCTGCCTCCCTCAAGTAGAGTAAATTCAGTGATAATACAGGCGTGCCGAGTGGCTGACATCTTCGCCCCAAGGAAAATATTTTACATTCAACATAATTTAAGTGACAATTAAATTAGCTCTCCTTCATATTGACCGTGTATCCAGAGTCACCGTCGGCCGTACGACTCCATTCAACATCGTCCTCTCTACCGAACATGGTGCCGGGCACATCACCAGTTCCTTTTCTCCACTTGCTCCCAGACGGGACATGAACACATTCCAGCACCTCTGGAGGCGCAACGGGTTAACTTGTTGCGTTCGAGCCCCTCGAACACAAGGCTCAGGTGGTGCAGACGTTCTTCCCAGCTGTTCGGCAATACAAGTACATCGTCAAGGTATGCCATCGCAAAGTCTCCTCTGTAACCACCGCCATTTTACATCACTGGGACGCTACTCCCTCAGCGCAGGGGTAGATCGGTCCCTTGTGAGGGACCTTGGCCACCCAGTTGGTTATCAATTAGTTTGCGGAGGCGAGGAGAAGGTAACGTCCTCCCCCCTCCGCACCCATCAAACATATTTTATGCTGCAAAGCTAGCATTCTTGTACAGGATTCCCAGGGTAGCGCCTGGGAGCTGTTTCCATAGCTGAATTTTACTCTCTTTTTCCCTGCCTGTACGGGATAAAAGAGAGTGGTGAAGTTAATTGAATTTATCAGCGCGGAATTTTAAAGTTCAGGACTTGTGAAGTACTGTCACGAGCTCCCTGTGAGAGAGCTAGAGACAGTTTGGTATAAAAGCGGAGGATAATAGCCAAATGAAGTTAAATTTTCGATATAAGTAGCTTTCCCATGACTGGAGTGGCAAGGGTTTATTTTTATAATATATATATATATATATATATATATATATATATATATATTATATATATATATATATATATATATTCCGTATTGATAATTAATTTAGACTTGTAAAATTGGAAAGCAGAGCCATGAAAACACGTCGCGTGAGTGAAGTTAAACAGTAATATAGGTCAGAGGGCTCTGATTGGCCGAGAGAACTTGGTGGGGCGGAGCTTATGAAGTTGCTCGAGAGATGGCAGCATGGTCGTTAATTTACCGTCAACAGCTTTTATTTGACACGGAAAAATTTAAATAAATTAAAATCAGTTGTAATTAAAGTTATTAAATCGTCTTAAATAAATAATTGGTGCTGCAAAACTTAAAAAGCTCAGTTGTGTACGACTAGAAAATATACGCGATTATTTCGCTCGTCATAGTGATTAATATTTATGTAATGTGTTTCGGAGTCGCTCCAGTACAGAGTAGGGGGAATTGGTATATGCGGGTCTAGTTGACAGGCTAGGGGGCCGCAAATGACGCCATGGCTTCGAGAAGTGGCCAGGTTCTCTCATGTTTTTCTGTGATGTTGAGGAGTTTTAGTATGTAGGGGTGGAAATGAGCCATGAGCGAGGCGAAGTCGCATGCTCTAAGGAATTCCATGAGTTCATGGAAATCCTGCATTACGCCTCGCATCTCTCCTGGCGAATTTCGCTGGCGAGGGCGTGACTGAGGTTGTGTATTTGGCATTGCAGGGGTGTCAAGAGTGGGAGCTGGTTTGTGCAGAGAGTGCCTGCGAATACGTTTTGCCAGGCTGTAATGTCCTGACTGTGAACCTGGACGGGTCAGGAGGTTGTTTTGCAGTTTTTGGCGCGATTTTCGTAGCAGTAGCAGTAGTTCTTTTCTGCACCAAGTCCAGGAACTTGGGGCAGGCTTTTGAAAGAGCTGTGTGTTCGCCTGCGCAGTTACTGCATGTAGGCTTGGAGTTGGTTTCGTTTGTTTTGCAAGCACTCTCGGGTGAGGGCCGGCGCAGTGAGGGCATTTTGTCGGCATTGAGCAGTGATTTTTTGTGTGTCCTAAAGCGAGACAGTTACGGCATTGTGCCACGTCTGTCGGTCGTTTCTGGTATTGTCGGGGATGAACTATTGTCATATTTATCCTCGTGACAGAGTGCAGAGGAGGGAGAGAAGTGTTCTGGGCCGCCGTAACGCAGAAAAAACGTTGCAGCTCCAACGTGAATTTGGTGGGGTCTGTTTGGTCTGGGATACGTTTTTTAAATTGATAAATGTGCTGGATTGAGTAACCGGCACATTTCAGGTCTGCCTTGATGTCCGCAATGTCGGTTGTGGGGTGGAGATCAGAAACTACTTTCTGTGGGAGCTCGGAAGCTTGACAGAAAGTAAAGTAATGGATGTAGTTCGCTTCTAGCATAGTGCGGGCAGCTGTGAAAAAATCAAAGTTTTTAGTGAGGATTTGCGTTCCCCGAGCTGTGGGGAGACGGGATAAAGTATCCCTACTAATAGCTCGTAGTTTCTGAACAAGTAAGTTGTATTTAGTGGCGTCAGGAACCACTAATCTGTACTGGTTTTGTTTTTTCTGTCGTGTTTGTGGTGCAGCCGTTTGTGTTTTGTGGGTGGAGATGCTTGAAGAGCCGGGATGGTTAACTGCTGAGGTTTTTTCTGTTACCTCCTTAAGCGGGGAAAACCTATTTTGTGTAGGAATGGTGTTTGTATGTGCCTCAGACGACACAGAATGGAGACGCTTGTTCTCCTGCGTGGTTGTTCTGTCACCTTTACGTTTTACTAATTGGAAGTCGGTTTCCATTTCAAATGTGTCATTTCCTGCGGCCGGAGTTGACGATCGGGAGGAAGTTGGTGTGGACATTGTTGGCGTCGTTGGTTCCGTGAGAGTAGCCAGGAGTATGTCAATGTGGTCGGGGATGCCTTGCGGAAAAATGTCGTAAACAGTTTGGTGATTAGGTCGTCCTTTTGCCAATTCTAAAAATCGCCTGTTTTCCCGGAGGTACTGTAAGGATTACGGGCCAGTTCCCGTCATCCACGACGGCTCAGTCGGTTCCCCGCCCGCCGCCATGACCCGTGAGGGAGGTGGGGGAGGGGTAGGCTCTTTTTTGTGGAGCGACTCTCGATGTGGTGGTGTTTGCAAATTGCGAGAAATTGTTGTTAGAAAAGTACCTAGATCGGTGCTATACACTGTGACTGCTGACCCACTAGGGACTAGGCTCGAGATGACCTGTTTCCAGGCCGATCACAGTGTACAGGATGTGTGCCGCGAAGCTATTAGTCGTATACACCCAGAAGAAGCAGAGACGCACCCTCCTTAGTCGAAGGCGACGGTAACACTGCCTCTGTAATCATCTAACACATTTTCCATCAAGTTCTGAAAAGTGGAACGAGCACATTTTAAGCCGAATGGCATTGCAACAAACGGGAATCAACACCCATCTGGTGTGGTAATGACAGTCTTTTGAAGGTCTTGTGGGCAGATAGGTACTTGCCAATACCCTGACTTAAATTCGAGTGAAGTAAACACAGCAGCTGGCCCTAGTATTGTCAAAGTGTCCTTGATGTTAATTACTGGATGTGGCATGTTTACAGTTACTTTGTACAGAGGACGAAAGTCTACGCAAAAACTCCATTCACCATCATTTTTAGGTGCTACTGTAATGCCTGAGTTGTAGAGACTTTGCGTGAGTTCGCTTACATTATCACTAAGCATCTCACATACATGTTGATTGATTACGCACCGGAAGAAAATACCTGGTTCTCATGGCTTGGAGTACACCGGGTCCTCGTGCGTCGTGATTATGGCGTGCTCGGTGACGTCAGTGCGCTGCAGCTTCCCGTCAGTGTGAAATGCACTGGCATACTGGTCCAGCAGATTTTATAGCTTTTCCTGATGATGTTCGGGCACCTCGTGTGCGAACTCTGCAAGTGGCACGACAGCTGTTGATGTCAGCGGCGTTGCTCCTACTGCATGCAGCGTCCACCTCCCATGTGCCCCTACATGAAGACGGTCGAGATGTGGTTCAATCATTGCTTGGTTGTCGATCAAACACAGTAACCCCAAAATCATTCCCTCGCACACGTCCGGTACAATGTAAACATTGCATCTTGTACGGAGTTCACATATTCCTATGGGTGTATGTGCATGACGGTTTTCACCTCACCCTGTTGATTGTAGTAGCAAATTGCAGACGACGAGGCGGCACACTAGTCGTTATTGCCTCCCGTACAAAATTGTGGCTTGCAGCAATGTCTATCACAGTGATTACATTTTCTCCTTCAAGTTCTACATTTACCCTTAATGCACGTGCAGTACTGTTTCTAAACTGAAACATTTTGGCACCTTCATTAGGTGGATTCCTACGATCTGGCAGTGAGATTGGCGCAGGTACTTTTTCGCCAACCTCCCTACTCAGTTTCCCGACCGATTGTCCTGATAGTAATTTTCCCGGTTGTTGTGGTGAAAGTTTCTCTGTCCACGGTTTGACCGCACTGGCATAACTGGTGGTTGTGTAACATCTACTATCATTGCGGGCGTTGATGTGCGGTAATTCTGCCTTAGTGATTGATACTCTTGTCCTACATGCACATTCCGTTCATAGAGGCACGCCTCTCTCATGAATTGTTCCACGCTCGCACATGATGTTCGTCGCAGGTGTGGCCTAATGTCCGGTGTTGACAGGGCTACAATTATCTCTAACACTCCATGACCTAGGTTGCGCTGGATGAACTCTTTGATTCCCTCATGTTTGCGCTGCTGTTCGTGGTACAATCGCGCTTGTGCCTGGATGGCATCGCCATCTGTATCAAACGTGCCCAGTAACCTGTCGCAGAACTCTTCCCATGTCACCCGATAATCTTGCACCAATTTCCACCATGTGGCGGCTGTTCCCTTTAGTTTGCTGGCAGTTACCCTGGTCCAATCTTCCCTCTACACTCGGTGTCGGTTCAGTTTTTCTTCGCAGACCGCAAGAAAAGTACCTGGGTCTTCTTAATCGTGCCCTGCAAAAGTTGGCAAAAGTATATTCCTATCGTGACCTGTTAAGCCCTGTGGCATGTACGTTACTACGATCAGTGGCAGTATGGTCTTCACCTCTGGCATTGTCGGTGGTGCGATCTCTGCACAGGGTACAGTTTATAACACCATCATGGAAGGTTACATATTCATCCGGCCCTAAGCATCGCAAATGGAAGTCCCATTTGCATTGCTGACATTGCACCCACTTCATTACTGCCCCGTCACAGGCGTGGTTCTGACGGCATTGACACGGTATCGGGCGTGCATTTAAATAGTGGTTGATCCCATAGATTTTCACTTAACAAGTTGGCTTCACTTACCCTTTGATGGTGTTCCCAGGTTCCAGAGATGTTGATTGACCAGTCTGACCTTTCAGACTGGTAAGTGGTAGATATACCTGGTGCCAGCCCTAATGCTAGAGCAAAATGAGGGTCGTGTGCTGATGGCCCCAAGGGACCCCTAGATGTCTGCATCGTGCTGTTGCAGGTGATAAATACCATGTGTGTTTACTCAGATGGACTTAAGGTGGTGGTTTGTACCATCACACAACCGTGGGCTGTTTGGCCTCCCACATGCCATTTACTTACTGATGCTATGCTATCTAAGTAATCATTGTTGCACGCACTCACACTGCTGCACTGTGGCCTTCAAGAAGCCGTGCCCAATACTACTCTGACATGAGCTGAGCTCCCGGCCCTTAGACTGTTTGCCTGCCGTCACCAACAGCAGTAATAAGGAGGTACATTTTACCACGTGCAGTTGCACGCTGGTGAACTACGCAACACGAGAACAAGACAGTGCAGTGTAGTGTAGTGATATGTTCCTAGATATTACTTCTTTTTTTTTTTTTGAGATTTATTTGAATTTTTAAAGAGAAAAATGGGAAATTAAGTCTTATTTTGAAAGAAAAACTGGAAATGCAATATGCTGGCCAGAACCCCCTGAAGGATTTTTCTGGGGTAGCACTTTTTTTTTTTTTTTTTTTTGCAACTGGGCAAACTGAGAATTTTTAGGTGATATTTGGGTAAAATCTATTTCTGATGTGTTTTTTAGGTGAAAATGCATGATTTTGTAAGAAAAATTCCAAAATGGTGGAAATTCAGTATTGCAACCAAAAATCCCAAATCCCTCTCCTACGCTCTTGCACCAGCCTTCCCCATGCCCTACTACTAACTTATTAAAAATAACTGTTAAAGATGAAATATCAATTGACTGAGCTAAAGTTTTATCTATGGTTTCCTTTGTACTCTCCTGCACTTCACCATTAGGGAAAATACTTTCTGCTTTAAAAATTCCCTGTTTCATCTGAAACACTCCCAGTGTATCACAAAATTTCCATTAAAACACCATGTCCTCTCTGGCCTGATATTTTGTGTTTTTTCCTCTGGGAATTATTATTTGTGCTGCCATTAAATTGTCTATTTTCATACTATTACTTAAGAAATATGGTTCCCTGACTAAAGAATTCATAACTGTACAATAACTCAATTGTTATTAGTACAAAACAATAATAACCATAAACTGTACCACTACTACACAAGGAAATTTTTAAAAACCCTATTTTCATGGCCTTACATCGGGATGACAATTTCTATTGTGGTAATAAAGGTAGATTCAATGTAGGGAGTCTGTTTTAATGTCATCACAGTCATGTACCAATTTCTATGCTAGGGCTTTCAAATGTGTTATACGGCCCGTATATTGGTGCCTCTGTCAATTCTGAGCAATGTAATGTGATGTGATCTAATATACAATGTAAAACAGTCATTATTAGAGTTGATACCATGTTTTCTGATACTGATACCACTGCCGACACCTCAATACCAAAAGTTGATACCAATGTCCTTCGCACTGAATTTTAGAAAAAGTATTACTGTTAATAATACATTAAAAACAATTCTCATAGACTCGTTTAAATAAAGAAAATAATGTCTTAAAATACTGTATATAATTTATTATGATCCGACACAAAAAGCAACCTGGTCTAAAACTTTCAAACCCTATGAAAATGCAAATAAAATGACACCCAATGCAAGTTGAAATTCGAATGTCCCGTGCACACTTATCAGCTAAGAACACATGGAGAAGTTATTGATCGGGCAGGGTCACGTCTGTTCAGTTATGAGAAAAAGGGGGGGAGGAGATGACCTCTGCACACTGCTACCTGTTGGCGAGACCTTGCACGTGTGGCAAATGTCTGTCTTTTAAAGTAATTAATCATATTTTACTGCAAAGAAAACTTGTAATTTTGATACACAAATAAGGTGATTATAGTTGATTTCTTCACTGTTTTAACAGTTAATCATACAAAACCACGTCTTCTGATTTTCCCTCTCATGAGTGACACTGCACTCGGCTCGGCGCTTACGTACCCATTATTAGACAGCAAAAAGTGTCTAATAAGCACTTTACATATTATTAGTTTATTCAAAAATGCATGTCTATTGAAATAAATTAATTTAATCAGATTTCCCTGCATGAAGTTACTGAAAACGAACACTTGTAATGCAAATTGCTCAATGTTCAAACAATGTTTAGCTGCAATTGGTAGAGTATATGCATTTGGGCATATAATTTTATTCGCAAAGATGCTGCCCTTTGAGATAAATAAATATTAAATTTTAAAGCCATGTTAATTTTATGCCAGATACAATGAAACACCAAACTTATTGGATAAAACAACCTTTAAACACAAAAGAAGACAAATAATAATCCCAAGTTAAAATGTTTTACATAACATTTTCAGATGAAACCATTTGCTTTGAAATACAAGTGATGTTTGGTGCAACCATTTTGAGCGACGCTTACAGTATTTATTCGTGTATAGCATGCACAATGATTTTTGCAACAAGTTCCACGGAGAAATTTTTTTAAAAATAAAATTGCACTAAAAATTTGTGGTGCCGTGTTAGTAAGTCTGGAACAAATCATTATTTTTTACATTAATTTGTGGCGATTGTGATATGTTTGGAAAATACTTTAGTTAAATAATTTGGGTGCAAAAAGTCAATTTAATAAAAATTCCGGAACCCTCTTGCTCCTGCTACTAAACATTTCCAGCTTCGTTTTTCTTTTTTCTCTCCATTCTCCTTTTAACACTACCCTTATTACAAAAAAAAGTCTCGTCCCCCCCACCCCCGACCAAAACATGGCTCCCTAGCCACTGCCGTGGAAACAAAGAGGCATGGCGGAATTATCGACCAGCACATTTGGGTGTTATTACAAGGGTGGGGGGGGGGGGGACTTTTCATCCTACACATAACTGAAGGGTCTCTGAGGGAGGAAGAGAAGGGAGAGGAGTGATTGAAGAGCAGAGATGAGACAGACAGTTCCGCTACTTCCCTCAACATCCACCCTCCCCCCCCTAAAGGACAATTTACTTATGGCTAACACTCCCTGGATAACCCCGTTGTAGAGGATACGCTGTGAATTGGTACATTAGTGAATTAGTACTTTAGTATTTTTATTATTTTTAATTAATTTTACCAGGCTCACCTTTGCCTGTTGCCAGTGCGTAAATAATTCTAATCAATTTTTCTAGCTAGATAGATTCTGTGTAAGTTAGTTGGGACTTTCCACCTCTTTCATTTAGAGTAATAAATTTTACGTGAAAATTTATTTGTTCGCCTACCGTAATTTTAGTATTATACCCTTGTTCACTTGAGTTAATTAATATTGGTAATTTCAGAAAACTGTGCAATTAAATAACTTTAAGAATAACCCTGTGGTGCACCGAAATTAACAGGAGACTGAGTTTGCAAATATTTAGAGTCCGCAAGGACATACCGCTGCCCCTGGGTTTCCGGTGTTCCCTTGTTTACCCTCAATGTAGTCCTAATACCGGACCGCACTTCTTTACAAAAGAGCCTTGGGTGCGACTGCCAAAGTCATGACCCGAGGACTGTACGTCAGCGGAAAGGCAGCACAGTAAACGAGGCAGTGTTAAGAGCCGCAGAAAGCATAGAGAATGACTTGCTTTACAACCCCAAGTTACCGCTCAGATACATGTTGTAACCACTAGGACTGCAGAACCTCCACTTATGGAATCAGAGGACTTACCCCTGAATTACTCCACTATTTTACCTCCCAGACAGGAGTCCTCCCATGGTTACTTGTTAGGTATATGTTGGCCACACAGCAAATCTCAGCCACCTAGTTCTAATGAACCAGAGGCTCCCCCACCGGTAGCAAGAGTAACTGCTCCACAGGTAGCCCCCAGAGAAGGGCCATTCAAACTCTTGTTTAATAAGGTTGGCTTCGGGGAAAACCACACGGGTTTGACTCCCGCCTAAGGTCTTTCCAAAATCTCATGCCACCTCGTTCTAATCAACCAGAGGCTCCCCCACCGCTAGCAAGAGTAACTGCTCCACAGGTAGCCCCCAGAGAAGGGCCATTCAAACTCTTGTTTAATAAGGTTGGCTTCGGGGAAAACCACGCGGGTTTGACTCCCACCTAAGGTCTTTCCAAAATCTCATGCGAACCCCTCCCCTGCCAACTAAATCCCCGCACGCCGCCCAACGAGGCCTCTGCGGATAGCCCCTATAGATCCAGCCAAATTGCCCACTGTCACCCTGGCTTAAATATTATTTCTTTTACCACTCGTATTCTCTGGGACAGCTAGGGTCCCGCCTTTCTGCAACTAGTTGGGAGGAAAATCGGACTCCCTGGGCGGGAAACGATCATCATACGCCCCACACTGGTGTTCAACTCCCCTCTCTTCCGGTACACCAAGGAGGGTGGTCAGCGCCCTAACCTCTGTCCCCCTAAACGCAAGGAGGAGCGTGCATCAACATATAGCTGTGAATTTATAATTTAATTAATGGTGTTGCGATTTCCTACATCTCCAGATATTTAAATCGACTTCCAGTCGTCTGCTCTGATTATTTCTCTGCTTAACTCAGTTTATAATGGGACCACTGGGTTTTTATGGGGTTCTTTAAATAAAAATTCCTGTCTTGAGGCAGTATAAAAATCAATTAATTATTACAATTTCCCATGCTGTGGTTGACGTGGAGGTCGCCTGCATCACGAACCATTAAAACAACTGGAAAGGCATTGACATGCTCCTGTGTGTCATCGGTAGTATAGTTATCTTCCACTTGGCTATTAAATGTCCCTATATGTCACATTTCTTTGTATACTCCAAGCACTCAATTGTGAGAAACATAGTTCAGCTTAGGAGACATTGTGGCATTAACTAATCTCCAGCCGCAGTTATATAGCTATTAAATTCAATGATATTTAACTGGAAATTTTCTTCATGCAAAGGAACAAGCCTTAACCTTATACAGCAATAAAATTACGAACATAGCCTTCCTTTCGTTTTCCACTTTAACATCAACATTTCAAAACAAAACCCTGTCTTAGTTCAAAACTAACTACTTAATACAGACGACACATAATAGGAGCTATACACGGAGAAAATAAGTATTTATACATAATGTATGCTAAGAAAACAAACTATAATTTAAACGCCCCCTACCAGCGGGTATGCGTACTACAAAATCTGCCTCTTTCAGCAAATTTTATTCATACTTTAAAGTAGTGGCGCCTCATTTTCACACACTTTCATTCCTGGGACCCAATGCCTTAACTATTTCCATAATACAAAATATATGTAACAAACATAACATATTCCCCTTAAAATATAATTAAAAAACAAAGGATAGTCGCAAAAGTTATTTTCATGGTCTTTTATTTAGCAAAATGTCACACGTATTTTTCATTATGATTTGCACAGAAACTCTCGCTTTAATAACCAACACATTTGATTTTAGTAAATTATAAGTGAATAGGTTTTCCTGTACATTTGGAAGAATGATAATTATTAAATACAGTTTACTACGTTGGACGGGTTATCCAAACTGACTTATTAAAACTGCTTGTATATACAAGAGTATACACTAATTTCATGTTGAATTTGAGTTGTTTTGGGGAAGTTATACAAATGCTTGGTATCTGCAGTGACATGCTGTGAATTGGACAGTTGCAATTTACCTATTTATGAACGCTTTCAAAATAGTGTATGGGGAAGATTAAGTTCAAAAACTGCTAGTGCAAATAATAAAATGGATATTTATATAGACAGAAGAGAGATGTTCGCAAAATACACACTTACTAGCTAATTATATTTTTTCCAGGTTTAGAAATTTAATTGACAATAATACATATATCTTATTGTTAAAAGTAAGCCATGAAAATACTAATATTTAAAACTACTCTAACATTTTTTTTAAAGCAGTAATGTTCCCATTTATTTTAATAGTGAAACTCTGTTAAGAAGTTCCCACAAGAAGTTTTCGTGCTTAATAAGTTGAAAAATGTTGCACCTTATCTATATGAATATGGGTAATTTGATCCTTTTAAGAAATTATCCTGTTTATAAGCATTATTTTTTCAGTCCCTTCAAAAACGTCGTAACAGAGTTTTACTGTAATTTACCTTTTTTGAAACCAAATTGTCATTTTACTTTTGTAAACTTGAATCATCACCACATTATTTTATACTGAAATAGTATATATTAAATGTCTGTATATGCCAAAATTAATGGAATAACTTTTGACTATGTTTTGCATGCGTTAAAAATAAGTTTAGTTTCTTGTGAGCAATTTGTTACCAAAGGCAGTGTCTCAATTTGTCTAGAGAGATCTCTGGTGTGCTCTAGAGAGTGTATGAAGGGACAAGATGACAAAATCGTATAGGCTGTTCATGGTAAAGTGAGCACTTTTTTAAGGCCCTATGAAATTTTTTCTTTCACCCAATTTCTCTCTTCCTGCTATTTTTTAATATTAGCATTGCAATGTGACCAATAAACAGAGAGTATACATTTCCCCACTCTCAAAAGTAAACGCCTGAGGCTGCAGTAAGATATATTTATTAGTGGTTAATGCCTGTGAGAGGGCTCACTTTACCGTGAATAGCCTATACACACACACACACACACACACACACACATGCTCTCTGGCGCCCACCACGTGAACGTGAATTAGCAGTTGGATCTCAGTTGGGTGGGGCCACAGTTGCCTAGCAGCTAGAGTGCACGTCTCCCACAAAGGTAAAAACTGGGTTTGATTCCAGGATGATGACACTAGTCTGCGGGCTTTCTCAGGAATCTCCCATTTCCCTTGCCCTTGCATTCCGGCGCTGCTCCATTTCCATCTTGTTTCACCCTTGCTGACCCTCAAGACTTATTACCTGGCGCAGTAGCGTTGTTTACAAATCAGTTGTGTGCAGGAAACTGTACAGATATAGCCTTCCTGTATACAACTGTAGGCTACAGCGGGTCTGAATAAGATATACTTGTATGCAAGTTGTGTATCCTTCCACCTTAAGTAAGATCAACATTGTCATGGGAGTTATCACTTTATTCATGCATCGGTAAAGTGAAACTGTGAAATTATTAAATATTTTGCAAATCCGCTTATTTTTACACTTCGATGCATTAGAAAACAAAGTGAAAGAAATAATATAAGTTATCACAACTGGTTACACAACACTTTTTATTCGATGTTAAGATACGGAACTACTTTCCCGTCCATCGTTACCAAACTGGGCGCATGTCACTTAGGGTGACCGTTAAAATATACGCTGTGACTTTTTTCTAAGGTTGATTTCGAAAGTGCTCACTTTATGATGAACTGCCTTTAGTACGCATACTATCGGTTCATTGCAAGTGCCAAGAGTACTTCATTGTACCACACTGTAAATAAATGCTGACAATTTGAAATAAGCCACACGGAAGTTGATAACCGTTATTTAAGACTAATCATCACTCCACCATGTTGAATTACTGGTTCCCCGCTTAATTCAGTTTTTTCTGAAACCACATCCATACCTCTGGTAATATACATTATGCTGTACAACAAACAATTTCAGAGTTTTGTGGCAAATATAATGTAATCACTGCAGCATCATTTTAAAATTATAAATAGGTTCTCGCAGTTTCCAGATTACCAGATAATGCGTGGATAAAATTTGGTGACACCATTTGAAGGCATTTTTGAGATATTAAAATGCTAGTCTATAATGACAAATATTTAGTTATTTCACTGAAAAGAAGGTTAAGGAACATAAATGGAAAATTCAGCATGGTAGACAAGACTGAGCCTCAACTTATGTGGACATGGTGACGTGCATTACACAATTAAAATATTTCACATGTTTTTATTGAGTATTTGGTATGTTTACTAAGAAAGGTTGGCATCTTCCCAAACTGAGAAAGCAACGGCACCAGAGAGCACAAAAAAAAAAAGCTTTCTTCCTTAAAAAGTATTATGTAAATTGAGACATGGCCTAGTTTATAACTGCATATGGGTATTCATCAGTAATTAAATTGGAAGTGTCTTCTCCTCCCAAGAATTACATTAATTATAAAGGAACAAGAGTTAATTTGCACATATATCGAGAGGAAGGCGGTGATTCAAGTGTAAATATATATACATACATCATTAGACCTGATACAGTTTTCAAAACAGTGTTAACTCCCAACGAATACATATAATATACATTACATCTGTGCTGAAAATACAGTAGGTCTCCAGAAAATATAAAGCAAAAGAAATACTTTGCATTTGTACGACACAATTTTTCTAGCACTACAGTACAAAAATACATACATAACACATGTTTAATTACAACTTTGTTATATTTGGTGCGCCTAGCAAGGCCCAGTGAAAAATACATAAAAAACTATAGAAGAAGTTGTCAAACTTGAAAATACACATATTAACACCTGTAATTTACAAAAAAAAACACTTTATTCTTGTAAACTAACACAGTACCTCTATCATTAAATTTTATTAGACGAACATGTCTGCTTTAATTAGATGTAAAACTGTACTATACATTATTATACAACAATAAAAAACTTAACATACAAATAGTGTCATGTATACAATGTTATTGAGAACAATTTATAAACCACTCCGAGAGTGTGATCAGTAACATGAGACTGAATTAAAATTTTATATTCATTCATTCAAGATGTGGTATATTCCAATGAAAATTTAAACATACTCACACTACAGAATTACTAAAATGTTAGTGAATAAAATATTTAATGTGCATTGGAATGGCTTTTATCAATACTAATAAATAAAATTGAAGTGTGTGTATGTTATTTCAAAATTGATACCAATATCTTAGCTTAGTATTATATTTAAACACTGTTGAAGCATAAATAACTTTTTTGTCCGTCTGGATGTTTGTCCAGAATAGGCTCCGAAGCGGCTAAATTGATTTTGATAAAATTTTCATCTATCATAGTGTTTATTTCTATGTAAAATATGCTCTTTATTTAATCTCTATATCTTAAATTGTTATGAAGTAAATTAATTTTTTAATATAATTTTCTTTGTGTTTCATATCTTATTTTTGCAAAATGATTGTCAAAAAGCATTGTTGAGAGAATAGTTTTTGGAAAAAATAGTAAAACAACATATTATTAATCAACCAATACCAACGTGACAATATAACTATTTCAGACAATAAAGTAACAACCTTTCAAACCAATGGCGGACTGTGTTTTAATAACTCCATAAAACCTGAATGAAGCGATATTTCTATTTTAGATATAAAACCTGAGTGAAGCGATGGTGGGCTGTATTTTAATAACTTCAAAACACCTAAGCAAAATTTATATTTTAACATATGTAAACAAATCCTAAAGTCTACGCACACAAAGTCGCAGGAACAGTTTGCCTATATACAAAATTATCTAGTACTGTTGTGTTAAAATAATTTCTTAATTTTTTACTTTATTGGTTATGATGTATTCATAAATGCAATATGTAAAATAATAGTTTCATGACCCAGTTTTGACATAGTAATTTTTTTAATTTTGCTGCAAGATTTTATTAGCAAGATGTGCCAGTAAATTGGCTGTATTGATTTTGTCGCTATATATATTAACATAACATTATTTATAGTTTCAGCAACACACACGTGCTTATTCAAGGTTGTAAACAATTTTTGATGCAGAGCTATGGAGCACATTTTTACTAGTTAAAAGTGAGCACATTTTTTATAAGTAATGTATTATTGTCTTTTGTGTCATCTTATTCAGGTGTCTGTTAGGCAATTAATTTTAGAATGAATATTCAGTCTAATTACTGAACCACTCTCAAGAATCAGATCTACTATCTCTAACTCACCATAACACGTTGCGTAATAAAGTCTTTCAAGCACTAAAGTACTACAAAATACATAATTTAGAATGACTCAACATAATAATCTAGAATATTGAGCACCATGTGAAATATTTTACTGATAACAGTCCTCGGTATCTCCCAGAATCACTTTGAAATACTGCAGCTCCTTTAATTTTGCCTTGTCCATCACAGGTCCCTTATTGTCATTCTTCTTGGAGATGCGAAAGTACCACCAGCCTGCGAGCTCGGTCTTGAACACATGTATTTGTACACCAGAGCGTGGCAAAGTGCGCAAGAGTGGCGTCTATGAGCCGATGCTCCTCGTGACCCACAGCAGAAGGATGCTGATGCTCAGCGCGAACCCCACAACCTGGAGGCGGGGAGGTGCGCCGGGGGCAGTGTTGCACAGCCGCGAGTCGCATGTGTACACCCTCTCGTCATTCAACTTGGTAGCCCTGTGGATTGCATCGTAGGTGACTGGCTCGTTGGTGATGCAGTTCCGGTAGAACATCTCCAGCTCACCTGCAACAGGCAGCATAGTGGCACTTACACTGGCAGTCAATACAAGAACTATGAAGCACACAAATGTTCTTGGCCATCAAAGTAGGGGTTCACAGGTAAGCAGACTTAAAAAAAAGGTATGGTAGACAGTGCATTATTTTATTGCTGTACCAAGCACTGTCTAACTTTCAAACATGATACAATATTTCCCTCAAATGAAACATTTCTCAGTTTTTAAGTTTTTTCTAAATTGCATATTCCGAGAACACACTAATAAAATAAAGCAAACAATTTGGAAGAAATTCGACAAGGGGAATTCATTCACTTTTACAATCTCTACATAAAACTATGTTCCAAAACTTTTCACAGTGCAATAAATAAATAAAAATATGCAAAAATTCTTGTATACTCAATAGGTTCAGTGAAAAAATATATATATATATATATTTTTTTCTATGCAACTGCATTATATTCTAAAATGTCATGTCATGTATTTATAAGAAAACCAAAAACTGGTTGCCAAAGGCAATCGCATTCAGCAACCTGGCTAAATGTCTTGTTAGCCCTTCCATTAGGATAACCACACATTTATGCAAGAAAACCTAGGAGTATTTAGTATGGGTCTTCTTACATACATTGTAATGATGATGCTGCAAGAACAATAGAGTTACAGTGGCTGCATGAAAATAATGATCGAATGAGATTATTCTTAAATTACTAACCACAGGCAATGGAAGCATATGCAACACAGTGATCCCATACTAAACTATCATGCGGCAATGTAATGTCTACAAGTTGAACACCAGTCTGGTTAAAGATATAAAATACCTCAGTGTTTTGCCCTTAATTAATATTAGCAGTAATATGAAGTAGTCACTTGATTTCTGATGTCAAATTGCTGGAGAAACATACCATTTTTGTCCTTCATGGCAATAGTCTCGCAGCCATTCTCACACTCCAGGGTCTGCACCCGGAGTGGGTCGAAGTTGTCAGCGGAACAGAAGTCATTGCTGTTGCCTGATGGGCTCCAGCTGCACACGTAGCACTCAACAGCTTCTGTGCCTGCAACATGGACACAGCATCAGTTCCTGCCACGACCTCAGGATACACGGTGCCTACACTGAGTTTGGGGCCTTGGTTGGCGTAGTGACTGGAGTGCTCAACTCCCATATCAAGGCAAACCAGGCCCACTTGTATTTTCACACATGGAACTGTGCCAAACAATGCTGCTAGTATGCAGGTTTCCTCTGATCTCCCACTTCCCCTGTTCTTTCTTTCTGGGGGTGCTCCACCTTGTTTCCTCTTTGTCTGCTCTCGATAGAAGATACCTCACTGTTCAAGGCCGCCCAAGTCTCTCCACTCCATACCACTTACTGACTCTCCTTGTATAAATTTAAGTACTTTACCAAGGCTAAAAAATACATTTCCAATGATTAAATGATCTAGATAAACTAATCTAACATTTTCACAAAAAATACACACTAACTTAAGTTGGAATTGAAACCTACAAATGATAGACCATTCCTGGTCCAGCAACTACAGTTTCCCAGCATACTCAGGATTTGTGGGTTCAGCCTACTCTAGCAGCCTGCATGCTATTCTGGCTCGCTCATTTCACTACATGGGATTGCTAATACTTCACGCGCCACAAGCACAGCAAGATTACCTTTTCATGCATCTGTCGCCTACTGCTAACAGAAACAGGATGAAAGAACACCAGCCAGTTTTCAAAATAAATATTAACACCTAGTTGCGCACTATAATATTAACATTTTAAGGAGGTATAATAAAATAATTGTGTTTGTTAATCAAGCAATGGGTCCACAGATCTTGAAAAGATGGAAATTGGAATGCCAGTTCCTGCCATGTTTGTTCGGAACATTTAGCAAAAAACTACTATAAGCGTGACCTATAAAATGAACTTTCAGGACTTCCACCAAGGAACAAACTTAAATCGTCAGCTGTGCAGCATATTAATTTAGGCAGAAACCTCAATCAAGCTGCAATTAGCGATAGACAAATACACAATACTAAATGTGAACAAAAACAAATTATTTCTGAACTTTACTTGAGCACGGAAATCTTGTTCATCATGATGGCGACAAAAGTGTGTGTAAAAAGTGTGTTGTTTTAGAGTCAGACAAAAAAGTGTTTACATTTACAAATCTCATTTAGAGAAACTGATGGCTGAACACAGAGAGAAGATTCTTACCACTGAAAATACCCTGAAATGCTGCAAGGAAGAAATAAAAAAAAATAAAAAAAAAATAGAAAAGATACATTCAGACCTACAAAAGAAATTGGTGGAGCAGATTGGACTTTCTACAAATGAAAATATTTTATTTGCAGAAAAGTAAAAATTATGCTAGGTTTTAACCAAAACCCAGTCCAAAGTGATTTTGCATGACAAGAAAAAGTAGTAAGTATTATATAAAGGAGAGAGCTGGCTCACTTCACAAGATCTGAAACTCAATGAAAAATCAAGCACATTAAAGACAAAATCAAGTAATTTTATTGTTTTCAAGCAACGTTTTCATCTTTCTAGAGACCTCATTTGACTCCAATTTTCAACCCCCAAAAACAAGGAAATTTAAGCTAAAACCCAAGCAAATTTTAAGTAAAAAATTTGAACATTTAAGCCAAATGTGCAAGATGAATCAAGAAATTTTAAGCTAAAATGAAGATTTTCAAATTTAAGCCAAAATGAAGCCAATTTAAGTGAAAATCACGCAAAGTCGAGTCAAGCATAGTTAAGTCAAAAGTAATGATTCTTTAATTATCTTATTCAAATTATTTGTGCATAAATAAAAATGGAAAAGCAACTCTCTTATGAAATGGAAAATAATTAAATATGTGAGCAATGTAAAAAGTGTGGTGACGTATTAAACATAGAAAGTTTTTACTCTCATAAACACACATAAAGACAAGCATATTTACACATGTAAAAAAATTCTGCTGAATATGACAGAAACCATTACGATTTAAATTAAAGGAAGTATTATGCAAATGTGGAAAATATGTTTCTAAACTATATCTCAAAAAACATGAAAATAAATATGAAATTCTACATGATTGCTCAACTAAGACATATGTAGTATGTAATGTGAATAAATCTATTGATTCATTTTATTCCCATAAAGTTACTATAGACAAACATACAACAATATGTAAAAGATGTTAGTGATTATTCTAGAAGCCATGAGGTAAAAAATGAGAAATACTGTGCGAATGTAGAAAATATATTTGTAATGCATTTCTCAAAGAGCATAAAAATACTAAATTGCACAATACAGTAGTAGATATTCTAAATGAAATTCAAAGTGATAGTTATCCAACAAAGACATGCACTCTATGTAATGAGAATAAATATATAACATTATTTTCTCAGCATAAAAATATTATGCACAAATGATTAAATAGTTAAAACAAATTTTTGTTTTCTTTATATAATTTTTACTATATAAATAAAGTTAAAATGCCATCAAGCAATATAACAGTTGTGTTAAATGAAAAGGGGTTGAGGGATTTGGGAATTATAGCTAAAGGAAATACAATTAAATATTGGTACAGGATAAGGCAAGGGGATTTGATTACAGCTATTATACCACTTATTATAAATGAAATAACAGAAAGAAACTTTCCAAATTTACCATATTCATATGCCAATATTTGAGAAATAATTTACATTCAAAATATAGAAATGAATTAAAAGATATATTTCCATTCTTTAATAACGAATTTGTAAAGCCTAGAAATAAAGGTAAGCGGATAAAAGACTGGATAAAAAAAATTATTTTTACGTATTTACCCTTATCAGCTTTTAATATCAATAAATTTTATAAAGAAGATAGTAATTTAAAAGAAATATTCCAATTTTCTACTAGGTAGTGTATATGTAAACAAAAGAAATAAAATAATCAATAAAACTTAAGTGGTAATACAGCTTTTAAAAGTAGTATATCAAACATGTAACAGTGAAATACATTTAATTTAATACAGCCCAATCATTTTTTAGCATCAGTAAAAAATAAAGTAGTTGAGTTAATACTTTATCAACTTACGAGTTTTATAGGGTTGAAAACTACTATTACATTATATTAATTGCTGCAAGCAAGAGAATAATCAAGTAGAATTATTTACTTTTCAATCATCAAACTACAGAATATTGAACGAAGTGGATAGTATAAATATTTACAAAAAACGTAACACAAGAATTACTTAAACATTTATCAGAATTTTAAAGAAAAGGTTCATGATGGGCTTTAGATAGAATAATTGGATTACAATTAACTATAAATAGAATCCATTAAATGGTGCATCATATATTAAACTATCAGAAGCGATTAAGAATAAAAAAAGCATGCAAAAATGTAAAAAATGAAGACCAAAAATGTGTTCTTTGGGCAATAAAGTCTGCATTGTTTGGCTTAATATTGCTAAAGAAATAGATAAATATGAATATCATATTAAAATTGATGATATACCAAAAAGAGATGATCAAATTGGTATATCTATAAACAAATACACTATTGAAGGTAAGTCTACAGTATATCCACTAAAACTTACAAAAAATAAAAAGGAAAAACATATCAATTTACTTTATTTCCAAAATAACTCGCATTACTGTTGGATTAAAGATTTATCGAAGTTTCTTTCTACACAAAAAACTAAATATAATGGTAAAATTTATATGTGTGATATGTTGCTTCAATTGTTTATGTCTCAAAAAAAATTGCAAACTGCAAACACTACTGGTCCCAGTGTACTATGAGCTCCCGCAGCGGTCGCTATGCGTGTTCCTTGAGCAGCATAAATTGCGTCCGTGTCCGGTAACATCACGGGTCTGTTCCAGTTCCAACATCAGGACACAGGACTCAGGTAAGACACAGTCCCATTTAATTAGTCTTAATACTGTGGCGTGTTAGGGAGAATCACTTTTAAACTAAATTTAGTCCATGTTGCGTAGCGGCCGGCAGGCAGACAGGTCGTGTCCTTAAATCGTCGCATTGAGGGGTTATCATTCGTATTATGAGCATGACTGGACTGTAGCAGGCGATGGTACTTGTGGAATCTGATTTGATGTAGTGTCCGAGATGCCTACTACGAAACAAGATTTTGCACAGAGTATGTGTCATTTTCACCTTGTACTTGCTGATCTGCATCACAATTGGAAAAACATCACTTCCTTGTTTCCAAGAAACCATTTTTCATCGTGGTGTCACAGGCCGTATGTGTGGTCTTTTTATCGATCGAGGTAGGAAGCGATTTGGTGCCTGACCAGCATGCTCACCTTGAGTCAATGCTCTCATGCTCGTTTCAGTTCCCCATTGCACACAGAAAATTGATCAGGGGCAAATCATCTTCGTTGCTAGTGATGCTACCTTCCGATTTGAGCAATTCTGGGGATTCTTTTCCGTTTATGCATCGGGGTCAATCCTTCCACCTTGATTTAATGTTTGATATCCGGACAAGGCAAAGCTTCCTCCTGACATTGTTAACCAAGTTCATCGAGACAACTGGTTATCGGCTTATAAGCCTCTTCCCTTTGATTCTCGAGAGCCAGATTGTAACTTTTCGCGAGTCAATATTTTGCGTGAACACTTTCCATGACTTTCTGCAGCTCAGTCATCAGTTCGGTTTGGTCCATCATCATTAATAGAATGGAATAATCACGCTACTACACAGCTATATATACAATTTCATTCTTGAGTCGTGGAAAAGACGCCGACGCACGGATCCATCACCTTCTTGCTATGCCTCGCAACATCAGTTTTAGCAGCCAGTTTGGAAGTTTACATATGTTGAAGTCTTCAATTCTTCCTGTGTCTGTACATTCTACATGTTGATCAGGTCTATTATCCGTGCCTCCACACCTCCTAAGTCCAGTCGATAGCCACCAAATCTTCCACCAATTAATTTTTCATAGTCTCGATCTTTTGCCCAAGAAGCAACTGGCCCCTGCGACCATCTCCGAACTTATAAATTGTATTGTGACTCATGGTCAGTACCTTACAATAAACTGATCGAAGCCACGCTTGTACCTGCCGTTACATAAGCTACAGGTAGTTTAGTAGTCCGGCATTCTAAGCTTGTGTGAGCTGTCAGGGTCGAGCAACTGATTCCGAGTCTGAAGTTTGAGCCTTTCCAAGAGTAATCCAGTTGGCTCAAATACTCAGCGATCCAGGGTTGTATCTCCCCTCTCAGGTGCGTAGGGGCCTCGAATATGTAGTTGGGGATCTCCAGCGAGACAGGTATCTGTAATTGGCGCAATGCCTGTGCTTAATCCTTGGGCGAGAGCTGGTTGAGCATGGTGGTGAGGGACGGGGTAAGCTCCTGCAAGCACCCAGAGGCAGTTATCACCTGTTTTACTTTCTCTCGGATACCACTTCATTGGAATTAAAACACACTTTCACATCCTTGAGGGGGTTGCAGGGAACGTGTCCCTACTTGGTGTAGCATCTCGTGGAACGTCTGCAGACTTAACGGTTACCTTACCACAGTGCTCGGCACCTACATACGGTGAGCACTGGAAGTCAGGCCTTGTCGTTGACAGTCCCTGCACGTGGGTGTATGTCTCCAGCAAAGTCTTCCCAACTCAAGGAATGACCCCTCCGGTGCCTAAACATGGTGATGAATGCAAGCACCCAATTGACAAACTGGTCCTGGAGACAAGAGTACCTAGGTGTGGGCTCTGCCATTCCGCTTACTGTAGTGTGCAGAAAGGTTGGCCGATGCTACTTAATGTAGCTATACTGGCAGTATATTGGCTCATATGAATAACTTTCCCAGTCACCTGCAATCCCATGGGAGATGTGAGGTTCACTGGGAGAGGTTCTATGTCTACAGGAAAGGGAAATAAACAAGTGGTATTGCACTATCTCCTAACGCAGGCAAGAGCATAGGGACACTTAACCGTACATTATCCAGGTAGAGGCAACCTGGTCCTCAGCTAACAATGGTTGGGTAGACGAGTGCTATTAAAACAACAAACTGGTACTACTCCATATGCATATATTGCTCAAAGGGAGCCGCAGTGAGTGTGTGTGTGTAGACGACGTGTGGCATGAACCTTCAGCAAGAATGTGGTGAAGGCGAAACAGGTTAAGAAGGATGGCTCCGGCGATGAGGCACGGTGGATACCAAGGAGAGGTGTTTTCCCTTTGGCACAAATGCAGTGAAGATGGCAGGTATAGCAAGGAACAAAGTGAGCTGGGTAGCTGAAGGAGACCCCGAGGGTCAAATTAAGCAGGCTGGTAAGTTCTCTGGCAACGAGTGCTGTGGAGAAATGAAGACTCGTCTTGAGCGAGTGTCATGGCCTGCTATTTATACTTCTGGAGGACACTCCCCTTCAGTCATCTGGATAGGAGTAGTTGCTGGAGAGAGGTAGCCATAGCATAGCTTCCTCAAGGCGTGATGTCACCGGCCGGCTTGGTGAGGAGTCTGCAAAGCGTACATGTGTAGCCATCTAGTGGTGTGCAGTGAAACTCAGTGCCTTCAATGGTTAGTCTCTGTGGCCAGTGAATTATATAATCTTCTGCAGGAACGTCCATTTTTGTCGGGGTAGACAGTACAAGTTCATTACGTCTCATTACATGTCAACAATAAAGCAGACCTCCCGTGGCGCAGTCGGTTGGTGCACCACCGATCTGGGGTGTAGGAGGCTCTGGGTTCGAATCCTGGGTAAGGCATGGTTGTAAATTTAAGATAGGTTATAAGTTAGTCTGTAAAACGTCCCCTGATAAGCTTTCCAGCATAAAACCGGGGGATGTTGAAAAGCCCTTTCTCAAATACAAAATACAAGTTAACAACAAAACTCCATTGCTCTCAGACAGCTAGGCTTGCACCCAGATGAGACAAAGTCATTTATTCAATTTTTGAAAAAGATGTCTTGTGTCAACACAAAGAATTTTCATATGAGTGAAATATCGCAATGAAGTCAGTCAACAAAGTTCATTGAAAAAGAAATACTTTGAAAAACACACCAAGTTCTTCTCTGTCTCTCAAAAAAATTATAAAAATATTTTGCAGTGAGCCAGTAATATTTTTTTCTGAACACTCTACCGCTATTGATGTTACTTCCTTAATACATATGTTATATAATTATTCCATACAAATCATGTGGTTGATAACATATGTTTCATTTACCAGTTATTTTTAAGTCTTGAAAATTTTACATGTTAAATATTGTTATTCACAATAAATTTTTAACTTTCCAACCATTGTTAAACCTTGTATTTGTTTTGTATTGTATACATTTTTACTTTCTTTTGCATAACATTATTTTTCGTACTGTATTTTTAATTTGCAAATTATTATTCAATCATACATTGGTTATGCATTTCAGAATTGTATATATCATCACGTAGAGAACAGCTTTGTGTTGTAACTAATACATTCTTTATTAGCAGATAGTTTTATGTCTTGAAAAGTGAAGTTTTACAGTAGTATTTTTCCATTAGAAAACATATTCTTCATAGAGTATTTTTAATTTTTCAACTGTTGTAAGTATTTGTTTGTAAAGAGAATATTACTTTCTATAATGCCTTGTTAATTTGCTAAGTCTCGTACTTACGTGTTTCAGGATAGTATTTTGTTTTCTCATAGATAACATTTTCTTTTCTATAATGTAGTTCTGAATTGCAGATTGTTTTGAGTCTTGTTGGTATTTGGTATTGTATTTAAGAATATTGTTTTGCTTTTTGTGCATAGCATTTTGTTGTCAAAATTTTATTTTTTATTTGTAAATCGCTGTAAGTTTGTACTTGTTATGTGTCTTATAACTGTTTTATAATTTTGCACAAAGGTAGTTTTCCTTTGTAATGTAATTAATTTAGGAAATTAGGCATCTTATTTGCAGTGTGTTTATAAATAATTTTCTATTTTTTCACACAAACTGTGTTCTGACTCGTATTTGACAGTTTTGTGTGTTGTATTTATTAATTTTATGTACAGAATGCAGCCTGATTCATTATGTTATCTTGAATTAAGAACACAAATAATAAGATCAAGAAACTGAAAGAAAAATTTACTGCATATACTTCAAAATATTTGCTGTGATGCATTAGATTCTTCCTCACTTGGCTCGCATACTAACAAGAATGTACGTATTTCAACAATATAATAAAGTAGTAACCTTTACCAGATGGTTTTTCTTTGTAGTAGTTTACTTTATTTGTAATATATAGTGCTAGTGTAAATTGGTTTAGAATGAAGTTTCTCTAGTATGCCTAACTTTTGCAAACCAGCCATTCAGCAAAAAGAAGCCATGCTAGAATTGACGATTTTCAATGTAGCATGAGTTGTATTGTCAAATATTGACCGAATTATAAAAATTCTGTTTATTTTTTTACATCTAATATGTGGGAATTGCCTATTTGAAATCATTACGAAAACCATTTTCTACACATTGAAAATTCGAGTGCAAACTTTTGCAGGTAACAAAAAAAAACTTTAAATTACGTTATTTTTTAAAACAGAAAAGTATTAAAAGTAGAATAAATTAATGAATGCCGTAAGAAAACATCATATATTTCTGTACAGATTCTCTAAATTCTATACCATCTGAATATTTTGTTAACCCACAGCAATGTGTGTGCTTTTAAGTAGCACACAAATTTTTAACCACATAAAGAGATTCCCATCAGAGAGGTCTAGGCCTGATATTGCAACTTTCACTTGAAATAGATCACGCCTCCATTGGAAAACCTCCCTTATAATCGCCTCGTCACAATCCACCCTCCTGAACACACTCCTGGATGGCCCCTGCCTCTTCCACCTGTCTCATTTAACTGAAAATTCTCCTCCTCTACCTCCTCCACCCCTCTCTCCAGAACATTCTCCTCCTCTGTATCCACCAACCCCCCCCCCCTCAAATAAACTCTCTCTTCCTCTATTTCCCCAACCCCTCTCTCCTAAACACTCTCCTTTTATCTACCACAACACATTTCCCCTGAACATTCTCCTTTATCACCCCTAGCCTCTCTCTCTCTCCCCCTCTCTGAACACACTCATCCTCTCTCTCCCCCTCTCTGAACACACTCATCCTCTATCCCCCCTCTCTGAACACTCTACTTCTCTTCCTCCCAGGGTCATGGTGGCTGAGCTGTTAGCCTGCTCGCCAACCAAGGCGAACTGGGTTCAATCTCTCTCGCCCTCTTTCCCACTCCAACCTCTTTCTACCTGGCTCCTCTTTCTCCTTGTACCTCTTTTTCCCTTCTCAATCCCATTATTTCCTTGCCTCACCATACCTTCACACTCTCTCACTGTTTGAATTCCATGAAATTGAGCCGCGCTACATTTTTCAAGTGCAGACAATGCTGGTATTACCTACAATTCAGCACATGGTTTCCAATACCAGGAACACTGTCTTGTGGTTATGATCGATTTTGTGTAGGTATGTAAAATGTCCACATAGAATTTGTACATTTTTTTAAAATAATTATCTATTAGTAAATAATATAGTTTTAATTTATTATTGAAGTTAAATGAAAATAAATGTTAAATAATATAGTAAAACTATATTATTTTTTAAGTTTAAATGAAATGAAATATGTAAGTTCTTTCACAACTAAAATATTTAAATATAAGAACACACTATATTTTATTCGAGGCACAACATTAAACATAATAATTCCATACATGTCACATCAAGAATGCTTACTACATTAAATGTACACAATGACAATGAACTGTGTCAAATAATAATGGTACGTATGCAATACAAATTATTTACAAATACCAAAAATTATTAAACCTACTGATACATACATGTTTATCACGTACTTTTCTTTTCATTGTGAACTATTCGAGAGAAAATCACTGTGATGCATTGAAAAAACGACAGATATATAAATGAAAATGACGTGCATTCGCAGGTAAACGCAACAACCTATAACCTACTCGCCTTCGCTATGCTTACGGCATCCACCAAACTCTGTCACTTCCACTTAGGTGAAAATTAGCTTAGGGATAGTTATGTACACCGAGTGTGTTGCTGCCCTATATGCAGACTACTGAACCGTTCTGGAGCATGTTCGGCACTTCCTTCCAAAACCAGAAATTAGTATAGGCTGTTCACTGTTACTGCACTTTTGAGGCTTTAGTTATTATTTTCCTTTCAGCAATTTCTTATCCATTAATTACAGTTTTTAATCAATATTGCCATGTGAGTAATAACAACAGTGTATATGTTCCACTGCACTCTGAAAATAACCTCTAAGGGTACAATATAATATATTTATTGACTATTATTCCCAATGACCAAACTTTCAAAAGTGCACTCCTTACCGCGAACAGCCTACGCCTCTCCAAGGCTGATTGATTACCCAAACTTCTGGCGAGCCTCGTCACTCCTGACAACACAACAGAAATACTCAGCACATGTCTTTCAAAGGCCTGTACTCCCGTCATCCTATCCTAAATCCAATCTGTCTTGGGACCTCGCTTACCTAACCCACTGTCGACTCTGGTGAACAGAGAGTTCCCGAAGTGGGTCCCTGCCTGACCAACCAGAGAGGCGAATCGTTGATTGTCGCAGCCCACCTACAATTTCAGAGAAAATTTGTGCAGACACTTGGGTGTGTGTGATTTCAGTGCAACGTGCCCGTGATCCCATCCCGTTCCATTTCGCGAGCTCTTTGTTCCCTTCATGAGAAATATTTGTTAGTGAGTACGCGGTCATAGTAGACGATTCCACGTGTGACAATCCCTTCCGCCACTGTTGGCAAAATTACATCCGTTCTTACATGATGCAAACTTATGTACTTTTTTCACAATTGAACAATTAGTGTATGTTATCCATTTCAACTATCTCACTATAGGTCTGCTGAGTATGGATATGTAAAAGCAATATGGTCAATGTAGTGATATAAGAACGATAATCAACCAGTTCATTATCTAACCTGTGAATTCATCTATCGAACTACCATTTGTTTTTACTCTTATACATCTTTCAGTGTTAGATATGCCTTTTCTATTTCTCTTGTAAGCCCCTTTTATTTCATGTGGTGCATAAATCAGAAGGAATTCTTTAGGTAGGTAGGTAGGTAGGTAGGTAGGTACATAGGTAGGTAGGTATGAGAGTAAGCAACTGTGTCGAGTGCTGCAAGCGATTGAAGCTTTTCCATATGTCACATAAGCTAATAAAAATTATCGGACCTGCTAGAACGACAAACCATTTTCACTAGACCTTCACAAGGAGAGAAATACGTTTGGAATTATTTGTGGCGACGACAAACACGCTTTTGTGTGTCTAAAAATTATGTCCCTAAGTCTCAAGTCACTCGAGCTCAGTCAGAGATAGAGAACTCTTACTCGAATGACAGACGAAATGCGAATTTGACCATTTCGACTCTTTAATATATGTCTGAAAATGAATTGCATTGCCCAAGATTCAAACCCGCGCTACCCTTACAAGAAACTAGAGCTTATTCAACATCTTAGACTGCTCGACAACCTGACAAGTTCAGAAAAGGTTTGTATAATGAAAACTCTTAACATTCCCCTTGGATGATGTCATAGGATCTTAACCTTGATTACCATCTGTTCAAAATCTACCGTCCAAAACAAAAAGAAACCCAATTTTTTACCAAAATTTTAAATATGCAGAAAAATCATACAACCTTCGCGATTGGGAGCACTCTGAGAAAACCCAAAGACATTCACCCAGAATAAAACCAGTAGGAATATATATATGATAGAACTATATACATATAATGTGTTGTCAGATTGTCGAGCGGTCTAAGATGTCAGAGTTCTTCTAAAAGATTATATTCCTCCAAATCTGACAGCCTTGACGAAAGATATTTGTTCATTTCTGGCATATATGAAACATTAATAAACACACTTACAGAGGAGGTGGAAAAATGTGGTGATGTGAAATATATGGCTGGAATGCAGCTATAGTAAACCAGAGCCGTACAATGACGTCTAATGTAATGTGCACGATATCAACGAGTGTGTTGAAAACAGCATCAAGGTATGTTGCGAGGAAGAAGATATGGCACTGAAGGCCTCTGGCTGGACACTCAGTTCAGTTGATCATCTACAGCTGAGAACGAGAGTATTCAGTTCGCTCAACACACAGGCAATAATATAGTGATATCTTTGTCGTCGGTATGGATTACGAACACACGAAAATATCCACAGTTCATGATATCACAAAGTGTATCTACGCAAGGAGCCTAGGTAAGCAAGAAGAGTATGGATTGGTGATGATTATGTCTCTAAGGGACCTATAGTGCTGAGAAGTTTTTATATCTGGGTTGATGCAACTTTCATCATCAGCATGATTGACAACTTTGTTCCTGGGTCCTGCTCCTTCCAACATGACAAAAGCCGAACCACCTGGACCCACTCGTGTATCATCTACAGAACTTTCAGTGGCTAATTGGTGTCGCTTTTGCTGCAATGACTTTGCCTTCAAGCTTACTACACGACAAAACACAGTTTATAAGTGCCAGAATAGTCTATTTCATGTTTAACAAAGGACTGAGATTTGTATAAGGATGTAGACGAATATGAATATTTTATAGTGTTTTTTGTAATACAATATTGTAATCCTGTACCATAGGGTAACCAGTCTGTTATAAAGAAATCTCGTTAAGAATAGCAAAATATGATTTTAATCTAATTACCATTGTCGCAAGGGCTTTGACATACATTCCTGGAGCTAGAAATAGTGCTTCCATAATTGAATTACACGGGCCTGCCTCCTAATTGTTTGCAATTTATATTTGCCTTCCTAAATGTCTGTACATATCCACTTGCTTACAGCCCGACATGCTACATAATTAATTTAAAAATTATATATATATATAAAATTCCGACCTTGACTGAAGATAACGAAAGATATTTAATACATTTTGCCTTACAAAGTTTTTAAATGGCAAATACAATGAATTTAAACTGAAAAATCTCTCCAATAAATGTGCTCAGGAGCCATCTATACGCCGATTGAAAAAATATATAACAAAATGTTTAATACATTAACTAAATTTTACCAGGAGATTTTGCTTCTACATTTGGGGGTTATAAGTTTTAAGCACTCGTTTTAATGCGAGAATTTGGTGGTCCAGTGGTTAGCACACTTGACTTGTAATCCTGTCTGAGCATAAGAATTTTTTTTTATGTTACCAGCCGTCATGGGAAAGTAAGAAACTTACAAAATTTAAATTAATTAAACGGAATTTTTATTACAAATGCATTCAAAATACATTTTTGTCGTATTTCCAGAGATTTTTTTCAGCATTTTTCAAATGATACCTCACAGTCGTTTACACTCGGCTCCTTCCCCCGCGCGATACCTGCTGATGACGTCACTGTACTCCTCTTCGCCTGTCACAGCTGGCTCGCAGACTGTTGACACCTGAATGTGTGTCAATGGTTACAAGGCTAGGCAACTTAACCTTCGTAAATAATTAAGACAAAATATTGATTTTCAAAAAAATGTAAAGTATTGAAAATCGAGTATGTTTTAAAAAGTCCTGCATGGAATGTACTTTACAATCATTTTTATATACCTTCTCGTGTATGTAAAATTACTTATTTAAATTTGTAACTACATATACACACCGACGATTTGTGCACTCTAGCAGGCGATGAAGGAACTATGTAGACGCAGTCTAACAAGTGTGAGTTATCAATGGAGAAAATGTGACTAATCAAACAAATGTGAGTAATTGGTCAAAAGAATAAACGAGACAAGAGAGAAATGAAAGAGAGAAAGCGAATGTAAGAGACAGGAGAAAAAGAAACAAAAAAAACATGGGGACTGAGAAAACCTACGGGTTGATAGAGATGAGAGAAAGATATGGAATGAGAGATACACAAAAGGAGATGAAATGAAAGAGAGAGAAATGAAGGAGAGAAAAAGAGAGACAAGAGAGAAAGAGTGTGATGGCACGAGAGCATGAACAAACAAGTCAGAATGGTGGTATGACATCACGAATTGTATGTGCCTTGAAATGAAGAGTCCGGTGATATATACACTTAATACTTCCACCTTTAAATTTTTTAATTATAAAAATAATATTTAAAATATAAAAATGTACTTACATTAAAAAAAAAATAATAATTTTTAAAGTAATTTTATGTTTATCGATTCCTCACTATGTTGGTGAGTTTAGGGAATGTTGCCCCAAATTGAGGAGGTACATCGCTCACGAGGAGAAAGCACTTTTTAGGGAAAATCGGAACATTTTTTGGGAAAAAAAGGGAAATTGTGTGAAAATAACCGATTTTGGGAGAGAAAACGAGAAATTTTTATGTATAGGCCAGAGCAACCGAGCGACTGCCCCAAGCCCCTGCTGTGAGTCTACATATTCCATCTACTTGTGTGGGCTACTTCAGTTGGTTTTTTACTCAAACCACAGCAATCAATTTCACATAACTGATTTTAGTAAAGTATAAATGATTGTATGGTATTGTTCAGTAACAAACAACTTCAGTTCAATAGCATAAAAAACATGGTTGTGACTGCAATATTTATTGTTATTAAACTTTCAAGAGACAAGAGATGTCCACACAGTTTGTGTGCCAGGTGAATTACTCCTACCCCCTTAAGTACGCGGTAACATTGCCAGAGATGCTTTGATATAGAGCAAAGCATTCAATACTGATTGCAGTTTATGAAAAACAATCTTTTACTAATTGGAGGATATGCTTCACTATGTTCATCAGGTAAGTTATCTTTAGTAAATTTATTTTCACGCTGGCAAAGATCTTGGTCACTCAATATTCTACTTGCATGTTTGGGAGCTAAAACTCATATAGGTGTCGCACATTTCACATGTCCCTGAACTTGATTTTTTTTTTTTCATTTTAGGTACACCTAATTATGGAAAAAACTGAAAACTATGACAAAAAGAGCTGAAACTGCATTCGAAAACGCTAGTTTTTTTATTACTAAGGCTTACAAACACTCAGTTTCGTGTCATCACTGGTGAGATGGTTACAATTATGCCTACCTTAGGAAGACATATTTGTAAAACATACCAAAATTCTCTTGTCATTACAGGATCTGCCAGAATAGGGCCCAAATAAGTATGTTGAAACAGAAACTAGTTCATACAAAGATCTTAACACCCAAGCCTACTGCGTTTCTGTAGTATACACCGCAATTTTCTTTTTACAGAAACTATTTGTAAGTCACTGAAACAGTTGTTTCTGGGCAGAAAATACATTCACTGCTATTTGCTTACATTCTAAATACAAGTCACTGGATAGCATATCTATCTGCCAAAACAATTAAATGACAAATGCCTATTTATATTGATGATGTGTGTTCAGAATGTAAACACGACCGCCTTATTGGTGCGAGCTGTCTGGTTTGTTTGTCATAGGCACAAGCTCTGTCTGGATTCTTCTAACATCTTTGTAAAATAATTGTTCCCATAACCTTATTTCGTCTCCATCGTGATGTCGGAAACAGATATTTTTGGTCATGCATTATTCTGATTGGCTGACATGCATGATTCTGATTGGCTGAGCCTGTCAAACATTAAAAAAAATTTAGAACCTGTACCATTTTTAACATTTTTTAATGAAACTTGAGCTATCCAACTTTTCCAGATAAACATGGTGGTGATGATGATGATGTTTCTGTGGTGCTAAGACCTTCCAAATTCATTTGACCAAACTTATTGGAAGCAGTTTGATGGTAAAATGTTACAGTTTGACAAAGGCTGAGGTGAAACAGCGCTCCTGCCTTTAGGGAGAGCATATGGACAATGAGATGCCAGGGCTACTGTCAAGTTCTAGTATTGGAGCCCATATGCAAAATTGTTACGGCAAGAGTCAATTATGCGAAAGATTATAGCCTCTGCTGACTTTAGGACCCACACCTCCTTGTGGTACAGCTGGGTGACTAGAGTTAGCAAACGTGGGCTACCCTTGGTGTTCCCTATACCTATCTTTAGAGCTAAAAGAGCTAAAACTGCCTCTCTGAAGAACGCAGTCACAGCAGATAGTGACGACTCTGATGGAAGGTGGGCCGGTTGACTCCTTTACGGTCAGACCGTTGGGGGCCCAAGACAGAATGGTAACGGGCAAGAGGCTTTGTGAGCCGGAGAGGGTGTGGGCCAGACTTATGTGCGGGACTTGGCGCGCATCTTTCCCGGTAAACCGGGCCTTGGGAAAACCCACAAGTATCACGAAAAGGAAGGAGTAGCATGGGGTGACTACCGAGTCCATGTCAAAGGAATTCCTTGGCAACTGGTCATGGTGGGATGGAACTCGTGCGGGCGGTGGTTTGTAAATCGCAACCGGCGTGTATGTCTCCGACAGGTACAATAAACATCATTGAGATCTTACAACATTATCTTACTCTTGAGCTAATCAGAGTCGGTACGGTAGGCAGATAGCTGACCTTACTTCGTTAAGACTCCACGAAGCTGTACCAAGACTCGGGCAAAAGGAATTCTTTATCACAACTCCAGTGATGGCGACCAGCTGAGGACTGGAGCAATAATAATCTTATGTTATGTTGAGTTGAGTTGCGACTGTGTCCTAGTACATTCTTTGACTTACATTTGGCGGCGAGGGCGATGAGAAGTCCAGCGACCAGCGGGAAGCAGGTGAGGAAGCACACCTCCATTGTTGCGGCGCCACCTGCAAGCACAACACCACATCCCGTTACAAGACCGCATATCACACGCTGCCCTAATATGCTACCCACAACTAGAACAATAATAACAGCTTAATATCAAGAGCTGAATACTCTTTGTGGATGGGGGTTTGCACAATGGAAAATCAAGCTATGGGAAGTAGAAACTAGGGGTGCCACACACCAACAAACTATTTTATAATTGCACCAAACATTGTTCAACTTGTACGCATTGTATGCGATGCCATTTTCCACAAGTAAAAAAACTTCACACTTTTGATTTTTTTTAATGATCTGATATCAAATCTTCTGCAGCAGCCATAACAAATACTAATTAAGATGTACTAATGAAAACGTTTACATCGTAATATAATAACTTGGGCTACTGTGTAACACTCGTTATGCTCTGGGCATGGACACTTAACGATCTGGTTGCAACCTGTAGGACAACAGTAGCTCGGTCCTCCACAGGCTGTAGGACAGCAAACACACTGATTACTTGCAAACTCCGTAGAAACTCGGCCAGTGCGCGTACACTTTGTATGCGAGAAGGAACACTAATTAAATCTAGTCACTTTTAGACAAGGATAATTGCCAATAGTTTGAGAGGAATAATGTGCAGCATTTGAATATTACAAGGATGTAACACATCACGTCTAGTTTCAGCATATAGAATTTTAATAAGGTATTTTCTTTTCAGTGTTCATTTTAATAATGCTATACACCGTGGATGGCAATAGCAACTGAGATTTAAGAGAAATACTCTACTGCCGTTGGATCGTGACTGTTCAAAAGTTTACCTATACCCATTAACAAAGCATGAGAAAAACTTTGAAATGTCTTTAGCTCGTTCCTCACATTAAAAATAAACATTCCAAAAATGGTGCCATTTCTGAAAAATATCGTTACGTTCTGCAGCTGGCACCGACTCAGCTGCCCCGCGCCGTAATCGGAGACCCACATCGCCTTCCCCTCTTCATGGAATGATGCGCTCGCGGCCTCCTGATCACCCCTTCTGGGAATCCCGTGAATGCCGACAGTGGCGAGACTTGCTGGCGTCACAGACCTCCTCTCGCCTGCTAGAGTTTCCGATACGTTTAGCAACGATCGATTAATGTTCTGATGAGACTGGCTAGCGCCTCAGCTCTCCGCGACGCATCACGCGAGTTTGGGGAAGATTCTAGGTGGCGGCCTAAGACACTATATATACTGCCGCAACCCAGCGGCCGGCAGTCTTTGATGGAGGCCACCTAGCCGAGTGTGCGCGAGCGAAGTGAAGTACGGACGACGACTGGGGATGGCGGGACGACGGCGAGTGAGGTGTTCGTGGCTTGGATGGACGAAAGTGTGTCAAACCGACGAGTGAAGCCTACTGTGCGTGAGTGCACTTGTAGGACTCTAGAACATTACGACTGGCGGGACATGGACTGAACTGAGGTGGGACTGAATGGAAGAGTAATACTGATTTTATTATAAATATTCGTACTGTCAAATATGGACGCATAAATTATAAAAATAATTGAATAGTTTGATACGCTATATATTGGGACTGATCTTTAATTATTTAATTTCATTGATTTCTTTGTCGTAATTATAAATTTTCACAGTTGATGTCAATTGTGAACAGTAAGTGATTCCATTCCTTGTGAGAAGTTGAGTTGAGAAATTTTTTGCTGTAGTTATTGTAAATCAAATTAGAAAATTATAATTAATTCTTTTATTTGATTAATACATCCATCCCTTAACGAACTTGGTATAGCCCACTTAATTTCTAGAGAGAGAAATTATAACAATATGTTAAAAATCGTGCACAACATTCCCCCGTTAAACTCGGGGAAATCAATAGACTCAGTTCAAGGGTATTCATGGTTAATGAATGCTGGGATAATTTTACGTGAAGCATATCAAAATGGTATCATACAGGACCTTCCAGATCAAATAGAAATTACGTTTCTTGCCATATACAGTGTATAAAGCAACTATGTCTTAACTGGAGTATACTGTAGCTCTCGTAGGACTCTGCTTTACTTAATGGAAACTGTTAGAATTGCCGACTTCTCCCACTGCAGGAACAAATCAGCATTTATGGCATCTTTAATATGTGAACATACTGTTCACTAACCAACTGTCGTTACAGATACTAACTACCTCCTGTATACCTACCGTGCGAAAGGGACTTAATAGCTGGCTCATCTTCATCACTGGTTCCACTTAAACTCAAGACAATTCAGGGGCGGTATCGGGCTCCCTAATATCTACCTACGCTTCAACCACATCAGGCGAGCGGCCTAAACAGTTCCGTCCTACTCGGATAGTGATAGCGAAGAGAGAGCTCAACTCAACTGACTGGCACAAACACTAGCTTACTATGAGAGCCAATCCTAAAGCAGGGTTTAAACCTGCTAAGGCTGCCGGAAGGCTGCCAACTTTAAACTATGTAATCGAACCACTCCAGCGGCCTAGTGCCCTAAATTCCAAAGAATACGTGGTCTCGAAACGGTGATACAAATATAAAAAAATCCCTGAAACAGTTACAATATAAAAACCGAAAAATAAAAAATAAAAAATGTATATAAATACAAGAATAAAAGGCTGGCTAAACCAACTCGTTCAAATATTTCTTATTGCCATCCTAACATCTAACTTTAAAAATCCTGCAATTGAAATAATAAACAAAATATGGAAATCATACAAGTCGGCAAACTTTTACAAGTAAAAATCGAAACAATTATTAGTAAAAAAACTTTGACTGAAACCCTATTTTCCTGAAAAACGAAAATATCAGTGTTATTGTGTCAAGTGTAGCACCTGGCTGCTGGCTAGGGACGAGGGGGCGAGCTTAAGGCCATCTTGGATGACGACACATGCCAAAACATCCTGCTCTGTCATTCCTTGCAAATGGGGATAGGCTTAAACTCCCCTTTTTCCTTCCTGCTCTATATTCCTTCTCATCGCTTTATGCTCTTGCAATCCTCTTCTTTTTACTCCTGCTCTGACATTCGTTCCTACTGCTCTATCTCCCTCCCATGTCCGTCCTCTCGCTAGTCCATTCCATGCCTCTTGGGAACTTTTCTCATATTCCTTCTGGCCTCCTTTATTTTTTCTTGTCTCCCACCCCTTTCCTCCCTCTCTTGCTTTTTTCGCACCCTCCATCATCATCGACGTCGTCTGCTGTACGCAGCCATCTTTAATCCCCGCAACCAGTCGGCTGCTCTATGCGCCGATCTTTGATTCCCACGCCCACAACAAGAGAGTGGGAGTTTCGACCCTTAGCAGCTAGGAGCGCTGGTATCAATGCAGTCATTGTGTGTTGGTTGGTTCACTCGTCGCCCGCAGAGGCGCGCTAGCATCAAGGAAGGCGATTTCAAACAGTAGCATCCAGAAGCACTGAGCATTTTTTTTAGTTGGTAGTTGTTTCAGAACTTAAAAAATGCTATAGGCATGAATTTTCGATCCGATCACCCTATGGTCGCCATCCGGCATGAACACCATTGCACGGGAAGTTTTAGAAGAACAAATAATGTAAATACTCGCATATACCTACGCAATCGCCAAACAATAAACTTATCAACGCGAGCTAGCGAGGATTTCTCATTGAGAATATGCTAGTACCTGGCTGCTGACTCAGGATGAGCTGTTTTGATTGTTTACAAAGGAATTCAGAAATTTTACATTTCGAAAGCATGATAATTAAAAAGAAAAATTAAGAGTGCACGGGAATAATACTTTGCATGGCATTATTATACACGGTAATTATTTTAATAGCATCAATAAAAGTGTAATTGATTTTCTAGGACAAATCCTTATTAGACATGTGTATTACAGGAGCAGAATTCGCTACACTAGCGCCCCACCGCCGTACCAACCGCTAGAAGGCGCGAGGTACAATTACGCTTTGCCGTTCGGGACGCAACCAGCCGAGCAGCACTGTCTATTAGCTGCAGTGTGCTACGCGTCACACCTGGGCGAATGAATGTTTCTGGCCACACACAAAGCAAGAAGTTGCTGATATAACTATGGACACCCGAGTTTCGCGAAAATATTTCATGGCCAGTTGTATTTCATTACACTTCAGGCCCTAATTCGGATTCACTTCCTTTATTGGATGATTTACGTGTTACGCCTCTCCAGGTGTCTGCTAGCGGATCACAGGCACACACTACACGACTGACCTAATTCTGATTGCTCAGCCAAATAAGAAAATATTTTCTCACAAAGACACACGACCAATAAGCAAAGTAAGACTGCTGATATACTAGTACTGTACTGAAATATGATATTCGCGAAATGAGGGCGTCTCTAGATATAAATAACTTTCCTCCCCGCAGGTACAAATGATTTTTTATAAAGTTATTAAATTCTTAAAAATTAAGTACGCCTTGAAGTCTCGTTGATAGACAAACATGATACGCGACAGTAGGGAGACACAAATACTTACGTGCCTCACCCGGGACTCGAACCCAGGAAATCTCTTACCATAAGCTGGCGTTATAGAGGTCGGATTAAGAGCACAGAATTCGGATGCAATGTGTGTATTGTTTTGAGTGATAGGGTTTACTTAGCTTAAATGTTCACATGGCCGTCGTTTTAAAAATAAGTGCCTGAGCCATTAAGACACACTACACTCTAAATTCGAATCAGTGGAGAACTACTGATTCGCAATAAATTCAACTAGTTGAATCAGTGAAGATGGCTCCATTTAGTATCAGTGGAAAACCGATGATTGTTTCAGTGAAAAAATTTCACTGATGGAATTAGTGACGTGAAGCAATTTCACTGATGAATAAGTGATGGTCAACAAAAGCGGCGAATTAAATATGACATTGAATTTAGTCAAATCATTACGTGAAATAAATATATTTACACGACAGTCCACTATTGATATTGCGCAATTTACAGTAATTTAAAAAAATAAACAAAATTTCGGCGCTGGCTGGGATTGAACTCTCACACCCTTACCACTTCGCTTTTGGGGTTTTACTGTACCATCTGAGCTATGAAGTAAAGTTAAAATACGAGAGGAAAATATAAGTGTGATAATTTTTGTCGGAATCTTTAAGATTTAAATTCCATGCCTTTGCCTTTCGTTTTCGGTTTAATTGGTAGCGATGGGATAGTTAGAAATAATAGTATGTATGAGCACATTCCCTTTGTCACATTACATGCAGTATATAAACCTTCAAGCAGAGCGCTGTGATGATTACACGGAAACTAAATGAAATACATAAAAAAAACGGAATGAAATGCTGAATGTTCACATGATTTCGTAAAATTGTGTTTTGAAAGACGAAACACATTTTGAAAGCATTTGTATTGGTTTCATTGGATTATTCAGTGTAACTTCTCTTGATACACGTTCTTTATTTAAGGGCCATTTTACAAGCTGTTTAACTCATCCATCAGTCAAAAAACAAACCACTGGAAAAAATGAATGACTTGATGAATCAGTGAAAAATGTCACTGAATCAATAAGTGAAGGAAATTTGGCATTTTTTCAATGACTGATCAGTTAAATTCACTGAAGAGACAGTTGACTCAGTCAAATGCTGTTTACTGATTGAAACAGTGAAATTCTCACTAATTCAAATTTAGAGTGTAGATATTTTAAATATGTACTGCCTGCATAGAAATTAAGGCTATAAATAATAACATGGTTTCTACGAAACAGGATACTGCGCTAAAATGGCAATATACCAGCTATTTTTAAATAAGCGTTTGACCAACTTCAAACATAGCAGTTTACAACCCAACACCTGCCGCTGTTATCACTTTTCACTTTGGTAGCAATCGATCTTGTTCTCCGAAATATAACATAAAAGCTTCATGTGGTAATATCTTCCAAAATGGCGGACCATAAACAATATACATTATTAAATTCAGTGCTTACGTGGTGCTCTGTCAACACACACAATTTGGTTCATGTCGGTTGGATGGTACCGAGATATGAAACATCACCCTAGATATTAAAATGGTTACCATTTTGAAAGTAAGCACCCAGCGTGGTAGAAAACTTTAAAAGTTAGATGTACTTACTAATTACTATGTGTGTGCTGTGTTTGGTGGAATCCAATTGACGCGTTCAAAAGTATACAAGCGGGACGGACACACAGATAGAAAAGACATCTCAAAATAGTTTATTTTCTTCGGAAAGTAGGCTAAAGGCTGTTCACGATAAAGTGAGAACTTTTGAAATCATCCTTAGAAAAAAAGTCGCTGCCCCTGCGTGCATATATTTTAACGGGCTGACATGCACACACTAAAGTTGGTACAGAGAGATGGAAAGTAGTTCCATATCTGAACGTCGAATAAAAAGTGTAAGGTAACCATCTCTGATAACTTATTCCTTTCGCTTTCTGTTTTTTTTTTTTTTTCGTATCGAAGTGTGAAAATGAGCAGATTTGTAAAATATTTACTTGTATAATAATTTCACAGGTTCGCTTGACTGGCGCAACAACAAAGTGATGAGGCCCACGCAATGTTAATTTTGCATAAGTCGGAATAATACACAAAGTGCATACAAGTAGATCCTAAGCAGGGCTTTCGAAAGTGCTCAGTTTACCGTGAATAGCCTATAGTGACAAGGGTTCCTGGACGGCTTGCTTCTATACACTACCTGCCTCTGGAAATACACTAGTTAGCACGTTCCAGCAATACAGTAGCGTGTAGAGTGTATGCAACATGATTGTGTTACGTGCAAAGTAGTAATTGTAAACGCGGCGGCAGTCTAAGACGTAGATCGTATACCCAGTAGGTTTATCTACGAAAACAGCCCACACAATGACCGCATGGTATTTCCAAGACGAGACTCCTGTAAAAAAAAATTTGCTATAAAAAATCCCTTAAATGTAAGGGAAGCTAATTACCTCTACGTGTAAGGTAAGATTACGTCTTAAATGTACAGTAAATTTACAGAACAAGTAAAGTACGGGTCAAGTAGCTGACAAACGATAAAAAGGGGGGGGGGGGCAAAACCCCATACAGGTAAGGAAAAACTAACTATATTGTATAATACAATTGTATCAAAAAACATCCCGGGGTATTAGTACTATAATTCCTACATTACCTATAGCCTCTGACGAATAGTAACCAAACCCCACAACACTATAATCCTCGACACTTACTGGTGGGTGGGCTCGAACCATGATCCTGTATCACGATAGGCCGATGCGTTACCCATCACGCCAAGACGACAACGTGATAGCATCAGTGAATATGAGCATCTTACAGAATTGTTTCTTCCGCCCCCCCCCCCCCCCAACATAGCTGTTGAGAATGCTGAAGAGATGCACCCGTCGTACGGTGATCTTCCCATCCATGTATGGGATTTTTCACTAACAAGTAACTTGTATTTTACTCCAGAGTGCGGTAATGCTACCTTACATGTAAGGAAAACTCTGTTTCCCCCACAACACAAGTTTGCGAATATTACCTTACACTTGTCAAGTTTTTTCCCCCATTATTTTTTACAGTGTATTATTTTAAAACCCTCCAAATGAGTCAAATAACATGAAGCTACTGATATAAGTAGTGAGCTCCCTTTCTTCAACATGGGTGCAATTATTTCTTTTATCATTTCTTAAAAAGTTGAGCTGGTAGGTAGGACTTGTCTCGTACAAAGTAGTGAGACAATTACAAACACGCGTGCCTTACCCGGGACTCGAACCCAGGAAATCTCGTACCATAAGCCAGTATGCAATCAACTGTATCACGGGGGTCGCATTCCAGCATCAACTTCGAATGTAATCCTTCTGATGTTTCGGATGATAGGATTTACTAGCCTAAATTATTTTTAAGGCAGTCATTTTTAAAGTAAATGTGAGTGGGCCACTTAATACACTAAGTTTACATGGCTTAACGTAGCGCTACTTGTGTGAAGAATTTGATGAGAATCGGATGATTGGTCTTAGATATGGTATAAAACGTCCATGTGCTTCATGTGATAATCTTCATAAATGGAGGAAAGAAAAAGTTATGTGTAAGTTATCTGTTAGCACATTCTATGATTGTATGCTGCGAGTATAGAAAGTAAAGCCAAAACAGATTACACAGTTTCGTAGATATGGCAGCTATTCTGAAAATAAGTTTCTGTCACACTTAAAAACACACACAGTTAGATTTCCCGACCGCAATACAGTTCCTTTGCCAACATTTGTAAGAATATGCTTATTGTTTCCCGTTTATTTCAAAATTTAATGCTAACACGATGCTTTGATAGCATACCAAGTTTGGTTTAAATTGGTTGAATGGTTCCCGAGATATGACATATCAACCTAAAAAAATTTAAATAGACGCCATTTTGAAAGTAAATGCTCGGCCAGGCCAAAAACTATAAAAGTCAGGTGCCCTTACTAAGTACTATATATGTACCGAGTTAGATCAATTCGGTTTACACGTTCAAAATTTGAAAAGGGACACACACACAGGAAAATGATTTCGTGAATGTTTCTTTCCTCTGGAAAGAAGGGTGAAAGATCCATATTAGTTATAAGAAAATCGAGATTATATTGGAATCGTATTACCCAGACACGCGCTAAACTACGCCTTTAAGGAACTCTTGATCTAGACAGACTAGAAGTTCCCGAAAGAACACTACGAACACGCTACACGTCAGTCGAATCCCTGAGCATAGTGGCGACGAGGCAACTTGAAGCGCATGGCAGTGTGGTCCTTATAGGTGCCACGCACCCGAGTCTCAGCGGAAGTGTTGGCCCCAGCTAGGCGACGCGACCCCCGGAACATGGAATAACAAGTATAGGCTGTCCACGGTAGAGAGAGCACTCTGGATGCCCTTGTTACTTTTTCCTTTGTCATTTTAAATATTTTTAATCCTCTTTCTAAATAAATATTGCCATGTACGTAACAGGCACAATTTGTGTGTATTCCACTGGACCCGGAAATTAACTTTTAAAGTTAAAATAAAATATATTAATTGAATGCTTTCAAAAGTGCTCACTTTACCGTGAATAACCTATAGCTGATTGTAAAAGGACGAATGGACTGTAGTGGACTGATGTCAGGTAGATGAATGCGCGATGAGTAATGGCAGTATTTCCCGCGTTGTCACCAGAGTTATGAGTAAGAGTTTAACGGAGGGTGATTACTGGATGGAATGATGAAGGGGGGGGGGGGTGGGGGTGGATTGTAGGAGACACGCACAGTCGCGTGTGCTTGGGCTAGCGTGACGACAGCAGGCGTCCGCCACGTCACAAGCCCGGCCTGACCCTCCGTTCTTCCTCCTCATTGTTTATTTACGTGGGCGCCGAGGGCTGTGCTCCCCCTTCCCTCGTCGTCCTTGGCAATCCATTTTAGCGGATGTCGCGAGTAGTCCACTTGGTTTATTTACTCACTAGACCTGGTGATCTCACGAGACGGTCTCTGGTGGCCAAATTTTCATATTCGCGACAGGTCACAAAGTTGGATTCTGCAGACAACTGGTGGCAGACTTGACGTTAGGTAGCCATTTAGGATAACTTAAATTTTTCCTTTCGCTTTCTGTTATTTTTATGCGTCGAAGTATAAAAATGACCAGATTCGTAAAATATTTTATTTTCCAATAATTTCAGAGTTTCACCTGACCGACGCACGAATGAAGTGACTAGGTTCGTGACAATGTTAATTTTACACACGGTGGAAAAATACACAACGTGCATACAAGAAAATCTTAAGCAGGGCTTTCAAAAGTGCTCATTTTAGCGTGAACAGCCTAATCACATTGCACTACCTGTTATCAGAGCATCACAATTTTGTCTTCGTCATTGTTGATTTTCCCGGTACATATTGCTTCAATTTCTCAAAGTCAGTGAATTTAGCCACGTTCCTTAGGCATGGACGTCTTTATTAAATAAAAGTGGTTATTATAATTCCCTGGTTTATCTACAAAAACTATAAACTCTCCTCGACTCAACATCTCACAAGAAATAGCTAAAACTTGCTTTTACAACTAATCATTTTAATCTAAACAATTCACAATCATCGCAATCAAATACTTAAAATTAGTGCCAATAAAAGTGTATCAAAATACACCATCTACCAAAAAGTAATTGGGCACCCGTGAATATAGGTAATTCAGTACGTCAGTTGACTTGTGTTCGGCGTAGGACCGCTGGTGTTTGTCCGTGGTAGCATGAACACAGAGGCCTATTGTAATATTCTGGATAATGAAATGCTCCCAACATTATGGCGTTTTTACGGAATGGAGCCGTGTTACTTCCAGGATGACAATGCCAGGTGCTATGTTTCAAGGGCTGCTATGCAGTGGTACGCCGACAATAATGTTCGCCGATTGGACTGGCCCGCCCAGAGCCCCGACCTCAACCCTATAGAACATATTTGGGACGAATTGGATCGCCGGGTGAGGGCTCGTCAGGAGCGGCCAAAATCCATTGCTCAACTCATGGAATGGTTGCAAGAGGAATGGCGACGAATCCCCGTGGATGTCCTGCAAACACTCGTAGAGAGCATGCCAGGCAGGGTGGCTGCTGTTATAGCCGCAAGAGGTGGCCCTACGAGATTCTAACGGGGTGACAACCACCGAGCAAAAATTGTGGACAGGTGTCCAATTAATTTTTGGCAGACAGTGTATATTGAATTATTGATCGATTATATGTCCACATTTGACAGTTCCAATATTTACAATAAAGTCCGTATTACATTTTCATACAGTTCCGCATTACTTCAGTTCAGATTCCATCAGTCCCAGATGTTCTAGAGATCTCCCAGTATCCCCATGCACAGCTGGTCCTCTACTTGTCGGGTATCACGCCCTCTCGTCCAATCACACCACAAACATCTCGCCTGCCGACGTCATCCGTCCTCTTAGTCCCTCGCTGCACCAGACTTTACACAATTACCACACTTCAGCCAGGTGGCTACCACAATGACACATTCTAATTATAGGCTGTTCACTGTAAAATGAGCACTTTGGAAAGCTCTGCTTAAGATCTTCTTGTATGCCCGCTGTGTAATCTTCCGCCTTATGCGAAATTAACATTGCCATGGGCCTTGTTACTTTATTCATACGGCGATCAAGTCCAACTGTGGAATTATAATAAAAGAACATTATTTGCAAATCTATTCAGTCTTACACTTTGATTTAAGCTATCGCAATTAGTAACATGGCACTTTTTATTCAACGTTAAGATGTAGAACTACTTTCCATCCATCGTTATCAACTTTACTGGGCGGATGTCACTCAGTGCGCCCATTAAAATATATGCATGCAGTGGCAGTGTCTTTTTTCTAGAGTTCATTTCTAAATTGCTCACTTTTTCGTGAACAGCCTTTATGAATAAACACCATTGTTAACCACAAACTAAAATTCCATCAAGGAATACATTTTGAAAGCTGCATATAAAATGATTACTTGGTCCTGCTAAAATGGCGCAGCGAAGTATTAATTTCTACAGACTACAAACATATTTTGATACTATACTCTTTCATGTCGGTTTCCTAAAGCACCAACGTCTTTCAATAATGAGCCCATTCATCCAAAACAATATCATTAGTTATAATTAGATAAGTATGGCGACATTATATGTTTCGTTTAGGACTTTTTAAATGAAAACCCTACGTCCTAAACAAATCACGTTGTGTAGATTGCCGGGAATATGGAGTGTAGTAAACATGCCATACTACTCCTATATTCACTTAACAAAACTAAGTAGGGGGGGGGGGGGGTCGCGATGAGTACTAGCTAGCATCTTATCATATTTAATATTTGAAAGATTAAATAAGGTATAAACATTTTTTTTTTTTTTTTTTTTTTTTTTTTTCGTGTTTCAGCAATCGCTTTGAATCTCCACACACTTGATAAAACTATCGTTTCGATTTAAAATTATAGAAACATTGTTTGTTATTGTTCAACACTCACCTCACTAAAACTGCATAGCTTTCTTTAAGGCAGTACGAAAAAAGAAACACGTAATTTTATTAAGGGGCTACGTTACAAAGGAAAGAAATTCCCTCCCTATCAATTTACAAAAGTATCCCCGTTCGAACCTCCACATAATCCCTACATTATGAATGCAGTAAAAATTGACAATTCTATAAGCATTTACCGTTTACATTCTGTACTAGTCGGTCACATTGCCAGGTCAAAATATTAATATGTGGACAATGAATAAAAAAAATGGAAGTTTGCGTTAGTACCATTGGTTACGTATAACGATAAAGTCGCAAATCATATAACAAAAATGGCAAGTGCTTACAAAACAGTCGAAATGTATTGCACGAACACGAGACGGAGAGTATGGAGGGAGGGAAAGAAGAACAGCATGGAAGAGCAAGGAAACGCCAGTGTTACAAATAAACTTCCCGTTGGCGTACTGCAACAAGTCAGCAGTGTTGCCAACACGTCTCTCTTTCTATTCCTTTACGTCCGAAGGGAGGCGGTGACAGTAGATAAGGCTTACAGTCGCGTTATTTGACGTTACTGTCTGTGGAAACACCAACATACACATTTTACCACTAGAATTAATGATTCTATGGAACAGATCGGTTCTGAGTCTAAACTACGAGTATTTTGTATCTCAAACATACTAATTTAACCTACATATATTTCAGGTGCTGATTTGCTACTAATTTAATCTACATATATTTCAGGTGCTGATTTACTAAAACGATTAGAAATATTTAATCAGTTTTTTTTTTTTTTGCATTGCTTGTGCAAGATTTATTCTACTCTGTTGGTCACAGTTGGAGGTAACGTAAATATTTAAAAGACAGAGCTAACACAAACAGCACACCATGTATATATTTAATTATTGCCGAACACAGCATTCGGCAACTAAATGGCGTTGGTAAGGTAGCTTGAAATCAAACAATTTTAAAACCTCGTTCTAGAACCTCTCAACGGTAGTGCAAGCTGTAAATGCTACCCGGCAATAACGAAAGAAAAAAAATGCAAAGAAAAAGGAAAAAAAAAAATTCTCTTTTATAAATAAGCAATTTTATTAACACTGAACACGACGTGATTATTAACTAATTCAATGAAGCGTGTTTATTACAAAATAATCATTTAAAAACTATTATTTTTGTTTTACTAAACTAGGCGATTATTTTTCGTAACACGTGTCTGCTGTTGGTATTAATCCAGGCACCTACCATCCACCCACCACCACCTCTGAAAAATACCTTAAAATAAGAAGATCATTACAAAAATGGAAGTGTCAGCTCTTGTTCCTTGCTTGCTGTGGAAGGACACAGCAGAGGAGATAGGAGAAGGTTACAGCCGAGCCGAGCCGACAAAGAAAGAAGGTTGAAGTAATAAAGGGCGAGGAAGTGGAGTGTTTCTCAAACCTGCCACCGTGCTTGGAGGAAGAACTACAACTTCTGGAAGTATTAGGAAAATGAGCATTGAAGGGCCAAGGGCTGGAGGCTTGGATTAGGATTTAGTAAGCCGCCATATTGTGACGTCACTCGTCAGACATCTTTTTACCCTTCTTTACATCAAAACTTCACTTTTTCCATCAAAATCGACTAAATTTCCCTAAACATTTCCATTATTCCCCTAACAATCCCCTAATTCCCTAAAAATTCCCGTTTTTTTCCAGAGTTAGAGACCGGGATCAGTGACTCCGACACAGGAGACAGGACTGATGACCTTTAACCTAAACCTTTGTATGACCTTTGAAACCAAAAATTTAAAAAAAAAATCGAAAAAAAATACAAATCCCAAAAGTTTAAAATTAAAAAAAGTTTGAAACTTGTTTAAAAAATTTAAATGCCCCGAGGGTGCCTCCTTACACCCCTCGCCAAATTTTTTTGTCGGAAGGCGTCAACCCCCTTCGCCCATACCCAGTCAACAAGAATATTAGACACATTACTGACTACCACCACCATCTTGGAAGCTAGTGGCCTTTGACCCTTGACCCAAAAATGAAATTAAAAGTTTAAAAAAATTAAAAATTCCAAAAAATGAGAATTAATAATTATTAAAAACGCATTATTAAGAATTACAAAAAAAATATTTCAAAGACTGACTTACGGAGGTCATCCCTCGCAAATAACAATTCCGATCATCTTGGCAGACGACCACAATCTCTCCATCAATCTTTAGCAATCCTCCTCGTCAATACTGGTCTCATGTGTGACTCAGTCACTGACCCAGTCTTAGGTCTGGGAAATATGGGATTTTTTTTAAAAAGGGAATAAGGGAAATTAATAGAGAAAAGAGGAAATTTAGTAGAGTTTGAGGGTGGGGGGGGGGAAGATGTGATGTCGGACGTGTGACGTTACAACATGGCGACCGGCTGAATCTGAATCCTATCCCAAGCCACTTGGCTCTGAATGCTCCTTTCCCTACTACTAGTAAGTACGCGCCAATTTGGTGCGTTGTCCCTTTGGTGCAGTTCTTTACACTCTGTGAAGCTTTGTGTGCATGAGGCGGAGACGTATCCTGGGAGTAGAAGCACGGCTTTCAAAAGTGCTCATTTCACCATGACCAGCCTATAGACGTGTTTAATTAGCAGAAAAGCAGCGAGATGCTGGAACAAGGAGATTGATAGTGCAGCCAGCGAGCTCGGTCTGCCTCAGTATATACATCGACACAGGACGTATGAGAGATGAGGATGCTCCCCTCTAGGCAGGGTTGGGATAGTTTTCCAGGTGTGGAAAGTACTGGTGAATTACAGGTTAAAACATTCCCGGGTTTTATTAGTTTTTGCCAGTATTTTCCACTTTGTATGAAAATTTGCCTGAAATCGCTAAATTTTGAAGGAACTTAAAATGTACATTTAAATGTTATTATCAAAACAAAAACCTTTATCAGAACCAGAGTGTCTAATATTTTAACAGTATATTTCAAGCATGGCCTATTTCTGTCATAGCGACTCGATTTTATGCAAGTCTATTATAATATTTTTAAATATGTGTTTCCGTGCAAAGTTATTTTTATTCTATTGCACTCCATATCTAATATGGCCACTAAAATCATAAACATTAAATTTCCCAAGTAAACATGGGAATTATCAGGCTTCCTTTTACGAATACCTACCGAAATAAATTCTCATAGGATTACATTCTCAAAATGTTGATTTATCATTTCCATACATTAATTCATAAATATGGATACGTATAACAAATATAAGAATAAACAATGACGCGCTGATTTATTTAATTAGTATTAATAATAATTAAAACTAAATATTTATTAACAAACAATAAATTTAACAAATAACCTAATATTTTACACACCTGGGTACACAATTTTAGTATTTTTGCCGGTAAATACCCGTATTTCCTGGATAAAACCAAGTTTTTGCCAGTGGCATGGAACTTACTGGAAATTTGTAGCATTTTGCCAACCCTGCCTCTAGAGCGCTACTTTTTAACCTTTATTTTAACCGCCGCGACGAGAGAGTTAAATCGGCTCTTTGGCCTTCAGTGTCCCCCGGGAACTGTGAAATTCTGAAACCCGCCATGGCGTCCGAAAAATTTCAAGAAACACTACACTAAACTACTCTCTCACACAACTAACTACAGTGTCCGCGCTTGATCTTCTTTCACGTTAAGGTTCCTATGTACCGAAACATTTTCTGTGAAATCGTTGTTTCGCGTAAACGCATATATCGGTAAATAATGTTCTGGAAATACGAAATTTTATCAGAAAGGATTTAAAAAATCTATTGTCTATGTCGCTATCTTTTTACTTTTATCATATTAAGTGTATTAACGGAGGGGAAAAAATCAGGAAAAGTGGTCAAATATCGCCATTTTAAAGCTTGCCTGTCAAGTTTCGTTAAGCGGTAAGAGAAAAGTACGATTATACGCAGGTAGTTTGATTCGTGTACTTTCATCGCGTGTAATAAAACCTCGCTGTTACAGATCTAGTTTACACAGTACAGCGTTAGGATGGAAACACTGCATGCATTGCGCGTAAGAGCGATGAGGCGCTAGGCGTGCGTGTTAGTGTCGCCCGTATCGCTCCCTCGCTTCTTGACCTTGGACGCACAGGTACATAGTCCTCTTAAAATTAAGCATGACGCTACCCCATTATCTGCATTTGCGACTAATGCCCGGTTGCACCATCGTGGTTCAAAACTAGATCTGAGATCGGATCTAAGATCGACAAAGAAAACTGTTGCATCATTCGAGTTCAGAGCTGGACTGAAGATCGAGATGAAGTTAATTTCGAACCGCCGAAATTGGCGGTTCGAAATCTATGGGAGATCAGTAACAATCGTCAACAAATGTAGTTTGAAAATACGCCAACACACAGAACTAGGTTGGATTATTTTCTTGGGAAATTAAAACAACATTATACGCACTTCAATATTATTCAGTAAAATTCGCACAACAATAATTCACTTAAAACAGATAAAACATCGCACATCTAGTTCTATCTATAGTGAAAAATACGCCTACTTCCATGACGTCATATATTACGAACGAATAGCAAAATGTGTCTCATACTTAATATCGATCTCTTACTTTGGAACCAAGATCGACGAATCGGAGATCCATAATCGTGAAATTTAGTTGGTGCAACACTTTTACATTAGAACCAAGATAGAATTGGACCCTGGTTCGGAACTAGGATCAGTCGATCTCGGGTCGGGTAAGTTGATGGTGCAACAGTGCGCTACGAAGGCAGGCTACGATGACGTCACGGAAGAGGTGACCCGCCTCCTGCTCTTCACACCAAGTACTTGGGCTAGTGCCATGGATTCCTTGCAGTCATCGCTCCGCTCACCACTGACATCATCGCCTAACACCACCTTTATTTTTATACTAGCGGCCCAACTCGTGACCTTTTTGTTTAGTATTGCCACGTGCCTAGAATAGGTACCATGTTACAAATTTTGGTCATCATACAAAGATTGAAAACAAAAACATATTGCATACATGTACGTAATAATTAAATTATGTGAAATTAACTCAACATTGAAGTGACTTAGGCCCCATTTGATACTTTTCTATCCACTGGGCCACTGCGGCCCCACTTGGAATCTCTCTATCCACTGAGCCACTAGGGCCCCATTTGATATAGTTCTATCCACTGAGCCATAGCGGCCCCGCTAGGAATCGCTCTATCCATCGGGTCACTGTGGCCCCACTTGGAAATTAACTCAACATTGAAGCGCGACATTTAAAGTAAACAAAAATGATATTCAATTACATTCACATCTGTTTGCAATAATCTATGCTTTAAAACAAAACTTTCATAGGAAAAAAGTAATTAAAAAATTAGTTTTTAGGGTCAAAAGTCATGATTGCGCAATCTGATCTTACTGAAATTCGAACTTGACCTGTATCCGACCCTGAGGATAGGCTCTGCAAAATTTAAAGCACTTTAGTTGAGTTTCAAGGCTCAAGGGTCTTAGTTAGAAGTATTAAAGACTGACAGAGATCGTCCTATTATATAATAGGATCCCCTGCGATTACTTTCACAAATAAAGACACCTTCAAATACTTACCATATTTCTCCACCTCTGAGAGAACAAACTTGCTACAGACTGGTTCGCGATAAAGCGAGCACTTTAGAAATATACCTTGGAAAAAAGTAACTGCCCTACCTGCATGCATATATTTTAATGGGCGCGCTGAGTGACATTCGCCCAGTTAAGTTGGTAACGATGGATGGAAAGTAGTTCTATATTTGAACGTCGAATAAAAATTCTTAGGTAACCATTTGTGATAGCTTAAATTATTTATTTCGCTTTCTGTTTTCGATGCATCGAAGTGTAGAAATGAGCAGATTTGTAAAGTATTTACTTTCTTAAGTTCACGGTTTCATTTGACCGACGCATGAATAAAGTGATAAGGCCCATGGCAATGATAATTTTACATAAAACGGAGGAATACACAATGTGTATGCAAGTAGATCTTCAGTAGGGTCTTCAAAAGTGCTCATTTTACCGTGAACAGTCTATATCAGTGAACACGACACAGACCAAGCAAGCAGGGCCAACCTTTTATTTGTGGGATGGTGGGGGCCGCGGTGGTGTAGTGGTTAGACTTTTTAAAATTTGTTTCATTAACCCTACTTATCAGTACAGCCATCCAGGGTGATCAATTATATAATGACTACTACGATTTAACAAACAGTATATAAGTTATATAAATGCACAAATTTTTGTGTTTTTTTCTTTGTGGGAGAGCGGCTGTTCGTCTGGGCACCCGTAATTTAAGTTACAATTTCTATTTATATTCGAAAGCACCATTCACACTTCTTAGGAAGGTGGTGAGATATTCTGCCCGACCGAGACAGCTCCCCGACGGGTATCCTTTTGGCCACCCCCGCCGGAACAAACCAGGGACCGGGATTCCCACGAATCCGCCCGCGCGACCAGACGCCGTCGGGCCCGCACACAGCTAACTAGGCTTTCGGCCGGTCCGCCATAGCACCCAACGGTCGAATGGCACCGCCCACGAACCCGAAGGCCCCTGGCCCCCTCCTGAAGAGTAGTATTCTATTTTGTTATTTTTATTTTTTTCCCTCGCCCACCGTTCTGCTCCAACCTAAGCATCGTCCAGGACATCAAAGTACCCCTTCTGGACACCAAAGTTAGACTACACGCCTCACACCTGGGTGAACCTGCATCGACGTCCGGCGGAGTCGCTCCCGGATTTTCGCACGCGAGAATACGTGCCGGACAATGCCATTGGTCGGGCGGGTTTTCTCGGGAGTTTCCCAACCGACTTCACCGACCTCCTGTAGCGCAGACGGGTTGGTATGACGCTGGTCTGTGCCGCGGGAGGTTCTGGTTTAGAATCCTATGTAAGGTACGCGTGTAACTAGGGCCTCAAAAGTGCTCACTTTATCGTGAACAGCCTTTACTTGTCCACCGCAGGATCAGTGGCACGTAGTAAGCCACGTAACACGCGTCTGTTTTTTTCACTGGCTCAGTCAATATGGACGTGAGCTTGCTATGATAGGAGAGCAAACGAGAGTTCTGTCTTAGGTCGTCATCTCCGCCATACTCGTTTGTAGGTCAGTCGGTTGTACCTCCAGTAAACTCTCTCTCTCGCATTCTGACCAAGTACACCGCACGTACAATCACCCCAACAAGTATTGGCACGCCCGCATGGTATAGCCTGTTCACGATAAAGTGAGCACTTCTGAAATCAACCATAGAAAAAAAATCACTGCCCCTGCCTGCATATATTTTAACGGGCGCGTTGAGTGGCATGCGTCCTGTAAAGTTGGTAACGATGGATGGAAAGTAGTTCCATATCTTAACGTCGAATAAAATATGTTAGGTAATCATGTGTGACAACATAAATTATTCCTTTGCTTTTTTTTATGCATCGAAGAGTAAAGATGAGCAGATTTGTAGAATATTTACTTTCTAATAATTTCACAGTTTCACTTGACCGACACTTGAATAAAGTGACGACGCCCATAGCAATGTTAATTTTACATAAGGTGGAAGAACACACAACGTGCATTCAAGTATATCTTAAGCAGGGCTTTCAAAACTGCTCATTTTACCGTGAACAGCCTATAGTAATTTATTGGAAGCGCTCACTGGTCAAAAATTAATAAAGACAGTGGAGATGTCATAGATAAAGATTGGGAAGCAAATATTTATGCCATGTAATGCGAAAAATTTCGTTTAAACATTCTAAAATGGAACTTATAGTAAAAATTGTAAAATTACAATATGGTGGGTATTGATCCCCCTTAAAGTTACGTTCAAGTATGTCGTCGACAGAAGGACTGCCCGCCTGTTGAACGCCTTGAGCGTAAGGGCCATGCCGCTGTGCGTACGCCGGCCAGCGTCACCCTTAACACTTCATCTAGTTCTGCCTCACCCACGCAAGCACAGCCCTCACTAGACGATCGCCTTAAGGGCGCCGCCTAGCTGGCACTTGAATTGCGTTGCAGTGTGTTTGAAATCCGTGTTTTTTTTTTTTACCGAACTTGTAAACGTGTCTCCGCGATACCAATATGCTAAAAGAAAACACACTTCAGGCGAGGTACGTACATTACTCTCAATAAGTCATGTCCATTATAAATAGGGCCCTCCAACATAACTAAATACGGCGTTTTCGCACTGCTGTAGCTCATAATATACTGATTGGAAACATGTGAAACTATTTTTGGGATCAGTATTGAACCTTGCTGTAGACTTTCAATCGATAAAATAATAGAGTCGCCGCTTAGAAGTGCCATAGGTACTTTGAGCACGACGAGAACATTACACGCCAGTCCAGAGCCTCGCGCGTAGGGGCGAAGTGACATCAGGCGCGCGCGGCAATATAGACCTCATAGCTTCACTGCTTCCCTGCCTCAAACGCTTTAAAAACTTCCTAGTAGGCGTCGCCGTTAAGGCCAGGCTTCACCATGCATGGGAATATAGGGAATTAAATTCTAAATTCGGGCAAAGATCTCCCAGTCGTTTTTTGAGACAGTATTTTAAACGAAAGATTTTTTGTTAGAGATTGAACGCTACTAGATTTGTAAACCGTTCAAATTTTAATTTATTTTTAAATGCACTTTTTCCATTATTTATAAAATGTAACAATTTTATAATATAATTAAAAAGTGCACTTAAAATTAAAATAACTAATATTTGGGTTGTTTACAAATTTAGATACGTTCAATGTCTAACAAAAAAACTTTAGTTGAAAATGCTGCCACAAAAAAACAGACTTTTGTCGGCATTTAGTATTTAATTCCCTATATGCCCATGCATGGTGAAGCCTGGCCTTAAAGGTACTATCTACTGAAACGATTTCTGTGAAATCGTTGTTTGCGCTTAAACGCGTATCTCGGTAAATAAAAATTCTGGAAATAAGAATGTCAGAAAAAATTAAAAACAATTATCTAAGGTTCTATGTTTTTACTTTTGTCATACTAAGTATCCTTTGAGAAAAAAAAAATCACGAAAATGGTTCAATATTGAATTTTTGAAGCTTGCCTATGAAGTTTCCTTAAGCGACAAGAGAAAAGTACAAATATACGGACAGTTTAATCTGTGGTCTTTCATCGCGTGTAATAAAACCCCACAGTTACAGATATAGTTTACACAGTACAACGTTAGGACGGAAACACTGCACGCCTTGCGCGTAGGAGCGATGAGGCGCTAGGCGTGCGTGTTAGTGTCGCCCGTATCGCTCCCTGACCTTGGACGACAATCCCCTTAAAGCGCTACACACATACCTTGTGTTACTGCAGATGAGTTTGTACGCGGAGGGGCTGCCTTGGCGCACGAACCTCGCCAGCTCTCTATTTTTATTGCTTGGACGCGCAGCTACACAATCCCCTTAAAGCGCTACACACATACCTTGTGTTACTGCAGATGAGTTTGTACGCGGAGGGGCTGCCTTGGCGCACGAACCTCGCCAGCTCTCTATTTTTATTGCTTGGACGCGCAGCTACACAATCCCCTTAAAGCGCTACACACATACCTTGTGTTACTGCAGATGAGTTTGTACGCGGGGGGCTGCCTTGGCGCACGAACCTCGCCAGCTCTCTATTTTTATTGCTTGGACGCGCAGCTACACAATCCCCTTAAAGCGCTACACACATACCTTGTGTTACTGCAGATGAGTTTGTACGCGGAGGGGCTGCCTTGGCGCACGAACCTCGTCAGCTCTCTATTTTTATTGCTTGGACGCGCAGCTACACAATCCCCTTAAAGCGCTACACACATACCTTGTGTTACTGCAGATGAGTTTGTACGCGGAGGGGCTTCCTTGGCGCACGAACCTCGCCAGCTCTCTATTTTTATTGCTTGGACGCGCAGCTACACAATCCCCTTAAAGCGCTACACACATACCTTGTGTTACTGCAGATGAGTTTGTACGTGGAGGGGCTGCCTTGGCGCACGAACCTCGCCAGCTCTCTATTTTTATTGCTTGGACGCGCAGCTACACAATCCCCTTAAAACGCTACACACATACCTTGTGTTACTGCAGATGAGTTTGTACGCGGAGGGGCTGCCTTGGCGCACGAACCTCGCCAGCTCTCTATTTTTATTGCTTGGACGCGCAGCTACACAATCCCCTTAAAACGCTACACACATACCTTGTGTTACTGCAGATGAGTTTGTACGTGGAGGGGCTTCCTTGGCGCACGAACCTCGCCAGCTCTCTATTTTTATTGCTTGGACGCGCAGCTACACAATCCCCTTAAAGCGCTACACACATACCTTGTGTTACTGCAGATGAGTTTGTACGCGGAGGGGCTTCCTTGGCGCACGAACCTCGCCAGCTCTCTATTTTTATTGCTTGGACGCGCAGCTACACAATCCCCTTAAAGCGCTACACACATACCTTGTGTTACTGCAGATGAGTTTGTACGTGGAGGGGCTGCCTTGGCGCACGAACCTCGCCAGCTCTCTATTTTTATTGCTTGGACGCGCAGCTACACAATCCCCTTAAAACGCTACACACATACCTTGTGTTACTGCAGATGAGTTTGTACGCGGAGGGGCTGCCTTGGCGCACGAACCTCGCCAGCTCTCTATTTTTATTGCTTGGACGCGCAGCTACACAATCCCCTTAAAGCGCTACACACATACCTTGTGTTACTGCAGATGAGTTTGTACGTGGAGGGGCTGCCTTGGCGCACGAACCTCGCCAGCTCTCTATTTTTATTGCTTGGACGCGCAGCTACACAATCCCCTTAAAACGCTACACACATACCTTGTGTTACTGCAGATGAGTTTGTACGTGGAGGGGCTTCCTTGGCCCACGAACCTCGCCAGCTCTCTATTTTTATTGCTTGGACGCGCAGCTACACAATCCCCTTAAAGCGCTACACACATACCTTGTGTTACTGCAGATGAGTTTGTACGTGGAGGGGCTTCCTTGGCGCACGAACCTCGCCAGCTCTCTATTTTTATTGCTTGGACGCGCAGCTACACAATCCCCTTAAAGCGCTACACACATACCTTGTGTTACTGCAGATGAGTTTGTACGTGGAGGGGCTTCCTTGGCGCACGAACCTCGCCAGCTCTCTATTTTTATTGCTTGGACGCGCAGCTACACAATCCCCTTAAAACGCTACACACATACCTTGTGTTACTGCAGATGAGTTTGTACGCGGAGGGGCTTCCTTGGCGCACGAACCTCGCCAGCTCTCTATTTTTATTGCTTGGACGCGCAGCTACACAATCCCCTTAAAGCGCTACACACATACCTTGTGTTACTGCAGATGAGTTTGTACGTGGAGGGGCTTCCTTGGCGCACGAACCTCGCCAGCTCTCTATTTTTATTGCGATTGTCCTATGTTTTCTGGACAACATTATTTACGCGTTTCTTGTCTACGGACATTTCGAATCACAAATGCGTTCGAGGGAATATATCCTGTAACCGTGAAGGTAAGAATACTACATTACAACCAGTCTTGTGCGTGTATTCGCGAATATACACACGACACGAATAAACATACGTGAGGGGCGCTTACACAAAGCAGTCTGTGCTACCGCCGTCAAAATTTAAATATGAAAATCAATCATGAGTTTATACAATATCCTAAGAGGGAAACTACATTGTTGTTTACTAGGAGCCCAGCCCATTACCTTTTTTTTTTAGTATTGTCACGTGCCTAGAACAGTTAAGATGTTGCAAATATTTGTTAACATACAAATACTGGGGGGAAAATATTATGTGAAATTAACTCAATATTGGATATAGTTCTATCCACTAAGCCACTGCGGCCCCCACTTGGAATCGCTCTATCCACTTGACCACTGTGGCCCCACTTATTAAACTCAACATTGAAGCGATACATTCAGAATAAACAAAAATGATATTCCATTACCTTCATATCTCTATGCATTAATATAAAATTTTCATTGCAAAAAAGTAATTTAAAAATGAGTTTTTAGGCTAAAAGGTAATTATTGCGTAATCTGGTCTTGCTGAAATTTTAACTTGGTCTGTATTTGACGCCGAGGATTCGCTCTGCAAAAATTTGAAGAACTACTGTTGAGTTTCGAGGGACTTAGAAGCATTAAAGAGCGGCAGACAGACGAAGATTGTCCTATTATACTATAGTATTATATAATTATGCTATGTGACTGTATACTCTAAATTCGAATCGGTGGGAAAACACTGATTCGCAGTGAAATTCAACTACTCCAATCAGCGAAAATGGCTCCACTTAGAATCACTGGAAAACTTCTGATTGTTTCAGTGGAAAAATTTCACTGATTGAACAAGTGCCAGCCGACAGCAATGGCGAATTGAATATTGCTTTTATTGAATGCAGGCAAATTATTACGTGAAGTGAAGAGATTTGGGCGGCTCTTAACGGCGAGGTCTTGAGAGCCGATGAGGATGACTGAGGAGTATGGAGCAGCGCCGGAATAAAAGGGCGGGGGAAACGGGAGATACCCGAGAAAACCCGCCGACCAACGGCATAGTCCGGCACGATTCCCACGTGCAAAAATCCGGTGACCCGGCCGGGGATTGAGCCCGGGTCGCCTTGGTGGGAGGCGAGCGAACTAACCGCTCGGCCACTGTGGCCCCCAAATAATTACGTGAAATAACCATATTTACGGTAGTCGACTATTTATAGTGTGCAATATCCCGTAATTAAAATAAAGTAAAAATAGTTTTGCACGCAGCCGGAATTGAACTCTCTCTCACCGTCGACTCTAGGCCGTTGCCTTGCAATATAAGTTACCACGTCTAGTTGAGATTATGGGAGGAAAGTATGTGTCATACTTCCGCTGCGAAATCGTGTAGTTTGAATACGTATGCTCATACTTCTCGTGTTTCGTTTGATTGGTACCGTTAGGATTGTTAAAACGAAGATATATATATATATATATATATATATATATATATATATATATATATATATATATTACACACAACACATGGCTTAAAGGCCATTTTTCAACTATGTTCGACGGCCATTTTATACGCAGTTTTACTGATACATCAGTCAGAAATAATTATAGACGGAGCAAGTTGCTCAGATGTTTCACTGGTCCATCAGTCAAAAAATAAACCACTGAGAAAACAGTGGGAAATATGACTGACGAATCAGTGGGGATTGTCACTGAATCAATCAGTGAAGGAAATGTGGAATTTTTTTCACTGGTTCATCAGTTAAATTTACTGAAGTGTGTGTTTTATGTCAGATACGTTTGAATAATTGAAACAGTGAAATTCTCAACGATTCTGACTTAAGAGTGTAGTGTACACTGTTTAAATATGATTATTTTTTTTTTTAAATACCGAAGTTATAAGAGCGTAGAACGTCAAATTCGGGCAGATCTCCCTGTTCCGAGTTGAGAGGGGCAGCGAAGCTAGCGAGGTAGAGCGCGGTGTTAGCTGCGGGAGCGAGGTCAGCCTGCCCACGTCATGAAGGTGGGCGTGGCACGTGAAAGGTCAGCAAGCAGCGACAGCACTGCCTCTCTCGCTCTCTACCTACCTATAGGCCGTTCACGGTCAAGTGAGCACTTTTTTAAGGGGACTATGTAGCTGCGCGTCCAAGGTCAAGAAGCGAGGGAGCGATACGGGCGACACTAACACGCACGCCTAGCGCCTCATCGCTCCTACGCGCAAGGCGTGCAGTGTTTCCGTCGTAACGCTTTACTGTGTAAACTAGATCTGTAACTGTGGGGGGTTTATTACACGCGATGAAAGACCACAAATTAAACTACGCGCGTATCTTTGTACTTTTCTCTTGCCGCTTAAGGAAACCGCAGTAGCAAGTTTTAAAAATGCTATATTTGAACATTTACCCCGAATTTTTTTCTTCAAGAATACACTTCATATGACATGTAAAAAAAATAGGGTCACAGATTTTTTTTTTTTTTTATATATATTTTCTGACGGAAAGTCGTATTTCCAGAACTTTTATTTACCGAGATACGCGTACACAACGATTTCACAGAAAACGTTTCAGTACATAGGGCTCTCTTATAAATTTTTCCTTTCATCGAATTTCCATCTTCTTGCTGCTCTTTAATATGAACATTGCAATGTGGCCAATAAACACAGCGCACCGCCATCAAAATATAATACCTGTGGCTGCAATAAGAGATATTTATTAGCTGTTAATGCCTGTTGGGAGGGCCTTAAAAAGTGCTCACTTTACCGTGAACTGTCTAGATAGCTATAGGCTATTCACGGTAAACTGAGCACTTTTCAAAGCCCTCTCATTTTGAATAATGGTCAATAAATATATTTAATTTTAACCTTAGACGTTAACTTCAGGGTGTGGTGGAATATACACATTGTGTTTATTACTTAGGCTCCTAGGAAAATTTATTTTAAAAGGTGGTTAAAGGATAAAAAACAGATGAAAGGACAAAGTAACTAGGGCGTCAGAAGAGGTTACTCAATTTACCGTGAACTTCACAGAATCGAAGAATATTTCCAGCAGGAATCGAATACTTGTGGGGCCGCGGTGGCTGAGCGGTTAGGCTGCTCTCCTCCCACTAAGGCGAACCGGGTTCAATCCCCGGTCGGGGTCACTCTGGATTTTTGCAAGTGGGAATCGTGCCGGACGATACGATGGTTTTCTCCGAGATATCCCGCTTCCCCAGCTCTTGCATTCCGGGACCGCTCCATTCTCGCCCCCATTTCACCATATCGGCTCTCAAGACCTAGTTTAGAGTGGCCCAAATATCTCAACTTATCGCCTTAACTCGAATACTTCTCAGTAACTATTACTTTTACTCGCAACCTGTATTCGAAAACTGTTAAGTTCCATTGTGGTATCCGTCTATTCAAGTGACTTGAATTTTCCCTCCACCTACAAACTAATTGTTTTAATACACATGTTTATAAGAAGATGCAGCCAAGAAATGGCGAATACCAATTCCAGTTAAGTGAACTTATAAAAGACAATAAAATACAAAACAATAAGTTATAAGTAAACAATAGACATGAAACAGTGATTTTAATACTGAACAAACAGATTTTAAAACTTAATTATGTAATATAAACGATCACCAAAACACGTGGGAAGACTTCGACTTCAATAAAAGAACTAAATTAAAAAAAAAAAAATTCAAATACTCATGAACATTCGAGAACAAGCGTGGAATGAACGACGTAACATTTGCATTAGAGCTGAATGCTTTTAAACATGATGCGAATACTGGCAAGTCATTCGGGTAGATCACTCGAATAAAAGTATTCGAATATTTCGACCACCACTCGAGATATCTCGAGAACTCCTAGGAATCGAGTTCTTTGACACTTCAAGCTCACACTCCCCAGCATCACTAGTTGTGACCTCTAGTCAAGACTCGCGCTCCCTTTCCTACACGAGTGTAGTAGTTAGGAAAGCCTCTACATGTTGTTCCGGTACCATACAAAGGCTGTTCACGATCAAGTGAGCACTTTTCAAATCAACCTTAGAACGAAGTCACTGCTCCGTCATGCATATATTTTAATCGGGCGTACTGAGTGCCTAGTAAAGTTGGTAACGATGGAGAGAAAGTAGTTCCATGTCTTAACGTCAAATTAACAGTGTTGGGTAACCAATTGTGACAACTGAAATTATTTCCTTCCCTATCAGTTTTTTTAATGCTCCGAAGTAAAAAAAATGAGCATATTTGTAAAGTATTGACTTTCCTAATAATTGCACAGTTTCACATTACCGATGCATAACTAAAGTAACGAGACTTATGGCAATGTTAATTTTACATAAAGCGGAAGAATACGCAACGTGTATATAAGTAGATCTTAAGCAGGGCCTTTAAAAGTGCTAAAGGAGTTACTAACGTCCCCCGGTGATATGCCTGAGGGCTTACAAACTAACTTATGGCGTAACTCGAACTAACACACCTGCCTTACCAAGGATTCGAACCCAGAACCTCCCGAACTGCAGACCGGCGGCGCACCATCCGACTGCGCCACGGAAAGTTGGCGACTGCAATAAAGAATGGAACAATCTTGCACTCGGTTGACGACGAATGGAGAAGAAAATTACTACCGACTGCAGAGCAAGCGAACTTGTAACAGAAGGTCGCCACGGAAAATAAGTGATAGCACGGGAAGTATTGGGGGGGGGGGGGAGAGAGAGAGAGAGAGAGAGAGAGAGAGAGACAGACAGACAGACAGACAGACAGACAGAAAGAGAGCCCCCCTGGAGGTTCTCTCTGGTGACTGATCACTGGAGGTTGGACTCGTGCTGGCAGTGGTTAACTCCATATGCTGGAGAAGGTATGGAGATATTCCCACTCTCGTTGAAAGACCAGGCGGTGAGCTGCAACCTGCTCCGGTTGTGCCCTGGACAGACACCAGGGGTTGGAAAGATCCCGGCCAGACCTCACGCTTGGCGAGTCTGAGGGCGAAGGTCTCAGAGTCTTGAGGAAGAGTGGGCCCGGATGTGCGTGCTGTTATGATTGTATGAAAGAGCCCTAATTTGAAATCCTCGTATGAACCCGGCATCACAAATTCAGTAAACCAGGACGCCAGAAATTACAACAGCGTATTGCAAAAGAAGGGCCGACAGCAATATCCCCCTCCACCAGCCGGCAATCGGGGACAGCTATGTTTAAACTACGCGCCGATATAGACCACTGTAAGACAGAGCTGACATATTTCCACATCCGACCAGCAGCCAGGGAAGATCGCAACATGGGTGTGTGTCTGTCCGCCGCCATCTTATCAGCTAGATACAGCCTCCGGCATCAAGACTATGGTGGCGACTGTCCGACTTAGATATGAACGGAAATGGCGTGATATAGTCATAACATAATTTAATTAATAACTAAATAACATTTTAGGTCGCTCCCCGTTACCGTAACTCATTCAGTATGGTATTGTCTGTGTCTCGCATGTCATTAATAAACCCCCTCAGTTATCATAAAGCTACCATTAACTATCACTTCAGATACGCCCCTAGACACTTCTTGTTTGGATATGACCTTAAGTCAAAATCCGTAACAGTCAGTACCAGGTTTGGGCTTCGAATATCGTCAACTTAGGCATTAATCCGTGTCGCCTGTGTTGAGAGAGCGTAATCCTTCTTCCCTGCCGATTGGGCAGCCGCGAAGACGCAATGGCCATATAGGCAGGGCACGTGCCACGCAAATAATAAAAATGATTTTATTTGTAACAAAGTCACCCATCGAATATTCCTTTAGACTAGTGGAGCCAAACTCTTGCCATGCCTTCTGGATGTGAGCACATTCTTCGTCGCTGATCCCAGAGCCCATCACCCGGTTACAAAAATCCTCTTTCGGAGGCAGCTGATGCTCTGCCAGCTGTCGACAATCATATGGGAAGACGTCTTTGCACATGAGAGGCAAATGCCCGGCACTGGAGAATTTTGCAGTGTTGATGAATTGATTTCGAGGCAGGTACTCGGCCAGGGACGCCAGACTTCGGGCCATCAACAGGAAAGTATTTACAAACTGGATATAAATTCTGTCCCCCATTTGCTTTGAAAACGTGATAAATTTCTCTCTCGTGTGTGGAATGATGATGATTCTTGTATCGTAGCCCAGCTCTCTTACGATGAAATTCTAGTCATATTTTAGATTATGCAAATTGCAGCTGGCGCAAGCGGACCTGATGTACCTCCAGGTGAAGTGTTCTTGGTCACCTCAACTTGTATTCTCGTGTGTGAATGGAGCAGCACAGTGTCGCTCTGGCATATATGGTCTTTATTGTAGGGATGAGTGGCTCCATCGTCTTCGATGTGGCATGAATCTCTCATACTTTTTTTTGCCAACATCTACAATTGCCTCCTTAAACTTTTTCTTTTTATCTTGCCCCATGTATATAATAGGGTCATGCCTCAGCGTGGATGTTAGTGCGGCAGGGATGATGATGATGTTGCCTACGTGTACGTAAATGCAGATGCTTCTGATAGGCATATGTGTAGGAGCGGCTAGGGTCTGGTTCGCAGGTGTGAATCTTTCAGAATGGACCTAAATCTGCATAAACAACGATCGGTAACTTATCAATGCTGTGATAGTTCTTGAATTTTAATACTGGTGTACTACCATATGTGGAATCTCAATTCATGCTGGGGAATTTTTATTGCAATATGTATATTTTTTCCCCAGGCACTGCTGTCTTGTTCAGTCCAGTAATTCATGGCAGATCATGATAACACATTAAGGCCACGATTCTTCATTTCTGAAGCTTTTGCGAGAATTAATTTTTTGTACCCAAATGGGAGAATATATTGTAAAATCCTCTTCAAATTGGGCTACAAATTTTTTTTATTATGCAGTGTAATTTTTTCAATGAAAAAAACTATATACTTTTAACTAATTATTAAATTAAATAAATTCTCGTTAATTTATTAGGTAAAAGTATACAGTTTTCTGTATTGGAAAAATTAAGACTATATAGTAAAAATAATTTGTAACAAAATTTTAAGAGGATTTTAAAATATGTATTACTGTTAGGGTACAAAAAATTCATTCTCGCAATAGCTGTAGAAATGAAGGATCGTGGCCTTAAGCAGCGCTTGCATGTATGCATTTAACCATGGTGAGCCATCAGTTGTGATCTTACAAGCAGGGAAACATTGTTTACACAGGAATAGTGGACGTTTCCATCTTCATCGCCATCAAACACCAGACCTAGCCAGCAATAGGTTGAAATGGTCTGGCTGCTTCTCTTCTTCCATTAAACATATCGGCACAATCTTCTCGGCACTGAGTGAGTAAACATTGACTGAAACAGCAGGGTCGACGTTTATTTGTCGCTGTGGTGTACGGAAACAATAGAGTAGAAGGGTTATGTCGATTCTTTTCAAAGGGATACAGGAATGTGGCGCGTGGCTCCAGGAGCTCGCCAGACATCTTGCAAATTTCCCATTTTCCCATAAAATTGCTTGTTTTAATTCAAAAACCTCTTTTTTTAAACCAAAAACAATTTCATAAAATGATTACTTTACCCAAAAATCGGTCCTTTTACCTAAAAAAAAAATTCCGTTTTGCCTAGCAGCAAAAAATTACTCCAAGAAATTGCCTCCAGAAGGCTCTGGCCGCCATCTTGAAATTTCCCGTTTTTCTCTCAGAATCGCATCTTTTATAGCCCACAAAAACTGTAAAATTTACCTATTTCACTAAAAAAAATTCCAGTTTTCCCTTTTAAAAACTTCATGCGACAGAAAGGCAATTTTCTATCAATTTGAAGTAATTTGGCGACTCAATGCTTTTCGACCAAGCAATCAGGTATCGGAGTTGCTGATAAAATAAATCAAAAGTTAATGAAATAGATTTTTATACTTAAAAATCTAAAGACATAGGTATGAGGTGTTATATACCACCAGAATCGTCTTTTCAAGGCGCATACGATTGTGATGTCATGACGTTATTGTCTCATTTTTCATGCTCTGTCATCTCATATTTTCTCTCTCATTAGATCTCTTTCTCTTTCCTTTATTTATATTTGTTTAATTTCTCACTCTCTCTCTCTCTCTCTCTCTCATTCCTTCTCTTTCACTTCTCTCTTGTTTCCCGTTCACTCACATTCGTGTCCCCTCTTTACTTTCTCTCTTGTCTCTCTCATTCCAACTCTTTCTTTCTTCTTTCCCAACTACTCACGTTCGCTTTCTCTCTTTCCTTTCTCTTGTCTTTCACATACTCTTTCGTCACTATCACCTACGTAGTGCCTTCATCGCCTGCTAGAGTGCACGAATCGTAAGTGTGTGTATATTAATTTATGAATTTTAAGATTTGATTTTCTATACAGGAGAAGGTATACAAAAAATATAGTAAAGTACATCCCAGGCAGGACTTTGCAAAAACTATTCGAATTTTAATAGTTTAGAAATTAATTCAATCGATATTTTTTAAATATCAATATCTGTTTCATATTTTACTAAACCTATGAAATAAGAGACCATAGAGAAAGATATATATATATATAGAGAGAGAGAGAGAGAGAGAGAGAGAGAGAGAGAGAGAGAGAGAGAGAGAGAGAGAGAAGAAAAGAAAGAAAGGAAAGAGAGAAAGCGAATGTGAGTAATTGGGAAACAAGAGTGAAAGAGAGAGAGAGAGTAAAATAGGAATGGGAGAAAAAGATGGAATGAGGGAAATAGATGGAATGAAAGAGAAATAGAGAAAATATGGTGTGAGACACATGGAATGATAAGAGCATGAAAAACGAGATAGAATGGTGGTATGACATCACGATCGTATGCGCCTTGAAAAGATGAGTCTGGTGATATATTAACACTAAATACTTATGCCTTTAAATTTAATAATAAACTATATTAAATTTTTTAAATAATTTAAACTAATTTTATTATATCGACGTCTTAGATATTTCATTGTTTGGTCTAAAAGCATCTAGAAATCCACTAAAATTAAAAAAAAAAATCTGCTCTAAAATTGTTTTCTGCGGTTTTATTTTGCAATTCTGGTACGTTGCTCTTTTTATAGGGGGAAAAATGGAAATTGCTATGATAAACTGGAAATTTTAAGGCTTTTGTGGGCTAAAACGTGCAATTCTGAGAGAAATATGGGAAATTAAAGATTGCGGCCATAGCCCCTTGGAGGCACTTGTCATGTGATCAATATTATATACAGGATACCAGTACACGAGAACGCATGTTTTAAAATAAATGTCCTTGATAACTAACACATTTCGTATATGATACAAATCAAATGATCATGGGATTCAGTTGGAAAAGTTAGTTGGGAGCATAAAAACTTCGCCTCGTATATTTCGGTGCTATATTTTGCAATCTATAATCCTTCGTAGAAATATTTACATTTGTGTGGTCCTTGTATAAACCTTTTTCAGATAATGAAATAAAAAATTACCGAGAATAGGCCCTGAAGAGGGCACGGAACAAATTAATGCTATTGAGGTTAATTTTACAAATTTCATGGAAGACGATACAGAAAACAAAGAAAGGGCAACCATACACAATAGGCTTTTACTAACTACGAGAGCAAATATTTTACCCGAGTGACGTTATTCTGCCGAGATATTTCTGACGCCCTCGATTTGTGTGTGTTTTCGTGGCCCAAGACAATATGCGAAATTGATACAGTAATACTGCAAAATACTTGGTCGTTAAGTTGGCAAAACCTATTATCTAAGATTGCCATTTTTACTTTCTTCTATGTTGGCTTTCAAAAACCAGTAAACATCAATTTACGTATTTGGTGTTAATTTATGTCCCCCGCCCCCTTAAGAAAGGGGAAGTAGGTATCTTTGCCATATTGCACCTACGCATTCTCCTTTATTTTCGGCGTGAATGTTTAGAAAGACGAAGCTCGAGCTCGTTAAGGCAGAGTTTTCTAATCTACCCTAATTCTAAGTGTTAGTTGTACATCGTAGGTAGGTACGGGAGCTAGACGCGTCTCATGACTGAGCCTCTTACGCCTACATGAGAGAGAATCCATGCAAGGAGGCATGCATCGTGGCGGAGAGGGATTGGGCAGCCATGGCCATCTCCCTTATACCCGGTTGCACAAACATCTTTCCTGATCCGAGATCGAATTATCCTAGTTCCGAACCAGGATACAGTTTGATCTTGGTTCCAATGTAAAACTGTTGCACCAACGAAATTTCACGATTCGTCGATCCTCGTTCCAAAGTGAGAGATCGAGACTAAGAGACAAATTTTGCTATTGGTTCGTAATGACGTCATGGAAGTATGCGTATTTTTCACTACAGTTAGAACTAGATGTGCGACGTTTCATCTGTTTTGAGTGAATTATTGTTGTAGGACTTTCACTGAATAATACTCAAGTGCGTATAATGTATTAATTTCCCAAGAAATTGGCGTATTTTTAAACTACATTTGTCGACGATGGCTGGTGCTCTCGGTTCGAGATTTCGAACCGGCAATTTCGGCGGTTAGAAAGGAACTTCATCTCGATCTCCAGTCCAGCTCTGAACTCAAATGGTGCAACAGTTTTCTGCGTCGATCTTAGATCCGATCCCGGATCGAGTTTCGAACCACGATGGTGCAACCGGGTATTAGTTTACCTATAGTTAAAACTATAAGAAGAGACTGGTAAAGAGACACAGTAAAAATCCAGTCGGCAGAAGAGGATTCGAAATTGTTACATGCATTATTAGATAATGCTACAGGAAACAATTTGGTAAGGAGGAGAAATTCTAGTAGAGAGTGGGGCAGCTCTTGTTTTCCCTTGACATGTCTGGCGCTGGACTAACCAGAGTGGTGGGGTAAAGTCCACTCTGGTGTCAAGGCACAGCCATTTAGCATTGATTGTTTGTGTCTGGCCGTAAGTTTTCATTACGAAGATTGGAAACTACCGCCTCAAGACCTTTTCACTGCTACAATTTGTCGGCGACGCCACACTGCGACCATCTCTACTTTTCTGTCGATTTTACAATAGTACAACTTTGTAATTGCGTTTATATCGAGTTCACTGCCATCTATCACCGTAGGTCGAAACTAAAATGTACGAAACCAGGTATCATTAGGGCAAGTGTTTTAAGATTCGTTTATTTTAATGGCGTTGTAAGCTTGAGAAGTTTTATTATAACACATATGTATCCATGCAAAAGAAACGGACAGGTAGACCATATGTTGAATTTTCTATATAAAAATTGACGATTGGAATAAAATCTTTAATCTCGGTTGTATGCACATCTCTAAATGTTTCCAACTTATAGTATGAGTTATGGTATTTAAGAGTTAGTTGGAGCTGCTCGTCCAAGGTCAAGAAGCGAGGGAGCGATACAGTGTCCTGTGCAATTCACATCTGTAACATAGGGGTTTTGTTACACGCGATGAAAGTACAGAGATTGAACTACGACCGTATCTTTGTACTTTTCTCTTGCCGCTTAAGGAAACTGCACATGCAAGCTTTAAAAAGGTGATATTTGACCATCTTCACGATTTTTTCTCGAAGAATATACTTCATATGACAAAAGTTTAAAAAAAAAGCAATAGGTACACAGATAATTGTTATTTATCTTTTCTGACAAAAAGTCTTATTTGCAGAACATTTATTTACCGAGATACTCGTATTCGCGCAAACAACTATTTCACAAGAAACGTGCAGTTATATGATTTGCGCGATGTGATTATAATCAAATAAACGCCACACGCATGCATGCATACGTTATTATTTACAAATGTAGGCTATTCTCATGGTTCCTTGTCGCATGCGACCGTCGCAGGTGCATCAGAACAACTATTATCGCACACTGTCGCATAGTCATCGTTTACAGCTCGCCTCTGATTGGCTAGTCACTTTGGTCTAGCTGTCGCACTCTTGTAAAAAGTACTCTATATCGTAAACAATTTGTTGCGAGTAGTTTAGTTGCGAGCACGTCTATAGGATATTCACGTTAAACTGAGCACTTTTGAAAGCCCTGCTCGAGATCTATTTGCATGTACGTTGTGTATTCTTCCACCTTATGCAAGATTAACATTGTCATGGGCCTCATAACTTTATTCATGCGTTGGTCAAGTGGAAACGGGAAATTTTTTAGAAAAGTAAATATTTAAAAAATCTGCTAATTTTTTATCATCGGTTCATTAAAAAAACTGAAAGCGAAAGAAATAATTTTAGTTATTAGAAATAGTTACCTAACACTTTTTTTTTCGACGTTAAGATACGGAACTACTTACCACCCATCGTTACCAACTTTACTGGACGCATGTCACTCAGTGCGCCAGTTAAAATAAAGGATGATTCGCAATTAGATCAACAAATATCGGTGTGTGATTCTCCATGAAAAAGTAAAAGGAAAACACATGCGACACTTTATACCTAAACCGAATATTAAGGGAGGTGTAGAGCCCTTAAAAAACCGATATTTTAAACCGTATTTGTGCAAAATATCGACACTTTCGTTGAAGGTCCCGATAACACACAATGATCTTCCGAGAGTTGTCGTATTTTACTTCGTTACCGATATTAAACCTCGTTTTTCAAGGGCTCATACCTCCCTTAATATTCGATTTAGGTATAAAGTGTCGCATATGTTTTAGTTTTAATTTTTCATGACGAATCACCTGCCGCAGTTTGTCGCTCTAATTGCGAGTCTCTCTGTACATGCAGGCAGGGGCAGTGACTTTATCGTGAAGTACAAGATGCGTGCTCAAGCAGCGCCGCGGAAGTGAAGACTCAGCGTGGGTCGCTATTTGCGGCTGGGGCAGTCTGTAGCCCTGACATCCAATTAACGGAGCTGAAAACCGCGCAACGAGACGATTCATTTGCCCGAGCCTTAATGACACGGCTGCCGCGTCATCGCCGCTTTCTACTCCACGCTCCTTCGTCTCAACTGAGCTCCTGCACTCTCGCCCCAGAGGATCTTCTTTGAGAGGGCACGAGACACAAATCAATGCTATTGAGGTTTATCGCATTTTACAAATTTCATGGAAGACGATAGCGAAAACAAAGAAAGGGCAACCATACAGAATAGTTTTTACTAACTACGAGAGCAAATATTTTACCTGAGACGTTATTCTGCCGAGATAATTCTGACGCCGTCAATTTTTTGTGTTTTTTTTGTGGCGCAAGACATTGTGCGAAAATGATACAGTAATACCGCAAAATACTTGGCCGCTAAGTTGGCAGAACCTATTATCTAGGATTGTCATTTTTACTTTTTTCTGTGCTGGCTTTCAAAAACCAGTAAACATCAATTTATGTCCCACGCCTCCTTAAGGGTCCTAGTGCTGAAAGGTTTTCTGTGAAATCGTTGTTTGCGCCTAAACGCGTGTTTCGGTAATACATGTTCTGGAAGAACGAAGTTTTACCGGAAAGGATTTTTAAAAAAACTATTGGCTATATCGCTATCTTTTTACCTTAATCATATTTAGTTTATTAACGGAGAAAAAAAATTGCGAATGTAGTCAAATATCGCATTTTTAAAGCTTCCCTACGAAATTTCTTTAAGCGCTAAGAGAAAAGTGCGAATGTAGGCAGGTAGTTTGATCTGTGGTCTTTCATCTTGTGTAATAAAACCCCACTGTTACAGATCTAGTTTACACAGTGCAGCGTCAGGACGGAAACACTGTACACCTTGCGCGTAGGAGCGATGAGACACTAGGCGTGCGTGTTAGTGTCGCCCGTATCGCTCCCTCGCTTCTTGACCTTGGACGCGCAGCTCCAACTTCTTAAGGAGGATTCCCACCCGCCATCATGGATTTATCGATGTTTCGCCAAAGCTTCTATTTCGGAAGATGTATTGAAGTTCTCCGCACGACATATCCTAAATAACAGCTTCCCAAACTTTATCGAACTGCCACATCTCCGCTAGATTTAATAATTTCTAGCTGTTAACTGTCGAGGCGAAACGCTAGGTTATTTCTTGCGAAAGATTACAAAAGCGACGATATCAACAGTAATCAAGAAATACTGACCTCAGACAATGCACTAGGCAATCTTCTGTGCTCTGTCGTCCCAAAGATGGCGGGTGGCAAACTACCTTAAGGCCAGGCTTCATCATACATGGGCGTATATGGAATCGAAATCTAAATTTGGACGAACATCTCTGTCGTTTTTTGTGGTAATATTTTCAACTAATTTTTTTTGTTAGCGATTTAACTCATCTAGATATGTAAACCTTCCAAAGTTTTAACTTTTTAATTTCAAATGAACGTTTTCATTATTTATAAAATTGTAACATTTTACAAATAATAAAGAATTGCATTTAAAATTTAAAAATTAAAATTTTAATGGTTTGAAAAAATGTAAATGCGTATCTTCCAACAAAAAAAACCTTAGTTGAAAATACCAACACAAAAAATAAGAGAGCTTTGTCCCAATTTAGCCTTGATTCCTCATACGCCCATGCATAGCGAAACCTGGCCTTAATGGTGTTCAGTGCCAAAATTGACTTTATATATTTTCAGGGTATTTTATGATTCTTTTGTATTACATTACATAGTAACCTAATGATAGTATAAGAAACAAGGACAATTAATTTACGAAAATGAATTACCCAAGTTATAGGAATTTCTATCTTTTATATTTTGCAATTAAATTTTCATAATTTTGCACAATTTGCATGTTTGGCTACATTTCAAGTAAATTATTGATGTCGTTAGAACAAGATAAAGAAAAGTCGTGGAAATACTTTTAATGGTTCGACCATAATATTATTTTAAGTTTTAAAATATACATTTATTTTAAAAATAGCAAGAAGGTGAATCCTAATTGCAGACGTACAAATTGTAAGAATTCCAAGAAATGTCTTTGTGGTGTCCTTAAGTCCTCATGAAACACTTTCGCTAACATCAAACATTGTTCTTGTATAACTTTTTAAAATTTGTTTTGCACAAAATTAAAGGCCATTTCTTTTTAAAAAGTACGTAAAAGTTATATTTGAAATGATTTTGCACTTCGTAGATTTTTATTGATATTATTCGACAAAACCAATAAAAGTAGTATGATAATAGGCATTCACGGGCAGTGTATTTTTTAAGGGGGCTGTGCAGCTGAGAGGTTTCGGTTCGACTCGGGAGTGCTCGGAAGCTGTCAGCAGAGGATTTTAGAACCTACCTGAAAGTCATCGGCAGTTCTTCAAGCATGTGTTTGTTTCTGGTTACCATATTGGTTTTACAGACATAGGTTATTTCAAAAAGTAAATTTTTTTCCATGCATTTTATGTTATTTTAATTCGAAATAAACATCACGTATTAAATTATGTGGAGTGTAACATTTTTTATTCCTCTATTTCATTCCTAAAATTATATTCCTCAAATTATTGTGCAGTTGCTATAGTTTCCATCATTTCATTGTAGTGTGTGCTGGTAACTCTGTTTTCAGCATTTTCTCCTAGAGTGCACTGATGAGGAAAAAACAATGGCGTCACATGCTCGCTCGTGATTGGTTGTTGGTCACTTGACATCTCGGGCTCTGGAGGTATATAAGGCAGATTGGAGAATCGCCTCAATCACTTGAAGATTTCCAACTTCAGCACCCTCTCTCTACTAGTCTTTCATCTCTACTAATAAAGCACGAGTTCTAACCTCTGTCTCCCGTAGCATTTCTTTAATGCGTGTAATAATTTTGAATTTTATCCTGTCGAGAGGGTTTTTACTGTATATGCTGTTTTTCCCCTCTCTCTTATTTATTGGCTAACTATAAGTACACTAAGGCCGTGGTTACACGGAATCCAGAACTACTTCACTGTAACAAGTTCAGCTATTGAAGAGGTCACATTACCTTCGCACGAGTTCCGATTGCAGCTGTTTCTCATTCAAAGTGAACAGTTTTCACAACTAGTTTCGAACGACTTCTCTTCTCTGCTGCGCTCCTATTGGCTGCTTCGAAGTAAACAAGCAGTGTAACAAAATATTGCTGTTTTTGGCGGTAATTCCTGCACTTGTTGAATAAACTTAAGTTTAAGGTTGAATGTACTAATACCCACACATTATGCCATTAAAGTAAAAGTGTGGGTTTCATAACAATTACAAAGATCAATAGTGATAAATGTTGGAGGGTTCATTCTGCTTTGGGTGTGTAACCGTGAAAACATTATTAAACTTGTCCAGACATGGCTACCGAATGTATTTAGCTGAATGTATTCAACAGCACTTGTATAACGACGGCCTTAGCGAGGTAGGCATGGCTCCAGTCGTGTCCATGGCTGCCCAAACCCCCTTTGCCGCGATGCATGTCTCCTTGCATGATTTCCCTTCCTCGTAGGTGTAAGGGGTTCGCCCTGAGACGCGATTAGCTCCCGTCACTACATTCTGGATTACACGTAGAGATAGGGTAGGTTAGAAAACAAATATGATGCGAAAGGTAATCGATCGTCTTCTCTCCCCTGACCACCTTGGCGTTCAGTTCGATAAACTTATTTTCATGTTCAACTCTACCATTAAATTTTGTTGGGAACTATCGAGCACGCACTCGTAATAACGCGTGTATTCCATATCGGATGGTGCAGAAACCTTATAGCTTTAAATTTTTCAGAAAAATTAATTATGGTTTTCTTTAATTCACCCTGCAGAGATCAATATGAAGCGTGCATTGAATGGTGTGCCTGAAAGCGGCATCCTGAGTTGGTCTTAGCTCTACGATCTCTGGCCCCAGACGAGCTGCCTATGTAGTCATCAATTCCATTCGCGGTATCTTCGATGGCATCCTAAATTACCTCTTTTCCATCTACTGGCCGTTACATTGCTACCCGTATCGCATTTTCAATAAAAAAAAGTCCACCCATTATACTAGAAGGCGTGAAAAGTATGGAAGTGCGCAATTTGCGGATTGGCATTTTCTAGGAGGGATAACTTGCAGAGGCATTCGAGAAACTGTGCAGCTGTTGTGCCTTCACATACCAAAATGCGTCGTTAACAGTCTCTTCACCGTAGTGTACGAGTATACTCCCTGCAAAAAAAAAAGGAATCAACATGAACACCGACCATCGTACCAGCGACCATTACACCCACGAATCGTGGCAGGGTCTGGGCTGGTTAATGACAATGGTTTCGTGGAGGCTGAAATGACTTTCTGGCGCAATCTAAAGACATACACTATCTACCAAAAAGTAATTAGGTACCTGTCCACAATGTTTGCTCTGTGATTGTCACCCCGTTAGAATCTCGTAGGGCCACCTCTTGCGGATATAACAGCAGCCACCCTGTTTTGCATGCTCTCTACGAGTGTTTGCAGGACATCCACGGGGATTCGTCGCCATTCCTCTTGCAACCATTCCATGAATTGAGCAATGGATTTTGGCCGCGCCTGACGAGCCCTCACCCAGCTATCCAATTCGTCCCAAAGATTTTCTATAGGGTTGAGGTCGGGGCTCTGGGCGGGCCAGTCCAATTGGCGAACATTGTTGTCGGCGTACCACTGCATAGTAGCCCTTGAAACATGGCACCTGAAATTGTCATCCTGGAAGTAACACGGCTCCATTCCGTAAAAACGCCACAATGTTGGCAGCATTTACTATCCAGAATGTTACAATAGGCCTCTGTGTTAATGCTACCACGGACAAACACCAGCGGTCCTACGCCGAACGCCATGAAACACAAGTCAACTGACGTACTGAATTACCCATCTTCACGGATACCCAATTACTTTTTGGTAGATAGTGTATTATCGCTCCAAACATGGATGGTTCGTCAAAAGATGTTTGTCTATTGTTTGCTTGCAAGACGACAAACATAACTAAACAACTCACCAAAGTAATAAAGGAGCAGGACTCAAATTTAATATGAGGCTAGAGTGTGAATATAAGAAACAGAATTATAATTGCTATAACTCATTGTCACAGTTTGGGAAATCGTGTGAAAACGTTGCATGTCAGAGGCGGTTCAACAGTGTTGAAGTAACAGTTGATACGTTAACATCATGCCTAAGTTTGTGTCGCAACTTTGTAGCAGATACGAATATTAAAGAATGTAGGTTTGTTACTTTGGAAAATACAACTCGCAATACATTTAGTTTCTGCACACAGCTACACGCAACATCACCCCATGTTTTTGCACAAACAGCTATATACGGTTTTACGTTGTTGATTGCCCGCCATTTTGCTAGAGTTCGAGGATATGGGTCAGTATAGTACAAACATTTCTTAAATTATATTACAAACAAGGCTCTTGTTTACAAACTAGTAATTTTACACTAGTAAATTTCTGTACTGTTATAAACATTTGTAAAATAACAAGCAAACTCACAGTAAAATTACAAAAAGATGTTTATAGAGTGTACTTATTGTTTTGCCTACACAGTAAAAAAGATTGTCTGTAATTGTTAAAAGCAATTATTTGGAAACTACAGTAGTTGCCAAAGATTTCTTCTTACTCTGCAGCTAAAATATTGTACATTTACATTATTTTGGGAACATACAAAATTGTTTAAGTAGCTCAATAGGTAGTGTACAACACTTAAAGTGTACAATACTTGCTGGTTAAGATTTAACATTAGTTTTACACATTCTACACAAAGGTGTTGTGAAATTTCTCTAAATAATTTGTAGTATTCGAAACTAGTTTCCAAAGTATTCCTTGTACAAATGCAGACATTTTCTACTGGGATAAAGCTACTAAAGTGTAGATTTAAAGACGTGGCTAGTAACAAGCCAGCATATGAAATCTACACACACATAATCGTCCTGCTCCGGCTACAATAAGAAAATTTGCAGTTTATGATTGAATTAGCTACTGAGAGAGTCAAGGTGAGGCAACCCTGCCATATATTGCGACGAGCAAATATCAACACGTCACAGTTATGTCGCAACTTAAGTGTTAAGTCTAGCCAATCAGAATCGTAGAAGACGACAGCTGCTGACATAACCTGGAAATATGGACAGGATTTTGAAGATTTACATATATTCAATTATTTGTGGCTACTGATTGTATAAACATTTTTAAAAACAAACTCGTGATATCTTATAGAAGGTAAAGCTGATGTCAAGATTGAGAATTTACATCAATACACCTGAAAAGGTTCATTAAAGCGAATTCAATAACCTCTTCCAAGAAATAAAAAACCACCATGACCTATTCTTTAAATTAAGATGGTACTGTCTCTCGATTAAAATAATTATTCGCATACGATTTCACAATACTGCCTACATAACCTAAATACAAGATGTGAATACAGTTTCCCGTCAACAACTGTCGCTGTGCTCTGATTGGCTACTTCGTCTTGACTTGTACTTTTTAACCATCTCTTAAGTCACACTAAGAACGCACACGACCCGTCAACACCCAAACACGACAGTCGTAAACTAATACCCTTGAACACTTTGATTCATATCTTAAGCACACGTCACACTTATTCTGTTAAGTCAATCGTACACCCACCTGCAGGCGCTTACGAAAATAGTAATCTGGTAAAATTATCTGGGTTAACTCGGTCACGCGAACAGGTTTACACGATCACTTGCGGTTAACGAGGTTTCTTTGAACGTTTTAGAGTAACTCTGGTACTGAGATGGCAGGAACTCAAAGATTATTTAGTGCAGTTATTAAATACTGTGCTAGATGATAATGATGATGGATATGAAGAGTTTTTGTTAAATTATGTTATTAAACAAACAGCATAAAATTTAATATCCTGACTACAATGACTGGCCAAAGCAGCTAAACATTTATAATTTTACATATTTCTATAGTTTCCAGATTTCAAAACTCATTTTCGTTTACTTTTTTTTTTTTGCTGCAATGTTTACATATTTACACGCTAATTCACGTGTGTCGTCTGCTAGAGCCAAATTACCTTGCTGTCGAGCAGGGTTAAACCCGAATGACTTTCCGAACGCGAGTTAACTTAAACTCGAATACTTTTCGTACGCACCGAGTAAAAGTTCTAACATGTTCGAGTTAACCGCGTGACGTTTCGTAAGCGCCTATTGGCTAACCTGATGAGACAACCCATGGAACCCATCTTCAAGGCGAACATCGTCTAGAAAACTACGTTTTTGTTTTAAATTTTTTTTCTACTGTTCATCCATTTGGAAACTGATGTACCTATATTATTTTGTGGGTTGACTTCCGATACTTTATACAATAAGGCATTGAAGATTGGCAACTCATCACTTTTATAACTACATTTGTATTTTAGACGTCCTTCTAACAAAACTAGTCGAAAATCGACAATCTCGTCTCGGTAAACATATGAGGCAAGTCGCAAAACCTCAAGGGGTACAGGACACAGGGCAGCAAATGTCAAATGTGCAACTGTAGATTGAAGTTACAAAATTGTCGTTGTGAAATTTGCTATATAAAAGTGAAATTGCATTATTAACCACCTCGTAGTACTTAATAAACTAAGTAAAGCTACATCAGTTCCTAAGTTTATAATTGTTATACATGAATAAATATCCATTGTGTTTATGTTAACCACACGCCTGTGACCTGAAGAAATAGTGGTTCGAAAGTGCTTATAGAGTATGTATAGAGTGTGTCGCCCCCATGTGTGTATACGATATTCACGGTAAAGTGAGCACATTTGAAAGCCCTCTCATTTGGAATAATAGCCTTAGACGTTAACTTCCGAGTGCGGTGGAATATACGCACTGTGTTTATTACATATATGGCCAGATTTATTTAATGCGGAAGGGGATGTCCAAAATGCGGGGGGGGGGGGGATGGCAAGTAACACCATGGCAAACCCTCCCCTCCCCGATACGCTACAAACACAATGGATTAACGGTGATGTGAGAACCGACAAGGTGCTACTCTCTGAAACAAAAACATTTACTCACCATCTCAAAGTGGTCGCGGCGAGACTTCTTCAGACTCAGGTTGCTCATCTGTCAGTTGATGAACTCTTATCAATGCCACTAACACTGCTGCTAGCTCCTTAACTGGTGATAATGTTGTCCGCTATGTCTGCAAGAATGCCTGCACTGTTTGTTCCTCTATTTTTCCCACATCTTAGCAATACCCTTCCCAGTCTTGTTTATTGACTCACGAAATAGCCGATTCTGTAAGTTCTGCCACCGTTTTAAGCGACAAGTCGCCAGTTATGTTTCTATCTCTGAACTAATATTTTTATTTTTGGCCATGCTAATTCAACTGCATTTAGATCACACACGTATGGAGGTAGTCTGAGCACAGTGTGACCATAGGATGCTAGTTCCGCGTCTATTTTAAATGATTTTGGTCGTGGTTTCCTAGTTTCCACAAGTTTGTATAGATCAGCTTTATGCATTGATTCGTCGCAAGTGACGCCTTTCTTCTGCAGCCATGCGCTTCCAAGAATATTTAGCAGGCGACTTATCTACTTGCATACAGAGATACGGTGCGTTGTCCTTTACTAAAACCGATTTTTTCAGGCAAGTTCGGTTTGCAGTTTTTCATTTACCCACTTTTCAAAGTTAATGTGGTTCATCTAACCATGGTAGTCACCACTGACAGATCCAGCAGCGTACGCTAGCTGTGCATTGGGAATAAATCCATTCCTGCTGCCTGCATGCACCACAATCAGTCTTTTCCCCGCACTGTTGTTTGCATGCACGCCAAATTCTTCATCATGCTGCCAACACTCCGCGAAAGCAAAGTTGCTGCCAACCCAACTTTCGTCTGGGAACCCGATTTCGCGACCGACTAAACTGTCATGCCGCCATGTCACAATAGCAGCTTCTCAACTAGTATTTTACGCTTTGACTGGCATTTTCTACTACACTCAGAACCCATGCTTTTTAATAAAGTGTTGAGATACTTTCTTCCCAATGGAAAATTTATTTTATTTTTGATAACGGGTAACAAACTGACGATGGTTGGCACCTTTTCCTCGCGCACGTAGAAATCGTGAATAACGTTTCGGATAACACACCGATCTAAATCTACTGAGCGTAGTGGTCTAGTTGCAAGTTTCTTCCCCGGCGTACATAACGGTTCGTTTGGATCTGACTCATGCCGTCTCTTTATTTTCCTTGGGTATTGGTTTAATTATCGTTTCACTTACACCGGTGCAAGATGCCGCGCGCCGAGTCGCTTGTTTCGCCAAAAGAGAAAACGGATAGTTCTTGGCCTCTTCGTCATCACACTTTTCTACGACACGACTTATCTCGCGTTCTTCCCTATGAATAACTTTGATTCTACTTCGGTGGAGACATTATAACACTGTTAATACGGAACCACACGTGACACGAACGAAAATTACACACGAGTTAGAATGTTACGGTCACCTCGCTATGCTCTGGCCGGGGGGATTATACTGCACTCCGACCCGAGTCTCACTTGATCGTGGACAGCGTGTATACGTGGTGGCAGGCAGCAGGGTTGACACGTCAGTGGAAGGCCCGGTGAGGTGGCAGCACTGCGTGCAGGGGCGGAACCGCCCTCGACACGTCTGCGCGATTAGCATCAGTGCTGCTCGGTTGGGGGGGGGGGGGGGGGGACGTCTGCCCTAACGGGCGACCGTTTCACACAGCACGCGCCTGCCAACTGCTTCCCAGCCTGTTAGCGAGCATATTAAACCAAAATGTTATTTCTCCTACCAGCCTGCCTGCATGCATGCATGCATGCATTTATTTTAACAGGCTCACTGGTGCCCGATTGCACCAACATCTTCCCTATCCGAGTTCGAATGATCCTAGTTCTGAACCAGGATCCAGTTTGACCTTGGTTCCAATGTAAGAGTGTTGCACCAATGAAATTTTCATGTTTCTGGATCTTCGATCTTAGTTCCAAAGTGAGAGATCGATATTAAGAATGGGACAAATTTTTTTACTGGTTCGTAATATATGACGTCATGGAAGTAAGCGTATTTTTTCACTATGGATAGAACTAGCTGTGCGAGGTTTTATCTGCTTTAAGTCAATTATTGTTGTACGACTTTTACTGAATAATATTCAATTGCGTTTAATGTTGTTTTAATTTCCTAAGAAAAAACACTAACGTAGTTCTATCTGTTGGCAAACTACATTTGTCGACGATGGCTGCAGATATCGGATTGAGATTTCGAACCGTCAATTTCGGCGGTTCGAAATGAACTTCGTCTCTATCTCCAGTCCAGCTGCGAACTCGAACTGTACAACATATTTCTGTGTCGAACCAGGATGGTGCAACTGGGCATGACTGGCCCTGAGCGCCCAGTAAAGTTGGTATCGACGGAGGTAAAGTAAAGGCTGTTCACGACAAAGTGAGTACTTTTGAAAAAATAGGCGGCGCACTGAGTGACATGTGCGCCCAGTAAAGTTGGTAACTATGAATACGAAGTAGTTACATATCTTAACGTTGAATAAAACGTGTTAAGTAACATTCGATAACTTAAATTATTTCTTATTCTTCCGGGTTTTTTTCAATGCATCAAAATGTAGGAGAGTAAATTAGTAAAATATTCAATTTTATAATAATTTTACAGTTTCACTTGAAAGTTGCATTAATAAAGAGTTGATGCCAATGGCAATATTAACTTTACATAATGCGGAAGAATACACAATGTAAGATATTCAGCAGGGATTCCAAAGGTGCTCACTTTACAGTGAACAGCCTTTATGCAGGCTCAGAGTAAATTTGGTAGCGGTAAAATAAAAAAAAAAAACTGTTCTAAGAATGTGTTTTATTAAATGTATTATATGTAAATATATGGCTACTGGAATCTACATCTACGGTTTCACATACATAACAGCACGAGTTTCCACACTAATAACACGCTTATTTTTCTGAATGTTTCACTGTTCTATTTGGGTGACGCGTGGATAAATTAAATAAATTCTGCACAAGATCAATACTAACAAAGCGCCATAGAGTTTGTGGAGATTAATGTGCTTACCCTAGCATAAACGAATAAGATTCTCTTCTTAAAGAACGCAATTAAAGTGGAAGCTTGGTTCGCAGCGCAGATACAGTTAAAGGCTGTTCACAATAAATTTGAAATCAACATTAGAAAAGAATTGGTTGCTCCTACCTGCATATATTTTAATAGGCGCACCGAGTGAAACGTGCGGCCATAAGGTAGGCAACGATGAATGGCAAGTAGTTACATATCTTAAAGTTAAATAAAAAGTGTCGGGTAACCAACCAGTGGCGATAACTTGTGTTATTTCCTGCGCTTTATTTTGTAGTGTAAAAATTAGCAGTGTTACAAAATATTTACTTTTCTAATAATTTCTCAGTTTCGCCTCACCGACGCACGGATAAGTTAAGAGGCCGTGCCAATGTTAATTCTATAGGCGGAAGAATACACTACATGCATACAAGTAGATCTTAAGCAGGGATGTCATGAGTGCTCATTTGACCGTGAATAGCTTATACGAGGTCGTGTGTGGGAAGCCGTAGTGGCGCTGAGTTAATTAGAGTAAGTTATTAGCACGCGGGGGCTTTGGGGTAAACAGCGCCACTATCCACCGAGACTGCACACTACATTCTATAGAGATGGCCGTTATATAACCTGTCAGGTAAACTGTAACAACTTGTTACACGAGTGACACGTTCTGTTTTTCATACGCTAAGGCAGGGTTTACAACGACTCGTCACGTCCGTCCATCACGTGACCAACAACCAATCAGAGGTGGCCATTAATTATATCCGTCCGTCAAAACCTTGGCAAGATTTAACTTTTGACGGATAAACTTGCAGCCTTCTAAACTTGCACGTTTTGTTGCTCATTCAACCCGAGTTCTTTACAAGGCTGTGTAGTGTGTGCAGTGTTTTGTTTTGGCTGTCTTTTGTTTTCATAGGTATGTGTTTGTTTATGTAAATGTAAAATGAAAATAAGTTACATTTTTCCTGAAGACTAATTGTTAATTACGTTTGGAAACACGAGCTCCTTTTGTGCAATAGGAAAAATTATACAATTATGCTTTATATGCTATTAAAATTTTTTTACATCGATTAATTTCAGTTATGTACGTGTATGGTTGTTTTTGGTACTTAGAAACACATTCACTTTTCGTGGAGAATTTTTTCTTGTTTGTAAACAGTTTTGTTTTTATTAGTTTGCAGCAATGAACGTACGACGGACGGACGTACGAAGTTTGGTTGTAAATCGCTCGGCTGGGAGACGGACGGACGGACCTTTAACAGACGGACGCGACGGGCTGTTGTTAAGTCCTGCCTAATTTTTGGAACGTCTTGGATTACCGCATTTAAACCAAAGCTCGACTACTGCGTATGCGCGAAAGTTATTTTCTGGAACATTTCGGATTGCAACTGTGCGCATAACTAAAAGTCAACTTGGTACGGACAGCAGGAAAATATTGCGTCTGCTATGCACGATGAAGAAATGGTGTAGCCTGTTCACGATAAAATGAGCACTTCTGAAATAAACCTTACAAAAAAGTCACTGCTCCTATCTGCACATATTTTAACGAACGCACTAAGCGACATGCACCCAGTATAGTTGGTAACGATAGAGAGAAAGTAGTTCCATAATAACAACGTCGAATAAAAATTGCTATGTAACCATTTGTGATAACCGAAATGTAGGGAGTTATTTTTTTTTTACAGGATAAGCAATGTCTACTAACAAACGCAACTTCCAACTTCGCTTACCCTCAAAATATATTTACTGATGTAAAATACCCAACATTAGTTATAAAAACGGAAACGAAATGAATGTAATAATAAATCAACTGAATAGTATTCTGAGTGTGTGTTACAAATTGTAAAAATACTCCCGTTTTCCCGAACACTTCCATCCACTTTCCAAGGAAAACTGTAGGACTGGAGGACGCAAACAGAACGACTGCTTCCCCTCGAGCGTGTCGCGTGTTGTTAATTGAGAGTTCGATTCATCGCTAGTCGATCTCGTTTGTGGAAATAAATACTAGATAGCAGCACTATGCGTGTACAGCATGGGCGTTACGAAAACATTGTTTCTCAAATCGGAAATGGGAAACTCAGAATTAAATGTGTGTATAGTTTTCGCCTTAACTTTGAAGAATCAAATATTTCCAATATATAGATGGTAAGCATTTCTTACCTTACGTCTATGGAATAAACGCCACCGATCTAAGTGTAAAAATGAGCACATTTGTAAACTATATACTTTTAAAATAATTTCACAGTTTCACTTGACCGACGCATGAATAGAGTTAGGAGGATCAATACAATGTTAATTTTACTTAGGTGTAAAGATACACTATATGCAAACAAGTAGATCTTACGGAGGGTTTTCAAAAGTATTCATTTTACAGTGAACAGCCTATAGGCCTAAACATATTGTAAACAGGGATGTGTATTTTTCTTTTCATTTTCGTCTAATTCATACTCTTCAATTAATGATGAGTTCGAAGAAAGTGAAAATATACTTTCCACCTGCATCTTATGCATATAACAACGTAACTTCCTCATTAAGCATCGCCGCCATGTTGTTTCGTCTGCTTTTACTGAGACTGCCTGACCACCTGCATATCGCTAGTGTCAGCCAGATGTATAGCCTCGAACCCAGACGCCACAACGCCATTCGTCAGTTACTGATCAGCAGAATCAGCATGTAAAGGAACACTTGTCAGTGCTGGTCAGCCAGTGCCAGTACCAAGTGGAACCATATAAGAGAGATTAAGTAGACCGCTTATGCGTCTTCCGAGCATGTACCCAACATTGACCTACCTCAAAGGAACACAACTGTGAAAGTCATATGGTCAACCATGATGAATGTGTGTTTATATAATAACTTTAAATGACAAGCATTATTATATTAATAAAATACATTTACCAGTTTGAATTTAATCAATCTGCATTAAAAATTTGTTAGAGGAAGTATACATAACATCTTAAAGTATCTGTTTACAAATCAGATTTCTAACCTAAAATCCAGACAATACCGTTCCACTTGCTCTTTGCACCCATGCCCATCTTCACTTAGGACTTTCTCACGTTGGAAATTACCCATGCCTCTATTTTTTCTCCGAGCCTGGTATCTGATGATTTTCTCTCTTCTACCTTCTGTGCAAGTATCTTGCCTGCCTGTTGTCGGGTTTCCAGATCCTTGTGCTGGGAGTAGGCGACGCCATGTTGCTGGCACGCTTAGTTTAGCGCATTGATGCCCGTATCACCGCTGCCAACATTTTAGCTAACTTGGTTCCCGGCCCGCACAACTTGTACCAGGAATGTGCAGCTCGAACGGTAGACTGTTGATCAGAGTATCGGCGATCCCACTTCTAGATATGATCTTACCTCTTCGATAAATCACAGCGAACTGAGCGATAAAAGTATAAATATGCTCCTTTTATACATTTTCATTTTAAATATTTAATATCTGCAATCAGCACCACAATCGCAATCAGCACCACACATCAACATCGCAAGATAGTAGTAGTAACATACATATTGTCAAGCAAGATGTTACCCTACCCATACACATTCAGGCTCTCCCCCACGAATCGTGACATAGAAGCCTATTTCCGATCACAGATCCATCAAATTGTGGGGAAACATGTGTCCTACTGAGTCTGCTGGAAGGAGAAGATGGTCTTCGGTTTGAAAATTTGTACATGTATTCCAAATTGCTCCAACAACCGAAATACCAACGACTGACAAGAGTACTGCAAGCGGTGGAAGGCATGGGTTATTTACTCTGCAGTGATAAGAACGTAGTGCCTCCGAACAAAGCTCTACCGAACTCGATATTTGTCTGATGACATTGCCTGCGAGAAACAGACGTTTAGTCAAGAGTACTTTAGCTTGGGATGGCATGTAAATGTGGACTGCGTGAACATCGGCCAGACTTATTCATGCATGCCTAAACAACTGTTTCGCGATAGTGCTAATGTGTTATTTCACATGGACGATATGAATTTGCGACACGTGTACAACGACCACATCAATACGGACATGACTATAAGATTTCAAGAGTCTGTGTGCCTTATGTTGGAAAGACAAGTACAGACTTTTTATGATCGTAAAAGACTGGCCTTTGTATAATGGCAGGTACTAACGTGGATTCTATCAGTTCATCGTCGACAATCGAGAATGAGTTTTAGCATATCGGAATTCGGACAGAGTAGCCTCAAGCTGCGGCTTGACAAAGACGAAGATGGAGATGGAGGATGTCTCATACCAAGAAACGATGGAACTTGTGATGCTAGTAGAAGAAGAACAAAAAGTGTTTGTGAACCAGAACAATCAGAAGATGCTGCTACTAAACATTTCATTCTCGAAACTGGCAATGGTTTCATCTCGGAATTACACAAAGTGTTCATAAATTCGCTTCCTCAATTCCCCACCTCGACACAAAAATATATATTCAAAATTACAGCAGGGACATTTTGGATGTCTGCAGCGAACGCTTCGGCATGATTGAAAGTATTTTGGCAGAGACTCGGTAACCATTAATATTCAGTACAATGTCGGATATTGCCAGCGACTTACATCGAACGATGCAGTCTGTTCGCTCAAAGAATTTGCTTGCCAAGTGAGCCAAAATTTCATGCGACTTTATAAATAAAGAAATTGTTAAGCCTATTATTCATCTCTATGTACTCAGAGAGAGTGATGGAGCACCCATGACCATGAAGACTTAAGTCTACAATACTGTTGACCCTATGAAGTGAAAACATGATTATGTACAGAGAGATCGGGGTGATGGATAGGCTGTGGATTTGCCACACAAGAGAAAAATTCAGAAGAAAACCCTGAAATCTAATTATCTAACTCGACAGTACCTACGATCGTACACATCTCGTAATAATGATATGACGTACCATGTATACAGGCATAATGATAAATGGTTCCTAGGTGTTAATAAAATTGAGATTCTACCAGGTGAGATAATCCGAGTTGGTAATTACAAGACACGTGGAACATCCGTGCTTTGCGAACTGCTATTTCGCAAGGAGCCCAGAGAGTTTACAGAGGCTGACCTGCTAAAATACATGATGCTGCTCGAACTCACACATGCATTTTACCATAACAATCCCGAGACTGATGCTTTATAAGTATGAAGAACACGAAAAAATTTACATTCTGACAGACCTCTTCAGTGGCGTAGCACAGAAAAGCGAGGGTGGTCCGAATTAGATAGACAATGACAAGAAAATCGGAGTATTTTGGGATTAACCGAACAAAATGGTAGATAGATTACAACGGCTGGTGGTTTCAAAAAGGGTTGGAAATTATTTGAACACCAATGCATGTATTTTGTGAAGGATGTATCCTGACCAATTTGCAAACCAACCAGGGCAAGGAATTCTACAATGCAAAGTTCAAGGCCCTAGTGAATAACCATAACATAAATCATTATTCCAAGTACAGTAATCTCAAAGTTTCTATCATCGAGAGGTTCAACAGGACTCTGGAGAGCAAGATGTGGAAACATTTCGCAGCGAATGGCAGCTACAAGTGACTTGAGCTACTGCCGAAACTCGTCCGCTAGTATAATTCTATACTGTACTGTAATCGACCACTCGTATGAAGCCTGAGGATTCCAAGGACGACTCTCTGCTTCGGACTGTGTATGCTATTGCGAAGAAGGACCCACACAAGCCAAAAGCTAAGGTTGGCAACATGGTGCTTATCTCCAAACAGAAAGGAGTTCTCGAGAAATGGTTCACAGCGAACTAGAGTCCCGAAATATTTTGTATGAGACATTTAGCAACTACACTGAAAGAACTTACTATCTCGAAGATCTGAACAACATACCCATCTATGGTAGTTTCTACACTGAGGACGACCGACGAAGTTTCCAGACATGTATTTGGTGGAAAAAGTGCTGAAACTGCATAATGGAAGGGCCTGAGTCAAGTGCTGGTGTTCCCCTACCCACTACAATTCCTGGATTGATGAGAAAGATATTCTGAAATAGGACTAACCAATGTTTTTTCAAGAAGTGATATTAACATTTTTTTTTTAAATAAATGTCTCTTTGACTTACTTTGTGTTATTTTATTCTTTAACTGTCCTTATACACAATATTGGGCAATACTGTGCAAGTGCAGACCTGTTAACATTGATATGTGCTTACTTATGCTATCTGACACCATGAAGATTGTGAAAACGACATGGAAGCACAGCCAGTCTCCAGTTACCTGACACTGTGCAGGTGCAAGCTTGTGAAAATGCTGACAGCTCTTCCCATGCAAGCACAGATATTTTTTTTTAACTTTGTAAATGTCAACTTCTGTCCATGCATGTAATGTCTCAGTGCATACATGCTATTGGCTAGCTGCAATCATGTGGCAACTCTGTGATCAAGAGGTATGTTGAAGTGGAAGAAACGTTTGATTTCAGGGGACTGGATTTTCCGACTCCTCTGCAGCAAATAAGCGTCTTTCAGAACAACCCTGGTGTGTGTAAATGTATACTCGCTGAATGCCAGGGGGAAAGTGGTACCAACACACATGACTATGAATTAGAAACTTGAACATATCGATCTTCAGATGGTGAAGGACGAAACTAAGAATATTTCGCATTATTTTTACATAAAAAAACTATTCAAGACTGGTTAACTCGCAGATTACATCGCACGAGTACAAAGTTCATGTCTGCAAACAGTGTTTCAAGCATTGTACTGATTACCCATGGAAATCAGGACTTACTGTGGAACAGTGTCTTGCAATACACAAAACAAAGTGTACATGATAATTTTTTTCAATCTGTATTTCCCTTTTTTAATGTTGTACTTTACTGAATACATTTTGTGTAAAAAAAAAAAAAAACAGATGTTTCATTTTAAGAGACTGGCCTTAAATTTTTTTAATTAAGATACATTTTTGGTTAAACAGTAAATACTTCATGTTTGGAGTCGCCAAAAAATGTCGTGGGTAGAAGTATAGTAATGAAAATAGTTCCGTGCATAACAAAATGTGACCACAAATGAAATCAAGACCCCGAGAAGAAGACAAAAAATGCATGACGACCCCGCCGAGAAGCGTGACCGGTACGCAGTGGAGGGCAGTCAAGGGCTACTGTACGAAACTGATCAAATGTGTCATTCAAAAAAAAAAAAAAATGACAAGTTGTTCGGTGACTTCAACCACGGAAAATTTGTTATTAATGCACTCAGCTTTCATCAGAATTATTTTTATAGTAATCTGCTCGAGTAATATGCAGCCCCAGTTTCTACAACTGTATTCGTGAAAGAAATTTTCAGAGCAGTGCATTCCCTATGCTTATTTTCATGGTGTTCTGAACATAAATTATAAAGGACTGTTCTTCAATAACGCAAAAAAAACTTTTTGTGTACAGTCAAGCAGTAGAAAATATTTGTGTGTACAGTCAAGCAGTAGAAAATATTTTTGTGTACAGTCAAGCAGTAGAAAATATTTTTCCGAGCTCTTCTTGCCATCTAAAGATTTACACAAATTCATTTTTAAAACTAGGTTTATAGGCCGTAAAATAAATATAATTTTAAGGCCATTTGTTTATGCATTAAGGCTCGACGAACTTTTACGATGTGGAATTTTCGGGCTGAATTGTGTGGCTTGCAGTCTGAGCGCTGCTGATAGTACCAGTAGAATATAAAATAACATGTGTACATCTAATTTGCGTGCCTCAGAAACGCAAAGTCATCACAGGTACCGCATGGCATGGCTTTTTACACAAGTTTAGTACGTGCACGCGGGTTTCGAACCTGCACCACTGTGCAGACAGACGTGCGTTAGCAACTTTTATTAGTCGCGCACGAGTTACATTATAACCTCGTTTCCTGCACAAGTTCGATTGAACTTGTTTGCAACAAATGCACCGACTAACCGAGACGTTCGCACTGTCGTATCGCAATGCAGAACTTCGGCGTGGCGAAGCCGACAATGTCAGCCCTGGCCCCCCCACCAGCCCGCATCACCGCTACTGATTATGCATCTCGCCACTTAGTGATGCTGCTCGCTTTCATAGCGCACTAACACGCCTGCCCTGGCTGCGACATCTCGGACAGCTGCGCGCGAATATCTTGCACTTAGGACTGTTCCCTCTAAGTAAGGCTTGTCGACAACCACCGTGGAATCTATTACCTGTATCTTGAATCGAACTTTCTTAAAATATATTTTTTACACCAGTCAGTCGGAGCGAAATTAATGTTCCCCACCTACAACATATTTTTTTTTTTTTTTGTTTCCGGTATATGAGAAACAGGTTTCGAAACAAAGCATTCCTCTATAAAAGCAAATACAAATGAACCACGTTCAGCGTTACTCTATAAAAGCAAATAGAAACGAACTGTGTGTTCACAACACAGATCGGTTGTAAAATGGTGGATTGTGTTTCTTAAGCTGTATTAATGCCAGTATTGTGGCATTTTTGATAGTACAGAGCCCTTAAAAGACAATTGGCAGTATTTCATATGTACTTCGAGTAATGAATATAAATTAGTTACTAAATGAAAAAAAAAACTCCGTCTTTGATGAGGCGAAAGATGTTTAAAGTCTTAAACAAGTGTGTGTGTCTGTGTGTAGTATATACAAGTTTTACATGATGGATAAGTTAAGTTAGGTTAAGGGATGGTGTGTAGGAAAAAGATTTTACTAGTCCTAGCATTACATTGCGAGATGCCTGGGTATTAAGCATGCATGAGATGCCATTAAGCATTTGCAAGCCAAGACCGAATAATTTCCGCATTCCTGTGGAAAATAGCTACACGCAGCAGGCAGTATGGTGTTGGCTTAGTTACCTTTAGAAGAGGTTTAAGTTTGTCCTGTTGGTATGTTGACCTCGCCATCCTTACCCGAATGCCAACCGCCAACTGGACCCACCGATCAGCTGGTTCCTCGGCCGGGCAGCGTGCCATCCCCACGCACGTTGAAGAACACACTGCCAGGTGCAGAGAGTCGCCGCTAAAGGCGATGTTACACGATACCAGATTCCGTGAAAACTCGTGCAAGGTCCGCCATAGCGGCCGGTATACGGGCTGGTGTGGCACCCGTCATGGCATTTCCAGCCTTGTACGGCCAGATTTCCTACCAGGTTTGGTAATTGGACATGTCCTATTTTTGTGGCAGGTTCCACAACGGCTCTCTTACTTCGCCAATCGCATCACAGGGTCAGAGCGTAGGGCGCTCCCCGTGGCTACTACTTGAAACTAGTTGATGAAGAAACAGAAAATGACTCCTCCATCTTGATTTTACATCCATGAGGTTGAAACTCTTTCAAATAGATTTAAAATACAACGATGAATAATAATGGCTATGACATCTTTTAATTGCGGTTTAAAACCGTTCTGAATACTTAAAACATTACCTACTGTATGAAAAATTAATTCACACTCTTAACTATTTCTAAAGTATATAAACTTATGTTGTGTGAACTGGTAGTAAGGTGGCAAAGGCGCGGAGTCCGCTGATAACATGTTAACTTTTGGGTGTGAGTTCGAAACTCCGCCAGACCCAATTTTTTTATCATTAAATTTTACATGTTGATAATACCCCGCTACGTAAAGAAAGACACTACATTTTGCAACCGGTCAGTAATTTTCGTTTAAATTAAAAATAACACACTCGCAGTCTAGTGACTTCAGTCATTAAAAAAAAATTATAATAAGCAATCAATTTATGTAAAAGGCGAACAGTAATATAGGAGTATTAAGATGTGCTGGCTAGTACTATTATATGCCTAGCAAGTTCCTAATTGGTAGCAGTTCTACGAATGGGGTTCATATTTACTACAAACCCCACACTGCGCACCCACCGAGGGTGCCAAATGCTAGTACGAGAACTGCTGTCGTGTAATATGAATCTTCCATGGAGGCTCATATAGCGACTGGCATACCGGCTCGTGCACCAGGTCATGTAGAAGCTTCTACAGGAACCAAGTACGGCTGCAGGTATCGTGTAATACCGGCTTAACGCTGGCCGGCAGGGTGACCACGTGATCTGTGACGTCACTGCTCACCGATTGGTCCCCTACCCCGAGTGTCAACGGAGTTGCATGATGTGCATGTCGAAGACCAGAAAAAAGTTAAGGCAGTTTGTGTGTTTATGCGCATGCGTAAATTCAAATAATGACATTACATTGGCTATTAGGCCCTAATTAAAAGGAATATCACAATCGCAATGTTGCGATATTTCTTCCCCGGTAGAGAAGGGGTGTAGAAATTTACTGTATAAATGGCCAGGCTGGGACTGTCCCCGTGTGTCTGGTTCCCGTCTGCATCATGATATTAAGATAAGTATTGTATTAAGGGATCCTTCGGGTAAAAATAAATATGGACATTTTGCATGCCATATTCAACGGTAGGTTTTAAAAATGAAAAATTTTATCGGCATAATTGCTTGATTGTGCATTTCCTTGTTACAATATGAAGCAAAGTACAAAATTGCGTATTTGCCCTAAAAAGCCATGCGGCTTATAAATACTTAATTATTCAAAGGGATTATGGTCTTGTGAGCAATATCTTTATACATATTTTAATATCAAATTTGGTGCACTATATTTTTATGCCACTAAAATGAGACCTAGTAAGAATGGCTTGCTAAAGAAGAAAATGTATTTTGCCATCTACATAAAATATAAAATTGAATTCGGAAAAGTTTCTTGTTTTGCTAAGTGTGTAAAAACATTTCCTTTGCCGAAGTGTCCCAGAGTTTCCCCTATGCAAATTACTTATTCTGGTGTATTTAATCTGTAAAAAGAGAGAGAATTTTTCATGAATATTTTTTTTTACTGTTAGCCAACTACGAACAGTTATTTTAATGTCGCCATGTTTTGGTGTAGCTGCAAAACAACTCGCTTGGTTAATCGTAGAAAGATAGGTTTCAAAGTCACGTGAGCCTGCACTGCTGACTGCAGTATGATGCAGTGGAAGAATTTGAGCGAATAGCACGCAACTAAAGGCTGGGCGCTCCATTCTCACGCAACTAAGTCAGGATTTTTTTACAACAACCTGTTGCGTCCGCCCATCAATCACGTGACCAACAGCCAATCAGAGATGGCCATTAATCTATCCCTCCGGCCGTCAAAACCTTGGCAACCTTTAACTTTTGACCCGTTCATCCCAAGTTATTTAGAAAGATGTGTAGTGTGTGAAGTTTTTGTTTTGGCCATCTTTTGTTTTCATATGTTTGTTTATGTAGCTGTAAAATAAAATACGTTACGTTTCTCCTGAAGATATATCGAAAATTGTGTTTGCAAACTGGAGTTCCTTCTTTGCAATAGTAAAAGTAATAAAATCATGCTTAATGTATTATTGAGGAACTTTTTTTAAACATAAATTAGTTTTCGTCATTTTGGATATTTATGAAAACAATATCGCCAAAAATATTCACTTTTTATGGAGATTTTTTCTATTTGTAAACAGTTTTGTTTGTAATAGTTTGCAGCAATGAACTGACAACGGACGTACGAAGACAGGTTTTAAATTGCTTGGCTGGGAGACGGACGGACGGACGCGACGGGCTGTTGTAAATCCTGCCCAATGGCCCGATTCTCCTTCACTTCACTGGTGACTTCGTCATGGAAATTTCCATAATAAATTAGGAAAGGCAGTATAATATTGTACCAGTGATTTTATTAGTTGCTTATTTTAGTCGGTCGGAAACATTACCGAATAGTACTCTATGCTGAAGATGAGGTAGGCAGGTCTCGCTGGTCGCGGACAACCAGTGTATGTCCCAACATTCAACTGCTTTTCTGCCAACACAACTAGATGAAACAGCTCGGATCGGATTTGAGGCCAGAACACAAGTGCATGTATTACTTCCTCTCGAATTGGAAAAAAGTATTTTAATAATATAAACGTGCTTGTCATTTAGAAATTAAGTTATAAACAAACACGTTCTACGCTCATGACCATGTGAATGACAACTGCGTTGTTTGGGGTAGGTCAACCAATGTTGGGTACATGCGCAGAAGAAGGATGGTCGGTCTACTGCTGCTTTAGTCTAGGCTATACAGGATGTTGCATGTCAATACTTCGGGGGAACATTCCTCACAGACCATAGGTCCGCATACGATTTATTTCAGTACTGCAGCCCATAATACATCACGTACAGTGTATGGCCCGCGGACTGGACCATGTTACTGTGGAATGCCATCGCAGCGTTCGTTTGCATGATACACTACACCTCACACTACGACACTACACCTAGAAATGTAGGAACTGCAGAGGAATTAGTTACACATGTGTGAAAGCTTATCGTCAGCACTAAAGGAAATGTTCAAAATGCCCCCCATCAGAACGAAGACATGCATCAACCCGCCATTGCATGGACACCCGGATGCATTGATGAATCCCTGGAAATTCCTGATTGTTACGCAGCTCGCCACAATACGGTTACAATGGGGTTGCCTACACAAGTGCCTTCAAATGTACCCACAAATAAAAGTCTAGTGGTTTCAAATCAGAGCGCCTTGGGGGCTGCCAATTACAGCTGCAATGGCATTCCACAGTAAAATGATCCAGCCCGCGGGCCATACACTGTACGTTATGTATGGCGGGCTGTAGTACAGAAACGAAGCGTTTTCAGACCTATGTTCATATGACATTTTTTCATCCTCCGGATATGCGGAAAGGTCCCCTAAAGTATTGACATGCAATATTGCAACATCGTGTATATAGTCGTGGTGGTCTATATATTGGACGGCGAACAGAAGGTACTGTACTGTACTCAACAGAACACGGTGACATCTAGTAAGGTAGGCGAGTCACGTGGGAGACATCACTCCTTGTATACTGTTTTCCGCAGTCATCGCATAAACACATGCTGTCAGCATCATCCAACACAAACACATTTTTATTGAGTACTAGTACAGTTCCGAACTAAATAAAATTTGTATATGTACCTGAAACAGTTAAAAATATCAATGATATTATGGCATTAAATAAATACCTGTCTCACGTGATCACAACGGGTCTCCCGGATCTGGAACAATAATGTGGCGATCTCCCAGGACAATGAACGCAGGATCCGCACCTGCAACAATATTTATGAAATGACGATAAAACTATCTCTAGGTAGTTTTCTCAACAGTCATTCTCATAACTAATGTGTTTACATTACAAGTACAAGAAAACCAGTTAGCTTCTTTCAGTGTATTTTTTAATCGAAGTAATTGTTTTGAAATCGAACATGCTGTGTTAGGCGTAGATTAAGAAACATTCAAGACAGGAAAGAAGCCGGTAAGATGTATCCATCACTTTAGAGAAGATCAGCTGAGTCCCACAAAAACACAAATGGCCCATCCATGGCATACAGCCGGTTGAAAGCTGGCCAACAGCCGGCACCATTGCTGGACCTGAAATAATAACACCTACTTTTGCCACAGCTGGCCCATCGCTCTGCGTAACACAAATGGCCCATCCATGGCATACAGCCGGTTGAAAGCTGGCCAATAGCCGGCACCATTGCTGGACCTGAAATAATAACACCTACTCTTGCCACAGCTGGCCCATCGCTCTGCGTAACACAAATGGCCCATCCATGGCATACAGCCGGTTGAAAGCTGGCCAACAGCCGGCACCATTGCTGGACCTGAAATAATAACACCTACTTTTGCCACAGCTGGCCCATCGCTCTGCGTAACACAAATGGCCCATCCATGGCATACAGCCGGTTGGAAGCTGGCCAACAGTCGGCACCATTGCTGGACCTGAAATAATAACACCTACTCTTGCCACAGCTGGCCCATCGCTCTGCGTAACACAAATGGCCCATCCATGGCATACAGCCGGTTGGAAGCTGGCCAACAGCCGGCACCATTGCTGGACCTGAAATAATAACACCTACTCTTGCCACAGCTGGCCCATCGCTCTGCGTAACACAAATGGCCCATCCATGGCATACAGCCGGTTGAAAGCTGGCCAACAGCCGGCACCATTGCTGGACCTGAAATAATAACACCTACTCTTGCCACAGCTGGCCCATCACCCTGCGTAACACACCAACAGCTTGCCATTAGTAGTTAGTCACCTGCTGCAATACTGCCGGCATGTACTTTGTGGGCAGCTAAGCCGGACTCACAATCATCCGTCAGCCATCCGTGATCTTCAAACCAATCGCGAGGCAACTTTTTTTCTATCTGACAAACATTTCTCAAACTTTAACTTTCGACGGACGATGGATTGGCCACTATATTCTGACGACATTCCCTACACGTGAATAATAGAGTAAAAAATATCATATTATAAATTATTTCCTCAAAATGTTTCTCTCTTGAAAATGTATTTCCAACTAAAATATACCTCCACCTAAAAAAAGTTCGCGATGTTATGTTATCAAACTGAAATTATGCCGGACAGAAGAATTGACGGACGGAAGATGGTGGTGAGTCGAGCTTTAGTGTAATATCAATATTTCTCTGCAGTTAAACTTTAATTGCATACCAGTTTTGAATATGCTTATGGAAAATGGGCTATTTTAAGAAACGTATGATTTATTACATACACACAAATATTTACTTTTTTATAAGAATAAAAATTTTATGACATCAGTTAGAAATTTGTTTTTATTTTCGTATACCTGAAGTCTACATACCAGTGTCTGTTAATACTCTGAAGCAAAGATCACCATCGTCTGGGTAGATAAACGCTGGAGGAAGAGTCATTAGTAGAGTACCTGCCGCTGGAGTACATATGCTGTAGTTCTTGGCGCATGAACCAACATTAGTTATATAGTCCAGCTTGAATTGAAATGAATAATTTTGGGGAAATCTAGCTTCTCGACGCAGTTTTTGCCTTTATACGGAACATATATAGATGCACTTGGTGTAGACATGATCGGTAAACGCCCAAGTATGTCGTTCTTTGTACTTCTATAATGTTGTTTACCACCACAAGATTCTCTGTACTCTATGTCCTTGGGATCTCCAGGCATGGCATAGGACGGTGCTAGTTTCGGAACACAGAGATGAACGGCGCAATTACTACCTTCGCACATGAAGTTGGGTGCTGTTCTAGTGGCTTCGTGTGGTGAGAATTCTGTCCACTAAAAACTGAAATGTACGTCCTCATTGCACATTCGAAAGTAGATCGTGTAGTATACTTGGTAAGTATGTACTGAGTTGGTGTTTGCATAATTGTATTTATGCTTGTACTCGTTGCTAATTGCATGGTTATGCAAGTTCGTCCATACTCAATACACGGACATATAATACTAAACTTATACGTAAACAATGCAAGTACATTACCCATTTTCCCTCGAACATAATCACACTCAACCTGCATTCAGACGTCGTCAGCTGGCCTGCAACAGCTGACACGAGTGAGTGCATCACATCATTCGAGTGGGAGATGCCGAGCAGGTAACAATGACAATGCACATAAGTAAGTGCATTCCCCATTTTCCCCAGAAAATAACTACGCTTGTTATTGTGCAATTAAAATGCATTTCCCGTAAATGGTCAGTCTTAGAATCGAACCCAGGTATCCCCAAAAACAATAAGTGACCTGCCTATTATTGCCAAAATCCAAAGTTGCCCCTTCCAATATTTACAAAAAAAAAAAAAAAAAACTAATCCAAAGTTACAAATTCTGTATTGCCCAGGAATCCAACTCAAAATTATAAAAAATATTAATAATAATAACTATCCTGTCCAGAAATTGAACACTCTAGACTCAAATATTTTCGAAATTACATTAAATGCATTGCCCAGAAATCCAAATCAAAATTTTCAAAAAATAAATTTCAAAAATACTCTGTCCGGTAGTCGAAATCAAAATCTCCCAAGTCTAAAAAATATTAAATGCATTGCCTGGGAATTGAAGTCTGTACCAATCTCCCCACCGGTCGTCAGAGACTGAAGGTTAGGAAACAAAAATAAACTTTTATATGACTTGATCGGGTATCGAACTCATATCGATCCACCTAATGGTTATCACGGCCCATAGGTAAGGAAACAAATAATAAAGATTTTAAATTTCTTGTTTGGAAATCGAAGGCACTAGCAGTCTGGTCACCGGTTATCAAAGCTAACTAGTGTGGTAGGTCTTCAAGCCAGTGCTCGCCAACAGATATCTCTGGCAGGCCCCCGGGATTGCGGGTGTGGGGTAGGTGTAAGGGGGTTAGTGAAATTGAATTTTCCCTCCATGCCTCCTCGGTTGTGAAACAGCAGTGACTGTCTCAGATTGGGACATCTCACTTTATCTCCGACAAGTCAATATGGGTGATTGCATAAGTAAATGCATTTCCCTCTCCACTCATCCTTAGTTGTGAATCTGCAGTCGATGTGTGATTATGCACAATTCTCAATTACGGTAATTCCCAAAATCCCCAAAAATTTCTAGGTCAATACTTACTCAAATACTCCGTCTGGGAATCGAACCCGAAAGTCCAAATGTGCCTTGTCCTGGAAACTAACTCAAATGCAGAATTTCCCAAAAAAAATATTGTGTCCCATTCAGGTATCGAACCCAGAGTAACTATGCTTGTACTCATTGCTATTACATGGTTATGCAAGAGCATACATTCATTAAACGGCTATGGGATATGGGTATGGTTACGAGAGTGCAATTATGTAACAAGTGCATTACCCCCTCCCCTCCTCCCAGACGAGACGAGACCAAGTCCAGCATTCGCTGAGCGTCAGTCGATCGTTAGTCGTCGAACAGGTAACTTCTACGGAGCAGCATCTGTAAGTGCATTCACCATTTTCCCCAGAAAAGATCCCACACATCCCTTATGATTGCAATATTCTAAGCATTTCCCCGGAAATGGTCGGTCCGGAAAAGGAACCCGGTATTTCCAAAAAATCACCCCTGCCCGACATTCCCAAATAATTCCAAAATATTTTATGTTCCCTGTCTGGTAATCATACCGTAAATTTCCAAGAATTGCACTCACCGGACATCGAACCCGGAGCGCAAAAATTGCAACCGGATGTACATCGCGAAATCTAGATCACCAGTTTTGCAAAACTGAAATATAGATCACGATTTTGGTAAAAATCGAAATTAGGTCACCAGTGTATCCATAAGTAGGTCACGAGCAGTGGCGAAGCGCCAATGGAAGCTTTGGAAGAGGCGCTTCCCTGATATAATGCGGAACAAAATAAAATTTTTTTTTCAATATAATGTGGAAAATGTAACCTTGGCTACAAAAACCACCATGGTATAACGTTATTTTTTTTCGGCATGAAGTCTGCGACAGCCCTCGACAGTGCGGAATCGTGTGGTACGAAATGAAATAAATAGCGAGCAGCACGCCCGCGCCCATACAAAGCCACTGGATCGACTGGAAGCTGCTACCCTAGCAGCGTCCAGCAGTAACTGCGTATGTGTGTGTACCCTCCAGCTCCGATGGGCTGCACTGGTGCCTCACTCTAGGTAGGACGAAAGGAACTAGAGCTCCGCCCTTGGAGTGGATGCTGCTTTGCCTGCAGCGTTATAAACCGCGGCCGACGAGCATCTACAGAAGTGATCATTTGTTATTCGTTTAACATTATTAAATTAATATTCTGCGGTTTTCTACCCTGCTTATTTGTTCGTTTCGTTAGGTTAATTAATATTATTTTACTAAACCGTAAACTTTTTTTTTGTTAATGTGTGAGCAATGCTTTTATAGTGTGCCGAGTGCCAGATTATATCGCAGGCGGGACGCTGCTGTGAAAACTCTTCCACGCAAGGAAAATGGAGAGTAGCGATGTTCCACATCCTGGATTTTCAGGTAACTCTGCGTCTTCGATCTCAGAGGACTCGTGTGTTAGTAGTTGTAACTGCACTATAGAAAAACTAAAAAAACACTCCAATTAGTGCTCTTAGTTTTGAACGAAAAATTAAATATACTACTCCTCCTCTAGCTCTAGACACTAAAACAAAGGCATTCACGCTCCATTTCCATTCGCGCGCTTACGAACACATTTCTTGGTTGTGTGGCTGCAAGAAAATGATGGCATTTTTTCTGACGCTGCTTACTTTTCTCAAAGAATAATCGGCGTGGAATGCTTCCGGTTTTTGTGCTTTAAATAATCTATGGAAAGCAGAAAAGCGGCACAAGTTGGTTCAGCCACATTGTGTGCTTAAAAGAGCTGAAACAGTTCGGTAAAACACGCATTGAATTTACATTTAGCAGTGAGTATCGGCTAAGCACCGAGATGCATAACGAGAAAGTACGAAAAAAAAAAAAAAAAAAAAAAAAAAAACAGACGGATCGTGAATGATGAATCTGCTTCATCCCTTAACAAAGGAAATTATATCGAATTCCTTCATGAATAAGCTGAGTATGACAATGAATTTAAAATTCACATCGAACACTGAACAGTCTTCACAGGTTTATCCAGTGAAATCCGCACCGATATTCTGTTTTCTTTGTCTAACTTATTGCTACGTGAAATAAAGAAAGAAATATCGGGAATCAAGTTTCGTGGCACTGATTTTGGACGAGACAACCGACATAGCAGTTAAATCACAGTTATCGTATGTACTGCGTTATGTTACAAGAGATGGGAATGCCGAGGAAAGATTTTTAGAATTCATAGATGTCAGCGATGATAGGACAGCTAACGGTTTTTATCAACATGGTATACAAATCTTAGAAGACTTTAAATGTGCTGATAAGTTAGTAGCGCAGACTTACAACGGAGCTGCAGTGATGGCTTGAGAGCATGGTGGACTGCAGACAAATAGTAGAGCAGTCTGTAAGTTACATCAAACAGTGCAATATTTACTTCATCTCACTAACAGCGTTTGGCAGTTTTTTTAAATTTTTTTTCTGGAAAATCGACGAAGCGGATGCAGGCTTTAGATGCAGAGGGGCAAAAAATATTCCCCATACTTGCACCGACTCGTTGGAATTGCAGTAGTAAGCTAGTGGAAACTGTGTGCGAACACAAGGAAAATATTGCGAGAACTCCTAAGATCTAAGGTAGAAAATGCTGACGTGTGAGATTCCGAAACACACTGCTCTGCCCGTGGTCTCTTATCACATTTAAAAGACTTCGACTTTAATTTCTTTCTTGTCATATTGTCATACATTATCCCTCATTCAGAAACTATTTTCCAAATTCTCCAAGCGAAAATCGGTGACGACAGTTTCTTCTTGAAGAAGATTGAAAACTTCAAAATCTTTCTGAACAATTTGAGAAACGATTTTGGAGTGTGGGGAAAAAGTTTGTTCGAGTTGTAAATGTGTTTCTCCCACAGCAAAACACGCTCGCGTAGATTCGTCAGCAGGCGAAGATAGGAAGGTAGTTTACAAAAGACTTATTTTATCAGATTGTTGATGCCATTATTGTACATGTAACGCAGAGGTTTGCTGAAGTGCCCAGGCTAAAATTCCTACACTTGTTGGGTAGCAAACCTTATCTTCAGCATGCACAGAATTTCCCCAGAAGAAGCTTTTGCATCTCTAAAGGAAAGCTACGGAATTTTTTTTTTTTATCTGCCGAGCTTAAGAAGTGAGCTGCTTCACGGACAGCGACATGCACAAAAGTACTGTTTCAGATCTTCACATCTACGTGACAGCATCGAAACTAGGTGACGACGTATTGCCAGAAATACAGACACTTTCCAAGCTCATTGTGACAATACCAGCTACGAGTGCCCCAGTTGAGAGATCATGCTCAGCTTTAAAGCGGACAAAGAACTACTTGTGTAACAGCCAGCGCCGGGAAAGATTGTCTGCCCTTGCACTGCTCAGCACTGAAGAGAAATTGTTGCAGAAATTGCATCATAGGCCATCCTTCAATGATGATGTGATCGACGTTTGTGCGGCTAGAAACCGAAGAATTGAGCTGACACACAAAATTTAAGTTAATAATTGAGACTTTTTTTTTTATTAGTTCCTTGTTTCATTGTGAAGTGCTTTACCATGTGTTGCGGGTTAATGTAGAGTGTACAGGAGCCGGATACATGACCGCATTGTTAGTAGCTTGTACAGACTGGCTATTCGCGGTCAGACGTTACAGATGGACACAGTTATAAACAGGTGGACACGACTTTTTTATTTCATATATAACATTCTCACTTGTCAGCTGAAATGCATACACAAGTAATTAAACATCTGGTCCGTTCTGTATGTAGTTATCAATAAAAGCGTGCAGTAACTATCTGTAAATAATGAGAGGCGAAGAAATAGGCCGCTAGCCTAATAAGTAAGAAATACAAGAACACAGGTACTGATTGGTTTTTGGTGGAAGATATGTTTGTTTTCCTGTCTCGTTGATATGCAGTTTTGTGTCCGTCCTCCGAGTATTATTATACTCTTGCTTCTCCCGGCACATAGCACAACTTATATTTCAAGTTTCTGCGACTGCAACAATTTACCAAGGCCATTAATGCTACGTTTCTTTCTAACATCTAAGCATGCATCACTGGACGGGAAGGAGTCCAGTAACCTAAATAAGACCATGTGCGACTTGTGACTAGACACGTGTGGCTTCAAAAAGTTATGTATCGCGCCGAAAAACTTCCGCCAAAAACCAATGAATACTAGTGTTCCTTTCCTGCCTCGTGCATATACATATATATTGTAATTAGTAACTTCAATTGACTATGGTAAATGTAACATTTATTTTTTTAATCGAATAATTTGATCAATGATCACAATAATGTAGAAGATAGCTGACACGGTGTCGGATATAGTACTGATAATGATATTGACATTAGTTGTCGTGGCGTAGCTACATGCAGATCACTTGCGCGTCATTTCGTAACAAAATTTATGATGATTTGGGTGCAAAAAGTCTTTAAAATAGTGAGGTCCGTTCCTATGTAATATAAGTAAAAATTATTATATTTCTGTGTTAAGACAATGTAGCGATTCTTCAATATCAATATTCTGTTGCTTTAAAATAATTATTTTCAAAATTTCTGTAAAACATCACTGATAGCATAGCCTTGATGCTAGTATTGCAATCATTTGTAATGGCAAGATACAGTTGTAGCTGAAAGTAACCATTTGTAATGGCAAGACACAGTTGTAGCTGAAAGTAACCATTTGTAATGGCAAGACACAGTTGTAGCTGAAAGTAACCATTTGTAATGGCAAGACACAGTTGTAGCTGAAAGTAACCATTTGTAATGGCAAGATACAGCTGTAGCTGAAAGTAACCATTTGTAATGGCAAGATACAGTTGTAGCTGAAAGTAACCATTTATTCCAATTACAGTATAATTGATAGTTTTTTTTATTGAACTCTGTATAAAACAGGTACTTTTTTTAATAACAGTGTAGTACGTGTTTAAACATGGACTGTTTTACTGCCTCTACGGCATCTCTGAAAATTGTTATCATATAGAATTTTTAATACGCCTACAAGTTTGTTACATGCCTAATTTCATTTACAGTTTACTTTGTGCAATATTTGCAGTTATAATATAGTAAAATTATATATTTATGGAGTGTGATGACAGCAAAAAATGTCACGTCAGTGCTAGTATCGTAATTATTTTGACTATTTGTAAAACACAGCTATCAGTAAAATTAAAAATTGAGGAATTTAAGTGTCTAAATGATACAGTGAACAAAACAAGTAAAATAAGCATTGATTTGATACCATCACCTTGCCACTTTTAGGACATAATTCTACATGTACTGTTCTTCAGCTGAAATTTAAGTGCTGTCCAACCTATGAAGAAACAACCCCCCCCCCCCCTAACCACCGCCCCAAAAAAATATGCCTACGCCACTGCCGGCGACCACTACGATGCACTTTTAAGCGAGATCCCTTGGGTTAAAGAATCTGTTAGGGAGTATTCAGAACCAATCTTTGTTAAATTCTTCACTCAAAACATTTTTCATCTTTAAAAAATATTAATATTACTACCAGCGGTATATTCACTGTTTAGATATTAAAGCTAGTTAAATATCACCAGTTTGCACCTTGGAATACAAACTATTCCGGGGGAGGGGCCCCTCCCGCTTCAATTACGGTGATCGATGTTCCTTTATAAAATTCCCAATTTGAAACCTCCCCCAAGCACAAATCCTGACTACACCGCTGAGATATACCGTCTTGGACACACAAAGATGCGTAGCCTCCCTTAATGCAAATGTTACGCCTCGCCAATGGTCACGAGATCAAAAGGTCACTAGGTCAAGATCAATCTAGTACCGGCACGCTCATGTGGCGAGCATGGAGCAGCGCCGGAATGCAAGTGCGGGGGAACGGGAGATCCTCGAGAAAACCCGCCGAGCATCGGCAACGTCCTGGCACGGATTTCCGCATGCGAAGCTAGTTGTGAAGTTTTTTTTTAAGGGGCGTGGCTTTACTTTTTATATTAAACGTATGGGGTAAGGCGCACTCAAGTTGTGAACTCAAAAATACCCACTACCGTTTTTGTATTTTTAATCACTATCAAATTACATCTCGTCAAATCGGAGGAGCACTCGTTAAGCTTACATGGTTACATTGTCCTAGATGTTCATAATTTTTAAAAGACTTGATTATATAAAAGGCCAGTCTGACTAGCTTACTATGGTCCGACTTCACCTTGTCCACGACGCCGTAGACTGAAGACTAGACGCATGTCGGCGGACAGCACGCCCCCATCTCTGGACGTCTGGTGCAGTATCGCCAAGACAAAGACCTCGTTTTCCACGTTTCCAGCCGTGATATTCGGCGCTCAGTCTGCCTGGCCGGAGTTTGTTTACACGAGCTCAAGGTTTCGCTCCACTTCTTCGCAATGTGTTTGTGCTACCGCAATGAGGCTAGCATGTCTGTCGCTGCTCGTAACATAGCGCCACGAGAAGCGCCTTGCCTTGCCCGTGGCGTGGCGTCGCGGTTGAAACACGAGCTCGCACTGCGACCGCACGAGGCTGCGGCCGCACCACCTGAAGTCTGTTACCGATAACGTGAGCACTTCTGAAATCAACCTTAGAAAACAGTCGCAGTCGCTGCCCCTGCCTGCACGTATTTTTAACGGGCGCGCTGAATGACATGCGCCCAGTAAAGTTGGTATTGATGGATGGAAAAAGTTCCAACATCGAATAAAAAGTATATTTCCTTGGTTTTCTGTTTTTTTTTTATGCAGCAGTGTTTAGAAATGAACATATTTATAAAATATTTGCTTTTCTATTAATTTAACAGTTTCACTTCACCGACGCATGAATAAAGTATGTAACAAATGGAAGCACAAAAATAATTATAAATATTATTTCTGAAGCATCCATAATGTAAACATTCTTAACTATTGTTGAAAATACAGAATATTTAATAGAATTTTTTTACACTTAAAAAGTTTATTTCAGTAAAATATTTTATAACGTAACAAAATATATACACTCTCCTTTCATATACAGCATAACTCGTACTTTTCTGAACATGTTTAGGTGTCTGTACTACTTTTGTTATGAGTTCTTCACGTTGTATAGTCGGGTGCAGTGCTCCATAGGCAGTTGCTTCACTTTAACCTTGAGAATAATTATAATCAGCGACAGCAGGTGTTATTCGCGAAAATACTTACGGCCACGCTGGATTTCAATATCCTACGCCGACAACCACAACTTAATTTGGTTCTTGGCCGCGCGTCTACGTAAGATGACATGTTCTTATCTTACTGGACCAATCGTAATAAAGTTCTCCGGTAGTAAACGTCCATGATTCGCTGACAGACACTCGAGGCACGTGGTACTTAAGTCATCCAACTTCGAACGTGCATATGAACTATAAGTGTTTTGGAGTACAACTGGTCTGAAATCTTTTCGCGAATAACACCTGTCCCGAACTACAAGATTTGACGAAGTTGCATCGGGAGTACAACATGTAGCTTACATTTGTGTCCATGAAAGTCGGAGTTTGTCAAAAGTTAGAATTTGCGTATCATCATCACATTTACTTCCGTAAAAATTCTCCTTTGTTTTCACTTGGAAGACGCATGGATGGATCAAGTGAAACAGACCAAGACAATGGTAATCTCCTACAGCGGAGCAGTGGCGTGTAGCGAGTTTATTTTACAGGGTAATCAATCTATACCAACAAACGCAACTTCCAACTTTGCTTACCTTCGCATGTATTTGCCCCTTTTTATAATGCCTAACATTAGTTATAAAAACGGAAACTGAATATAATAACTATTCAACTAAGTACTATTTAGAGAAATAAGAAAAATCCCGTCTTCCCCGAACACGTTCATCCACTTTCCAAGAGAAATGTAGGACTGGAGGACGCAAACAGAACGACTGCTTACCCTGCCGAAGGAACGCGGCAGGGTAACTTGCTTAACGCTAGTCGCTCCCGTTTGTGGAAATAAATACTAGATAGCAGCACTATGCGTGTACAGTACGGGAGTTACGAAAACTCTTATTTCTCGAATCGGAAACGGTAAACTAAGATTTGAATATGTTTAAATTTAAAGTTAATGCGAAAACAATAAATAATTAAATATTTCAAATGTGTATAGGGTAAGCATTGCATACCTTACGTCTATGGAATAAACACCACTGTAGCGGAGAGATACAAAATAAATAGGAAAGTAGATCCTTAGCCGGGCTGTGCTCAACTTTGGACCACTTACGAAAGCAAGATTGTGCTAACTACAGCGTGTGGAGTGTACGTCACCTAGTGACTGGACTTCGTAGGGGCAGCCATTTCTCAGAGACGACATGAAACGAGGTCCCGAGGCCTGTAGCACACCAGCCGACAAAATCGGGTCAGTTTACAGCACCAATATCGAACAGCAGGGCAATAAATACGATTCAAATGTACAGCAGGACAATCTCCAGTGAAGCCCCGGGGAAAAATGTGAATTAACTTTCTCCTCTCACACACACACACCGCACGCCCCCCCCCCCCCCCCCCCCGAGCCGGTAGCCTCTTCTCCATCCGGCCAAAAGCGAGACAGCAGCCTTACTTACAACCTGTGTATAGTCTCGTCAGTTGTAAAGGGTACTATGGCTGTGTCCGAATTCGCCTGAAGTGCATACTTGTGCGTACCTGTCCCAGGAAGTGACGTAAGTGTGCTGTCCGCACTGCAAGTGCTGTATGCACGTAAACAAGTAAACGAAGTTGTACTCTACTCGCGCACTTGCGGAATATGTGCCGCCATTTTGAGGAGCAATTTGTATGTTACAATTGATTTCCGACACAACTATTTTATTTAAAGTTTTATATGGCAACATTACCACTTCATAGGCACAGAATTTTGAACTGAGTGGATTATTATCGCAAGGTTAGCTTTACAAAAAAGGTCTAAACAATAAATACGTATTAGTGCTTTGTTCCTAACGTACAGAAGCTAAGATAAGTAATCCAAATTGCACTGACATGCAATAATGCAAGACAATATACGTTAATGTAAATCTAATTGAAATATTATTTAATACTTGATTTAACCCGTATAACTTTCGGCAATATTATCAAATTCTTAGTCGGAATACATATACAATAAAAGTGGTTAGCTGGCTAATAACTGTTAACGAAGCCAAAAAGACTGCAGGTCTGAATTCATCAAGTTTGGTGCTAAGGGTAAGTGAAATACAAAAGAATGCAATTCCGCAAGTATATACCTGAATTCGGACACTAGCTGCAAGTCCAAGGTCACGAAGCGAGGGAGCGATACGGGCGACACTAACACGCACGCCTAGCGCTTCATCGCTCTTACGTGCAAGGCGTGCAGTGTTTCCGTCCTAACGCTTTACTGTGTAAACTAGATCTGTAACTGTGGGATTTTACTGCACCCGATGAAAGTACACAGACCAAACTACGTGGGTAAAATCATGCTTTTCTCTTACCGCATATATAAACTGCATAGGCAAGCTTTAAAAATTGCTATATCTGACCACTTTCACGATTTTTTTTTTTCGCCATTAATACACTCAGTAGGAGAAACATAAAAATATGGGAACACAAGACAGTACTTTTTTATTCTTTCCGTGTTAAAAATTCGTATTTGCGGAACTTCTATTTGCCGAGATACGCGTCTACGCGCAAACGATTTCGCAGAGAATGTTTCAGTACATAGGGCCCTCAACTATTGTGGTTCTCCATCCAGTTTCATATCGCGCTCACTTACCGCCACTGTAATGTAACCGTAATGTAACTTGCAATATATATGCGTGTGCGTGGTGTTTGCTAAATCAGCAGCCAGAGTTAGATTCATTTGATGCTGGAGTGGTGCGAAGAAAAAGTGCAAGTGTCTCGCGCAATGGAAAAAACTATATATATATATATATATATATATATATATATATATATATATATATATATATATATATATATATATATATATATACACACACCCACCCTAAAAGACTTGCGCGCAGTGTTGACAAAATTAATTAATTAATTAATTAATTAATTTCAGAGGTAGCGGGGAAACTTTGTGAAAATTAAACAAAGCAATGGGTTTCAAATTCACATACTTTAGAAATATTCAGTTATTCTTAATGTAAAGAAACAAGATTGTCGCGTGGCGAGCGAAAAACCTACGAGCTATAAGGTCAATTGACAGCAAAGGCGAAAGTAAATTACCTGCGATATACCTCGATGAGACTTGGAACTGTCCTAATCACATTCTAAACAATTGTTGACGGTATGATGAGACCGCAGTAGTGTACAAAAACAACCATCCAGGCCAGCGATGAATTGTTGTTTACACAGGTAGTGAAAATTGCTTCATCGAGAGAACCAAGTTAACGTTTAAAGCCAAAACTAAAAGCGGAGAATAGCATTCATGTATAGTCATTGCCTCCTAGGGGCCGCGGTGGCTGAGCGGTTACGCTGCTCGCCTCCCACCAAGGCGAACCGGGTCCAATCCACGACCGGGTCTCTCCCAGGTTTTCGCATGTGGGAATCTTGCTGGACGATGCCGCTGGTCGACCGGGTTTTTGTCGGAGATGTCCAGTTTACCCCGCCTTTTCATTACGGCACTGTTCAATACTCGCCTTAATCACCGTCACCGTCGTTCAGGACCTAGCTTTTAAGGTTGAAGTAAAGCAACTGCCTATGGAGCACTGCACCCGACTATACTACGTGAAGAACTCACAAAAAAAATAGTTTAGACACCATAAAGATTGTCAGAAAAATGCGATTTCTGCTGTATACGAAAGAAGAATGTATATATTTTGCAACATTATAAAATATTTTACCAAAATATACATTTTAAAAGTAAAAAACAATCGACTAAAATAGTCTATTGTAACAAAATTTATGCATATTTCCATTCTGGATCATGTGTAGTAAAATCGTACTAATAATTTAACATATATATTTAATAATTCACTTCTTTTACGTCAGTTTCAACCATAAATGTTTGTGACAAATGGACGCACATAAAAATTATAAAAATAATTTCCTACATTATTATTACAATTCTCTTACACACAATCATAGTAAACATTATGGCGATATTCCACGACGAAAATTTTCTTGCAGATTCTGCTTTCTGAAGCATCCAGAATGGAAATGCGCCTAAATTTAGTTAAAAATACAGACTGTTTCAATCGATTATTTTTGTTATATTTAAAAAGTAAAATTTATTAAAGTGTTTTATAATGTAGCAAAATGTATACATTCTTCTTTCATATGCAGCACAAATCGTACTTTTCTGACAATGTTCATGGTGTCTGTACTACTTCTTTTATGAGCTCTGCAAATTGTATAGTCGGGTGTAGTGCTCCATAGGCAGTTGCTTTACTGGAACCTCAGCAGCTACCCAAACCTGTTCACTCACTCGCTCATTACCCCCTCGCAAATAACATTACTGTTCAAGCGTTGTCAAGAATTACGCACCGAGACAAGAGTCCTCAGCGCCAGCAGGGGAGTTAACACCCAAAACAGTTATTCAAGGCGCGCTGGCTGTTATTTTGTAGGTGGTGACCGCGAACCGGTCATGCATCACCGAAGCTTGGAATTTCTTCAGAAATAACTCTCAAGCAATTTCATGTTCAGTGCAATTATAGTGGAATTGTACCTCTTTCTGAGAAAAAAAAAATGGTTTTCCGGAAAGCCCATATTCTGAACACCCCTTTCTTTCCGTACGGCACCCCATTGTGGCATCACACCAATGGTATAATTATGCACTTAGAACGTTTTTTCCCTGTCTGGTTCGCGAGGGTGTTCGTCCTTTCCTACATGGGGGTAAAATCCGCTTGTGGGTAAAATATGCCGGTTACACTGGATCAGGGGGGTGACATTAGATAGGGCTTACAATCACGTTATTTGAAGTAAGTGCCTGTGGAAACACCAACATAGACATTTTACCACGAATTGATGATTTTACGGAACAGATCAGTTTTGAGTCAAAACTAAGAGTGTTTTGTATCTCAAAAATACTGATTTAACCTCCATATATTTCAGGTGCTGATTAGATAACTTACCAATACGATTATAAGTATTAAATCGGTTTTTTTTGCACAAGATTTAATCTATTAAGTTGGTCACATTTGAAGGTAACGTATATATTTAAAAGACAGAGCTAACACAATTAGTACACCATGTATTTATTAAATTATTGCCGAAAACAGCATTCGGCAACTAAATGGTGTTGGTAAGGTAGCTTCAAATTAGGCAATTTTAAAATTTTGTTCTAGAACCTCTCAAGAATAATGCAAGTTGTAAAAATACTGAAAATGCTACCACACAAAAGAAAAAAAAAAATTTTTCTTGTAAATAAGCTATTTTATTAAACACTTAACACAACGTGATTGACTACTTCAATGAAGCGTGTTTATCACAAAATAATAATTAAAAACTATTACTTTTGTTTTATTATTCTAGGCGATTGTTTTTCGTAACACGTGTCTGCTGTTGGTATTAATCCAGGCACCTACCACCCCTGAAAGAGACTTTATGATAAGAAGATCGTTAGAAGATGAAAGTGTCAGCTCTTGTCTCCTTACTTGCTCTGTGGTACGGATAGTGAAGTCAGTGGACAGAGCACACTCGCTCCAGTGGAGTGGCGGCGCTGTGCAGGGGCGGCGCAGGAAGACAGACGTCCAGTGTGCCGGGGGCGGCGGATAAGGTGGGCGGCGGCAGTTCACCAGCTCCTACATCCGCCGCCCGCCTCTTATCTTTCCAGCAGCTAGTTTGTCCCTCCCAGGGGCCAGCCACTGCATAGAGCTTTCGCTGTTCTTATCGAGCACCAACTATTCCTTTTGTACCAACATTCAATTGTAAAATAATTTATTCATCGGATCGGCGATTAAGCAGAGTTGTCCTTTTCTACGTTTCAGATCAAATCAACTTTAATCGTACACACGTTAAGCACTAAGCAAACAATTTAATAAATGCTTTTAATTGTCTATGTTGTAACTATTCTATAAAGTTGGCATTCTTGAACAAGTTGTTTACAAGCTTCGCACGTGAATTGAATTAAATTCCATCTTTTGAAACGGGAAAATTAAAAATAAATATGCAACAGCTGTTGGGTTCCTCACTATGAAAATTTGAAGCCCAACACACTTCTGAAATATTTTACTTTTCCCAGCAATCCAGAAAGGTAAGTTTCTAAACCAATTTTATTTGCTTCGACTGGTATCTAGGTTTGGGCTGTTTATCTGGTCACGAACTTTCCATTACTTCCTATAATAATTCATACTTTGCCTAAAACGTTGTCTGTTATTCAAATACTACAGTTAACTGTCAAAACAAACAAAATTTTTTTGAAACTAAACTTTTTGGATTGTTGGTAATCTCGGATAAAGCAGAGCAAAACAAATTCAAACCAATTTAATTACATCAGTTTGGTAATTATTAATGCTAAAAAGTCCTTATGTCCTATAAAACTATATTTTATCAATCGCAACGTTACAAAACAGCCACGACAAAATAATGATTTGTTTTTATGTTGGTCACAAGAGAAACGTTAGTGGCCCGATCAGAGAGAGGTAATACATTAAGCAGAGGTTCAGCCTGGCAGTGAAATCTCTTTCCCTTCGATACTCTTTGGTCCCTCCCTCCCTCTCCACATACACCATGCCACAAGCTTCGAGGGCGAGTAGCGCGGCTGCTGTAAGGGCGACACTAGCATACGCTATAAGCGCACAATCGCCGCTACGCGCACGGCTCTGTCCTCGTCGTGTTGCTACTATTGCAATACCCTAAGATTACTTTCGTACGTAACGCGTATATAGGCTGTTCACGGTAAAGAGGGCACTTTTTAAGGCGCTTCCAACAGGCATCAATAACTGATAAATGTGTTTTATTGCAGCCTTGGGCGTTAACTTTTGAGATTAGTGAAATGTATACGCTATGTTTATTAGTCACATCATAAGTGGAGGAAAGATTAAAATCGGCTCAAAAGAAAAATTTTGCAGGGCCTTAAAAAGTGCTAATTTTACCGTGAATTGCCTATATTTAGACATGCAGCGCTTTGAAAAAGCCGTTTTTAACAATATTGGAGTGTGCGCGAAATTGTTTATAATGCGAATGGCGTCTTGAAAGTAATCGACAGGCATAGTCTGTGTTCTTTTCTTAGTTCAGGACATTGAACGCACGTTTAATGGTTTCTTAAATAATAACTGGATATCAAACTCTGGGCGACGCAATTCTCGTGCCAGGCGGGCGAGTTCCTTAAGTTCCGCCATTCCTTCGTCCCTTGCAAACAAAGCTTAACCAAGTTTAGGTTACTTCTGCTATACGCTGGGGAGGTCAATGTTAAATTTTTGGCTACCAAACTTTTCGCCACTAGGTAACCGCTAGTTCACGATAACGTGAGCACTTTTAAAATTAACCTTAGAAAAAAGTCACTGCCCCTGAAAGCATGTATTTTAATGGGCGCATCGAGTGACATTTGGGCAGTAAAGTTGGTAACTATTAATGGAAAATAGTTCCATATATTAAAGTCAAATGAAAAGTGTTACGTAACCATTTGTGATAACTTAAATTGTTTCTTTCGCTTTCTGTTTTATTTAGATGCAGCGAAGTGTGAAAATAAGCATATAAGTATAATATTTACTTTCCTAAAATTTTCACAGTTTCACTTGACCGACGCATGACTAAAGTGATGAGATACGTGGCAATGTTAATTTTACATACGGCGGAAGAACACACAACGTGCATACAAGTAGATCTTAAGCTGGGCTCTCAAAAGTGCTCATTTTACCGTGAACAACATATACCAGATTTGTTTATATTTTATACATTAAAAAACAGGATGATAAGCATAAATCTAATATAAATTAGCTTCGTAACTAAGTAAAATTTTCTCCTTTATTATTCACATAGCTTGAAATTTTAATTAAAAGTTGTTTTTTTTTGGAACACTGCGCACCTAGTGGTGAAAAATTTCCCTAAGCTAAGCTCTCCCATAAGTAATCACGTTGTTCCTAACCTGATTAGAATAAAGCCGAGTCCATGACACCACACCTTAAGCCCCTGTCACACTATCAAAACATTGCCTTCAACTATACTTGGCAATAAAATTTGAGGACAAAATATGGCCATATTTTTTCCTTCAAACTAATTTTATCAAATAATCGTGAATATGTATGAAAATGTGTCATACTGTCAAATTCTTTTATTGGGAGAATCTAATTTGAAACATTTAAAAATTATTTTCATAGCGAGATATTACTTTTGTTTTTCCATGTGGTCCATTACAGGAAGAAATGTAAGTAATATTGTTATTTATTATAGTTTCTTTACTAAATTATAATTTTATTTATAAGATATGTTCCCAGTACAATTAAATAAATGCCTCTGAGTTCGAAACATGTGCAAAAATTCCCTTAAAATAGCATTCATTCCCAGACAGCTTCTACATAAATTAATTATCTTCATAATTTACTTCGTTTCCAGTTATTGTTTGTTAATTAGGTTTCTTAACGTCCGCTTTTGTCGTGCACGATTCTGATTGGGTGAGACCGTCAAACATCAAATAAATTTTAGAACCGGTCCAATTTCAAATGTTCGATGGAAACTGAAGCCATCCAACTTTCTCAGGCAAAAATGGCGGCGTTTATGACGGTTCGATGACGTCATAACTGTCCAACTTAATTTGACCAAACTTATTGGAAGCAGTTTGACGGAAAAATTTGACAGTGTGACAGAGGCTTAAGGGAGGACGCACTGATTTCGTGGAACACTCACTCAAATAATATTTTGCATAATAATTATTTCTTACTAGTAATTACCAACAAACATATTTCATCACTGCTTTCATTCATATGAATTACAATTGAAATATTATTATTTATAAAACAAATTTAAGTAATAGTTCAATGTAACTAAAATTAAGAGACGTTTATTTTAATATAATTATAAAACGCATTTCATATTACATATTTAGGAAAAACCTAATCACGCAATGAAATGGCTGATTACTCAAAGGTTTGGTTCAAAAAGTGTCAAAAAACCACCAATAGTCAATATACAATATATCACAAACTTTTTATATTTGTGCTAACACAAACGTACCTTGTTTTTCGTTGCACTGAAAATTCACTCATATGGTATCCATACATTACAATTATTTCATTTATATTTATTATGAAATCCGTTGTGTATTTTTTGTCTAAAACGAGTATAGTTACATATTTAAGTGGGGTCATAAGCCCCTGTTAAAAATACCAGAACGGTTCTAATCTTCCATAAAAACTGTTACAGGGGTGACTCTTAATCTTTTTTTTTCTTTAGCCAACTTTTTAAGTAAATATGGCAATGTAAGTAATAAACCCAGTGTGTATATTCCACCGGACTCTAAAGTTTAAGACTAAAAATAAAATATATTTACTGACTATAATTCCAAACGAGAAGGCTTTCAAAAGCGGTCACTAATACCGTGAATAGCCTATATATAGTACACTATCTACCAAAAAGTAATTGGGCACCTGTCCACAATGTTTGCTCGGTGGTTGTCACCCCGTTAGAATCTCGTAGGGCCACCTCTTGCGGCTATAACAGCAGCCACCCTGTCTCGCATGCTCTCTACGAGTGTTTGCAGGACATCCACGGGGATTCGTCGCCATTCCTCTTGCAACCATTCCATGAGTTGAGCAATGGATTTTGGCCGCGCCTGACGAGCCCTCACCCGGCGATCCAATTTGTTCCAGAGATGTTCTATAGGGTTGAGGTCGAGGCTCTGGGTGGCCCAATCCAATCGGCGAACATTATTGTCGGCGTACCACTGCATAGTAACCCTTGGAACATGGCACCTGGAATTGCCATCCTGGAAGTAACACGGCTCCATTCCGTAAAAACACCACAATGTTGGAAGCATTTCATTATCCAGAATGTTACAATAGGCCTCTGTGTTCATGCTACCACGGACAAACACCAGCGGTCCTACGCCGAAGGCCGTGAAACACAAGTTTCTTGAGTTTATTACGATGTCAAAGCTGTTTTCATATCACGAACACCATACTTTCATAACATGTTCTTGCCACATCAATACTAAAACACTAATATGCATGTATAACAATATTTCAATATGAAAAGCAGCACAACTTAACCACGACATTTTCCATGCAATGCATAAAGTTTACGTGCCTACGTGAATCATCGTAACATACTACCTATAAATACCACGTTTTACGTAAATGTGAAGGTGTGCGCGTGACGTGAAGGCATCGATGCCTCTCTCGGGGTCAACGCATTAGTACACTTTAAAAAAAATTTAAAAAATATATGTACAACTCTTGGTCATTTTACATTATCTGTGTGTAATTTGTAAAACAAATACAGTACGTGTAAATTTGCATCAATGTACAACTTTATAAATAACATACTACAATGATATTGTAAAAAAAAAAAAAAACACAAATGTATTGGTATATTGACAATAGGAGGGGTATAATTTACAAATTTGAAAGTACGAACGTGAAGTATGTACTGAAACATCTACATTGGTGTAAAAGTACATATTATTCTATTTCCTTCAAAGGTATATAATTTTACTCCACAAATATACTGGTATATGGACATTAAATAGGGCGTAAAATTACAAATGCGTAAGTATGTGAAAAAGAAAAACACTAATAAAAGGCACTAAAGCCCCAAGCCTGTGTGTTTTACAGCCACGTTAATGTTGTATTAAAACACGTCAACATTACACCTACATGTAATTGGGTATGATGAACATTATACACGAGCAGACTGGTGTAGTAACATTACCATAACAATAAAAGGCACTAAAGCCCCAAGTTTGTATGTTTTACAGCCACGTCAATGTTGTATTAAAACACGTCAACATTACACCTACATGTAATTGGGTATGATGAACATTATACACAAACAGACTGGTGTAGTAACATTACCATAACAATAATTGTGACAATTTCCTAAGTGTGGTAGAAAATTAGTAGCTATTTAGTAAAATAACATCTACAGAGTACATTAAATTTAATGTGATAAGAGAATCTGACAGGTATGATAAAATTACACTAAGATAGTTTGTGTAAATTTACATTATGTGGCTTGATATTGGTAATATAAAAAGTGAAATGACACATACAGAGTACGTGTGAGTAAAGGCAATGATTAGCAAAAAGGATAACAAGTATAGTAAAATTACACGGGCATAGTATTTGTAAATATACACGGGACACACATTAAAATTACACGTATACATGTACATGTGAAAATACACGAATATGTATGGAGATTGTGCTGCCACGTACTTTTGTGTAAAATTTAACTTTATTTTTACAGTGTAAGCAGGAGGTAGAGGTCTTCCTGATCGGGTAGGCACTTTATCCAGTCGCTACACCAAACTCGGGACAAGACGCGAAGACAGCACCTCCCTGTCAAACCTGGCAAATTCTTCCGCCAGACTGCTTCCAGTAAGTTTGGACAAATAAAGCTGGAAGGTCGCGACTTCACTGAGACGCCACTATCTCCGTCATGTTTGTCTGGGTAAGTTGGACAACTCCAGTTTCAATCGATGTTTTTGAAAATTGGACGGGTTCCAAAAGTTTTGATGTTCGACGGACTCGGCCAATCAGAATCGAGTATGACAAAAAGAGCCGCTTCCAACATTACGAAGCTTTAAAATGGTGAACAATTGATGTAAACCAAATTACGTTATGAAGATAATTAATTTATATAGAAGCTCTATGAGTATGGCTGCCATTTGAAGAGATGAATTAAGAATTATATAAAGAACTCGCACACATAAAATTACATTTTGCATGGAATATCTATGGTAAATAAAATTTAAATATAATAAGGAATAAAAAGTGTATAGCAACATATAAAATACAACAGAAACATACGGAAGAGGCGATTGCTATTTTTTGGACATTTATATAGAATGGATGGCAACAGATTAACCAAACAGATCTTCAAATATCTTCGGAACAAGAAATCAACAACAACCTGGATTCAAGAAGTTAAGAAAGATTTAGAAAGAAACAATATAAGTGAACAAGCAACAAAGAGATATTTTTAAGAAAAAAAATTGTTAAAAATGGAAGGATTCCAAAGCAGGAAGGAAAATAAAACAGGCTCGAAATGGTCGAGGAGAGGGAAAAGATACATAGTGAGAAGATGAAGGAGTACTGGAGAAAGAAGAAGAAACACAAAGGACGTAGTCCCTAGAAGACCCAAACGAAGAAGAAGAAGAAAGAATTGAAAATGAATCGCGACATTCGATGCATTCTTGCCGTAGTGGACTACGAGGGATTCAATGTAATAGGCTGTTCACGGTAGAATGAACACTTTTGAAAGCCTGCTTAAGATCTACTTGTATGAGTAAGGCGTATTCTTCCGCTTCACGTCAAATTAACACTGACAAGTGCATCATCACTTTATCATGCGTCGGCCATGCGAAACTGTGAAATTATAAGAATAGTAAATATTTTACAAACATGCTCATTTTTACACCCCGATAGATAACAAACAGAAGCGAAGAAATCACTTCAGTTATCCAATTGTCACCGAACGCTATTTATTCGACGTTAAGATATGGAACTAATTCCATCCATCGTTGCCAGTTTTACTGGGCGCATTTCACTCGGGAGCACGTTAGAAATTATAATGCAGGTAGAAGCAGTGGACTTTTTTCTAACGTTGATTTCAAAAGTGCTCATTTTATCATGAACAACCTTTAGTCAGTACGCATCTCACTTTGAAAATAATAAAAAAAATAGTATCAAATCAGACTAGCTCGTCGCATTAAAAATACCTGGCAGTGTGACAGGAGCTGTAGTCAGACGTTTGTTACTGCAGGGCGTCGCGTCAGTCGGGGGGGGGGGGGGGGGGGGGTTATTTCATATTTGTACCACCACCATATTTGTCTCCAACTGCGTTTACCCCTAGTGAAAACTTTTATATCGCACGGTTTTGGTAAAATTACACGTCAAAATCAAAACTTAACTGTTTTTTTTTATAATGCACCTACAAATGAAATGAAGCAAGTTGTTTGCTGCAAGTTTCGGGCAACTGAAAGGTCTCGCCTTGATTAATTTCAAGGTATGCTTTGCAAAAGTTAATTCACAAAAACTCAGGTGCACCCACAAATAACATATAAGTAAAAATGTCATTGTTTGCATTCTTTTTTTAATGGCATAAACATTTCCCTCCGATTTTACGGCGTCTCTAAATAGCACTTGGCGTCTTTTTACAGTGTAAATTCTCGTTTATGAAATTAAGGTAGGTTCCAATGCAGCACAATTTTGACTGACATTTACACAATTATGTTTCTAAAACACAGGGACAAATTTCGTCTGTATATACCTGAGTAAAATATAGGACTAAAATTTAAGTACCCCCTTCTCGTCAAGTAATTATTACGAGCGCTGAGCGACCTTGAATAATCTTCAATTCAAATTCCCTTACTCTGCAAGTGGCTTCCCTACTTGCTCTGCAACACACGAGCTCTGTTTTGAAATTTCGAGATGAACTATCTCGCAAACGGTTCGTCTGAGTGTGTTCCGACGAGACGAGCTTTTTTTTTTTTTTTTTTTTTTTTTTAATTTACACTATCTCACTCACAGATCGTCATTTAGAAATGCTGAGAACGTAGTGTTACAAAGTTTGATGCTAACACAGGGTGCCAAAAGCAATTTCCAAAAGGAAGGGGAACATCATACCATCCGCGTGTTTAGAACGTGTGACACACCCTTTATACAACACACCATTCACCAATTTGTTGCTTAATCACATGTGGTTTCTGATATTTTCAACTATAGACTGTTCACGGTAAAGTGAGCATTTTTAAGGCCTTCCCAACAGGCATCAACCACTATTAAATATATATTATTGCAGCCTCAGGTATTAAGTTTTGATAGTGGTGAAATGAATTCACCGTGTTTATTATTCACATTGCAATGTTTATATTAAAAAGCAGCAGGAAGATGGAAATTGGATGAAAGGAAAATTTTAGAAGGGCCTTTAAAAGTGCTGTTTACCGTGAAAAGCCTATAAACGCAATTTAAAATTTTAGGACCGCATAGCCTTCTTAATAGTAATTTTAGCGGATAAGTTGTAACTACATATAATTTCATCTTATATTTTCATAAAGAATTACTTGCTGAATATGTGTGTTTTTTAACACGTAATATCTGCGAAAACTGTGCCCAAAAATTTTTTCCTTGAGAGGAACGAGTTATTGAGTGAAGAGATTTGGGCGGCTCTTCACAGCGTGGTCTCGAGAGCCGATGATGGTGATTGAGGTGAGTATGGAGCAGCGCCGGAATGAAAGGGCAGGGGGAAACGGGAGATCCGAGAGAAAACCCGCCGACCAACGACATCGTCCGGGACACGATTCTCACACGCGAAAATCCGGAGTGTACCGGCCGGGGATTGAACCCGTATCGCCTAGGCGGGAGGCGAGCACGCTAACCGCTCAGCCACCGCGGCCCCGGAACGAGTTAGGCTGGATTTACATCCGCCCGTCCGTCGAAAGTTCATTGCTGCAAACTAATAAAAAAAACTTTAAAAATTGAAAGAAAAAAAATCCCTTTTGCGTTATTGTTTTTTCTAAGTATCAAAATCAACCATATACGTACGTAACGGACATTAATCTGTGTAAAAAAAATCTTTAATAACATACAAAGCATAATTTTATTATTCTTACTATTGCACAAAATGTGCTAGTGCTTCCAAAGTAATTATCGATTAATCTTCAGGGAAAATGAAACTTAATTTCATTATACAGTTGCAGCAAAAACAAAACGCTGCACACACTACACAGCCTTGTGAATAATTGTGGATGGACGAGTAACGAAACGTGCCATGTTTCGAAGGCTGCAATTTCACACGTTCGCCCGTCAAAACTTAAAGCTTGCCAAGGTTTTGACGGACGGGCAGAATTAATGGCCTCCTGTGATTGGCTGCTGGTGACGTGACTGAAGGGCGGGCGTGACGGGTCGTCGTAAACACGACGCTGGAGGGCTGTTGTGTTCATCCCAGGCACAGACTGCCCTGCTCGAGTAGACAGCAAGCACCGCTCTCCACAAGATGCCGTATATAGTCGAGACCCGCACTATATATCGATATTAGTACACTGGCCATCATTCATTTATAAAGAAAAATATCGACGTGTGACGACCTAACAACTAATATTTAGAGGGAGGGTTAGTATAGGCGCAGGTTTTCAGCTCACTCCGGCTAATTTGTCACTGCGTAAATTGTCTGTGTGCGTATGATGTGCCAAATGTTACATTTTAAGAACAGACCGGCAGAATAGTAATACCCAATAGTTTTTGGATAAATCCAGTAGATAGACACTGATAAACACGAAGTTAGAACAAATCTCATTGAAATGAACGTACCAAACATCGCACATAACTCTCGCACACCAGGCACAAATGCAGCCTTAAGTATCGGCGGTTAGTAGCCTGGTCCATTATACACGATGTCTCTCAACGAGGTCGACACATTTCGGCTGCGGGTTATGCACGGGTGAATAATGCAGCCTAAAGTATCAGCGGTTAGTAGCCTGGTCCATTATACACGATGTCTCTCAACGAGGTCGACACATTTCGGCTGCGGGTTATACACGGGTGGATAATGCAGCCTAAAGTATCAGCGGTTAGTAGCCTGGTCCATTATACACGATGTCTCTCAACGTGGTCGACACATTTCGGCTGCGGGTTATACACGGGTGAATAATGCAGCCTAAAGTATCAGCGGTTAGTAGCCTGGTCCATTATACACGATGTCTCTCAACGAGGTCGACACATTTCGGCTGCGGGTTATACACGGGTGAATAATGCAGCCTAAAGTATCAGCGGTTAGTAGCCTGGTCCATTATACACGATGTCTCTCAACGTGGTCGACACATTTCGGCTGCGGGTTATACACGGGTGAATAATGCAGCCTAAAGTATCAGCGGTTAGTAGCCTGGTCCATTATACACGATGTCTCTCAACGTGGTCGACACATTTCGGCTGCGGGTTATACACGGGTGGATAATGCAGCCTAAAGTATCAGCGGTTAGTAGCCTGGTCCATTATACACGATGTCTCTCAACGTGGTCGACACATTTCGGCTGCGGGTTATACACGGGTGGATAATTCGAAAACACATACGATTAACGGTCTGAAGTGAATCCTGAGGCGGGTGCACAGCTTTGTAGCTGGACCTGAAGCACTACTTCATTAACAAATAGTGCAGAAAATGTTTGAGATGGAAAACTGATGCGTGTTTGCACCATAGTGGTTCGAAACTCGATCCGAGACCGGATCTAAGATCGGCACAGAAAACTGTTCAATCATTCGAGTTCAGAGCTGGACTGGAGATCGAGATGAAGTTCATTTCGAACCGCCGAAATTGGCGGTTCTAAATCTCGATCCGAGATCCGTAGTTACTGTCAACAAATGTAGTTTGAAAATACGCCAACAGATTGAACTACGTTCGATTATTTTCGTGGAAAATTAAAACAACATTATATGCACTTGAATATTATTCAGTAAAATTCGTACAGCAATAATTCACTTAAAACAGATAAAACATCGCACATCTAATTTTATCTATAGTGAAAAATATGCACACTTTAATGACGTCATATATTACAAACCAATAGCAAAATTCTCCGCGCTAAGCCGGTATTACACGATACCTGCAGCCGTACTTGGTTCTTGAACAAGCTTCTACAAGACCAGGTGCACGAGCCGGTATACCAGTCGCTATATGAGCCTCCATGGAAGATTCATATTACACGACAGCAGTTCGCGTACTAGCATTTGGCACCCTCGGTGAGTGCGCAGTGTGTGGTTTGTAGTAAATATGAACTCCAATCGTAGAATTGCTACGAGTTCGTAACTTGCGTAGGCCTATGAAAAAAACTAGCTTGCACATCTCAATATTGCTATATTACTGTTCGCCTTTTACATACATTGATTGCTTACTAGTATAGTTTCATTAATTTTCTTGAAAATGTTGCGAAGTCACTAGAGTAAGTGTGTATTATTTTTAATTTTGACGAAAATTACTCACCTGTTACAAAATATAGTCTTTTCTTTACGCACCGGGATATTATCCGCAGGTGAAATATAATGATAAAAAAATAATTTGAGTCCGGCGAGAGTTATGGACTCTCGCCCAAAATATACACAATAGCAGCCTGCAGCGCGAATTTGCCAATAAACTACAAGTTCACGCGCCAAATTTCGAATTTATGTATTGTGAATACTCTTAATACTACGAATTAATGTTTTCATAGAGTAGGTAATGTTTTAGGTATTTAGAACGGTTTTTAACAGGAATTAAAAGTCTACACTGACAATATTATTGGTCGTTGTCGTATTTTAAATACAGTGACGATGATGGAAACATCAGAATATTTACGTTGTTATAGGCTGTTCACGGTAAAGTGAGCACTTTTTGAGGCCCTAGTTACTTTTCCCTTTCAGTAATTTTTTTATTATTTAAACCAGCATTTAAAGTAAATATTGTACTGTAACTAACAAACACGGAGAGTGTATTCCACCGCACTCAGAAGTAAACATCTAAGGATAAAATAAAATATATTTATTGACTATTATTCCAAATGCGAGGGCCGCAAAACACTACAGACTTAAGAAACGCACTTACTGAGGCGAGTCGAGGGGAATATTACTTACTGAGGTGAGTCGAGGGGAATATTCCGTACGAGTACATTTGCAACGTGTTTGACTGCCATAATTCCCTATGCCTTGTCGACGTCCAAAATAATATATCAAACCTTTGGTGCGAGGCGAAAATTCCGGAAATACAATATGGCGGGGACTGGTCTGCCGTAAGGCCGTGCTACAAATGATTTAGAACACATACACACACAAAATTGTAAAATTTGGTTACTTACACTATAATCGCCGACAATATTAAATCAAAATGAGCTACCGTACGTGTGTACATTTTTTCGATAATTATTCTAATCATCTTAAACAATTTAATTTTTCACATGAATTTTGTAGTATACATATTCTGATATGGTATAGGCTATTCGCGGTGAAGTGAGCACTTTTGAAAGCCCTTTCATTTGGAATCATAGTAAATAAATAAATTTTATTTTAGCATAGACGTTAACTTCAGAGTGCGGTGGAATACACACCTAGTGTTTATTACTGACATTTGCAATATTTATTTTAAAATGTGGTTAAATGATTAAAAAAAATGGCTCAAAGTAAAAAGTAACTAGGGCATCAAAAGTGCTCGCTTTACCGTAAACATCCTGTACACATGGCGCACACCCGACACACACGCACAGGAATCACAGACTACAGAATAAATTAAATTTCTGTGAGCCTCGCCTGAGGCTATTTTTCTGTGCATGTGCTGTGCTCAATAGTCACAAGCGTCACCGTAAACGCCCTTACACATTAGAAAACTTTACCATTTGACTTTACGTTTTTTATGCGACCTGTTGTTTCTTATGGAGCTTGACACAATGGAACTGTCAAAGGTAAAGTCAAGCGCTCTTGACTTAACGATCTCGAAAAGTTGAAATTTTCAAGTCAAAGTCAAGCAGCCATTTTGCCAAGAATCTAACAGAGGTTATGTGGAAAGCGTGATATTTTATTGTAGGGCGATTTTAATCTCGGTATATTGAACAAAGTTCGTCTTAAATTAAATAAATGGCAAACAAGTATAATGAGAAGAGAATATACATGAATTGACATATTTTAATAAAGTAAACAAATGAGACTTTTGTTCTGAAATAAACTTTTAACATAAATTTTAAGCATTATTTTAAAAAAAGGTAAGTAAAATGCATTCCTGGATAATATAATTATTTACGAAGCTCGCAGAACCGATGTTCAATTGTCTGAACTCTGACTTTACAATATTGTATTGTGTATTCGTGGTTTCGTCTGAGGAAAGGAGGAGTAAAGTAAAATGCTAAAGTTTTCTCTTGTGTAAGAAGCTTAAAACATGTATTATTCTACTTTGTGTGCGCTGTGTTCGATTAACTATATCCCGGTCTCCAATCATCACCTGGCTACTTCGCCTTTAGGGATCACGTCACACACACGCATGCGTGGTATCCGTCGTTTCAGCGAGCTCGCGGCTATAAATAGAGGCACGTATTCTTGAGAGAACGTCAGAAAGGAGAGTGGAGATGATGAGAGGGGAAGCAGAAGGAGGCGAGGGTGGAGAAAAGTTGCCAAACTGGAGCTGGCAGTATGCTTGCCGCCACATCCGCTCACAGCGCCACGGTAATGCAAGCGCACAGCAGTGATATCAGGCGTGCCATTTTCATAGTACGTGTACCATAATTAGACCTTGTGTACCATGTACTATGACGAGATCGTCAAAAGCCTTGTCCGAAATGGCTACGTGACCTATTTCAGGTCCTAAATATTTGGGGATTTAGGGTCGAAATGTACTGAGGCGAAGTAGCACATTAAATCTCCAAACAGGTCAGTAAATACGTCTGCTGTAGTTTATTTATGTTTTATTTCCCGCGTTGTGGCGGAAACGTCGGTATTGACTGTTCTTGAAACACTGCACTATGGAATATCAGGGACCTACATAAAGTTACTTTAAAATAAAGTTCGTATGTTGAATTAATATTACCAAGAAAAAAGGCGATCGGTTGTTGTTTGAAATGGAATGTTAATTACAGAGAGCGAAGAAATATCGACTAGAAAGAAATAAGATCAGTTATTCACATGACAACGGGGTTACGTGGAAATGCTTGGGAGAAAGTTATTATGTTTATTGATAGGGTTACAAACAAAATAACGTTGAAACTCCACAAGCCTGTAGTTTTCACCTTTGTCACATGTAGCGCTGTTGCATGCCGTTCGAAACCATCCACCCTAATTCCCCAAATTTGCCATTACGGACCCGGCTATAGTACGCAAATGTACCATAATCTGACTACAGTAAAAAATATGCAGCTAATGACTCGACAGTACAATAAGAGATGATAAGTTTGCAGCGCTTGGTTGAAGTCAAAAGCCGGAGCCCTGTGATTTATCTGCGAATTAGAGATGGTATTTATTATATATTTGGTATCATTAATGCAACGTTCAAACAGCTGTTTTGTTGTGAAAGCAAAGCAAAGCACAGAATTGTGATTTCATGCATTTGTTAGAAATGTGCCATAATTTTGTTCCAGCGTTATTATTGTTTTGAATGCCCCGTCCCATGATAGATCACTGATGATCTAACATCCCTGGCGCAGAGCGCCATCCACTGTTGGCGTAAATTGTCTTCCTTCCAGCCAACTCGGCAACTGTCGCCTGTTCGCGGTTACTTCGCCCTTATTCTAAATCAAACCTTTGAAAAATCACCTCAAGTACGATGTGTGTGGCTGTATTACAAATATCTCGTAACATCTCAAGCGTTTTACGTTTCTGTCAAAAAATATAAATAAATGATTTATTATTAAATGTAAATTTTACCTACATTTCAGCAGTATATTATGTTTTATTTATCATTATTGTGAATAAAAATAGGGGGAAATCATATATGTTGGTAATGCAAAGTACTATTTCACTTGGTGCACACGAATGCGATGCGACCGCTTGAGGTTCAAGTAAAGCAACCTGACTATGGAACACTGCACCCGACTATACAACGTGAAGAACTCATAACGAAGGACTACAGACGCCATGGAAATGTCATAAAAGTGCGATTTAAGCTGTATGAAAGAATAATGTATACATTTTGCAACATTATTAAAATATTTTACTAAAATATACTTTTTAAACGTAAAAAATTAATCGATGGATAGAGTCCGCATTTTTAACAAAATTTAAGCGCATTTCCGTTTCGGATTCTTCGGAAAGCAGAATTCGCAAAGAAAATCATCTTAAAAGAAAGATCGCCACAATGTTTACTATGATTGTGTGTAATAAAATAATAGTAATAATGTATCATGCCAATTTTATAATTGACTGTATTTTCATCAGTTTCAGCCGTAAATGTTTGCAACAAATGGATGCACATAAAATCAATCGTAAAAATTTGTTCCTACATTATTATTACAATTTTCTTACACAAAATCATAGTAATCATTATGACGATTTTTCTTTTAAGAAGATGTTCTTGCAGATTCTGTTCTCTGAAGCATTCCAAACAGAAATGCGCATACATTTCGTAAAAACTGCGGACCATGAATCGATTACTTTTTTACAGTTAAAAAGTATATTTTGGTAAAATATTTTATAATTTTGAAAAATATATGCATTCTTCCTTCATATAAAGCACAAGTCGCACTTTTCTGACAATTCACTACATTTTTTAAGAGTGTTTCGCGTTGTATAGCCGGGTGCAGTGCTCCATAGGCAGTTTCTTTACTTCAACCTTAAGCTTAGTTCGCATGAGGCAGAGCAACATCCCAGACGTATAACTTACACAGGGCTTCATAATGGATGGCAGTAGCTGTGAATGGACTAGACATGTATCTAGCTGTAACACAAGCGCACCTAACAAGAATAAATAATCCAAGTTGTCTAGACCAAAACAGCTCATAAAGAAATGTTAACCAACTGGCTACATTTCTTGTTAATCGTGCTACATGCGTGCACATATAGGTTGTTCACGGTGAAATGAGCACTTTCGAAAGCCCTGCTTAAGATCTACTTGCATACACGATATGTATTCCTCCGCCTTACGTAAAATTAACATTGCTATGGGCCTAATCACTTTACTCATCCGTCGATCAAATTACAAATCTGCCCATTTTTACACTTCGATGCATTAAAAAAAAAAAAAACAGAACGCGAAAGAAAGAATCTTAAGTTATCACATATGGTTCCCTTAAAAACATTTTATTCGACTTTAAGACATGGAATTTTATTCGGCAAATGTCACTCAGTGCGCCCATTAAATTGTACGCAGGCAGGACCGGTAACTTTCTTCTAAGGTTGATTTCAAAAGCGCTCACTTTACCGTGAACAGCCTTTAATGATTAAAGTCCCAGGGTAAATGCATACCAGCTCCAATACTTTCACTTCTACCAATTCCCTGTCAGGTATATCACCGGGGAGGCCAACGGTCTTATATAGAGGTCGCGAATACTATGGTATAGGCAATTCACGGTAAAGTGAGCACTTTTGAAAGCCCTGCTTAGGATCTACTTGTATGGATGTTGTGTAATCTTCCTCCTGATGTAAAGTTAACATTGCCATGAGCCTCATCACTTTATTCATGCGTTGGTCAAGAGAAAATTTAAAATTCTTATAAAATGAAATATTTTACAAATATACTCAATTTTACACTTCGATGTATTAAAAAAAAAAGAAAGTGAAATAAGTAACTTAAGTTAACAGGTTATTTGACATTAAGATCTGGAACTACTTTCCATCTATTGCTACCAACTTTGCTGTGCGCATGTCATTTGGTGAGCGCGTTAAATATGTGCAGGTAGGGGCAGCGACTTTTTTCTGAGGTCGATTTCAAAAGTGCTCAATTTATCAGGAACAGGTAGAAACCGCGGTCGGGAACTCCGGAGCAATAGGGAGTCCGACAGAGAGAAAAGGGTTCCGATCGGAAGGCGAGAGAGGACGCAGAGAAGATGAGCGCCTAGAAGTTCAACAGCCACCACAATCACCTCCGCAGGGACAGGCTCAACAGGGAAACTCCGAAAGTAGTCGCTGTTCAGTCCAGCATTCGAGTCGTTCCACTGCGATAAGTGCGATATCCAGAGAGACATAAGAAGTGTAAAGTCACTGTTCTGTCGATAATCAGGACGCGAGTGCAAGCATTGCAACAAGACATTCGCGACTAATTTTAGTGCCAGACAACATGAAGATATCAACTGTCCATTTGCCATCAGCTACAAGAGGCATGTGCGTTAACTACAATGCTGTACATGCGAATAAGCGTACTTTGACTGCTCACAATAAGATCTGTACTATAAAATTAGTGTAAAGCATAAATAATTTTTGAATGGTGAATGAGTGTGAGTATGTAAGTAATACTATGTATTTTTGCTAAGAGTGTGAAATAAAGATAAATTGTATGGAAGACTATTTTCTTATCCATTTTATCATCATTTTGTAGCGAATATTCAGAAACCCTTGGAAGTTATACAAAAGGTGAGTGAAAAGAGGACCAAATCGCTTACCTGCATACCAGAGAACACAACCATAGGGTCAGACAATACACCAGCAGAAGTGCGAGAAATAATACAAGAGCTCACTGAATCAACCGAGGTAGTTGCGATCGAAGTTTTGATCGGGGAAACAGGCCGAGAATTTTCACTTCAAGAGCCGGCAGGAGAAATAATAAATTATTAAGAGTGGAATGATTATGGGCATTCAAGTAAAAGGGCGTCTGGCGTCGGAACTGTTCCTTATTCCGACACCCCATCCACCATATTGGAAGCCAGTGACCATTGGCCATTGACCTTTCACTAGTGACCCCTGACCTTGTATGGTTAAAACACAAAAACCCCAAAGGTTGCCAAAATTATATAAGTTATTTTAAAAATAATTATTAAAATTATTGAAAAATTACTGTTAAAAATTATGAAAAAAATATTAAAATGCTATTAAAATATTTAAAAGATTATCACATCCGCCATCTTGGTAGGTGTAACCAGCGACCATATTGGTAGACACTCACTTCGTTCGACCACCATATTGATAAGCTGTTTCTCACCTGTGTTCGACTGCCATCTTGGTAGGCATTACGACCTCCATCTGCCATGTCGGTTTTTTGATTCGTAATTTGTTTATACATTACTGGAGGCGAGCATATTGACTTTTTTTCGTTCATTTGTTTTGGAGGTTGCCTCTCACCTTCGTTGAAATACCATTTTGGTTTATTTTTTCGATCATCTTTTGTTTCGGAGTTTGTCTCTCGCATTCGACCACCAGCAGACGACTGACCCTCAAAACTTACTAATTTAGTCACATTCGTTCGGCAAATTAGTCACATTCGTTCGGCAAATTAGTCACATTCGTTCCATCCCTCAAACACTTACTCATCCTTGTTCTGCCCATCAGATGCGTTCATTCCATCCCCACGAATGCTTCTCATTGGCTAATTAATTACTTTCGTTCGACCCCCTCGCAATATATATAAGTGGCTAATTCTTCTGGTTTTTGGAAACCTTTGTTCCGACCCCCGCCAATGTTTCCCATTGGCTAATTACTCATCTTCGTTTGACCAATCGTTGACCTAATTTAATCACAAGTGCTGACTATTTTATTTTCCCCCTAATATCTTTATAAGCCGCATCCCGAGCCCCTCTAGGGAAAGCAGTACTTTTCTCTCGCTCTTGGAGACATACACATGTTTTCCGAGCAGACATAAAATGCTTTCGGCCATTTTGGAATTTGGAAGGGTGCATTGGCTTAGTGCCTTGGGCAAACAGGGTGAGTTGCAATACCTACCGAAAGAATTTCTCCTTGTCCACGCACCTTACGAAATTCCGGCCGTATTCGAATACTTGCGACCTACCCACAGCTGAAAGAAGACATACAGGACCGCTTCCCATACAAGGAGTGTTTCGAGGGCTGCATCACCTCGGTTCCCGGCATGCCTCATCGCAGCAGCTGGTGCAAGGCTCGCCGAGCAGCCATCGCGACGCCCGCCCCAGCCGAAGACGACGTACAAGTTTTCGACTTGCAGAAAGTACCTGCAGAAGACGCCCTCCCCGTAGAAGGCGGCCTGCAAGTTACCCACTGGAAAACACTACCCGGCGATGAGGAAACCAACCCAGAACACAGTTGCCCAATCGATCAAAGAATAGACTGTCATCTCGTACAGTGACGATCAGTGGCGTTCATTCCATAGATGCAAGTTAAGCAATGCATACCCTACACATATTGGAAATGTTTTGACACTTTATACATTTCGCCTTTAAACACATTTAATTCTAAGTTTCCCGTTTCCGATTCGAGAAACAGAGTTTTCATGTAAACGCACAGTGCTGCTATCTACTATTTATTTCCACTAACGGGAGCGGCTAGCGATGAATCGAACTCACAAGCGAGTTACCCTGCCGCGTTCCTTCCGCAGGGTAAGCAGTCGTTCTGTTTGCGTCTTCCAGTCCTACATTTTCCCTTGGAAAGTGGATGAAAGTGTTTGGGAAAACGAGTTTTCTTATACTTTGCAATATGCTCTATAGATAATAGAGAGTATAATTATTATTACATTCATTACATTTCCGTTTTTATAACTAATGTTAGGTATTATAAAACGGTAAATACATTTGGAGGGTTAGCAAAGTTGGAAGTTGCGTTTGTTAGTAGAAATTGAAAATGAAACCACAGCCTGGCACTAGCAAATGTTATCTAAAACACTCGAATATGTGCGGCTATTATATTGCTTACCGTGTAAAAAAACTCACTACACGCCACACGTACTTGACCGGCGTGTGTGGTGGGTGCAGACCAGTGGGCAGACAGCCCCGTGTTAGAATACTGAGGGGAGGGGAGGGAGAGAGAGAGAGAGAGAAGTGACAGGCTGATGTAGCTGCAGCTGGGCGCCATAGCTGTGGGAAGTTGATGAATAGCCAGGGAGCTAACAGTGTGGACAAGGACATGTAGCTGCAGCAGAACAGGACACGCCCACCCCATACACTATCCAGCTACAAGCCTGCCTCCCCTACATATGTCATGGCAACCGACCCTTCCCCATCCGGTGGCCAGTCTGAGCTCCTACAGCTGGAGGAACGTAGTCCACCAGTCTTAGGGATGCCAATCTTTACCAGAATAATAGATTTCGTGAATCGATTAAGATTGGAGTAAATAAAATCGATGCGCATTGAAAATCGGTAGAAAAAATCCATTTCCAACAAATCGATCTTCGATTTTTTTCTTTACCTAATTGTAAGAATATGGTTTATCAATTTTATAATTAATTTAATTTACGTCAGTTTCAGCCGTAAATGGTAGTAATATAATAAATGGATGTACATAAAATCAATTATAAAAATTATTTCCTACATTGTTATTACAATATTCTTACACACAACCACAGTAAACATTATGACGATCTTTCATTTAAGAATATTGTCTGGCAAATTATGCTTTCCGAAGCATGCAAAACGGAAACACGCTTAAATTTTGTTAAAAAGACGAACTCTATAGATCGATTATTTTTTTTTAGATTTAAAAAGAATATTTCAGCAAAGTATTTTGTAATGTTGCAGAATATATACATTCTTCTTTCATATACAGCACAAATCGCACTTTTCTGTCCTGACCGTCTTTATGGAACCTGTACTACTATTTTTTACGAGTTCTTGACGTTGTGTAGTCTGGTGCAGTTGCTTTACTTCAACCTTAAGGAAAGCTCATTTCGTAGCGTCGTTCGTGTCTGGCCTGTACACTTCAAGGTCACCAAAAGTTAATTACATCTGTACAAATTGCCGCGCATCGTACAGATACTACTTGTACGTACTTTTCCCTCGCATAGAAATGTTTAGATCGCACAGTTATTGTACCACATAGCGTGTCACGATCACAATCATAGCGTGTCGAGGTCATAATCTTATGCCCGGTTGCACCATCGTGGTTCGAAACTAGATCCGAGATCGGATCCAAGATCGACACAGAAAACTGTTGCACCACTCGAGTTCAGAGCTGGACTGCAGATCGAGATGAAGTTCATTTCGAACCGCCGAAATTGGCGGTTCGAAATCTCGATCAGAGATCAGCAGCCATCGTCGACAAATGTTGTTTTAAAATACGCCAACATAATAATACTACGTTCTATTGTTTTCTTGAGAAATTAAAACATCATTATACGCACTTTAATATTATTCAGAAAAATTCGTACAACAATAATTCACTTAAAACAGATCAAACATCGCACATATAGTTCTATCTATAGTGAAAAATACGCCTACTTCCATGGCATCATATATTACGAACAAATAACAAAATTTTTCCCATATTTAATCTCAAGCTCTCACTTTGGAACCACGATCGACGATCCAGAATCATGAAATTTCTTTGGTGCAACACATTTACCTACAGTGGAACCACGATCGAACGGGATCCTGATTGGGAACTAGGATCATTCGATCTCGGATCGGAGATGTTGGTGCAACAGGGAATAAGTGTTTCTGGGAACGTACGAAAGAACAAAACAAATGAAAACACAACAGTTCGAGAAGATGTTTGGATCAGCTACTAGGCCTGCGTCGTGTCTTCATTCATTTTAAGGTTAGCTTCACAAAAGTTATTTTACTCGTGTACGTCCCAGACATTAAAACTGTGATTTAGTCCTGCAATAATCGTGGGCGGAAATACCACATGCTCATTCATTAGTAATGCCTACTACAAGTTGGGAGTATTCCGTTCAAATATTAAGTAATAAATAGCTGGTGTCGAGCGCTCCTAGAATACAACACACTGGGAAAGCATTTCAACATTTGCTTCTCTAACCAAAAACTCTTTAAAAACAACTTAAAGAATTCTTTATTAAAGGTGCTAACTGACGACACTGGAGTCTTAACTGTCTGCTTCAGCCTGTGTTTTTAAGGCGCGTATTTTGGAGATCCCCGCCCAGGACCATGCTCAAGAGGAAAGGGTCACTGTCCATAATGTTTCTTGTAAAATTTTGAAAATATTAAATAAATATTTATAATAAACACTACCCATGGCCCAGGATGGCGTAGATGAATATCTGAACTACAAAAATTATGAAAACACTGTATAAAATTTCCTTGTACGTATTTCTTGTTCCTGTTTTTTCCCCGTTCTTTTTTTTATCCTGTTTCAGTAAAGCGATGACACCCCATGGCAAGTTGGAAGAAGATTAGTCACATTATGAAGAAAGATATTTGGCAAGTTGGAAGAAGATTAGTCACATTATGAAGAAAGATATTTGGCAAGTTGGAAGAAGATTAGTCACACTATGAAGAAAGATATTTGGCAAGTTGGAAGAAGATTAGTCACACTATGAAGAAAGATATTTGGCAAGTTGGAAGAAGATTAGTCACATTATGAAGAAAGATATTACGTGTACATGCAATCTTACATACATGTGTTTACTATATCCAGTGTTTAAACTGTGTATACTGTAATTTGAGTTGTCCCATATCTTTGTACAGCTACGTATTGAGAAAAGATCTAACGGACGCAATAAAACCAACAAACAAAATACCGTGGATGTAATTGTATTCGAGGAGTGTAAGCACAAATACCATTGCGATAATTTTTTTAAATCACGTTTGTGTGAAGGCATGTATGCGAGACTCCCAGTGAAAACTGGTTCAGGAATAGAGAAATGGTTTAATACAAATTTATTAATATTAGATGCTGAAAAAAAAAAAAAAAAAAAACAATATATCAATGTTAGTAAAATGTAGACACAATATACAAATCTTAAAAACTTATAACAATGAAATGGAGAAAGTATCCGTAGTAAAATTTCTACGATTACAAAAAGAAAAAAAACTGACCTGGATAGAACATATAAAAATAACAGAAAATAAACTCTCATCAATTTGCTACATGTTAAGAGCCCTTATGTCAATGATAGGTATAAAAACCCCACGAACCATATACTTCGCTTATTTCCGTTCAGAAATAACATATGGAATCATATTGTTGGGAAACTCAAGCCACAATTAATTTTTTTTTTTTTTTTTTAGTACAGAAGAAGGCTTTGCGCATAATATTCAATACAAAAAAAAAAAAAAAAAAAAAAACAAATTCCTGCACGCCATTTTTCGTAGTTCGTGACATAAAAACCTTATATATTGAACATGATTACACATACTTAAATATGTAAAACAGAATATAGATAATTATTTGAAAAATGAAAATACACACCACTACTCAACAAGAAATTCGTATAAACTACGAGTTATACAGCATAAAAGTGTTATATTTGAGAAAGGTTCTGGACTTAGAATGTAAACGTTACCAAAAGAAGTAACCCTAGAGAAATATATAAAACCTTTAAACAGAAAAAATTCATAACATTTTTGATAGCCAATGTTTCTATAACACTAAAACAGAATTATATATATATACACACACACACTGAGCCTGGGAAGTGGTTGCATAAAGAAATCATATGTTAAATAAGGTAAATTAATTTTACTTTATTGTAATTACTATATGGTGCTTTGATCAAGCAATAACATTGATTACCTCGATATGTTAGCATTATTTCAGTAGTTATTTAAAATGTATTGTATTGCAATAGTATTTGTATGTAACAATCCATATAGCGGATATTTGTATAATCTAAGTTGAATATGTAATGACAAATCCTATATTCAGACAACTAAATGTTCATCACCTGAATCTACTGGATGCACAAATAAATAAATAAATAAATGTGTAATTCCATCGGGAAAAAAACCTGTATGGTTTGTATCCAATGACCAGGCATCTAATAAAGATCGGTTTCCCACATTGCTTATTGGGAACGCGAAAAGAGACCATTCCTTCCCAGAGTTTTTTAATTTCCTTTTTAGGTCAATATTTCAAGAACTAGATGCAACGGTTTCAGAGAAAAAAAACTTTTCAAGTCAACTGCGATGCAATTCAAACGCCTGCAGGCGACATCTGAACTGCAATTAACACGCAGCACTGTCGAGTAGATTGTTGAATAATTACACGCTAAATTTGAATCAGTGGAAATGTCTCCACTGACGTGGAATTATTTCACTGATCGAACAAACGACGCCAGACTACAGTGGCGAATTAAATATAATTTTATTGAATGTAGCCAAATCATTAAGTGAAATAAACAAATTTACTATAGTTTGCTATTTATATTACGCAATTTACTATAATTAAAAAAAAAAAAGTAAAAAAATTTTCGAAGGCGGCAGGGACTGAGAGGAAAATATATGACAGTTTTCCCACGAGATCGTGAAGATTTAAATAGCGTGCTCTTACTTTTCGTTTCTGATTTAATTCGTACAGTTAGGATTGTTAGAACGAATATGAGTGCACTTTCCTCACCACAATATGAGCGCTGTGAAGAGTACATGAAAACGAAATGAAAGAAGTAAAAACGGAATGAAAGGCTGTGTGTTCATATTACTTCGTAAAATGGCGTTTTGGAAGACTAAACACATCGTTAGAAAGTATTTCCTATAGGTTTTGTTCATTTAGGCCCTACTGGTTTTTATTTCACTTGATACACGTTGTTTAACGGCCATTTTTTAAACGTTTTTGACAGCCTTTTTTACATGTTTAATTGATCCATCAGTCAAAAATAAACCATTGAGTAAAGAGCGGGGGAAAAAAAAAAAAAAAAAGTCTGATGGATCAGTGGAAAATGTCACTGAGTAAGTGAAGGAAGTCTGGTGTTTTTTTTTTCACTTATTCATCAGCTAAATCCAATGAAGTGACTGTTTCAATCAGTCAGGTACTCTTGACTGATTGAAACAGCGAAATTCTCACCGATTCAGATTTCGAGTGTACACACTGGGCATCAGTTGGTACGCTAACTTGCTGACTGCGTTCACGAATTAATGAGCACTTTTGAAATCAACATCGGAAATATATCACAGCTTCCTACCAGCACATATTTGAACACACGCACTGGCTGGTCTCAACACTTCAGTAAAGTTGGTCCCCACTCAGTGAAAGTAACTCATATCTTAACGCTGAAAGTTAGTTAAACATATGTCCATACTGAAATGGCTTCTTTAGTTTTCTTTTCATTTAGCGCGTCTAATTACAATTATCTAAAATTCCAATTTGTGATTTAATTTCGCCGTTTCACTTGATTTACGCATGAATAAACTGAACAAGCCCATTTCAATTCCGGATGTCCATAAGCGCGGACGATGCCGCTGGTTGGAGGGTTTTCTCGGGGATCTCCCGTTTCCCACGGTCTTCCATTCTCACCTCATTTCACCCTCGTCGGCTCCCAAGACCGCGTTAAGAGCTGCCCAAATGTCTCAACTCATTACAGCTGGTTCACAACTAAGCGATGATCTGTCGGTGACAGACGCCGTCTGAAATGGTGCTGCTATCTAGTTTAAGGGCGGAAACTACGTGTTCAGGCCTCACGAATGTAACAAAAGACACGCGTAAATAGTCGAAACTGTATGTTTTAAGTGGTAGAAGATAAAAACAGGGTAGTATGAACGCGATGTGTGATGTAAACTAGCGGGAATGAGACGTAATGAGACGAAGGATAATTATATTGTTGTTAATAAAGGAAATTTATGACATTGTCCATATCTATAAGAAGCCTTGTCTTCTATTTAGCACATCAACGCCGCAATAATAAAAATACTAATACGTCTACTAACACTTCGGCGTAAACGCGAGCGTCGTTGTCAAATTTATATATATATATATATATATATATATATATATATATATATATATATATATATATATAGTTTTATTCTCCTTGTAAACTAACAGTTATTATTCTTCTTCTCCGTCGCAGGCTGACGCATTCGACGCCGACGCGCTGCGACGGAATTTGCTTCATCCTGATTGGCTACCGCTCATCGTAACGCATTGCAACGCACTATCGTGGAACCAGCTTAACTCAAAAGTTCTCAGTTAACCGTGGACATCGCATAGTTAGGGACTGGAAGTTTTTGCAAATTCATTTTACGACAAGCTAGATTTCAATCACATGTATATTCGTGTAATGCTTGCAAATTGATCACAGTTTGCTAGACACGGCCAGGTGAACTCTAGGCCAATAATTACACTATCTACCAAAGTAATTGGGCGCCCGTGTAGATGGTTAATTCAGTACGTCAGTTGACTTGTGTTCAACGGCCTTCGGCGTAGGACCGCTGGTGTTTGTCCGTGGTAGCATGAACACAAAGGCCTATTGTAACATTCTGGATAATGACATGCTCTCAACACTGTGGCGTTTTTACGGAATGGACTCGTGTTACTTCCAGGATGACAATGCCAGGTGCCATGTTTCAAGGACTACTATGTAGTGGTACGTCGACAACAATGTTCGCCGATCTCAACCCTATAGAAAATCTTTGGGACGAATTGGATCGGCGGGTGAGGGCTCGTCAGGCGCGGCCAAAATCCATTGCTCAACTCATGGAATGGTTGCAAGAGGAATGGCGACGAATCCCCGTGGATGTCCTGCAAACACTCGTAGAGAGCATGCGAGACAGGGTGGCTGCTGTTATAGCCGCAAGAGGTGGCCCTACGAGATTCTAACGGGGTGACAACCACCGAGCAAACATTGTGGACATGTGCCCAATTAATTTTTGGTGGATAGTGTATAACAGAGGTACATGTTAACGTGCCACTTGCCCTGAGGTAGGCTACAACTGGCTGTCACACATCGACAATATGCATGACGTTTACCGTGTCCCTAACTCGATGTATTTCACTGTGCCGACAACTGACGGACTACCAGTAACGACAAGAACCTGTAGCAATGGTCGGGCTGGCCTGTTTGCAAGGCAGGTCTCGTGTGTTCACAGTCGTCCAGCAAGCCGCGCCACTTTTTACGACCTGGCTCGGGAATGTGGCGGACGATTTAAGAGTTACACCGGCGTGGGCGTCTTAACGCCGAGCTACACAGGCCGTAACAAAAATACACGTCGAAACCTTGGCGTCTACACCACGAGGGAGTAGTGCACCCTCGCGCAAACTGGTGGTTCCTAGACGCACTTTTCGCCTCTATTTCGCCTTCCACTGTCTACTGGGCTATTTCGGAAGGAATGATTAACATCTACTTGTGTGCACGTTGTGTATTCTTCCACCTCGTATTAAATAAACTTCGCGTGGGCCTCAACACTTTATTCATCCGTCGGTCAAGTGAAAATGTGAAATTTTTGGAAAGTATATACTTCACAAATTTGTTCACTTTTACACTTCAATGCATTAAAAAAAAGTGAACTAAGTAATTACTACAAATGGTAACCTAGCACTTTCTTTTCGACAGTAAGATATGGAACTACTTTCAAGCCATCGTCACCAACTGCACTGAGCGCATGTCACTCAGTGACCTACTTAAAATATATACAGGCAGAGGCAGTGAAATTTTCCCAAGGTTGCTTTCAGAAGTGCTGACTTTATCGTGAACAGCCTGTAGTGAAACTCCTTCGCCTAAAACAACCACAAGTAGGTCAAGAAACTCCAGGCGACTGCAGCGGCTTGGAGGCCATTATTAAAGCCTAGTACACACGGGCATGTTTCTTGTATAAGAAAGTGAACACTAAAGAGCCTATTAGCTAGTGTGCACGGAATTGTGTGATCCATACACACGACACTAGCTGGTGAGAGAGAAAGTGGATGGTTGATGTCAACTAGGTATGATTTGGAAGCATATTTTGTAGTTGTGGGGGAATTTGTGCATTATCAGTAGCATCTGTCATAAAAAAGAATAAAAGATTTAGTCCAATCAGACATATTTCAAGCACTAAATATATACAACTGTAGAAAATGTAAAATCACTCACAGGAAAAGAAATGGCAAACCTCTCTATTTTTTTTTAATTCATACACGCAATTATTTACGGTAGCATGACTATTAAACATTGTATCGTATTAAAACCATTAACACATATGCTTATTGCCAGCATCAACAAAATATGTGTTTTGTTTACATTCGACTTGTACAAGAAAGATGATTGGAGCATAGGACCGTCCGTATATTGCACTAGCTAGTATACAAGCTCTTGTGTGCTAGTAATTAGCATACTCGGCGGCCGTTCACACGATGTAAGTCTAGGTGTACAAGATGGTGCGCACTTTCTCGTACAAGAAAGATGCTCGTGTGTACTAGGCTTTAGGTTACTAAATTTAACACGTGATCAAGTTCAGACCCTAAATATTTAGGGATTTAGGGTTGAAATGTACTGAGGTGAAGTAGCACACTAAATCTCCAAACAGGTCGGTAAATACGTCTGCTGTTGTTTATTTATGTTTTATTTCCCGCGTTGTGGCGGAAACGTCGGTATTGACTGTCCTTGAAACACTGCACAATACATGCTCGTGAAAAATGGAATATCAGGGATCTACATCATGGTGGCTAGACGTCCTGATTTTTTCCAGACAGTCCCGATTTTCGTAGAGATAATTCGGGACGGCCGTTTGTACCGATCTGGAAGAAAAGTACATTTAAATTTTAATTACGAAGGTTAACTTCAACAAAACTTGTCCAGACTTTCACAAAATGTCGATTTCTAAGAGAGACATGTTGAAAAAAATTCATTCATCTGCAAAATATGACGAGGTAAAATAGTTATTGTGACTCCATTTTTTGATAAAAGTAAAACAACAAAGAATGCCATTGTTTTTATTTAGTGTCTAATCAATCAATCATACGCCATATGATAAATTATTTGTAAAAAAAAACAATGGCAGTCACTTCATTAACAAAACACCATCTGTAAAGAGTACATCCACCCCCCCCCCCCTCGGGCCAACACACACTCCCTCTACCCACCATTTATTAGTCTAAACGAGCGTTCCGAATTCGGATCAGAATAATATGGCCACCTTAATCTACATTAAGTTATTTTAAAATAAAGTTCGTATGTTGTAATAAAATTGCTAAAAAAAAAAAGGGGGGGGCAATCGGTTGTTATCTGAAATTGAATGTTAATTGCAGGGAGCGAAGAAAAAACGAGAAGATTGATATCGGCTAGAAAGAAATACAATCAGTTATTCACAAGGCAAGGGGGTTACGTGAAAATACTTGGGAGTAAGTTATTTATTGATATGGTGACAGACAAAAAAAAGTTGGGAATTCCACAAGCCTGTAGTTTCCAACTTTGCCGCTGTTACAAGCCGTTCCAAACAATCAACCCTAAATTCCTAAACCCTAATTCCCCAAATTGGCCGTTTGCGACACGGCATTAGCCGCACAGTATTGTAACAACCTATTTTCAGCCGTACCGCATTTCAAATACATTCCCGGAAATGCATTCTCCTTTTCAGCGAACCACAGGCTGTCTCACTTAGCGTGAGTAATAGTGAATCAGCCGGTAATTCTAGGTAACACGTTGTTGGAGTTAACTGCCTTTCCGCGTAGATTTCAACGGCGTTGGAAATCAAACACGTGGCTCGAGGTTAATCCAACAACATACGAGTATTCAGAAATCATTCACGCCTGCTATACGAAACACTGCCCTAGATGTTATGAAAGGAATGTGTACTTCAAATAAATAAAGAAACCACATTTACAGCTCCCCTTTTCGCTTCTAGTACAGTGGAGCACCGCGACCTACTATACAATACGAAGCACTCGTACAAAAGTAATACAGACACCATAACAATTGTCAGAAAAGAGCGATTTATGCTTTATATTAAAGACGAGTGTAGATATTTCGCAACACTATAAAATACTCTACTAAAATATACTTTGTAAATGTACTCAATCTATAGAGTCCGCGTTTTTAACCAAATTTAAGCGTGTTTCCGTTTTGGATGCTTCGGAAAGCAGAACTTGCAAGAAAATCTTCAAGAAATGTCGTCATAATATTTACTGTGATCATGTGTAATAAAATCATAGTAATAATGTATCATATCAATTTTATAATTAACTTCTTTACGTCAGTTTGAGTTTCAGTCATAAATGTTTGTGACAAATAGACGTACATAAAAAAATATATATATATAATTAACTGCTTTCGCTATTACTACAATTTTCTTACACGAAATCATAATAAACATTACGACGATATTCCATTACAAGGATTTTCTTGCAAATTCTGCTTTCTGAAGCACCCAGAATGTAAATGCGCTTAAATTTTGTTAAAAATACAGACTATTTTAATCGATTAATTTTACATTTAAAGTGTATATTCTAGAAAGATATTTTATAGTGCTGAAGAGTATATACTTTCATATACAGCATAAATCACACTTCTCTGGCAATTTTTACGAGGCCTGTACTCGAGTTCTTCACATCGCATAGTTGGGTGCAGTGCTCTATAGGCAGCTGCTTTGCTTCAACCTTTATAGAAGCTAGTAGTTGTTCTTATCGCCAACATTTTATTGCACAGTTGCCCTCATCCCTTATCACACGAGTCAAAACTACTAACCTACTTCAGTTCGTGCTTGATTTTGTTGCACGAGTGCAAAGAATCATTTCGTGCAGTCCGCCTTTCAATCGTTCTTTCCCAACAAAAATATTACTAAAGTATATATTATTTTTTTCACAAAAATTACAGGAAACTGATCAATATCTTACGTAATTATGTTCAGAATGATCGTTCGTGTTCACCTGGTCTTAGGAAACGGTTGCAGCCGAGAGCACTGATGATGATATTCAATGCAGGAAATTTTACAAACTACCAGTCATTCAGGTGAAATAAGGTACGATTATCGAATAAGGTGCAGGTTTCGTTAAGACCAATGTATAAAATGTATATATAAAATTGCCTAGTCCATGCCACGTTTTGGGCCAACTTTCTGGTATAATGCATAACTACATTGGCGGAAAATAAAATGTAACGTAGCTTTCATATCTATGCCGGCTTCAAAAAACTTGTCGCCTTTGATCATCGTGTTTATCGTGTATTTTTATCGGACGCCTTTTAATTAAAAATAACTTGCAAAGTAGAATATTCTCCACGTCTGGGCTGGCATTTCTTCCAGTCAAAGTTCATACAGGAATCTCGTACACAAAGTGTACTAGGTTAACGTTGAAGCCTAACAAAAGTGAAGTTCTCTCGTGGCAGGCAGTTCACATTAAAGTGAACACTTTTTAAGGCCATTATAAATTTTTCCTTTCATCCGATTTCAATCTTCCTGCTGCTTTTTAATATAAACATTGCAATGTGACCAATAAACACAGTGAATACATTTCACCACCCTCAAAATCTAATGCTTGAGGCTGTAATGAGATATAGTTGTTATTGATTAATGCCTGTTTGGGGAGGGGGGGGGGCCCTTAAAAAGTGCTCACTTTACCGTGAACAGCCTACACAAATGGAAACTCCAGCGCAGCTCACCTGGGGAACGAATAACTTTCTTTTTTGTGCGTAAGCGTGAGTTCAATTTAGGTAAAGGTTGTTCACGATAACGTGAGCACTTATGAAATCGACCTTTGAAAAATGTCACTGCCCCTATCTGCATGCATTTTAACGGGTACACTGGCATAAGCTCATTAAAGTTTAGCAGGGCTTTCAAAAGTGCTAATTTACCGTGAACAGCGTATATTAATAATTCAGATGCATGGTTGTGCAGAAGCTGAACACAACACAGCTGACGCTAAACGTGCAAGAGAATATTGGCGCTGGGCGGCGTGTTACCTGGATGAGATCCGCGTGGGAGGCTGGCAGTGTATCCGCACACAGGACGAAGCAACGATCCGCGCACACGAACACAGCGCCGCGTAGTCAGTCACCGACTGAGTGTGCGGGTCGCACACAGGCCGCTGGCCGCCTGGTCACTGGTGACGTCATACCGCGTGCCCACCTGGTGACGTCACCCCCCCTCTCCCCCTCCCGGGTTCTCACGTGACGCGCGCATCGATTCGCGGTTGGCCCGTCCCGGGCCGCGCGCTGATACTTTGTCTATTTCGGGCCGGGGGGGGGGGGGGGGGGGGGGGGTGGAGGGATTGTCAGCAGGCGCAGCCACAACAATAACAAACCTTCCCACCCCCCCCCCCTTTATTACGAGTGAGTGTTCGGCTCTGCAGAAAGAGGGCAAGGCAGGGGACACCTGTCGTGTTTGTTCCCTCCGCAGCCCCGCGCACAGGTATACGCTGTTCACGGTACATAGAGCACTTTTGAAAGCCCTGCTCAAGGGGTCCGCCTACCTGCCGCTAAGGGCGACAGGTTTACTGGATAACCTGAGGGAATCGCCCCGTAGCGCCACTTCCCTCACCAAGGCGTTGCTTACATCACCCTGGCTGATGCCAGCACCAGTTGAAGACTCCCAAATACAGCATCCTCTCTCTACTAGTCTTTCATCTCTACTAATAAAGCACGAGTTCCAACCTCTGCATCCCGTAGCATTTATATTTAATGCATGCAATAATTTTGAATAATTTCCTGTCAACTGGGTTTTTACGTTGTCTCTGACGGTTTTTCCCAGTTTCTTCTTACTTATAGTCTTAACTATAGGCACACTCAGGGAGGTAGTCATGGCTGCCCAATCCCTCTCTGTCGCGATACATGTCTCCTTGCGTGATTTCCTACCCTTGTAGGAGTAAGGGGTTAGCCCTGAAACGCAATAAGATCCCGCCCTACCCACCGGCCTTTCACTTTACACTTAGTGATAGGGTAGTCAGAAAAAAATCGCTAAGGGCGACACTGGCACGCGTATCAAGTGCCGCATCGCCTCTATGCGCGAAGCACTAAACTAGCGCGCAAGCATTTTCGTCGAACCGTTTTCTATGGGGCTTTAAGCGGTGACCATATTATTTTATTGATGAAAAGTTTGTTGCAAAGTTTAATGCAGGATTGTATCTGTGTTTCACGTAGATCCGGTCAGCACATTTTGACATGTGACAGTCTGAAAAGAGGCTGTTATTACCTATGTTGGAGGACTTGGAAATAGTGGTTCTAACATGCGTAGTGTCATGAAAGTGACACTCCGTCATCGCCTGAAGTTTGTTTGATTTTCCTAAATTAGCACATTGGACGCACGTGGAATAGTTTCGTAAAAAAAAAAAAAAAAAAAAAAAAAAACAGGATTTCCCAACACACTGCAACACATTTCAAGCGCCTAGCAGGCGGCCTCCTGAACATCTACTTGTATGCATATGGTGTATTCTCCCACCCTATGTAAAAATAACATTACCACGGGCCTCATCACTTTATTCACGCATCAAGTGAAACAAGAAAATTTTTAAAAAAGTAAATATTCCACAAATATGCTTATTTTTACACTTAGTTGCATTTAAAAAAAACGGAAAGCGAATGAAATAATTTAAGTTTTCACAAATATTTACCTAACACTTTTGATTCGACATTAAGACATGGAACAACTATCCCATTCATCGTTACCAACTTTACTGGACGCATTAATTACGAAACACCAAAAAATGTTCTATAGGCCAATTTTTTTTGTTACTTTCGTATATTTAAATATAAGTTAGCAAGTACACTGTATTCATAAGCATTACATTGTGAGCCATCGTTTAAATATATTCTACACCTCAAATAATTAAATTCATGACAACACAAGACATTAAAAAAGGTGCTCAATTTGCTCGCACATATTTCACCATCAAAGTCACTGAGCACGAGTTAACTTGCAACTCTGAGACCATGATTGAAATACCCTGGCCTATCACTTTACTACACCTCAACAGGAATCGCGCGGTTCTTCGTTCATAACGGGATGACAATTATTTACACTGAATGACAACTTATCGATGACAATGTAGGAAATCGTTCCAGCAAACCCCGTCATTAAAGGATCGCCTTAGACATCCCGAGGCAGAGGCAGCGAATGAACCAGCTGCGGCCTTGCGCGCGGAGAACAAAACGAGACGACTCGGGAACAGCCTCGGAGAATTCTCGAATGCGGCCAGGAACTCGCCCGACTACACGCCACTGCGCGCAATCGCCCTGCCCGGCGACTGGTCTTCCAACACTGACGGTCGATTCACACCCATGAATAATTACGTGCTCGTAACTAAACATTTTTGTGCTTTGCTAAGCACGGGGCTTTGCTAACCAAACGATATTGTCAACCAAACGAGTGAATATTCTCTCGTTCTGAACTCGCCAGAGTAATTTAAGTGGCAAAAAGAAAGAGATCGTGGAACATCGTAAACTTTAGATCGTCTATCAAGGAAACTACTTTGCATTCGGCCCGTAGCTTTGTACTGTCTTTAGCAGAATACGATATTGGTTTGTACCACAACTTTATGCCAGCACGAGCACACATATTCGCGTAAGTTAAGTAGGCGTGTTTTGTTCTCATAATATTTCACGAACAACTTCACGTCTGTCGTTGCTGGCTAAATTTTACCGGCCACCATCCAACTAGACCCACGCCGAACGGCTTCGCTGCATAACGACACAAACATAAAAGTTATATCACCATAATTATTACATTATATTTTCGTACTAAAAATATATACGCGATACACAAATATGCAATCATAAATACTGATGATATAGGAGTAAGGTTAGACTTTTCTAATAAAAAATATATGCTCAAATCTAGTTACCAAAATATTAACAAGTCTGTTTACCAAAAGCTATAAACGTTGACAAATGCAATAAAGACTAAAACTAGTTACTAAAAGTTTGACCATTATGGTTACCAAGAGTTACTAACGGTAACCAAAACCTCAACATTTCTGGTGACGATCATCAGGTCTCACAGCGCCCGTTAAAATATATGCAGGTAGGGGCAGTGACTTTATCCTAAGGTTGATTTCAAAAGTGGTCACCTTATCGTGAACAGCCTTTAGTAGACGTTCCGCGCGGAGAGAGAACATTTGAGAAGTGCAGCCATCTCCACTGCACTCCACTTATATTGATGGTTCTGTGGAAGATTGTGGCCATAAGCCTACTTTCCTCTACATGGGTGAAAATAAATTTTGTACTGAAAAGTTTTCTGTGAAATCGTTGTTTGCGCTTAAACGCGTGTCTCGGTAAATAAAAGTTCTGCAAATATAACTTATTGTCAGGAAAGATAAAAAAAAACAATTATCTATGGTCCTGTTTTTTTTTCTTTTGTCATATTAAGTGTATTCTTGGTGAAAAACTCGTGAAAATGATCAGATACCGCATTTTTAAAGCTTGCCTGTGAAGTTTCCTCAAGCGGAAAGAGAAAAGTACACATATCCGGACGTAGTTTAATCTGTGGTCGTTCATCACGGTTAATAAAACCTCTATGTAACAGAACTAATTTGCACAGTACAGCGTCACAACGGAAACACTGCACACACTGCGCATAGGAGCGATGAGTCGCTAGGCATGCGGGTTAGTGTCGCCCGTATCGCTCTCTCGCTTCCTGACCTTGAACGCAGCTTCATAGTCCCCTTAATATTATTAGATCTTCCTTTGCTACGTAAATTTATGTTTTCTGGTGTTGCAAGTTAAAAAAAATTTTGATACGTTGGCAAAGACCTTGTTTCGTTGTAACAAAAAACAATAAACTGTAGTTATTGTGCTCGGTGATCAGTGATATGAATCAGTCATAATGTAGCGCAGTAGCATGGCTTATGAATCAGTTACCCACTGGGAAGCTCATTGGGAACTCAGCAACAGTACCGGCTAAATACAAACTTTTCTCTGCAACATGTCGATAATTGTGCACAAGAGGCATGGACGCGATAAACCAGAGTATATAGTAAATAAAAATCCACGAAAATTTTTACTAATTGTGAAAAAGTATTGCGTGAAAATCGTGATACACATAATTCAACACAAAAGTTTCAGTTATAACAACAAAACGATGAGACTCTGTGCATGAACGCATAACACTGATAGTTTGCGAACCACAGAAGTAAAATCATAAAAAATCGTCCTCACTTGAGCGGAAACAAGTATACTGTTACAATATACCTCTCTCAAAGTCAGTGGGCTAAGCCAAGTTCGATAATGGATGGAGGTCTTATTTAAATAAAAAAAGTTAATTACAATCTCCTAATTTTGTTTACAAAAACTACAAAATATTTTTTTTAAATTTAACATCTCACAATAAGTTGATAACACTTACTGTTTACAATTAATGACTTCAATTAATACAATTTATAATTACCTTAAAGAAATTAATGAAATTTAAGAATAAAAAATTAGTCCCAATAGACAGTGAATCAAACACCATTAAATTATTTTATAAATGATGAGTCCTTATTTTGTCACTTCCAGTATTACAATAAAATCCGCATTACAAGTACACTCAGTCCCGCCTTAGTTTAGTCCATGTCCCGCCAGTCCGCAACGTTCTAGACTTCTCTGATGAGTGCCCTCACTCACAGTAAGCTTCACTCGTCGGGTTTCACACCCTCTCGTCCATTTACACCACGAACACCTCGTCCGCAGTCATCCCGGACTATACTTCGCGCCCGCACTCAACTAGATAGCCTTCTCCAAATACTACTGGCCACTGAACCGCTGCAATATTTATAGGCACGTATGCCATAACGAAGAAGTTTCGCTGAATCCCGAGTTGCGCCGAGTGTCCTAGTTCCCAGAATATTCCTGTGTCTCCTCTATGTTTGTTGGCTCCCTAACAGGGGGAGAAGGAGGGGCTGTGACGCCAGCAAGGTGATGGGAGGTGCGACGGGCTGACCGCCAGGGAGGAAAAGTGCGGGGGGGGGGAGCCCTCCCACAGCGCCGGCCTACACGCATAAGGCAGGATTTACAACAGCCCGTCACGTCCGTCTGTCATACGTTCGTCCGTATCCCATCCGAGCGATTTAAAACCAATCTTCATACGTCCGTCGAAAGTTCATTACTGCAAACTAATAAAAACAAATCTGTTAACAAATAGAAAAGATTCTCCACAACAAGTGAAAATATTTTTCAGTATTGTGTTTTTAAGTTGCAAAAATAACCATACACGTACGTAACGGAAATTAATCTATATAAAAAAAAAATAGCATGTAAAGAATAATTTTATTATTTTTACTATTGCACAAAAGCAGCTCGTGTTTCCAAACGTAATTATCTATTAATCTTCACGAAAAATGTAATTTCATTTCATTTTACAATTACATAAACAAACATGTGAAAACAATAGACACCAAAAACAAAACACTACACACTCTACACAGCCTTGTAACGAACTCGGGATGAACGAGTAACAAAACGCACAAGTTTAGAAGGCTGTAATTTCATCCGTTCGTCCGTCAAAGTTAAAGCTTGTCGAGGTTTTGACGTACGGACGGATAGAATTAATGGCCACTTCTGATTGGCTGTTGGTCACGTGATTGACGGGCGGATGACGGACAGACGTAAGTGACGGGTCGTTGTAAATCCTGCTTAACGGAACTTCGTTCACGAGACGACAAATCGGGAGCGTAACACTCCTCCTCCCTAAGTCTCTTCCCGAACAGACTCTCCAACATCACGACCTTCGTACGGCGCCAGTCGGTCGATGTGGACAACCTTAGGTTTCGCCCTGTCGACAAATCCAGCAGATCACATCATTCATCTGTCCCAGGATCTTGTACAGGCCCTCCCAAAATTTGTGTAGCTCCGGGCAATATCCCTTCTTCCTTTAAGCTTGTACAACCACACCAGCTGTCATTTGGCATAGTTTAATGGCGTATTCTGGGGTGGCTGCTTCTTCCAATGGACGTCCAAACAGCTAGTCACCTGGGAGGCGGAGCTCTCTTCCAAACAGCATCATTGAATGTGTTATCCTTGTGAACTCGTGGATCACCAAACGATATGCTAGGATAAATAAGGGTACCTTGGAGTCGAAATCTTTCTGATTATCTTCTACGAAGATCGCCAGATACTGTTCCAGGATACGATCTAGACTCTCCACCATCCAATTAGACTGAGGGTGTAATGCTGCGGTACGAGTTTTCTTCATTCCTAAAATCTTCATTACCTCTTGGAAAAGAGTTGCTTTAAAATTTCGTCCTTGATCAGAATGAAGCTCAAGTAGCACTCCAAACCTGGAGAAAACTTGCTCTATATGTACATCACCTACCATATCAGCATTATGGTTTGGCATCGGTATGACTTCGGGTCACTTAGTAAAATAGTCTTGTACTACCAGAAGGTATCTATTCTCCCTCTAAGTGATTGGTGATGGTCAGAGAATGTCCATTGCCATCCTCTCGAATGGGGCACCAGCATTTTATTTCTGAAGAGGACCATGTCCCTTAATCCTCGGAGCCTTCCTCGCGGTGCATGCATCACACAGACGGCACCCCTTCTCAACATCCTCCAGACAATGCAGCCAATAGAATCTCATTCGGACTCTGTAACATGTATTATTCACACCGAAGTGACCACCTGCTGCTGTGTTGTGCAGTTCCCTTAGTACTTCTGGTATTCGGCACTCTGGTAGGACCAATTGTAAATGACTTTGTTTCCATCATTACTTTCCCAGATTCTGTAAAGCACATCATTCTTTAGACCAAGGGAATTCCACTGTTCCTAGTATGCCTTGACTGCCATGCCTAGGCTGTATATGTACTCCCATCTTGGTCACCGCCCAGATTCCTTCCACTCCAATATTGGATGCAAGCTGATAATTTCCTATGTCCTCTTCGTTTAATATAGGTGATCATCGCAAGATACAAGGCCTTGAATACTTGTCCTTCTTGCTTTCCACGATACACCAACCTTTTCCTCGCGTTCACAATGACGACAGAATGGTTCGCATAGTCTCCTGGACAGTGTATCTGCATTACTGTGATGTATTCCAAAGTCATGACCTTTGACCCGTGACCTTCACCTTGACCCCGGTAACCTCTGACCCCAAAAACCAAAAAATTGCAAAAAAATTCTAAAATAATTTCTTACAAAGAACTTTATTTTAAAAATCGTTTTGAAAAATTTATAAAAACGTTATATTAAAAACATCTTAAAATATTTAAAAAAAAAAACTGTTTTAAAATGCATTTTTACCAAATGCGGCCATTTTCCCTTACGGGCGGCCATTTTCCCTTACAATTTCCCTTTTTTAACTTAAAATTTCCCCTTTTTCTGTAAAAATTTTTTATCTATTAAAAAATAATTTTTACACAATTTTATAAAAAAAATTATATTGAAAGGTTTTTCTTTCCTAGCGCCTTTTTCTTCATAATGGTTTCCCTTTTTTCCCTCGAAATGCCCCTTTTCCCCTTAGAACTTCCCTTGCAAATTGTATTAAATAATTGTTTAAAAAATTATATTTAAAAAACTTACATTTCCGAGGGTGGCCCCCGCACCCCTAATTACTCACCACTGTTCGACTCCAGCAGATGATTGACTCCCTCACCTCCACACCCCTCACCTATACTCATTCCGCCATATTGGTTTTTTAGTTTGTCATTTGTTAACATGCTACTCTCTCTCTCACCTTTCCTCGATTACTCGTTTTCGCTCCACCGTCATCTTTGTTTAAATGTTACTGGAAGCCGCCATATTGGTAAGCGTCGTTTGTTTACATCACGGAGGTAGCACTAGTGTATACGAATATCCGCCATCTTGGTAAATGACTCGACCGAGTAGTATGCTCTCACTTTATAAAACATATATTATTAGAAAAATTTGTTATTAAAATTTTTCTGAAATATTTATTCAAAAAATTTTCCACTTTAGCGAATTAGTCACATGCACTCGGCCACCATCTTGGTATGCTCTTGCTTTCTTAACATAAAGTTAACTAGTATAAAAAATTTACTGAAACATTGTTTAAAAATTTATTTTTAAAAACTTTCATACATTACTGGAGGCCATCATCGTGGTAGGCAACCACCATATTGGCAGACATCATCCATACACCATATGAGATGCAGACTACCTCGACCCGACCCCATGATCATGAAAACAAAAACTCGAGAAAAAATACATAAAAGACAGGAAGCATAATACATTACAGACTACCACCGCCATATCAGATGCAGACCACCTTGACCTTGATTGACCTTGAAAATCAAAACTCGTGAAAAATATACATAAATGTCAGCAAGCATAATACATTATAGACTATTAACGCCATATTAGACGCAGACTGCATCAACCTTGACCCCATGACCTCGAAAGATCTCGTAAACGAAAACTCAAGAAAAAATACATTAAAGTCAGCAAGCGTAATCAATTACAAACTACTGCCAACATAGTTGATGCAGATGACCCTAATCATGACCCCCATGATCTTTAATCTTTAATGACCTTGAAAAAAAAAATCGTAAGAAACCTGAGTTCAGCAAACCTAGTACCAAGGTACTGAGTACTGAACGAGAAATACACTACGCCTTTACAGGTCTTCGTATGTCTATGGCTGAAATGCGCACCGCACCCGTCACACAAACATGACGTACAACAGAGATGCGTGGCATAATTAAAAAACTCATTTCGCCGTACACTATGGTCGAAAGTGTATGCCTTATACAAAACTGACTCTGATGGCGACGTAGTGGTTCAGGCTAACACTCGGGCAGGCTTGTAGGAGATGTAGGCGCTGGAGCTAAATAAAAAATTAACTCCGGTAATGTTGTTCTAGGTACCACTCTGGAAGAGGTCGATGACACTGCCGTATCTACCATAAGCTCTGGAGTGCCAGGAGATATTGCAGATGCAGAATAAGACTTAGATCTCGTACAGTGACGGCTATGAGGAAACAAAAGTGTTAATTTTTTCATCCCCATGCCAAAAGAAGCACCTCGAACGCACCACACAACGGACATATCGCTTACAGATGCACGGACTTAGGTGGGCAGATGGAAATATTCCATATGGGGACATTCGCAAAGTTCAATACTTCCCAATTATCCAGTTTGCGTGACTCGCCAAGAGTCGGCGATGTGCAGGACATGCCCCGCCAGAACGATCATCATGGACTTGCTAAGGGATCAGGGCAGCTGCTGTTCAGCGAGCTGGTAGATACGGACGCCACAATACTACAGTAAGCAAAATAGAATATATTTCTGTGCGTCCGGAAAAGCCCAAGCCCTAAGACTCAGGACTTATGATTATCCGTGATACACTTTAAACAAAAGTCTCCAAGGAAAGAAGAAACATCTGGGTTACACAGAAGCGGAGAAGAAGCTTTGTATTTGCAGTAGTGTGTTTAAGTGAATGTGTTAACAAATATTGAGTATACCAGCTTTTGTATGAATATATATTTTCCAAACGTTTGAAGAAAAATGTTGTTATATTGTAAAGTCATAATAGGGTGTCCCAGCAAACACAACCTGTCGGCAAAGTGTCGGCCCGATATCTGTACGACAGTTGCCGACAGAAGATAGCCGTCTGACAACGGCGTGACGTCTTTTTTTAGACAGTATGTTTGCCGTTAGAAAAAAGACAACGGCCGACTGTATTTTTTTTGGATAACAGATGGATATCACCTAAATTATGTCGGCGTGATATCTCAAAGCCAACATGTCGCCAATAGCAAAAATTATATTTTGGCCCGATTCTGATATAGCATCTTTTTTTTTTTCCGGTAAGCTGGCCGTCATCTTATTTATTCTGGCCCGCTAACATTTTCGAGACATGGATCTTTATCACAATAAAGATACAAATATGATGTATTTTTGCCGACAAACTTTTTGAAAGTGTTTTTTGAATAGGCAAGATGTTAGCTAGCTGTTACTCGCATGATGTCTTTTTTGAGACCATGTGTTAACCGTTAGCATGTTTTTTTTTCATTATTGTGTATGTGTCACGTGGTATCCCATGGTATTTTTTACTTTGAAATTTTTTTCATTTCTACAACCATCTGACAGATATAGTAAAAACTAACAAAAACTATTTTGTTTCCAACCCTTTGAAAAAACGAAGAAACCGTTTTTAAATAATCAATGTTTTAAAATTATTTGTTACATTGTCATGAAATTTGTGTCATGATAAATTTGAAATTACTCCGTGGTGTATAGTTTAGCATGCTGTCAACTCAAGTGTGCTAGGTTCATATCTCGCACTCTGCAAGCAAAATATTTTCATATCATGTAATGTGTTCAGAAGTAAATGAAATGAATACAAGTTAAGGTTTTTTCATGGTTATACTGCTTATTTCTGGACATCATTCCGCTGCAGGCCCGGCATCGTAATGACATCCAGCCGTCGCTGGCCCGGCATCTTGCCGGTATCTATCGGGTCGCTTCCGGCATAAGACAGCGGGCCGACATCATCTGGCTGGAGTTTGTCGGCTATCTTTGACGGCCCGATTCCATCCCGTACTTTTCGTGTTTGTTGGGGTGTTAGTTACATTTTAAAGTAAAACACACTATAGCCGCCACAAACGTACATACAATGTGTAGGAACGCAATTGAATTTTAAAGCAAACGAAGTGTGTGCAGCTCAAGACAGACTGCCGTAATTGTTTGTCTCTAGACTTGGACGGCAGGAGAGTATTCGCAAAGTAGGCATTTTTTCGCAGAACAGCTGACCGGAAGCGAGTGTACGAACCGCTGTGGTCAGCCAACTATGGTCCAGAGACAGCTATAAAGGCGTGAATATTTCACAATTAAAATGTAATATCTAAAATACATATATAGGGTTCCAACAGATAGCGACGTAATATTTATTTATCATGTAATACACCGAGGAACTCTTTCACTAGCTCAGAATAAGTAAGGACCCGGTTCGACCCCTGTATGGTACAGTACTCGAAAGGCATAGCATTCGTACGAGGAGAAATAATATACAGTGCAACACAAATCCGTTACCATACCGATGTACGAAAAACGGCATAACATATTGACAGATACATACTTACGGAAAAATTATACCGGTGAGGACATAGGGAAATATGCCGTACAATACTGACGAAAAACTCTACACGTTACACTACATGTTGGAAAAAATTATACACTGTACTGATGAAACAAGACAAATCATTCCAAAGACCTTTAAAGCTAGCACATAGGGAAAATACAATGCATAGAAGTCCCTGCAATGTCCATTCATAAACTGCCTTAGACTAACGCACTCCCTATAAAAAATATGTGTGTCAATTCACCCACTTCAACATACGTGGGAAAAGTATAAGTAATATATATTATAAAACAGGAGACAAAATCCTAGACAAGTTTATTTAGCATTAAGATGCAGAAATATACAGCCCACCAGTGATGAAACAAATTCAAGAGAAACGATGGACGAATGATAGGACCTGCGATGACAAATATTAATAAATACAGAAAGAAATTGCCTATATGCTCTACCTCCTTCTCCACCTTCCCCTCCTCCATCTACACACACTCCGCACAGGTACAGAACTATACACACGTTAATGAAAAATGTATTGTCCGAAGCCCCTGACAAAGTAAAATAAAAACCAAATTTCAGAGCCAACGCTGAAAGCATATTAACACACAGAAGAAATGCCCAGCGCAGGTACAGAAGTGCACAGCCCACCAATGATGAAAAATTGTCAGGATCAATGCTGAAGAAATGTAGGGCCAATAACAAAAAGCATTCCATCCCAATCAGTACATTAGGAAATATAGTCAGCAGGAAAGAATATCCATATGGTTACTCTAAGTACAATGATATTGATATCTCCCAGTGTCCAGTATGTACGTACAGAAAGTTGTGCAGGGAAAAAACTTTATACCACGGGGACACGCCGTGTAAAGGTACACCCACCACAAGTGCAAAATCACAAAAAAAAAAAAAAAAAAAAAAAAAAAAAAAAAAAAAAAAAAAAAACAATTACCTTCAGCAAACAAAATTTCTGTATTTTTTCATACATTTGTGTGCACTCGTTCCATTAAGAGATATATCTGATCCACAGTAAAATGTCCACACCGCCCCCCCCCCCAGTCCCACCGCTGTTCTATGTGACAAAATAACATGCGGACATGTGTATGTATAAGTGCAGCCTCAAATCCAGCAGGTGTCAAATGTATTCAACCTTTATGAATTATGCGACTAAAACCCAGTTCTATTCCCGAGTTGCTAGTCCACCTGTAGCAATATACAACGATAAGAAGTCCAGCAAAGACACACAAATACAGACACACACACACACCTATGCACATGCATGAAACCAAATTAAGGTAATCGAAAATGGCCACTCAATACAGAAATAGCGAAAAAATTGACCAGTAACGAACTTAAGATAATACAGTTCATGCCCCGAACAGTGCTTCATATTTATACACTATCGACCAAAAAGTAATTGGACACCCGTGAAGATAGGAAATTCAGTACATCAGTTTACTTGTGTGGCCGCCATACGCTGCAGGCCGGTGTATAACCAGTTGACAAGGAGGTGGCACGAGGTACAGTAGGCTGCTATCTCGGTGGGCTGTCTGGCCGGGCGATTGCACGGAAGGTAAACAGGCCCAAATCAACTGTCGCATTCGTCCTGCGTAAGTGGAAGGTCCATGGTCATTGTGCCAATGCTGCACGTTCTGGGCGACCTCCAATCTTAACCGACAGAAATAGCAAAACCCTGAAACGTAAAATTATCAAAAATAGGGCAAAACCCATGGCTAACATCCGACAGGAGTTTCATGCAGCAACAGGAGTATCGGTTTCCATTGGAACATTGCGTACAGAGGCCCACCGACTTGGATATTTCGGAAGAGCAGCTGCACATAAGCCCCATATCACGACAAGCAATAAAGCTCAGCGACTCAGGTGGTGTTTGGACCATCGCAACTGGAAACTGGAGCAGTGGAAATCGGTTCTGTCGACTGATGAGTAGATGTTTACATTACTCCAGTCCGATGGACGTGTATGGGTTTTGCTTCTACATGGGGAACGGCTCCTGCTGGAGTGTATAGAGCCAACTAGGAAATTCTGTGATGGTGGAGTGATGGTGTGGAGTTGTTTCACGACCTTCGGCGCAGGACCGCTGGTGTTTGTCCATGGTAGCATGAACACAGAGGCCTATTGTAACATTCTGGATAATGAAATGCTCCCAACATTGTGGCGTTTTTACGGAATGGACCCATGTTACTTCCAGGATGACAATGCCAGTTGCCATGTTTCAAGTGCTACTATGCAGTGGTACGCCGACAACAATGTTCGCCAATTGGACTGGCCCGCCCAGAGCCCCGACCTCAACCCTATAGAACATCTTTGGGACGAATTGGATCGCCGGGTGAGGGCTCGTCAGGAGCGGCCAAAATCCATTGCTCAACTCATGGAATGGTTGCAAGAGGAATGACGACGAATCCCCGTGGATGTCCTGCAAACACTCGTAGAGAGCATGCCAGACAGGGTGGCTGCTGTTATAGCCGCAAGAGGTGGCCCTACGAGATTCTAACAGGGCGACAAGCACGAGCAAACATTGTGGACGAGTGCCTAATTACTTTTGGTCGATAGTGTATTTCCGAATCGAAGTAATATTTCGAGGGGAAAAAAACCCTAGCATTTTAAGTTGTCATTTGGAACTTTCAGAGGAAACATCTATGTTTATGCACCAAAGACCTAACAATTAAAAAAATTAAAGTCCAGACCCATTATATATAGTTTTTAATTATATAGTATGCATCATAATATTAGAGCTAAAGACTGACAATTTTCACAACACACGAAACAAAGACACACCTGAGGAAAGCTCTAGTGGCTACCTCAGACCACATTCATTACAAAACTTGCAAACAAGCGACACATTTACATTCACTATCCCTGCACACCAGAGTGACATACCAGCAACATACCACATTTATCAGAATGTAGATCAACAGAACACTTATACTCAATACAGATCAATCACAGCACAACGGGTTCAGATTGTGGCAAAACAACCAGAATATATTCCCACATTTACGGGTGAGTAAAATGAAAATGCGAAGACGTTTTAGATATACACAACACAGCTAGTGAACATAATCAATGGACTGAAATAGATAAACATAGACACCTAAAATTTTATTTTCAGGACACATCCAAAAGGGTGTATGAGAACATCTACTACAAAAATGCACAAGATATAACATGACAACAAATAGAAGACAAACTAATAAAAATATTTACACCAATTGACAACACATACAAGCACAGAAAACTACTCCACACTAAACAACAACAAGAAGGTAAAAGTTACCAGGCTCATGTAAAAAATTAATTTTCTACTAAATTAAAAGCTATCACCAGTTGCCAGAGCCTGAACTAATTAGCATTATTTGGAAATCTCTATTGCCAATAGTAGCAAATAAGCTCGTAGAGTTAGAAAATGACACACTTGAAGAACTGCTGCACTAGGTTATTGGAAGTATTTCCCAAATTATAGTGAAACCCAAGCTGCAAGAGGAGATAGTGGTGTTAAAAGAACAAATAGCTAATCTCATGCACACAAACAAAAACACTACAAAGGAAAACCAAAACACAGTGCAAAATTATGTTAAAAAGGGGCAATACATATCTAGTTATAAATACACACACCCTACACAGAATTACCCCCCTATGCAGATTGTGTTGGACCACCCTAGAGAATTACATAGGGAAAATCATTTGAAATACTCAAAACACAATCAGGCATGCCCACAAAAGGAACAGAATAGATGTGAGTGTAGAGATGAAAGAAAACAGTCATTATAGAAATTACTATAAATGGCAGGGAAACCGAAGGCAATATGAAACCGAAAGTCACGCAACCCAATGGGAAATAGTAAAATTGACACATGTAAAGTCGTATTTAGTAAGACGGTACCCAGCAGAACATTTGCGGAAATTGCGTGGTTTAATACAAAAAGTAATGGAAGTGGAAATGTGGCAGTTTTATACAAAAACCGCACAGGGAACAGGAAACAAACACAAGAAATCAGATGCCGCCTAGGTCCCAAATACATTTTGGATATACAAATATTAAAGTAATCTCATAAAACCAGGACAACGAGGCGAAGTTAGCAAACAAACGCAAGGTCGCGAGTCTGCCACAGAATCAGGAAACAGCAAGCAAGACAAACAAGGAAAGGGAACACAATCACATCATGGCCATTGTTCAGGAATGCGCAACTCAGCGAAATACAAACATGCTGCACTATAACACAGCCTTTATCGGACCACGAAGCAAAGCCCATCATACATGTGCTCTCTGCCTATACAATAGACATAAGGCAAACAATTGCAACTTGTTTACCAAACAGGATCAAGTATTCCATACAAACGTTGTTGCATGGTTTAGACAATTTAAAAATAAGTTCTGCATCAGACAGGTGCGACTCCGCATCAACATGGAAGAGAATTCAGGCGATGTCACTCAAATTAAAAAACACTACATGGAACCACAGGTAGGCTATGCTGAAACCAGACAAGGTCAACTGAGCCACACTGGGTAGCATAATCACACATATATAATAAACCAACACCACATGCGCAAAGCCACAAATGTAATCAGGTGCTGTCCAAAACTTCTACACCATGTGTGCTAGTAAAAATACGTGGGAAAGAATACTACGCATTACTAGACACAAGCTGCTCACGAAGTTGTGCTGCGGCAATATTGGTTACTAACCAACCTACAATGCCAGTAATGGAGGAATTTTCCTTAGTAGGCGTGACCCATGAATTAGAAGCTCCAAAATACAAAACTAATATAAAACTCAATATATCAGGCAATACATATTTTCCAGATTTTATGCTATTCCCATTAGGAAGAATGACAGGAAAAATTAACATTCTTTATAGATGGGGTAGGACTGTTTCAGTATAACAGAATGCTAATGGGCCTCAGTACGTCACCCCAATACTTCCAAAAATGTATTGATATCTTACTAGGCCCTTTACGATGGAATACCACAATAGCATATATTGACAATATATTCATTATAGGAAATGCCTTCAGTGAACACCTTACTAACATCAGAAACATGATGGAAATACTACGAAAGTTAAATGTCAAAGTTAATGCTAAGAATTGCTCCTTTACACAAGAAGATATAACAATTTTAGGGCCTTATATAACACCAAAAGGAATAGTGTCAGACCCAGATAAAGTAAAGGCTATACAGGAAATGTCTCCGCCTAACAACTTACAGCAATTAAGAATATTCTTGGGAATAGCCTCGTACCTACGTAGGTATATCCAAAATTACGCTAGCAAGGCGGAACCCTTAGTCAACCTGAAAAAAGATAACACACCATACCACTGGGGCAAAAGAGAACAGGCAGCCTATTTAGAATAAAAAATGGTAATTCAAAATGCTCCCATATTATAACATTTTTTTTGTGTTTGTGATTATTGATTTGATAGTAATTAATATCTGTTTAATTAATTGTAAGAATATGAATATATTTTATTGATAGTATTTTTATAACACAATGCAGATGTTACTATCTCAAATTAACAAAAAAAGATCTGTGTAATCATATATTTTCCTCAATTAGGCCTATAGTTGACATGTTTGAAATGTCAAGCAAAAATTGACATGTTGACATGTTTTAACAAGTCACATGGTGGTGTAAGGATATGTATTCTTTTTTGTTTACAAGGTACTACTTTCATACAATCTGTTAAAATCTGGAAACCTTACACGAGACAGACTATACTTACATATCAAAAGTTATTTAAAGAGGTGGTAAAAGGATGAAATATGGCTGAAAGGAAAATGTAACTACATTCTCGGAAGTGCTCACATTACCACGAACTCTGTGTGTGTGTGTGTATATGTATGCGCACACACACACAATATTCAAAATAATTCTTTTCCCACCTTTATTTTTGTATCTACACAGCTCGACCTTGTATTTTATTGGCTCGTTCGTGGTGTATTTAACGATAGCCAATCGGCTGCTGATCAGTTGCCGACTCCAAGTTAAAAATCGGTTAACTTGGTCAGCACTGCACTGCACATCGGCACTGTCAGAGGTCAGGTGAGCCAATCATAGTTCAGAAATGCTTCGGCACTGTACTGCACTGCACGCCCTCAGCCCAATGTAACAGAGCCTTGAGTGTATCTGAAAATACTGTGCTCCTAGGTAATGTCACACAGGTTTGATGACAGTAGAAAAAGTTCAAATTAAAAATAAGTATATTATTAGATACAGTATCTCAAGTTAATGTTGTCATAGTCACAGAGCTTGAAAAACTGAAAGTTAATGTATTACCCACAACACACAACAGCTGCATTAGAGAATTATAGTGCTCAGCAAATTCCCGTAATTGAGAAATGTTATTGTTAATTCAAAGGAGGAAAATCAGGTGTACACGCTGTTTACGGTAAACTGAGCACTTTTGAAAGCCCTGCTTAAAATCTACTTGTATACACGTTGTGTGTTCTTCCGCCCCATGTATAATTAACATTGCCTTGGGCCTCATCACTTTATTTATCCGTCGGTAAAGTGAAACTGGGAAATAATTAGTAGTCTAATGTAACAAAAGCACTCCACCAGTGTTAGACTTGCCCTCAATAAAGAAATATGACTTGGTAAGAAGTGTCCCCAGTTAAGTCAGTAAATTAAAAAAAATACCTAGCACTAAAGACAGTGAAAGCTGTGATAGTAATGAAAGTTCTGCAGATTGTAAGTTCATACCTGTAAGCGTTTGCAAAATGTTAGAAGAGTTCCGAGAGCTGTTTGACGGGATTGGAGTGTTTAATTACACCTACAAAATAAAATTTAAAGGAAGTTCTGAACCTCATGTAGCTTAAAAAAAAACCCCAGGTTTCACATATTTGATATGCTTAAAGAGGAACTACAGAGAATGGAAAAGCTAGGAATAGTAACACAAGTTATATAACCAACTCAGCGGGTTAATTCCTTAGTTGTGGTAAGGAAACTAGATAACAGTCTTGGAATCTGTTTAGATTCATTCAAGATAAATAAAGAAATAGTGAGGGAATATTTACCATTGCCTATATTCGATAGTATCCAAGATGCTACAAGCAAAAGTGTTTATTACTCTAGACGGGTTCAAATGTTTTTGGCACATACAGTAGAAAGTTACCACATTCGACAAACCATTTGGCAGTTATCAGTTTACACGATTCCTATATAGGTTAAGTTCAGCACCAGAGGTTTTTCACAAATGCTTCAAACAAATTTTCTCAGTAATTCCTGGTGTTGAAATTGACATAAATAACCTAATTATTTCAGACAGAGCTCAAACTGAACAAGACTTAGGTTAAAACAAGTACTTCAGAGGGCCAAAGAAAATGGGGTTAAGTTCAATAAGAGTAAAGGCCAGTCTACAATTGATTTAGCACAGAATATAGCACACGCACAGGAAGTAGAATGCAAATCTTGGAATGGCGCTGCCTACAATCGTGCACAGAAAGTTGGCCAACAATATTCTAGAATTTCTGTGTGTGTGTGTGCCATGCATGGCCAATCAAAATGTTGATACCACAGAGTTCATGTGATAATCAAAATGGCTGCAAAAGTAATGAATTTGACTAGTAATTGGAGAGTTTGGTGCCACATAAACATTGGTTTGTTTTGATTGAAATTGTTATTGTACAAGCAATGTATGTTAAGATGAACGGTATAACGTATTATATTTCTACAAATTAAGACACGAGCAGCAATGTAAGCAGCTGCCAACATCATTTTTTCCCATTCCAATGTGAACACACACACGCACGCGAAACTTACCGAGCATTGTTTCTTTCATTTTCACGTCTGTTTTGTTTAAACATATGTCGATACTGTGCGTGTGCTATTTTGAGTGTAGACTTTCTGATTCTAGCTGTGCGTGTGTTCTGTGCTATCACACATGCTGTAGGACCTACATGTGCTAAATCAATTGCAGGCTGGTCTTACATGTAACCTTAGTGCTTCAGAGGTAACTTATGTAGGGCACAAATTCAGCTCTCAAGGTATTAGGGCTGATGAAGAGACGGTCATAGCAATGGAAAATATACAATAATCAGTTAATGAAAATGAGTTTGCTACCCTTCTAGGCTTGGTAACATGTTTAAATTTATTCCACAGGTAACAGAAACTGGCTAGAGAGTTAAATAAAAAGAATTCAGATTGGCTAGTGGACTGAAAAACATGACAAAGCTTTCACGGAACTAAAACAGGCACAAACCAAAACTCCAATCCTGCAATATTATAATAGGGCGAAACCAATTGTTTTGTCTGTAGATGCCTCAAGCCATAGATTGGGAGCAGTCGTTCTACAAAATCAGTTTACCAGTAGTAAATGCTAATAGCTGTCGAAACCAGAGGGAGCAGCATTATGCGCAAATTGAGAGAGTGCTCGGCAATAGTTTTTGGGTGCGAACATTTTCAGCAATACTTGTATGGAAGAAAGTTTGTTGTACAAACCGATCATTTGCCACTCATTTCGATCTTCAAAAATCCTTTGAACGAATGTCCTTTGCTATTGAAAAGAATGAGACTTATGGCCTAATGCTAGAAAATGTTTCAGGGTAATAATTAATAATAGATGATGCATTGTCTAGGGTAGGTAAAAAGATGTCTCGTAATTTGGAGCTTGGGCGGGATATGCCGTATTTCGGCATGTATATGCCACACATTTTTACAAAAAAAATCACTTCAAAAAAATATACAAGATATTGACGAAAAATTTTTTTTACCCTCAAACCAGGTTTAGGAATTTATCAATGTACTACATTTAATGTCTTAACTTAGTTACGAAGGAAGTTGGAAGGCAGAAAGATCTTTCCACTCCTGCAATTATTTGTTCACTTGTGTTAATAAACAAAATAAACTTTATCCCGCATGTGTCAATGTAAACATGTTGGAGCTCGGCCATAGATGCCGTACATGAGAAAATAATTTCTCTGCTGTACAAAAGAAACATATTTTACGTAGTTCGGATGCCCGCCGCCACAGTACAAGTGCACATTGATAAGACGCCATTTTTTTGTAACATGTTGCCGTAGCTTGCTTTCTCAAGTCACACTACCATCTGCGAAATAATAATTGTGCAATATATATATTTGTAAACATTGCAACATACCACAAATTTTCTGTCACTAATGTTTTGTAGGGGGAAAATTAAGTCGGAATTTATTATGTTTGTATGGAATATTAACTTAATACTTACAGGAATACAAAAATTCAGTGCGGCCTATACATGAAATATTAATTATTCCTAATTTTTTCATCTAAAACTTCTGGTGCGGCCTATACACACCAAGATACAGTAGGAGCTCATGTAGGATAAGTTGTGGAGAACTTGCCCATGTCAAAAAAAAACCCACTACTACATCATAGTTGTAGATTATTTCACGAAGTTTGTAGAGGTAGACAAGTTGAGTGAATTTCCACATACAGGATTCCACACAAAGTATTTAGTGACAACAGTCCACAGTATGCTAATGCTAAATTTTGATTAATTTGCAGAAAAATGGCTGTTCAAATGTGTCCCCTCTAATCGCCAATATCCACAGTCTAATGGATTTATTCAAAGTCAAAGACAGTAAAACATACGTTAAAACAAGTAATGGTAGAAAACACAGATGTTAAGCTAGCAACGCTGGAATTAAATAACTGGAAATTATGTTTGGCAGACGAACAAATAGCTCATAGACAGTTGGGCGACCTATGACTAATACCTTCAGGGAATATAGGGAGAGAATCGCAACAGGAAACGTAAATAGCAATATTATTAAAATAGGAGATATTGGTATCTCAAGTCCTTGAAACCATGTCAGAATGTATTCTGAAGCGGACAGGGTGAAAGGACAGGTTATTGGCCATTTTTCACACAGACCACACGAGATTCAAATACCAGAAGGTAAGCAGAGAGAAAAAGTTTTCATATATGGTACATAAAGGGGGTAATGGGTTAGTTTGAGACTAGACGTAAGATTGCAGACACAGAAGGGACGTGTACTGAGAGTCGTGCATCGAAAAGAGCCGAGACGAGACGAGTGAAGGCCTCAACACACCCTTCAGAGAATGGGATAACCCGAGGGCAGTCTGAGCTCAGTCCAAGTGAACGTTAGTCGACAAGAGATTAGGTAGCCTCCTTGCATAATGAGCATTGGGCACATTGTACATCGGCCTTAGTACCTAGAAGATTATCAATGGAAAAAAAAAGAAAGGACGATGTAATAACATAAGTTATTTATTTAAGGTAGTAATGCGAAGTGAATATTGTTAAGGTTGGCAGCACATTCAGGAAGTGAGAACAATGGCAGTCGTACATGCTTGTATAATGCAGACATGTAATTGGTAATAATCAGTACTAAAATATGTCCATCTGAGATCTTGTGTGTTTTATTTGTGTCTATAAGAATACTTAGAAGAACACAAGACCTAACTGTCATATTTTAATTACACTTAACGAGTTTCGTGCACAGTTTATCCACCCTTGGCAATTAGTTGCACATAGGGTTCGTTGTTTGTGATGAACCATACAAATATGATGCTTGAAGCATGCAAACAAATGGATGCTCTTAAAATTTAGAGGATTGCACATCACTGTCAAAAACACACAATCGCAGTTTCATAAAAATATGCCAAGATTTTCACGGCGTCATTAAATTTCTTAGTCTACAGGCAAAGTAAAAGAAAAGTCCCTGAACGTTTAGCAAAATATCTACTTTCTCTTGGCCATAAAGTAATACCAAATACATACAAAAAAGCAATAGTAGAACATATCATTTCAATGAAAACTGTAACTTACTATTATTTGGCAACAATTTTCATAGGTGATAAGTTTTGGTGGTTGTGTTTGAGTTATTACAATCATTCTTACTAAATGGCAAGCAAGTGCAAGTAGAGTAGGCAAGAGTTCGCTTAAAGGTGAGTATTATCCATGCCATCTGTTGGTGAAGAGTTGAACCACAGCTTAATGACCGACAGTAAAGGTCTCTTCATGCATGCACAAAAGCAAATTTTTGACTAGTTAAGACACGTAAAAACAAGTTAAAAAATTGGGCCACGGTGGTATAGTATACTACTCGCCTCCCACCAAGGCAAACCAAACTTACACAGGGTTGCCACCTTTTTCCCCATTGGAAAATTCCAACACATTTCCCTTATTTCCAAACAAAAAAATCTTTTTTCTGTAAGGATTAGCACCGTTCCATTATATAACACACTTTTACACTAAAATACTTCTCTGACCTTACAAAATCGTTCACCACAAAGATTGCAAAGAAAAATGTCTGAGCATTTAGTCCACAATCATTAAAACAATTTTATATGATTCTGGCAGTGATGCAAGATTGATGACGGAACTGCCAAATATATCATGCATATCACAGAATTCCCCGACATTTAGCTAACTTGTTTGAAATTCCCCGACAGTTCCCAGTTTTCCAGGTTTTCCCTGGGATACCCAGTTTCCTACGTCTCCATCTCCACCTCTGTTCTCTCTCACTGGTGCCCCAGATACATACCTCACTGTTAAATGGCAACCAAAAATCTCTCAACTCAATTTAAAGAAACTTACTGTAGTTTGTTTGCCATAAATTTTGGTATTATACTTTCAATAAGAAGTTAGTAGATAGAACTAATTTTAGTATTTCGCTGCCAACGTGACAAACTGAAGCAACCATTATCAACCTTGAATTCTATGTAGTAACAGGCAGTGATCTTTTTAAATGGTGATTTCAAAAGTGGTTACTTTACTACAAACAACCTATAGTATTCAGTTGCGATACGGTGACAATTTCATCTGACAGAATTATCAGCTAAATATTTTCATTTTGGGTGCCTCAAGGGAGTTAAATATAGAGGAGTGGATGTATAAAAATAAACCACCAAGGTACACAGTATTATGTATGCTTAAAATTGTCAAGTGTATGTTCATACTTATCAAATTCATAACCATATTTTTTGATAATGTACTTGGTAAACACTGTATACAATTTTCCGAGTAACGAAATAGATGAAGTTTATGCCGAAGACATTTCAGCTGCTGACCAGAAATTAGTCTCATTCATGCTTGATTAAACTGCACCAGCTCAAAATAAATAATGGCAAAATCATGAAATGGCACGAAGTCGTCGTGCTTCATCGATGACATTGTGTTCTACTTGGAAAGGATGGTTCCATAGTAGATTCTCTTTCTAGGATCTGCGGTTGAACATCATGAAATGGCATGAAGTCGTCGTGCTTCATCGATGACATTGCGTACTACTTGGAAAGGATGGTTCCATAGTAGATTCTCTTTCTAGGATCTGCGGTTGAACATCATGAAATGGCATGAAGTCGTCGTGCTTCATCGATGACATTGCGTACTACTTGGAAAGGATGGTTCCATAGTAGATTCTCTTTCTAGGATCTGCGGTTGAACATCATGAAATGGCATGAAGTCGTCGTGCTTCATCAATGACATTGCGTACTACTTGGAAAGGATGGTTCCATAGTAGATTCTCTTTCTAGGATCTGCGGTTGAACATCATGAAATGGCATGAAGTCGTCGTGCTTCATCGATGACATTGCGTACTACTTGGAAAGGATGGTTCCATAGTAGATTCTCTTTCTAGGATCTGCGGTTGAACATCCGACAGTTCCCTGTGCCATCCTGGTGTGACGCGTACAGTTTATTTTGAGTTGTCAAAATTTACCACTCTGTTGAGGACACATGCAAAATGTTGTCAGCCTGTCAAGTTTGAGTGCAGCTTCTACGAAGAAGATTAAGGACGCCACTTTTATGAACAGCTGAACATTGGGCTTTGAAACCTTGAAAGTAAGGTTACCTAAAACCTGGTTTTAACACACTTAACTCAAGAAATATAATTTGGAGGTTGGTTGTTTTCTTTAAATAACTACGCATGTAAAAAATGTGCAAGTATAAATTTCAGTTGCTTAATTTTTTTTTTTAAATATTAGGTTAGTTGGTTTTTCACCGAAACATGTAGCAAACATGACTGAAAAAATTAACACACCAGTTAAACATAAACTTTATTATATAAATATCAGAAACTTTATAACAAATTTATTTCATGTAATTTATACATATTTGCATGTTAAATGCCGACAAACTTTGTGCTTAAAGAGATAACAACATACTAACTAGTACCTTATCTTGTAATCATGTCTATATACATACAACAAAATAGTTCTTCACAAATAAAATGTTCTATTTGCATTCTTAGTCTCACTTGCAATAACAACTATGAAAAAAATCAATTTAATTTTTGTACACATTTTCTACCAGCATTCCAGCTACAAGCAGCACGGTAGCAATCTTTCTCAACTGCAGCATTCGGTTACAAGGTATGATTACACGTCATTAAGTACATTTAGCAGACAATAATGATGAGCACCGGTCCACAGGGTCCATTATTGTGTGTTCAGGTTGGGGCCTACGTGTCTTATACACAACTGGAAACATTTCTACTGCCAACATTTCTTAGCACCAACTAGCACTTACGTGCAAGCTGCACAAGGAACACTGCAACACTTACCCTCCGTAGTAAGCACTTGGATGGCTACAGACAAGATTTTAACACTTTTAGCTCAATTTAAGTGATTAATTCATATTTCTGGTTCAATTACAATTAATAATAAATTTATCACATGAAAAAATATTTAAATGCTGAGCATCTGCATAAACAGTAAGAAACTGGGGTTTTTAATAATTTTTTCCCCGGCACAGATGTCGGTTTCAAAGCAATGTGCATTTTCCTCTGACTACTATACAACAAAAAAATTTTTAAATTAATTTTATTTAAGAAAAAAATATACACAATTTTGTTAGATTCATTTGGTATATTCTTTAAATATAATTTCTGCCGCATATACATACTACCCTATAATGGCTATAATTAATAGTTCTTGTTCACACAACCTTTTCTTTTTTTCCATCACCAAGTACATTACAGAAACTGCAGCGACAAAATTCACATTATTTTTAATAGTGAACTGTTTATTAATTTTGATACAGTTATTAAAATCATGGCCGCAAAGACAAAACAATGCATTTTGGTTACTTAAAAAAAAAAAATTGTATCTTAAATTATAGCGTTGTGTTATTCTTTAGCATGGATTAGATGTTTTTCAGTTTTACTACAATAGAACATATGATCTTGTCTCTACATAAAGCAAACGTGCCTCTAAAAATTCACTTAATTCTACAGTCCACGAGTTAACTTCAAGCATATAAGATTGAACAATCAATGACTATCTTCACAATTGTCTGTGCCACCTGAACATTTCCTCTGGCAAATATTATACTTTTAAAATATCCTAATAACTAGAAGTTTGTTTTATTCACGTGAGAATTTTATTACAAAAATTTAGGGTTGTATGAAAATTAAAAATAACTTAATCAGAGCTGAGCCTTAGCAAATGTTTAACAAATTTGCTAACATTTAATCAAGTTTTTCACTGTGTACTGTCAAACACACTCTCGCATATAATAAATTTAAACTAAATAAAAAATATAAAATTGAACTTGAATAGTAATATCAACAGTCATACTGTACCACAAACTTGTAAAATATTTCCTTTAAGCACTTAAAAATATGTGACTCAGGTGATTGCATAACGAAGAAATATAAAAAATGTTGTAATAATATCTTTGTAATAAAATCATTGAACAACTTAAATGTATTCTGCCAACATTTCCAGTTTAGTTTTATGTACTAGTTAGTTTAGTAGTGTTGAACTTAAATGTGGATACACAGAGACAAATTTCCATTGTTCTTCAACTAAACAAACCTTTGTTAAGTACTTAAATATTCATTAAAGTTAAACATTTCCATTTCAATTAGAATTCAGCAACCAAAAATGAAAATCAAAGCGCTGGATTTTATTTTTGCTTTTGAATACTGAATATTCGATCAACCCTACAAAATTTATACATCACCACTACCAAAAAGCTGTGGTTAAAAATACCCACTATAATTAGTTTGGGTTGCTAAAATATAATAGATTTTGTAAAAATAGAGTATAAATATACAGTAAGCTAATGCTACGAGATACTGATCATTGACAGAGAAACAGCTTTGATAATATTCGTGTGCTTTGTATACAAATGCTTCAAAAATATTTATATTATGTGGTTCGCATGCTATTTCAATATATAGTTTTTCATTACACGGTTAATGCACAAAAAAATTGTTTTGGATACAATACTTGAAATGAAAAGATAGCACAATTACATACAATAATATAGCACAATTATCAAATGTAGATAAAAAGTCATCTTTATTGTTGTGAAATGTATTAAAAAGCATCCCAATTTATGTTTTGCGTATATCACATTATTTTATTTTTGGTTAAAGATATACTTAACCAACCATATCAACGTATAAAATTCTACTGAAAATGCGTGTTTATGTGCAAGACCAAGTCTATTCGCATCCGTGGAAATGAAAAAAACATTGAGATTATTGCTGATAAAGTTTTGTCACAGCTTGATCTATAAGTGCTACTTTCATTTATTGTCCTGTAGCTCAACTGTTTTGCGACGTGAAACTGCGTACTACATGTGACAATTATTTATTCTTATTTGTAACATGAATAAGGAGAAATTTAATAAACTGCTGCTGAGTATAATACTTGCTGCGAAACTTCAAAGCCACAACTGACTTTTAATATTTAACTATGAAAAAAATATTTCTGACCTACATTTTATGGTGGAAAATATGTGCAAATTTCACCAATACAAGTACACACATTATTGGCATGTGAGAAAAATTCAATGCAATTTTATCAAAAACATTTTTAAAAATGTACACTAAAAAATACTTCAATAATGATACAAAAATAAAACAAATATTTGTACTGTTACAACACAGTCTCGCTACAGAGAAACGCCCTCGCCTACTAGCGATTCTGTCCATATTTTTTTTTTGCACTGCAAAGTGTGCATGATGATTACACATTACCTGTGAGGTTACAGTTGGCAACATTATTATTTAAATGTTGCAATTCCAAAGTTAAGAGCACAGTAGCAAGTAATGGTAAATTTTCCTACATACTCTACATATAATGTAAGAGACTTCAGAGAACCAATTTTTGATAACTATAATTATGTGAGTGAAGGATGGAGGAGGGAATGTAACAAAAAAGTTACTGCTGAGGGAGGGAAACAGCCAGGTGGTGGATTGGATGGGGGAGGGAAAACTTAGAAGCTGCGAAAGTCAACACTCATTGTTCCACAAGTGCACAACGTTGGCCACTTACTATTTAAGCCCCCAGTTCAGACGTGGTCAGTGCATGGCTATAAAACTGATAATGCTCATGAAGAAAAGCACATGGGAGCAATAATGATTGCATGGAACATTCAAAAAGCCACACCAGGGTAGCACCAACTTAACTGCTTCCTACAATTTGTTACTTCATACGTACTTGCACATTTGACGTTAGCCTGACTTCCGAGAACTACAAGTAGAAAAAAAATAAGGCTTTTGCGAAAAAATTGTTGTTGACCTTGAAGAAGAATAAATAAATAAAATACCAACTTCGAAAGAAAAAAAAAAACCCAGCCAATATAGTGCCATTGAAGATACAATGAGTTTTATAGCGAAATTTCAAAAACCTAAAAAAATTAATGCAGAATAATAAAAGAAAGCCTTAGTGTTACACACTTTCATACTACACAATTTAAGCAACATGCAAATAAAAATTACAATGATTATGAAGAAAAACTAATTTAGTAACAGTTCCACACACACTTACATAACTGCCCACAGCACTTATCTCTATATGAAAACAACTTCTAGCTGACAGTTGAAAAGACACTCTTCTAGTGCCCTATTCTGTAACGTTTCACTTTCTTCACTGACATTCAGTTAGCTACCTTTATAAGGTGCCTCGTGACTATCCCTATAGACGGGTTAGTTACGGTCCTTCTACAAACGAGTAGTAGTCGAAAATGACCACTATGTTGTGCTTTTGTTCTACTGACTACTCGAGAAAGACTTTATGTAAAAAAAAAAAAAAAAAATGTACACGGGGGAAAACTTTATAATCTATATTTACACCAAATATGAAATGTTTTATGTACTTTCAGGGTTTTTATAAATAAAGTTTTTGTGAGAATTAACATTCGTGGTGATTATTATACGTTTCCATCAAAGAAGATGAACAGAACCCGAGTTCTGTAATCCTCATCCTCTAAACGTGTGCTGCAGATATCTGTGAAATTTGTACTATTTTAATTGATAAATCACCGCACTGAATTAATTTGTAGTCGTAATAGCCAGAAAAATAATATTCATACGATAGGCTACATTTCAAAACACAGCAGCACATACATCACAAAGATTACCAGAACTAAAGACAAGTTACAAGTAACCATTACTGTTATAAAGACACTCACTGTATCTTTAAGAAAGATGACGTTACAGAATCGGCAATAACTGCTTACACATACACAAATTCTGTTCAGTACAAAGCATTGAAATAACCTGATAATACTCTACCATAAAAAAAAATACGTAATCAAATTTAAACATCAACACATAGTTATATACAAAATGAAAGACTCATATAGTGATTATATTCTGTTTTGGCACATGCAGCACAATTATGACAGACTGATTTACATACACTTAACATAATTAAAGTACTATACATGACTTAACCCTTTGCAACTTATAAAAAAAAATTACGAACACTCAACTGAGTAGCACAAGAAAACATGAAAATTGTGCACTTGATGAAACATGCTGTATTTTAGATATGTGCACATCAAATCTAGTGCCTGTGGAAAATAGGACCTCGAAGAGCAGGATGCTTATAACACAAAGTTTCCAGGAATGGGTGAGCTCTTACAACAGCAACAATTTCTAATGACAATGATGCTCGCTTGGTCCAGTACTGCCACCACCTCCAACAGAAATTTTCTTCCCTGCCAACATGCAAGATCTTCTCGCATATCATTTTGTTCAAACAAAATTAAGTTTTTTCTCTTGATTTTTTTTTTTAAAACTATTAATTAAAGGAAAAAGCCTAACTACCACATTTTAAACTACTGCATGTATAAATCAAAGAAATACCACATTGACTAGAATATGTGGCCAGGGCCACTGTAAATTCCTGGAGGTTTGGGGCGCTCCTTGGTGGCCACAAGTGATTTACACTTATGTGAAAATGTCATGGACATGGCCAACAGGTTCCATAGTAAACAAATCCCTTGAATACAACAAGATATGGCAGGAATAGGCACCTAGGCGACTAATTTCATTACAGCATTTCACAACTAGAACACCTGTTACAAAACTAGAGTGGTGAGGGCCTTACAATAATAGTGCAGAACTACAACATTGGCAACTGGCCCATCATTAAATTACCACATCCAGATAGCCACCTGACTTTAACATGATATAGCCCCTCCATCACACTTTGAATTTCCCACCGCACCCTAGTTCATCTCCACGTCCACCGAATGCCAACCACCAATAACAAACTGCCCTGGCCTAGCCAGAAAAACATCGCAACCATGCATCTATGAGGTAAAAATGTGTTAATGTGACTTTTGTGTGTGCGTTAATCCACGAGTATAGCCCTGTGAGTATTTTGTGTTTTCTGACTCCTAGTGTGACAATCACTTGAAACAACAGGGTGCTCTAGGGTACACAGATTTGTGGATTATTTAGAGTCAGGAGAAATAGCATTTATGTAAGTTGATGCGGTAATGCCAGTGGACAAAGTACTATGAAAGGCGTAGATACTGAAATAATTTGGGGTCCCCGAGACATTCTGCAGTCCTGTACGTGGCAACATAGACAATAAAGTTTCACACATTTATACTTTGTTACAGAGTATAAATTAGTTTAGTCTTTTGGAGTAACATTGTAACAGCCGCGGCAACCCCGAAGTACTACTGGAAACCGCGAGATGTCGCATGGCAACAATGGCCGCCCTTAGCTCCACCCAAGATGCCTGCGCATAGCACCCCGCACCACTGGGCCGGCGTGCCCTTAGCCGAAGCAGAAATAATGCCTGCACAGAGGACACTAACAAACTAGCCACTTTAAGACATAGCAAAAGTAACTCTGAACCCAAAACCCAACATGCATAAAAATAAAAATTGTACGTTACATTTCCTAGGGGGGGGGGGGGGGGGAAAGTCATATTCCCAGAACATTTACTTGCCAAGATGTGTATGTACACATGCACACACACAAAAAATGCAGGTGCATGTACACACATGCACACACCACACACACATAGAGAAATTTTACAGAAATATGTATTTTACTAGGAAGTCCCCTTAATGGTACAAAGTTACCCAACTTAACTGTAACGAAACACAAATATTTTATATAAGTAGGTACACTGTTTTTCCAGTAGAAACAAGTTTCTCCGGTACAAGACAGAAGACTGTAATGTTTCTCTAACTGAATATATTAACTGCTACAATAATACATTTTCACCACATGTCATTCTGACATTACAATTCTTATGTGACAGCACACTGTGAAGCTTGAATGTTGGCAACACTGGCTCATTTATTTAGAGCACCAACATGCACCGGCCCACAATATGGCAAAACCACTACGTAATGAACATAAAATGTGTGTTCTCTCAAACTGTACACAATCCATTTCCATCTCTTTATAACAATGCCCCATACACACCAAACACCACTTCTCGCAACAAAAAAATGTTCAACTGTACAATTTTAGTTACTTTTTAAGTTTTCTAACATATAGCAAAATCTTATTATAAACATAATAAAATTAATAAACTAAAAATAGAGGAGAATGTAATAAAAAAAAAAAACAAATTATGGACACAGCCATTAACACTTTACAGAGTAAAATGCTTATACTTAAATCACCTCATTGGTCTATTAACGATGTAGGTATAGGCTATTCATTGCAAAGTGAGTATTTTTGAGGCCCTAGTTAAGTTTTCCTTTCAATAATTTTTATTCTTTTAACCACTTTTTAAAGAAATATAGCTATATAAGTAATAAACACATTGCGTACCGTATATTCCACCACACTTGAAAGTTAACATTTAAGGCTAAAATAAAACATATTTACTGACTATTATTCAAAATGAGAGGGCTTTCCAAAGAGCACACTTTACAATGAATTACCTATATTACAAGAAAGTGCAATACAGTATTCTACCATTAAAGTAAATAAATTGCACAAAGCAAAGAAAACACGCTTCTGGCGAGTGGCTCACAATGAATGGTTGTTTGGTAGTTTGTTGAACATATTAAAGAATTGCATTTACTAGGAATCATTTATTTCTGTTCAGGCACATTCCTTCCAAGTATTTCCTTTCAAGTGCACTAAAAAAAGTGCTCTTTTACAGCTGGATAGACATCAAACTACCTCAAAGCTGCATGCTTTTTTTTCAAAGAATATTTTCAAAACAGATGTGCAGCTTAAAACAAAAGCACTGTGAACGTTTTGAACAAATTTTTAAGCGAGACTGGTATGGTTACAACAGTTTGTTCAACTACTGAACTATTTTCAATACCAATTTTAATTGTATGTACTGACGGATGACGCGTTCCTGCGCTTTCACAATGCACACCCTTGTGCCTAGACTATACTGTTCACTGAAATTCGACCAGAAGCCATCACATCAACACCCCTTACGGAAGATTGTACTATCTACCAAGCCGCCGTTGTGGAAACCACACCTGGCCACATCTGCATGAAACAATGCGAGGTTATTCAAAGCTCTGTATTTCCATCACATATAAAGGCCAAAAGTCTCATCCCAGCTGACAATGGCCGGATTGGGACAGCAGAGTGTGATATCACATCGTAAAGCCAGTGCGTTCAGAAGTACACAGTAGGAGACGTTAAATACCCTGGATTAGCTTCAGAACTGATACACTCTCAGATTCTGATTCTTTAATTTTCATCACGCCGTACTCCTCTAAGTGTGGAGTCAAAACAGAATTTCAAAATACTACTCCGTTATTTACTCCCCCCAATCAAAATATCTGATCAGCAGCACTCAGCCTATCAGTTAATCCTACAATACGGAGATGGTATTTTAGGTTTAGACAGATATTGGTGAGAAACCCCACTTTAGGAGAACCTGCCCATGCTAGCACCTAATCACCATCCCCGTCTCATCACCACTTCGCCGTTGCTCAACTGTCCGCGCTGCAGCGAGCTGACCAGCCAAGCGGAACACGCTGTATCCAGCCATTAACAAGACGAAGAATAGTGCGCGTAACTCCCAACTTTGCGCCTGCTAGAAAACCCACTAACCCCACCTTATACACTGGGCGAGCACCCAAACACACATAATTCATCCTCTTGTTCTAATGTCCTCGGCGACACTGGCATCGCGTTGGTTGACGTCAACAAACCTATCTAAAAGACCAAGTCATCCTACAAGAAATCTTTTATAACAAAGTTTGTCGTAGAAATTAACTTCCGCAGTTAGCCAAGCGCTAATAAGCAGTCAGTCTCAAACATTGACCCAACGTGGGAAACACCACCTTAGCCGGAGCTTGTTTTAACTCACGCTTGTATGCAACCCCTCTCTCTCTCTAGGACCTGTTACATCCTCTGTTTTCCAAGGGCTTCAGTTCGACCAGGTAAGTTAAGTGTTTACGACATAACTTGTGTTGTTACGGCTATTGTTAAAGTCAATACTTTTGCATGTTTGTATCAAGCTTCATTTAGTGACGCCCTAGGTGAGGCTTACAGGCTTCACTGGCATCATTCCGCCATAAAAGGTTTGATCAAAATCTTCAAAAGAACCTAGATTGGATTAATCTCGTCCACGGTCTACCGTCAGTACATATTCAAGAATGGTAATAAAGTTAAAATATTTTGAAAATCAAGATTGAAGATATGTGTGGTTTTAAAATATTGTTACAAGTTTAGGTTTTCTCGCTGCTTATTGCCTGTAACACTGTCTACAATCTGCTTGTTACTAGAATCCTTGAGTGACTTCTGCACTGTGTTGTGCACATACAACTATTTTATTACAAAACTTAAACAAATAATATCTTATGAATGTTTGTGAAACTGAAATGAAAATGGATTCATAAATGCTTGGATTTAAAAAAAGTCTAACGAACTTCATAACATTTGAGGAAGATATCAATTATAACACATTTGTAACAACCAAACCAAGAAAATCATGGATATGTAGTATTTGCCACAAAATTTCCATTTTATGTATTATTTCAGTTTTAAAATAATGAAAACAAACAAGATTATATGCAGACAATTTCCTTTGATCGAGTATTTCCATTTTGTTGCTAATTTCGTCAACCAAATTTCTTACCGAAACAAAAATTAAAGTTTATATTTTTTGTTTTTGTTTCAGTATACTGAATATTCGCACCACCCTAGTAGTCTCACTTATTTCCCACTTTTCCCCAATCCTACGCCTCTTCACAGACACACATCAAAAACCAATTCTGTTCCCTTCTGGAACCCATATTATAAAGTATAAAATTGCATTTCATGATTCGTAGGAAAAAAAACACATTAGCAATGTGGTTACCTACATATGGAGCAGTAACTACACTCTTTGCCAGGAAACTGTAGAAATGCAACCACTATTTCTTTAATCTTTAATTGCACATCTATTTTATAGAGATAGGTTGAAGTTTGAAAATTCGAGCCAAGTCAACTTCAGCCGTTACTTTTCTGCTCTTAATTGAAACTGGAGCCAAATTAAACTGTCTCCTCAAACCTTACTTCAATAAGCTTATTTACTTGACTTCCTCACATTTCAAGTTGCTGCTATAATGAAATACAATTTGAAATCAAGAGACATGCAATTTGCTTTTGTTTTCATCTCCACGCAGTAATAAATACACTTCAGAATAAAGGCTACACCTAAAATCAGTTAAATTGATGGGTGACTTACCATAAAATCGTGCTCTAAGGAATGTGCATTAAACAATATATTACAGTTTATTTGGCACCTATTTGTGAGGAATTCACAGTCTGATATTGTGGTGATATGAATTTGCGATTCAATAAAGGCGGAAGCGAACTACGTTGGCATCCAGGCCAAGCGATGAATCCAAAGCACATTAAAACAATAATAGTTCATAAAACGTATCAGCGAAGACCCTCCTGGTGGCACAGTATTTGGGACAATTACAACGCAGAAACTATATAATACTTGGCAACACTTTGTATGAGGTCTGCAGACCCGTGCCGAGATGAAGCCATCAAGATGCAGCTTGGCAAGCCGCTCATCGCATTCCCGACTCAATGCTCAGCCTCTGGTGACTGTATCATTCAGGTTAGTCTTTAGGACCGCCCTTGCCAATAACTTATATTTAATGTATACCACTGATGGACTGGTAAATATGTGAATACTTCATTTTTCGTGTGTTAGTGACTGTGTGTGTGTGTACTGGATACATTAAAATTTGAATTTTCCGCTCCGCCACATTGAGTGGTTTTCGAAGTTGGCACACCTGCTTCCAGCACTGGCTGGACCACAGAGTTGGCAACCCTGGAATGCCGAGAGGAGGCAGTCAGTTGTTCGTGAAGCATCATGGGGGTGAGTAGTGCATTCGGGCAGCCTCACTTTCTATAGGTGTTTTTCCGCATCCTAAGTAATTTTCGAATACAGTCCATTTTTGCCATCATGGCAATAACAACTATAATCGTTCAATTAAATACCTGCTCTGTCTTCATAATCACCTTCAGTTCTTCCCTCATAATAGTATAAACCTCCCATAGTACGCATACACTAGTATAAAATATTAAAAACATAACCACCTGCACATTTTTATTTGTATATACGTGACGTTCAACCTACAGTAACTTTTTTTGTTTATGAAATATAGCTTTACAGCCTCTAAAGCGTAAGATTCTGGGCTTGGCTCGACATGATATTTTTTAAAGTTTGGCTTGAACCAGCTTGGCTTGATGTTATAATTCTGAAGCTTAACTTGACTTGGCTCAAGAACAAATCTGAGGCTTGCTCATCTCAACTATTTCAGCTACTATGTGTATTTCCCAGTAAATTTCAGTACACAGTACAAGGCGAAAATGAACAAAAGTGTCATATGTTTAGGGCTATTTATTATCTCCAACATGCAAATTAAAGTGACCAAGGCTTGGTGAGAAACAGCACACATTTCATAAAATACTGTACAATTGAAGTATAAGTAACAGACACGAAAATGCTATGATACTTCTATTATGAAAAACTAACAAAGAAACATAACTTTCAGAAGAAATAGAGTCTCCACCTTCTTCAACAACACAGGACATTATTAAAGCTCTTTGATGGCGCATGCCCCCTGAATAACTTTACATCTAAATTTACAGACTACATTATACATTTTTTGCTTATAAAAACAATTTCGTTAGTTCATTGATACATTTCCATGAATTATACAATTACAAGTAAGGTGACAGTTTATTATCAATGTTTTGAGCGCTGTTCCAAATTCCTGACCAAATATACAGTAATCAAGCTCACAAATGTAGAATTTCATCAAAAACCACTTAACCGCTTAACATACATAACAATCGCAGCAAATATTGCAAAACTAGAAACAACCATGCTCTATACTAAATGTACATTATGCAATCTACTGTGAATTTTAAATTTTAGTACTGTATAGTTAAATTCATTAAAATCAGTTCCTCGAGAATCAAGCAGTACATGTGTGGAGCATGGCTACTCGACAAGAAGCAGGCTAAATTTAAGGTTTCACATGCTATCACAAAATGCATTTTAAATGCATGTATTAACACGAATAGCACGGCTGGTGCACACTTAATTCAGCACTTTTGAAAGCTTTGCCTACTTTGTATGTAGCCACATCTGGAAATTAACATTACTACGGGCCAAAAGAACTGTATGCAAACACTGATCAAGTGACGTTGTTGGGTAGTGAGGGGCATCGCTGGTAACCAATCAATTTGAACATTACTCTTGTGTAAGACATTACTAGAGAACACCATACTTTATTTCACCTTCCAAAACAGCCCCCACCTCCCCCTCCATCTATGATAGAAAAACAGGGCATCAGTGAAGCTGAATTAGATTACACTGTAAAGCAAGCAAGCAGGGCCAGCATTTGATTAAGCCCTTCGATATTGACATAACATGAGTGCCCTTTACAAACGCTCAAATACATTATTTTGTACACGTACGTCGCTTGGCGAAGATGTATTATTGCCTGTTCACAAACTTGAAAATTACAATATTTAAATGCATATACTCTTATAGTGAGACCCTCACTGTAATGACAACTGAGATGGCGAGATAAATTATTGCTGTAGCGAATTATTGCTACAAGCGAAAATCGTTGTGTATTATCTTTTCATACACTGTTATACACTTACTTACTGGGCACATTATTTTTTTTCTGAATGCTGTTGCACGTACAGAAGCTCACAAGTTGACAGTGAAATACAATGTAGCATGTCTGACAGTAGCATTTTTCGAAAGTGATGATCGTTCACATAAAGATTATTAAAATTACCACAGCTGATAATCACAGACACAACTAGGAAAAGTATTTTTCTTCGCTGTCCTTCAACAGTAAATGCACGTAACCAAGACTGAAAATAATCACACTTTAAACATGCCTCGACCATTTGATTGGTACTGCTTTCAAATTCAATCTCAACGTGTGACTGCAGGCACTTACTTCGAAGAACAGCAGCAAACTTTATTAGCCATCATTCAAAACGTGAACAATGACTAAGGCAAAAAGGCTACAGAAAATGAACACACTACCCAGCATCCGTCTTTTATCTATGCCGCGCGCTGAGTAGGGCCGGGGCGCCAGGTGTGCTCAGGCACACACTAATGAGAGGAATAGTGATCTAGTTTTGAACTGATATCCTTATATGAAACATGGTTTAGGTGTCTGGATAATCTTGACATGCAAAGTAACTATCTATGTACTTCTAATGTATAGTTATATTATAACTACTGAATTTTCAAGGTGTGTGCATTCCAAATTTAAATTAGTTTTTGTAGATTATAGTCTGTACATGGATTTTTTTTTTTACTTTAATGTCCAGTTCATGAGAAGTTTTTCATCCTTCAGCAAGATGGGTCACCTGCTTGTCCTTAGGTACTAGTTAATAATATTGTATTGATAACTATTTCTGTATGACCTTTGAACTTGAAATATTTGTGTTTCTTTATTATTTCAAATTAGAGTGACTCTTGAGAGATCTTGAGTGAAACTCTTAGAGCTCTCAAAGGAATTTGGCTCTCCTCAGCTTATGGACATTGTAATTATGTAACTGCATTTTGTATTAGGAAGAAATCAGTGGTTGATGAAAATACGTTGGTCATGTTAACAATTGTTATTAATTCGCAACACTGGCACAGACAGATTATTTTGTGTAATCTACCAGAGTTCACTAAAAGTACTATGTAAAACAATGTAAAAATGATTATCTCTATAGTAATGTAGTTTTGCAAGGTTGTTCTTAAAAGTGTAGTTTGAAAGTAACTTTAAGATAGGATGTTTTAGTTGAGTAATATGTATATGTTTTTGGAACAGTGAGTTTTTCTAAGCCATATAGCACCATTATTTCATGGTCCTACCATTTCTTCATAAAGGTTAATGTTTTAATTTCATGAATGTAACAATATTTATATTATTCATTTCCTGCTAATAACAGTATGGCGCATAACGTCCTTTCAACAAATTAAATTGACTTCTACTTATCAGTGCGCATCTCTCAGCTGCACAATTCCATGGAGTTTGATTGATTCTACACGCCACAAGATGTCAGCACTTGTACTGTCTAACCACGACAAAGGACGAACGCTCCACGCCAGATATCTGTTCTGTTCCTTTAACGCACTGCCTGGTGCCGAAGACTTATTCTACCAGTCATTGCGAGTCGTCATCTCAGTCATTAAACATGTTGACACTTCCGGCCCCTTCAGGGCAACATCGTAGCATAACAAAGTTTAAGTTATTTTCATAGCACTTCGTCTATCTACCCTCGTTAGACTAGGAACAGGTCGTGTTCACCTGTCTCACGTAGGTCAGCTTCCGTAAGCTCCAGCTGGTAGGAGGTAGTGCAACACCACCATTGTTTATTTCCTACCTGTCCGCATAAACATCAGTCCCGTCAGAGGGACAGCAGGTTACCAGAATATTTTCTATAACTGCCACACACATTCGTAGAATACACACACACACCTTAAACTGCCACCCTTTTTGTGCACCACAGTGTACGGAACAGTAGAGCCATGACGCTAGGCTTGTTGGCTTGGTGTTTGCTCTCTCCACCACACCATGCTTCTGGTGCCGGATACGGGAATAGGGATACCGCATTGGGTTGGCGGAGGTGATACGTGGTTTGACACCTGAGTAAGACCACAGCAAGACCTGCCCGGCTACCGCGAAGTTCGATAGTAGCGTTCTCTATCCCAGACCTAATACCATACTCCTGTAGCAGCTGTATTCGTAAGAGAATAAAACGAGCCGAGACTCTCTCTAAATACCAGTCAGGGCCTAGCCCAATGCCCACCAGACTTGAGCCACTCAGTCCCCAGGAGCAAGCAGCAGCCCTCCGCCAGAGACCAACCATGCCCAACTACGAGTTGCACCTTAAAAGGCACACACACCCTGTACTTGAGGCCTATCTGAGTGGACGAGAGACAGCCCACAGCCTCGCTAACTTGTGGTTTTAGGGGACCCCATTTTCTGGGGCAATGCCTGCAACACCAAGCACTCACGAGAACTTGCCCACCAGCCCGCTGGACACCGGAGTACACCATGGCGTAACCCAGTCCAAAACACAGCACGCTCAACCGGTCGAGCGTCGCCAAGGTATACCAGTAAGGGGGATCCCGCCAAAGCGTTAAGTAGTAGCCCAACTCAACGTACCTGACTTTGAGCCCCCCAGGAAAGCAACCAGGCCGGTACTCTACATGGGTCATGCATCAGTATCGTGCGAGGACTACAGTCCAAGTCCGTCCTAGCACCCACCAAAACACCAGGCAATACGACATGCCTCCAGTAGCCCCAGGATGTCACACATCAAGTATTTTTTCAATTCCTGGCAGCAACCAAAAGCATTTTTATATTAAGTAAAATTTCAGACGTACTGACAATGCAGTAGCCTACAGACAGACAAAGAAAACAGTTTGTATATGAATTATTAAGGATTTTAGAGGTGATGGTCCTGAAAATTACAAAGATAATTAAGAGTAGATGAGTGAGCAAGCCACCAGAATGCATGTAGATGTAGTTGTGCATTAATTGATGATACTTTGGTCCATGAAACTAAGTGAAGTGAAGTGAAGTGAAGTGAAGTGAAGATATTTGGGGGACTCTTAACAGCAAGGCACTGAGAGCACATGAGGGTGATTGAAGTGAATATGAAGTGGTGCCAGAGTAAAGGGGGCAGGGGAAACCGGAGATCCCCGAGAAAACCCGCCGATCAACGGCATCATCCAGCACAATTCCCACCTGCGAAAATCCAGTGAGCCGGCCGGGGATTGAAAACCGGTTCCCCTTGGATCCATGGAATTCAGATCACTGATGTTTTCGCATCAAATGATTCAGATAAACATGTTGAACTTGACTGGCTATTTCTATACAGAAATTATGTTAGAATTTTGTTATGCTTGATATGTTCCTTTATGTGTAATATTGCTTCCTGCTTATAACATTTTCCTGCATATAACATTTTATTTTACTGAACCTTTGAAAAAATTTTTAACAGAGTTCTAGTGTAATACATAGGTCCCTCAACTCCACTGCACCGCCACGTGTGAAAAATGTCATAGAATACCTTCAGTGAGTGTTTTCTGTATCACGAGTAGTCCGTCCGAGATCTCTCACGATGTTGGCGATGAAGAAAAAACTTTAGCAATTAAGATTGTATTTAAACACAGGTTTTACTGTGATATTTGTAAGTAGTCATGCATAACCATTATTAACCATCAAATGGAGCATTAGGATACCTGTGTCTGAACTATTTGCTGCATCTAGTCAACTCATCTAATAATCGTGAATATTTTGTACTTAGGTCATACTGTGCTCATTGACACTATCCGGGCTGATGCGCACCACAGGTCTACCCTTGTCGAAAGAAAATCTCTACGCAAAGCTAAATCCACTGCACTGCTGTTCATTTTAACATCTTGAGTGCAGATTAAGGTGACATTTCCCCCCCCCCCCCCCCCCCCCCCCCCTTCCGCTTTCTGGTGGCAGCATTCTACAGCATTCTACATGTGCATTTGAGTCACACGTTGAAAGGATCCCAAATATCACCTACAAAAACCTGAGCGTAGATAGCCGCCCAACCACCTAACAGTATTTTAAATGTTTCCTTGCACAATAAAACCTAAACACATCAGTTATAGTATACTAATTCAGTTCCTGCAACTATTTAGAAAACTAAATCTGCCAATTGGAACATGGCATTACTTTATGTAATTTATCCTCACTTCATATTAATTAATTTTGTATGGAACATACATACTTAGTTTAACCATACAGAAAAATACTCAAATTTACACTAATTAAGACAATCTTTTACTATCCTTTAGTATCATAACCTAAAATTTGGTGCATTCTCCTTAACAATTTGTGATATTATGTGAAGAACTTATAGTACAGACCTTACACAGCTGATGTGCAAAATAGGCCATAAATAACATGTCTATGAGGAGGTACGCAAAAGAGTCTGTACTGAGGAAAGGGAAAAACTTCCCCACACATACTTTGCAATGAAAAGGTAATGCAATATTGTTAATACAGTCAAGGTGTAGAACTATTTTCACAATTCACTGTCGACATTAATGTGTAGTCCTCAGTCCCTGATTATGTTCCTTAAAAATATTTCCTTAGAATATATATCTACTGGATTTTATTTTGTGTTAATGACAAAAAGTCCCTAAGAGTAGAAGCACGAAGGACGACCCAGGTGCATGCATCAAATGCCCCATCACAGCCGCTTCATTTAATATACTAAACTGACTTGCAGCCTTCCTGTCTGCAGCTTGTTTCATGACAATTTAAGTAGGAACTGTATAGCATACTATAACAGAAATGGTCAACTGCATATTTCTATACTGCTTTAAATATCTTGTATTAAAGTTATAATACCTGAAAAATTATTGCAAATGTGTCAGTGTAAGCCATTTTCACTTGCAAAAAATACAAGTTAAGAAAAAAGTAACAGAAAAACAGAAAAGTTTCCCAGGTTAAAACTTTCTCAACCACTAATCGTAAGCTCTAAGCACTAACTGGCAGCCCACGTAGGACTTAATAGTTCTGCCTGCCTGCAGCAATTTGGCATGTTTCAGTGGGTGAGTTGAGTGAGTGACAAGATTTGGGCGGCTCTTAACATTGAGGGTGAAGCAAGGTGAGTATAGAGTAGCGCCGGGATATGAAGGGGTTGGGCAAATGGGAGATCCCCAGGCCAGTGGTAGTGCCCAGCATGATTACCACATGCCAAATTCCAGGGGGGAAACCCTGCTGGGCAAGTAATCGAACCACTACTCGCACATTCGAGGGTTCAAAACCCGTGAGCTTTAGGGTAGACACTTGCTTCTCTGCCCAAGGCGATCAACTGGTGTGCAGTCTTTTCACCGACTACTTGCCTGAACGCGACTGTAAACAGTGACTCTATATTTTTATGGCACGCTAACAAAGATAACTCTAAAGTTTCTGCATAAAAATATTTTGCAGCTAAAAGGGATTATAAAATTACCCGTTCCAGCCATTTTCACACCCCAAGAAAGAAATAAGAATTTTAAACTTGTCCTTGGGAAAGAAATGTTTCTTAAATGATTGACGTGTTTTAGACACCACTACAAAATACATAACTGTTTTTTAACTGTGCATTTTCCACCTAACCTTTGGAGCAGATTTCGTGTGCCAGCAAGAAGAAACTACAAAGGTTGAGAATTTTTTTTCAAGGTTGACTACAAAAGTGCTTAATTAACAGTGAAGGGGCGACAGAGACAAGATGGAGGCAGGTGACATACAGAAGCGGAAGCAGATGAGAGAGAGATAGAAGTTTGTGCACGTCACAGCTCGGCGGCGGCAACAGCGGCAGCGCACTGCTTGCGCCCCTCCTCGACCTCCTGCTTGGTCCGCTTGAACGCCTCAGTCTTGACAAAGTCGACGGTCTTGTAGACGGTGGTGGTGGGCGTGGGAGTCTTGGGGCTGTGGGTCGATGCCGTAGGACTCTTCTCTGCCAAGCCCAGGTCCAGGTCTAGGTACTGGATCCCTCCTTGGAAGGTGTTCCCGTACACCGGGTTCAAGTACATCTACAACACACACCGCATCACGTCACTTCTCACTACTCCGGGTCGTTACAACAGTAAACTCTCAGTTCCCCAACCCCACCCCACCCCACCCTCAGGTGCGACAGGAAGGCGTGCACCGATGAGGCAAACTCATTTTATTAAGTTAATAAAGACGTCGGGCATCTTGGAAATACATTACTTACTAAATATCCTAACTAACTGTTTGTAATTTGCAAACCTCTTGAACACACGTTTTTCTATGGGAATCCTTGTACGCCTACTTCACTAAAATCACGTTTATCCATCACTGATATAAAATCATGTCTACGGGAGTAAGCTGTGCTGCTCGAATTCTCACAGTCCGCAGCAACTTGAGTTATCTGAGAGAGCAAACGCCGCTACACTCTACGTGTCGCAAGCACGGTCTCCTTTGACTTAGCAAGTGCACCACGCCAGTCGCTTCAAGCAGATGTCTTCACGCTGCCATCCAGAGGTATCACAACGTCCTCACCTGAAACCCTACCCAGAACGCCTTATCCTTTCGAATCCATGGTAGCAGGTTGTGATGACGTTCCTTCTGGAGTATTAGGCATATTTACTTTTCCCTACAGCATTTGACATAGCATATTTTGCTCCATATACGTTTCTATGCAGGTACCCTTCGCCTGCCATATAATTAATAGTAATATTAATTTTTATATTCTACTGGGCTACGCATCCCATTGATTTTTTAATGTATTTAATAAATACGTTAATTATCAGAGTTTGTGCATACCTTCCTTTACCTAGTTCCAAGTAAAATTAACATTTATGTTTATTTAATGGTCCCAGGTCATAAGCATCTTGCTTACTGATTAGTGCTGGTAGAATCAATATCCTTAGATTTCCTTCAGCATGAACAAGGCCAAGGGGTCCAAGGATTATTGTTGACCGCCGGACCTACTAGGGAGTAGACCAATCAAAACCACCAGGCCCTTATCCCAGCCACCATCTCGATCCCAACCTGAACAAGGCCGGATCCAGGAGATACCGGCTGTTGCCTGGAGTTTTGGGAGTCTCTAGTTTTAAAGGAACAGCATCTACTTTTATTTTATCCTGAAAGGGCAGTATGGAGCAGAGTTTTCTGGATAGCCGCCGCCTGAACAGGGCCGGACTATTCCAGGAACACTCCGAGATGCCCAGCCCTTCACAAGGATATAACACCGGGAGCACAGGCTCATTTCCTGTCCTTTGCTACAGTCCCAGCCTGAACGAGGCCTGACCGAAGAAGGATACTAGAGAGTGATTCCGGGATATATCCTAGTGGTATTATTATTATTATTATTATTGTAATGACTTATGATATTAAAGGACGTAGAAGCAATTTAAGACTAGCTTGATGAGCATAAAAACGAGAGTTAGACATCCTACTATCTAACAGCACATCTACAAGTGAAATTATCCATTCTAGTTCCAATACAGCTGTTGATTCAGAACCATTATTTGGACCAGGAATTAATTTAGACAGTCCCACACCCTTTGGAAGTGAGGCAATACTGCAAGGTGGGGACACAATACTAGGGTTAGACTGGCCCTACCCTACAATTGATTATCTAGATAATTGTAAGCCAGACCCACCAACTGTAGAATAGTTACAGCACCTCCCCCCTCTGTTAACTCTACATGCCAAGTGCACACAGGGACTGGTAAACTTATCACTACCCGCATTCCCCCACAGAAGGCTAGCCAATGTAAAATAGCGACCCCTAAGCTGACTTCGTACCAACATGTGTACCCACTAGACCGGCTGGCTCCCTATAGAGGGCGCCGCTGCCGGAGCCAATCGACTCCACGTAGACTGGTTTCCCATTCTCATGACAGCTGGCATCACAAATATTCTTGACAACCTTTACAGTGAGCATGACCAAACTCCCGGGACGGGAGACGTATTTGGTTAAACTCACTCTATGGTTTTGATCTCCTGCTCCTATATACTATTCATGGTAAAATTAGCACTTTAGAAATCCCTGCTTAAGATCTACTTGTATGCACATTGTGTATTCTTCCGCTTTATGTAAGATTAACATTTACCAGGGCCTCATCACTTTATTCATGAGTCAATCAAGTGAAACTGTGATATTAAAAAAGTAAATATTTTTCAAATCTGCTCATTTTTACACTTCAATGAAGTAAAAAAAACAGAAAACGAAACAAATAATTTAAATTAACAGAAATCCTTACATAACCCTTTTTATTCGACGTTAAGATACGGAACTACTTCCGATTTATCATTACCAACTTTACTGGGCACATGTCACTCAGTGCGCTCGTTAAAATACATGCAGGTAAGGGCAGTGACTTTTTTCTGAGGCAAAAGTGTTCACTTTATCGTGAACAGCCTTTATCAAGATTAGCCTAAAGGGCACAAACTCCAACCTTATAACCTGGGAGGATCTGCGACTCAGACAGGTCAAACTTTTTCTCATAACACTCCCCAAGGGGTACCTTGAATTACTTTATCCCAGGAGGGAACTCCACCTCCCCATATCTTGGAATTAATCACTTTTAATTCCCGTGAGAAGGAGTTGTGTCAATACATAATACTCTCCTCCATATTACTATATGATATATGAAGCGAACAAAACACACCAAAGCTCCTTAAAACTTTCTCAGCGATGTTTATAAACTGCTGGGTGGTAAAATCCAGTTTGTTGACCGTAAAATTTAACAACACACAGTTATTCAGCAACTAAACATTTTCACTTTATGGCCACATTTAGTATCTGCTATGCGGGTAAACTTTTTTGTCAGAATGACCGAATAAGAAGAGAGACAAAGATAAACGGTGTCTCTGATTCATCAGCATCAGCCAATAAGAAAGAAGATGTCAATGACAAAGAGACTTCTTTGTTTACATCTTCTAATATCTCCAAATTCACTGTTAAAATATGTTACTGATTTCTAACAAAACAAAACGCAAGCTTCTGTAAAATCTTTTCTCTACAACTCTGCTGTTTTTTTAAGACTTGTGCGCTGCGCTGCAAATGACTGCCGAGATAGTATAAATAGTGGAAACATTACAAACCACAATATCAACAGGACAACTAGTGCGCTGCACTGCAAATACTCTCAGGAAATATTCCATTTAATACATTTAAACATGTTTTGCAACATTCAAAGATTTCGTACCAACACGCTGATATTGTGAAGACATTGTCTGTAAGGTTTATGGATGGGAACTTGTAATCGCGAAGCTTCCTTCCTCCCTTTTCGTGGCAATCTTTGGATTCTAAAAGACAAAAATATCCATATTCGACTACCTAAAAATTCACATGGTTTATTGTGGAAGGAAGGGGTGGTATTGTACGAACATTTACAAAATGTATTTGATGACTTGATCGGTAGATTTTCGTAGGAACATATTTTCTTTTGGGGGGCATCTCAAAAATCGTGGGTAGAGCAATATGTCGACAATATGGATATTGCTGATATACAAGAGAGTTTCGATTGCCCATCGTATGACACCTTAGAGGTTATGTACACAAAGAACCACTTATGCACGCATTCCTCCAGTGGGTGGGTTTGTTCCACATGTAATGTGGAACGCATGTATAAGTGGTACATATATAATGTATTATAACAATATTTGAGTATAATATACAAGTCACTTGTGTATAATGTATTAAAACAATGTTACAGTACATTATTTATATGTTGCAAAATTTTTTGAGTGATGTAGTAAAGCTGTAATGTAAATACTATGACATTTACATATCATTTATGCAAGTATGTACGAGGACGAACTATTCGGACCAAAGTGAGCCTTTTTAAGTTCCAGGTACGATTTTAATTGTGGTTTTCCTGATATTATGTGACTAATTGTTTTCAGCAGAGGATTCAAAGGGTTATCTCTAACTGGTTACTGAGGATATCCTGCAAACACTAATACGTTCAGCGTTGTATGTTACATTTTTTTCAGATGAAGCTCATTTTTTAAAATGATGACCGTAAAATTGTGATACTATATTATTTCCAGACGACAACCACAAAATTAATCACCATCACCCATGTTATATATGCATGTGTTTGTATTTATTTATAAAGTTATATTATTATTTTTCTATTTATATAAATTGTTGTTGTATCAGTGTAATGACGTAAAACTGGATACGCAATACGGAACAATTGCGTGATAAAAAATAGGTTATCCACGTGTTGCGCATTAATGAGAACTAAGCAAATCTAGTCTGTATATTGAATCATACTACAGCAATAATATTTCGACATAGCTATTGATCCAATTGTAAATCATTCTCGTTTGAGAGTAAACTTTGTTTACATATGTGGTGTTAACAACGTGATTTCTGGAAAATAATTTTAACCACTCTCTGTGCATATAGGAAATAAATTAAAGAAAATACTGTATCATATAACAAAAATGCAAAAACCATTTCTAACATTTTTCATGATAAAAAAAGCCCAGAATTGTGGTTTTTGAAACATTTAAATAAGCAGATTCTTTGCTTTTTCATGAATATGGGAATTATTACAGAATTTCGTATATAGATGTAATTTCTCCACATTTTGCATTGCTTCATGGTTTGTGAAAATTTCCAGGCCCTATTTATCACCAATCAATTACAAAAACTCTAAAATTGGATACAGCGCACTGGGTGTGGTTTGTAGGTGCTTGGCAAGGTTACTGATTGTTCATACAGTTTACGGGCACTTGGTGCTTTTGAATTATTTGGTAACAAAGACGATTTGTGTCTATTGAAATAAATAACTGTAATATTTAAGCAACAAATTCTCTGATTTTCCTGCATGAAGCTACAAAGAATAAACTTCGCACTCAGTCACCGCACACTATTTAAACATTTGTATTGACAAGGGGAAGTACATATGTCTGGGGTATCATTATATTTTGAAGATTTCTGACTATTGAATTAAATTATTATTCCATTCAAAAATCATATAGGTTTTACACCAGAGATGATTGAACAAAGAGTTACAATGCTTGGTGAAACCTTGCACAGTTCAATGTTTTTAACATTTGGGGAAACAAGAGGAGTCCCTCTGGAATAAATTGTTCCAAAAGATGTAATTAATTTGCATTTAATTTAAAAAAAGTATCATTTTCATACTAGCAATGATTGAACACATGTCAAAAATGGTAAATTTTAATGGGTGTCTATCAAAATCGATCCAAAACTATCCAAAACATTTATCATTACTTTCTTTCTAAAAAAAAGTGCAGGGTCATTTTAGAAAGGTTCTACAGTATTTTCGACATGCTATGGCAATCAGTGACACTGCTTTAAGAAAGACTGCTAACAGTATCTCGTTTCTGACTATGCACAGAAGCAAACATAATTACATGTACTCTGCAGTTTCCTGCAGAAGAAATGAGTATCCTGAAGGTACTCTATTACAGAGTTAAACAATATTAACAGAACTGCCCTACAAGGAGACAGCTTTAAAAAAAATGAAGTGACGGACAGTATTTACACAGCCAACTTGCAGAACTTACATTCTCGTCAATGCTGCAGTCATCGGAACTGGAGTTGCGGTCAGTGCGTGGTTTGCCAAGCGGCGTGGGGCTGGGTGCAGCTCTTGTGCGGCGGAGGCTGCGCGGGCCTTCGGGTGGCAGACACAGCTGGATAGGGTCTGCAACATGAACAAGCATTACACACACTGCAGCAGAGTCGTTATCTCAACATTCTTTAAACATACCCTTGAAGAAGAGCCCTGTCCACAACTGTATGCATATATTTTACTGTGAACATAAAGATAATATTTGCCACAAACTGGGGACAAGTTCTAGGTCTCCATACTTTATTAACAGAAAAATGTTTTGGCGCCGGCTAACAGCCAGCGGCGCTAGAGCCCATAATGGCGCTCACCACGCACGTGTCACATGTACATGCACGTGTGCAGAAAGGCCAATATTTTTGAACTTTCACATAAATATTAATTTGCAGTGTAAAATGTATCTTGTGTTTATATTTTCAGGGTTTGAAAAATCTTAAACTGTTTTAAAGTGTTTGTTGTTATTTAAACAATGTTTGGTTATAAAATTCAAAGTGCGCGCTGCACACGGAGATTAAGAACACTAATATTCCGGTGTGAACACCATCATAAAGAGACACTGAGATGATACAGAAACTTCACAAGAAAATTACAAATGTAAAACAATATATAACTTAATTTGTGTCATTTTTTATTTCAATAATAAAATGTTTTACTCTGCGTGCATAGCACTTCCGCTTATGTGAACCCCGTAAGCAGCCATGGTAGGTCCATGCGACGCTTGCCTCTGGACAGTCTGTCCAGGAGAGCTGGTGAGGTAAGATACTGTCATGTACGCACTACAACGTTTTGTTCACTAATGAAGATTTCAATAGCACTTTTAGTTTACAGGTCAACCTTTGCTTGCATACGTTTCGCCAGACATTTCCCCAGCATTATGCTTCTGTTTACTAATTAATTTCACCCTTGTGGCATTTTCAACTTAATCGAGGAGAAGGAGGAGAAATATGCCGGAGAGGTCATGCGGCCCATGCGGTCATCAGGCACCATCCGTCTATGTTAGTGGCATTCCAGTGTAATTTCTGTATTATTGTTGCATGCAATTTTAAGAGCTTTAATTCTATTTATGTATTTGAGGGTATTTTTTATTTTGAATATTTTGCGGCAACAACACGTACAACCACGTGGCTAACCGATGCCAAGTCTATGTCTGCGCCATCATTGCGTTTTGATAGCTTATTAATGTAATATCATGTGTGCAATATTTTATTCAGGGTTCCATGTTAAATTTTTGTCAGAGTTCCGTGTAATTTTCACGTAATTGGATGCTTTTGTGTTTGACCATGCAGTCACGTTCATGTTTGATTTTTCCGCCATCAGGCATGCTACATGCCTGTAACCACTGTTATCGCAAAGAGAATAATTTTTTCTATCAGAATAATATCTTGTTGGAATTTAATTTATCGTTTTCACAAAGAAATATTGCAATTTCACCTGCACCACGTGGTCTGCTACGAACATTATCCAGCGGCATCCGCGCCACCTAAGCTTGTTTTCACGAATGTGTGTGTTTATTGTGACTACTCATCTCGTGCCCACCATCGTTCAAGGGTCTTTATGTATTTAGTGTAATTTTGCAATTTATGTACGGTGCAATTACTTCCGTCCTAGCCGCCTCTCTGTATAGATCGTCACCACACTACCCACGTGCTGGCGGGCAAGCCCAGACGAGTTTGCGTTAGTGATGCCAAGCGGCTGACGGCTCTTTTCCCTTGTGAAGATTGTGTTTACACACACCGCGGTGAGCTCATCCATCTAGGCGTGCACTAGATTAATTATGGGCTGGGGAGCACCCAAGTGGAATTGGCTAGTCATGACTGAGAGTATCATAATTTCATTGGCACGCTGACCTGTACAAACAATAATAACAAAAGTAAGTCTACAGTAAACTTACCTTCTTTTATTTAGTAGTGACAGTGTCCTAGACACATGTATTTTATTAATAGCTTATTTTCAAAGTGATGTTTAGTATTTCCAACGTGTTTGTAAGTACCCACGGGTGAGACGGACACACAGAACCCACAGCATCCCTGAAAACCCTGAGTCTCAGTAGTGCAGTGATTGGGAAGCACTGCTGGTGCCTGTATTACCAGTAAGTATTTGTGTCATCGTTCATTTCGTGTCTGACCCGACGGCGTCAGTTTATATTGGTAGCTTGTGAAGGCTAAAGGCAATTTCTCAAGGGGTGGCAAATGAAATATTCCTAATGTGGCAAATCATGTAAACACGAGACCAGCGCAGTGCACGCAGAAATTTTCAAAAAAAAAGGGGGGGGGGGGGGGAATCAAGCTAGAATAATCCATTTGTCAATAAATCTACACATGTACTTTCAAACATGTCTTTGTATGAAATATTTTAAGCAAGGAAGGAATCTTGGACAAATTTCATACTTAGAAACTTTAAATTGTATTTAACTTTTACCTTTAAAGTGTTGTTATACAGGTTGTAAACGATAAGTGTTTACAACTGTACACAACAGTGTATAGGACTCCAAGACGAGCAATTTGATGTAGGACACTTGTGGTTCAGAGGTTTGGGAAATTGCCGTAAATTGCTTGACAAACGTGTACTAAAACACGTGCAACCCGCTACTGTGGGCCTGGCTTTAATCTCTGCTGGTCAGCTGAAGCCGGTTTGTACAGAGATCAAATTGGGCAGGAAACGTTTAGTAATAGATTTTGTTTGAAACACATGTTGCATTGTCACAATACTACAGACAAGTTACAGACATCAGGAAAGAAAATATGAAATTGCAACATGTGTGTCAAACAAAGGCAATTACTAAACGTTTAATGCCCGATTTGACATCTGTACAAACTAGCTTCAGCTGACCAGCACGTTGATTAAGTCTGGGAGCACGCATCTTAGTACACATTTGTCAAGCGCATTTACAGTAATTTCCCGACCCTATGGACCACAAGTGGCCTACATCAAATTGCTCGTCTCGGAGCCCTGTACACTGCTGTGTACAGTTGTAAACACTTATCGGTTACACCCTGTATAATTGTGTTATACAAGCATGAATTTGGCTAAGAAATACAACATATTGTTAAATATAACATATTGTTAAGAATAGGGGTTTTTTCGAAAATCAGGAAAATAATACCTGGAAATGATGTGTATGACTATTACTAATTTCACTTAATACGAATTTTAGCGGGGCTTCACGTAGTTTACAGTATATAACATGAAATGTGATAGTGAGGAGGGCTATCAAGATTGTGGTGTTTATGAAGTAAAACACGTAAAATATAGGTACAATATATTTTTATTGGCTCACTAAATTGTATTAAATGTGGAAATACATTTTGAAGCAAATCTTTAATGTATAAACGTCATTCAGTCTATATTTATAATGAGGCACTGAGGTTATACAGGTAAACAAAACAGCAATCAAACAGTGTCGGAACATCAAGGAATTCTGTTGAAATACTCAACGCTTACCTTGTCTATATTCACGAGAGGATAGTACTATGTAAGATTACTATATATTTTGCTAATGAGTTCAACGTGTTTTGCATGTTGTACAATCTGGTTCAAATGATCATTGGAGGCCAGTCTTAAGCGTAAGAAACATTAAAGCAAGGATTTAAATATACCAGCTTGCTCTCAGTACTAACAGAATGCTCTTCCTTGTTTGTGAAGATAACTTAACGACACTGTATTTTCATTGTCCACAAAATATCTTTAGGTGGCAATTTCGCAGCATTCAGTTTTCGCAGCAATCACTGCTTCAAGTTCTTGGCATGGTCATCAACGTTTTGGTGCACCATGTCCAATTTTGCACAGCATTATGGCCACACTCTATATATAATGCCAGCATTATGTTAATGCATGATGCGTTGGCAACAATGGGAAGTAACGACTTCAGTTCATCAGCATAGCATGCATTGCTTCTGATCACAATGGAGTTTGTCATTGTTGACCGCCACGTGACTTCAACTTGTACTGTTTACCTTTGCAAGAATGGACGTTCCAGCCCAGCGGTATTGTATTATTCACTGGCCCACCAAAGCTATGCGCTGAAGGCACAGAGTACTACTGCCCACCGCTAGATGGCTCCTACAGTATGTTTCGTCGCTCTTTTCCATCCTTCTCCAAGCAGGTCAGTGACATCACATGCCAGAGGAGCTATACTTTCGCCACCTCCCCGGCTCTGCGTAACCCCTCGCCCGCAAGAAGACGCCCCTCAGAGTATACCTTATTTTGGTGTGTATAAGACGAATGCATGTATAGGCTACACCTGAAGTTTTCTACGAAAAAATAGGTATAATTAATATTTCAAGCATAGGCCACACTGAATTTGTATTCCTGTAAATATTGTTAAGTCTCAATTCCATACAAACATAATAAATTCCAAATTAATTTCGCCCCTACAAATCATTTGTGACAGAAAATTGTGTTATGTTGCAATGTTTATGACGACGCATGACAGAATGCTATGCAGCGCGACTATGCACTCTACGGATGACTCCGCCCCATCTATGAGTCACGTGCACTCTGGGGCGGACTATATAAGTGGCAATCCAAATTAAATGTTTCGTGCCAGGAAGCCCACAAGCCTGGGTGGCCGATAACATCATTGCATATTACGTGCGTAATTGCAATCCCCATTGCCCGTCCAGAATTATGCATGCAAAAGGCACCCCCGCGGTTGAAATTATTATTATTGAGAATTCTACTACTCGTGTCTGGAACCTGGAAGAAGTTCCTGCAATCACGAGAGATGGCAGCACCCCTGTGACCTTGTGAAGTCACAGCCGCCCTGCCTCAGAGACAGAGGTTTTAATTTGTCGTTGCATCCACGTGGGGCGATAAGAAACTCTCAGCGAGTCTGCACCTCTGATAAATGTGCCCCCGTGGTGGAAGGCTATGCTACCACCCCTGCACCCTGAAGAATCGCTGACCTGAAAATTTAGTATAAATACAACCTCGGCAGCTAGCACCAGCGAGTGGCGCCAGGCTCGGCAACCGAAGAGGACGTGAGCCCAACCCTCAGTCTGCAAAGACTCCAGTCTGCTGAAGACTCTTCTCAGTCCGCAAGGGCTCTGCTTCTCCATACCCACTCTCCTACACCCAGCTTGTAGAAGGCTCTCTTTCGGGTTCGACCCAGAGCTCCTTTACCTCCTACCACCAACCCTCCTTTCTTGACCCGCACCTTAACCTGCGTCAAGAATATCTCTCTCTCGTACGACTGGCACGTCACTGAGGACCTGCACGTGAGACATCCAACAACTACAGGTATACCCCGCCTTAATCCAGTAATTCCTACCTCAGTCAACTTCCCCTGACTCAGTGGTATCGAGTTTTAGCTTTATGAGTTAACTACCTGATTAGCTTCCCCCTTAATTACCTAGCCGCTGTAAAGTTGCGTAGCTATATTTCATTTTCTTAGGCTCGCTTTCGCGAGAACCCCCTTTATTTTTGTAATTATTGTAACACATTCATATTCCAATTATTTGTAAAAAAAAATTTGTTTTATTGTGCATTTCTGTAATAGTGATAATAATTGCGTTTACTCCCCAGGGACCAAACATTGCAATAAACCACAACGTAACGTTGAATACTTGTGTGTCGTTACTGTAGTTAGCGGACCCTTGCTCCCTATATAATTTTGGTATTGTGTCATTCCTGTTAAACAGATGTACAACAAGAAAGGTGGTGCTCCCAGTAAGCAAAGACGTAGGTAACCTCGTGCCCTTACTCGAGCTAACGTCCAACCCACATCTATGTACGAACCATCAGTTAGTCATCCCGACCTAACATTACGATCAATTTCCTCCTTCATTCCTCTAGACATTCTTCCACCCTAGATCACCTACTTGGTGGCAATTGGCCTGGGTACCTGACAACGGACTATGAGACCCAGGAGAAATTATTAAGTCAGGAGAATGAGGCTATTCCCCATGACAACCTTGTTAGCCAACCCGAGAAAACCTTCAGCAATGTTAAAATAAAATCCGGACGGCGTATCCGAGTGAAACATCCCGTGGACACAGTTCTCCCAAAATATTGTAGCATTAAGCTAGCAATGGAAAAAGTGATCCGGGTTCGATTCCCGTGTCCATGTGTCATGCCCATCTGCTGATTTCATTCCAGCACATCAACTTACCCACCCAGCTAAAGTCTCGTCTGCCAGATTACGCACCCCCATCACTTTAGATTAAATTTCTCCCCTTACATCCAGTTGGGATTGCTGGCATCCTACGTATATTGGCGACCCTAATAGTGAGAAGGTTCACATTCCTAAGATGGGAAGCCACCACTATCCGACTCACTCTGGGGTTTGATTCCCCTTCAGCCCATTGTAAACCTGCCCCCAAGCGGATGAATGCTGTATCCAAACCCCCAATGCCTTCTAGGCCTAACTGAAGGTATAGTATTTGTTGTGGTAGGCTAAGTTGGGCTTGGAAGGGCGGTCAACGATATTGTACTGCCCTCTGAGATAGCCAACCCCCTTAGCACACGCGTCACTATTTTGGCCCAACGTGGGGCCAAATTTCCAAGTAGCTAAGCCTTGGGAACAGGACTACGCCAGACACCCCACCCCCCCTTGTTGGTTTTCTCCTTGAATGGGAGTATCGTTCACGGTTTCGGGGAGTCATCATAAACACCATGATGTCAGACTCTGAATCGAGTCAACACTGCAGGATAGCCGACGACATCGCCACCGGGGCGAGCAATGTCCCCTGCCCTGTGACAGAATGCCCTGGAATCAGACACTATACGATCCAGTGCACCTATTGTCATGGGACATACCATTACAGCTGTATCGGGAGGGATGCGTTCCCTGCTATACAGACGGCCTCGAGTACAGCTGTACCGAGTGCCACCAGGACGAGCCACAGTAATGCCAGAGGCCAGAGTGTCAGGGACGCGGAAGATACACCGTCAGTTGTATCCACTACGCCCGGGATAGTGTATCAATGCGGTGTGTACCGTAGAGAGCACACATATCGCCCCCGTAACCACACTCTCAGGCGTAGCCCAAGTATACAGGGGCTACCAACTAAAATGACACTGCCTGACTTTAACGGAAGGAACTACGCAGACTCCGCAAAATTCCTCGCTATCTGCAAGGAGTATCGCGAACACCTCATTCCACAGAGGCAATGGATGAATCGTAAGCACCCTCAGCTGACTGGTATTGCCAAGCGCTGGTGGGAGCGTTACGGCGAATTTGTGGAAAGTTGGTTCCAGTTTAGGGCCCAACTCACTTCTCACTTTCCAGGAGATGAACTCCTAAGTGAGATGAACACCGACCTGCACTCACGGGTACAGCGACGTGACAAGTAAGCAGTACTTTTAATTAGGCGGAAAGAACGCCTACACCAGCGTGTGTACCCAGAACAAAGAGAAGGTCTACGGGTCAGAGCGATCACCTGCACCCTCCTCCCCGCTTTATGGAATATAATAATCACCGCTCGACCGCAAACAGTTGAAAACCCAGTAGAAAGAGCCAGGGAGCTAGACATAAAGGAATGCCTACACGAGGAAAGAGAGCAGGTGGCGCATGCCTGGGTTAAAGGCCTGACCCCCTTTCCCCGGCACACTGTAGGGTACGGCGCGACTTTGCAACTGCCCTCCACCCCCTTTCCCTGCTGCTGGCACTGCCTGGGATTGCACTTCAACCGGGACTGTCCCCTACGCCCGCCCCAGGCAGCCCACGACTCCCCTCCTCGCCATCCAAGTGCACAGCTGCACTCTGGAGAAACACACACTTCCCAGCAGGGATCCGGTAACCCTTAAAAGGCGTTCCTCATATCCCCAACCCCTGAACTTACGCCGGATGCATGTGCAACCGGTAACTCGAACAACTCACGACCTCAGGTCGGCATTAGATATTAATGAGCGAGAACAAAGACTCATTAGGCCCGGCCCTCCGGCGATAACCGAACCCCAAGACACCCACGAGGCGGACGAAGCGCCCCCCCCCCCCTCCTTACAGTAGGTAATTTTCGCCGGACGAAGGGAGACCAGACAGCCCCCCTTCTCCACTTTACCAACCCCCTCCTCGAGTGCGTTTCTTCCGGGAATGACAACCCACCTGTTCGTTTTTCACCCCCCAGTATCAACCCCCCCCTCCTGAGTGGAATCTCGTAGAATACCACCTCGCGAAATACCCTGGCGTGATCCCGCAGATCGCCTCACTCTCGACCATCCTAGCCAGAGCAGAGACATAGTGAAGGGAGACCCCCTTTACACCCCTTCAATGAGCGTTAGGCCTGCAAACCTCCCCTGCCCCCCTGCTTGCTCCACGGGCTACAGTGTGTCAGCCGTCCCACGAGGAAGTGATCACATGCATTGCGTGAGCCTCGTCTGCCTCCTTCCGCAAAGGACCGCCTTCCCCGGGAACCAAACTGGATGCAACGGCATACTCCCTCTCTCCAGGTTCGGTCCCACCTACACCACCCCTGAGTTGGCGGAGCATAATGAGGATAGGGAACCCGAAACACACAGAATGTTACCTTACCCATCCTCCCCACATTCCTGTACAAATATGGAGAAAGTGGACCAGTGAAGCGTGACAACCTCGAACCAACCACGCCAACACCTGACGATAACACGGTCAACTTGGCGACCGTCCCCACCTGCTTGGAAAAGAAGCTCAAAAGAGAGAGAGAAACCATGACTACCGCGTCGATCGAGAACATAACCGCAGAGCCCGACCAGTGTGTAATCGCGAGTGAACGCGAGGTCTTCCCCACTACGGGAGTGGCCAGTAGTCGGTACCGCGCGCCGGTTACCCGTGCTACTGCCGCCTGCAACCAGCATTCAGATGCAGAGATCGACCCCACAACTGACGTCAGCACTCACAACCTGCCTAAAGTGAGTGATGAAAAGGAGCCCAGTTGTACCACTACCCATATGGAAGCAGATGTGAACAATGCCCAGGACGCTGGCCCCAAGCTACCGCTGCCGCTCGAGAGGCCCCACTGCGTGCCAGACGCACGTGCCACGTGTCTGGCCAATATCGCAAGACAGCCTCCTTCTGCTGGCCAGCCTTCTCCACTACGGCCCCTCGGAAGCGAGGGATCCCGATGAAACGTCCCCGCCCGCCTCCTGCATCCACTTCCAGCATGGAGTAAGTACCTGGCAGTGGCCAGTAATTGAACTAGCACCTCAACCGTGTGTATCCTCCTTAGCTATTTAGTAGGTTGTGATCGCGTTAGTAAAAGACTGCATCCCAAAGACAATGCGAAAAAAAAGTGATAGTTTGCATAGTAGGAATGGTTAGGTGTCTATTTAACAAGCACCTACAAAATCCTAGCCTAGTAGGAAGTGCATCAAGAACCCAGTTTTGTTAGCTGTAAATATGTGGTAACCATAACTTCATTTTTTTTAAGGTGGAGAATTTAACAAACAAAACCAGCATTGTCATGAAACGAGGTCCCACAGAAACAGAGAAAGTGTCAGAGTCAAGTAAAAATATAAGGAGAGTAGAGATTCAACTCAGAAAAAGCCTACAAGATGGCGGCGGGCGTGGCCGGACGCATGGCATTCGTTACAGTTTATCAAACCTTAAGTGTGTAAGTTTCAAGTCTAAGCACTTGGTCCTAAGCGGCCGGATTAAGATCCGCGTAATTTCCGTCGTCTTTTGCTGTCTTTACGCGAGTATCTTGATTCTGTGTGGTTTGTTTGTGTTGTTATCACAGTGTTGTTCTAACCTCTTTGTCTCGCCTGCATCGGCTTTGTTCACCGACATACAGCAATGGACGTGTGTGGTCGAAATTCTGCAGTACGATAGACGTTTATCATAAACTAGATGTTCAAGTAGTGGGAGCTGGTGCATTCTGTTGTTTCGATTTACCAAGGCCGGTAATATTAAAAGTAACTGAGTGCTTGGTAACCGGGTCTATGGGAGCATTAAACACACTGTGCTATTGGTTTTAGCTGTGGATTGAAGTTTTGTGATTCAAGAAGTTGGGTGTCACCATTGCTGACAAGGCCGCAGCATTAGAGTGATGCATGGAACATGCGGAAAATAGGTTACGGCGGGCTGCCGAACTTGCCAAAAAGGTTTCCACAGATGTGACCAAAAGGCAGATGTTTTCTGCTACCTGTTGCGATTTAGCCTACATACGCTCAGGATTTGAAGATGATCATCTGGCCTAAGAACTAACAAGTAAGGACAAGACGGACTTCTAGCTGCAATGCACTCAGAAAGGTTAGATCATTCTGATGACTTATTCTATGTAATTACTGGAATTTGAGACTCCTTAGAACCTAAGAAGGAGTTTACCAAGCCTGCACACAGTTCTTGCTCAGCCACTTCATCCCCTCGTCTCCCCACCATTGAACTGCCGCACTTCAGCGGTAATCCTACTGATTGGACAAGCTTTTCCAACCTATTCAGTGCCTTGGTAGTGGACAATCCCAATCTCACTAATGTGGAGTGATTATCGTATTTCAAATCATCCCTGTCCGCATATGCGCTGTCTGTAATCCAAGCATTGCCACTTACTGAAAGGAATTATGAAGTGACCTCGAAATTATTGAACAAACAATATAATAACAAAAGACTTATTGTGTCTTTACACATAGATGTTATCATGCATGCTCCATCAATATCACCAGATTCTCCGGCATCAATAAATGGGTTACTGTCAGTCTTAGATGAACATATTGCTGCACTGCGTGTATTAGATGTTAATGTAGACAAGCGGGACCCATTGCTTCTCCATATCATCGAGACCTAGTTGAATCCCTTTTTGTGCCACCAATGGGAACTTTACATAAATGACAAGAAAGCTGAGCTGCCAAAGATGACAAGAGTTTTTAACATTTCTAGAAGGGCACCGCCTGGCCTCCGAATTGCAACTAGCCACTACATCACAAACTAAGTCAAGGTCAACTATGCCGCCACAAAAAACCCTACTGCGCCAGTCACAGACACAGTCATTTGCTGTGAACACTGTGACCAATGTGAATATTAAGTATGCTGCATGCAGTGATGACCATGGAGTGTATTGATGTCCCCAATTCTTAGAGGCATCTCCCCAAGAACGGCAGAAGCTAGCTAAGTGAGCCCAGCTTTGTTTTAATTGTTTACGTGGTTCCCACCAGTCCAGGACATGTTGGTCAAATAGAAATTGTCTTACCTGTACTTCCCTAGTACACTTTGCTGAAGCTTCATCTACAGACAGCACTGAGGAATCGACAGTGCCTGGTTCTCATGCCCTGATATCTCAAGGTCCTGACAGAGACATCCCATCAACAGTACTCCTGTCTACTGCCCTGGTGGAGTTTACAAGTGGTAATGGTAACTCACGGACAGTGCGTGTTCTGCTCAATTCGGCCAGTCAGTCAAGTTTTATTACTGAGGATTGTGTGGGAAGGCTTGGATTAAGGTGCAGAAGAACATCATTGCCAGTGTACGGTGTCTCTCAAGTGTTCGTGTACACTGCGAAAGGGGTAATAGATTGCCTGTTCTGTTAACTCCAGTTGGCCAAGATTGCCCTCAACTTGCACTCACTGCATTTGTCTTGCCAAAAATCACTAGTTTACTGCCCACTGCATGAATTGAGACAAATTCATGGGCCCACCTGGCCCAGCTTAATCTCGCCGCTCCACACTATGCCAATCCTGGGCCTGTTGATTTATTGATAGGTGCAGATCTCTTCTCTTACGTGTTGAAGGGCGGTACTGTAAGCCAAGGTAGAGATCTGTCAGTGGCGGTCGACACAGTCTTTGGATGGGTAGTCATGGCAAGGGTGCCTGCCTCTGCACTATCGATGAACTGTGTTTCACTTCATGCATGCTCACCAACATTAGATGAAGCAGTCCGACAATTGTGGGAGATTGAAAAAGTTGCAATGCCTGCAAGGCCTACCTCAGATGACCTACGATGAGAGCAAGTTTTGACTGCAACTTGCCAAAGGAATGAAACAGGTCGGTACAGCGTGGCCGTACCCTTCAAGGACCCCCAGCCTCACTTCAGAGAAACAACAGTGCAAGCCCTTCATTGGTTCCATAACCTAGAACATAAGCTAAATCGTGATCCTAGCCTGAGGGCTTCCTGAACATTGTTCATAATGGATTACTTAGCACAGGGTTATATGTCACAGATACCTGCCTCGCAGCTTAAGAAACCTGCGTTTTATATACCACACCATGGTGTCCCGAAGCCAGATAGAAGTACCACAAAATTGCACGTAGTATTTGACGCCTCAGCAAGAGATACTATCGGAGTGTCCCTAAACGACTTGTTGCTCACTGGTCCATGGCTACAAGGGGACATAATGGACATTCTCCTCTGCTTCCATAGTCATACTGTTGCCTTCACAGCCGATATAAGGCAAATGTATTGCCAGGTCCAAGTTCACAAAGAGTTTCGAGATTACCAAAGCATTTTGTGGAGACCTACAGACCAAGATCCAGTAGGTGACTATCAACTCAATACTGTAACTTACGGTGTTTCATCCTCACCCTTTCTCGCCATTCAAACACTGCACCGACTGGCTGCTGATGAGAGGGAGCATTTTCCTCATGCTGCTTCAGTGCTATTAACAGATTTTTATGTAAATGACCTTGTGTCAGGTGCACCGACGACACAAGCAGCCTTGTCATTAAAGGACTTAATTGATATTTTAAGGGTGGGCGGATTCCACTTGCGGAAGTTTGCCAGCAATGACCAGTCTTTACTCTCCTGACTCCCTGCAGACATGGTCCAAGGTAATGAGGCACTATCGCTGGACAGTAATTGTGGTCTTCCGACAGTGACAATATTATGCCTCCAGTGGCAGGCTGAAGCAGACAACTTCTCATACAAGGTTCAGCCAACGTCTACCATCTTTACCAAGCAAAGTATATTATCAAACTTAGCCCGGATATTCAATCATCTTGAATGGTTGTCATCCATTGTTCTGCTGGCAAAATATCTCGTACAACATCTGTGGATCCGTAATATTAACTGGGATGACCCTCCCCCGTCAGACATATTAGCCACTTGGAAACACTTTCAGAAGGAGCTTCCAGGTGTGGCAAGCATTTCTATTCCTAGACTGGTGCCTGTAAACCTGCAGAATGTAGATCTTCAGATGCACAGATGAACGTGGATACGCAGCTGTTGTCTACCTGCGAATCACCTTACCGGATGGTCCAGTAACTGTTCATTTAATTATTGGCAAGTCGAAGGTGGCTAGCAAGTATCTCTACCTCGTCTAGAGCTATGTGGGGCTCTACTGCTTGCCCGTACCCTGCACAAAATACAAGATAACCTCAGTACCCATGGTCACATCTCCCGAACCTTTGCCTGGACTGATTTGATGACTTTTCTTCACTGGATCAATAGCTCACCACATGGTTGGGAAACCTTTGTCGCTAGTCCAGTCAGCCAAATCCAGGATCTTATTCCATCAAAAAATGGAATCATGTACCATCAGAAAACAACCCTGCTAACTGCACTTCTTGAGATATCTTTCCCAGTGAGCTGACTGCACATCCATTGTGGTGGACAGGCCCACCATGGCTGTGTGAGTCGCCAGAACACTGGCCTCAGCCTTACCCGGCCAGGAGTCACACTGACGAAGCGCTTGTAGAACAACGGGTTGTCACACTCCATGCTATTGGAATTCCTGCTGACACTTCACTGTTGCACAGATTCTCATCTCTGAGTAAGATGAAACGTATCACTGCCTACTGTCTGCGATTTGTGTGAAGTCCGCATGTAAAGAAACCTATTGTTGGTACTCCTTGCCCTGAGGAATTCAATGCTGCCTTGATGGTATGGATTAAGATTGCACAATCTGAAGCCTTTGCCGCAGATATAAGGGCACTGCAGGCAAGGCAGCCATACAGGGGGCCCACTATCCAAGTTGTCTACCTTTGTGGACCCTTCTGGAATTGTTAGGGTGGGCAGACGCTTATTTGTCTGATTTACCATATGACCAGAAGCATCCAATATTACTACCAAAACACCATCATCTCGCAAAGCTCTTGATTTACCACCTTCATGAACACCTGTTGCACTGTGGACCAACAATACTGCAGTCAGTTCTACAACAAGAATTTTGGATCATGGGTGCTCGCAGCCTCATTTGACATAGACTTAAGCAGTGAGTGCCTTGCTTCAAGGCATGTCCTACCCCATTGGAGCCCCCTATGGGCTATCTCCCAGCTGACCGTGTTCGGCAGTCAAAGTCATTTCTCAAGGTGGGTGTCGATTATGCAGGACCTTTCAAGATTACATTATCACGGTTGAGGAAGGCACGAGTCGTTGATGCATATATGTGTTTATTTGTTTGTTTTGCCACCAGGGCAATTCATCTTGAACTTGCATCTGATCTCATCACTGAGGTTTTTCTGGCAGCATTCCGTCATTTGTGTTGGCATGTGTTGGCACAGGCGCTGACCGAACACCAAGTGACGTGGCATTGTAACCCCCCTTCAGCCCCTCATTTTGGAGGATTGTGGGAGGCTGGAGTCAAGTCGGCCAAATCCTTGCTCATAAAGTGTGTGGGTTGGCAAACTCACATATGAAGAACTGTACACTGTTATGACACAGGTGGAGGCAACCCTCAACTCTCGGCCACTGTGCGCTCTCTCCACCTACCCCAACTCCCTGATGGTATTGACTCCAAGCCACTTTCTGGTGTTGGGACCCCCAGGTATGTTGCCTGAGCCAGATTTATCTCACATCCCACTCAACAGACTCTCGCGTTGGCAACTTATCCATCAAATCCACCAATCCTTTTGGAGGCAGTGGCATAAAGAATACCTCCATCATCTCCAGCAATGACCCAAGGGCTGTGGTGTCCAAGAGAACTTCACTATTGGCACATTGGTGCTAGTCAAGGATGACACCTTATCCCCTTGGAAACTAAGGCGAGTACTGAAGACTTTTCCAGGCCCAGACTCCGTTATCAGAGTGGCGAAGGTGATGACTCACCAGGGAGTCCTCAAGCGCCCTGTGGTCAAGTTGTGACTGCTACCAACTCAATAAATCATAAAATGTGCATTTTGGTGGGCGGGATGTTGAGACTGTAAATAATTGTAAATAGTCTTTTTAAAGTGTTGAGTTCGAATAGTGATGCGGAGTATAGTGTTTATACGTGTGTTGTTTTTAAACTTGGCGCCTACAGAGCACCACAACTTCAGTTCTCCTGGTGGCCACTAGGAGCGGCAAGGCATCAGTACAAGATGGTGGCGGGCGTGGCCGGAGACATGGCGTTCGTTACAACTTATCAAACCTTAAATGTGTAAGTTTCAAGTCGAAACAGCGGCATAAGGGAAAAAGTTAAGCAAACGCTCATTGCCTCCAGGTGCCTACAAGAGCTGACCCCCTCCCATGTAGCCTTCATCGACACACTTGCACCACGAGAACAGACACAGGGCCTAGTGTCTGGTACACCAGCTATTCTGCAGGAACTGTTCATGTCTCCAGTTCGCTGCAGCGGAGAGGTATGTACATCCGGAGGTCAGCGAGTTCCTCAACTGACCAGATCAACTGCCAACAATCCCCATTGCCTACCTACGCTTCAACGTTGTTGCTCTGCCCCCAACACCATGTTACAACACCCACAGTCACACCACTCAGATACCTGCAGTGCACACACACACACCACTGTTAAACCTCCGGCACATGCTAGTACAATAGAGAAGCATTGCCCAGGTATACCACCTGCGCCACGTAACTTGAAACTTAAGGACCCACTGCCCGAACCCAATGTGGGCCCTCCCGCAAAGCTAACAGGCCAGTCCTGTTCACTTGACATGATCCATTGCTTTGCAAGGACTAGACAACTCAAAACCCCTCAAGAATATGATGCGCCTGGCCTAGTATCCGACAAAACCTGTGCTGATTGACACAGTGTTCTCCCAGACCGCCACGCATTAACAAGTAATGATAAAGAGTTTTTCTAGTGCCTAACGTGGGGCTCAACTGCTGTAGTTCAATGCAGCAGTATGAACAGGTCAGCCTAACCCACTTGAGAAGCAAATGGACTTTGGGGAGTCTCCGAAATACCCCGTGGCAACCATATCGCATTTTGAAATATCAGTTGCCAACATGAGTGAGCACGAGCTCAACTGCATTGCTACAGCCACAACTGAACGCAGCCGTTGTTAGAGACAAAACTCCACTGGCACGGGCACAACCAGGATACAATGCGCCCACTGTCAACAATGGAGCCATTTTTCCTGCCTCTGTTGAGCAGATGAGCCACATTACATGGACTGCCTTGAATACAGATGCGAGGACTGTAGAACCAGTTAGACCGCATTCTGTAATTGGATCATGAGCCCCAGCTGTAGGATCCACACAGTAAGGTGTATACTGTGTAGTGAAATCTACTATCACACTTGCATCGGGTGGCCTCATTAACGTATAAGTAGGCCCGGGATGGTTTACCAATGCAAAGTCTGCCGCTGTACCTCCGATTAATGACCTTCGAATCTCAGACCGGCCTCACCCCGCAGCATGTCTCACTGCTCAGGGGAATCACAATTACCTAACTTCGCAGGAAGACCTGTAATTTAAACTCTGCCACTGCCTTGTAGAATACAAAAAAGTGACAGCCTATTTCATAAAAATTTAACCCATTTTTCTGATTGGCTAGTCACCGTGAAAATTAAGTCAGACGGAAGAAACAACTGACAGCAGAAATGAATTTCAATGGTAAATAAGTCTACGAATGATAGGCAGTGGAGCATACCATTTCTACTACATGTATGTTCGTATACGAAAATGACCACTTGAAAATTCTGCGTATACGAACCTTTGAGTGGTTTTTCAAGCACAGACTACCTGGAGCCTGTATAAGGCTGTAGTCTGAACAAGATATACTGAGATCAGTATTATTAATCAGAGGCTTGTTTGGCAAATCAGCTATAATTCATGAAGTAGCGCTTCTTCTTCAAGCACTACTTATCTGATGGATGAATTCATAAATCTTTACTTAATGAAGTAATTATTGTATAAATAGTACTTGTTTGCACCAAGTTGTGCTCGGTGAAGTATGGAAATAAGTATCTTTATAATATCAATACTAACGTAACATAGATAATTTTGCGACTTTATTTACAGCAGTCACCCAGACGAATTGAATATGTATGTTAGTTTGTTATTTTTTTAAATTTCTCATTGCTATTTTGAATTATTTAAATTTGTTTTATCGCACATTTCAGATTAAAATAAATGTGTTTGCAATCACTTTTTTGGAAGTGTGTTAGCTGCGAAAGAAGAAAGAAAGAAAACCACACACACACACACACAAGGCCTGTGCAAGGAATCCCCACTCGCCAGGAGTCGACACTCCCTGGGTGCAGGCCACAGCCGCCCGTCATGCAGCGAGACCGATCTCGCCCGTCATAACTTACGTCTTCCCATTGAACCCGGTAAGGACTGGATACAATATACATCCAGTGGTTCGAGTCCTCATCAGTAGAAGTGACACCCGGATTGGAAGTGACACCAGCATGTCGGCAGCTGGGCCAGCATCGAGTGGAACAGACGCCACCATACAGAACGCTACCGCAAGCCGACTGCTACCTCATCGCAAAGGAACCCGGGACTCCAGTCGCCCATCAATAACAAATAACACCCCGCCGAGGTCTAGTAAGTCAGCCTTGCTCCAGAGGGCCCCTGTTGTGGTAAGAAACGTGGCCAAGCCAAGTGTGATGGAGTTTATTCCTAGCAGACAGCCAACCAGACTGATGCTAGTGTCTAGCCAGAAGAATAACCAGTAACGAAGCGTGACTGATCTAGAGCACATGAAAGTCCCTTGTTCATCTAAGTTAAAGTGACACGCGTCAAATTATTAAAATGAACAGTTTTATTCTTATGAATTAAAATGGTGACTAGTTTTAATTTTTTACTTCAATTCTTATAAAACCCAGCGAAACAGTAAAACCATGAAAGAGAGAGATTTGTCTTCAAGAGTAAAGAAGTTTCCAGATAAACGTTGCCCGAGTATGTACCTGCATACTCTTCAAAGGGTTAAAAAAAACCTTCAAAACTTCAGGCAATCTGATGCAGACTTACATTTTAGACCTGAGAAATTACATACATAACCTCAAAATACATGTTTGTTTAAACGAACAGAATAAAGATGTCATAAAAAACTTATTGAATTCAATTTAATATGAAATATTCACTTGAAATTGAGCAAATATTTTTATTTATGTTAATATTTTCACTTAGTATTCCTTCGTCGGCTGAGCCATACTCAATGCCTTGGTTTAAATGACGACTTATTTATTTGCGACAATTTTTGCCAGTTATTTCTTGTTAAGTCTTATTCAGACCTTTAACATTCTAACCAATACCGCAGTAAACAGTTTCCAATAAGAACTACCTCCATCAAGTTACTGCTACGGTTATAACCTTCAAGTTGCCATTTTCGATAACACCACCACAGATAGTTGAATACAGTGTTAAAGTGTGCAATTCGTTTTCACTGCAGCCAACTTACGAATGGAATAACGAATAAGAAGAATAAGAATACAGGTTGCTTTCTCATTGACGCCAGTCTCCGAATGCATTAAAAAAGTAAGAAGAAAATAGAAAACAAAAAACTTTTACGGGATGTAATCAATACTATCGATATCACCAGTTATAGATTATCTGTGTTGTTTTGCATTTACATAGTGTCCAAAAACGAATGATGCACACAATCTTTGGGGAATGCACCAACAGGAAATATGGCAAAATTAAAACAACTGGAACAAATCATCGAAAAACAATTGTTTCGAATATATTTTGGGTTTAGGACAGAATATCTGGTTGATGGATGCAGTAAATTAATGCTTTATGAGATTCAGTATGCTGGTAGAAAGGCCCTGTGAGCCACTGTAAGAGAGTTATTAACTCTATAAAACATGGAAGCCCCCACTACTCCCAGTGACACTCAGAAAAATAATCCAGATCCAGTTCTGCTATTCAGTCCACAAGTGCCAGTTGCCCCCGGTGAACACACTGGAATAGAGGCAATACGTCAGGGAGGTGATTCTCTGCTAGGAATAGATTGGCCGTGACAGAGGTTTGAGTTTCCTGAATCACCCATCCCGATCGTACCAGCAGAAGTACAACCACCCGTCTCTTCATGGCTTGTCAAGCCAGCAGCCTGGCCCCAGCTCACGTGCCGAGTGAGCACGGCCGCTGGAAAGATCGTCCATATCCGCCTCCAGCACCAGGTAACCAAAAACACCTAAGGGTAGTCTCAATAACCCCTGACTTCATCCCCACACGTCAGCCGATAGGGCAACCCTATACAAAGGCCGGGCAAAACAGGAACTTAAGGACCCTGTCTAGTTCCTTTCCCTAAGCTCCCAGTGAAGCTGGTTTCACAACATTTGGCGGCCCTAGCAAAACGAAAGTCTCTTACCGAGAAACATTCCAAATTAAGTTTGCCCAAGGGTTTAACTCCCCTCCTCCCTTATTAGTCATTAAATCAAAGAGACCTAAACCATAACTTTTCCCAACGTGGGAAAACCCCCGACACAGCCTGGCACAGTTCGCTTATTAAGCTCTTTCATTAACCTAAACAGAATTTAACTCTCGACAGACGAGCAGTCGAGGAGGAGGTAGAGCATCAATTTCATACAAAAAAATCTAAAAATTTTGATGTATAGGATTCGGGAGTGTGTCAAAATCACTCAGAAATCCCCAAAAATATCTAGAGCTACCAATCTTCGTAACAACCTTGTTTCTGCAAAACCATGAGTAGTTGTCTTAGTATGGTGTGTTGGAAGCAAATGTACACAAATGTTAACGTTGCTGTGCCAGCAGATGTAGCTTTTTACAGTTTTGATAGCAGCTCACAGGTCGATGCTGGTGACATGCAGATGCAAGGAAGAGAAGTCATTATAGAGTCATAGGAATGGGATTTTTGTTTAACAAAATGAAAACTATAAATGTTACTGAGTTATGTGAAAGTGAAACAAAAATGAAAATAATTAACTAAACCTTCATGCAAGTTAAATGAAAATTGTTAAAATTTTTTAACAATTATTTTAAAAATGCATTATTTAACACATTGTGGTACATTATGTAAAATCAAACTTGTGTGGTACCGTAAGATTTATCTTACAGTACAATGAAACTTCAAAAATATTTCTCTTATAACCATTCCAGCAATAACTTACATGAATGGACTGCTTATATATATATATATATATATACACATGCGCGCGCGTATATATATATATATACACACACGCACGTGCATATATATATATATATATATATATATATATATATATATATATATATATATATATATATATATATATATATATATATATATATATATATATATATATATATATATATATATAATATATATATATATATATATATATATATATATATATATATATATATATATATATATATATATACACACACACGCGCGCGCGTGTATACACACACGCACGCACGCACACACACATATATACATACATAAATAAAAAAAATGTACCTCACACCACAGCTCTGGTAACATTTCAAGTTTCATTTTGTGTGGATATTATAGAAATATTATAATAAAAGCATACAAGAAGATGCTCAAAGAAATTTCCCATTTTTAGTCAACAAAAAGATTATTTTATAAGAAATCAATAATTTGTTGTACTTGAAATGTTTTGTTTCGTTGTGATGCCAGGCAACTAGTTTTCTTACCTAAAGCAAAAAATTATACATTTTTGTAATAATTTTGGCATACAGAATATTTCCACAGCACTAGAAGCATTACCTGGCATGACTGTGGAACTGCCCAGCTTCCGTTGTGGCTTCAGCTTCCTGTCGACGTTGGGAGGTGCGAAGCCTGGGGAAGGAGACGGCTCAGAGGTGATGGACGCAGAGTCAGAAGTCTTCCTACCAGGCTTCAGTCCGCGGTCGACGGCTGGGGCGTGGGGACTTGGCAGGTTCGAGTAGACTGCATTCCCGGTGCTAGATGTCTCTGACAGGGGCGAGGGAGGGGGTGGGTCACCGTCTGAGAACTCGTAGCAGAACACTTTCCCACCAGGGGTCGGGGTCGCGTTGCTGTAGCAGTGTGTAGGCGCGGGGGGTGGGTGGCAGCGTGGGAAGTCGTACGTCTCGTCCGTGGCCGGCGATGGAGAGGGGGGCTCGCTGCCCAGGTGCTGGGGCTTAGGGGGGCGGGGGGGAACTGTCGAGTCCACGATGGTCAACCGGCCGAACCTTCGCTTCACGCTCCACGACCCCAGGTCGTCCGTGGCGGCGGCAGGGAAGGTTTCCCAGTTGACGACTGGCACGGGGGCCGTCCACTCGTCGTCAGCGAAGACGCTCTCCGTGTCTACGACAGAAGGACTCTGCGCAGGGGGCTGAAGCTTGCGTGGGGCATCGTAGAACTCGGCGCGCACTGAAGTGAGCTGGGCCGTGTGCTTCGCGGGCAGGCTGGGCATGCCGTTTGCTACCCGTTTGTTAAAGTCCTCAAGACCATCAGGGCTGGAGAGGGGCATGCCAGAGATGCACTCACTGATGGGAATGTAGGGACCAGAGATGGAACTGACTGGTGAAGTTGGGGGCGACTCGCTCTGCGACACCAGTGGCTCACTTACTGCCGGCTGGATCTCTCCATTTTCTGCCGACAAGAACACACACCTTGCACTAAGCCAAGCAGACATGCACACCACACATCCCATCACATGGTCCTACCATACGAATACAAAGAGCTGCACTTAACATAACTAACGGAAGTACCATATTTACTCTAATCTAAGCCGCACCTAGTTTTCTGGGGAAAAAAATTATTGGTAGACATATTAGACCACACGTTAAACCACCACTTCAGTAGGACATTTAATTTCTGAAGGAAGTTTGAAATTAATTTTGCATTCAATGTACATAATGGTATACCATTGAAACAAATATATTTCCCTTGGTAGAATGATAATATTGTGATAATGGAAGTAAATAATATCATTGCTTGCTTCTCTCCAGAGGCTCAAATTTGATATATCAATTTCAAATAACTTACCAGCTGTTATATTTCTGTAAAATTCTACAAAAATTATTGCACTAGTTTCAAAGAAACAAAATAATAATGCACACGGTTTTCATGTTGATATAAATGCAGCAATGAATTTTAATTCAATTTAACAACAAATATGGCACGGCCAATGCAAACACAATAATTTGAAATGTTAATCACTGCCAAGATCTTGTGTTGAAAACTAAATCACAGTGTGTAAATAACCACTATTTATTTTAAAGTATCAATGATTGCACTTTTAAAAGAATATTGAAAGTGTAATTCCAATATTTCAGCTATACTATTAAAGGATTACTTTCGTTTAAAAATAATCTGTAAACTATTTTCAAGAAGCCGCGTACCTAATGAACATCTGCGATAATACAACTGATGGCCACACTGTTTTGCCAGTATGTAGTTTCCACACGATCTGCGCTTGCTGTAGATGGCTGCATTGTTACTCCACACTCAGATGCTAGATTTCTCACTAAATAGCAGCTCGGTACATTTCAAGGTAAGACACAGCGCATCGCCCTAGACCCTGTTTGCACACACATCCGCTTGTACGGCTATGACAGAAATTTCTATTGTTTTGTGGAGAGGACATTTTTCACATTATGAAGCTAGAATGCAATGTGCTTTGTTACAAAATTACTGCAAAAAATCAATTTTTCACTTTCACATAAAATTCCGCCTAACTTCCATAACCAATTTCATGTAGTGCAAACACCTTACTTAAAACATTTTATTCAAGACCTTCATAAAATATATTTTTTAACTTCAGTAATTTTTGTAAAATCAGAAAATGAATATTTAAATAAATAGTACAGTTGCTCTAAATTTTATTTATTTATTTTCAGTTTGAAACATTAATGGTAATTACAGTAATTCCAAGTGGAAACCTTGTTTATTAAAAATATTTTAGGAAAAAAAATGAGTGGCTTGGAATTGAGTCAATATGGTATACCGTAACAGACTTATTATTTTGTGAATTCTACTTAATTTACAAAAACTGTTTACAACAGTTATGGTTGTAGTAAATTCCCACCCATTATACAAATATAAAAAGAAGTCTCAAAGCAAATATATCACATTAACTAAAAATTTCATAAATAACAGAAAACAAAATACAGTATCAGATAAACAAACTATACATTAAAACATATAACAGGACAGGAATCCAAGTACTCAGCGTCTGGTACTTGTCGATAGGCACACATACACAAAGTAGGACGACATATAACAGGACAGGAATCCAAGTACTCAGAGTCTGGTACTTGTCGATAGGCACACATACACAAAGTAGGACGACATATAACAGGACAGGAATCCAAGTACTCAGAGTCTGGTACTTGTCGATAGGCACACATACACAAAGTAGGACGACATATAACAGGACAGGAATCCAAGTACTCAGAGTCTGGTACTTGTCGATAGGCACACATACACAAAGTAGGACGACATATAACAGGACAGGAATCCAAGTACTCAGAGTCTGGTACTTGTCGATAGGCACACATACACAAAGTAGGACGACATATAACAGGACAGGAATCCAAGTACTCAGAGTCTGGTACTTGTCGATAGGCACACATACACAAAGTAGGACGACATATAACAGGACAGGAATCCAAGTACTCAGAGTCTGGTACTTGTCGATAGGCACACATACACAAAGTAGGACGACATATAACAGGACAGGAATCCAAGTACTCAGAGTCTGGTACTTGTCGATAGGCACACATACACAAAGTAGGATGACATATTTTTTTCACACGGTTGCACCAAAGCGGAAGTTTCGCTCGCTAGGCCAGCATCATCAGGCGGTGAGTTGTAGGACACTACAGAATCGTGGAAGGGTGCTGTTAGTATTAAACCTAGTGGCCAGGTGGCGAACTAGGGTGGGGCGGAAAATTGAAAAATTGCAGGTATAGGAGAACAGTGTGGTGAGGAGCTATGATTATATTATGTTGAGGCCAGGTGTGTTGGTAGTGAAGTTGATGTATTCTGTATTACAGTGTTGGTGCTGTAGCTGATAAACCAGATTGTGTTGTGCAGTTGTAGTTATCTTGGATGGGGTATGTATGGTTAGTGAGTCTGTTGTTGAAATACGTTGAGGGTTGGTGAATGGTGCAGGTGCCACAGCGAGAGCTATTGCAGGAGTGTGATCCTTTGGGGATGATAGTTTGATTGGCATTTGTGATAGGCTGCAACTTTGGGCGAACCAGTTTGTTGCGGAGGTTAGGTGGCCAATCTGGGTGGTTTGGAGAGCAGGTCTTGTGTTTGTGGTAGGAAGCTAGAATGTAGTATCCAGAGTAGAGAATATTTCTGAGTTTACTTAGGTCTTCATGATATGGAACCACCAGGGGTGTATCAGAGTTGTTGACCGTGGTTTGTGTTCTGGTATTTGAGATGGCTTGGATGAATGAGGTGCCTTGGGTAGTCCCTGTCAAAGAATGCTCTGGCTGTTTGTTCACACTGTTTGTTGAGGTCAGAGTTGGTAGAGCAGATACATTTGGCTCTTGTGGTAAGACTCAAGGGTTGGGATCCTTTGGCATGGTATGGATGGTAGCTGTCGAAATGCAAGTACTGGAGTTTGTTGGTAGGTTTGGTATGTACAGCAGTTTGAATTATATTATTGTGAAGAGTCAGTTCAACATACAGGAATATGGCACGTGTGTGTGTTGGAGAATGACCAGGTGAACTTGAGTGAACTGCGTGCATTTAAATTGCCTAGAAAGTGAGTTAGGCTGTCTTTAGTGGAAGTCGATATCATGAAGATGTTGTCAATGAAACTCATCCAGCAGTGTGGTTGGGTTAGTTGGTGACTGAGGAAGTTTTCTTATAACCGGCGCATAAATGGATTAGCATAGGATGGGGTCAGACATGCACCCATCGCTGCGCCTTTGACCTGAATGTAGTGCGTGTCTTGAAATCTGAAGTTGTTGCTGAGGGTTAACTTGGCGAGTTCAACAAGGAATGCTTAAGACACCTGGATCTCATTCCCCAAGATGCATACATGGTCACCATAGATGTTACATCTCTCTATACCAACATCCCCCACTCATCTGGACTGTCGGCCACAGAATACTACCTAAAACAAAGACCCCCCACACGGCAACAAACTGATTTGTCCAAAGCTGCAGTCTACCACAAATGCCAACCAAACTATCACCCCCAAAGCATCCCACCCCTGCAATAGCTCACGCTGTGGCTCCTGTGCCATCCACCAACCCTCAACTTCTTTCAATAGCAGACTCACTAACCATACATACCCGATACAAGGTAACTACAAATGTGCAACACAGAATCTGATTTATCAGTTACAGTGCCAACACTGCAATGCAGAATACATCAGCCTTACCACCAACACACTAAGGCAGAGAATGAATGGCTACAGAGCAGATATCAAAGAAGCCATAGATGGTCACGTCAATAACCTACAGGATATACCAGTTGCAGCACATGCAGCATCACACAATAAAGATATTGATTCCTGCTACAGTACCAGAGTTGTGAGAGTCCTACCACCTTCAAGCGATAGCTCAGAACTCAGACACTGGGAATTAGTTCATCAATTTATAACAAAATCCAGGCAGCCTCAACATACGATAATTACAGCTCCAAACCATACTCATCAGCTATATCTGCAATTTTTCAATTTTCCCACCGCATCCTAGTTAGACACCTGGCATCTAAAGTTTACTACCAACAGTGCCTTTCCACCATACGGCAGTGTCATACAACTCGCCGCTTGATGAAGCTGGCTTAGCCAACAAAATGTAAGTGTGTGCACGTGCACGCATGCGTGCCTATTGACAAATACAACACTGTGAGTACTTGAATTTCTGTCCTTTTATGTATTTTTTTGTAAAGAAGCCTTTGAAAAACCACCCCATGTATAACGCGTTTCATTGTTTCCTAAATATACCTGCATATATCACAAGCACTTTATGCTTCTCTTAATATAAATAACTTATTTTCGGTTATATTTAAACTTACGTTTTATCTATAAATGTTAAAATTTCATTGATAATTAGTATGAATTAAAACAGGGAGAAAATATGTGTGTCGACAATTGCTAGTAAGAAATAGTTCTTATGCAAAATGTTATTAAACTGAGTAAAGGTTGTTCACAATAAAGTGAGCACTTTTGAAATGAACCTTAGAAAAAAACCACTGCCCCTGAATGCATACAATTTACTGGGCGCAATGAGTGAACATTTTCCAGTAAAGTTGATAACGATATCTTAATGTCAAATAAAAAGTGTTATGTAACCGTTTCTGATAAATTATTTCTTTCGCTTTGTGTGTTTTTTTAATGCATCAAAGTTTAAAAATGAGCTGATTAATACACTATTTACTTTCCTAATAAGTTCAAGTGTTACTTGACAGATGCATGAATAAAGTGAAGAGTCCCACAGCAATGTTAATTTTACATAAGGCAGGAAAATACACAACGTGCATACAAGTAGATATTAAGCAGGGATTTCAAACGTGCTCATTTCACAGTAATTTTTTAGACTTCGTCAAGCTTTGTTTGCATGAGGCAGAGAAATACCCTGAGAGTAGAATTTCTGCAGGGTTACGGTAAGGTTGGAAGTACAATGAATGGACTACATCCAATGGTTTTAACGACTGTCAGAGGCAATAGTTTATTTTGCTGCAATTAAAGTGTTGGCTACCAGCTAATACTAAAAAGACCAGGTACATATAGCTTGCCTTGAACACATACCTTCATCCTCTTTGTATGCTTTCAGCCCACACACATGGCACACGTATTCGACCCACTTGTTCATGTCATCTTCAGACTCTGCAGCGAGGTAGTAAATCCGTTTGGGAGTCTTGACATCAAACATGTGCTGGTACTTCTGTTTGCTGTTCTCAAACCTCAAACCTGCATCCACCTGCAAAAAGAGAGCACATGGTATGCTGACATGACTGTATATTTCAACCCAAATATGAATAATTCAATGTGAATGTAACAAAATTTTTTTTACACTCTTACTGGGTTGAAGCGTGGTGTGTTTACAATTTATGCAAAAAATACTCAACATAAAATTTCGTTAATAACATTAATTTTTTATTATTTTAAATGTGCAAAAAATTAATTTTATTGAAATTGTATACACAAAATGTAAATTACCCTATAAGTGCTCATACTTTACAGCTTTACTAATGTCAAGGGAAATTAATTTTTTTTCAAACTTATTTTTGAAAATTAAAATAAAAATAAAAAATTACTTATGAGAGTTACAAATATGGAAGTTTCGAATATGTAGAAATGAACAGTTGTTATGAAAATATTTTAAAATTAAAATGAGCAAAAACTAACATTAACCGGTACAGCGGTCAATTTGTTAATTACAACTGGCAGCTGCCTACTGAAGGTGTGTGTATTGAATTATGTTCTGTATAGCATGAGGGTGAATGCAAAACTAGCAATGAAAATGTAATTAATGTGGTTACAATACGACGTAAAAGAAGTGTTTTACATGCTACTCTGGAAGATCAGCTTACACATTCTCCCAAGCAACACGAGGTAACAAAGAAAGCCTACGAATTTCCTCTCACTTTGGCTTCTGTGTACATGTTTCATAGCCGGAAATAATTTTTTGTGTTGCTAGTACACCTTCGCCACCAAATTTTCACAACACTTCTAATGCACTTCTTGGTGTGTACCACTGTATTAAATTTATCCAATGATCATTCTTAATTAATGTCCTTTTCCTTCTGCAATTAAAAAATGTCTATGCACATCAAAAAATGTATGGCACAACAAATATACTTTTCTCTTCCAACAACTCAACGCACATCTGACCAAGATGAAATGATCAAGGAAAATTGTATATACAATGTGTTTGGAAACTACCTGTCAAAAATCACACCACAGCAACTGTGGGTGAACAGAAACAAGAAACTCTATAGTCACTAAATGTTCAGTAAGGCCATTTAGTATGTTTAAACTGAAGTTGAATTTCGCCAAACGACGCCAGCTGACCAGTAAATGATGCCGGCTGTCCGCAGCCGTATTTACCTGCATACACAACAAGTTGCGTGACATGAAGGCAAACTGATCCATGGCAGTGCTGCACGCGGCAATCTGCGCCGCCTGTAGGTCGGATGGATTGCCACTGTCCCACACACAGACGTATTTCATGGTTGCGCCGTTCGCCTTTGTGTCATACAACTTGTGCACGCGGGTACATACGGCTGCGGGCAAGTGGAGTCGTCTGCCGAAATTCAACTTCAATTTAAAAACACACTAAATGGCCTTTCCAAACATTTTGTGACTAGAGTTCCTTGTTTCTATTCGCCCATGGATATTTTGGTTTAAATTTTGATAGGCAGTTTTTGAACACGTACATATAAACAGTTTTAAATACTATATGTGTAAAGTGCAAAATTCATTATTAAGCAATAGCCAACGTTTTTTCTCAACATATACAACAATTAAAATATTAGTTGCAATTATGGTAATCATCAGTGTGATTTGAATGTCTGATTTAATCGGCTTTAAAACAGAAGAGACCAACGCACACTGGATGGTAGCGTACACTTCTTGGCAAGCTCTACTTACATGAACATACTTGACAAATGCCACCTGTTGGTGTCAATTGTAACTTCTGTGGCCATAGTGTTAAGAGGACCAGAGTAAACATGCCTGCAATAGCGGAAGTCGTAAATCACAGACACTGTGTTTATTAATATTGAGTTTATTTTCAGAGGGTGAGTGAGTGAAGAGATTCGGATGGCTCTTAACTTTGAGGTCTTGAGAGGCGATGATGGTGATCGAGGTGAGTATGGAGCAGCCCCGGAATGAAAGGATGGAGGAAACGGAAGATCCCGAAGAAAACCTGCCAACCAACGGCATCGTCCAGTATGATTCCCACATGCGAATATTCGGAGTGACCCCATTTTCAGAGGGTTCCGAGATACAGGATACGTGACATCTTGTCCATGTCCAATACTAGATAATTCTTTCAGCCACAGGATATGGGATATCCCACACAATATGAATCAGTTGGCAAACCTAATAAATTCTGAGCTTGTGGGAATTTTCTGATGAATACATTTTTAACATTTACTCATCTCTACGCATACACAATGCTATCAAGCATGTATATAATGTCCTATGTACACAGCCAATGTACACAAACCTGCATAAAAATGTATGTACAGTACAGACAATGTATAAAATGCATACAATGTATGTATTATATCAACTATATCACATATATAATATATAGTAGAGGGTTGATTATCCGGACTAATAGGGACCAAAGGTAATTCGGATAATTAATAATCCAGATAACAGAAATAGGCTATGTTGAAAATGAAGATAAAAGATTTTGTAAAAAATTATTTTCACACAACGTAAAATTTATTACACATGCATAGAACATAGTAACCTTATCCAAAATAGAAACTGTAGATAATATACAAAAATTAAATCAGTCAACAAGCAATCACATCCCTTATTGGACGTGTTTACTGTGAACAACACTTGAAAGGGCACATGACAAGAGCCAACACAAGTGCTTGTTTCTATTCCGTGGGTAACGGAAACACAGTGACAGAAGAGACTTTAGTGTTTTCTATTCTCTTTATTTTTTAAACGAATCCGGATAAATGGTCGTCTGTACATAACACACGTTCAGATAATCAGCTTTCTAGTGTACTTACTGGTAATGTGCACACTACGCATAGTATATAAACAATGCTGTATCTGCAGACCAACTACTGTAGTGGTTCTCAAACTGTGGTCTGCAGACTACTGCTGGTGATTTATGGCTAGGTCATGCCTGCCATTTTAACTGATTTTATCCATCATGTTTACGGATTTTTAACAATAGAAAAATTGAAAGTCCGAAGGTTTTTTTCCGCTCAAAGTGGCTGCTGTATACATGTGACACTAGTGCCCACAGCAATGTGTGACATTTTCACTCACAAATTTGTTTGAAAGATTCTTACAATGGTGGTGAATAATTAAGCAAAATATTTTGGACATACACCCTTGCTTCAATAGTATTATGTCCAAAATATTTTGCATGCAAAGGCCAAGGCCATTATTGGAAAGAACCATTGCCGTGAATTGCCATTTTTATGCATGCAATCCAAATTTGGTGACTGTGTTTTGCATTTGCCATTAATTTCACAGTGGTGAGGAAACCAAAATTATCACCGATACGGTCGTTATATAAACAAAAGTATAAGTGTGAGTGGAGAAAAGAATTACCATTGTTTGTACATTCGAAACCAAAGCAATCACATTAAATATGTAAATGTCCTTCATATCCACTTTTTTTCTGCAATTTGCAATTTTTTTTTAATTCCAGGGATTTAACAGGGTTACCCATTGATTCCCAGGTTTTACAGGATTTTTATATACAGCAACCAGGATTTCAGCTTCAGGGCTGGTGGCAGCTCTGGACTAGGTCCATGGTGGTCTGTGACAAACTGTCTGAATATCCCCCATCAATCATTTCTATTAATATGAGATGCCTAGTTATAGATACAGATAATCAACTATTTGTTCATTTCTGTTGAATGCAGTGTTTAGTGATTGACCCTGTTCTTTTGTGTTTGAAAATACACCAGTGTGTTCATTAGTCAAATTTCATGAATTTACGGATTCACTGAACCCAGACACATTGAAAAACAAAGTTTTGATTTTAGCAGTTTGCAGATATACGTTCTGAATTATAATCTCAATTATGAACAAATTATTTGGAAAATGCTTGCAACGTTCAATAAAACTAATTTTACTTAAATACGTTATGTACATAATAAAATGACGAAAGACTCGAATATACAGGTACATAATTGATTAAGGCCTCCGCAGACAGGTGTGATACAGGACGCGCCAGAGTAGAGTTGTGATACAGCGATATTGCAGTATCGCGTATCGCGTGTGCATGCTCACACAGATGCCGTAGTGATATGGAATGGAGTGACTAAACTACGGGAAGGAATGCAATGAGTTGTCAGACTTTGTGAAAGAAAATCCTATTCTTTATGATTGCTGACACCATTCGGACAAAGATATCAGGGGAAAGAAGTGGAAATGGATGAAAATAGCTACAAATCTACGTATAAGTTGGTAAATATAGTTTAATATCTTTAAAACAATCGGGACACGAAAGTTAAAACAGATACTGTGATTGAATTTAGCCAACTTCTAAATCGTTTTTTTCAATCCAAGTGCTACTGATGAACGTCCACTTTCAATACTCTGACCCGTCTTCAAATCGCTACGCGACAGTCTTCTGTTTTCCTTTTCTGGTATTGCTTACTAAAGCATGAAATATTTTTGACAATCTTGTTTATACTGGTGACTCAGCAGATAACAAAGATATTTCTTTCACACAGTGTTGTAGTCATTTAGTTTACATTTTAAGCAGATAACACTGAAGAAATTATTTCACTCTGTACACTTCTACAAGTCAAAGCTAATTTTCTTTTTCAAGGCCATTCCATGAAAAGCAGATGGAAAGATCTGCGAGAGTGTTAGTAAAAATATTTGAGACGCATGAAACACCAGATTGGCCAGGCAATAGGAAAATACCAGGTTTGGCAATAGTCAGAGCAGATGGAATTCATTTCTATGGCCAGAGAAGAGGAAACTCCATATTCCTGCTCTGCCAAAACAGCTAGAGTGGCTGAAGAAGTGGAGCAAGATGAACTGGCAGAAGTCATCCAATCAACTTCTCCCAATGTCTATGCCAGCAGATTTGGAGTTTCAGAAACTTGCCAAACGAAGGAAGCGGACAATAACGTCAGCAAAAAACCATATTTCCAAACCCCGTCAACACCGACAAAGTTGTTCAGTTCTTACAAAATAAGAATCAGTTAGACACAAAGTACGTTTTCTTAGGGTATGCGAAAATTTTAAAAACATTCTCACCGATAAGACACGTAGAGGTGAAACTGAAAATCTGTAAAATCACGATGGAAAAAGAGCTACAATATTTAGAAGAGACATTGGGACGTAGCTCAACGCTGACACTCTACAGGACGTCAACAGTACACGAGACTATACACCATTACCGCATCACAGCATGGGACAGCAGGCCAACATACATAACTGGAGTTACTAATCTTGTGGTCAAAGAAACTGTTTCCCCCAACAGGCAACAAGAATGTGAAATACAATATGCATATTCCCTACAAAGATATTTTATTAAGTGACAAAAGTTATTCAAATTAACATCTCAGTATATTTAATTTCTAAAAATATTTTAGGTATAACTATCTGTTTTGATTATTATTTTTAACGAAGTTAATTCAAGTAGCTGACATTGATTCCAATGTTTATACTCTCCAAAAACTGATATTAGTTTAGGGTTTCTACATAATTTCATTTTTAATGTTGCTTATACAAAACCGACGACGACATGAGAAAACCAAGAAATCGCAAGACTTTGAATTAATTTTGAACCTCATTAATGTTTAACAATTGCACTGCTGTACTCCTAATTGCAATTAGTTCCTTAGGTGGGATGGGTCTATGCCAGTTTGTTAATACCTGCACTATTTTGTTATGTCATTTCTTACTTTACTTAGGACCTCATCAAAACATTGAGTTGATCTTCTGAGGTATATATAAAATTGTCTTTCATCTCTCATCAGCTGTGGAATGAACGTAGAGAATTTGCCTTGTTCTTGAGGTATTTACTTCATGAATTGGTATTTTCCTACGTAAAACAAAAATACACCAAAATCAAAACAAAGGTGACTGTTTTGATGATCTTCAGCTGCAGTGACTAAATGCTGAAGCTCTTCTTCCTCTCAATATGATTCCATAACTGCAGGCAAGCCCAGTATTGCGCACATGGCTACACATTCTACTTCTCCCGGTGGATACGATGCAGTACCATCAGTGGCATTTATCCCATAGATGCAAAGTAATCAATACTTACCCTTAAAATATTGGAAAAGTTTGACTCTTTATAGTGTTCGTCGTAACTTTAAACACATTTCATTCTAGCATAGTGCTGCTATCTAGTAGTTATTTCCACAAACGGGAGTGACCAGCGATGAATCAAGCTCGCAAGCAACAACACGCCACCATGTTCCTTCGGTAGGTTAAGCAGTCGTTCTGTTTGCATCCTCCAGTCCTACATTTTCCCTTGGAAAGTGGATGAAAGTGTTCGAGAAAATCGGAGTTTTCTTATACTTTGCAATATGCTCTATAGATAATATTGAGTATAATTATTATTATATTTATTTCATTTCCGTTTTTATAACTAACGTTAGGTATTATAAAACGGTAAATACATGTGGAGAGTAAGCAAAGTTGGAAGTTGCGTTTGTTAGTAGAAATTGCTTACCCTGTAAAAAAACCCACTACACGCCACTGAGTATCACAGCGATAATTGCACCTGTGTGAACACACCCACTAAACACAAGGCAAACATTTATCCCGTGATACTGTATTGCGTTGCACCACGTTCAGTATCGTGCCTGTGTGCGGAGGCCGTTGATAGACAGGTTATGTTTCCCGGAGGTGTCTGTTATGCAAAAGTGTATAAATTGAATCACATTTACCCTTAAAAAACAATATAATTGGTAGACGTTCTATACCTTTATAATGCAGAAACACCTACATTTAGCATCTTATCTAAAAATGACGTGTTTTAGATAAAAATGTACCAAAAAAAGGTTTAGTTTACTTTAGAATACAGAGATGTTCTTGTAACATATGTGTATGTAGTACTAAACTATGAAACTAACCAATGTTTCCAGTTCAATCGAATCACACTTGGTCATATCAAATTTCTTTAAACAAGATTCAAGTGTACAATAAAATGCAGTAGATTTTATTAATCTATAATTAAATTTTTAACTCAATGAGTTGTTAAATCATTGCCTACATATTTTGGTATGTCAATGAAAGAAGTGCTGAGTTATAAGTTCCACGTTAGGTTGAATGTCTATAACTGATGGTCTATGATAATGTAAAGTTCAACACATTCAAGAGAAACCTTGGGAAATATGTGAAAGACAGGATTTTTTTCTCTCCCCCAACCTCACTCTTACTTATTGAGGCAGCAGCTTCATGTGAGTGAGTGAAGAGATTTGGACGGCTCTTAAGATCAAAGTCTTGAGAGCAGATGAGGGTAATTGAGGTGATTATGGAACAGTGTCAGAATGAAAGGGCAGGGGAAATGGGAGATCCCTGAGAAAACCCACCAGCCGACGGCATCGTCCGGCACGATTCCCACATGCAAAAATCCGGCTGGGGATTGAACCCGGATAGGCTTGATGGGAGGCAAGCAGGCTAACCGCTCACCCACTGTGGTCCCAGCAGCTTCAAGGTTATGCAGATAGTTAGGACAAAATACATACAAGCTGATAACATGAGAACTGAACACTTTCCTACAACCTGTTATCTGTAATACAAGTTAACACAAATAGGGGGAATCCCGCATGATAGCAGACATACATACCAGTATAAAAGAAAATAGTGTGAAGTAAAAGACAGCGCTACAGATGATTTTGCACAGAAAACAGCACACGCATCCAAACTATGGAATTTGTCATTAAAATTAAAGGAAGCATATTTTTGGTCAATTGTGCAGTTTTGTTATCACAAGAAAAAAGTACTGTCAATATTTTGATGGTAACCTAGATTCACACCTAAAGAGTGCTTTTTTTCTTTCTGAAAACATGAATCAAAATGGAGTTTTCTTACGTGTCTTGACTTCTAAAGCCCAAATCTTGTACAGGTTTTGTCATATAATATAAGTTTATTCTCTATTTAAATGACATTCTCTGCATTCTTTACCCCATATCTTTGGTCCGGCAACTCAATATTGTGTTAAGCAGATTTCACACGATACAAGATGAGTAATAAACTTGCGCAAGGCACATCTGGCACGAAATGAGGAGATAGAGCACGCCGTACTTTTTTCGTGCAAGGCGATGGAATATGTGATCCTATTGGTCCTTGTATGCTGGTCATGTGACCTGTTGTAACATCAACCGTAGAGTAAAAAAAAATCATAATCCGAGGAGTGCGAAGAGGAATACAGAGGAATAAAACATTGCTGGAAAATAACTTTAAAACGTTAATTGGAGTTCAGACAGTTTACTGAGAATAAAATGAAAACAATTATATTTTGGAGGAATAGTTTTGAAAGAAATACCTTATTAAAGTAAGAAAATTTCAAATTTTGTATTATAATACCTTGGCTCTTTGGTACTCACAGGACTATCAAATAGTTTTGATACGAGATAGTATTCATCTTATTTATCTGCGTGTGAACACGTTTTGCACTAAAATTAATTGGCATTCTCATACAAAAAATTTCATACGAAACTTGCACGAAATGCATCTTATAATGTGTGAAGCCTGCTTTACATTAAAAGTGACTTCAGTACTCAATCGCCAGGTTTGTAGACAAGTTTTAGAACCACCTATCTATCATCCACAGCTCCGTCTCACCTGCTCGCACTGGTCCAAGTCTATCTTGCCCTTGAGCTTGCGGCAGTTGTGGTCCGTGTAGTACTCCAGGAAGTACTGGCCCGGAAGTTCCCCAGAGTGGCGCAGCACGAACCACCTCTTGCGCCAGCGCTGGAACCACAAATCAAGCCCCTTCAACAAACAATATCTACTGTCCTTTAAACTGACACCACAATCCCTATCACAAACAAAAACACTCGCAATCATGCAATCAAGGACCTTCAGAATGTATACTGCATTTGTTTCCAAATACACAAGCTAGCTACCACCAAACATGACAATACAGATATGACTCACAATCTCAATAAACATACATGAGTGAGTGAAGTGATTTGGGCAGATCTTAACATCGAGGTCTTGAGAGCAGATCAGGGTAAAGCAAGGTGAGTATGGAGAAATGCTGGAATGAAGGGGTAGGGAAAACTGCAGATACAGAGAAAACCAGCGGATCAGCAGCGGCGTTTGGTACAATTGCCACATGCGACAATCCGGGAGTGACCCCGCCGGGAATAGAACAACGTTTGCCTGGTGGGAGGCCATGAATAATGTTTGACTGCACTTATCAGCAGGCATCATTGGGGTAGAAAAGCAACTAAGTACCAAAGCAATGGAAGGACTCATATATACAGTTAGTCCATGTTTGCCTGGTGGGAGGCCATGAATAATGTTTGACTGCACTTATCAGCAGGCATCATTGGGGTAGAAAAGCAACTAAGTACCAAAGCAATGGAAGGACTCATATATACAGTTAGTCCATGTTTGCCTGGTGGGAGGCCATGAATAATGTTTGACTGCACTTATCAGCAGGCATCATTGGGGAAGAAAAGCAACTAAGTACCAAAGCAATGGAAGGACTCATATATACAGTTAGTCCATGTTTGCCTGGTGGGAGGCCATGAATAATGTTTGACTGCACTTATCAGCAGGCATCATTGGGGTAGAAAAGCAACTAAGTACCAAAGCAATGGAAGGACTCATATATACAGTTAGTCCATGTTTGCCTGGTGGGAGGCCATGAATAATGTTTGACTGCACTTATCAGCAGGCATCATTGGGGAAGAAAAGCAACTAAGTACCAAAGCAATGGAAGGACTCATATATACAGTTAGTCCATGTTTGCCTGGTGGGAGGCCATGAATAATGTTTGACTGCACTTATCAGCAGGCATCATTGGGGTAGAAAAGCAACTAAGTACCAAAGCAATGGAAGGACTCATATATACAGTTAGTCCATGTTTGCCTGGTGGGAGGCCATGAATAATGTTTGACTGCACTTATCAGCAGGCATCATTGGGGAAGAAAGGCAACTAAGTACCAAAGCAATGGAAGGACTCATATATACAGTTAGTCCATGTTTGTATCTTTCCATCTCACTTAGACTGGCCACATACCAGATGTAACAAACAAATTGGTTGGAAATGAAACACCAGTCACACACACAAAAAATGTTTTTAAGTGAATTATGTGAGGATGAGGTAAAGTTTTCCTAATTTCACCAGGTTAAAAATTAGTAGTTTTGATAATATATATTGTCAGCAAAGAGTGAAAACCTTATATCTCAGTTTTCTCCAAAAAACTTTATGATTTATCTGTAATATAATTTCTTAAGCAATTAGTTTAAAAGGTAAATGTATTAATTTCAGTTTGATTACTCATTCTGCTAACACTAACACAAAAAAAAAAAAAATTTGAATGTCACTGATTCTGAACACTAAACCCAGTACGAAGGTAATACACATAACTCTTATTCAGAGTTTGCTGCTAACATTACTTTAAAAATGCCAGTCAGAATTGAATACAGGCAGTTTCATGTGGGAAAATTTTTGGGCGATTCCCAAAATGCTTAAAGTGTTTGCCAAGTAATTTGGCGTGCTCTGAAATGGTGTTTCTAATTAATGTGAGGTCTTGAAAACACTCAACAACTTTAGTCTGAAATGTGTGTTCTTGTCGTAGGTCAGTACACTGCATGCACATTTAATAGTTTAGTTGAAAAACGTGTATTTCGAACACTCCGCAACGCACTTCAAGCGCCAGGTAGACGAGCGCCTTAAGTGACAAAACTTGTGACAAAGATAAAGCCTCGCTAACCCTATTTACGCTGCCTGAAATGTTGCATCAAGTAAATGTTGTCAAATCGTGGCTACGCAAAGTGTGGTAATGTCTAAAAATATAATGTGAACTATGACATGGGTCTCGAAATCAAAGTATTACAATGCACGCTGTCTGGAGTCACTTTGGTAAACTATGCAATCAGTACCCTGAGTTTCGTGAAATGGTGCTACGTTTCAAACCCTTAAAAAAAGTCTCACTGTCATCCTGTGATGTTTATACTACTCACGCAATGACTCGAATAAAATACTAAATTTGGAAAAAAACGAACATGTACAAAATACCAACAAATTATCATGGTCACAATCTTCTAAATATTAAATGAATTACTATCCTTTACACAGAAAAAGAGCAAATAAAAATAATTCCCGAAAATATAAATTATGACATACTGCAATGCTACAAGCTTTAGTTTCTCATTTGGTGCTATCATACTAAGACATGAAACAGACTCTGTATATGCATTTCTGAGGCATCTAATAGATAGTGTAAATATACAATGATTAATTGAAAGGTGTCAACTTACTTAACATAAACAATTAATTCATCAAAATAACTTACACTGCACAATTTTGAAAAATAAGTACATCCTAATTAAAATTTGTAAGTTTACACGGTTCACCTGTGAGCAAAATTTTGTGGGAATTCGATGATTGGTTCCCCAGATATAGCATATATGTTGCATTTCATCTCCTGGCAGTGTCTTACAAAAATTCGGCAAAAGATAATCACTATTAACATTTCGGATGTTTATAATATCTACTTTTAGCCTATTAAGTTTAACTGAAAGCAGTTCAATTGTTTAATAGATATGATAAACTCCTCTAAAAGTTTTATATGACTGCTGTACTGTAAATAATGCAAGACAACTTAAAACCTGGCCTACTACAACACTTCTTACGTGCAAAGTTCGGTGGGAATCAGTTGGTTAGTTCTGGACATAAGACTTGTTTCTGATCTGATGCTACTTTCATTTATATATTGGCACATTCTATGTTTGTTATAGATACTGCAACACATTAAATTTGGTTGAAATAGTTTGGGACATACGGCTTACTAAAGGCTGTTCACGATAAAATCAGCACTGTCCCTGCCTGCACATATTTTAACAGGCGCACTGAGTGACATGCGCATGGTAAAGTTGGTAATGATGGCTAGAAAGTAGTTTCATATGTTAACGTCGAATAAAAAGTGTTAGGTAACCATTTAAAATATATATTTCGGTTTCTGTCTTCTTTTATGACTCAGCGTGTAAAAATTAGCAGATTTATAAAATGTTTACTTTTCTAACAATTTCACAGTTTCACCAGACAGACGCATGAATACAGTGTTCAGGCCCATGGCAATGTTAAGTTTACATAAGGTGGAAGAATAGACAACGTACATACAAGTAGATCTTAAGCAGGGCTTTCAAAAGTGCTCATTTTACCGTGAATAACATATAACATAAAATATTTACATGACTGTTAGTTTGAAAATATGTGACTACTTAAGTCATTCAAATTTACATGGACCGTAAAAGTAAAACTTGTAGCCTGAATTTGGTGGGATTCAGTAAATTGTTTCCCTACATAGGACACAAAAGCTTCATCTTTCACGTAGTGCTATCTTCAAAAATGGCCGACAAATGAGTTTACATTTTAGCTTATTTTATGCTTGCAAAGATGCTGCCAACATACAATGTTGAGTTGGAATTGGTTACACAGTTTCATAGATATATTATATCATAGCAGTCTGTAACGTTTATGTGGCTGTCATTTTGAAAATAATTGCCTCATTAACTAAAACATATCAGTTTAAGTGACATACTGTAGTATTACTTGAGTGTAAAATTTAGGAGGAGTCAGTTGACTGTTTCCCGAGATATGACATAAAAACTTTATTTTCTTAAAAAAATGGCGGACAAAAGAGTCTATGTTTCGACACATTTGATGCTTGTAAAATATACATTCAGCATAACTTTGGTCAAAACTGGTTAAACTGTATTGTAGATATTGCAAATGAGCCTTAAATATATAGCCGATATTGCCTCTATTTAGAAAATGTGTGTCTTATCCATTTAAATTGCATATATGAACATGGCCTAATAGTATTACCTATATGCCAAATATGGCAGGAATCAACTGTGTAGATACAGAGATTGTAAAAGGTTTATTTTTTAAGTTGCACTACCTTCCAAAATGACAGATTAATAACATTATCACTTTTTAAATTTTATGTTTACATAATGCATTGCCAATGTACCAAATTTGGTTTAAATTGCTTATATGGTTCCCAAGATATAATGTAAAAGCTTTATTTTTCAATTTGCATTATTTTCCAAAATAGTGCACCAATATCATTATCACATTCAAAATTCTATGCTTACATAATGCATTGTCAATGTACGAAATTTGGTTTAAATTGGTTAAATAGTTCCCGAGATATAATGGAACAGTTTAATTTTTAAATTTGCACTATCTTCCAAAATGGCATATCAAAAATATTATCGATTTCTAAATGCAATACTTACATCATGCTCTGTCAATGTACCAAATTTGGTTTAAATCCGTTAAATGGTTCCAGAGATAAAATATATTGTCCAACATTTTTAAGTTGCCGCCATTTTGAAAGTAAGTACCCGACGTGATCAGAAACTATCAGCGTCCGACGACATTACAAAATACTGTTTGTGGACTTAGATTGCAGAAATCAGATTGTTGGGATTAAAAGATACTATGGTGGAGAGAGATAATCATTCTGGTGATGCATAAGCCTATAGGCTGTTCATGGTAAAATGAGCACTTCTGATAGCCCTACTTAAGATATACTTCTATGCCCGTTGTGTATTCCTCCGCCTTATGTAAAATTAACATTGCAATGTGCCTTATCACTTTATTCATGCGTCGGTCGAGTGAAACTGTGAAATTATTACAAAAATTAATATTTCACAAATATTTTAATTATTACACTTCGCTGCATAAAAAAACAGAAAGCAAAAGAAAAAATGTAAGTTATTACAAATGTAAGTTATTACAAATGTGTAAGTTATTACAAACGGTTGCCTAACACTTTTTATTCGACGTTAAGATATGGAACTACTTTCCCTCCAACATTACCAACTTAACTGAGCGCATGGCACTCGGAGTGCCCGTTAAAATATCTGCAGGTAGGGGCAGTGACTTTTTCTAAGGTTGATTTCAAAATTACTCTCTTTATCGTGAACAGCTTTTCTATCCTTTGGAAAGCAGGCTAAAAAAAACGACGAAAATGTTTGCTGATACGAAAATAGCACTATGTGAAAAATATAGTAAACATTCGTATCTATTTAACGCATAAGTTCCACTTATAGAAACATAAGTAAAATCATTAAAAATGCAATCGCCTTTACTTGTGCGTCAATTAGTGAAGTGATTTGGGCGGCTCTTAACAGCAAGGTCTTGAGAGCCGATGAGAGTAATAGAAGTGAATATGGAGCGGCACCGGAATGAAAGGGTGGGAGAAACGGGAGATCCCCGAGAAAACCCGCCGACCAACGGCATCTTCCGGCACGATTCCCAGTTGCGAAAATCCAGTGACCCGGCCGGGGATTGAGCCCGGTTCGCCTTGGTGGGATGCGATCGTGCTAATCGCTCAGCCACCGCGGACCCCTGTATTTTTAACAAAATTTAAGCATATTCCCATCCTGGAAGCTTCAGAAAGCAGAATTTGCAAGAAAATCTTCGTTATGGAATGTCGTCATAATGTTTACTACGCTTACATGTAAGAAAATTGTAAAAATAATACAGGGAATAATTTCTATTATTGATTTTATGTACGTCCATTTGTCACAAACATTCATGGCTGAAACTGAAGTAAATAAAGTTAATTGTAAAATTGATATGATACATTATTACTATGATTTTATTACACATGATCCCAGTATATTATGACGATCTTTCTCGAAAAAGATTTTCTTGTAAATTCTGCTTTCCAAAGCATCCAAAACGGAAATGCGCTTAAATATTGTTAAAAAGTAAATTTTGTACAATAGGCAGTTGCTTCACTTCGACCTTAAGAGGACTACGTAGCTGCGCGTCCAAGGTCAAGAAGCGAGGGAGCGATACGGGCGACACTAACACGCACGCCTAGCGCCTCATCGCTCCTACGTGCAAGGCGTGCAGTGTTTCCGTCCTAACGCTGTACTGTGTAAACTAGATCTGTAACAGCGAGGTTTTATTACACGCGATGAAAGTACACGGATCAAACTACCTGCGTATAATCGTACTTTTCTTTTACCGCTTAAAGAAACTTCATAGACAAGCTTTAAAAATGCGATATTTGACCACTTTCACGATGTTTATCTCCATTAATACACTTAATATTATGAAAGTAAAAAGATAGCAACATAGACAATAGTTTTTTTTATCCTTTCTGGCAAAACTTTGTATTTCCAGAACATCTATTTACCGAGACACGCCTTTAGGCACAAACAACGATCTCAAAAAAAACCTTTCAGTACATAGGAGCCTTACAGTCGAGGATCACGTGATCCTGCACTGGGATTCTGTAACTATCTTTCACCTCGTTTCGATCGAGATCGTCTTTAAAATTTCGATCGAAATAAAAAATGCAATTCTATAACTTGTTTTTATTTCATTTCGATCGATTTCCGGTATTTCGATCGAAAATGTTGGTCGTTTTCAACATGGCGGAGAGTTATAAGACCCGTATTTGATTAAGATTTAAATATTTCAATTTGAATGGGGCTGCATATTCACACATTTCTGTTAAGAAAATGCATTTATGGATCTCGAACACTATATATACGACATTGTATTGTAATTTTGCATACAGATTCGTTTCACTAAATTACCTGTAATTCACATACGACGGTAATAGTTACGTTGCTGTGCATTGATAGCGCTAAAGATAATAAAGTCTATTCTTTGCTCAACATTTTTATCTGTAATCGTATATGAGTGAAAATTATTAAAATAGGTAAGTATTAATTCATTAAATGTAGGAAGGTTTAAAAAATGTCTACTTTTTAAAAACAAAGTACTTTTCTTTAAAAATTACAAATATTAGGCTACTATATTTACAATATCCCAAAATATTAGGCTACTATATTTACAATATCCCAAAATATTGGGCTACTATATTTACAATATCCCAAAATATTAGGCTACTATATTTACAATATCCCAAAATATTAGGCTACTATATTTACAATATCACAAAATATTTGTCCAAATCGTACCATTATTTTGTCGATTAGTTTCTAATAGCAATAAATAAACTACTTCGATAGGTGCTGGAGGTGTATTGCTAATTTATATACAAACTGCGCTGTCGGATTAATATCGAAAAAAAGGGGGTAGTTACAGATTACGAACCAAATAAATACACGCATTGTAAGCAATGTTCATAGCTAATAAACATATTTGTTAAATGTTAAGCATTAAATACATGTTTAATGTCTGTTCTAAACAGGCACCACTTACCCCAACACTTAAAATATAAATAAATATCAGTGTATATATATAAATATAAATAAGTGGTAAAGAATCTATATTCTGGGCAACTGGTTGCCACGATAATGCACTCTCATTTTCTCCAATGTCCGTCTAATGTCGCCACATAGTCATTAGAGGAAGCAATCGAAGTTTCTTGTACCATTTCGATAGACTCGAAAAAAAAAATCGCTATCTCACAAACCGATCGAAACGGAAAGAAGTTGAGTTGCAGAATCCACGGACTGGGGCAGGAAGATGGCGCGGCGCGGCGCGGCGCCTCAGTGGAGGTAACAGCAGGAGGCAGGTTATTTCCGAGCGTCTCCCACGAATACAAGAGTGTGACGTCGCACTGCAGGTAAACCGCGTGGGTCTACCTCACTTTCCGCATGCGAGGGAACCACGACTACATCAATCTATAGTTAGCAACGGTCCTGTCTGCCTTGCAACCCCTCCTCTGCACACTGTCTATCTGGACCTCTTTTCTACGCCTTTAAACGTGGGTTTACGATCAGAGACTGAAGAATTAAGAATTGTACTTCACGACTCGATAAGCACACGGAAAATTTCAATTAAAAGATTTGCAGTTTATGATTGAATTAGCCTCCGTTAGGTCTACCCACTCAAAATCGTTTGAGATGTAAGCAACCGAAATAACATGGAAAAATGGACAATTTACATATATTTAATTATTTGTGGCTACTACTCGAGCAATCTTATAGAAGGGGAAGCCGATGCCAACATTAAACATTAACATTAATAAATGTGAAAAGGTTCATTAAATAGAATTCAATATCCTCTTCCAGGAAAGAAAACATGCACACGAACTATCCTTTAAATTAAGAGGATACTGTCTCTCGATTAAAATAATTACTTTCATACGATTTCACAATACGACATAACCTAAACACAAGTTGTAAATACAGTTTCCCGCCAACAACAGCTGTCGCTGTGCTCTGATTGGCTACTTCGTCTTGACTTGTACTTAAGATACAAGATATAACGATCTCTTTAAGTCACAGCTAATAACGCAACACGACAGTCATAAACGAATACCCTTGAATACACAGAACCATATCTTAAGCACACGGCGAACTCATTCTGTTAGTCATTTGTAAACCCACCTTAAGGTATATAGGGTGGAGAAAATTCTTCCCCGGCGTTCGAGGCGCGGCTGTACGGGCGAAAAACACGAGCTCGACCTGCCTGGAGCTATAAATGTGTTGCACAGTGTAGAGCTTCTTACACAATAGAAAACTGTAGCATTGGACTTCACGTTCCCTTTCCTCTGACGAAACCACCAATGCACAATACAATATTGTAAAGTAAGAGTTCAGACAATTGAACATCGGTTCTGCGAGCTTCGTAAAAATGCGTATCTTGATATGAAAATAATTGTAATATTATCCAGGAATGCACTTTATGTACCTTAAAAAAAAACCTTAAATTTATATTAAAAGTTTATTTCAAAACAAAAAACTCATTTGTTTACTTTATTAAAATATGTAGAATTATATATCTCCTCTTCACATTATATTTTTTTGCCATTTATTAAATTTAACATGAGCTTAGTTTAATATACCGAGATTATAATCGCCATACAATAAAATAACGTAATTTCCACATAACCTCCGTTAGATTCTCGGCAAAATGGCTGCTTACTAGATAGCAGCGCTATGCGTGTACAGTACGGGAGTTACGAAAACTATTTCTCGAATCAGAAACGGGAAACTCGGAAATAAATATGTTAAAGTTAAGACGAAAACTATAAAGGATCAAACATTTCCAATATGTATAGGGTAAGCATTGCTTATCTTGCGTCTATGGAATAAACGCCACTGCTACGCTACCCCCCTCCCCCCCCACCCCGTGACTCAACCCCATTATAATAAGGGCAAAACAAAAACGAACTAAAGTCTCAAAGGTTTTATTTAATCATTACATTTTAATGCTTATTGAACACAAATGGTGTTGAATAAATAAATCACTGAGACGGATGAGCTTGCATATTTTTAACAAGATTCCCAATTCTTAGTTGAATAGAAGAAATTACACAACTTAAATCACTGGCAATATCGAATTTGCTTCTATATTTCGTTTTTATTGCTACTACTGCTGAAAACGCACTTTCACATAAATAAGTGCTCGAAAAGGTAAATACAATCGCAGCGCTTGCTCTGCTATGTTGGGATAAACTTGGCGAAGCACTCGACCCAAAACAATGTTTTTTCAATCTTCTCAAAATCGCATTTCGCAGCAGAATCGTTTTTTATTTCCAACGCCTGCCCTTGAAGGGTTTCTGGCAGTGAGTCTGTGTCAACATGGTAAGGATCTGTCGCTAATCTATAAATGTTATTATCGCAGCACGAGTTAGGAAAATAATGCAGGCTGAACTCATCTCGCCACTCAGGTGCTGCAAATATTATATTTAATGAAACCCCCTGTATATGGCAAAACCCTTTATTATACATCAAATCTCATATGATCACATACATATATAATAACATATAGAATACATATCAAGGATTATAAACCAATTCTACATAATATAATATTCTTATATTACCACATGCACCTGTTAACTTTCTAAACATACCAATTTGATCACCAACATTAAATTTCATTTTCTTTCTTGAATACATAACAGGATTTCCAAATGAACTTATAATAGCAGTACTGCTTGTAATACCTTCATTAACTGGGAATATTTCCCAATAAATTATATCTCGAGAATCTATTTCACTAATATCTTTTGGTTTTGGGTCTTTAGAATTATTTGCTCATCTGTAGAAACAGAACTCTAATAATCCAGAGCCAGCTTTTGCAGTAATAACTTTCTTCTGTATCCACAACTCGTACAGTCCATCCAGTATCATCTTTGTTAACGTCCTTTTCAATAGAATGTATATTACGAAACACCTTCCTTGGAAAATAAGAACTTCCACCCCTACGACACCTGTTAACGTACATCTTGACCGAAATTGCCAAAATTGTCTGGAAAACAAGAACATTATAAATTACAACCACAATACACCGCAAGGGTGTACTGTGCCTAAAACCCCGTGATTGGGATAAATGTTCATTGTCAATGGTCACAGTAAGTATTTTTTAATATATCAGTATAGTAAGCAATAAGTACTTTTGCGTGCGCCACATGGCTATGCTGGGACTCACTATACCTTGGTTTGAAGCAGCACGAGATTGCATACAATTTTGAAACAGCTGGGCGCCGGCCCCCCTTAGCACGTCGTCACGCCCACCTTGGGGTGCCCCCCCCCCCCCCCACTTTGAAAATCAATGGTTTAGAGTCTCCCGCGTAGCAGTGATGACGCTCTAGTAGCTCACACCAGTTCACACTTACATTTTTTTACACGTAACTCTTAGTCCAAAAATGGAGAATAACTATGTCGAGAGGCGGGCCCCTTAAGTGAAGCTGGGTCCAAAAAGAAATGAATTGCTTCTGAATAACGCAAAACACATACAAAAACTCAATCACAATCAAACGACTATTTTAAAAACACGCGACGCTATTACTCATTAACTGTTACTTTTAATGCTCTTAAAATGAAATAAATGCGATCTTCTTAACCGAATAACTTCACAAAAATTTTGCAAGTGTTTACTGGATATTTAGTCCAAAAATAATTCAAAGTACATATGTTAAGTTGGGCATGTGGTAAAGAATGTGGGATATCAAAGCAAGAAATTTGGGGTCTAGTCCTTATGCTGGCTATACTTTGAAATATTTTTTTCCCTGTTCTCTGTTTATTAATTCGTCACATTTATTTGTCGAAGGGAGGACGAGGGATAATTTCTGCTTCCCCTTCTTAATAATGTACGCTATAATACAAGGCTATTATTTGTGATATTACAAATGTCTAGTAGATTTCACAATAAAACTTGTTTGTTGTTCTACAAAGGAATTTCTTGACAACTGAGTTTCCAAGGTTTTTCTCTTGTACAAGTACAAAAAATGTCTTACATTGAAGCTGAACAAAGACTAAAGCCTAGTACACAGGGCATCTTTCTTGCACAAGAAAGTTCAAATAAAGGTGGACAAGAAATTTAACACTAAAGTGCGTACTAGCTAGTATGTACGGAATTGTGTGATCCATACACACGACACTAGCTGGTGAGCAAGAAAGTGGATGGTTGATGTCAACTATGTATGATTTGGAAGCAGTTTTTGTAGTTGTGGGGGTAATTTGTGCATTATCAGTTTCATCTGTCATAAAAAAGAATAACGGATTTAGTCCAATCAGACATATTTCAAGCACTAAATATATACAACTGTCGAAAATGTAAAATCACTCACAGGAAAAGAAATGGCAAACCTCTCTATTTTTTTAAATTCATACACGCAATTATTTACGGTAGCATGACTATTAAACATTGTATCGTATTAAAACCATTAACACATATGCTTATTGCCAGCATCAACAAAATATGTGTTTTGTTTACATTCGACTTGTACAAGAAAGATGATTGGAGCATAGGACCGTCCGTATATTGCACTAGCTAGTATACAAGCTCTCGTGTGCTAGTAATTAGCATACTCGGCGGCCGTTCACACGATGTAAGTCTAGGTGTACAAGATGGTGCGCACTTTCTCGTACAAGAAAGATGCTCGTGTGTACTAGGCTTAACAGCACCGAAGTCAGCCGATGAAGAGGAAAGAAACACGATATCAGTCGTACTTAAGTAGGCATCAAGTACGGTCGTGAATTTGGCGTGTTAAAGAGTGGGATGAAACCCCCCCGTCCAAGGTCAAGAAGCGAGGGCGCGATACGGGCGACACTAACACGCACGCCTAGTGCCTCATCGCTCCTACGCGCAAGGCGTACAGTGTTTCCGCCCTAACGCTTTACTGTGTAAACTAGATCTGTAACTGTGGGGTTTTATCACACGCGATCAAAGACCACATATTAAACTACGCACGTATCTTTGTACACTGTAAACAAATTGAGGTAAAATTCCCTTACATGCAAGGTAAAATTACCTCTTAAATGTAGAGTATATCTACATAAGAAGTACGGGTAAAAGTACGTGAGCAAAATGAGGGGGGGGGGGGGGGGTCCCAAATTAACTATGTTGTATAAGAAAGTCATATTTAAAAATACCCCGGCGTATTAATATTGTTAATTTTATTACCTATATTCTCAAAAGAAAAGAAACCGAAATCTCAACTCTAAAATCCTCGACACTTGCTGGTGGATGGGCGCGAACCATGGACCTTTAGTATAAGAGGCCGATGCGCTATCTATTACACTACGGTGGTAGTGTCAGTGAATATTGGTGTGTTAAAGGATTGTTTCTTCCGCCCGCACCACCAACTTAGCTGTTGAGACAATGCTGAAGAGATACACGCGTCGTAATGTACTTTTACCATCCATTTATGGGATTTTCCACTCCATGTACGCGAATTTTACTCCAGAGGGCGGTAATTTTACCTTACCTGCAAGGAAAACTATGTTTACCCCACAAGTTTGTGAATATTACCTTAGACTTGTCAGGTAACTTTCCCATCATTTATTACAGTGTACTTTTTTCTTGCCGCTGAAGAAAACTGCATAGGCAAGCTTGACCATTTGACCATTTTCACGAATTTTTCCCTCCAAAAATACACTTAATATGACAAAAGTAAACACAAGGCATAGATAATTCTCTATATTTTCTGACAAACAGTATTATTTACAGAAAGTTTATTTACCGAGATACGCGTATTCGCGCAAACAATTATTTCACGAAAAGGCGGGAGTTCATCCCTGTCACGTCAAATTTTCTCCTCTCAATATATCTGACAATAAATTTGGATAACAAAATACGACCATCAAATTTTTTCTTACAAAAAATTTAAAAAAATAAACTGGAACGTGTTCGAAAATGTACCACACCATCAAATTTTTTTACTAAAAAGATTTAGTCAGAATTTTTATTTAAAATGATATTCGAAAGTGAGATACTGCTGTCATGTTTCCGTGCAGTACACTACAAGAAGAAACGAAACAAAAATTGTATTTTATTTATTTATTTAGAAAATTTATTTTTATTTATAAAAGAAATTTCTTGCACAATGAAATTTAATGCCTATGAGTTCTTAATAATATTTGCAATATTCACTTAAAATAGTATTCATGCTCGAATAGCATCTATAGTCGCGAGCAACCAAATCGACTCACCCATAACGCGCGCATACAGACATGTTTCCGACAAAAAGGACATAACAGATTCATGAAAAACATATGTCGTTTCAAAGCCCGGCACTTTAACTTTACGTTAACACCGTTCACATAAAACTCACTTCAGTACGTTTTGCAATAATACCATTTACGTTAAAGTGCAGGACAATTCCGAACTTAGGCAAAGGAAGTATGGTCACGTATTGTTCAGACGAAACAAACAACTGCACAGTAACAATGACAATTTATTGAATCAATACCGATTTTTTAACCGATCTAATCGAACATTCTTAAGTGGTCTTGAGGAATTCCGTCCCACTCCTCTAACAACGCCGTTATGAGCTCGTCGATAGTCCAAGTTCGTCCCATACATGTTCAAACGGATTCATGTCTGGACTGAGTGCTGGCCAGTCCGTATCGGTATGCACGCTTAGTGGGCGAGTCGATTTGTTTGCTCGCGAATGTATATAAAGATAGTTTGCAGGCTTCCGCTGCAATTGTCTTTAGACCTATCTCGGTTCTCGATGTTCAGCCGCTGCGTCGGTGTGCAAGTTTCGCCTCCTCGAATTGCAGCATCTATATAATTTTTCCTCATAACCATGTATCGTTTCCAGTAATTGTTTCAATTTAAAGTTTCGTGAAGTTGGGAACGGTAATTTTGTGATGCACGAGTCTGGTTGCTGAGCCCGCCAAAAATCGAAGACATTTTTTAACCGTTCCCAATATTCAAATGTGATGGAAACTGGAGCCACCCAACTTTCTCCGACAAACATGGCGGCGATGACGTTTCAATGACGTTACAGCTGACCGACCAACGTTATTTAACCAAACTTATTGGAAACAGTTTGACGGGAAAATCTGACACTATGTCAGGAGCTTTATAACATGAAATATGGCTCAACGTTTGCACATGGAGTCTGTAGCCATTTCATTTAAAGGAATTTGTAAGGCCCTTCCTATTAAAACCAGTCATGGTTATGGGAGATTACAAGTAGACCTTTGTGTAAACGAAAACTGAGGTCCACAAAAAAGTAGGAATGGGATCCGCGATGCCCCGATACTTTGCATAGGCCTATCGCATGAGAATATCCAAAAGTATCGAATTATAACACCCATTTATTCGCTCCATAATTATGGTACGAGCGTACTATAACTTTCGGAATATTTACGATACTTTCGAAAAGCGTACCACAATTTAATCATTTAACACACATTTCCTTCTGCCATAATTATGATACGAGCGTACCATAACTTTCGGAATGCATACGATACTTTTAAAGAAAGTATAATAATTTAATCGGCATCCTTCGGGCATTCCAACGCACCCATAAAATTTGACCTAGGTAAACGGTTCGCAATGTATTAATATCAACTTTTAAATGTATACCATAATTATCTCGGCTGGAAGCGAGCATTCCAAAATGCCTTTGCGGGTCGAGTTTCCAGTGTTGTGTAGTTTCAGTGTGTGTCAAGGACACTAATAAAATGAGCTATTTTCTTGGCCAAGTTGTTGTGTGTTTATGACAATTTAAATTTTGTATCGAGAAAAGTATCGGTATCGAGTATCGTGAGAATGTTTTGGTATCAAAACTGGTATCGACTATCGAGAAAATGTAGTATCGACCCATCCTTACAAAAAGTACCACCCACTACCGCTCTCTTCCTTTGGAATTGCTCAGCAAAGAACTAGCTGTCACCGAATCACTTTCTGAAACAAACTCAATTGTTAACACGTGTATGTTTGGCAGGTGATCCAGTTACGTCAAAAAATAAACTTTTCGTAGTGTTAAAATATTATACGTTTTATGGTTCGTGTAATTCCAAGTGTCCCGAAAGACTTTGCGAACTTACTGCAGACACAAAAAAATAGCACTGAAAAGCTCAAAATGTTTTATGAAATTGAAACACAGTCGACAAATTTACGAGTTTGTCAAAAAGTCCTCTCAGTAGCATGACTCCACAGTAACAGTGCTGACTACTCAGTATTCAGCTCGAAGTGACAACAAAAACGAATGAAGCCGGGGCAAGGTTAAGTAATGGAGATACCACGAGAGTATTGTTTAACATCCCAGATTAAGTCGCTGATATAACTAGATTGGACAGCAGGATAACACAAAGGTTATGTTATATAAGATGTTGCAATATTGCAATGTCAATACTTCGGGGAAACATTCCTCACATGTTATATGAACATAGGTCCGCAAATGCTTCGTTTCTTCACTACAATCCGCAATACATAACGGACCGTACACTATACGTTATGTAACACGGGCTATAGTGAAGGAACGAAGCATTTGCGTACTTATACTCATATAACACTTTTTCTTCCTCCCGATGTGAGGAATGTTTCCCCGAAGTATTGAGATGCAATACTGCAACATCTTGTATACAGTGAACACTGGTTGCCACTATATAAGTCGACCTACAACAGTTTGAAGATTACTGTTTGGATACAGTATACCAACTTTCAATAAATGATACTTCGTAAGTAGTATAGCCCGGGGATTCGAGTACTAGAGGATGGGGGAGAGGCAACGGCCGCCATCTTGGATTCCGCCATCTTTGTAGCCTGTACATCGCATGTGAATCCGGTCATGCGACCATCATCTTGGATCCACTATATTGGTAGCCAGTATGTCAGTTCTTCATACTGTATTAATCCATGTGGTCTCTCTTGTATTCAGAGGGTTTTCTCCGAGTGTGTCCATTTATCCTTTCTCTCAGCCATTTCTTCCTTTCTCTCTTCCCCTCTTCCTTTCTTTCCTCTCTCTCTCTTTCTCTCTCTATTTTTTCCAATTACTCACATTTGTTCAACCGCCATCTTGATTTTTTATTTGTGGTTTGTTTACGACCGCCATCTTTGTTTACATTGGATGTTGTTAGGGAGCGCGAAAGTCGTTTGACTAATTACTCACGTTCATTCGAGGAGTTGTACTCGCTCCACTGACGTCTTGGTTCTAGAGTTGACTGCTAGGGATGCTGGTGTCGCTCTCGTTCGGCTGCCATATTTGTTTACATTGGCTGTTGCTAGGGGATGCACCAGTCGTTCGACTGATTACTCTTCATTCGATTAGTCATGTTAGCTCGACTGCCATGTTGGTTCTAGAGTTGGCAGCTTATAAGAAGTACATAGCTTGTATATGTGGACGAATAAATCTGTGATATCTCATTAAAGACAAAGTGATTAATTTCAGTAAATTTTTTCTTATTCAGATTTAACTTATATAATTTTTAAGTATTTTATTTTTCATTTACATATATTATTTTTACTATCCCAGATTCAAGATTTCCTTTCATATAGTCATAGACAGCTAAATAAATTTCTTTAAAAATAGTCACAGACAAGGAACTTTTTTTAAAAATAGTCATAGACATGCAATGTGATTTTTTTTCATATTGTCATAATTATTTTTTAAGAATTTTTTCGTACAGTCATAATTATTTATTACTTTTTTACTATCCAAGACTCAAGTATTTTATTTTTATTTACATGCAAGGACTTTGTTACTCACACTGAACTTAGAAATATGTTTATACCCTATGTTGTACATGGAATATTTCCTACCACTACGAGGTGTAATGTTAGGACTTGCAAATTTTTTCCCATGCACCATCCCTTAATTATAGATAACAGTTCAGAAAAACCCCAACCTAACCTAACTATCCATCATGTAGGACTTGTATGCCCTCCATACACACTTGTTTAGGTATTCAGTGTTCTATATCACTGGACTCGGCTTTTCAAGGTGCACACAATCGTGATGTCATACCACCATTCTGTCTCGTTTTTTCATGCTCTATCATTCCACGTTGTCTCTCTCTCTGTCTCCCTCATTCCATCACTCTCTCTCTCTTCATCCCTTGTATCTTTCATTCCATCTTTCTCACTTGTGTCTGTATCATTCTATAGGTTTTCTTGGAGTCCTACCATTTTTTGTTCTTTCGCCTCTCTCTTTCATTCCATCATTCTTTCCTTTCTCGCTTGTCTCTCACTTTCATTAGACATCACTGTGTACATAGTTCCTTCATTGTCTGCTAGTGTGTGCAAATCACCAGTGTGTATACTTATTTACGAATTTAAAGATGTAATTTTCCATACACGAGAAGGTATATATATAAAAATACTGTAAAATACATTCAGGCAGGACTTTGTAAAAAATATTCGAATTTTAACACATTAAAAATCAATCTATTTAAAAAAATCAATATTTTTAATATTTTACTTTGCCAATTCAATTGGTTTTTTTACTGTTGTACAACAATTAAGTCACCTAGCCTTTTAACAACGCAAAAGCCGGCGGGCCCACCTGTTGAGACATGCAAAGTGTACAGTGACGTTGGTAGGCACAGAGCAGGGAAGATGAGTGGAGTGTTGACGACCTCGGAGCCTAATGTGCGCGAACTTAAGTGATCATTGACCTTATCAGATCAGTAAAGCATCTAGGAGTCGATACATTTATAATTACAGTTATTTTATTGAAAAATTTATTTTATTTATGATTTGAAAAAATGCCAAAGAATATATATATATGTACCTAAAATGCATTTTTAATGCAAAATCAGTTAAACAATTTTTAATTGTGTAAATTTCACACTTCCCCATGAAAGCTGGTAACATTTACAAAAGAAAAATTTGTCATTCCGGGATGGAATTCGAACCTAAGACCCTTGGGTTAGAAGTCGGGCATGCTAGCCACCCAGTCACTGAACACACGAAAAAATGCTATGCTTGATAGTGTTATCTTCGCATTCCAAGCGAAATTGGCTAATTCCCTTGTACAATCACAGAAATATTTTTAATGTATTAAATGTTTTTTCAATCAGTTTATATATATCGCTTATGAAAACTATATTATATGTATTATGTATTATAACATCATGTAAATTTTTTAAGTTGGACAGGCTAGCGAAATTAAGTACGCAAGTAAAATTTATAGCTCCAGGAATGTATGTTTAAACCTTTTATAACCATACAAATTAGCTCAAAAATATATTTTCTTCATAGTCCCTTTCTTAATGAGGTCTGTTTATAACAGACCAGTAACGATACAGAATTAGAATACGAAATAAAATATTAAAGAATTTTTGTTTTTTAATTTTATTAAAATATAATACTATAAAAACACAAAAATGAACCTCTCCACCTATATATCTGTTGACGATGACTTTGCCCCCTTCATTTGTATCTGGTAACCACATTACATTTTAGGTGTAAGGCATGCCAAATAAAAAATATGCATTTATTATTAGATTTTAAAATCTATTAATTTTTTTACATTGCACTTAAATTGTACGTAAAGTACCATGGGGCAATGCAAAAAAGATCTCTCAACTTCAATTCCGGTCTCCTCGCTTGAAGACTAAATATTACACAATGTCAGAATCTGCACCATTATTCACTGCCTCGACTATTTTTCTAGGCATAAATAACCTACTCGACTATTTTTAACACACACACACACATATATATATATCACCAAACCAAGGCTGTGATTCTCTATTATATCAGGGAGGTAGGCAGAATACAATACCAGCAAGAAATTAAATACTTTTTATTTATATAGTATATTTACAAACTTCAGGCTACAAACACAAAAAACAGAATTCATAAAGTTTTTCCACAACATTCAATTAGCATCTTTACAGCAGAATGTTCCCTTTAATGTGGTGAATATAATTTGTTTATACGTAACTCAAGGCAGTCTACACTAGCAAGCATCCAGTCAGAAGCCTTAACCATATATTCCTCTTATTCAAAACAAAGTTTTTCTTTCAAGGTCTCTACAGCCCTTGGGATACTATCAAAATTGTACAGTGGTTGATTCGCTGTCTTAAATGCTCCATGCCTGACAGCTTCATCCAAAGGCTGAGGCTTTTGATAGGTACATTCCAGCCAAACATTGTATTTAATGGCACCATCTTCAACTTCTGTTAATTGATTATCATTTGCTTATGTGGGCCAGGTGTATGTATGTATGTATGTATGTCTTTCGTACCTACAAAGTTATTTCCAATCAAAAAATCCCTTAAAGTCTTCTTGAATGCAGATTATTTCAGGCAGAATCCGTTCGATATGGTTTCGCCAACATCTAGTACAAGCAGTTTCTTAGCTGCTGAAGATGGACCTTTGCAGTTCTTATGTCTCTTTAGGTTATCACAGCTATTGAACAGACACTTGCACTTGATGCATTGCTCCATAGCACGGGAAGGTCCCATCACACAAGTAATTTTGCTTCCTCACACTTTGGCTGTAGGCAAATATATTGTCACAGTAACAGCAACAAAGCTTCGGCAAAGTTGTTGATGGCGGAACTGCTGTAGGTATACCATCTGCAGAAACCGATGGAGCTGCCGGTGTCACGCCTGAAGTCGATCACGATGCTGCTGATACATGTGCCCTATCTAAAGAAGTCGATAAAACTGTGCAAACCTCAGGCATTGATGGATCAGCAACATTTGGCTCCATAATATATTCCAGTTACTTACACAAGTTGAGACTCACACTTCAGTATGGATTCTGTGACAATGTGTTTCTTGTTTGCTATAATGGAATTCGCCAAAAAATGTAACTGTGCCTTCAATCCTTTCAGGCAAGCACAGGACGTGAGAGGTGCAGGAACACATTTGCCTGCACCAATAAACTCACTCACTGTGAGACATGCACAGGGTTGATGAAGACAGCTGCATCGACTCTTTAAGTACTGCCACAGAACTTTCAATCATGTCAACATTGCCAGATGCCACGAGCGTAGTTCCTGAGCTAATTCCATAACAGAATCTCTGGAGTGTGGGACCTGCAGTGGGCAGTTTACCTGTAAAGGTAACCTACAAGCTCACATAATAATAATATGTTCTTTGCTCCTCATGGTGAAAACCTCCCCAGAGCATTCTTTATTCTTTTCCAGTTAACTTGGCTCCAGTCTCTTGCGAGCCTGAAAATATCCCATCTCTACTACCTCCAAGGACTGGTAATTGGCTTTTTTTGTTTTGACTCCACATGTTCGGTCACCTTCAGGTCCTATGTGCAGGTCGTATAGTTTACTCTTCAATGCTGCTAACTTCGATCTCACTATATAGCTTCAGCCCTGGGTGCGATTTTCAAACCCTGCCAGCACGAGTCCTTTCCTTTTGTGACCTTGTATCAGGAGAACCACAGATATGGGCTCAGAGTTCACCCCATACTCCTCCTTCCTTTTCATGCCACTTGTGGGTTTTCCTGAGGATTGATTTACCAGTGCCTGTGTGCACCAAGTCTTCCGGAATAGATCGGCCCACACAGGATTTGGTTCATTTCTCCTCTTCTCCATTACAATGCCTTTTGGGTTCTTCACTAGAACATCTGGGAGCTTAGGCCCACAATCCCTTCTGGTACCTTACAAACAGAGAGAAAACATGTCTGACCCGAAGGCCATTGATTGCCCTCACTGGGTGTTCGAGGCGACTGAAGGGGGGGGCCCCACACATCTTACATCCATTTGCAGACCGGGCCCCTGGCTTTCCAGCATCTGGTAATGGCACTTTAAGAGGACCACAGATACTCCTGTCCCTACATGCTCACAGCATGAAGTGTACCGGATCCACCCTTACCCTGCATAAACATACTTGCATGAAACCTGGACCATCCACCGCACCTCAGTCTTTGCCATTTGTACCTGCACATATAATTTCTTCTGCAGAACGTCGGTGGCATCCGGCCATCATTACCGACACTGGTGCAGCCAACAAGTACGGCTTCATGGAAGCAGAGAGTGTGTTTAGGGGTGCGATGAAGACGTACATTGCGGAGAATACCTCGAGTGATGCCGTCGACATTTGCAGCTACCTCGAGTATATGCAGGCTAATATCATTTGTCAAATGGAGCAGGGGATTGTGGACCAGGTCCTTGTGAAATTTAACATTTTTCTCGAGTGTACTTACATAAGCCTGAGTCGCATGAAGAAGAGATGGACCAACGTGCATTCACGACAAGGAACATTCCACTAAATGTAGTCAGAATGGAAGATTCAGTGATGAATGCCATCATCAAGATGCCAGGAAGAGGATGAAAATGTAGGCAAAGGAAACAGCTGGATCTTGACCATCACGGAAAGTCTCAAGCTGTGAATTTTGCAAACTGGACCAGCTGTGTGATACCTACATCACCTTGCCTGCTAAAATTGCTGCAAAAACTGCAATTAACCCAAAAAACGAGAACCAGCTGTGTTTTAAATAGGAAATCCTGGCACGCTTTGTAGAAGAGGGACACCTGGGAACATGTCAATCAGGAATATTATGACCTGGAGACACATTTCGATTTCTCTGGCCTGGAGTTCCCGAACCCTCTGTGAGGAAGAACCCAATAGTCAGCGTTAATATCTAAGCAGATGAGAAAGACAACACAATAATCCCAATAAGGGTGCCAAAGGAAGAACGGGCTACTTACTTCGATATCTTCATGATGACAGAATATGGCAATTCACATTACTGCTACATAGCGGATTTATCCCACCCTGTACACTCGCAGGTGACTGCTCACGGTCATGCCACCATGTTTTGCATGAGATGTCTGCAATCATACCATGATGACCATCCGTGGGTGTCAGAGCTCAATGGTGCTGAGACTCTGGCTGAGCAATGTCCGAGCCTAAATGCCAAAGCTGGAGAAGAATTGCCAACCTCTTGTGCTCAGATTCCAGAATTAACAGGTACCTATAGTCATGTATGCCAATTTCGAAGCTCTGTTGGCACTAGTGCAGTAATGCCAGCAAGACACCTATAGGTACCAGCACCATGTCCCTTATAGCTAAGGAGTTTATGTTAAAGTGGAGGAAATAATACCACCTGCCAAGACCACCAGCCTCCCTGACAAAGTGGAATTCTACAATGGGGAGGGTGCTGTGGAGAAATTCATGGTGGAACTAGTTACGATTTGCAACCTGGTGAAGGATTTTATAGCCAGTCCGAGCTGATGTGTCTACTGACCACAGGAAAATTGCCTGGCTATACTATGGCCGATGTATGCTATCTCTGTTCTGGTCTCTTCACCGAAGCAAATGGGAAGGTCCGAGATCATGATCACTTCACCTGTGCGTTTATTGGGGCGGCTTGTAACTGCAACACATTCCAACGTCACTCCTAATGCCTGCCAATCCTCTTCCACAAGTTGACATATCATTCAAATTTTATCATTACTCAGCTTGGTTACAACACAGAGGACATATTTATCATCCCCAATACAGAGTATAAATTACCTTCACAAAACGATTCGATGACAACTTCGTCATTTAGTTTATAAGGCACTTTCAGATTCATGTCTGCCAGCCTTGCAATACTTGCACAGAATCTAGTGGCTGCCAACTTCAAGATTACTGCTTTGTTCTTCACCTATCCCCGGCAGCTTAAGTTAGTAACCCGCAAAGGAGTGTTACCGTGCGAGTACATCACGTCATTAGGGACACTCAAAGAGCCAAAGTGCCAGACATTGCCGCCTTCCACAACTGGCTCACTGGTTGTGGGATTACTGAAGACTACTTCACTGTCACGCACAGGCAGTCTGAAGGTATTTGAATGCACGTTACTTGGAAAATATTCTGACCTGTACCTCCAGAATGAAGTCATGATTATGCGTGATGTGTTCAAGAACTTTTCGAGCTGTGCCTGCCCATGATGGCTGGACTGTGTCTGGTATGTGAGTGCCTCCACATTCTCGTTCGATGCCATGCTGCGTAAAACCGGAGTGGGGCTGAGCTCCTGGTCGACTATGACACCCACCTGTTTATGAAGGCTGGTATCTGGGGAGGGGTGGCCCTGTGAATCACACATCACATGTGGCGAACAAGGACTTGCCTGCCACGTATGATGCTAATCGGCCATCTACCTACTTCCAGTATGTGGATGTAAACAACTTATATGGATGGGCAATGTCCCTGTCTCCGCCCTATGGAGGCTTTGAATGGACTGGCACAGAAATTGACATGATGTCTGTGCTGGACGACAGATCAATTGTATACATACATGAGATGGATGTGCAATATCCTACTACACTCCACAAAGACCATAGACACCTGCCACTCCTGCCAGTGTCCCCCGGGTCCAAACAGCATAAGCTAATGAATACACTTAAGGGGAACACACACTACATTCTAGACTTTATCACCCTCAAGCAGTCATTACTGAAGGATGTCCACCGAGTCTTGAACATTCCACCAGAAGGTGTGGTTGAAACCCTACATTGAAGTGAACACCGTGAAACACTAGGCTGCCATGTACACCTTCGAGCAGGACTTATTCAAGCTGATGAACAATGCTATGTATGGCAAGCTAATGGAGAACAAATACAAACATCAGCGGATATAGCTTGTCTGCAAGGAGCTTTGGGTGAAGCTCATCTCCATGCCGCATTCCACTGTCTGACAGTATATAATGAAGCACTATCATTAATTAAGCTGGACCATGAGGGTATATTGTCGACAAGCCAATATGGGAAGGCACATATCATCATATGTGCATTTGTCCCCGGGAGGATATCCAGGTCAGGATGCATAGTAGGAGGTAGTTCCTCACCCTGGGATTGTTGCAGCTGAAGCGCTTCCTTTCCCTTATCCCACAACAAACATCTCGGTATGCGTAGATTTATTCCCATAATGCTAGAGCTTCAAGCAGGTGCTGTATATATGAATCCTGCTAGGCATGCTGCCATTTTCTGCTCCAGTTCCAGCATATTAGAGCACATGTATGAGTAATAAAATTCTTACCAAGTATGCTGGCTGCTGGACGTCACGAAGGGGAACATGTAGGAGCTGTACAATATTCCTACCGGGTGTGCCACCAGTGTTTCTGCATTGTGAGCATTTAGAGTATGCTGGAGAACATACTATAGCTGTCAGGTCGTGCTGGCTTGCAGTCTGCTACGGCACCAAGCGTACGGCCAGTTCATCCCCCACACTCCAGTTCTTCGTCCCCCAGTATACAGCACACGAGTCATCTTCAATACGTCCAGTATACTTTGTAGCTTGATTCCGGCATACCAGAGCACATACAGGAGTCTCAGATCCTAACAAGTATACCAGTTGGTCGTGCGCTGGAGAACATGTGAGGACCTGTCCTAATCCCACGCAGGCAAACAACCAGTGTTTTTGGTGCATGTTTGCTTCGACAGCAGTCTCGAGTACATATACTAGTTTTAGAATATTGCTACCATGGGTGCTGCTACTTTTTTGAAGATGATGGCTAGTAACATGCCTACTGCACGAGAGATTGTCAACATTTCTCTAGCTGAGGGTATTTTGCTAGTACTCGTGATGCTTGTACAGTTTGACATTCACACACTACAATCTTTGAACTTGCACAACCTCTCTTAACCATTATATTAATTTTCACTGCCTGGGGATTTGGCATCTATGTTGCGTCTCTGTCCCGGGGAACTCTAGTTTCTTCACCCTCCCTGGGATACCCAATGCTTATCCTATTGGGCATGATGTGAATGATTAATCTATTATATGTATCGTGTACCATTGAAGTGTCTGGTGGTCCATTTCGAAGCTGCTTTTCTTCTCTACTTTGTGCTATACTTTCTTTTCTTCCTCTATTTACCCACCTACTCTTGTCTTTGCTGTCATCTGTTTCTTAGGCACTCCCTCATTTTTTTTGTTTTGTTTTTAGGAGGGTTGCTTCCATTTCAGCTTTGTAATGTCGCAGTTTTCAATTTGTCACCATAACCACTGGTAGTTGCCATCAGGTAGGTAGGTCGCCACAGGGCTGCTGGGCGAGTCGGGTGACACAGCGTGTGCCAGCTGGGAAGTCGTTTAAGCAGGGACAGTAACATGAGAGAACGAGACAACTCGCATGGCAGAGCCAATAGTGCGACTTCGCTTAGCTAGTCGTAGCACTCTGTTCACAATTAGACTATGACTTTTTCTATCAAGGTAGGGGGCCTTCTGCCTAACATTGTGTCGGGGATTGTGTGGCTCTGCGATAGGGATTTCTAACATGTGGCTTTGTGATAGGGATATCTAACATGGGGGCTTTGCGATGGGGATTTCTGACATGGGGGCTTTGCAATAGGGATTTATGACACATGGCTTTGCAGTAGGAGACCATCATCTTACTAGTCAGTATGATAGCTGTGGCTGCTATTTTGCCAGTCGTGGGGAGGACACCACCTTACTATTCAGTGTCTGGCAGGTGGCTTTGTGATAGGGATTTCTGGCACAGGGCTTTGTGATAGGTATTTCTACCATGTGGCTTTGTGAAAGGAAATCTGACACAGAGGCCGCCATATTGCTGATCAGTGCGATGGCTGGTGCCGCCGCTGGTCAGTGCCAGTCAGGGCTGGTAGCCACCATATTGCTAGTCAGCACTGTTGGCATGTGTGGCTTTGCCATAGGGATTTCTAGCATGGATAAGTCCATCCTGTTAATACGACTTCCAATATGGCGGCTTGACTAGAACCATGCATTTGCCACCATTTTGCTAGACAATGTATTGACAATTTTTTAGGGTCACCATTTTGCTGATTAGTGGTGCTGCTGGCCACCATTTTTCCAGTCGGTACTGGTCGCCACCATCTTGTAAGTCAGCACGAGACACTTTGGCATGGCCCACCATGACCACAATTTTGCCAGTCAGTGGGGAGGATGTCAACTTGCTAGATAGTATGACTTCAACGATGGCGGTTTGGCTGGGACTATATATTGGCTGCCAATTTGCTAAACAGTAGATATGCAGCCATTTTGCCAGACAGTACATTGAAAACCACTTTGCTAGTGCATTTGTAGCTATTTTAGTAGACAGTGCAACCAGATTGATGGAGCAGGACATTCTGGTTCAAGATGGCAGACATGAAACCCACAATCCCCAGCCAGGAGTCACTTGGCAGGGAATCACCATTGTACATCTACTTACCGCAATGTTTGGTCTAGAATCAATAACGAACTTCCACAAATCACTTGAATTGGCTGTTTTTTTTTTTTTGCAAAAATGTGGCTCGCCAGAGAATTGGGTACTTCTTGAGGGAAAAAACTGGAAACTTTTAGGGAAAAACCAAAATTTTACAGGTAAAATGGAAATTTTTAGTTAAAAAAAAAAAAAAAAAAAAAAAAAATAAAAAAAAAATTCACAACGGAAAAAGGAAAATTTTGAGTAAAAATGAGCGATTTTGAGAAAAACTGGAAATTTTTAGGGACAAAGGGAAAAATCCAACATGGTGGTCGATCATCTCCCCGATCCCCCTGTGCCCGTTGCTCCAAATCCCTACTACTAGTATTTTCTACTTAGTTTAACCATAGATCCATGCGGTGCAGTACTTATCCGCGAATTACTAAGATATACGTTCGTTTATACCTTTTTTCGTGATTAACTTGTAGGCGAAGTTTGTCGGTATAATTCAGATACCTACACCATGTGTATGTGTATATATATATATATATATATATATATATATATATATATATATATATATATATATATATATATATATATATATATATATATATATATTTAAATTTAGGACCACGGGAAAAGTTTAGGTGTATGTAATTTTAGTGGCATTTCTACGTTATTTTAAATAATTCTTTCCCGTAGATTTTTCTAATCGTTCAGTGTTTAGACTATTCTATTCTACTCTTCCATTCATATCGTGTATTGACCATATGCATCGTGCATGCACTATGCTCGTGATTAGTGCAGTAACGGCTAATACCACTTCACACTACATCGTGTAACACATTCGATTTTCACGAAATATTAGTAGCTGGAAAAGCCACACTTTAAGCAGGAAATGGGACATGAGGAAAATTTATACCAATTTCAAGTCACGATGAACTCACACAAAGCGGAGATGCGTCCACGGCAGTGAAAACGGAAATTGATTATGACACTTCCATCAGAAACAAGATAAAACGGGGAAATATATTGACGCCAATTTTCCTCACCGATGACGTAATACAACAGAAGGGGTGTAATCGACCCCACTGATCTGCTTTTGTGGCATTTTATACAACGTATCATTAAAAATCACCGACTAACTCCTGACGAAAATGTATGAACCACTTTTTGAAATGATTAGCTTTACAAATATCAGGAACTACTTGAGATTAAGTAACAAATCGGTGAATAGTGTTTTGTAAAATAGAGTTCTTACACCATCAAAATTCTGTTGGTAATATACCCCTCCCCCCTTCGCATCCTCTATCATCGGTGAGTGAGCGAGCGAAGAGATCAGGGCGGCTATTTACATTGAGGTCTTGAGAGCAGATGAGGGTCAAGCGAATTAAGTATGGAGCAGCGCTGGAGAGAGAGAGAGAGGGCGGGGCAAACGGGAGATCCCAGAGAAAACTCATCGTCCAGCACGATTTCCAAATGCGAAAATCCGGTGGCAACCCCCGGATCGTCTTGGTGAGAGGTGAGTAGTCTAACCACTACATTACCGCGGCAACTTCACTAAAATAGGGGTCGCTACCCGTATTTTGTTACGAAACAGCGCCCTTATTTTCCTAATGAAGGGTGATGACATTGACAACCACATTTTCACAGATGTAAGATCTCCATTCTACAAAACACTTTTCACTGATTTGTTACTTAGTCTAAACTTAAGTATAGGCTGTTCACGGTAAAGTGAGCACTTCCGAGACCCCAGTTACTTTCTCCTTTCAGCCATTTTCTATTCTTTAAACCACCTTTTTAAATAAATATTACCACGTAATTAATAAACACAGTGTGTATATTCCACCGCACTCTGAAGTTAACGTCTAAAGCTGAAATAAAATATATTTATTGAATATTATTCCAAATGGCATGGCTTTCACAATTGCTCACTTTACCGTGAATAGCCCTTAGTTCGGGAAATTTGTAATGAAAATTATTTCAGAACTCGATTTTCGATGGCGCCAAGGCTCCCTTAATAATAACTTTAAAGAAAAAAAAAACGTACATTTTCGTCTTATATTTTCGTGAGTAATAACGTACCAGAGTTTGTCGGCGATCTTTAGTAACACGTACATAACACGACTCGGAATAACGACTCCAGGCGGTTATTTAAAGGGACGGCTGACATGGCCCTAACCTCGACCGAAAACTAGCGAGAGGAGGGGGGACAATATATACAACTAAATAAAATATAAGTGTCTGTCTGCGATTTTATAATTTTTTACTTTTAATAATTTTTTCATATAGTTTAATTAATTACCAACCATTTTCTAATGTTAAGTTTTTTCATGACTGCCTGTCTGTCCGAACGGAATTAACTCAAAAACCACTTAACGTATTGACATATTTACACAGTCTATAGATAATAACCCCAGGAACGACTTAGTCTTTGTTTCATCGATATATCTCAAACGGTTCCGGAAAAAATGAAGATAAGGTATGTAGATGGGTACTGGATTAAACTTTTCTTAGGATTGGTTACTGCATAAAAAAACATTGTTAAAAAAAGTTCCGTCATTTCTCCTGTCTTTTTTGTCTATGGGATGTGGAGGACATTCCCAAGAGAAGTGGATAGCGCGATTCAAAGTCCTAACAATCAGTTTTCAAAGGAAGGAAAGAAAGCCTCATGAGATCACTTTCCTGTCTGAGTGTGTGACTAGACAAGGACCGGGCTGTAAAGCAGGGTTCACACGCAGATAAATACGATGATTACTGTCTCACATCAAAATGACTATATAGCCCTGATGAGTACCAAACAGCCAAGTTATTATAATACAAAATATGAAGTTGCTTACTTCGACAAGGTATTTGTTCCAAAGCTATCCCTCCAGAATATAATAATTTTTATTATATTCTCAGCGATCTCTCTGTGGCGCAGTAGGTTGACTGTTGAGAGCGAGTGGTTCCGGTTTGGAATCCCGGGTAGAGCATGGGTTTGATATATGCTCGTCCATATGGGTCACCCTTTCATGGGACACATCACTTCCAATACGAAAACTGCGAGAACACTGTTGTCACGGAATTAAATAAGTGTGTGCTGTACATGTGGAAATATATTTGCATTTTATCTTGTACTCTAACAAGTAAAATCTTGGATACTAGTATCCAACTGAATACTTGCTTTTACTTGTAATAAGTACATCAACTTACTAAGTGGACTTGCAAGATATATATATATTTAATATTACACTTACGCTTGTATTTCAATTGCATTGCTAAACAGCCAATGTATAAATATAATGTGCTATCGTAAATATCTTTATTTGTACCATAACTGTAATAAAAAGATTATCATTTATATGACATCTAAAACAAATAGGCTACAACGCGAAATCGAACCTGCGCCTTCTTGAGCAAATACGCGTGAACTTAACTGCAACACGAACAAACAAATTTGCTTAACGATAGCGTTAGTTTCGAATCTGTTTGTCTAGTAATTTGGCAGGCATAAACATTTAAGTTGTTAATGTTTTAGATTTTAATGCTTTTCAAACAGGGCTACACATTGGCACATTTCTTGCATCATACTCTAGAACATATTTTCTCTTAATGAACGTTGCGTTTGGAATAACATTTACTGGCATAAATCATATACGAAAGCTTATTACGGTCTGTTAAATTAGTACAAACAATTATTTTATCATAGACGCTACAGAAATATTTTTGTAGGGATTACACCGTGCTGACGAAGCCAGCATTATATGGGAAAACATGTTTACAGGTGGCATTTCTACTGCATATGATTCGGGAATCTAGAAATAATACATAAACCGACATTGTTATATATAAACTCTCAATGATTTACTATGATTTGCATGGGCATTATAATTTGAACATCTAGGTGTATGCAGACTACAATTTCACATAAACTACTGTTAAATACCGCGAGAATGCTTACACGCAGATTTATTGGGCGGCATTGATTAATTTCTATTATTTTATTTATTATTTTATTATATCTTCTGTGTGTAGGCTTTCTTTATACCGCGGGACAGTCCACTATAAATAAAAACACCCATTATCACGACTTTAAGCACATAAAGTTATAAAACGTTTGCATAGTTTTAAACTGAAATGCAGTGACCTAAGTTACTGTTTAGTTATATTTTGTTAGAATGTACGCATAAATGAATTGACGCCACATTGCACCGAGTGTTACAAACTACGTAATATTCCAGTTGTAACATTTCTATGATACGTGGTCGTTCATGGATGTTGTGATTGTGGGCAAGTGCATTTTTGTAACACTGGGGATAACTTTCCCCCGAGCCCCTGCAAACGTCCTGCGTCCACCATCGCCTTACATACAACTGAGCCCGCCGTAACTGATGTTTGCGGAATAGCCTATGGCCCGGCCAGATCCGCGCGCGCATGTCGTCGTCCCTGGCTTGGCTTAAGCAGGATTCACACGATGCAAGATGAGTACCAACCTTGCGCGAGATGCTAACCCTGCACGATAATTTCTTGCACAAGTTCGTGCGCAAGGCACATCTTGCACAGAATGAGGAGATAGAACAGGTCCTATTTTTTCGTGCAAGGCGATGCAAGTTGCGATCCTATTGGTCCTTGCATGCTGGTCATGTGACCTGTTGTAAACTTAACCATAGAGTAAAAGAAAATCATAATCCGAGGTGTGCGAAGAGGAATACAGGGAAATAAAACTATGCTGGAAAATAACTTTAAAGCGTGGATTGAAGTTTAGACAGTTCGCTGAGAATAAAATAATAACAATTATATATTGGAGGGAGATCTTTGAAACAAATACCTTGTTGAGGTAAGCAACTTCATATTTTGTATTATGATACCTTGGCTGATTGGTACTCACCAGCGCTATCAACTAATTTTGATATGAGACAATAGTAGTTCTTATTTATCTGCGTGTGAACTCGTTTCGCACGCAATTTAGTTGGCATTCTCGTATGAAATCTTGCGCGAAATACATCTTGCATCGTGTGATCCCTGCTTTACCCCGCGCTCAGACATTCCCAGACGTCTGCCGACTACAGTATATACACAGTCCAATCGCATTATGGCCAACTGCTAGAAGTACGTAGCCAATGATGTATGGCCCATTACGTGGGCTGGTGAAGCGGGTATATAATGCGACCAACGGGCTGGCTGTACACGCGACGCTTCCTGCTGTCATGAGTAAGGGAAGCAATTTAACCATTTGCAAAAAGGGATGATCATTGGCGTACGGGAGAATTTCAGAAACAGCGGCATTTGTGATCTGTTCACGTGCCTCTGTGGTAAAGGTGTATCGTGAGTGGATGAATGGCACCATTGCGGAGCTCCACGCGCCATTGATGTCCCAAGTGAACGTCGACAGGGTGCATCCAGACACGTGTCTACTGCAATAGTTCAGCAAACCCTTCTGGGAATAGGGCTCCAGCAGCGGCGTTTATCCCATAGACGCAAGACACGCAATGCTTACCCTATACATATTGGAAATGTTTGACCCTTTATAGTTTCCACCTTAACTTTAAACACATTTAATTCTGAGTTTTCCATTTCCGATTTGAGAAAGAGTTTTTTTTTTTTTTAACTCCCGTACTGTACATGCATAGTGATAAATCGAACTCGCAAGCAACAACATGCTCGACCGCGTTCCTTCGGCAGGGTAAGCAGTCGTTCTGTTTGCTTCCTCCAGTCCTACATTTCTCTTGGAAAGTGGATGAAAGTGTTCGGGAAAACGGGAATTTTGTTATAATTTGTAATATGCTCTCTAAACAATATTCAGTTTAATTATTATTACATTCATTTCGTTTCCGTTTTCATAACTAACGTTACGCATTATAAAATGGTAAATACACACGTGAAGGGTAAGCAAAGTTCGAAGTTGCGTTCGATTCAAACTTCCAACAACACTAGCTTTTTAATTCAGAAAATGAAGAAATATGATTTATATTATGCTTTTCCATAAGTTCTTTAAATATTTTATTATAACATTCTAAGCTATTGTCGCTTTGTAAATTATTTGGTTTTCTTTTATCTAAATATTTTCTAAAGCCTTTGCTACATTTTTTGCTGATTTATCTTTGATTGGTAAAGCAAAAGTAAATTTTGAAAATACATCAATAATTGTCATAATATATTTATAAGCCTTTATTTATGCGAGATACACTTTTCAAATTTCCAGTATCCATTTCTGCAAGATCAATTTGCCACAAATTATCAATGCCATACAAAATAACTTTTCTTCTTGGAACATTTTTTTCGCACAGATTTATATAATTTATTAGGCAGCAATAGTTTTATATTTTGATTCCACTTCGTTTTTTAATGCATATACAGAACCAATGGTTTTATATTTTGTACATCTTTTTTAAAATGTTTGTTTTGCATTATTTATTCGTTTTATATAATCAGCACTAGTGTTATTGAATTGTAAATTTATACATATTTTTTGGCGATGGTTGTATATTTTGACTCAACATATTATTTCAATGCATAATCTGCTATATATATGTAATACACATTATGGTTTTTGAAATAATTAATTAAATTACTAGGAATATTGCCACCAAATGAATCAAAATAACAAACATTATTATTTTCTTTAAAATAGCAAACCCAATGAGTGCCAGGATTTGTTGATATATCAAAATTAACCACAGCACATTCATTTTTGAGCATATTCTTTGGTAGTTCGTCAATCATATAAACGTTTCTGAAATGTTTCATATTAATTTTTTTTACATATTTTTCAATATCGATATTGGATAATGGAGCTACATTTTTTTTGGCCTTCCTCTTTTTTTTCGCAACTACACCACTTCCAGCTTTATTTTCCATTACTAAATTATGTCTTTTTTGTTCTTCTAATTCTTTTTTATTTTTGCTAGTTTGTTCAACAGAATTATATATTGAAGTAGCTACTCCTGCTAAAGCAACAAGGCCAGTTAAAGCAGCAACTATGAGAGGAATCATTCTTCCATGATGTAAACCATTGCCGGTTTGTTCTTTTGATATTTTTTTTGGGTATTGGCAATGCCACGGTTAGCAAGAAACTTTGGCCTTCTTTTAATTTTTTATTTTTTTGCTCAAGTTGGTCTTTTGTTAAAAATTTATCTATACCCAAATATCTTAATTGATAAATGGGTATATCGAAAGTTAAGATTTTTAACTTAACTTATAAGTAAAAATATATATATATTCAATAAAACATTTTAATTCCCCAAACTAATTTTATTTTTGTAAACATAGTTGAGGCAACAGCTACAAAAGCAATTTTTTCACCAATCGGAGTATTTTTATCTAACATGATTTCTTTGGCTTCTTTTTGTAAAATTTTATCTGCTTCATACCTAGATTATAAATCTTTATGACCTCTATATGCAATATCATGAAATTTACAAGCTTTGTCTAATTTATTTATTTCTGCATCTCTTCTCTCTAATCTTTCGTGTAATTTTATAATGGTTCACAATAATTATAACCTGGCAAATGCATTTCAGGCAAATTTAAATCGTTTAATGTCCAATTTATCACACCTTTTCCATGATGTCCAGAATTTCAAAATGTGTGTGGAATTACATTTAAAACTCGTATTAGATATGGAATTCCTTTTGGATTATTAACAACAAAATCAGAAAACTTATTTTTAACATACTCATTCTACTTACTTTTTCATTGTAATAATTGTTATTTCCAGCATTTTCTTCACCATGAATAATTAACAACCTATCGATTAATTTTCTAACATCGTCCATCCAAATATGTTCTTTTGGTAAACTATTGTATTTTATTATACCTTTGTCAGATTCAGGAGAATTTTTTATATATTCACTATAAATTGGTTTAATTATTTCACTATACTTCCAACCTATACTCGAAGCTATGCTCATAGTTGAATCATCATTTTGATATGCTATATTTGTTAATAAAACAATTTCTGCAAAATTGTTATAATCCTCATTAGTGAATTTAACTTCACCGGTGGATTTATCTACAAGATCATCTTTTTTACTTTTTGTTAACAAATTAGTAAGGCCTATTGTTAATTCATATTTTTAATTTTTGACAAATAGAAAATCGCCATCTATTTTTACTTTTGTATCTCCAATTTTATAAAGCCTTGCCCATCTCCTCATAAGCCAAATTTATCCTTAATAACATTAATATTTTTAGAAATATATTTTCCAAGATTTATAGTAGAAACATCTGCTATTGGTGGCAAATTTTTTAATGGAGTAACACCCATTGGTGATTTTGTGAATAATTCTTTTTCAAGCGATGTTTCTTCTCGTGTCAGTGTATAATCTAAATTTTTTGCAGCAGCAGGTACTAGTGCTGTTATTAAATTTTTATTTTTTTTCACTTACTTGTTCTAATCTTTTACCAATATTTTGTAATTCACGAATTAAAGGTAGATCTTTTTTCTTGGGTTTTTTTATATTCTACCTCATGGTTCTTTTTATAATTTCTATACTCCTCGATGAGCAATTTCACTCGAACTACCACTGAATCCTTCATTTATATAACATTTTTAAAACTTACAACAGAGTTATAAAAGCATTGAGAGTTTTGAGAAATAAATTTTCCCCCCAACTGATCAAACTAGGGGGAAAATGAATATTTACAATAATAGAATCGAGTTTGATATTCCTATAAGAGATGACTTTTCTTTTCCAAAAGATTTTTATGTTTTGGAAGAATATCGCCTACTAAAGAGAGATAACGTTGAAGATGAGGCAAAATACGAAAAATTAGATAATGTTGATGTTTGTTCTAATTTTTTTCCATTTCAGTTTTCTAGAGAAGAAATTTCATAACACGGACATATTATTGAGGCTATTGATAATCCGGGAATAACTTCTACAATAATGAATATTTTGCTAAGATCACCAAGTGAACAAAATTATTTAGAGTCTACTGGTGTTGATAAATTTCGAGGAAAATCTGTTTGTAGTGATAAAATAAATGAAATTATGTCTCCACTAAGATATTTGTTTGGTTTTATTCGAGATAAAAAATGAAGTTTACTGGAAAGATAGTTATAAAATTCACTTTGCCTGATAACAATAGTATATTTGTTTACGAAATTAAAAAAGCAGATGGTTCAGTTGATAAAATTTTGTGGCCTATTGTTGAATACGAATCTAACACACCAATTGCAATTAAAGAAAAATATATAAAAATCCTAAAATTCATATTGGTTTCAAGATAGGCAATTTTTAGAAAAAGAAGTTCCTGCTGGGACAACATGTTTTTAACTTTGATATAAAAGATCAGTTTAATAATTTACAATTTGACATGCATGAGGTTGTAATTGTGAAATTCCAAACTAAGAGAAAAAATCGCCCAGAGCAATATGTGCATGCTTCAATGTTTGATCATTATAACGTAAGAAATATTTTTGTTAAAAATGGAAGATATGAACCTTTTCCAAAGGAAAATTGGAAACTAGATATTTAAAATGATCTTTGTCTTAAAATGTTTCCAGCTTTTAATGATTTTAAAAATTCTAGAACAAAATTGGATACAATATACAAAAATAATGAATTTTATTATAAGCCAACTACAAACTATCATGGAGATATCAATTATTATTCATTTTGGGGACGAAGACCATTGCATATTATTGACTGCCTACATAGGAAAACAGCAGTAGTTCGAGATAAAACAAATATAAAAATTAGTGTAGATTTTAAAAAAGCTGTTGAGGCTAATACAATTTTTTATGTTGTTTTAATTAGCCAACGAAATTTAACCTATGATTATTTGAAAGAAAATATCACTGAAGATATATAGATTTTAAATTTTATTAAATGGATAATTCAAATGATTTTACAGAAACAAGAAAGTGTTTCGATATTTTAATACAATTTTTTAGACTCATAGTTGAGTGTTCGCATTAATTTTTTTTTTTTCGATCAAATAAAAAATAATTTTTCTAATTAAAATTTTCTCATAGTATCACTTTTTTAAAACCATATATACATTTTTTAATATTATAAATTAATCAAATTACAGATCTATTAGAACTTTGGGGTATTGGATATGAAATTATAAATACAGAAACTTTTATTGATAAATAATTGGACATTGCTCACTTCAAAATTGTTTTAAAAATCGATTAAAATGATTTAAAATCAAATAAATTTTCTAATTTTAAAGAATATGTTTATGATTTGGATTGCTGTGATGTTTGGGATTATGGAATCAGTAATGGCTATGCTTCACATTTTTCGTTATTTTTAGACTTTAATAAGTCTTATTGACGTTTTACTTTTGTTGAATAAAATCTATAAATTTCTATTGATTTTAACATTTTTAATATTTCATTTTATTTTATCTTAAATTTGTTTGCTCACTTGCAAAATTTCTATTTCTAGAAAGCAAGACATTTGCTTGATTTTGTGGTGAAATTACCTGAAATTCGAGGAAAATTCATGGAATTTGGGTCAAAATTTCGTGTTCGGTATTCATGCAGGATTTTTTGGAGGCTGAAATTCGACGGAAAAAATCTTGATTTTCGATAAAAATTGCTTTTTTTTTTTTTTTTTAATTGAAAATCCTGTTCAGGCATTTTTGAAAAAGTGGTAAATTTACTTGATTTTCAAGTAAATGTGCTTGATTTTGGGTAAATTTTTTTGTTTTTAGAATGCTTAATTTCTTAAATTCCAAACCATGATTTTAGAGCAATAAATGTTGATTTTGGATCAAAAACTGTGATTTTCGATGAAAATGTGGGATGGTCCAGAAGCCCCATTATATGTCTACTTGAGAGGTTCTGGTTGGCCCTTTAAAAGCGTGGCACTGAGGGGTAAACCTGATGATGATGGCAGAGTGGCAGAATGCAAGGGTGTGGAAAACACGAGGATCCGAGGAACCCACTGGCCAATGGCAAAGTCTGCCATGTTTCCAACATATGGAACTCCAGAAAACCCAAGTGCATAAGGTGACTGAGCGGCAAGGCTGCTCACCTCCCACCCAAACAAACCGGATTTAATCCCTGGACAGGTCAGTCCAGTTATTTGCATTTAGGAATTGTGCCGGACGATGATGCTGACCAGCAGGTTTTCTCGGGGATCTGCAGCTGCTTTATTATAACCTCATTGTTATTCAACCTCATCAGCTCACAAAAACTCAGTGTTAAGAGCCGCCCAAATATCTCCATTCAAAATAACTCCAGACGAACCAGCTGGAAATAGAACCCAGTTCACCTTGGTGGAAGGTTATAAGTCCACATACTATGCCACAGTGAGAGAAAAAAAAGGGGAGGGAGGCGGCATAACCTCAACATACTATTAGCGCAACTACTGATGTGTGAATTTATAGTGAGCAAACTGCATCTAGTCAGGAGAGGCAACTGCACTAACAGCCTGCCAGCAGCCTGTTACTGTGATAAAACTTTAGGCTCAGCATGATCAGCAGCGTATTTGCCGATGTGAGCTAAATATTTTTGTAAAGACTATTCTTGATAAAGTGAGCACTTTTGAATTCAACCTTTGAAAAAAGTCACTGCTCCTACCTGCATGTATTTTAACGAGCACAATGAGTGACATACGCCTAGTAATGATGGTAACGATGGAAGTAAAGAAGTTCCTTATCTTAATGTTAAACAAAAAGTGTTAGGTGACCATTTGTGATAACTTAAGTTATTTCTTTCGATTACTTTTATCTTAACACATCAAAGGGTAAAAATGAGCAGATTTGTAAAATACTTACTTTGCTAATAATTTCACAGTTTCACTTGACCGACGTATAAATAAAGTGATAAGGCCAGTGGCATTGTTAATTTTACACAAGGTGAAAGGGTGCACAAATTTTCATAGATGTAGATCTTAAGCAGGGCTTTCAAAAGTGCTCAGTTTAACGTGAACAGCCTAGTTTGTACACAGCCGGGCCATCACTATACTATATTAGTTGTCTGGGCCGTGCAGGCAGACCAAGCACAGGCATCTACGAAGGCGAGCCACTAGCACTTGTGGTGGTTACATACTAAAGTACATATGGCCCGAGATGTAAGAGGGGTGGGGGGAGGGGGGCCTCAAAAACTTATCACTCCTGTTGTTCATCTCTTCTAAGTGAGAAAAATCTCCCTCTCTGAGTAAACCTGCACAACAATAAATCAGCTGTGTTGCTTTCGTTCAGACAGTGTATAATTAGGCTTCAAAACTGTCCCAAATGAGTGACTTGAATGTTTATATAGTAGCTGGAGTAACTTTGAAAAATCATGGAAAACTGAAATCAAGATAGTTGGACCAGAAATTAAAATAAGAGGCCCCACAAATCTGAGTTATGCATATTACATCTGTGCCCACTCACTCATCGAGGCTTTCCTAAGTGAAACTCAAAACTGACACAACAATGACATTCAGCTTCATGATTAATTACACTATTATCTCGGAATGATAACTCTTAGATAAGATAGTGACAGCTAAAATTTCCCAACACCTGCCCCAACAACGAAACAGCAGATCAGCCAATAATAAAAGTGGTATCGGTTTGTCTGGAGTCTATTAATGGTCAAGTGTGCTTGATTGGGTGCTGCTGCTGCTGCAAAAAAAAAGTCAGGAAATTCTTTCTACCACTTGCATACTGCAATTCATCATAGCACAATATTAAAAAATTGATCCTTATACAGAATGCTTCAGAGTGTTGATTATCAAAACAAATATTAGGCGGCACAAAGAAATACCACTGCCCCCTACTCGGGAGGTCCCGAGTTTGATTCCAGGTCCAGTCATCTTGTTTTCGGTTTTCAGAGTCACTCCCGGCAAATACTGGGGTAGTTCCAAACTACAAGCCCTGGCTTATTTATTTCTTTCCCACACCTTCTCTGATCAACTTGCTCAATGTTTAACGGCCTCGCCTTTGAAACGTTAAACACCATTGGTCCAGTGAAATTCGGCCAAATTATAAACTGACCCATAAAATTCAAAACAAGCTGAAACCTTCACTGGTGTATTAAGGTAGTGCCCAGTTCATGATACAAAATGTTCCAAGAAATTCCAAAATGGGTTTTCCGCCATTTTGAATTTGAAGTCGGCCACGTTAATTTTTTTTTTTTTTTAGCATTCATTAAAAATTATATTGTGAGGTTCTCGTTAGTTGTAGAGATGTGCTCTATTTTTTTATTTTTTGAAATGATTGCCCTTCAAATTGGTTTTCGAAGTATTAAAATACTAACTCTAAAATAATTTAAAATCGACAAGATTTTTACATTCATTATTACTATGATTTTCCGAAAAAACTTTTTTAGTAAATGCACCTCAGTTATACTTTATTTATAAAAAAAATGTTCCAAACAAAAGTTGTAGAACATAAAAAATACTTACAATAACAAGCATTAAAAGTGCCCAATTAAAAAAAAAAAAAAAAAACAGCCAACGAAACTTGTTTCTAGGAGCCAGCGTACACGGCTGGGTGAACCGCAATATAACAATGAGGAGACCACAATAAGTTTTCAAAGTCACAAGGCCATAGCTTTTTATTAATTTAACAGATATATAGATTTTAAATAAATGAAAAAATATATATACATAGCCTATATTAAGAGGAAATCTGGAGCATAGAAAGAAATGCCTCTAAATAATGTATTATAACACTTTGTAGCACTTACCTTCAACTAGATGTTGAAGAAGGTTTGTAACATCAATTTTTCCACACAGAGATAGTCGACTGTTTTAAGTAATGCTTGTTTTCACATATTGCACTTAAAAATTACAAAAGAAACCTGAATAAATTAAAAGTGTTGTCTCCCCCCCACTGACTTATTACTTGTTTAGTGACGAAATCTACATACATATGATAACCCCTCACATGTTTCATTACACCCATATTGGTCGTCGCTTTCATAATTTTCAATGTCACTTTCAAGATCGTCATAAATATCCTCATCCTCCTGTGTTGGTTCACTGTTCCCACAAACACAGCCACTGCAAAAACCACACATTTTGGAGCATGGTAAACCATTCCTGCAGCATTCACAATTCTGTTCTTGTCCTGACTTGCAGTTGCATGTAATTAGATGTAAAATGTGTTGGGGAGCTGCCTCCTTAAGTGTTGGAAAAGGCCTAAGGCAACCTTCCTACCCCATTCGGTAGGTGGAAGATCAACACCTCACCACTGTTGCACTTGGTAAAACACAAGAAGTAAGTGTTGCTTGGCTGCTGCAGATGTTGGTGGAAGTGCAGCCAAGGTGAATTTCGCATTGAGAGTTTGCTTCGAAACTGTTATTAAATACGTTCGGTACCTGGACATGTCCAAATTGATGTCTGGTATCTCTCCATACATAGCTAAAGAAATTCCTCTCCTGCCATTGAGACCTCTTCCACTAATGATGCTAAGATGTTGAAAACTGCCATTTTTTAAAGAAGAGCAGCACTGTTTTTAAGTTTCTGAATGGAGTCTTCTGAGTGGAGCAGAAGACATACCACAGCCTTTAGTTTCATGAAGGAAGAGAATATGCCTTGAGATATTCCCCAAAACGTTTTGCGATCTAAATCTGATGTATACCATGTCTGAACGATTCTTTAAACCTGGTTTGAGCATCTTAATGTAATTGTCTTTTTTTGATAGTGAGTAGTAGGAATAGCCGACTGACGGCCAAGGGATTCGGGAGTTGGATTCGGCCGGCCGCGATCTTTGACTCATACGACCTTGACCTTTGTCCCTTGACCACGGGTACCTCTGACCCAAAAAAAAATTATGAAGAAAAATTTAATTTAAAATTCGCTGAAAAATTTATTAAAATATTGTTTCAAAATTTAATATAAAAATTTAACTAAAATTTTGTTTAAAAATGATAAAAATTTTATTTAAAATTATTAAAAATACATCAAAAATTTATTAATAAAAAACTTAATTTATAAGATTATTAAAAATATTTACTTTAAAAACTTACATTTTCGGAGGTCCCTCCGCACCACCATTAGTCACATTCATTCTATACCCTGCAGATGACTGACTCCTTGCCTCCATTCCCCCTCATCTATACTCGTTCTGCCAGCTTGATTTTTCGTCTGTCATTTGTTTACACATTACTAGAGGTCGCCATCTTGGTAGACATCACGACTGCCATATTGGTAAGTATCACTGGATTCAAAGTTTATCTTTCACATTCATTCGATGCCATATTGGTAAGCCTTATTTGTTTTCAACACCTAGGTATCACTAGTGTATTAGTGTTAAGTAACGGTAATTAGCCAATGCTTCCCATTGGCTAATTAGTCACCTCTGTTCCACCCCCTCCAATCTCTCTGATTGGTTTTATAAGATGCATTCCTGGGGGTTTCTCTTAGTGTTTTGTACAAACTAGAAGAGTTGCCGCACCTACCTACATATGCACCGTACAAAATTTCGGCCATATTCAAGTATTTGCCAACCTACCTACAACTGGACGAAGACATACGGGACCGCCCCCGCTCAACACAGATGACCACACGTGCTTTAAATGGTTACTTCTAGCTGGTTTTGTAGAAGGCGAACACCTGTATCACGTCGACCACCACTATCACAAACTGGAAACAAAATTAGACTTTTCCAAACTTGAGTTCCCTACACCATTGTGGCAAATAAAAGTTTTTGAGAACAACCATTCAACAGTATCCGTAAATATCTAAGCTGTGTTTCACGTATTACGACGATCAGGCGAGAAATTCTCGGCTGAAGAGACGACAGTGTCTAGATCAGCACAAGCAATATTGTAAAGAAAATGCTTATCTATGTGCCGAAAAGCCACAGCTAGGGAAGAATGGTAGGCTGAAATTTTTGAAATTTAAAAATTACAATTATGGCGATAAATGACCAATATATGTTTAGGCTGACTTCAAGGCAATACTCAAGCATTGCCTACACGTACGCCTGCCAGAAGCATGAGGCCTATAGTTTCTGTATTTACATGCAATTCGACAATAATTCCTGTAGCTGAGACAGGACCCCATAATATACACAGGAGAAGACAAGGAAAGGAAATTTATGGAGATGATCATAGACATAGAAAAAGTAAAAGATATTTATGCTACATCTAAACAAATGATACCGCCCATGCCAGCTACTTACGAGTGACAAAATGCTGTTACTGCGAATTTGTGTTCCCAAACAAAAATTATAAAGTGAGGGACCATGACCACTTCACGGGGCACTACGCAGGACCTACATGTACCAGCTGCAATATGCTGCGCCATCGTCCTAAAACACTGCCCGTATTGTTCCATAACCTCAACTATGCCAAGAACATTAGTATAATACATCTAGGCTACGATACAAAAGACATATTCATTATTCCACACGCACGCGAGAAGATAATTACATTTTCGAAACAGCTGGACGAACTTTTCTCTATACAGTTTGTCGATACGTTTCGTTTCATAGCCTGCTGTCTTGCATCCCTCGCCGAGTACCTACCACCTTAGAAATTTATGAACACCACCAACCAAATACCTCTCATCACACACATACGATTATCCCATACGATTATGTCGACTCAGGGGGGAAGCTGAACGAGCCGCAGCTGTCCCCTAAAAATGCTATCTTTAACAAACTGACAGACTCTGGAATTAGCGACAAAGATGACGTTCATATCCAGACAGTATGGTAAGAGTTCGGCTGTAGCAGAGTCCTAAGGATTATTCAGAATAGTATTTGAAGACAGACATGCTAATTCCATCAAAAATATTTTAAAGTTTAGAAATTTGTGTATGTCAACATACAAGCTCGATTGTGTACACAACGTCAGTGCCCCGGGGTTCGCTTTCGATGCCTTGTTTCGGATGATGGGGGTTCGAGCTCGAACTTCTAATGGACTATGACATGCACATGTTTGTAGAAAATGAAATTCGCGGTGGCGTGGTCCACTGCGTCAAACGTCATGCGGTATGAAATAACACCTATGCGTCAGAAACATACAACCCAGTAAGCCCACCACGTGTTTGCAATACCTCGACGCAAACAATGTGTACGGATGGGCCATGTCGCTACTGTTGCCAGTACACAACTTTAGGTGGGTCGACACCAATATTGATGTCTGACGACGGAGCAATGGGTTTCATCTTAGAGGTGGATGTTGAGTAATCTATAACCCTGTAGGAGGAACATCGTCATTTTGCCATTTCTCCCTGTTAACCAGAGTTTGCCAAGCTCCAAACATACAAAACTAATAACATTGGAAAATAAGAAAAATAACATTGTCCACTACCACAATCCAAATCAGGCTCTCGAACATGGATTGAAGCTTACAAAAACTACATTGTGTACTTGAATTCGAACAAAGTCCCTGGCTAAAACCCTACATTGAGTTCAACACCCAAAAAGTCAAACTGCCCAGAACGATTTTGAAAAAGAACTCTTTAAATTGGCGAATAATGCCACATTCAGAAAGCTAATAAAATATTAAAGAAAATTCCAAAAAATTGAGCTAGTGTGTAGCGAAAAGTGACTTTAAAAACTGTTGGTGAGACAGTCATCTTTAGACAGAACAATTTATGATCAAAAGCTTTCCCTCCTCCATCTACAGTACGAATACATTCTCTTTGATAAGCCTATCTACACTGGGTTCACTATCGTCGAATTATCGAAAACTTTTATGTATGTCGGTGTTGGTGTGTACTTATGTATTTCTTCATATTGTTCATGGTTGGTGCTACAATTTTTTGTCATTGGTTGGCTGCATTCCTGTGGAGAGAGTCCTTTCTATATATGTTACTTTTTTTTATCGCTGGTACCGACATTTGTTCTTCCTTATTGGGGCTTATACTTCTTTACCTGTGGTGTGGGCATTTGTTTCTTTATTTATTCATATTGTTCGTTGTTGGTTCTACAATTTTGCATACTTGGGGTGCGTACTTCTGTATCTTCAGTCATTTTTTTTCATCGGTCCCTGTATATCTGCACAAAGATTTTTTTTGTATTTTTTCGTTGTTGGTACTACAATTTTTTGCCAGTGGTGCGTGTGTGTGTGTGTGTAACTTTGCGTCTTCTGACAGTTTTTCATCGGTGCCTGAATAGTTCTCTCTCTGTGTGGGCATTTTTTCCAGTATTTTTGTCAATAGTGCTACATTATTTTCGTCATTGGTTCTAAATTTTTTCACCAGTGTTGGTGGGTACTTCTGATAATATTTTTCGTCACTGGTTCTGCATTTTCTCATTGTTGGTGAACTGCAAACTTCTGTATTTGTTCATATTGTTCATCAATGGAGTGCGTACTTCTGTATTATCTGACATTTTCTTTTATCGGTCCCTGTCTAGTTCTGTGCAATCATTTTTTCCCCCTGTATTTTTTGACGTTAGTACTACAACGTGTTCATCTTTGATGGAACGTATACTTCTGCTTCTTCTGACATTTTTTCATTGTTGGTGAGCTGTATACTTCTGTATTTATTTATATAGTTCATCGTTGGCCTTGCATTTTCGCATTGTTGGTGGGGTGAATATTTCTGCGAATGTTGGAATTATAATTCTTATTTAAATTGGGATGAGACAAGGCTTTTTAATGTTACATGGCTGTGTTACTTTTTTTCGTCATTTAGAGTGCCTGGAATTTTTTTTTTCATTGGCAGTGTCAAGGTTATGATGTATTTGGCTTGTTTCAATTTGTGCGTCGTGGGAAACCCACCTACATCTTATGGAGATAGATTGTCACAAAATAAATTTTAAAGCACTTTTATAAAAAAAAAAAAAAAAAACTCAATAATATGCAGTCCTCGGTCCAAACATCCGAGGAACCGCTCACATGGACTGATTACAGCTGTATGGGCAGTAAGCTGGAATTGACACATGCCCACAGGATATGTAAGTGGAAGGGGTATGTGGGGTTAGGTGGTTTTATGTAATTTGTAGGTAGCTGTCACTTTTGCTGCGCTGAGTATACAATGAAAATTGTCCTTCATCGCCATGAAGTTCGTGAGTGCTTGGTTTCACTTATACCCAGGACAAGTTAGGTTCTCTGCTAACTGTTCATCACCCCGAATCATGCAACCAATGCGATGAGAAAGTTAGTTGGGATTGATGAGAACTGCTTCTCCTCATACAATGATAGCCTTTGTAACACTAGTCAGAGGTTTGACCGCATCCTTTCTCTTCAAATCATCTTCACTAAAAAGCTGTCTTGCTATCTTTTTCTTTATGTTAGTCCAATGTTTAAAGCATCACCACAGTTAACTCTTCTATCAGCTACTAAACCACCTGAGAGAGACGAATGGAGAGAGCTGTGGGCAAAAGGATTGTGAATTGTAAACCATTCCAACAAAGTCTTCATGTCATGTCAGCTATCTCGTTTCTGCCTCGATGCTCAGGGCTCAACATGCAGCTCTGATGATGATACTTGAATAATACAAGTGAAACCATGGAGAGCATCAATAACTCTTGAAGTAGCAGGCATAGAATGCACCTATCTTGCAAGATTTGATGCGGAAATGGCTCTTCCATAAGTCAGGCCTCCTGAAGATTTCATAGAATGCATAAGCACTTACCCAATGAGATGCAATTTTTTGTAATTCTGTGGCACTGATGGACTCTTCCGGTTTAAAGCTGGCTTCACACAATGCAAGATGAGTACCAAACGTGCACAAGATGCCGACCTTGCAGGAGAATTTCTTGCACAAGCTTATGTGCAAGGCACATCTTGCATGACATGACGAGATACAGCAGGTTCTATTTTTTTGTGTAAGGTGACGCAAGTTGCGATCATATTGGTCATTGTATGCTGGTCATGTGACCTGTTGTAAAATCAACCACAGAGTAAAAGAAAATCATAACCTGAGGTGTGCAAAGAGAAATACAGGGAAATAAAACATTGTTGGGAGATAGTTTTAAAGTGTGGATTCGAGTTTAGACAGTTCGCTGAGAATAAAATAAAAACTATTATATTTTGAAGGGACAGCTTAGAAACAAATACCTTGTTGAAGTCAGCAACTTCATATTTTGTATTATAATACCTTGGATGTTTGGCAATCACCAGGAGTATCAAAAATTTTTTATGCGAGACAGTATTCATCTTATTTATCTGCACGTGAACTTGTTTTGTACGAAATATTTCATGAAATGCATCTTGCATTGTGTGAAGCCTGCTTTAGTAGATGTGTGTCGATTTAGTGTAGTTCGGGTGGCCCGCAGCATGAACGTACGGACGCACGAGTCGTATGCTATGAAGCTGAAGCTTGCTCCCCACATCCCTCACAGAGAGTTCTTTAATATGCTCGCCCACTCATCATAAGGGTAGCACTTGCTTTTGCATACACAGTCTGCCACACATCCATGAGACCACTTCCTGTCATTACATGGACGACTGCACCCAAGTATGACATTAGAAACAGGCTGTGATAGTACTTCTGGTCTGTTCAGAAAAGGAAAATATTTGCATTTCAAAAACTTAAGAGCAGTGCTGCTCTTCATACAAGAATGGAAGTTTTCAACAGCTCAGCATCATCAGAGGAAGAGGTCTCAATGGCAGGAGAAGACTTTTTCTTAGCTATGTATGGAGAGAAGTCAGACAGCAAATTGGACATGGCAAGGTACCGGATATACTTAAAAACCGTTTCGAAACTTCAATTTACCTGCTCTTCCACCAACATCTGCAGCAGCCAAGCAACACTTACTTCTTGTGTTTTACCAAGTGCAACAGTGGTGAGGTGTTGATCTTCAACCTGTCAATGCAAACTTCAATTTACCTGCTCTTCCACCAACATCTGCAGCAGCCAAGCAACACTTACTTCTTGTGTTTTACCAAGTGCAACAGTGGTGAGGTGTTGATCTTCCACCTACCGAATGGGGTAGGAAGGTTGCCTTAGGCCTTTTCCAACACTTAAGGAGGCAGCTCCCCAACACATTTAGGATGTGAACGGAATTGTGAGAGGCGCATGAATGGTTTACCGTGTTCCAAAATGTGTGTTGCAGTGATTGTGTTTGTGGGAACAGTGAACCAACACAGGAGGATGAGGATATTTATGGCGATCTTGAAAGTGGCATTGAAAATTATGAAGGTGACGACCTATATGGATATGATAAAGCATGCGAGGGGTCATCACATGTATGTAGATTTCATCACTAAACAAATAAGTCAGTGTGGGTGAGAAAACTTTTAATTTATTTAGCTTTTTTGTAAATGTTAAATGCAAAGTGGAAAAACAAGTATTATTTAAAAACAATCGAATGTTTTTGTGGAAAAATTGATGCTACAAACCACCTAGTGAGCACCAGAATGTTATTAAACATCTAGTTGGAAAAAAAAAAACACACCCATGCATGCACACACACACACACACACACACACACACACATATATATATATATATATATATATATATATATATATATATATATATATATATATATATATATATATATATATGTGTGTGTGTGTGTGTGTGTGTGTGTGTGTGTGTGTGGGTTAAAAAAAAAATGGCATTGTGACTCTGAAAACTTATAAACGTGGTCTCCTCATTGTTAGATTGCAGTTCACCCAGCCGTGCATGCCAGCTCCTAAAAACAACTGTATTGGTGGCTGGTCTTTTTCTGATTGGGCACTTTAATGCTCGTTATTGAATATTTGTTTGGAACATTTTATTAAATAATGCATGGCTGAGGTGCATTTTGTAAATATATAAGTTTTCTCGCTTAGATTTTAAATTATTAATTTAATGTTGGTATCTCTGTAATACTTGGAAAGCCCATTAAAGGGGAATCATTTAAAAAAAAGAGCATGCCACTAGGACTAAAAACAACCTCACAATATAATTACTAACGCATGATTGAAAATGCGTTATGATATGAGGGAGATATATGAGGGAATATGGCCGCCACAGACGGACTACAGGTTGTGTTGTTCCGTATTTAAGGTTGTTTTGGCTTGTGATTAGTTCTAGCAATAGGTTTAAATATAGGTGGAGTAGTAGTTTGAGGTATAATTAGAGTTAAGATTAGTGTTTTATGTGGTAATTAGTTATAAGGAGGGAGTAATGTCCGATTGTGTGCACGAGGTTGAGGCCTTTGTTATTGTACGAATGTAAAGTGTGTATGGTGTAAGTTAGGCTAGTTAAGAAAGTGTGTGTATACGTAGATATTTGGAGTATGTTATAAGGGAGAGTAGTTTTAGTTTTAAGTTAGTTAAACCATTTTTTTTTTAAGAGAAAGGGTACGAGAAAGGGAAAAAAAAGGGGAAGAAAGGGGAAGAAAAGAAAAAAAAAATGGTAGGGAGGTGTAAGTGTAGGGGCTGTGGAAAGGTGTGGAGAAGGTTAGATAGTGGTGTGCAGTGTGGCGGCTGGTACCATGTTGGCTGTATAGGGATCAGGGAGGAGGAACTGGAATCACTACAGGAACATGAGTGGAAGTGTGAGGAATGTGCTGAGGGAAAGGGTTTAGTGGCAGTGGTAGGGAACAAATTAAGGGTAGAGAAGGAAACGCAAATAAGTGGAGAAAGTGGAAACTGGTTTTGGGATATGCTGAGGGGAAGTTTTGTAGAGGGTGTGCCAGTGCCAATGCAAGGGGGCTAAGGAGGAGAGGTGGAAAGGGGAGATGGTAGATTTGATGAGCAGGAAAGAGAGGGAAATGATGCATAGGATTGAGAGGATGGAGGAAAAGGTCAGGAATGAGATGGGTAAGAGTAGAGTAGAAATGAGGTTGGATAAGTTAGAGGAGGAGTTGGAAGATGTAAAGGAGGTGCTAAGGAAAATGAAAGCCAGTCCACAGGAGGAAAAATTGAGTAGAGAGGAAGAGTTAGACAGAATGCAAGAAGGGCTACAGGAGGAACTGCAGGAGGAAAGGCAGAGGAGGAGGGAGGCAGAGATAGAGGTGGTAAGATTAAGGAGGAGGATAGATGAGTTGGAGGCAGTAGAAAGGGATAAGACAGTAGGAGACATAAGACAGCAAATAAGGTTAGAGGAGCAACAAATAGTAGCAAGGGATAAGGTGATAGTAGTAGGCAGGATGCAATCAGGAATAGAGGAATGGGAAACAGAAAGCAGGAAACAGGCAATGGTAGAAGGTAGGAAGCAGTATGCTGAGGCTTGTAAGTGTGCGATTAGCAAAGACCAGCAAGCAGGAGAAAGTAAACAGTTCAGGACCAGAGGGGAGAGAGGAGGGCTGGCCAAAGGGAGGGAAACAAGAGTGCTGCAGGAGGCCGGAGACAAGGATAGGCAGGTGGTTGAAAGAGCCACAAAGCAGGAAAAGGTTGTAGGAAGGGAGCCAGAGGTAGTTTTTCTAGGCAGCTCTATTGTAAGGGGGATTGGAGCTGAGGAATATCAGGAAAGAAACGACATATAAAGCAGCTTTTGGGGGGGGGGGGCAAATACCAGGCATTTGGAGGAAAGGGTTAGTGGGATGAAAGGTAGCAGAGTGGCAAAGGTCGTTCTCATTCATGTAGGGGAAAATGACCTGGCTCATAGGGAGGTGGGGCAGGAGGTAGAGCGGGACCTCAGGGGATTGCTGAAGAAAGTACGGGAGAAGTTCCCTGAAGCTAGGGCAGTAGTCAGTGGCATGCTGGTTAGGAAAGGAGTATCCTATAGGAAGGCAGTGACTGCGAGTGAGGTATATGAGAGAGTGTGTAGGGATTTGGGGGCTACATTTATAAATAGTAGGAAATGGGTAGCCTGGGAAAGTGTAGGGAGGGACCAGGTTCACCTGACAGAACAGGGAAAGAGGATTCTAGGTGACCTGCTAGCTAGAGAAGTAGCTGGCTCCATGGAGAGGGTCAGGGCAGATAAATGGAGAGGATAGCATTGATGAGACCGCAGGGGTGGAGATAGCAGGTAAGCAATGTAGGATGGTAAAGCAGAGTACTAGTATAAAGATAATGGTGGTGAACTGTAGGAGTGTGTACAACAAGCTGGAGGGCTTCTGGGAAAGGTTGAAGGATATGGGGTGGATATAGTGGTAGCTGTGGAGACTTGGTTGACTGAGGAAGTACTGGACATAGAGTGTAGGCAGGATGAGTTCACCATCTTCAGAAGAGACAGGGATGGGAGAGGAGGAGGAATAATGGTGTGTGTAAGGAAAGGGCAAAAGGGACGGTAGAATGGGTTAGTGAGGATGTCGAGGTAATGGAAATTAAATTGAGTGGTAGTAGTAATAGGAGTATTACTTTGCTGGCAGCGTATAGACCACCAGGACAGGGATGGCAGGCAATTGAGATGAACAAGGAGAGGGTCGATAGACTAAGGGACAGGCAGTTGGTTGTTGTAGCAGGGAATTTTAATATACCAGAGGTGAAATGGGTAGAGGGTGGAGAAGGAATGGGTAACATGATACAGAGAATGGTAGCACAGTTAGTCAACAGAGGATTAGTCCAGATAGTAGAAACACCTACGAGATGGAATGAGGAGGGTATTGGATCAGTGCTGGCTGTGGTATAAGCGACCATCATATTCCGGTTGTAGAAATTGGGATTGGCAGGATGAGGGAAGTGCAAATGGCAGAAAGGTTGGTGTGGCAGTATAGGATGGGAGACAAGAAGGGGGCAGAAATCTTCCTGAGAGACAGGTTTAAAAAATGGTCTATGGAGGAGGGTGTAGAGGGGTTGTGGAGGGATTATAGAAGATTAATGGAGGTTATGTTGGAGAAATTTGTGCCAATGAAAAAGTTACGGACTGAGGGAGATCCCCCATATTATGAACAGGAGATTTTGAAAATGAAGAAGAAGTGCAGAAAATTTCATGCCAAGTGGAGAAATGAAGGGATGATAAGATCTAAAGAAATGATGAAACAAATGGGTAGGGAGCTTGAAAGGAAGATCAAACAGGCAAAGAATGTATTTCTGGGGAACATGGTGGAAGAAGGAAAAGGCAAGGAGTGGGGGAAATTGTTTAGGTATGTTAGGCGGTTAAGGGGAGGAGAGGAAGGGATCCCTCTGCTAACAGGAAGGGATGGTAGGCATGCGACAAATGACCAAGAAAAATCGGAGATGCTGCAAGGACAGTACTTGTCAGTGCTTGAGGCAAAGGAGGGTTGGAATAGGGGGACAAACAAGGTTCGGGGGGTGTATAGTGAGTTTAAAATGAGGGAGTGGGGGATAGAAAAGGTAATTAGGGGTTTGGAGAGCAGTAAGGCAGGGGGACCAGATGGGATAGTAACCGCAGCACTAAAGTTTGGTGGCAGGGAGTTGGCGAAATATTAAGAAGTGCTGTTTAAAAAGTCCTAAGGAGAGGGTAAGTTACCACAAGATTGGAAGGATGCCATGGTGGTACTTATACACAAGCACGGAGAGGATAGGGGGAGGCCTGGCAGCTACAGACCAGCGAGTCTCACATCAAGTACAGGAAAAGTAATGGAGAGGCTGGTGGTGCAGTATGTGGTGAGGGTAATGGACAATAGGAATTGGTTCGAGGAGTCCCAGCATGGTTTCAGGAGGGGTTACTCATGTGTGACTCAGCTGGCTGGGTTATTAGAGGATCCAGTGCAGGTAGTTGATGAGGGGAAGCAGGTGGATGCCTGCTTCATAGATTTTGAGAAGGCATTTGATAAGGTGCCCCATGGAACATTGATGAGGAAAGTGGAGGCGCTAATACCAGACAGGAGGGTAGTGGAATGGATAGGGGACTTTCTCAGGGGGCAAAGGCAGAGGGTGAAAGTGGGGGAGGCAATATCGGAGGAATAGGAGGTTACGTCAGTGGTACCACAGGGAAGCATGCTGGGTCCTTTGTTATTTTACATAATGGTAAATGACATGGGTTTGGGGATTAGAGGAAAAATCAGTTTGTTTGCAGATGATTGTGTTGTATATGCTGAAGTGGGAAGGGGGGAGGGCTGAAATTTGCAGGCGGACATTGATAAGATATGGTTGTGGACCAGAAAAAATAAAATGACGATAAATGTAAGAAAAACTAAGGTACTGAGGTTCACAAGGAAGAAAATGATAAGCAGGGACATGTACAGATGGGAGGGACAAGAGATAGAAGAAGCAGCAGAATATAAGTATCTAGGGATTGTACTGCAGGGAGACCTCAGGTGGAAAAAACAGGTAGAGAGGGTGGTAGCAAAGGGAAGAAGGGCTCTGGGTAAGCTGGGAAGGGTGCTGAATGGAGTCAGCTGTGAGGTGAAGGAGAAGGCGTATGGCACAATGGTAAGGCCAACGTTAGAATATGCTGCAGCAGTCACAATGGTAAGGCCAACGTTAGAATATGCTGCAGCAGTATGGGACCCGTATGTGGAGGTGCGAGAACTGGAAAATGGTGCAGAGAAAGGCAGCAAGATCGGTGAAGGGTAGGTGGAGAAGGCAAGGGCAGGATGATGATGAAGAAGGGAACTATAGGCCATCAGTGATGATGAAAGAAATGGGGTGGAGCTCATTGAAGGACAGGAGGAAAGTTGAACAGCTCGTCAGGATGTACACGGAGGTGAATGAAGAGGGAGGATGGGGAGGGCTACACTGCAAGCTAAGTTAGGGGGTGTTTAGAGGGAGAGGAAACAACAGTGAGAAGCTTTAGAGGGTGTGGAGGAGAACGGAGCAGAGTAGGCAGTCCATGCTTGTGAGGTCTGTGAGGGAGTGGAATGTGCTGAGGGAGGAATTGGTATCGGTGAGAGGGGCTGGTAAATTCAGGAAGGGAGTGGAAAAGGAGTTGGTTGGGTGAAGGAGAGTTGAGAGAGCTCGCCACCGGGCGGTAGCCTAATTGCGAGCGTATGTATGTATGTACTTCTTTTTAACTGGCAGTATCAGCATTTTATATCGGCTTGGGAGTCCACGCCAGTGGAGCAGAGGAAGAGGGGCGTGCTGACATTTTGGTTGCTGGTTGAGGAGCAGTGATTCAAGGCAAGGGTAGAAGAGGAGGGATCAGCGAGTTCCACAGCATTCCAGGTGATAAAGGCAGGAAGAAAGTGCTTTACTTGTGGTAAAGTTGGACACTACTAACGAGAATGTAAGTCTAATATAAAGAAAAGAGAAAATACTAATAACAATAAATTCCAATGTAGGGTTAATAAGGGTGTCAAATACTGCCAACAGTGCAAAAAGTCAGGTCATAATATAAATGAATGTTGGTTTAGAAATAAATCAAGTAGACCTATCACTAGTAATGCATTTCAGTTCTATGTAATGCCTGCAATAAACAGTGAGTGTGCCAGTGATGAATGGGTAGTGGACAGTGGTGCATCAGAGCACATGTCACAAGATAAACATATCTTTATTAATTATACAGAATTAAAATGCCCAAAAGAGATCATATTGTGTGATGGAAAAGTGATCCAAGCTGTTGGTATTGGTGACCTAAAGATACAAGCCAGTAACAAGCATGAATGGTTAAATACTACTTTGTACAATGTTTTGTATTTACGAAATATAAAAGTAAATCTTTTCTCAGTTAGTACTGCCAGAAATAAAGGTTACCAGATACATATGAACAGTGAGTCATGTAGGTTCCTAAAACAAGGAAGCAGTCTGATTTATGCTACTGCTTATCACAGAGATAAAATATATATATATATATATATATATATATATATATAATGAACTTTAAGTATACAGATACCCATGCTTGTGTTGGTAAAGTAAATACAAATTTAATTGAGTGGCATGAAAAGTTGGGACATCCGAACATAGAGCAGGTAAAGTCGATTCTAAAAAGAAGTCAAATAGAATGTACACTAGGAGGTGAACAGTCAACACGTGTTCCTTGTGTGAAAGGGAAGTTGCACAAACAGCCATTTCCCTTAAGTGAAGCAAGGGGTGAAAAACCAGGTCAAGTGTTACATATGGATTTGTGTGGTCCAATGGCGATTCCTTAGGAGGTGCCCATTATTACTTAATAATTAAGGACGACTACACATGTTTTAAAACAGTTTATTTTTTGAAGAACAAGGCTGAGACTATAAACAAAGTAAAGATTTTTCTGAACGATGCTATTAAAAAGTGCAAATTATTAAGTCAGACAATAGGACTGAATTTATCAACTAAGAGTTTCAGGCACTAACGTATAATTTGGGAATAATACACCAGAAAAGTGTAGCATACACACCGGAACAGAACGGTAGAGCTGAACGAAAAATATGTACCATAAACAAGTCAGCTAGAACAATGTTATTGTCCAGCAGTTTAGATAAGAATCTGTGGGCTGAAGCGGTTAAAACTGCAGTTTATGTCTTAAATAGGACAGGTACAAGTTGCAGGGAAAATAAAACACCATTTGAATTGTGGGCAAACGAAGGGCTACTTGACTTAAATAAGTTGACAATTTTCGGGTCAAAAGTAATGGTTCATATTCCTAACCAAAAAAGGCAGAAACATGTTACTTAGTGGGTTATGGTGAAAACATTAAAGGATATCATGTTTATTTTCTTGACTTAAATGATGTCTTGATCAAAAGAGAAACAATATTCATTAAGGAAAGTGGAAATGAAATCAAAGAAAAATCTAATGCTGGGATGCCAGAAGGATTTCCAGTTGGAAATACAAATGTGAATATGGGATATCCAGAACAGGATGTCGGAGAAGAAAAAACAGATGAAGAAATGGAAGACGATAAAACCAGGTGCATCCCGAAACCGAGAAACAAAACAAAATGTTTAGAAGAGTACAAGACTAGTTAATCACTTAATAGTGAACCATTGACCTATGAAGATGCCATGAACAGTAATGACAAAACAAACTGGGAGATAGGTACGAAGAAGGAGCTAGATACATTGGAAGAGAATAATACCTGGGGAAGAAGTTACTGAAGTCCCAGAAGGAGCTGATATTATTTCTAATAAATGGGTTTTTAAAATAAAAGAATATGAGGGTAAACAGTTGCACAAAGCACGTTTAGTGGCTAGAGGTTTTGAACAAAATGAGTGTAATTTGTCAGAAGTGCAAAGTTAGCTATGACGCCGGCTAACAGCCAGCGGCGCTAGAGCCCATGACGGCGCTCACCATGCACGTGCACAATGAAGCCAATCATTTTGAACTTTCATACAAATGTCATTTTTCAGTGTAAAATGTGTTCTATTGTATTTGTAGGGGTTTAATATGTTTTAAAGTGTTTGTTACTATTTTTAAATTGTTTGGTTATAAAATTCAAAGTGCCCAACGGTGCCGAGATTAAGAACACTTAATATTCCGGCATGAACACTACCATAAAGAGACACTAAATTAATATAAAAATTCATAAGAAAATTTTAAAAATGTAAAAATATAAATAATATGTGCCATTTATTTTCAATAATTAAATATTTTACTCTGCGTGCATAGCACTTCCGTTTATGTGAACCCCGTAGGCGGCCACGGTAGGTCCGTGCGACGCTTGTCTCTGGACAGTCTGTCAAGGAGAGCTGGCGAGGTAAGACACTGTCATGTGCGCACTACAACTTTTGTTCACCGAGTTAGGTTTCAATAGTCCATGTAGTTTAACGGTTAACCTTTGCTTGCGTACATTTTGCCAGATATTTTCCCCAGCATTATGCTTCTGCTTTATTAATTTATTGTGCCCTTGCAGCAGTTTTAACGTAATCGAGGAGGAGGAAAAAGATGTCAGAAAGATCAGTGACCCGCGCAACTTAAATCAAGCGCCATCCGCCTATGTTTATGGCGTTTCATTGTAACTTCTGCATTATTGCTACACACAATTTTAAGGGCTTTGTTTTTATATATGTATTTGAGGGTAATTTTTCGTGTTTGAATATTTTACAGCAGCATCACGTATAACCACGTGGCCGACCGACGCCAAGTCTTTGTATATGCCATCGTTGCATTTGAGAGCCTATTTATGTAACATCGTATGTGCAATAATTTATTTCAGGTTTCTATATCAATTTTATTCAGGATTCAATGTATTTTGCACATAAATTGATGGTTTTGTACTTGACCACATGGTCATGTTAATGTTTGATTTTACCGCCATCAGGCATGTTACACGCCGGTAATCATTGCAATTGTAAAGAGATAATTTTCTCAGCAAGAATAATCTTTTGTCTGACTTTAATTTGCAGTTTCCACGCATAAATATAGCTATTTCACCTACACCACGTGGTCCGCTACGGACTTCATCCAGCGGCCTCAGAGGCATCTTAACTTGTTTTCACATATGTGTGTGTTTATCGTAAATACTCGTCTCATGTCCCATCTTGTTTCATGTATCATTTGAGGGTTTATGTCATTTTGTAATTAGTGTACCGTGCAATTATTCCCGTCCTAGCCGGCTCTGCGTATAAGACGTCACCACACTACCCACGTGCTGGAGGGCAAGACCCGACTAGTTTGCGTTAGTAATGCAGAGTAATCACACGTGTTAACATGTATCATCACGTGTTTCATTTGTAATTCACAGTGTCCTGTCTTCAGGGAAAAACTGCCAGTCTACCCCAGCGGCTGTTGGCCCTCTTTCCTTGTGAAGGCTCTGCTTTTATGCACCTCGGTGAGATCATCTCTCTCGGCATGCGCTAGATTAATTGTGGGCTGAGGAGCACCCAAGCGAAATTGGCTAGTCGTGACCGAGATAATCATAATTTCATTGGCATGTTGATGTGTATGTATAATAACAATAAAAGCAAGTCTACAGTGATGTTAACTATTTTATTCAGCAGTGACAGTGTCCTAGCCACACGTGTCTTATTAAGTGTTTATTTCCAGTGATGTTAAAGTTTAGTCTTGCCTATGTGTTTGTAAGTACGCACGTGTGAGATGGACACACAGAATCCACAGCATCCCTGAGAACCCGGAGTCTCAATAGTGCGGTGGTTGGAAAGCACCGCTGGCGCCCAAATTACCAGTAAGTATTTAGGTCATAGTTCATCTCGTGTCTCACCTGACCGCGTCAGCTACATTTAGAATCTTCATGGCTGTTGCAAATAAAAATACGCCAGATCATCAAATGAAAGTAGTAGGAGCATTTTACATGGTGACATTACAGAAGTAGTTTACTTAAAACTTCCTGGCAACTATGAAAAAATATATAAATTAAATAAATCTTTGTATGGTTTGAAAAGTTCCCCCAAACACTGGAATCAGAAGTTTGATAAATTTATGGCTAATGAAAGGTTTCAAAAGTCAATAAATGATTATTGTTTGTACATTAGGAAACAAAATTATAGCTTTTTGTATGTGGATGAACAAGTTCAGGAATTTAAGGCACAGTTACACAAAAATTTAAGATGAAAGACTTAGAAATATATTTGGGTATTAGTATTGAACAAGAAAAAGGGAAAACAGCGTTAAGTCAAAAAAGTTATCTGTCTAAGATCTTAGAAAAATTTGGAATGTCTAATTGCAAACCAATAGCTACCCCTTTGGATCAGAATTTTAATTTTAAAAAAGTTCAGAGAGGTCAGAAAGTAATGAAATTGAAAGAAAGTGTAGGTAATTAATAGGCTGTTTAATGTATGCAGTATGTGGTAATAGGCTGTTTAATGTATGCAGTATGTGGTAATAGGCTGTTTAATGTATGCAGTATGTGGTAATAGGCTGTTTAATGTATGCAGTATGTGGTAATAGGCTGTTTAATGTATGCAGTATGTGGTAATAGGCTGTTTAATGTATGCAGTATGTGGTAATAGGCTGTTTAATGCATGCAGTATGTGGTAATAGGCCTGATTTGTGTGTTCCTATCACTTTTCTCTCCAGGTATCAACGTTGTGCCAGTGACATGTTGCATAAGCCACTTAAAAGAATTTTACGCTATATAAAAGGAACTCTAAACTTAAGTCTTGAGTATGTAAGTACGGAATCTTATCTACAAGGGTATGTACATGCAGACTGGTTCAATACGTTTAGAATCTGTTCAGAGTAGAAATAACGTTGCAGACATGTTCAAAAAACCACTAGGGAAAACAATGTTTGAAATTTTAAGAAATAAAATATTAAAAGAGAGTTGTTAACTTTTACGTAGGTACAAGAAAACATTGAATGTAACATTGTTAAATAAAATATTTGTTGAGAGGGGCGTTAAAATGTGGCGGATGCAACAAACATTTGTTTTAATGTTAATGTAAAGCTAGCACCATGGACTCTGTGTGTGATGTGTTCTTTATACTGAGTATTCTTTGGTAAAGGTAATAAAAAGTAGTCTGCCTGAAAAAGTTGTAACGAATACATAGTATTTAACAAAATTCAGCCTGATAATAATAAAATTATATCAATAACGCAAAATTAATACAAATTTACATTCTAAAAAGAAAACTTAATAAAAAGGTGTAGCACAGCACATGCTCCACGCTATAGGTTAAGAAAGATAAAAGTGGAAAATATGCAGAGGTAAAAAAAGGGCATTTTTTTTTATATAAAGAAAGTTCTATATTATTTATAGATTTTGTTTCTGTTGGCAATAATAAAAGTTTAATCCTAAACATAAATAAATTTAAATGAATGCCTTTAAAACATCTTGTGGAGCTTGAATGACTGATACAAATTAAATAAAAAACAAAGTTAGAAATCACAGAAACTTAAATAACTTTAGATGTTAAACTTGAATACACATATTCTTTTTCAGAGTACTATTCTACGAGTAAAAATTAGGCCTTTTATACTTTTGATAGCTTTTGGAAATTTAAATATGTAATGTGCCATATAATAAAAATAAATGTCAGAAGAAAAAATTGACAAGCACTATTGTAAGGTGTCGAAAATTTATCATGGTAATTTGTGAACAAAAGCAAAAATTTTCCAAATAAGTTTTGTTATTTAAAAAATGTATTGCCGTATTGCTTATTGGAAAACTTTTGGCTATGATTGAAGCCAGTAATTGTATAATGGTTTCATTTCCTACACATAACTCAGTATGTTGACAAATACTGCGTGTTAAGGACAATATACCATGCAAAATAACATGCATGACTGGGGCCACGGTGGCCAAACGGTTAGTCTGCTTGCCTCTTACTAAGGCAAACCAGGTTCAATCACAGCCGGGTCACTCCTGGATTTCCCTACGTGGGAACCATGCCTGACAATGCTGCTGCTCCATTCTCACCTCATTTCACCCTCAACCAAGCATCACATTCTCATGCTCTACCTTGGTTGTAATGTTATGATTAAAAAAAATTAAAAAAAATTAAAAAAAAAAAAAAAAAAAAGCTCTTTTAAAAATAATATGGTAAAATATTACATGTAATGTACATAGTGCAACATAAGGAGAATATGTGAAAAACCATTAAGTTACACACTTTTAAAATTTTTCTCCTTAATAGTACATGGACGCAAAATTTTTTTCACATTGAATACAGAGTGATACGGGCAACAATGACACATGTACCCAGTAACCAATCACTGATATTTGCAAGGTGCTAAATCAGCGTGCAGTGCTACCATTGTTACACTTTCATTTGCAAATCATATGTGTCCCAGTGGAATTTTATTAAATGTGATGAGAGGCCACAGATTATACAATCCCTGTACAATTTTACTTTACTCCTACTTTCTAAGGAAAAAGCAGACAAGCCTTAGAAAGTGACCTTTTTAAAATTTTTACAAGTTTTTTTCCCTTAGAAAAAACTTAATATGTTAACCAAAATAAACAGACTTAGATAATTGGTTTTAATTTTTTTTTTTTCAGCAAAAAGTTGTATTCCCAGAAGATTAATTTTTGCTGATATACGTTTAAACACACAAACAATGAATGTGCAGAAAACGCCTCAACTACTAACTCTTGAAAGCTTAAAATAGTACGAAATTCAAAATGGCAAGCTAGGAATGCTAACATCCTGAAAAGAAAGGTTGCAGGACGTTGAAAAGTTATTAGTACTAGGGTATTGTTTAAATGTTATGTAAATTTACATCGTGAATCAGTCCAATAAAAAATCACGATGGTGGCCGTGACGCACTAAATTATGAAGTTGGCAGTTTTAGACTGATATTCACAGCCACTTTTGCGAGAGAGATGTACGCCACATTCAGTATGCATCTTGTTTGGCAGAAAAGTGTGCAGTGTTGCTAGTATGAATTTCCAATATTGGACAATTTTTAACATCAAGGTACGGCTTTAATAAAATTAAGAAAAATGCTACATATAATGTTAATGTTTGAAAAATATGTACATTTTTAAACACAATGTAATTCAATACAGAGTATAAAATGAAGTAACAGGTGGATGCCTGCTTCATAGATTTTGAGAAGGCATTTGATAAGGTGCCCCATGGGACATTGATGAGGAAAGTGGAGGCGCTGATACCGGACAGGAGGGTAGTGGAATGTATAAGGGACTTCCTCAGGGGGCGAAGGCAGAGGGTGAAAGTGGGGGAGGCAATATCAGAGGAAGAGGAGGTTACGTTAGGGGTACCACAGGGAAGCGTGCTGGGTCCTTTGTTATTTAACATAATGGTAAATGACATGGGTTTGGGGATAAATCAGATTGTTTGCAGACAATTGTGTTGTGTATGCTGAAGTGGGAAGGGGGGAGGGCAAAAATTTGCAGGTGGACATTGACAAGATATGGTTGTGGACAAGGAAAAATTAAATTAAGATAGATGTAAGAAAAACTAAGGTAGTGAGGTTCACAAGGAAGAAGATAAGCAGGGACATGTACAGATGGGAGGAACGAGATAGAAGAAGCAGCAGAAAATAAGTATCTAGGGATTGTACTGCAGGGAGACCTCAGATGGAAAAAAACAGGTAGAGAGGGTGGTAACAAAGGGAAGAAGGGCTCTGGGTATGCTGGGAAGGGTGCTGAATGGAGTCAGCTGTGAGGTGAAGGAGAAGGCGTATGGCACAATGGTACGGCCAATGTTAGAATATGCTGCAGCAGTATGGGACGTGGAGGTGGAGGTGCGAGAACTGGAAAAGGTGCAGAGAAAGGCAGCAAGATGGGTGAAGGGTACGTGGAGAAGGCAAGGGCAGGATGATGAGGAAGAAGGGAACTATAGGCCATCAGTGATGATGAAAGAAATGGGGTGGAGCTCATTGAAGGACAGGAGGAAAGTTGAACGGTTAGTCAGGATGTACACGGTGGTGAATGAAGAGGGAGGATGGGGAGGGCTACACTGCAAGCTAAGTAAGGGGGTGTTTAGAGGAAGAGGAAACAACAGTGAGAAGCTTCAGAGGGTGTGGAGGAGAACGGAGCGGAGTAGGCAGTCCATGCTTGTGAGGTCTGTGAGGGAGTGGAATGTGTTGAAGAAGGAATTGGTATTTGTGAGAGGGGTTGGTAAGTTCAGGAGGGGAGTTGAAAAGGCATTGGTTGGATGAAGGAGAGGTGAGAGAGCTCGCGACCTGGCGGTAGCCTAATTGCTACTGTATGAATGTATATACTACAGTTCCATACATTCTTTTTATAGACAATAGTTTTTGTTTTGGACTTCGTTCAATTAAACGCATCATTTTTAAACAAAATGCAAATAACTTGTGAGCTTGAAAAAGAACGGAGTAATTCATGCATTCATGTATATTTCTAATGGAACGTATTATTTTTTTTCACTGAAATATGTCAAATGAGAAAAAACATGCATTTTGTTGTTACAAAAACTGGTTGCATAGACATTAAAAATAGTATACGGGGAAAAAAGTACGGTCAGAGCTGAGGTACGGTCGGGTGATAGAAAGTACAGAAATCCGTACTTTTTGGTACAGTCTGGCAACAATGAAAATGTGATTCTTAAACGCTTAGCGAGTTGTTTGCGTGTTCGTTACAGTTGTGAGCACTCTCAAAGTTACGAGAGACCTTGACCTACCCTAAACTACTCGCATCCCATTAACGTCTTCTCGTACTCGTAAAAATGGTGCACGCATTACATAGTTTTGATAATTATTGAGAACAATGCACTGGCAGATACAATTATTTTAAAGTGGGGACATTCATTACTGTTCTTGACTCACATAAATGGAGGAGTGGAAAATAACACAGAAAATGATAAAACTCACTTCAAAAACCAATAGATTATGTAAGATTATATTTACCCGTTAGTTGCTCATCTTATCACAGTTTGATACAGCATAAATATTATGTTTAATGGCTACCAAGTAGATGTGTTAAAAAACAGCTAGGCAAAATTATGAGTAAAATTAGTATTGTACATATTTCTATGTTTATGAGTATATTTTTTGTTAGGAAAGGAACCTTCAACAAATTCCATGGAACTATCTCTAATTGATTTTCTTTTTTTTTGTGCTGCTAATAAACTGTTTCAGAGTAAAATAATATAAGTTCCGTAGTGTTAGAGTTGCGTAGAGTATAATATTAAAAATTTAAAAAAGGTTTCTGGATTGGGATTGTGTACATGTGAGAAGTTTCCGATTAACTTTGGAAACGAGTCTCAAGACTTGCTATAGGGCTTACTAAAAAATAATTGTGAATTATTATTACTGGTAGCTTTTTTTAAATATGGTCTTGGATCCTTGTAATTCAATGATGAGTGCTACGTTTGCGCTTTATACCGGTGACACAAAAATCCTGATGTTAAATTAAGTTTGATAAACAACAGTGAAAATTATAGGTCTGAGTGTATCTTACCTAGTCAACAAGTATGATTAATGTCATTCAAGATGTTCCCAACCTGAAATACTTGCTTTTGAACAAATTACCAATTAGGATCTTTGGGAATTGAGAAATTGGATTGGGGAACGTAAATCTATGCATGCTACCAAAGTAGTGACTGTGAAATCATATCATAAATTATGTATAAGTTAAGCAGACAATATTGGTGCTGTGGTGATTTGACTATCCAGGGGTTATAAGTCAAGTTTTCAAAGACTCAAATTAGCCAAGTTACAAATATTAACAGTTTATCCAACTCCGAAACCAGTCATGACGTTTAAACAGCTTAAATTACAATTCCATTTCACCCTAATATCAACTCCTGATAAACAAAAGTGATAGGTCTACTGATGAAAAATGGGAATTCTGATGTGGTAACATTCTAAATAGAGTTATTGAACACTAGTACTGTAACACGAGTTAGTGGATGAACTTGAACTCAAGTATAGAATACAACACTTGTTACTAGAATAGTAGGTATAAAACACTAATGTTCTAGTATATTTGTTGAAATAGACAAATTTAAACAAACTGAAGCATTAAACTGGCACTACTAACATGATGTATTACATACACTGCCACCTGACTTTATCCCTCATCCGATGTAGGCTGTCATGGGTCGGGCACACATGAGGAGCTGAGGAGCAGGGCCGTTGAATGTGTATGACAACCATGTTAGTGCACCGAAAGTGGACTATGGCCCAAACTACCAGCAAAAGTGAGTGAGTGAAGAGATTTGGGCGGCTCTTAACGGCCAATGAGGGTGATTGAAGTGAATATGGAGCGGCACTGGAAAAAGGGGCGGAGAAATGGAAGATCCCTGAGAAAACCCGCTGACCAACAACATCATCCAGCACAATTCCCCCTTGTGTACCAGCAAAAGGGTATACGTGATATTAAGGTATTTTGTGTAATTGTTTTGCCGTACACTCGTGTGCATGTCCTTTGTTTTCCAACGCACTGTTGTGTACGTTCTTGTGATTAGTAACGGCTGAAGCCACCAGTAAAGGTTCCATGTTAGTATGTAAGGTGTTTTGTGTGTTTGCCTTGCTGTGCACTCATGGGCACGTATTGTAAATTAGCTAGTACGATTCTGATGTATTAATTCTGCAGTTCTTGAGATCAGTATAGTTTGTCCCACCATGCTCCACATCCATGAACGTGGTCAGCAGGCAGCACTTCCGGAGCGGCCTACAGTCCCCAATTACGACGGCCATTCGGCAGCTGACGCCAGACGTGTGCAGTGTAGCTTGTGGGGGTTTCAACTTTATCGTCACTGATCCACAATTCTGTCTGTGCAATTAATTTCCACGACCTTCTTATTTTGCCCCGGCAGCTGGTCTGGTCCTGCCGTTGACTCGGAAGGACATTAATCAATTATTGTGCCTTGGGGCTTTTTTCTTACTTGGTAACGTAACTTTACCATGCTGGTTCAGGCGAGGCCTCATGACAGTGTTTTATGCCGCAGTGTTTAATGTAACGTTTTGCACCATTCCTTCCGAGTTTGTGTAGCACCCTGCTCATTTTAGTGTTAATTTATTCTGTAATAAATGCAGCATGGCTCTGGATCTAATGTGCACATTCTCACATTCATTTTATATGTGTAAGTAGTCCCCCCCCCCCCCCCTGAAGTTGCGTTGGTGTGTCCTGTGGCCACCAATGAAGCAGAAGAATGTGCTGATGTGAGCAACCAGCCATGTGGCGACATTGCGACCCTGGGAAGTACTTCTGCTCACCAAGCGGTCGTCCGCAAAATCACGGCCTGGCGCCTTGGGACTACAACTGCAAAACTACTTCCACCAACCGACTTGCTATCCACCACTTATATCAATACTTAAATACACGTGTGACCTACTGAAAGTGATATGTCAAATTCAAATACATTATCCATACAGACAGACACTTGAATTTCCTAATATTTCCAGCAGTCTCTTCACTATAATACATTATCAGTATTTCTACATTTGTTTAAAAACAAACGAACAATATTTCTGTAAGTGTTGACTTAGTGACAGTCCTGTGTTATGTTACTGCGTGTCCCAGATTAATATTTACACTCTTTGAATGCGAATAACAGATAAACTATAAGCAACAATCTTATGGGACTACTTGTATTTGATGCTGTAAATACAGTGTTTATACATTAATAATTTTATTGTAATTCATATAATTTTAAATTTTAGCAACAAATAATAAACACAAAACTTGGCAAGATCTCCTAATGTGTCAGTATTCCTTAAGATATGTCATGTAGAATAATTTTTTGTTTGAAATGGTTTTCTTTAAAACTGAGGCAACGAGAAGAAATTTCTTTAACACGTGCATAAATTATTTTATGAAGTCACACAACTGAATACACAAGCATAAGTGTGTTTCCAATGTTACATTGTGGAATGGGATAAGCTACATGTGTTTTCTCTTACAAGCCTATTTATTTATCTATTCATTTAAACAGTCTCCTGGAACTGCCCTGCCAGTGTGTTTTATGCGGACCATAACTTTCCTCAACAGATACTACCATTTACGTAAACAATCATATCTGAGATAGGTGATAATATTTTTTATTATCACAATTAAATTTACAGATGACACATTTGTTACATGTCAACTTATAAGACTTGTGTCCTGATGATTCACACACTTTTTAACATCAGTCACATAAATTATTTAATAAAATTGTGTTTTAAGTAAATGTATTTATTTTGTATGAATAGTTCTATAAAAATCTACTAGTCCCTGCAAAATTTTAGATAAATTTATATAAGTTTTAATTAGTTTTTATACTCGTGTGTTTACATCTGCAAGTTTACAAATGTCTCACCAGACATCTTTTGTACGCTACCACAAATAAGATTGTGCATTATTTGTAATTACACATTTGTTCCACCAGACACTTATAAAAGATCAAAAATTCTTTACACGTAAAACATTTATGCCATATACCTACTGTCCTAGACTGAACACAGCTCCTGCAATGTCTAACAGGTTAGAACCTGCAAGGACTGGAAATTACATTAAAAAATAATGGCGAAGGAAAAAGTCTGAATTTTTTTATGATGAATGTACTTTATGCAACATTTATCAGGACTATAGGCTGTTCAAGGTAAAGTGAGCACTTTTTAAGGCCCATATAAATTTTCCCTTTCATCCAATTTCCATTTTCCTGCTGCTTTTTAATATAAACATTGCAATGTGACCAATAAACACCATGTGTATACATTTCACCACCATCAAAATTTAATGCCTAAGGCTGCAATAATATATATTTAATAATGGTTAATGCCTGTAGCGAGGGCCATAAAAAGTGCTCACTTTATCATGAACAGCCTTTATCAGATCATACCTATATAAATTAACTCAAGTTTGTACCTATATAAAAATATTTTTTTTTTGCGTGGAATTGCAGTTGTAGCTTATGTTGTGTTCCAATTTGCCGAGAGAATACTCTCTCGCTCACTCTTGACGTCACAGAGTCCTCTCTGCTGTCTCAACTCGGAGGAGAGAGTCGTGCGAGAGGGAGAGTGGACGACGATGTATACTCGCACCCTCTTTGGAAGCCATGTTGTTTTCAAGTCTAACCTCAAATATCCAGACATATATTATTTGTTCCTACAGCAGTGTTAGAAATATTTTTTCAATTTAACTTAATCATTGCAATTATGGAATGTGCAATGCCAACAATATTCCATTTGATATAGAACATAACAAATTATGATGTTATGTTCATGTTTCGTTTAGGTTAATGGTGTGCATATTAGTACACCTAGTATGTTTTGGACATAACAGCCAAATTTTTAATAATGGAAAAATGTAACAAATTAAAATAAGTTACCATTTCATAAAACACTGTACAATTCTTTGAAGAAAGTGAAAGGACAGCAATTTTTATTTATCACTATTTTCTCATAATACTTACAGGGGGCACAAGTCTCAATATGCTAGGGTGAGCCTGAGTGTGCCAGAGTGAGAGTGGCGAGTGAAAGTGAAAACACTTTCCAGTTGAGACATTGCCTTAAATTTAAAAAAAAATTATTTTGAGAAAATGGCTGATGCCAATTTTTCACAAACTACTTTTTTGTAGATCCTAAATATACTATCTATAGATTCCCATCCTTTCTCGCGCAAAATAAAATAAGACACCTGAAGCCAACATGATAATTATTAAGAATAGGGGCTTTTTCAGAAATTGGAAAAATAATACCTGGATATGTTAGATATGATTATTAGTAATCATAATTAACAGGAATTGACAAGGGGCTTTAAGTAGTTTTCTGTTAAAAGAAATTAAAATGATAGGGAAGAGGGTTATCAATTTTTTCTTCATAAATACTAACCAGACTTAATACAAATTTTAGCGGGGCTTCACGTAGTTTACAGTATATAACATGAAATGTGATAGTGAGGAGGGCTATCAAGATTGCTGTGTTTAAGCAGTAAAACACGTAAAATGTACGCCCAATGTATTTTTATTGGGTCACTAAATTGTATTAAATGTGGAAATACATTTTGAAACAAATCTTTAATGTACAGAACGTAATTCACAGTCTATATTTATAATGAGGCGCTGAGGTTATACAGGTAAACAACACAGTAGTCAAACAGTGTTGGAACATCAAGTAATTCTGGTGAATTACTCAAGGCTTACCTCATCTATATTCATTATTAGAGGATAATACTACTTAACATATTACTAGTAAGATAAATATAGAACTTATATGGTAGATCATACAAAACAATGTTCGCAGATAGTGTTTAAAAACAGTTGATGTGTATTGCCATTAAACATTATAATTCATTAGGTTAGACGTACCATTGTCATGGTACTTATACCATAAGTTGATGTATACCATTATGAGGCAGTAATGGTATACAAATGTACCGTACTTTTATGCCAGTGTACCATTATTTTGAATTACCCATACCATGACACAGCACTGATGATTTTTCAAAGGTTTACATCAACGTTGGGGTATGGCAAATGCCAGAATGTCTTTTTTTTTTTACCAGATGGAGGTTTGATATGTAAGAGTGCTTAAAAGCATGTTTTATTGCAATCAATTCAGTTAGACTTGTTTCATCAAATAATTGTGCAAAAATACGAGTGTTTCTGTGATAATATATCCATAAGAAAAGTGAAATTATATTTGTGCGGGAATTCAAGTGTGTATGGAGTGTCGTCAAATAGAATACCGCTGTGTTGTGCTTAATGATTTACGACATACGAGCCACGACTGATTTAGGTGAGTAATGCAATTAATTTGGTGCTGTAGTATTGAAATTTATTACGTATATTATATTGATATTAACTGTGTAGTAATGCGTGTGCGTGTGATTCTTGTCACGCGTAATGTCAAATGTGGAAGACCTTACCACATTAAAGTTAAATTCACGATAGTTGATGTGTATAAACGTAATTCAAGCGTAGCTCCCTCGCAATTACAAATACTGTTCCAAGCGTAGCCAAACATTATGTACCGAGCCAGGGTCACCAGCAGGGGAGTAAATCCCCAAAACAGTGATTCAATGTATACCTGCTTTCATCTTAGGTAGTGGCCACAAAGAGGTCACACATTAACGAAGCTTGGAGTTTCCCCGGAAATGATTTTCAAGCATAGTCCATTCGCATTGAAAAGTAAGTGTTTGGGTGTGTATAATATATAGGTAACGTTCTGAATTTAGGTATTGTTGGTTAGGTCGTTTTGCAATTTAATGTATAATCGTGATATCTGTGATATCGACGTAATATTGTATCACGAAAACAGGTTTAATTGCAAAAATATCTAACTGAAAAATACCTAAATTTACAATATTACTAATACAAATTACAATACAAAAGTGGGGAGGGCTATGAATTGGAGGGAAATTGCAGGGTAAATTTGATCACAAAATGTATATATTTTTTACTATTTTTACCCTGCAATTTCGGTGATGTTTATAGCCCTCCCCACTACCATATTTGTAACTTGTATTGGTAATATTGTCAATTTAGGTATTGTTCTGTTAGGTATCATTGCAATTTAACATATTTTGTAGATAAAATATTACATTTAAATACATAATTTTTATTTGTTTTACCCCACAATTTCTCTGATCTTCACAGCCCTCCCCCTATAGTTTTAGGTGGTTTCCATTGATCATAAGGGGAAATGACCTGGCTCATAGGGAGGTGGGGCAGGAGATACAGTAGGACCTCAGGGGATTGCTGAGGAAAGTGCGGGAGAAGTTTCCTGGAGCTAGGGCAGTAGTCAGTGGCATGCTGGTTAGGAAAGGAGTATTCTATAGGAAGGCAGTGGCTGCGAGTGAGGTATATGAGAGAGTGTGTAGGGATTTGGGGGCTACATTTATAGATAGTAGGAGATGGGTAGGCTGGGAAAGTGTACGGAGGGACCAGGTTCACCTGACAGAACAGGGAAAGAGGATTCTAGGTGACCTGCTAGGTAGAGAAGTAGCTGGCTGCATGGAGAGGGTCAGGGCAGATAAATGGAGAGGATAGCATTGATGAGGCCGCAGGGGTGGAGATAGGAGGTAAGTAATGTATGGTAAAGCAGAGTACTAGTATAAAGATTATGGTGGTGAACTGTAGGAGTGTGTACAAGCTGGAGGGCTTCTGGGGAAAGGTTGAAGGATATGGGGTGGATATAGTGGTAGCTGTGGAGACTTGGTTGACTGAGGAAGTACTGGACACAGAGTGTAGGCAGGATAAGTTCACCATCTTCAGAAGAGACAGGGATGGGAGAGGAGGAGGAATAATGGTGTGTGTAAGGAAAGGGCTAAAAGGGGCGGTAGAATGGGTTAGTGAGGATGTCGAGGTAATGGAAATTAAATTGAGTGGTAGTAGTAATAGGAGTATTACTTTGCTGGCAGCGTATAGACCACCAGGACAGCAATGGCGGGCAATTGAGATGATCAAGGAGAGGGTCGATAGACTAAAGGACAGGCAGTGGGTTGTTGTAGAAAGGGATTTGAATATGCCAGGGGTGAAATGGGTAGAGGGTGCAGAAGGAATGGGTAGCATAATGCAGAGAATGGCAGCACAGTTAGTCAACAGAGGATTAGTCCAGATAGTAGAAACACCTACGAGATGGAATGAGGAGGGTATTGGATCAGTGCTGGATGTGGTATAAGCGACCATCATATTCCGGTTGTAGAAATTGGGATTGGCAGGATGAGGGAAGTGCAAATGGCAGAAAGGTTGGTGTGGCAGTATAGGAGGGGAGACCAGAAGGGGGCAGAAATCTTCCTGAGAGACAGGTTTAAAAAATGGTCTATGGAGGAGGGTGTAGAAGGGTTGTGGAGGGATTTTAGAAGATTAATGGAGGTTATGTTGGAGAAATTTGTGCCAATGAAAAAGTTACGGACTGAGGGAGATCCCCCATATTATGGACAGGAGATTTTGAAAATGAAGAAGAAGTGCAGAAAATTACATGCCAAGTGGAGAAATGAAGGGATGATAAGAGCTAAAGAAATTACTAAACAAATGGGTAGGGAGCTTGGAAGGAAGATTAAACAGGCAAAGAATGTATTTCTGGGGAACATGGTGGAAGAAGGAAAAGGCAAGGAATGGGGGAAATTGTTTAGCTATGTTAGTCGGTTAAGGGGAGGAGAGGAAGGGATCCCTCTGCTAACAGGAAGGGATGGTAGGCATGCGATAAATGACCAAGAAAAATCGGAGATGCTGCAAGGACAGTACTTGTCAGTTTTTGAGGCACAGGAGGGTTGGAATAGGGGGACAAACAGGGTTCGGGGGGTGTATAGTGAGTTTAAAATGAGGGAGTGGGGGATAGAAAAGGTAATTAGGGGTTTGGAGAGCAGTAAGGCAGGGGGACCAGATGGGATAGTAAACGCAGCACTAAAGTTTGGTGGCAAGGAGTTGGCGAAATATTTAGAAGTGCTGTTTAAAAAGTCCTTAGGAGAGGGTAAGTTACCACAAGATTGGAAGGATGCTATGGTGGTACCTATACACAAGTAGGGAGAGGATAGGGGGAGGCCTGGCAGCTACAGACCGGTGAGCCTCACATCAAGCACAAGAAAAATAATGGAGAGGCTGGTGGTGCAGTATGTGGTGAGGGTAATGAACAATAGGAATTGGTTGGATGAGTCCCAGCATGGTTTCAGGAGGGGTTATTCATGTGAGACACAGCTGGCTGGGTTATTAGAAGATCTGGTGCAGGTAGTTAATGAGGCGAAGTAGGTGGATGCCTGCTTCATAGATTTTGAGAAGGCATTCAATAAGGTGCCCCATGGAACATTGATGAGGAAAGTGGAGGCGCTGATACCAGAAGGGAGGGTAGTGGAATGGATAGGGGAATTTTCTCAGGGGGCGAAGGCAGAGGGTGAAAGTGGGGGAGGCAATATCGGAGGAAGAGCAGGTTATATCAGGGGTACCACAGGGAAGCGTGCGGAGTCCTTTGTTATTTACCATAATGGTAAATGACATGGGTTTGGGGATTAGGGGAAAAATCAGATTGTTTGCAGACAATTGTGTTCTATATGCTGAGGTGGGAGAGGGGGGCAGAAATTTGCAGGCGGACATTGATAAGATATGGTTGTGGACCAGAAAATATAAAATGATGATAAATGTAAGAAAAACTAAGGTAGTGAGGTCCACAAGGAAGAAGATGATAAGCAGAGACATGTACAGATGGGAGGGACAAGAAATAGAAGAAGCAGCAGAATATAAGTATCTAGGGATTGTACTGCAGGGATACCTCAGGTGGAAAAAACAGGTAGAGAGGGTGGTTGCAAAGGGAAGAAGGGCTCTGGGTATTCTGGGAAGGGTGCTGAATGGAGTCAGCTGTGAGGTGAAGGAGAAGGCGTATGGCACAATGGTAAGGCCAACGTTAGAATATGCTGCAGTAGTATGGGACCCGTATGTGGAGGTGCAAGAGCTAGGAAAGGTGCAGAGAAAGGCAGCAAGATGGGTGAAGGGTAGGTGGAGAAGGCAAGGGCAGGATGATGAGGAAGAAAGGAATACTAGGCCATCAGTGATGATGAAAGAAATGGGGTGGAGCTCATTGAAGGACAGGATGACAGTTGAACGGTTAGTCAGGATGTACAGGGAGGTGAATGAAGAGGGAGGATGGACAGGGCTAAGAGGGAGGATGGACTGCAAGCTAAGTAAGGGAGTGTTTAGCGGAAGAGGAAACAACAGTGAGAAGCTTCAGAGGGTGTGGAGGAGAACGGAGCGGGGTAGGCAGTCCATGCTTGTGAGGTCTGAGAGGGAGTGGAATGTGTTGAGGGAGGAATTGGTATCTGTGAGAGAGGTTGGTAAATTCAGGAAGGGAGTGGAAAAGGAGTTTGTTGGGTGAAGGATAGTTGAGAGAGCTCGCCACCGGGCAGTAGCCTACTTGCGAGTATATGTATGTATAGAAACTGCTAGAGCAGTATCGGGCAAATTTTTTTGTTAAATCATATCTTGATGCCCATTATAAAAGTGTGTTCTGTGTACAATTTTTGCATTTGTACATTGACTTTCTTGATTACAGCAGTTTATATGACTTTTCACATTCTCATTTAACAGCAATAAAAACTTGACATAAGATACTCAGATAACAATCTCAATGCGAAGCCAAAGAAGTAATGCCAAGTCAGTAATGGCAAACACTAGTTGATGTTACAATTTCAAATATATGCTATACATGTGATCGTCACATCGATTTTGGACGGGGACCTGGTAGGCTAATTATTCTGGGTATATATGACTTCATACCAAATATGTGTTTATAAGTGTGACATAGTTAATGATGCCAGGACGGTGGCTGTATAGTACCATAGGTTGATATTAGATGCAATTAGTAAAGCATTAATAACTGAGGAATTTAGTTTTCGTAAGTTGTACGACTGTAAATATATGCACATTATAGAAAACACTAGAAAATGTGCAACAGGTGAGTTTTGTGTCATAAAAAGTGTGGCTGACGAATAATGCAGAGATAAACGAAAATATGTGCATCGTAATTGGCTGATGTTACAGGCCTATAGTGAGAATGTTCCACGTTTAGTTTTACCACTGTAATTTGCCCAATCGGACATGTCAGATGTAGGAGCAATTTTTGCCAGTTTTATTAGAATTTTATACTGTTTGACATGTTAGTTGAAATAAGTGTGTGATAATAAGAGTGTTTATACGGTGTTATGGAGAAATGTTTAAAACTAATATATGTGCAGCAATGTGAGTGCGTTGAAACATTGTACAGGGAGGTTTATCAGTGGCGTTTATCCCACAGACGCAAGGTGAGCAATACTTACCCTATATATAGTTGAAATGTTTGACCCTTTATAGTTTTCGCCTGAACTTTAAGTTTAAACACATTTAATTCTGAGTGTCCCGTTTCCGATTCGAGAAACATCATTTTCATAACTCCTGTACCGTACATGCATAGTGCTGCTACCTAGCATTTATTGCCATAAACAGGAGCGACTAGTGAAGAATCAATATTGAACTCGCAAGCAACAACATGCCACGTGTACGACCGCGTTCCTTCGGCAAGGTAAGCAGTCGTTCTGTTTGCGTTCTCCAGTCCTACATTTCTCCTTGGAAAGTGGATGAATGTGTTCGGGATAACTGGATTTTATCTATAATTTGTAATATCTCTCCAAATAATATTCAGTTTAATTATTAGTACATTCATTTAATTTCCATTTTTATAACTAATGTTAGGTATTATAAAACGGCAAATACATGTGAAGTTAAGCAAAGTTGGAAGTTGCGTTTGTTGGTAGAAATTGCTTACCCCGTAAAAAAAAAACTCACTACATGCCACTGTTGAAAGTGTCCTCACCCAAAAACCCCCACATTACAGTGGATGCCCCGTTAGATTGTAGTAGGTAAGGAATGGGGCAATAGAAAAAAAAACGAATGATGTAATCAACGCTATATTGGTTGCATCATATGATGAATGTAAACAACGTGGAATCGGGTTCTTCAATAACAGCTCCATTATTCTACATTTAGGTAGCAAAACTTGCACTGACACATTTATCAAATAGATACCTACAAAACTATTTTAGCCTACACACACACGAAAATGGATAACTGACCCATAGTGAACTAAAGAATACAGCCTGCAAATCAAATGCACACCATTCAAGATAAAGATGTGTTTTTCACAGGATTCCTATACTGGAGCTAACATATAAAATGAAACATTACTTTGATCATACTCCACTGCAGTGGAAGTAGAAAGGTTTCCTAAGAGATCCACTGCAATTGTTTAATCGTACAGGCTATTTTAGGAGATGATATTTGTGGATTTGCAGCGTAATCTTGAAATTCCAAAACCCAAATGCAGGGGAAAGAAAAAATATTACCAAATAAATGCAAAACGTAAGCTCTACTTAGGTCATCGGATTATGATTTTTAAAGGGAAGGTCAGTAAAAATTTACACTGTAGCCTCAAAACATTAGGTTAGGGTTGGACACACAAACTTGATATGCCTTTTCACAGCAAATGAAATTACTTTCGCTGGTAGAAAATAAACATAATGAATAATAACATTAATATTTCTTTACACCGGTACTCACTGCTCTCCAGATTGGCTTCGAGGGCGGCGACTTGGTGAGCCACCCAGCATGAACAACTTCTAGACTATTGTTCGACATTGTCACTTCCACTAACACAAAAATAAACACATTTTTTCGTATCTCCACATTGTAGTGAAGTCATTTAATTTCAACAATAACAGAACATCACGAATAGAGTTTTTCCAGTCTTACAGCCTCCAAACAAACACACCCCATCTTTATCTGAATCTTACAACACTCGAACCATAACAAATACTATCCAGTCACAGAACAATACCCCGCAGCTACGCAACTTATTTCTCAGAAACAGCACGCAAACAACACGCAACACAACAAACTCCATCTATGCGCTTCTACGCTGAAGAAAGCAAAGATAAAACGATTATATTAACGGAGTAATAATTGGAAAGATGACGACTTTTGAAGTGGCCTCAACACAACTCATTAAAGTTAAATTCTAGAATAGAGAGTTTTTCAAAAAAGGGAAAAATAAATACTAGATATGATAGATATTATTATTGGTAATCACAAACACAAGTAATTTTCCAGGGGACTGAGGCAACTTAGTTTACAGATTTATTATTTTTTTTTACTTTCAAGGTTGAGTATATAATTCAGTTTTCTTGTGTAATGTTTGAAAACAATAATATTGCCGTTTTAATCCTGTTTCTAATTAATATCGATGTCACTCTCAAACACAAGTATAATTACCAGTTATGGACTGTTTTAATATTGGCAACAACTTGACGCCAACTGCACTCTTCAGACATTTTGCCTGCTGCAGAAGCCAGTTCAATACAGCTGACTCTCCTTTAAGGCCTAGAGGCCTTAATAATCGAGTTCCAGTGTTTTTGTTATTTTCCACTTACATGTTTATCACCTTCACGTCACCCACCAGAGTCTATGTTATGTTATATGTTTATGTTTTGCAAGAACACTTATTTTAATGCAAGTTCTGATCACATAAGGTGAATTCAAGTGTAGATGCAATGTTTTAGCAAGTGTAAGAAAGTAGTACTGTGGCCCGGCTACCGCCAATTCGGCCTTCGCGCTCCGCTACAAAGTATAGTCACTGTCCGCCCGCACTCCTGGGCGGTCTTCTCACTTTAGTTCAATCACTTCATTTCAATAGACTTTAATTAACAGGAACCTTTGTAACAGGTAACTGGGACTCGTCACCTCTCACTTTCCCTTGGCTTGCATCGCCAGGGAAGGCTTAATGTACAAATAAGTTTTATCTGCTTATTGCCACTTTGTAACAGTGCTACCCTGTTGGCGGGTTAAGTCCAACACTGTAATAGCAAGTTGTTTCGATAATTGGTCCGTATTGCGTATCGTAATGGGAAAACCATACAAACATTCCGTGTGTACAATAAAGTAAACCATCCCAATTATTTACTTTGCAGTCTAGTGCTGTTTCGCATATCCGGCAAAGTTCCGTTTAGCATATCCAAATTCGGCAACTATTGTTCAGTATTGTGTATCCAAGCAATTTTTTCCGCAAATTTTCTCTCGCGAATCGCAATATGGTGAGCGTGGGATGTAAAATCACAATGTTTAATGCCAGGCAAGTTATTCATTCCTCGCGAAAAATGCGAGGAATGTGAAGCAAAAATTGGTGGACAACAGGGGCTTGTTTTACTGGTGCCGACAGCAAATGGAGGACGGTACCAAATACAACTTTAAACTGTCGGCGAGACAGGGCAGTTTTATGGGCTATTCAAACTTGTCTCTGGGTTGGATAGTCGAGTTGTGTTTACTATGGTGCCTGATCAAATACCCTCGACAGCAGATTATAGTGAACGAACTTTTGTGCTCGGGAAAGACGGTCGTCGCCTGGTCGAGTTTCTGCCGCCAAGTGTGCATAGACTGGGTGTTGATGTACAGGAAACACATTGGTGGGCCGGGCAAAGTGGTAGAGATCAATGAGTCGAAGCTGGGTAAAGGCAAGAATTGCAAAGGACATAAAGTTCATGACTAGTGGGTTTTCGGCGGAGTGCAGCGGGATGTTCCGTCGAAAATCTTCCTGGTGCCGGTGGAAAAGAGGAACACGGCCACCCTGACCAAAATCATTCGCGAGTCAATCGCTCCGGGCATGATGATAATTTCAGACTGGTGTCGCAGACTGGTGGTTACAGCAACTTAGACATTCAGAGGTGAATCACAGGTGGGAATCCGTGTGCAGCGAAAATAGAGGAGTGGTAAACACTCGAAACATGCTAGTGATGAAGAGGGGCGAGATGTTGAGGGTACACATTCAAAACACCCAGCGAAGTTGGTGTTCTCTGCGATACGGCATTCTCTGCTTTGGCCGACGGAAAAAATTTTGGTTCGGCTACCTGGCCGAGTACGTCTGGAAAAAGAATCATCGGTACGGAGAACGACTGCACGCTTTGCTGATTCACGCCATTGACATGCACCATCGTATGCACCGCAGAAGAGATGGCGGCGATGGCTATTCCAATTTCAACAGGTATATGTTTGTTATAGTTGTTTTTAATTTTCAGGCATGAGCGAGATTGAGTTACAGTTTGTTTCAGTTTAAAAAATGTTTAATTTAGTAGCTGTTTGATTCAAATTAAAACTAATGTTTAATTGAATTGTTGTATGAGTAATTTTACAGGTACGAATGAGACAGTGTAGCTGTTTGATCCAAATTAAAATTAATGTTTGATTCAGTTGCTGTTTGATTTAATTCAAAATGAATGTTTAATTCAGATGCTGTTTGATTCAATTTAAAATTAATGTTTAATTGAGCAACTGTTTTATTAAAATTATTGTTCAATTGAGTTGCTGTTTGATTCAAATTAAAATTAAAGTATAATTGAGTTGCTGTCTGATTGAAGTTTAAATTAATGTTTGATTGAGTTGCTGTTTGATTAAAGTTTAAATTAATGTTTGATTGAGTTGCTGTTCGTTTCAGTTAAAAAAGAGTTTGAATGACTTGCTGTTTGTTTCAGCTAAAAAAAAGTTTGATTGAGCTGCAGTTTGATTCAAATAAAAAATAATGTTTAATTGATTTACTGTTTCATTCAGTTATAAGAAGTTTGATTGACATACCGTTTGTTTTCGTTAAAAAAAAAGTGTGATTGGCATACTGTTTGTGTCAACGTTCATTCGCGATCTGGTAAAAAGCCTAAAATTATGGAGTGGGCCGTGATCGATCCGCCCGGCGACGATTGGTGAACTTTAGACCTGCCAGTTTCGAGTGTTGATGTAATTTATTAAAAAAAATTGATGACGCCTATATAAAACTATAAAATTTAAAAATCTATATTGTTAAATTCACGATCTTAGTGTACTGTTTTAGTGATTGTGTATATGTGAATCTTTATATAGCAAATGGTTAAAATGATAAAATGTTAATAATTATTAAATATTTTCTTTAAAATAAATAAAAAATTATGCATCGCAAATCGAGTGTATTTAAATAGGGGCGATAAAAAGGCAAAAAAAAAAAATGTTTTTTTTGGATATGTGATAGGATACTTTTAGCAATAATTACTTTTGGCACCTGGATATGCCACAGGAAACAAATGGGGTCTTATAGCTGATATTCCGTTTTCGGTTTGGATACACTATAGGAAATAATTATATCTAGGTCTAATTTTCTCCCCTGACTCGGCTGGATACGCAATTCGAAACAAGTGAGATGCAGCACCAATTTCCCTCCTGCCCATTTGGATATGCAATTTCGTCCTTTTTGGTCCTGTTTTTGTCACCTGGATGATGCAAAGAGAAACTTTTGGTAAAAACCAGCTTTTTCAAGGTGTGGTGGATACGCAGGCGGAAACTTTATATTTTATTTGGGGTTTTTCCCGGTCGTGGTTGGATATGCATTTGGCTGTTTTTGTCTCGACTTTTTAAATTAATGGATACATAATACAGAGGTTTTTGAGCGATTTAGATACACAAAACGGAACAATCACCATTGTTTCTAGTATAGAAACAGTAGTTAACCTAATGGAAAGTACGTGTGGCTATGCATTTATCACTCGGGTCACCTTTGGGCGCTTAGGGTGCAGGCCTTTCACCTTCTTGACAAAGTGTTTATGTATGCATTTAGAGTTATGTATTCGTTTACTTAAATTATGGTGTTGATCACATATAATTCACTGTGCAATACGTATGTTTTAATTATAAACCACTTAGGAACTTCAATGCCAAGAGGATCACCACCTTTGGTCGTCCGCACACGACTCATAGAAACAGAGTTAGCTGTACCACATCATGGGATTGTCGCTGGACAATGCCTGGCGCACGGGTATAGTATAATCCTAACCAACATTTTTCTCAGCAATTCAGCAATTTATTTGCCACACCAAAATCCTCAGTAACCCCTCCACTGCAGCCTGACTACCGTCAAATGTCACCCATCTTAGTGGCGTATCCTTCCGCTAATTATTCTGATTCATTTGACCCTAAAAAGTTCTGTAAAAATTCCCGCAAAATTTCTGAAAATTTCCTTGTAAAACATTCGCTGGACATTTCATCAACTACGTGCAACGTGGGATCAACAGGAAGCATCACATCATTTCAGCAGAAGTATTGGGATGCCGTCCCGATTCCCATAGATTCCAGGAAAATTCAGCACATGGTTTCGCACCGGAACGCATGGGGAGAACCCAAGGCATCGCCATTGTTCAGCACAAGGGAGAAGGACGAGTGTGGCAGCCATTTTTGAGCACCGTGCTGACATCAGCTGCCACCCCACCATCCACAAGGACAAAGACTCAGGGAAAGTCATGCCAACCTCCCACTCCACCTGCGTCGCGCACTCTGCTAGGAGGAAAAGAATGGTGGGAAGAAGGAATAGAAAATCTCCTCCTCCTCACTCTATCAGTTCATCGCATGCCGGAGGTCAGCTGAGCACCCGACGTTCGTTAACCCCTGCTCGTGCCAAACAGGATAGATGCAATCTGCCACACCAACACAGCCATGCCACACTTACATGCCATGCAACACAGAACTTCCACTTCCACTCTTCTGCATAGCGCTTCTGCTATTGTGCAAATAAAACTAATCATGGCTGGCCGGACAGATGACAGTGCACTGGGGCTACTCTGTCTGCTCTGTTTGCGATAACTTCCGCGAAAATTAATTGCAAAGTACGAGTCTGGCACCAACTACTGCTGTTGCGACCGCCAGTACAGCCACACACCCAACCGAACAATGATCAACCACACCGGGATCAAATGCGAGAGTGACACAGAGAAGGAAAATGATCTGGAACTCTTAACTTTTGCGAAATTCAACTCACTTTCAAAAACCAACCTGGTGTAATGATTTACTGTGCGCAGGTCAGAGCCCACTGCTACTCAGCTGTGAAAAGTGTAGTACGAAATATCAACATGAGTGCATGAATCAAGCAGAGAGTGTAACCATACAGGAGATTCAATTTGAGTGTAGACAGTATAAAGTGCCAACACAACTGCAAGACAACACACAATACAACTGGTAACAGTTTTTCGGACAACTATGGAGAGTAAATAGGTGCACCCACACAGGATGCGAAGGGGATTCACATGGTAACAAACACCAATGCACGATATGTGGTTTGGAGATTCACCAGCGGTGCCAATGTAACATGGAGAAGGCGATAGCACCAGATGCGCACATCACATGTCGGGACTGTACAAGGGTAACGCATGATAATGGCACGTTACATATCAACAGCACTCACGTGGCACTGATTGAAACTTCGCCGCTGGACAGGCAGCCAACAACAGTGCCAACCTAACCAACCATGCCACTTCCCATGGTACCACAAACACCATATCGACCTCCAATGTCCGCATACTACCAACCACCTATGTATCACCCAAGTTACCCAGCAATTTTACCACCAATGTCAATTCCTTTTCCCACGGCAATGCCAGTAGCAGCCATGCAATAAATTCCGGCAAATTACACCAATACAACACAGAATGCAAGTTGCCCACCACTGGAACTCGTACACCGGCCGATGCCGACCTGTTTTCAAATGCTACCAGCATTCTCGGGCCACCTGAATGAGAACCAGATTGCAGAGCTATGGGGTGTTCTATGACGAGTGGTCAGGCTGTGTGGGGAAACAGCTGGAGGGAGATACCAAGAAATGGCGGTGCTCTATTAACCACTATGGGATCACGTGGACAGAATTCCGACACACTTTTCAGTGTCGTTTTGGTGGAATGTTCAATTCCATACAAGCGTAAAGCAAGCTCACACTTCAGGAGCAACAGCCTGGAGAGAAACTAAGTGCCTTCATCAACCAAAAAGCTCACCTTTTTCGCCACTTCCGACCGGAAATCCCAAAATGGGAAGTGTTAGAGGTGATTGCTGTAACTGCTATCGCCGAATATCGTGCTTCATTAGTGCCACTTCTGAACAGTGGGTTGGAAGAATTCATGAGACCAGTGATAATTCTTGAATGCAGCTCCTGTCAGCAAAAGCACGAAACTGGAACTACACGATGGCGCCACAGATGCAGAGAGGACAACATAAAAGAGGAGCGGGATGAGCCTGCGAACAGGCAGCAAAGGAAACAGTACGAAGCAAGACAGAGTCGATCCCATGTCGTCCAATGGCAAGAGTAGAGTGCGTGTGGACCCGTCAACAACGGCAGTGCGAGAAGAGGAAATGTGAATTTCGTGAAGTGGGACAAGACACAGCCACCTAGGATTTAGTGCAGAGATTGCAGAGATTTGTGTCACTGGCATTCTAAGTGCCCGAACAACCCTCACCTTCATGCACAGAAAAACACCCAACAAGATCAGCAGGGAAACGGTTGGTAGGGGTGAAGGGGCTGATACTTATTCCACCCCGAGCCACCACCACAACAGCACGGAGTTGACACCATAGCAGTCGCTGGTAAACCAGGTTAGTTTCAGCGGCGCCAAATTCACCCGAATACTTGTTTTCATTAATTATGTACCATGTCATGCCTTGATCGACACCATGGCCTCACACAACTTTTGTTAACCGAGGTTCATGGATGCCCAATATATACCACCCACAGGACATGTGATCTGGCTAGCAACCGGTCACAAGAGTGATTCCATTAAAGGCCAGGCGACAGTAACAGTTACTGTTCGTGACTTGGAAACAGTCACAACTGCAATTATATCCTCAGCGATCACAGAGGGTGCGATACTAGGTGTGCCCTGGCTAACCAAGTAGAATACCATTTTAGAGCCAACAGAACATAGGATACATTTTGGGTGTAAGGAGAGAAGAACCATCTATAATATAGAGAGCAGGGTTAGAGAAAACACGCAGCGAGTGTAGCTTGCAGAGTTTGAGCACGATATCCCAGCTGAACATCAAGCCACATTTAACGCGTACTCGACGAAAGGAGAGTGGTCTTTGCTAAACACGGCGCACTGCGCTGCACAACTGTTGCAGAACACGAGATTCTGCTTACGCAAGAAGGGCCAATTTATTCTAGTCCCCGCAGTTATCTTTCACACCAGGACAATGTTATTCGAGAGCAAATTTCCAAGATGTTAGCTGATGGCACCTTTTAGGAGTTCTGTGCAATGCCCTTCAGGCTAAAGTGTGCTCCATCGACCTTTCAGTCGATGATGGCCAGAGTGCATGTCGGCCTGGTAGGCGATTTTACACTCGCCTACATCGGTGACGTAGTAAACTGGTCAGAATCCAGGGAGAGCATGTAAACCACTTATCATTAGTACTTGAACAGCTCGAAATGAATGGTTTGACATGTGCAGCCAGTAAGTGCTGCTTGGGCAAGGATAACCTGAAATTCTTGGGACATGTAGTAAGCAAGGCAGGAAACAAACATAACCCTGAACAGTTAGGGTTAATTGAAAACTACACAGCCCCGCACACATGCCAGCAGTTGCGTAGATTCTTTGGGCTAATTAACTGGCTACACGAGCACATCCAAGACTTTACCATAATAACTGCATTGCTAACGGACCTATTATCACCACAGAAGAGATACGTGTGGGGTAACGAGGCACAGAAGTTGTATCAGGAAATGAAAACAAAGTTCAGGGAATGCCCCGCAGTTGCAAGGTACGACCCAGCATGCCTCTTGTTTTTACAAACTGATGCGAACCAAGAGAGACTGGGCACAGTTTTGTATCAGTGCGCGGGAAACAGAAAAAATCAAGTAGTTGTGGTTTTTGCTAGTGCAAAATTTGGCCTTACAGAGAAATGAAATGATGTAAACGAATGCGAGGGCTTGGCTGTAATCTGGGCAGTCAGAAAGGCAAGTTGACCGGTGTCATCCGAGAGGCCGCGAGACAGGCATGGCCGACCCTGGGCACCATGTAAGAAAACCGTGTACCCATGGGGATCGTTCACCCAGATCCATACAGGAGGTGAAACACCTGTGAGAGCAAGAAATAAGCATTTGGAGACAGTGAGGGAGATAGTGAGGGGAGTGAATCGGCAGGTTCACTAACCCCTCGCTGATCAGCACTGCAACATCATCAGCCGAGGGAGTGCGCAGCATGGGGGAATGCCTCCGCTTACTGCATGCGGTAGATCAGCACACAGCAGTGCCAGGAGAAGCAGCTGCAGCAGCATAGATCATCCTATATCTTGCATCAGTGCCGCAGGGCCCAAAATAAATTATCCTGGTGTGACTGACTTGGGAACAGCTTCAAGTGGCCTGGCAGGAGGGTGGTGTTTGATGCCGACTGTACCCTTCAGACCGTTTGCCCGCCGCAGAAGTCAGTGCAACACAGCCGACACCAAACTCTACTGGCGCATGCATGTGCACCAGCGTAGTTCGGCAGTATGTTCGAATTGAAGTCGAACACACCACATCAGTGCACTGAATTTGAACCACAGTGATACGTGTGGAGCAACAAAGTGCTAAGCAGGAAAGTGTAGGGAGGCCATGTGGCCGAGTGTTGTCCAGGGCGGACACACAAATAAACACAAGGAGAATGCCACACAAATAATGTGTGCATAAGCAACACTATAGGAAACTCTCCTTTAAACCGCAGAGGCCATAATAGTCGAGTTCCAATGTTTTTGTTATTTTCCACCCACATGTTTATAACCTTCACACCACCCACTAGTGTATATGTTATGTTATATGTTTATGTTTTTGCAAGTACGCTTATTTTAATGTAATTTCGGATCACATAAGTTGAGTGCATGTATAGATGCAATGTTTTAGCAAATGTAAGAAAGTAGTACCGCATTCTGCCTGTCGCCAATTCGGCCGCCATGCCACGCTAAAAAAGTTTAGTCAATGTCCTGTGTCTCGAGAGTGTGGACGCACAGTACGTCGTCTCGCGATTTCCCATGTGCCCGGGTGGTCTTGAACTTTTGTTCAATCACTTCATTTTAATAGACTTTAATTAAAAGGAGACTTTTGTATCAGCTGCCCGGGACTCACCACCTCTCACTTTCCCTTGGCTTGCATTGCCAGGAAAGGCTTAATGTACAAGCAAGTTTTTCGGCTTCGTACCACTTTGTAACAGTGTTACCCTGTCGGCGGGTTAAACCCGACACTATAATTGTAAGTTGTTTCCAGAAGTGAAATGGTAATAAACTGTTTGGAAAGTACGTGTGGCTATGCATTTTTCATTTGGGTCGCCTTCGGGCTCTTAGGGGCGCTGGCCCCGCCTTCCCGCCAAAGTGTTTTATCAAGCTAGTGTCTTTCATGTGTTTGAATATGCATTTCGAGTTTCGTCTTTGATTAATTAAATTGTGTTGTGAAGATGGCCTATAATTCACTGTGCTATATGTATGTTTCTAATTATAAACCACTGAGGAACTTCAACACCAGAAGGATCACTGCCTTTGGTCGTCGCCACACGACCCAGAGAAACAGAGTGAGCTTTACCATATTACGGCATTGTCGCTGGACAATGCCTGTTGCCCGAGTATTATATAATACTAACCAACATTTTTCCCAGCAATTTATTTGCCACCCCTGAAAACCTCAGTGACCCCTCCACGGGAGCCTGACTACCGCAAAGCTTTGTTGCAGTATGGTAAATAAACACTTTAACATAACAAATTATGGATATAAATTTGTGTACTGATCAGTAAGTGCTTTTATATAAGATTAGCAGTGCTACGAACTGAACTAAGAAGAGTAAGGAAAGTGAAGTTTAATTGTAGTTACATGATCTCTTTGCTGGAATGTGATTGGCGTTGCATTGGATTTGAGCCTAAGAGAACTGTCCTTGGTACAGACATCTCTGATGGTGACGTCAGGACGGAATCGATGTCACAATGTCATACTTTATTGCAATATTTTGATTGGCAGTATAATTTTGGAGAAGGACTCTCCTAGCAACCATGATATTGATCGGACCGTTTTCAGTTAAGGTCTTGAGTTCAATTTAATTATGGAAGTCAGTCATCCTAAAGTAGTTTAATTTCAGTAATGGGAGAGTTAGTTTCAGTACAGGATGATAAGAGACTCGTATATAAGAGGCCCTACGTCGATTATTCTAGATTTTATAGTGCTTTGCTTAAGGAGTCTGCCTGTCTTTAGCAATACGGTGAGACCGACACCATTTCATGAAAATGTTGATATTGTGTGTGAATATATACCTATTGAATCTGCTAGTGCTGACATCCAAATTGAGTAAATCATTTGACACGTGCTGCATACCCCCGTTGCTATTGTCCATTGCTCGCCACACGTAGTTCTGATGGTGATGTGCACGTGTGCACTACATGATTCAATGATATTGCAATGCAGGAGCTGTGTGCAAGGGGCTCAACACAAATGCAGTACAAATTATTGTGACGTAACCCCAGAGTCGCTGCGATTGCGGCCATGTGCACTGCAGCCGTATGAATACACGAGACCCCACGTTTGCATGCACCCTATTAACAAGGGCTTAAAAAGCTAGAGGTGACACATATGGGCAAATGTACATAAGGGGCACCTTTTAACCGCCTTAATGCCCCAATAATAAATCACAAGTGATTATATTTGTCTTTCTGTTATGTTCATTTCCCAAGTGTAACCATCCACATCTCATTCCATCTTTTCAGTGCATACGTTTCTCTATAATAAAGGCAGGGGTATTTATGTAGATGTGCGAAAGGTCAGCATGGTAAGTTGAAGGGTTTCATGTGTGTAGCAAAATAGTTCCACGCGGAGTGCTCACCCACCAAGCCGGCTGGCACACAGTGTCCCGCCAAGTTAGTCATAGACCGTCTTGCGAGGAGTGCAGTGCATTACGTTATGGCTCTCATTTAGCACTCTCGGGCAGCATTCAACTTTTGCAACTATCATTAAACGTGCCATAGACTTTTATTAACCGGAACCGTTCTCATATTAGCTGCCCGAGACTCTGTCCCTCGCACCCACCTAATGGTTTCATCGCTTGGGTGGATGTTATTTTACAACTTAATTCCTTGTGTGACCTAGTGTCTTATTTCTGTTTCGCCCGTACTGATGGGCCAAGCCAGCAGCAAGTGTGTTTTCCAACTGAGAAATGTAGCAAAGGACACCTAATAAAATACTTAGTGAAGGAGAAATACCAGTTGTATTTTTATTCAGGTCGCCGCAAGGCATTTCAGGTATGGGCCTTCTCCGGCCAATTTAATTTGTAACATATGCAAGTGTATAATGAAGTGCTGTAAGGGTTACATATGTTCTCAAAGTAAGTAATAGTGTCATACTGGCATGTGGGGAGCCAAAATATCCCACAGTGCAGTCAGTAAGGAAACATAGTAATTAATTATATGAGTACAACAATCCTGGGAATAATTTCGCTGTGGTCGTTGTCCACATGTTCCTGAGGAGAACGAGTCAGCTCTACCGAAAATCACAATATTAGTTGGTAATTAATGTCTGGTGCACCGGATAATAATTCCAAAACCTCAACTTTCCAAATGTTAATATTTACTGTTCCCCAAACCTATCCTCAACCCTCATCTGACCAACTAACACATGTCACATTAGTTTGAAAGTTGTGGAACTGTGAAAAATTTTTTAAAGCATTAAAAAAAAAAAAAATTGGTAAAGAGAAGAATCAGTTTTCCTCAAGCTCGATGGTTGCCAATTTTAATATGAATGTCCATTGGTAATGCTCAGAGGCCTACTAAGAGAGGAATGTTTTAATGCTTAACCAGTTAGCTTGGTATTAATGTGAAAGAGAAATCCTGATGAAATTAAATTCATGAACTGTGTATTAGCTATACAGACGTTTGTGATGTATTCTTCATGTTAATGGCCAGGTAAAAAGAGTTGACTAAAATATGTTATCAGTTGCCAGCATTTATTAAGAAACTATAATATTATTTTGGGTTAGTAAGGGGCCAGTGTCGGTTCACAAGTTTTGATTATTTAAAAAAAAAAGCTTCTTAATTGAAAGTACTATTTATTCTGAAACTTATTGCTATGTTAATTGCTATATCAATTCAATTAATAATGAAGTGTTATGATAATTTAATATGCCAATTGCTATCTTGTAGTGTGTACATTTGCAGTGTCCTTGTTTGCTAGTTAATAGATGTTGATGTATGCCCTGTCGCTGACTCTAGGCTGTTCCCCATATCGTCCACTAACATGCCGAAGTTCATTTCAGTGCCACACGAGTGCAGTAGTGCCCATGCCAGTGTTCCGTAATCCATGTACTACCTCCCTGGTGTGGGAAATGGTCTACATTTCCCACGCCGTTCAGCCAACGCACCGAAGTTCACCTCAGCACCACACGAGTGCAACAGTATTCAAGCCAGTATTCCATGTGGGTGCCTGAGATTACAGCAGTGTAAGATGTGCTCTATATTTTGTAGTAATTTTTCCGTTAGTTTTCCATGGTCCTTCTTCATTTTTAATTTTATTATTACTATTTTTCTGAGTGTTCAGTATGTATTTAAAGTGAATTCACGTATTTTAAGTGCATTAGTTAAATCCCCATTGCGATAACATGTGAAGTGATACATAGCATACCAGGTGCATTAGAGCGACGTGTTCGATTTCGGTTTTGGTATATTAAATATGTGTTTATCGCCCATGCGAATTAGGCATTGTTTAATTTTTCGTCCAGAATACTTCACAAATTCGATATTTCCATACCCCTAGAATCGTAGAATTTTTCGTTTTTTTTTAAATGTAGCAGCTGCAAAATAATGGAAAAAAATTACAAAGAAACAAATTTACATAACATGGGAAAAACCTTGTGTATTTCATAACATATTTGATAATCGAGCTCAGATAATATAATGGGAATACGACTGAGAAACTATTAATAGGCAAATAGTTCCTGAGAAGTGGCGCACTCCTCGCCAGGGTGGCTCGTCATGGAACTATGTGGGCTTGCGGAGAAAAACAGGATGGTGAGATGTGGGCAGTGACCAAAGTGTCTAACGGTAGGCCACCTGCGGTTATAGAGCCAGGTAGCATGCTTGTATGTAAAGTGATGGGGAAAATGCTACATTACTACCAGACAATTCTTGGAACCAGCAAATGCTCCAAAAATTTGCTTTGTTTTGAGCATTTAGTAAACCTTGTCTCCATACTAAGAATTTTTCGAAGGCTATGGTAGCTTGAAAACACTAAATACTCTTTTCAAATTTACAAATGAATTTAACTATACCTTTAGACCGGTTAAACTAATGCCAGCATTCAGAGTATTGTTTTTATCTGTATTACATGCCACTATATTGTGTTTTCTTTTTCCATAATAAATCGAATAATTGTAAGATGAGTGTTCAGGATGTCTTGCAACGTATTAATTTAAGAGGGTTTTGTAGTTGTGATCATGTAAAGTTTTGGCAAAAATAATAATCGCTGTTGACATCCGCAACAGAATTTTTGAAAGACACACTGCGCTACCACGTGCTGGTGCATTCCGTGTAGCCAATTTGATTGAGTTTTGCCCTTATTCGTTTCTGCGCACCTGAACACAATATTAAATAAAGAGCCACTTTCATTTCTGCGGAGCTTCAGATCGAAGCATGGTCCCATACTATTGCTGGTAGAATGGAAGACCTCTGCATCAACTGCTTCTAACCATGCCAGTCCAGGGGATTCGTGAACCTCGTTTGCATGTCCAGCCTTTGTACCTGTGTCGCCACTACCACTTTCACGGTTCAGAAGAAATTTGAGAAAGTGTGTTAATTTTACCATGAGTGATGGAGTGGGAGCAAGCACCCTAGCATGTACAAGGTGCTAGTGGCTGTATCACGAGCAATATGTAATGCCACAGGAACGAGCAAAGATGCAGGACACATTCTAAATTAATTGCATTTGGTGCCAACTGGTTCTAAATCACCATCTGCCAAGATCTGAACCACACAGCTTCACGCTATCCACTCAACAGCCCATGAGGATGGGAGCAGGGTCGAATGGATGTTATGGCGCATACCAAAACAACAGCATGTACCAATGTTGACACTGCCATGCTCACCACCTGGCATCTCACATGTGGGGATGTCGTACCACGCCACGCCCCCACCTGTTTAACCGCACTACTTCAGACTGTGTCAGCCTGGAATTATGAACAATGGATCGTACCACAGATGACATAGTGCAGAGCATGGGAAAGCCTAGCCTGCTACCCCACGACACCAGTGAGGTTCCAGTCACTGCCAGGTTACACGGGATGTGCAAATGATGGTCCACAGTTTTCCTGCGGATTGCAAAATACGTCTGACCCAGTACAGTGTCGATCCAGACGATTGACCCAACTGCATTGGGGATTGTTTTGGGGGAGATGCACATCTGTGGTGGCGAGTTTTGAACAGCTATAGGATCACATGGGAAGAGTTCAGCCATTCATTCCTTAGCCGTTTTGCTAACACATCGCCTCGCTGAGAGCATGGAGTCGCATCGTCTTGGAGGAGCAAGGGGAGAAGATGCTGTACAACTTCGTTACGCAGAAAATCAGCATGATCCGCATATACCACCCAGAACTGAGTATTTAGGAAGTCCTGGAGGTGGTAGCGAGTATGGCATACCCGGAGTACCGAGCTGCTCTGGCACCCGTTATTTACTCTATAAAGCAGGAATTTCTCCAGACTGTGATGTTACTGGGAGCGACCATCATAGCTGAGTTGCGCCACAACCACAATTAACAACACCGGGATAATAAACATTCGAAACTGCATAGTGGAAAAAAAGAAGAGAATGAGAGAAGTGTCACTGGACATGTACAATCAGTGAGGCCAACACAGGCAATGATGGCGGCACCACCTGATCCGCCATTTACTGAGGCTACACAGCCATGCCCAAAAATGGAACTGCTGCACCTAGCATGCTCAAGTCGTTGGTGTGGAGGGCAGCATTTCGACAACCACTGTCTGCAATGGGCTGGTGTAGCGCCCGCTGCAGGACAAGGAATTACGTCCCCGGAAAACGTGAGGTCGGTGTAGGATGGCCAAACATCACTCACCCCTGGGCCACTATGTTCTCCATTGACCTAACATCACAACAAAAACTTTTAGCACAAATAAACTGTGACCCCAACAGTTTCATAAGGGTTCCAGTGCTCATCAAAAATCACCTTGATCGTGTGCTGATTGACACAGCTGAATCGCACAATTTTGTCTGCAGTTGTTTTGCAAATGTGTGTAGTATCAAAACAGATCAGAGTATGTCCAGCTAGCAACCCGTCAGCACATGGGGAAAATAATGGGGGAAGTGTGTGTTACTGTGCAAATTTATAATGTAGGGGCAGTGGCAGTGGCATTTGTGTATGATGAGATTTGGGAGGTAGCCAGCTTACGAATAGCCTGGTTAATGGAATAGAATGCGGTAGTTGAACCAGCAGCCCGCAGAATCCGTTTCGAGAAGGAGAAATAGTGTATAGTGTTGGCCCCTAACCACAGGAAAACACACCCTCTGCCATGACAGTGCTATGTGTAATTTGACAGTGCTACCAACTGCACCAATGCTGGCAATACTATGGGATGAAATTGCCAGCGAACAGCAAAATTGTAAAATAACACATAAGTAGAAGGAGGATTGAGCAAAACAGACAATGGAAAATGGCGCAGGCTGAACAAGTTCATAGAATCATGTGTTAAAAAGGACAGGGACACGTGGCGAGTGTTTGGGCCGCTGCGTCCAGCGATGGAGTGCTTCAGTACACACATACGAGCAACATTTTCAGTCACCCAGGCATGGCCCAGACCAAGAGAAACTTTTCAATTTATTTCTATTGGCCGGGAATATCTGACAGGGTCAGGGATTTTGTGCAGAACTGCGTTATGTGTAACGAGTTCAAGAGTCGATGTGGTGATGTAGTACAACAACAGCCAAGAAAGCTGAAAGAGCTGTTTGAGAAAATTACTCTGGACCTCATTGGCTCCCTGACCCAGAACGCATATGGGGAAGCGATTTCTATCGGCAGTCATCAATCAGTTTTCAAGGTGGATAGAGGCCTATCCAATCTCCAGCGCTCGAGCAAGAGAAATCGAGAAAATCCTTGAAAATGAGTTTTTCACCTGCTGAACAGTTCTGAGTGATAACGGAACCCAGTTTTCTGGTCGTGTGTGGAGAGATTTATGCACGCTATGGGGCGTGCTACATCATGTAACTGCAATCTACAACCCACGGAAAATCCTACAGAACTGCACAACCAGTATATCAAGACTCAGTTACGTTTGTGAGTGGGGGAAAATAACGCATTGTGGGACAAATATCTGCCAGCTGTCCTATTCATGCTACGAACCCACACGAACTAGGCGAAAGGAAAACCTCCCGTTCAGCTGCTGCTAGGTCCCGAAGTCCTCCTCCCCAGCCAGTTCACTAGTTGGGTGAGGGAACACGCCTTGTCAGAAGGAGAAGAGGAGATAAGCGAGGAGCAGAGAGAAAGAGAAATGAGGGATGTGAGAGAGAACCAGCGCTACTACACATCACAGTGGGTGATGGACACCACCTGCCCCACCTTCCATCACGACTGCAGTCAGGCCAACTGGTATATGCTCATACACATCCACAGTCAGCTGTACAGAGTAGTTTTTATGTGGGATTTGCTGCTAAATGGAGTGGACCACATCAAGTTTTGAGCACACAAGCTGAAAGCTACTACAAGATACACCTTAGCAGGAGGATTTCAGTGAATTTTCACCAGGATGCTGTGTGGCTTGCCGATGCCTGGCGCCGAGACGCCACAGCACAGCGCAGGAGCACACACTGTGAAATCTGGATCACCAGGCAACACCGTCCCCACTGCCCAAAATGATGCACATGAGGAGTCTCCTCACGAATCTACAGCTGCGATACCTTGCGTTTATAAGTCCACAGAGGCTCCAGTGGGGTGAACCATGGGAAACAACATGTCACAACAAGAAAACCAACAGCTGGCATTGGCTGCCTTCCCTGCCGTATTGAGAGACACACCGGATGGGACGCCCGAGAGCGATCAAAATCGCCAGGAGAGGGACCCGCTCGGAGACGTCGTGATGACTTTGAAATGCCGCTTGTTGCCGGCACCATTTTCTCCGGCGCCGAGACTGAGTTTGCTTGTTTTTGGGGACGCCAAAATCACATTATCTCCGCTGCCCATGTCCTGCCGACAATGATGACAGCGAGAAAATCGGCCACCAGTCAGCAACCAATCAGTGTGCATCAATTGGCGTACCTCATGTATGGCCTCCGGGCAATTGGACGCACCCACCGCCATGTTGAGTAGTGTCTTGGTCATCACGTGAGGCATTTAACATACGAATGGAAACTCCGCAGCAACAATCTGCATCTCTAACTTTGGCACTGTGAATTGGGACACTATCAGCGGATGTACTTCCGGGCTCCACTAAGCTACCACTTCTGGGCGATAAACAACTTCCCGTTTCAAACAAGCGCAATGCACTGTTACAATTAATAACAACTTCCTGTTACATGCAACATACACACAGTGCATACATGTTGGCCAACATAAACTTGGTATTCACCTACTTAATAAACATAAATACTACTTTGGGGCAACTTAACAAACATAATTACTCCTTTGGGGCAACTTAAACATAATTACTCCTTTCGGGCATGTTAAATGGATCAGTTCGGTAGGGGGAATAAAACATTGTTAATGACTTTATGCATTTTTTTATAACAAAGCAATGTTATTTATTTATATTTCTGTATACCATATTTGGCGCTTCCCTAAGGAAGCTCCATAAATGTCGCTACTAATTTAAAAAATGGGATTTTTGAAGGGTGCACTTTGTTGAGTATCTAGTATGCTGTTATAGATGAATATTTATATCACTCTGTATATTAAATATCATAAAATAAATCTTCAAATATTTCCCCCTCAATACATCCCCTTTTTTATTTAAAGGAAAGGAATATAACAAATACGAAAAAACACCACAGTACATTTCATGCCTACAAAACATTTATTTACAAAATAAAAAATACATGACACATAATCACACATTCAGATTACCCCCCCCCCCCTAATGTATTGGAAATAATGTCACCAATAATTTTTGTACAGTATTGGTCTTCAAGGAATAATAGCTAAAGCTGGCAGTGGTTTGTTGGAAATGTGTTACTTCAGAAGGTCTCATGTCGAGAAGGAGCCTGCACGAGAGGAGATTAATGATATTGATCCAAACATGATAACCTGTTTGAAGAGTTTTCCAGTTCATGAGGGAAAGGCAGACAATACTGATGTAATTAGTGATTTTGGTAATGTGTCTATTTATTCACCGCCTTGCATCCCGGTGTTTGTTATATAACTGTGACTTACCTTTTACCGTAATTCCATGTAGGTCTCATGCCGCCTTTTAACTGAATCACTGTGTCCCCGCTTGAGGGGGACAAAATGTATGTAAGTGCTCTTTGATGTTTATTGGAATGAAAGAGTGACATGAGAGATGAATTTTATTTCGCCCGCATCTTAAGGGTCGTTTTACCAATTATCACGTGGATGAATTTATTAAGTAAATAGGTGTCGGAGATGACATGAACAGCCTCCATGGGAGTGAGATATGCATCGGGAAGGCAGACATTCCCATGCTAGCCTAGGCAATTCGATCGTAATTCAGTAAAATGTTGTATGTACTTGGAACGTGCTGAGATGGGACTATACACCGCACGCTAGCCCAGGCCAGGTATGATGTATGATGTGGAATGCTTCTATCATATAACTTATGCTCTTCAACGAACAATGGTGGATTCCTGGAGGAAGCCACATTAAGGGCGCTCGACCACACGACCCATCTATACCCGTGCTCATGTATGATAAGCACTGGCGCCCATCCCAGTAATTATGCTTAAAAACCATCGTTCCTTTATGTGTGTTCGTAGTTCCTCCAGAACACAAATTTTCCTAGCCGTCAATCGGCTTCCCAACTAGGGGTTATCATTTCACACCAATTTTCTTGAGCCATCAATATGTTTATGGTTTAGTGATATATGTGTTTTCTTGCTATATTCATTCTAAGGTTGTTACCATAATAAGTGATGGTAAAAAGGTTTTTCTTGTGTATGACCTGCCTCTATCCTGGTAAGTTACATGCAAAATGACAGTATTTTTTTTTATTAAACTGAGTCATATGCCAATCCAGATAATCCAGATACACAGTTGCTTTTTCAGTAACAGACATAATTTATGTTAGTGTCACAGCTGGGGCTATTTTGAATGCAAGTTTTGACTTTTTTTGTTAGCTCTTCAAAGAGAACAGTTTGGCACTCAACTACAAATGTCATAAAACTTGTTAATGTTAATTAATCATATATGATGACAGGTTGTCCTACTAATTTAATCCAGCATGTCGGCTACATCTTGTGTAGAGATAATCCGATATACCATCGCATATTTTAGCACCAATTGCAGTGCCAGTAGGTACACACAAATCTGTAACTTCACAGATTTTCTGGCTTCCCAAAGTCGTGGCACGATGGCACACATTGTTTGTGTTCGCCTATAGATGTTCACAGATTTTCTGGTGCAACAACGTGGTGGCCACCAGACCGACGATATTTCGTTACTATTGGTCCAACAACCATTTCATGTTGAGAGTGTACATAAGATATGTACAAAAATTTGAAATGATCACATAGAGAGTAGGAGTATTGGTGACATGTATGAGAGGGAGCCATACTTTTTGCTTAGTATGTTACATTTACTACATAGAAATACCATGTCAGGCATGGAAGATATTTTCGACATGCTTAGTCTGGAGGGAACTCCGCGTGTTAGTGAGAGAGATAGTCTAGAACTAGCATTAGTAATGGATAATGGACACACTAGTCCAGTAAATGAGGGTGAAAATAAAGATAATTTCCATCAGACACACATTCACACGTGAGTGCTAATGCTTTTCACAACCCCGCCATGGCAAATACCAAGGTAACAGGACAGGGCGAAGGTGTTCTTCAAACTTTGATAGGAGAAATTAAAAAATTGTAAGAACAGAATGCGATATTCACGGAAATGAAAACTGATTTATCGAAAATGGAGGATAAACTTAGTGAATAGAATCGAAACTTAGGTGAAAATTTACAAAAGATGTTAGAGATTTTGTATTCTGTTGTAACTCAGTCAAAACAAAATCTGACATTTCAGCTAGCAGATACGCACATTTTGGTAACCGAGTTTGCAAAATAAGGTTGAGGCCGTAGTTTCAGTACAAACCAATTAAGAAATTAAAACTAATGAATTGCATGAGAGGTTTGATAGGCTAGAGGTGAGAGTTGATGACCGAATTTCTCACAGGCAAGAACTAACAGGGAAAATTATTGCTGTAGTCGGAAACAGGGTACGTGAAATACGAAATCATGTGGAAATAGTAAAGAAGAAATTTCGCTAAGTTTGGAACAAACTAGAGAACGAATGGGTGGACAGATCTAAAACCTAGAACATAGAGTTGCTGAAGTAGAGAAGAATGTGGAGTCATGCGGGAATTTCGTAACAAAGTGTAGAAGACGCAGGAAAAAACACTTATGGAAATTCTGTATGAAAAGACCTTTAGGGTGTGTGAGATGCCGTTTGAGAGCCATGTCCACATGGAAGAATGGTAAGAGGAAGCGAGTACGCGACCTGCAGAAATTGCCACGTGTGACGAAAGGTGAAGTGAGGGGGCCATATGATTGACCGAAGATCCCTCGAAACGAAGTAGAGAAGTGGGACTATGCGGACTCTCGCCACATGGAAAATAACACAATGTTAGAGGAAATTAAGAAGAAGGTTTCAAAGGCAACCAAATGGGAGGAAGTTGAAAGGTTTGGAAGAATAACTTGTACAGTAAACGGAAGCACGAAAAGGACAATTTCGTAGGCTGACACAGAGCAGAGAGGTGCAGGAAACCCAGACCTACACAACAAGGACACAAGACCCATTTTCCAAGTGAAACCCATGGTATAACCGAGGCGAGGAAAATGATCCCGCCTTGGCCACCACCTTCAGAAGAACACACACGGAAATTTAACCACAGAGGTAAATACATGCTACTACTTGTGTACCCCCTCGTGAGATTATTACTGGTACATGTTTGGGTAACATCATGAAGGAAGTAGAAGCTCTATTTAAGCTATACGCGGTAACAGTAGAGGAAGACTTGGAGAAAATACCACAGGAATGAGTGAACCTGGTAAGAAAGAGGCTAATTTTGGCAGCTGAATGTCGCAAGAAGCATTGTCGAATAAGTACGAAAAATAATCCTAAAACTGGTGATTTGGTACTGAGGCGAATAAATTATGTGAGTAGATTCTGGGAATTTGTGACTCACAAACTATTCTTATTGTTTGAAGGACCATTCAGAATAGGGGGCATTGCACGTAACAATTGTTATGAATTATCAGATTTGAAGGGAAATCCGATGGGTCGGTTTAATATAACACAGCTAAGGCCATATGTTTCCCCAGGTGCTAGTGCACAAGAAGGCAGCGACATTCGCAGCGAGACTGCAAAAATGTCATAAAGTCTTTGTACTTATATGCTTGCTAGAGGGAGGATATGTTAATAAGCATACTTTATTATATGAGTTTGCGCATTAGTAGAGCCTGCCAGATATAAATTGAAATTGAGCATTGAGTGTATTGTTTATGGGTAGTGTTATTGTCGCTCGTCATATGTTTATGTTTTATTGAAGGGTCTTGCAGGTGCTATTAATGCAATACAAACAAATTTGTTCTACTTGCTTGATGTTTAAGGAACCTTTTGCTGCACCACATAAAATGTTGTAATTCCCATCGCCTGAAAAAACTAAATATGAGTACGAATTGAATTCAGCGTCCACAATTAAGCTGTTGTTGCAAGGCAAAGAAGCGGAGGTAAGCAGAAGGAAGAACATGATAAGGAACAGGTGGTGAGTTGGGTTGCACTGCCTCCACGAGAGGAAGTTGTCTCGTGGAACTCACTGATTTTACCAAACAATTTTGAGAGAGTCCTACTCACTGAGAATATGTTTGAATGGAAAAATATATAAAGTCACTCCCGGAGCTAAACACATCAGCATGCACATCCTATTGGGGGCTTACATAACACACAGTACTAACCGTTTCTTGATATAATCCCAATGGCACACTGGAAAAAAGGGGTTATTTTTATTTATTCATTCGGGACAATGATGAGATGATGTTTTCTTACGAAGTTGTTTTCTTCGAGGGTTCCCGTAGCTACATGCGATATGCTTCTGGACTGTAAATAAACTAAAATTTTATTGTGTTATAATGTTGAATTGTTAGTGTCTAATCGTAAAATTTGCTTATTGTTGGTGTATTATTACAAGAGGTTTATTGTTTAATTGCCCTATTGTCTTAAAGTGTTTTGATCTTATGTTACGATATGAGGACATTGTTTGCAATGCACATTGTCGAGTTTGGCTTTAAGAGTTGTATAGGGTTTTAGTAATATCTTTTCTTACAACAAAATCTCATCCTATAGCTAACATCAGGATCGTCACGTGTTATCCCTTTTAGAGATGATGCTAGGTATGGCAATGTGCTCAATCACATAATACATTGCCCCTATTCACATTCATGACATCACATTTACTAAAGATAGTGATAATATTTAAAGCAAGCACTGCAAATGAATGAAATCGAATAGAACATGAAAATTCTATGCAAATAAAGTGATTAGAAGTGAATTTTTTTTGCTGTGTTAGTAAAGTAACATCTTGTGAAAAAACGGTTGAACGTAAAACAGCCTTTATGCTTCCTGAACACTATGACACCGGCTCAGCTGAATGCAAGTTTTATGATTTTCCTGCATTGCACTAAAGAAACCTACCAGTGTGTGTTCAGTCCTACGATACATCTGAATGAGGCCTAACACATTGAAGAAGACGAATGGCTTGGCAGGAGCGATTTTATGAAGAAAGTTTGACTGCACGTGACGACTGACCTACGGCGAGTGACACACGCATCGCAGCCATTTTTCAACTACCAGTCTGACGTCACACATTACCACAATTGCTTCAGGAGCGGTGGTAGAGGATCACTGCCACATTCGTAGGCAGATCTTGGTGCAGGCCAGACATGTGTCGCAATAGCTCCGATCTATCTTGTCATCGAAAGGTATTACTGAAATTTTTATTTTAAAACTAGATTTATATTCCACCCAAAGCTGAAGCAAGAAGAGGGTAGGTGTTAGGCCCCTCCCCCAGCCCTGGCTTCATCATGACGGACTCGCAGGAGAAGATGGACGATGATATCGCTTCAAAAAACGAAAAGCCAGCGAAATTGCACCCGAATCTCCTTCTGCAGCAGCCACCCCAGGCCAACAAAGCCCGACCAATCAGGGTGCACCGCCGCAAGCTTCAACCAATCAGGGCGTACTCCAGGCACCAGGCACCAACCAAAGGAAGTCAGATCTCCAGCCAATCACTGCGTTCCACAATGAGGTCTGCAACTATGTCACAGTGTTTAGGTTGTTCCAAGCGAAGGTCAGCAAGCCTACAATAAATCGAGTCGTACCACAGGGCATCTCCTACCTGCCTGAAACATATGACGACTACCGCCTCGCCATTCGTGTCCTAGAAGAGCTACAAGTAGGATACAATCTCCTAACCCCAAGAAGCAAAATGCCCATCAAAGTGGCAAATAAAGGCCTTGGTAAATCAGTCCCTCTGCACTGGATCAAGGAAGAACTGGAAGCCCGAGGCTTGCAGCCTATCTCCATCCAAACTAAGCTGTCAATCAAGGACAGGACTCCACTCCGCATGCTCATTGTAGAACTGCCTGCCTCTGAAAAGTGAAAAACTATATTTTAAATCAGAGGTTTCTGCTGCCTTATAATAAAGGTTCCAGCGACCCAAACGCCCTTCGCAATGCAGTAATTGCATCTCGCGCATGTCGTGCTTCCCCCCCCCCCCCTCCACGGTGCAGACTGTGTGGGAAAGGTCACACAACCATGCAGTGTGGCCTGCCTGACAGAGAAGACAGGGCTCAAAGGAAATGTGTGTGTTGTGATGGCAACTATGCTGCAAATTACAGGGCCTGCGAGGCTTATAAGGCAGAGAAGTTGCGCTACATTGTCCCGCACGAGAGAAAGAAAAGACAGTAACAGAGTCAGTACTCTGCTACTGCCGCAGCACAGCCTAGGCAGTTTTATTCGACTCCAGCCCCTTGGGGTAAGCTCCCCCCCAGGGCCAGGTCCCAGTTTAAACCCCTGCTCCAGCACAAGATGGCTGGACAAGGGTCCAAGGTAGGCAGCCATGCTCACAAGCACATATGTTTTTGCCACCATTCGCACAAAACAGGCCAATGCCTGTAGCAAATTCCTATGGGACTTTGGATTACTATGGCCAGCCCTCGGAACGCGATTTCCCACCCCTGGCCAGACCATATCGCCCAAAATGGCAGCCATGGGAAGCTCCTGTTTCAAAAAAGGGAAAACATAATCAAAGTTCGCACAAGAAAATTTCCCATGAGTCGAAACAGACCCAAGGCACCACCACCAACCTCGCAGCTGCCACTGCCACCAGCGCGGCCAATCAGGAGCCTGTTCGAAGCCCATTGGGAGAGCAGGTTTCTGCCAGCCAGACAAAACTGGTGTCCCCTGCCAACCAAATGGACACAACCCCAGCTGCCTCGGAACCAATTAATATTTAGGTATTAATTCAAGAGGCGAAGACTAGCTCCCTGAATGAAAAATTCCCCGCATTTAGTGGAGTGCTGGAGGCACTCTGTAACTTACTTATGATTTGGACTGACCAAACCATGTCAGTTGAAGAGAAAGGGCGAGCACCGACTGGGGAAGCCCTCTCCATTGTGAAAGGGCAGCAGTAGCAACAGCCTGATGGCTGTTAATTTGCAGTTGCCAAATTCTCTGCCCTTTAGGTTCAATTTAGTTAGTAGTCTAGTTTACTGGAATGCTGACGGCATTCGTAGTAAAAAAAACAAGAGCTGATAGATTTTATTTCTTGCTATTAGAGTCCTATAGTTGCAATAAACGAAACTCATTTAGACCCACAGCATAGATTTTTAGTTCCGAATTATAAATGCATTCGAAATGATCGTGACAGACACTGCGGAGATGTTATGATATTAACTCATAATTCAATTGTATGTAATTCCGCGAAATCAATACAACGTCAAAGACTTGAAGATATGGGAGTTACCATTAAACTCAGCAATCAACATTTTGCGATTTATTTTGTATATTTCTAGCCAGGTCGCACACTTTTGCACACAGATTTAGATGAATTGACAAGTGCCTATCCAGTTTTACTCGCTTTGGGCAAATTAAATGCCAAACATCCCGCCTGGGATTGTCTCGTGTGTACAACTAACGGAAATACTTTGTTTAGACACTAAGAGTATCATAATTATATTATTTACACCCCTAGCGAACTCACTTTTGACCCTCGTTGAGTAATTTATAGACCCGATATACTTGATATCATGCTAAACAAAGGTTTTAATATGGGTTTAGAATTTAATGTGCTACATGAATTGGCTTCGGACCATTATCCTGTCCACTTATCTTTCAATGAACTTGAAACAGACAATACACCAATTCGAAAAATTAAGGATTATAAGCATGCGAACTGGCCTGGCTTTAGGGAATATCTCGACGAGGAAATCCATCTAACAGCTCCTATTAGTACTCTCGAGGAATTGGTCTTTGTTGTCGAATACGTTACAGAGCTAATTCAGACAGGAGTAACTAAGTATGTCCCAGAGAAGACACCGCGGATTAACGCAGATAAACGTCCTGATAATATTAAGGAACTTATCTCGCGTAAAAATAGGCTGCGCAGGCTCTATTCCCGAACTAGGTCTAGGCAAACTAAAGCCCAGATTAACAATCTTAGAGAGCAGATTGATATTGGAATCACTGCCTGGCAGTCTAATATCTGGAACAATAAAGCATCCCGCCTATGTACTCAGGATCAAAGTCTGTGGCACACGACCAAAATGTTTACTAAAATGTGTTCCCAAATCCCGCCTCTTCAAGGCAATGACGGTGTAGCCTATACGCCCCAGCAGTAAGCTGAGGCTATGCAACTCAATTAGCATTAGCTTTCCAACCTTATAACTTTCAGCTGATCCAGCTTCTGTGGCCAACATTTATAGGGACCTCCGAGTGCATCTGCGGCAGTCCACCATGGCTGTACCAGACCCCACACACACTGAGGAGGTCAAACGCATTATAAAACGTTTGAAACCCATAAAGCACCTGGGTTCGACTCGCTAGCTGGGCAAAGACCCGACCCAATTACAAAATTACCGCCCCATCAGTTTGCTGTCCATGCTCTCTAAGATTCACGAACAAATACTTTTGCATCGCTTAAATAATCATATTCGCGAGAATAATTTATTTCCTAATAAGCAATTTGGCTTTAGGGAAAGCACTCAACAGTGTATCAACTTGTCCGCTTATTGGGACATATAACAAAATCATTCAACTGTCGCCAGTTCATGGCAGCTGTATTTTTAGACGTGGAGAAGGCATTTGACGGGCCTGTTGCACACAGGGCTTTTATTTAAATTATATCGGGCTGAATTCCCAGACTATTATATTAAGCTCCTGGCCTCGAACTTAGACCATCGCTCCTTCTTAGTATCCATTGAAGGAACGCTGACTACAAATAAATACATTAGGGCTGGCGTCCCTCAGGGTAGCATCCTGGGACAAGTCCTATACAATTTTTATGTTGATGACACAGTCATATACACCCACTCACGCAAAGCTGAACTTGCAATTCAGTGAATCCAGGCTCAACTCAATGAGTTCGAAAATTATTTTCGCCAATGGCACATTAAAATTAATGCTGGTAAGAGCGATGCTGTAATCTTCACACACCGCCGCATTATTCCCCCTAATTTACAGCTAACTCTCTTTAGGGAAAATATTTCCTCCGAGAATGAAGTTAGGTACCTCTGCCGTATCATGGACAGTAAGCTGTCATGGCGCCACCATGTGGAGACAGCATAACTTCTCTTATGCCCGCCTATCTTCTCGGTATTCACTATTAAAACGTAGCTCCGGATTATCAGTAAAAAATGGGATACAATTATACCAGTCATTGGTTAGACCCATCATCACATATGTTGCCCCTGCATGGGGTCACTTTGCTCCCACTCACTTAAATTATTTACGAGTGGTGCAGAACAAATGCCTCAGATTGGCTTCTCATGCACTATGTTACATTCCCATCAGAAACTTGCATGCAGAACTTAAAACAGGACTGCTGCAAAATGTAATTCTCAAGCAGAGCTAAACCTTTTATAAATCACTTGACGAACATGCCAATCCTCTCATCACTGTCATAGGGGACTATGATATTGATGAGATCCAAAGCTATAAGCGACTGAAGTTGCTTCTAGCCCACAGGCGCCCTTAGTCCTGCATGTAAAACACCACCTTGCCAATTATTATAGACCCTGCACAGCCTCTTATGTCTACATAGTAGATTAACCTGAGCGGCCCCGAAGGGACATCTCAGTCTAGATTTATTAACAATGCTTAATATTATCGACTACACTTAGAAATAATTTATATAGGATATTTAGGTTAACGTAGTCTTAACCTCTCATACCAGCCAGTTGCTAGCAGACTTGGCCCTGCGCTGCAGCTGATTCCAAGGCCACCCCTGCCGAGAGGTAGACGTTTGTAGCATCGTGTGGTTCGATGCTTCAATTGGTGAGAGACCTCCCCTTAATCCGAAGTCAAATTAATTTTGCCCTTTCATCCACAGGCTTACCATCTTTTAATGTTCCAGTAAAAACCCGTAAGAGTCAACCCTGCTGACACTTACTGGCAGCTCACTTTTTCTCCTTTAATTTTCAGGTTCACAGAAGAGATCGGAGGGAAGAGGTCCAATACCGCCACTCCCCTCACCAGAGAGGCACCCAAACACCTCTCTGGTCACTGCCGGCACCACGTTAAAACAACAATAAAGACCCTCGCCCATTCTCTAATAGTCTTTTCAACTCTACTAACCAAGATCATGTTCCCAAACACTCCGTTTCCTGTAGCAATCTATTAAATTAAGTTTAATTTAATGCATGCAATAATTTTTGAAATTTTTGCTTCTCTGTCACAAGGGTTTTTACGTCTCTCTTGACGGATTTTCTCTTGCTCTTCATAGTTTAGACTAGCTCTAAGTACACTTAGGGAGGTAGTCATGGCCCCAAAATTCAGGAACTGGCTGCTCAATCCCTCTTTGCCATGATGCATGTCTCCTTGCATGATTTTCCTTCCTTGTAGACGTAAGAGGTTAGCCCTGAGAGACAATAAAATCGCGCCCTACCTCCAGGCCTTAACTTCACTTAACACTTAGAATAAGGAAGTTTAGGAAAGAAAAATAGGATCACTGCCATCAACTTCATCAATGGATCATCTTAAAATATCCTAATGAGGAAATTAAACTTTCTATAAAGAATTAATTGATTAGCTTGTTTTTGAAAATGTACTATGTTGGTTTTTGTTACAGGAGATGATAATATTATTTGAAGAGATCTGACTGTATGAAAAGGTATTTTTGATTTTCTTTGTGCAATATGTTTCATGTTGCGTATAATGTCAGATATGTCATGTTTTCTAAGCTGAAGTGTTACGATGTTTGCTAATATTATTTTGTGCATACCATTTATTTTGAATTTGTACCTTTCGACCAAAATCATAATAATCTCAATCAGTATGGTAACTTAAAAGGTATTTAAGACACTGGTCCATATTTGCTGAAAAATTTTACAAGTTGTAAACATTTTGTCACCAAATGAGGGGGCGAAATTCGTGAGAACTAAGGTTTACAGATTTATTTATTTTTCTTTTACTTTCAAGTGCGATGGTAACTAATACTGTTTTCTTTCATTTGTTTACCTTGCAATAGTGCAATGTTTGTAAACAATAACATTGCAGTTTTAATGCTATTTTAATTTATATTGATGCCACTCTCAAATGCAAATATAATTACCAGTTATTGAATGTTTTAATATTGGCAACTACTTCATTGCAGTATAGAAAACGAACACTACAACGTAATCATTTATGGTTATCAACTTGCGCGGTGAAGTTCATTTATATAAGTTTAACAGTGTTAGGAACTGAACTGAAAATAGCAAGGAAAGTGAAGTTTAATTGCAGAAACGTGATATTTTTGTTGGAATGTGAATAGTGTTGAATTGCATTGGATTTGATCATAAGAGAACTTTCCTTGGTATGGACGTCTCTGATGGTGACATCAGGACAGAATCAATGTCACAACGCCATACGTTTATGACAATATTTTGATAAGTCGTATAATTTCGGAGAAGAAGGATTCTCCTAGCAACCATGGCATTGATCGGACCATTTTCAGTTGTGGTCTTGAGTTAAATATAATTATGAAGACCCGCCATCCTAAAATAGTTAAATTTCAGTCATGGGAGAGTTAGTTTTAATACAGGACGATGGAAAGCTAGTAGAAGAGGCCCTACATTGATCAGACTAGATTTTATAGTGCTTCACTTAAGGAGATTGACTGTCTTCAGCAATATGGTGAGACCAACACCATTTCATGAAAAGTTTGATATTGAGTGTGAATATGTATTGCATCTACAAGTGCTGACTTCCAAATTGAGTAAATCATTAATTTGAAAGTTGTGGAACTGTGCAGAAGACATTTAAAGTATTTTAAAAAATATTTGGTAAACAGAATTATCAGTTTTCCTCAAACATGATGGTTGCCAATTTTAATGGAATGTTCGTTGGTAATGCTCAGAGGTTTACTAAGAGAGGAATGTTTTACTGCTGAACTAGTTAGCTTGACATTAATCTGGAGGAGAAATCCTGGTGAAATTAATTGCATGAACTCTATATTTTCGGTGTATGTTCAGTACTACGATCGCAAGTCAGTGCATGGGATGTAGCGTGACATTATTGAATGCTCACAGAGTTTTTGGAAGAAGCCAAGAGAAGGTGGTGAATTATTTTGTCAATAACGATATTCTGCTCCAGCAATAGACTGTTGAAAGTGTGGTCGCGATCCTGCTTAGCTGGTTTTGAAAAAGGGAGGGTTCTACTGGTGCCGAAGATGCAATTCGGACTGAATCATATGCAATTATAAATTGTCGGCCAGGACAGGCACTTTCCTCGATCAATCCAAATAGTCGCTAAAAAAAAAAACCTCAAGTTACTTTTGCTACGGTACTTGTTGAGGAACCCACACCAGTGTGCAATCATGGAAGAGATTAGATTCTCTGGCAAGACCGTCGTCGAGTGATCGATTTTATACAGAGAAGTGTACATCGACTACCTACATTCTCATCGACAGTGCATAGCGGGAATCGACGAATCGAAGCTGGGAAAGAGGAAAAACCACAAGGGCCTTAATTTGAAGGACAGTGCGCTTTCAGCGGAGCTTAGTGCCATTATACATCGAAATTCTTCTTGGTGCCAGTCAGCAGAAGAAATGACAAAATATTTACCAATGCCATAAGACAATAGGTGAGATTGGATGCCACCATTATTTCCGATTGCTGACATGGTTACAAGTCAGTTGATGCCTATGGTTACGGCCACCTGCAAGTAAATCACAAAAATGAATTCGTCTGCAGCGAAAAGAGTGGAGTCGTATACGTCGCAACATTGATAGACTGGCTGGAGAGGAGATGTCCATTCATACCCAAACCATCGAGAGAAACTGGCGTTCCGTCAAATTCAACATGCCATGCTTTGGAAGGCGGAAGCAGTTTTGGGAAGGATATCTCGCCGAGTATATCTGGAAAAGGAATCATCCCTACTGAGAGTGGCTTCACTCGTTTCTGATATATGCTGCCACCATGTACATCCAGCCCAAAATACTTCCAGCAAAATTCAGGTATTCGCACTTTGTTATTTTCAGTTTACGATCAAGATGTTTGTTGTATTGTTTTTTCAGTGGGTGACTGGATGAACGAGGTGTATATGTATGTCATTCGATTTTTTTTTTCAGTGTAGGTGCTGGAGCTAAAAAAGCAAGTAACACCGGCATTGATGTTGTAGGTACCACTCCCGAAGAAGTCGATAACACTGTCGTATCTACCATTGGCTCTGTAGTGCCCGAAGCTAGCCATGATGAAGTATCTTTCATGCCAATCGCTGTGTGCGTAAGGAATTGAAATTATTTAAAAAATATTTTGCAACATACAAGGTTTTCGCTCGCTGGACTCTTACACCGTAAAGCAGATTACCATCTCGTACAGCGATGACGAAGAGGAAACCAAAGTGTTTACGTTTTTCTTTCACAGACGTGTCCATGTAAGCACCTCAGCTGCATCATTTCAACAGGCATACCACTTACAAATTCACGGACTTAGGTGGAACGATGGAAATATTCCATATGATGTCATACCCAAAGTGTTGGAGGAAGCCATAATTCGTCGAGATACCCTTTGTACATTAATCGCCAAGAGTCGACGATGTGCAGGACATGCCCCGCCAGAACGATCATCATGGACCTGCTAAGGTATCAGGGCAGCCGCTGTTCAGAGAGCTGGTAGAGATGGGTGCCACAATAGAACAGTAAGCAAAATAGAATCTATTTCTGTGCGTCCGGAAAAGCCCAAGCCCTAAGACTCAGAACTTATGCTAATTCGCGATACACTAAAAAAAAATGACTACAAGGAAAAAACACTGTGTGTAATGCAGAAGTGGAGAAGAAGCTTTGTACTTGAAATAGTGCGTGTAAATAAATGTGTTAAAAAATATTGGGAATTATCACTATTGGGAATTAAAAATGTTTTAAATCAGAGTTTAAAAAAACACTCTTGGTAAAAAAGTATTTTAAAAAGGTGTTATATTGTTGTTAATTAAACACACTCTCAGTACAGTGTAAAGTAAAAGGGAGACAGATGCGAGCCACCACAAACATGTATATTACTTCTACGAATTTAACTGAATTTATAAAACTTAGGAAGCGAGTGCAGATCAAGACAGTCTGCCGTAATTGTCGTCTCCAGACTTGTATGGCAGGAGGAATTTTCAACATCGGCATTTTTCTCAGAACAGTTGACCGGAAACACATGCGCGACCCGCAGTGGCCAGCCACCATATGCGCCTGCCGCCGGAGAGAGAACTATGTACCAGAGACAGCTATCAAGATATGAATATTCCTCAAGTGAAACATAACTTCTAGAATACGTATGTAGGGTTCCAACAGACAGTGAAGACATATTCATTTATAATCTAATACGCCAAGAAACTCTAACCTCAGATGAGAACAAGTAATGACCTGGTTCGACCCCTGGGACACGTTTTCCTCAGAAACAACACACCCTAGCCAAAACATATATATGCGGAGACATATGGGAAATATATGCGGCACCCCACTGATGCTTAACTTGGTACAGCAACAACGAGAGAAAATATGTCACAGTACTGGAAAGGCATAGCAACCCAACAAGAAAAATATTATACAGCACAACAAAAATAATATTTCGTTACCATACCGATTTACGAAAAAAAGGCATGACATATTGACAGCGACATTATGAGGGAAGAAATTATATCGGCGAGGACATACGGGAAATACGCAGTGCAATATTGATGGAAAATTCTACACATTACAGTACATGATAGGAAAAATTATACACACATTACTACTATTCTGATGAAAAAAAGACAAATCATTCCAAGCACCTTTGAAGCTAACACACAGGAAAAATACGATGTATAGAAGGCCCTGCACTGATCATTCATATACTGCCTCAGGCTAATGCACTCCCTATAACAAGTATGCATGTCAATTCGTCCACCTCAACATACATGGTAAAAGTAAAAGTAATATGTTATAAAACATTGAAAAAAAAAAAAAAAGATATCCTAGATAAGTTTATTCAGTGTTAAGATGCAGAAGTATAGAGCCCACCAGCGATGAAAAAATTAAGGAGAAACGATGGAAAAGCGATGATAGGACCAGCGATGACAAATATTAATAAATACAGGAAGAAATATTCACACAGGCACAAAACTATACAGATGTTAATGGCAAATTAATCGTCCCAAAACCCTAACCAGGAAAAACAAAAAAAAAAAAGAAATTTCAGGACTAATGCTGAAAACATATTAACACACAGAATAAATGCCCTGCACAGGTACAGAAGTACAAAGCCCACGAACGATGAAACGATGTCAGGGACAACGCTGAAAAAATGTAGGACCAATGGAGAAAACATTCGCTCCCAAGTTTAAAATCAGTCGAAGAAATGTAGGCAGCAGGAAAGAATATTCACATGGTTACTCCACGTTCAATGATATTTCTCTCTCTCTGTGTTCACATATAAAACTCTTGATAAATGCAAAGGTTATATGTACAGTAAGTTGTGAAGGGGAAAAAACTACATACCGTGACGACACGCCAGCGTAAAGGTACACCCACCATAAGTACAATATCATAAAAAAAAGTTACATTCAGCAAACAAAATTTCTGTATTTTCATACATTTGTATGCACTCGCACCATAAAGAGACGCAGCTGATTGATGGTAAAATGTCCCCACCCTCTCCCACTTGTGTCCCACCTCACTGCTACGCGACTTTAGCAGAATGCAAACATGTGTATGTATAAGTGAAGCCTCAAATCCAGCAACTGTTAATAGTACTCAACCTTTATGAATTATGCGAACTGGAACACAGTTTTATTCCCGAGATGTTAGTCCACCATGCAGAAATATACCACAATACGAAATCCAGCAAAGACACGCACATACAGCTCTCATTCACCATCCTTCAACCACGTCGAGATATATAATGAGAGGTTTACAGGTTCGAAAAAATTAGAGCATAAAGAAGTTTAAGAATTATTATATATAGTTGTTTTTATTTTTTAGGTTTGAGAATACATATACGACGAACTTCATTCTGATACTTACTTGTACATTTGTGGTCCTTCGTACAGGTGACAATCTGTGAAGTATTTTATATTAGGAATTATTTTAGAAAATATAACAAATAAAATTACATCTACAGGACATATGGGCACCAAGAGTAAATATCTAATAAGAAAAGACATATGGCTGTGAATATACGAAAATCAACACTTCCAACCAGATTATTCCACAAAACATCAACCCTCTATTTTAATAGACCCTAATTAATATTCTTCTACTACTAAAGAAAACAACAAAGTAATTATGTTAAGTTAATGCAATTTTAAGAAGGAGATAGAACACACGAATTAATGAGAAAAAGAGAAATTAAGATGCTGCTCACTTTGGATTGTTATCGGAATTTTGAATGATGTATATTAAATTTTCTCTTCATCCTGCCTTACAATATGTGATTAGAAGAATATATAGGTATTTAAATTATTTCGAATTGAGGAAATAGCTTATACATATTTGGTGTTAGTCTTTTCTATTAATATATTTAAAAGCAGCTGTTTTCACTGTTAAGGAATTATTCAAAATTGCCAGCTAGTCCTTTATTACACAAACTATTAAAATGGGACTACTGGGACACACGACCGAAGTAGGAGATTAAATTTCCTACAGTTCCACTGAAGAATATATAATGGGTGAAGTCCTTATTATAAGACAGTATCGAAGAGAACTGGAAAAGAAGATGCACAAACGAAGTTCATCCTGCATATTGGCCATCTCACCATGGGCTCTAAACTCCAGTAGATACATCCGGATTGAATTCCAACAGTTGCAGGATCACTTCAACAGTTCATCTCGACACATAATTTTACCAAACTCTTCTTGTAAAGTAAAAAAAAAAAAAACTCTTCAAAATGCTTGATAACGCTATTAGCATTCAGTATGAAAGACTGTAAAACATTTCATCTACACGCGGCGATAATTATTCCAGACATTCCGAAATTTGATTTTCTTGATTATTATTTTTGACTTTCAGATTTTTTTCAATGTTTTTGTAGGTAGCTCAGACAAAAGTAACATAACTACAAAGAGAATTTTTGAATAGCAAATGTTAAAGTAAATGGAATGATGATCTAATTTAACGTTGTTTTCACAGATATATGTACATAATATTCAATTGAAATGCAAACAAAAATAATTAAAAATTTATATACTAACATATTAATTATAAGAAAATTCTTTGCATCCTGTAATATTCTGAAATATTACCGAGCTCCTCCTGCGAATGAAAATTGTGAGCGAGCATCAGACATAGCAAAACTATACAAAAGAAACAAGTGACATAAAAAAAAGAACAATATACATAAAAGACAATAAAGTGAAACAATTACACACATAATTTTTCAAATAAACTTATGCAAGCAACAACAATTATCCACACACCCAATAACAGTAAATTATAACATATACTATATGTTTTAAAATAACCATAATCTAAAAACAAAATCTGAGACAATGCTGAACTGCTCTGCAGTTGTTAACTATCAAAGTTCAGTAAGCGGAGATCAATCACTATTAATACTTCTTCGCTATAATACCTCCGTTGCAAAAGTTCCAAATGCAATTAAACATTTTTTTTATCGTGTCATCATTCATACAAGTTTTTAAAGTCAATTTTAAATTTATGCACCAACACGATAATTCATTTCCTTTTCCTTGTTCTGTACTCTTGGACACACAATATTATATACTTTATTTATAATTAGGTAGGAGACCCAATACGGTTTATTGTTATGTGTCTGGATTTACTAGTACGAATGTAATTGCAACTACCTATCTCTTGATAGCACTTATCACTTAATACTTGACAGAAATAATTACCATTGATTAATGTCCCACAATGTTTAGCACAGTTAATTGTCAAGTCCATTTAATAGTTTGCTGTTTGTCTTTAAGACTGGCAGTATTTTTGACTAGCTATCAAAATTATTTATTAAGGTGACTAGGGATTAAATGGATGGAATGTAGAGCAGTATATAAAACTAACAAGTCTTGTGTTTTTAAATTATTTATTCCTAATAAGTTATAATTCCTTTTGAAATTTATTATTGTAGACAAACCTGCACCACAACACTAATGGAGTTCTGGGAACACTTTTGTGGCTCCCATTTTCCTATCACCTTTGAAAACATAAAGAAGTCATCAACATTAAAGAAATTGTACATGAACAAGACATGAAATAAGTATAATGACACATAATTACAACCTATGCGAAATATCAAACTTAACATTGTTCACACACAAAAATAATGATACATACAAACAATACATACGAAAAAGAAAATTATATAGATATTCGGAGGACTATTTCAAGAAGAATAAAATCAAATTTCAATTATATTCTTTCCTCATTTCTTTTAGCTAGCGTTAGTTCCAGGTGTTACCTTAAGGTAAGTGTTCAGTTTATTTCATATTTATGATTAACCCTGAAGAACATTACTTTCAGGTCACAGTATAACTGTATAGAATGGTTGGAGGGAGAGTCAAATTAAAACGAAAACATCGCAATCCTTTGCTACGCTGCTACACGTAGAGTACCTCAGACTTAAATTCTTTTTCGCACATCAGACCAACTGAGTAGCCAACAACATCAATAAGATTCTAAGTAAGGATGCGAACCTACTAATAAGTTTTCAAGTTTCATTTGCAGTACTCGTTTGCACAGTTGAGAACATTAACGGCGTGAGCCCTACTGAATATATATATATAATTACACAAAATTCAATACAAGAACACACAATAACAATATTACAAGAAAAAAGACAACAATTAACTCTATAATCCTCGAAAGACATAAAAGACACAGTCAACCATAAAAACATAGTCTATAGTAGCTCCTCTCCTTGCATTAATATGTGTCTATGTTACAACAGCGAAGCTGAATCGATTTCATGCTGCCTTTCCTGGCAAAAGGGAACATAATTTTCTAAAGACCATTTGCATATCTACTTTACATACTTATTCTTCTTTGAAGGCTCATTATGGTTCTATGCAGGGTACTTTATAAGGTCTATGGGGCGTGATATTATACGAGTTGGCTTCTTTCCCATTCAGTGTTTCTAATGCATAACAGTTATTGTTGATAACTGATTTAAACTTGAAAGGCCACTCATATAGCCTTATCAATTTCTTGGTTATGTTCTCCTGGATAAGCGTGCCTAAGTACCAAGTCACTGATTTCTAACTTGTTCAGTTTCGACACTTTCTGGTACCTCTTCTATTGTTCAGCGGCTGAAACTAATCTTGCTTTTACTAAACTGAATAATTCTTCTTGAAGTATTTTCCTTTCATCCTCCTTGCTGTCATATCCTATCGTCGTGGGAAGATCTTTCACATTTACTGGCCCCGATCGCTGGTTTATAAGGCTCTCATATGGAGTGAATCCAGTTGACATATGCACTGTGTGATTGAATACTAATTCAATTTAAGGAAATTTGTCATGCTAACTTTGTTGATTTTTGTGACAGTAGCCTCGGAGAACATTTCCAATTGTATGCATGCACCTTTCCACTGGGTTGCTTTGTGGATGCCTAATAGAAGTGGTGGTAGGCACAATGCCTAATGCTTTTACTGTAGTTTGCCATTGTTTACTAATGAACTACCTACCATGATCTGGTAATAAATAACCAGGTTTCCCCACTTCCTCCATAAATAATTTGTTTATTTAGTAGAATTTTAGCACTTGAGTAGTATATGGTTAGGTTGACGACAATCCATTTTTTACCCTAAAGCCCTCGATTTTTCCTCGAATTTCATGATGTTTACCTCCAAAACAGAAATTAAACGCAAAATTCTGCACAAATTATGATCATAATATTTATCGAAAAAAAAGCAAAATCAAAAGATTATGCATCAAATTAAGTAAATTTAGACCAAAAAATGCAAGCTGATTCAAGCAAAAAAATTAAGGTAATTTAGTTCAAAAGTATGAAAATTATGCTAAAATCAAATGAAATGTTATGTTATTGTTCTTTATAGATTATATTCTAAGCTCTACTAATTTTTTTAAACGTCTTCTATATGTTCAAATTCGTCACCAATTTCCCGAAGTTAATCTTAATCGCAAACACTATCTAAACTTATTAACAGTAATTTTAGTAGATTTCGATAGAATTTTAAAACTATATTTCGGAGTTCGGGAGACTGCATATTTATGGTGTAAGCTAGAAATGCTGATTTAGAAACTCATTTCAAAATGTTAGTCAAACTGAATGGTAAACCAAGCAAAGCCATTTTTATTTATTTAAAAAAAATTATGTAGTTTTGACCAAATGAAATCATTAAAAAATATTTGATTGATTCAAATTAATAGAATTTATATATTTTAAGAAAATTCAATATCATGTACATATTTTCCATTTTTCAGTTCTTGTAAACCTTTACATGCTATAAAAACTTGTTTATCATTTATTAATTTTAAAGCATTTTTATCAAACATGATTACATAGCGATCTAGTAAAGTAATTTTATACTTTCCATATAGAATACAATGAATTTTTTTTTTACCAAACTTAGATTCGTAATTTTGAAATTGTGTAGTAGCATGCCATTTATTCTGTTCGAGATCAAGTAGTTTAGTCAATACATATGAATTGTTCAACTTCTTGATAAGTGATTCCATTTTGTTTTATTTATGAAATAAAAATTATTAAGATAAAGAATTTTTTTCTTTATCTCAATCATTTTTTCTTATAATTATAATTAAATCATTGCTCGAAATGGAAAACAATACCATATGTAAGCAATGCAACAAGTATGGTGAAGTATTAAACATTGAATGTTTTCCGTCACTTATCCACACAAAAGATAAGCGTATTAACACCTGTAAAAAAAATGTTCCACTGAATATGCCAGAAATCATTATGATTTAAATAAAAAGAAAGTACTATGTGAATGTGGAAAATATGTATCTAAACTATATCTCAAAAAGAATAAAAATATTTAATTACACATTGCAAATGAAAACATATCGAATCATTTTATCCTCATAGAGTGACTACAGATAAACACAACAAAATGTAAAACATGTTTTAATAAGAAACTACTATGCGAATGTGGACAATATGTTTGTAGTACATTTCTCAAAGAGTATAAAAGTACTACATCACACAATGCAATAGTAAATATTCTAAATGAAATTCAACATGATAATTATACATCAAAGACATGTACAGTATGTATGAGAATAAATCTATAAAGTTATTTTTTCATCATAAAACTACTAAGGATAAACATACAACAATATGCAAAAAAAAAGTTTTATTAAGAAATACTATCATAGAAGAAGTTATATATTAATAAATTATTAATAATAATTTAAAACTATTACAATTTCATTGCTTTATTTATATTAATTTTATATATCTACATCATATTTGTATATTTTTTAAACATTCAATAATTTTTTCTATATAAATAAAACAATAATGGCTACGAACAATCTTGCAGTTGAGTTGAGCGGGAGGAGAGTGTGAGGGCTAAAAATCTTAGCTAAAGATTTTAAAATTAGATATTGGTACAATTTAAGGAAATCTGATCTAATTTCAGCTATAATGCCATTTATTAGAAATGAAGACAGAAAAAGAAACTTTAAAAATTTACCATTTTCACATCTTAATGTTATTCAAATGACAGAACTGAACGAAAAGAAATATTTCCATTTTATAATCAACTATTTGTACCCCCATAAAATAAAAGTACCTGGAATTTAAAAAATTTGACTTTTTCAAAACCCGAAATTAACTAAGAAAATAAAAGTTTAGGTAAAATATTTCCTTTTGAACAAAAAAGTTTTAATGAACATGTGGAAAGAAAACCACCCTTTGAAATTCATGAACGTGAACATTATTTTAATGATAGATACAACATTTGGCAACCAAAATATACCATTTGCATAAATAATTTGAAAGGAAATTCGATATAAAAACGAATGCTGTTCGAAATGCTGTACACGCAACAATGAAAGCTGTAAGAATACTTACTGGTTATAGAAATGGTGATCAAATGAGAATATATGCAAATAATCAGAATTTTCGCCATACAATTTCGGCTGCAAAAAAAAACCATTTAAACGGCGAAAATTTACTTAATCAATTTGAGAGAATAATAACATCTAATGAAAATGTAGATATAAAATATACTACTTTCGATATCGATGTTTATAAAATACCAAGTGGTAATGATGCAAGAGTTAAAAAAAATTGTCAATTTAACTAAATATATAAAAGCAAACAATTCATTACTAAAATTAACAATGATGATAATTTGTGTGGTCCTAGAGCAATAATTACAGCTTTAATATACGAAATTAATATCATTTTGGATAGAGAATTAACGAATAATGAACCTATTTACATTAGACAAGGAAGAAAATTATAAGGGGAACTGTCTAGCGAACCTTGTGTATGAATGGGAGAAAGTTGTGAAATTGGTTTTAGTTTGGAATTTTCTGAATATTCAAATGAAAGTTGTATCTGCTGCACATTTAAATTCAATTATACATTCTGGAACTAAAACATCAATAACTATTTATTTGTATACACACATTGAACACAATGAAAGCATTTTTAGGTGGTGTTTATTATTGTAAAAATTGTGACAAACCATACAATAATAAAGATCAACATGAGTGTGAGGAAGATAATAAAAATATATGTAATTTGTGTAAAAAACCACAACGCAAAAAAAGTTTGGGAAAATGAAGATTGTATTAGAATATATTGCCAAAAATGTAATATATATTGTTTTGGATAGGAAAGTTTTACTAATCATCGTGCTGTGTGTAAGACATCTTATAAGTGTATAACTTCTAACAATTTAAGGCTTGAGAAATAAAAAATCCAAATGTGGTTATACCAAATGTTGAAATTGTAAGGAAATTTAATATTAAAGTTAGCTAGATATTCTATTTTTCACATAATCTGTCTGTTAATTCAATGTTCTTTGTTGAAAATTGTTTACAGATTCTTTTAACGATTCAACATCATATTGTCCTCTTGGAATAGTTATAACTTTATTGTTTTCAATCAATGTTATAGTATTATTGGCTATATTGCATGTCACAAATTTTGTGCAAAAACTAATCAATGCTATAAATTTGTCTTTATGAATGATATCATAATTAATTTTTCTTTAGAATGCAACTATTATTTGATAGCTTAATTATTTATTATCCATTTAATAAAAAAAATATTGTTATTAACGAAATAAATTAATCGGGGTTTGGTAACATAATTTTCGAACAAAATGCTAAAAATCAAAAGAATGGAGAAATTTTGCCTAACAATATGAGATCAAGTCAATGTGTGAAAACAAACTTGATGATTTATTTTATTTATAAGAAGAATGATTGATTAAATTTCAATAATTTGTTTGTTTGTTTGAAAAGTTTAAATCAACCAAAGTATATTCAGTCAAAAAATGACTTTGATGTAATATCCGACAAGTTTAATGAAAAGATGGCTTATTTTTTAAATAGCAATGACAATGATTCTACTAGACCAATGTGAAAATAATTCACTATAAATAAGTCATTTTCCATGATGTCATCTTAGAAAATCAAGATGTTATCCATGAGTACTTTACTATAGGAAGACATAAAAATGTTGATGTATTTTATTTGGCACAGACTTATTCAAAAGTACCTAAAAAATTAGTAAGAGATAATGCAAATGTTTGTGTATATTTGTACAAGATGAAACAAATATAAAACATACATATAACAATTTTGAAATTGGAGATATGACATATGAAATATTTAAAGAGATTTGTTCAAAATTTTGAGGTGTAGATTATGGGATTAATACATTAGATTTGAATAGAAAGATGTCAAAAAGAAAAGGTCCTGTAATAAGATGCAAGACTTTTATAAAATGGCTTCTGCTCAATAAGAAGTGTAACTGAAAGCTGCACTTATTGTGCGAGAATTCTTATATCTACTTCGACAAACATGCTGCAACCTAGTCGAGACAGATGAAAGCTCTCCTACTGTGCCACAACCTAGTTGAGACAAACAAAAGTTTTCATAATGTGCTGGCCTCTACAGGCAACAAGTAAAATCCAATTGCGTGTGGAGAAAAAAAAAAAGAGAGTCATCATTGATGTAGCAAGCTGCAATTTAGTTGCAACACATTGAACAGTTGTCAAGAACGACTCCACTTGTCGACCTTGGGCGAGTTCGGCACAGTAGTTGTTACACTCTTGGTAACTGACTCACAATAAAGAAGCTTTCAACTCACTGTGGCTCTCCACTTATAGCTTACAACTCAGTGCTGCAATCATCTTGTCTCCTTAGCTCAGAGTCAAGCTGTTTGATTTCAAATGTTAAGTTCATGGGTTCTAAACCCGGTCTTAGCAGATAATTTAATAATGTGAATATGTGGTGCACATATTTGCACTATTAGATTATCACCAAGTTATTCAAAATTTGAGCTAAAAAATCTTGTATAAAATACGAGCAGTAGGTGCAATTAATTACTATCATCTCAAACTCCAGCGAAAAATACTCTCTATAATATAAATGGGGATGGTGGTAGTAGAAAATAAAAAACTTCCCACTTCATAACTTAAAAAATTAATAAATAAAAAAGGCCGATTGGTGATCAAGTGGGAAGTTTCACCAATTTGAGTTTTGCTGGTGCCAATATCAAAGCTGGAAAAATACACCATCTACCAAAAAGTAATTGGGAACCTGTGAAGATAAGTAATTCAGTACGTCATTTGACTTGTGTTTCACGACATTTAGCATAGGACTACTGGTGTTTGTCCATGGTAGCATGAACACAGAGGATTATTGCAACATTCTGGATAATGAAATGCTCCCAACATTGTGGCATTTTAATGGATTGGACCCATGTTACTTCCAGGACGACAATGCCAGGTGCCATGTTTCAAGGGCTACTATGCAGTGGTACGTCGACAACAATGTTCGCCGATTGGACTGGCCTGCCCAGAGCCCCGACCTCAACCCTATAGAAAATATTTGGGACGAATTGGATTGCCGGGCGAGGACTCGTCAAGCACGGCCAAAATCCATTGCTCAACTCATGAAATGGTTGCTAGAGGAATGGCGTCGAATCTCTGTGGATGTCTTGCAATACTTGTAGAGAGCATGCCAGACAGGGTGACTGCTGTTATAGCCGCTAGAGGTGGCCCTATGAGATTCTAATGGGGTCACAACCACTAAGCAAACGTTGTGGACAGGTACCCAATTACTTTTTGGTAGGTAGTGTATATAACAGGTCACTGTCATGGTGTAACAACCCATAAACCTTCTGTATTTTTTTCTTTAAATAAAGCTCACCATAGGTGAAATGTGTGTTGAAGAAACAAACAATGAATGGACAATGGACGAACAATTAACATGTTTTATGTATGTTAAACAATGTTAAATTTGAAATGATTAGTCTTCTTAAAACCTGTTCAATATTATTTGTGTATGAATAAAAATACTTATTTACTACATACTTACTTATTGTTTACCAGATGGCAGAATCTCTAGACAAACAATCAGAGAACTCAAAACTAGAAGATGTTAAGATTGATAATACCAAATTAGTTACCAACTCATTGTAATATTTTTGAATTTATTAATAATAATAATAATAATAATTACAATATTAGCTTAGGAAATTGGTGTAAGTTATTTGGTTTTCTTTGTTTGAACAAAAGAGTGTTTTAATAACAAATTAAGTTTAATGTTTTATTTATTATGGAAAATGAGCCACAAGCCAGCCTATGCCTGAAAAAACTTACTAGAATAAAACACAATTTACTAGATTCTAGTAAAAATTATAATATTGAATATAATACAATAAAACACATGGATAAACTCACTTTAGAATATAAATATATGCAAAACAAAATATAAAAACCCTCTAACACCTAACAATTTATCTAAAAAAAAATGGATTTTGCTTTCTGTTCGAAATTCCAAAAAATTAGTGATGATGTTAAAAACTAATGTAGCAGACGAAATAAAGGATTATTATATTACACTTGAAGACATTTTTCTATGACTATTCTAGATATGTAAAGCAATACAATTATGAATTAAAAACTTTACAAGCTTGAAAAGAAAATGAACAACTTGCTTTAGGATTTCAAGAAAAATTTATTATAGAAGGAAAAAGAAAAATAAAACTACAAGAAGAAGAAAGAAACTAGATCAATTTAATATGAATATGACAAATTTTATAGACGAAGTCAAGCAGAAGACAAGAAATGGTTACATATACATTGCAACATCTAAACGATATCCACTAATTAATAATTTTAAAGTTGATAAAATCTACACCAAGTATAAGAGGTTTTGCTAAGCGCTTTACTATCAGAATTACCATTACCTTGTTTCCGCCTAAACTTTCGATCGCTATGGTAGTTTGACGATTTACAATCGGACTCGATCTAAATGTTACACCTATTATCTTCAACCTTGGAACTGGTAAATAAGGTAACTTATACCATTGTTCTCAATTTACTGTACTAATGTTTCGCTGATACAACTAACTTCAGCTCCGCTATCGAGTAGTGTGGGAACAGGTATTCCACAAATTTTAAAGTAATTTCGGGGCAGAGTGTAGGTACTTCCTCTTCAAACTCCTTTAGTATAAATTCATGTTCAGAATAATTTAACCACACTGTGTATACGTTTGCATGTACATCCGAAATTTCAGTGCAGAAATTACCCTGTGATGTCTTCTTCAAACGGGACTTGGGGACCAGCGCTCGGAGACAGATATCAGTGTCCCTTTCTAGTTTAATGTCTCGGGGACAGAACCATCTCTTCTGTTAATTATCACTGGATTTTGTTGACCTAGCATTGTTTGTGAAAATACCGAGGCCATGGGATTTAGTGGTGCATTACCCTGATAATATACCTGCATTGCATGCATTGGGTATGGTACAGCTAGCTTGTGGTATAAACGGCGGCGGCATGGAAGGTATAAACATGTGTGGAGCTTGAGGTATAGGTGCAAAAAAATTTGACTGAATCGGATTATTCTGTGTAGATCCGACAGTTTGTATGTTCGTCGCAGTTCCTTGATACTCCTCATTCTGGTATGAATCCTTCTGTTTCCTATTTCTATGCTTGTTTTCTTTTTCCTGCTATATTTTTATTTATATTGATTATTCCAATGGGAATTTTCATGATAGTCTTCATCGTTAACTAAGTCAAGAGTATGCATACGAGGATCAGGTGTAACTTGATTCTGATGTGACGAGTCATGCTTTTCCCTAGAATATAATGGTGGATTTCACACATTTTGCGATTTGTAAGTATTCTTAACTGGCTGTAACCTATACACACAATCAAGTTGTTCCAAACGTAGTGGACTCTAAAATCAGCGAAATTTGTGTAGGCTCTGCCAGACCACTTTTCCTGGTATCGCAGAGGAAGCCGAGCTAAAATAACCTCTACGAACTCATAGTCCTCCATAGGCGCTGTGAGATAACGAGGTCTTACTCCTCTAGATATTTTCATAATCTAGGATCAAACTTCTCTAATGGTACATTAGCTCTTAAATTCCATTGTATTGTGGAATTCCCAAATTGTTTTATGAATTTAGAACGAAATCCCTCAAAACCGTGTGTGTGGTGTCTCGAATAACTTCCCCCCAACACAATGCTGTGGATTTCAGGCTGAAACCTAAGCATCTGAGTTTATCAACCTCAGTTAGCCCAAATATATTTGCATATTCATCCAGTCGTTCAAAATTCGTAAAAGGATTTTCTTTGCTATGGCCAGTGAATATCGGAATTCCCTCCGACCACTGTTTAGCAGGATGAGGTTTCGAATTGGCAGTAGGATTCACTATTGCAGACACTTGAGCATGAAGCAAGTAGTTGTCATCAGTATGAACAGGCGATTGGCATTCCTGTCCTAAACTACTAGCTGTACGCACTGTGTTTTGTGCCTCACTTCCATATTGCTTTTGCAACTCTATCAACACTTCTTCCAATCTCAGGTCATTTCGAAAAAGTTGGGCTTTTAGATCCGAGATTTTTTCCCCCAAATTCTCTCGTAAGCAATGATGTGCCTTCTCAGTTTGACTGAGACGATTTTCAAAATGATTTTCCAACGAATTAAGTTGGGTTTCCAGAGCAGGTGATAAATTATTCGCCTCTACTACTGACAATTGTAAAACTCTACCTTCCATTTCTACTTTGGTTCTACTCGAGATATCTGCTAAGTGAAGTGCTCATGGGTTGCATTCACATCGTCTCTCAAATGAAGTAATGCAGCAGCGTTTTCGGTCGTATATTCGTCAACTGTTTGAGACAATTTATTTTCAAAGACTGTGTTTTGATCTACCAATTTCTTTTCTAAAATGGATTGTGCATTTCTAAGTGAATTAATTCGCTCATTTTGTACGTTAAATTCGCTTTCCACTACAAATATTATTATTTACCTGGTAAATCCTGGCATCTTGGGTTTTAATTGCTTCACGCAATTCAGTCTTTAACCATTGCAATTGCGTTTTTTTGGGAATATAATCGGGTGGCTAGTTTAGCTAATTGCGTGGACTGTGATGTTTGTTGAGAGGTTTGCGAATCTTGTGACACTTTTATCTCTGCTAATTGATTGGTTAATGAAGTTTGCAATTGTGCGAACATTTGTGTCAATATATCAAAATTAATAGTACTACTATGGCTATTACCCACGGTTGATTCCTGCCCTTTTGTGGCTTTAACCACTACCATGTCATTAGCTCCTCTATTTTGTGAACTCTCTGATTCGATAGTCTATCTACGATGCCTTCCTCGCTGTAATGGTCATTTGTGTCTACTTCGTGAACTGACTCATTTATATTACTCCTTTCCTCTATGTTATCCACGTGCAAAGAGCTGCGAAGGAAACAGGCTTCTCTATCGTCTTTATCCATGGTATATAAAATGTCTATGGATATTACACTAATAAAATTAAATACTTCGTATGTCCTGTTTTAATTATCATGTAGCCCCACGTCGGCGGTGCCAATCTTTAATAATGATTATATATGGTTGTCTTTATATTTATGTTTGAGAATACACATACAATGAACGTCACTCTGATACTTACTTGTACATCTGTCGTCCCTCGCACGGGACCACACATTAGAAAATATAACAAATAAAATTACATCTACAGGACATATGGGCGCCGAGAGTAAATATCTAATAAGAAAAGACATATGACTCTGAATATAAAAAAATCAACACTTCCAACCAGATTATTCCACAAAACATCAACCCTTTATTTTAAAAGATCATAATTAATATTTTACTATTAGGCCTACAAAAGAAAAGAACAAAGTAATTGTGTTAATTTAATGAAAACTTAAGAAGGAGATAGAACATATGAATTAATGAGAAAAAGAGAAATTAAGATGCTGATCACTTTGGATTGATATCAGAATTTTGAAAGATGAGTATTAAATACGCTCTGCACCCTTCCTTACAATATGTAATTAGAAGAATATATAGGTATTTAAATTATTTCGAATTGAGGAAATAGCTTATACATATTTGGTGTTAGTCTATTCTATTAATATATTTAAAAGCAGCTGTTTTCACTGTTAAGGACTTATTCAAAATTGCCAGCTAATCCTTTATTACACAAACTCGTAAAATGGGACTACTGGGACACACGACCGAAGTAGGAGTAAAACATTTCATCTACGTGCTTCGATAATTATTCCAGATATTCCGAAATTTCCTTTTCTTGATTATTATTTTTGACTTTCAGATTTTTTTCAATGTTTTTGTAGGTAACTCGGACAAAAGTAAGAAAACTCCACAGAGAATTTTTGAACATTAAATATTAAACTTAATGGTAGGATGATCTAATTTAACATTGTTTTCACAGATGTATATACATTACATTCAATTGAAATGCAATCAATAACAATTTAAAATTTAAATGCTAACATATTAATAATATGAAAATTCTTTGCCTCCTGTAATATTCCGAAATATTACAGCTGTCAGTGCATTATGGAGACCATGAATTTGTAAAGTTATGATAATCCCTTTCGAATAGTAGAAAATTAATTCTGTGTACAAATTTTTTGCAAATAAATTCTGACGCGAACTCCATGTAAGTTTATTTTATCGTATAACAAAATAAAGTGTGCAATTATTTATTAATTCCGGTGAAACCAAAGATACTTTGTAATGTTATGAAACTGAGAAATAAAAAAAAAAAATTGGCATATTCTCCTTTTGCTCATACGTCAAACACACACCCACATTAACATCTACAAACACCTTCACACACAAACACACATGGTTAACACCAAATTAAGGCAAGAGAAAACAGGCCACCCATGACAGAAATAGAGCAAAAATTTCCCAGTAACAAACTTAAGAAAATAATCTTTATGCCCCGAAAAGTGAAACATATTTATACTTCCGAATAGGAGCAATATTCCGAGGTGGAAAAAAACCGTTATTTTGTAAGTTGTCATCTGAAAACCTCCAGAGGAAACATCTATGTCAACACACCAAAAACCTGACTGTAAAAAAAATTAAATTTCTTGAGGTTTCCTCGTCACGCCCCTCACCCAAACAAATTAGTCGGAAGGACACCACCCCCTCGCCTCGTCCAAAACCAGTGTGCCATCCTGGTGCTGTCAGCCATTGTAGCAGCCATATTGAATACAGTTAACCTTGACCTTGAATGACCTTAAACACAGGCAATTTCCAAGAAATGCATAAAAAATTCCAAAAATATCCGAACAAATTATTTAAAATTTTTGATAAAACACTTATGTAAAAAAATGTACGTTTCCGGAGGTCCCTCAACACCACGCTCAGCAGAAGACTGATTCCCTCACCCCCAATCCCCTCACTAATAATCGTTCTATCGTATGCCGCCGTGGTTTCTTTTAGTTAGTCATTTGTTTATACATTGCTGGATGCTACAATATTGGATTTGATATATTGCCACCGCCTAGATTGCCCTAGTGTATTAATTCACCTACCAGGCAGCAGCCAAACTTGTTAATTTTTTTTAAGTATTGGTTTCGCTGAAAGGACCCTTTATATTATATTCTATTTTCAACACATATGTAGCATTAATTTCTCGATAATGCCATCTGCGTTCGGCCTATACCGATTAGTAACATTGACTTATGCTGAAGTATTTAATTTTTTATTTTATTCTTAAATATATGTATTTTAATTCAAGATGATTATATATAAAAAGATTTTTATAAAATAAATAAAACTGGGCATATGTAATACATTTTTTCATTTATGAAATTGTACATATAAACAAACAGTTCTTTGTGATGATTTTCGAAGGCAACACGAAAACTTCATATTATTTTGTAAGCAGATGTAGCCCATTAGTACTCAGTTCTAGAGGATGTACCGAATCGAGTGTCCAGCACGAACAGCCAAAGAACCAGATGGATCTGCCAGTGGTGAGACTGCTGCTGGAAGGCTCTCTATGGAGTATTCAGTTTATTCGCTGGCTTTCTGGCCATTCTGGATGGTCATCACAAGTTCCATAGATTCTTTGTATGAAACATCCAACATCGCCATATTTGTGAAGATGCAGCTTGAGACTACTTTGCCCGAATCTCGGTATGCTGTATCTCATTCTTGACAGACAGCGATGAATTGATCGAACTCGCGCGTGTACCTTCCATTATATAGGGGTCAGTCCTATACGATCGTCAAAAATCCACACTTCTCTTTCCAGCACAACACACACATATCTTTGAATTCTGCAAATGCCATGTCCGCATTGACGAGAAAGTTTTAAACGTGACGTAAATTAGTGTCGTCCATGCGAAACAGCACCAACCCATTGGCATCAATCATCACGAAGCATCTGTTTGGGTATGCGAGAAAAAGTCTGGCCGAGGTTACACGCAGTTGACGTTCGGTTGTCGTCACATGCTAAAGTATTCTCGGATGCAAGTTTGTTTTTCGCAGGCAATGTCGTCGAATACATATATCGTGTTTGGGAGAGCTTCACTCGGAGGTACGATGACTTCATTATCGATGCAGGGGAAATAATTCATACCTTCCTCTGTCTGCAGTACTCGTACCAGTCGCTAGTATTTCGATTGCTAGAGCGATTTCAAATAAACGTACTAGTTTTCGAACCTAAGACCATTCTCTTCTTCAAGCATAAATATAAAAAAAAAAAAAACATGTTTGCGACCGATGTCTCCAATATTTTGTCAGCGAGGAGAAGCTCGCAAATCATATTATTCTCTGTCAGCAACAAAAGGCTGTTCGCAGTACTGGGAACGATAAGTACTTGGAATTGCTACTTGCTTTTTTAGCTCCAGCACCTACACCTCCAACAAACCAGCCTGTGTCTTACCCTGAAACACTACGTCGCTGTCAGTGTCACTTTTGTATAAGGCATATACTTTCGACCACAATGTACAGCGAAATGAGTGCTTTAATTGTGCAATGAATCCCTGTGGTATGTCATATTTGTGTGATGGGTGCAGTACGCAGTTCAGCCACACATATGCGAAGACATGTAAAGGTGAAGTGTACTTCTCGTTCAATACCTTGGTACCATGTTTACTGAAATGAGGCCTCTTGCGACTTTTTTAGAGTTTTGTTATAAAGGTCATTCAAGGTCATGGGGTCACAGTTAAGGCCATCTACATTCAATATGGTGAAAGTAGAGTGTAACTTAGTATGCTTGCTGACTATTATGTATTTTTTCTTCAGTTTTAATTTTCGATATCATATAAAGTCATGGGATCAAGGTGAAGGTAGTCTGTATATAATATTGGGGTGGTACTAATGTATTATGCTAGCTGACTTTTATGTATTTTATTAGAGTACTTTCAAGGTCAATCAAGGTCGTGTGTTCACGGTCGAGGTAGTCTGTATCTAATATTGTTGTAGTAGTTAGTAATGTAATATACTTGTTTACTTTTGTGTATTTTTCTCCAGTTTTCCTTTTCAAGGCCATTCAAGGTCATGCGATCAAGGTCGAGGAAGTCTGCATCTAATATGGCAGTGGTAGTCTGTAATATATTGGGCTTGCGACTTTAATGTATTTTTTCGTGAGTTTTTTGTTTTCAAGTTCATTGAAGGTTATGGGGTCAAGGGCGATGTCACTGGCATCCTATATGGCGTATTTGTGATGTCTACCAAAATGGTGGTTAAACATCTTTTTTAACAATGTTTTAATGCATTTTTGTATCAGCTTTTTTTTTTGTTTTTAAGAAAGTGTGAGCAGACCAAGATGTCGGTGGAACGCGCCTACCATGATGGTGGCCTACAGTAATGTATAAAAAAAATGACGAATGAAAAAATATGGTGGCCTCCAGTAACGTATAAAAAATGACGAACGAGAAAACAAATATGGTGGTCGTGACGGAAAAGTTTTATGGTTTTTGAACAATCTCAAATACTACAGTTTTATAATAATTTTTTTAAACGATTTCTATTAAAAATTTTGCAATACGTTATTTAACAATTTTTAAATAAACTTTTTGAAATACTGTTAGATAAAATTTTTTAAAAATAAAGTTTAAAACGATTTTATAAATTTTTAAAATGATTTTTAATAACCTTTTTCGTAATTAAAAAAAAATATTGAAGAATTTTTTTGGCAATTTATTGGGTTTTTGGGGTCAGAGGTCACCAGGGTCAAGTACAAGGTTATATGGGTCAAATATGGCGGACGTGTGACGTAAAACATGGCAACGGGCCTGCTCCGGCTCCGATGCCAAATACTGTTGCGCATCAATCAGCGTTTCCCTACTACTCATATTAAATATTTTAATATATCTGTCTTGCTAAGAAATTAAACAGTGTTCTTAGAAATTCGTTAGTACACTAAATGTCAATATCTTAACAAAGCCTAATACGTAATAAAATATACATTATATGTCTACAATGAACACGTGTATTGATAAAAGGCAAAACATGTTCACTTTAAAACATGTTCACTTTAAAGCATTATGTACAATTATTTTTGTACTTGTTTCGTATCTTAATTTTACATTATTGGTAGAGGCTGTTCACGATAAAATGAGCACTTTTGAAATCAACATTAGAAAATGTCACTGCCCCTTCCTGGATATATTTTAACGGACGCCCTGAGTGACATGCATCCAGTAAAGTTGGTAACGATAAATGAGAAGTAGTTCCATACCTTAACGTCAAATAAAAAGTGTTAGGTAATAATCTGTGACAACTTATATTATTTATTTCACTTTCTTTTTCTAATGCATCTAAGAATTAAAATGAGCAGATTTGTAAAATATTTACTTTTATAAAAACATCAGAGTTTCACTTGACTGACGCATGAATAAAGTGATGATGCCAATTGAAATATTACTTTTACGTAATGCGGAAGATTACACAACCTGTATCCTAGTAGATCTTAAGCAGGACTTTCAAAAGTACTCATTTTACCGTGAGTAACCTATAACTTATTGCATCATGCGATGTTTATAAGATATCCTGATGTTCTTACGTTGCATTGTTGCATTCTTACGTTGGTTACGTAATTTATAAACCTGACCTTATTAGCTACCTGGATTGGTCAGGTGTTTATAGATAGAAGTGATAATCAGGAAACAAACGAGGAAAACTACACAGTGAACAAAAATAAAATATTCTTTCAGTTGAAGTCTTAAAATTTATTTCAGTGAAATGCAAACTGGAACTTTAAGTATTTCCATTCTTTTTTTCTGGTTCCATACACATATTCAAATTTTCTACTTTCACAAAAATACAACCAGTTGGTACTAAATTTTCTACGTTCGTAATTGTAACTTTCCATCTTTCGTTGACTAACTTACCGACACATAATTTTTCCACAGTTTCGAGAGATCACTCAAAGAGGACCCACTGTCGTCGACTACAAATATTATTCATGTCAGTATGAAAGAGTACAACATTAATGAACATGAAAATATCTGTATACTTTTTCACAAATTCTATAATAAATTATTGTACTGACGGTAGAAAGCGACATGGCTGTAGTCCTTCCTACACTTTAGTTACGCCTAAGAGCATTGGACTTGATGAGTGAATAGGACGTACATGACACAACCGTAGAGGGAATATGGGGCCAGAGAGCGCATACCAGCTGCGCAGTCACCACTTAGTGTCCCTACGTTGAAAGGCATGTCTGCCATTAGAACTGTCGAAACCACGTGTATCGCTGAGTTTACATAAATAAATTAAATACGTTCTGAGAAAATTGAATAAGCTACCTCCGACAAAGTTTTCTTAAAAATGGCACATATTCAAGTTACACGAAATAATAGTAAGCACAGCTTTTTTGGACTGCGACCAAAGTTCAGTATGACTAAGGATGTCACGTGGTTTCTTAAAACGTGGATTTAATTAGACGTTTTTCATCCTCTGTCAGTGACTTTTTCCACTCCAAGGTCGCAATCTTCTACCTGCTCATTCAATCTCCGAAGAGGGAGACAGTCCTACTTTTGGAAAAGGAGGACTGTCCTTAATTTGGACGATCCTTGGTGACTGCGTCGTTACTAACTTATCTCACAATCTTTGCTTCATCTCTATCACAAGGTGGTAATCGTCAGAAATTTCTTCCCATCGAGTCTAGGACCAAAACGTTATATCCTAGTCTCTCCGGTACTTTTAGATGTACTGAACTCAAGGAAGTGGAGACCATCGTTTAGTTTAAGGGGAGCCTTATCCCGCCGTATTGTAGTCTAGGTTTTGCTATCTTTCGTATATTTTCAAAAAGCAAATTCTGAAAGTATCCTACTCTATATCAACTAGCTATCGACCTTACACAGACATGAGGACTGAACTACCAGCTCTTATTTACGCTGTAATATTTATTTGTTTGGGTTTTGGCGAAATTAATATTGTGACATAATTTGGGGTTTGTAGTCCAGTCATTATGACTGTATTGTTCTGCAAGGCAGATAGTTGGTTAGGTACGGAGGAAAATTCAAATTTAACATGATGGGGAAGGTTCCCCTTAAACGTGCTTCAATGAGAATTGCTGGAAAAGAAACATTACACTATTTCCTAGTCTGCTCCAGTAGCTCAAAAAGTACTCGACCAAAAAAGAAAATGGACTTTGTCGTCTACTTCAAATTGTCTACAATATGTCAAAAACCGGCACAAAATGTTATATCTCTGTTGGAAAAATGAACGCAGCATTATTTCCTAGCATGTCTGGTATTTCTAGATGTACTGGACTCAAGAGAATGGAGAGCATCTTGTTGTTTAACGAAGCTGTGAGGAGCTGTGAAACCAACATAGTAGACACACAGATACGAGTGGTTGACCACGTGATAGTATCAGTTGTGACGGCAGGTAAGTGACGTCTGGGCCAGGCAGGACTCTCAGCTGGAGCCAGACCACGGGCACAGCCCGGAGGAACTATGGGACCGGAGTGTCGGTGGCTGTTCACGTCTTGTCCGGGTCGTGCTGGCCCGTGGACGCCTCGTGGTGTAGCACGACGGCGCCGTCTCTCAGCGGGCTGGCGTGCAGCACCGTCGTGAGAGGCGCCTCCTCCTCCAGCTGCACGCTGGTCTCCGCGGCGGACGGGATGGTCGACAGAAACCTGACGGTCAGTCTCGACGGTGACCCTGGCGGCTCCGAGGCGTCGTCGAGCGCCGCTTGCCGCGTGAGGCGTGGCTTGACGCGTGGTCTCGCCGACGCCGAAGATGACGCTGTGGCCTCGGCGGGCGTCGCACTTGACGCGCTCGACCGCGACATGCGCCACGTGCCGGTGCTGGCCGTCGTCGCCGACCCCGACGAGTCGTTGCGCGAACTCGACAGGTTCGAGTCCTGCGATGTCTTGCGCGTGACGAGCCACGACGAGGTGCGGCGCTTGGGCTCGAGCAGGCGCAGGGGGATGCCGCAGCGGTGGTGGTGGCCTTGGCGCCACGAGTCCGAGCGTGACGAGCTGAAGTTCTCGCTGGAGGACACGGAGGAAGCACGTTTGTTCTGCTTCTGCTGGATCTCGGCGATCTGGTAGGCGTAGTGGTCGGAGCGGCCGCGGTGCCTCTGATCGCGGGATCTCCCCCTGCACCAGGGCAGCAGACCCCGTGCCTTGGCCATCAGCCAGCGCCGAGGGTTTCTCCTGACTCGCACTTCTCCCACGGCGGTCTCGCTCGGCAGCAGCTTGGCGCCGCAAGCACACTGCGCCTGGTTCTCCCGCGAAGACCGGTCCACCAGGCTGTTGGTGTTGGCCGGAGTCTGCCTGTTGCTGAAGTTAGAACTGTGCCGGCAGCGACCGATGCCTCTTGTAACCCGCGACTCCTCGATCGCCTTGCATATCAGCACGCAGTCCTTCTTGAACTGCTTCGTGAGGATGGCGTAGAGGAAGGGGTTGCAGCACGAGTTCAGCGGTAGCACGAACACCGTGAACACCTTGGCCTGCTCCAAGGACACGAGCTGCAGGCCAAAGGCAGCCGTCAGCGAGAAGAAGGCTATGGGCGACCAGCAGATGAAGTCGGTGAAGACGAGCAGTGCCATCCTCTTGGCGATGCGCGAGTCGTTGGAGTTCCACGCCTGCGAGCCCCTGATGGCGCAGTACATCTTGAGGTAACAACCCATGAGGATGAGGAAGGCGACGCCGTTGACGAACATGAGGAACACGACGTAGGTGAGACTGGCGAGGCCTGTGGTTGTCTCGAAAGGCAGGCAGACGGCGAACTTGCGGTACTCGCTGATGCCGAAGAGCGGCAGGACGGCCATCACGATGGAGAAGCCCCAGCCGCAGGCCATGATGTAGCCGGCGTGTTTGAGCGACAGCCGCTTGTTGAGGTGCATAGCGTGCGTGATGGCGTAGTTGCGCTCCAGCGTGATGACGGCGAGCGTGTACACGGACAGCTCGGAGCTGAGCACTCCGAGGAACCCGGCGAGCTGGCAGCCGGCCGACATCTGCCAGGGGATGGCATACATGCGGAACTCGCCCAGCGTCGAGGCGTCCACCACAGCCAGAAACCCTGCACACACATACACACACACACGTCGCACATCACTAATCCACGTTGTACCATGCAACGAACACTTTATCCCGCATGTGATTTCCCAGTCACCTTACACTGAGAGGAAATCAAACAAAATATTTGTTTGTATAGGGCCAAATATATATTTAGTTGCCCTAAGAAAATATACTGTCGAGGAAACAAAACTTGAAAAGCAACAAAATTACTTTGGTTCATCTAATAAAATATGTGTTTAAATAAACAAAATATCTGTGTTGGGCCAAACAGAAATTAGAATGTCAACTAAATATTTTGTTGAATCAACTGTATCTATTTGTTTAGCAACTCATTTCGCTTCCTTCGTTCGAAAATAAAGCTCGAGAGTTTGTTTGTATTTCATTGTGACCATTAGGAGGGTAATCGTGTTTGTTAGTGAATCTATTGATGCTTAACAATCGTATACACACATTAGTAAAACAATGCAACAAGAAACTGACTTGAAATATTTGTTTTCACGCGTTGCTCAATATTTGCAGTACCTTATATCTATTTAAAAGCTTTCCGGTGTCATCAGGTGATCTAGGTTCCAAACTCGGTCGAACTTGTAAATTTTTTTTTATATCGGCCTAGACTGTTTAATATGCGTGTAGACAAACAAATCTTTAGTTGCACGAACCAAATCTTACAGTTTGGGGCAACCAAATGAGAACAACAAAATAATTTGGTTTCAGCAACAAAACGTTTCATTGCCCCTATACAAACAAATAATTTGGTTGCACTAAACAAATCTTGTTTGATTCAACATAACCTTTTTCTCAGTGCACACTCTTATGTTAAATTCGCATTATACGGCTATGCAGGCTGTTCTCGGTAAAGTGAGCATTTTTGAGGCACTATATTTCCCTTCAACTATTTGTTATACTTTAACCACCTTCTTAAATAAAATATTGCCATGTAATTTATAAACACTGTGTATATTCCACCGCATTCTTATGTTAATGACAAATGCTAAAATACAAATATATTTTTTGACTATTATTCCAAATGAGAGGGCTTTCAAAACTGCTCTCTTTACCACGAATAGCCTGTAGTAATGTGGTTTATTCAGCCCCTCCATTAGAAATTATCTATTATCTGATAAATAAATATAACATTACAAAATCTGAGAGTGCATCTTTACAGACAAATTATTCTACCAAACACAACATTATTTTTTTATTAATGCACTGTTTTTAACATCCTGTGACAAAGTATGGGAAAATTATATATGTGAAATTTATGTATATTATGATAATTACAACTGAATGGGAGTGATTTAAACATCTATAAACCATAATCCCATATTTAAATTTATTAAAACATTAAATAATTCCTTAAAAATTAACTCAGAAATTTGATTTTGCAATAAGTTATTAATAAGAAACACATCTTGAAGAGACTGATTTACTAGAACACATGTATATTTAGTCATCTCTGATTTCGTTTATTGTAAGTCAAGGCCATGAGTTAGCAGTTCTTTACTAACAATACTGCCAGATATGTAAGAGGAAATTTTTCATAGAAACTCATTCATGTTACACTACGAAATCTCATTGTAGTGTTATGCGCCTGCTGCTTTGTCCCACGCAAGAGCGCCGAAGAGAAGGACAGAGTAGTGATATGGTAGCGGGCTGTGAGTTACAAGGGATATTTAAATGACAGGTAAACGATATAACTTTTACAGCTCCCACTCTCCTTACCATCAGCTGAATGAATTTCCGCATTTGTCTGAAGAATGTTATTGATTAATGACCCGAGTTCATCTCTGTGTAACTCGGGGTGCGGCAAACCTTCCCGGCCAAGACCAGCGACTATAAAAGTGCATCGAGCCTCCGGTCCGGGAGTTGATGAGTGTCTGGAGTTCGGTCGATTGCGCGACCTTCAGCGATAGACGACGAGCGAGAAGAGAGACGAGTGGCAGGAGAAGTGATCAGCGGGAGGAAGAACTGCAACTACGACCATCATTGGAGTGAAGAATGCGAGTGGCAGACTGGACTTTTGGACTGGATGCTTGAGTGTAAGACTTTGCAAATGACGGCAACGTACAGAGTGAACATGTTTTAAGAATGAATGTGAGTTAATAGATTATAGCCAAACAGAAACATGGCGAAAGACTTTAATTCGGTTTGAGATAGACCATTGCACGCACTGAGAAGAAAAAATGGTAAGATAGATTAATGACTTAAATAATAGGCATGTGAATAAATTAAAAAATGTAATTATGTTGTGATCTTCGAATGAATAGTGCAATGGGGGAGAATGACAAGATGGAAGTTCTTGGACAGTAGCCATTGCAATGCAGATGTCAGTCATGGAAAAAAACAGGACTGAGCGCAAAAAAAAAAAAATTAAAAAATACAAGTAAACTATGGACGAGAATATAAATATATGTATACAATACTGGAAAATTCCAAGATGGAATACAGTAAAAAAAAAAAAAAAAAAACATAACAGCGACTAAATACGAAAAATATATGTATATATACATATATATTTCGTAATTAGTTGCTGTTCTGTTTTTTTTTGACACTATTCCCTCTTGGAATTTTCTAGTGTTTTATAGATATATTTATATTCTCGTCCATAGGTTGCTTGTCTTTTTTAAGTATCTTTTCGTGCTCAGTCCTGTTTTTTTCCATGACAGACATCTGTATTGCAATGGCGAGTGTCCGAATATCTCCATCTTGCAAATTAGTTCTTTCATATTTATTAAGACCTCCATCCCTCACGAACTCGGACAAACCCCTCAGGCATTTTGTAAAAATATTATGACTACCTTTTAATATCGTTATCACCACTAGCTGAGCAGCATGGACAACAGCTAGACGCATTACTTTAATAATACGACTGAAATTCCTAAGGGTTTCTAGAACCACGCAAACTGCAGCGCAGCCGACATCTGTTGAAGCGAACATGACGGCTAAGGTTGTCCCAAAGTTGCTCAACTGCCCTCAGGTGTTGCCTCAACAGGTGGTTATTATAGGCTATTCATGGTAAACGTAACACTTTTGAAACCCCTGCAATAATTGTATGCACACTGTGTTCTCTACCACCACCACTCGTTCAATTAACATTTGTTGTGGGCCTAATCACTTGATTCATACATCGGTCAAGAAAATTTTTTAAATTGTTAGAAAAGTAAATATTTTACCAATTTGCTCTGTCTTACACTTACCTGCACTGACTAAACCGAAAGAAAAATAAATCATTTACATTTTGACAAATGTTTACTTCACACTATTTATTCAACATTAGGACATGGAACTACTCTCTCTCCATCGTTACCATATTTAATTTGAGCGTATGAAAATCAGTGCACCTTTTTAAACATATGCAGATAGGCGGTAGTGACATTTTCGAAAGGTTGATTCTAAAAGTGCTCTATTAACGATGAACAGATTATAGGGTGCAATGTACACATTTGGAAGTCTTTTTGCAAACAACCCGAGCATTTTAGGCCATACGACTTATCTCATTTTCTTGCTGGAAGATGCCATCCGTCCCAGGGAAGAAAGTCAATGTTAATGGGTGCAGTCACCAAAGATGGATCGATGACCGAACAGACTAATTGTATACCAGAGGTATGAGCGGACACAAACAATGGCAAATTAACTCTCACCAGATCATAACACTGCTGCCAACAGTCTGTGTTCTTCCAGCAACGGTATCACAGTACTTTTCTTTTAGAAGTTTCTCACTCGACACGCCAGCGTCCATCAAATGGATAGAGCATAAAACGGGAATCTTCAGGTAGGGCAGCTCTTTACCAACCAGAAGAGATCCAATTAAGGCGATATTACACTATACCAGAGTCCGAAAAGTCTGTGCAAGGTCCGCCATAGCGGCCGGTATACGGGCTAGTGTGGCACCCTTCATGCCAATCACAGCCTTGGACGGCCAGATTTCGTACCAGGTTTGGTAATTGGACACGTCCTATTTTTTTTCGTGGCAGGTTCTACACCGGCTTTCGTACCTGGCCAATAACATCACAGTTTTAGAGCGTAGGGCGCTCCCCGTGGCTACTACTGGAAACAAGTAGACGAAGAAACCGAAAGGACGCCTCCATCTTGATTATACACCCGTGAGGTTGAAACTCTTTTAAAAAGATTTAGAATACAACAACGACAAATAAAATTGGCTATGACAACTTTTAATTACTGTTTAAAACCCAACCAAATACTAAAAACATTACCTTATCTAAGAAAACATTTATTTGAACTATTACACATACCTACAGTATATAAACTCAGAAGCTGATGTGTGAGTTAATAATACAGTGGTAACATCGCGGCGTCTGTTACGGAAAGTTTATCTTTTAGCCGTGAGTTCAAAACTCCGTTGGACCAAAAAAAATTTTTTCATTAAATTTTACGTGCTGATAATATCCAGGTACGTAAAGAAAAAACTATGTTTTGCAACCGATCAGTAATTTTAGTCCAATTAAAAAATAACACAGTCTTACTCTAGTGACTTCAAGTCGTTTTCAAGAAAATGAATGAAACTATACTAGTAAGCAATCAATTTACGTAAAAGGCAAACAGTAATATAGCAATATTGAGATGTGCAAGCTAGTTTTTTTCATAGGCCTACGCAAGTTACGAACTCGTAGCAATTCTAGGAATGGTGTTCATATTTACTACAAACCACACACTGCGCACCCACCGAGGGTGTTAGATGCTAGTACGCGAACTGCTGTCGTGTAATATGAATCTTCCATGGCGGCTCATATAGCGACTGGCATACCGGCTCGTGCACCAGGTCTTGTAGAAGCTTCTACAATAACCAAGTACGGCTACAGGTATCGTGTAATATCGGATTTATGGTACTGTCGCGTGAACTTGAGACGTTCGCGCTGATGAATCTTCGTGAGTGTCGTGACCAGATACAGGCTTCGGAGCACCAAGCAACAGAGATGATTGCAGGACTTCAAATTTTAGACGGGCCACTGGTTGCCCACTCTTTCGCTGGGACAGTGATTTCCTCAGCTCCAGTATGTTGGTGGACCTAGTCTTCATTCATCTCTTGTATCAGTGTACCCCGTAGTTCCCATGCTGTTTACTTGCGCTGGTGTCATCTGTCCAATCCGTGCACACTCATGACCACGACAGCACGAGAACATTTCGCAGACTGTGCTGTTTCAGAATTACAGCTACCCTTGACCCGAAAGTCAACCCTCATCGTCATCTCCTTTTAGATCATTTCATAAATACCACATTTTACACATGGCAGGAATACTTGTCCCGGTCTCAGAGTACGCACGTCTCTCATCATATGCCTTCTAATCCTGCCGGTGATATGTACCCTACGTCATTTGCATCCACCGCAGGCAAATGTAACGTGCGTGGCCATGATGTGATCATTAAGATTTTCATTCATCCTCGAAGACGGGTTCATAACAAGCATTCCGTTGAAAAGTTCGAAAAATTATTAGAGATGAGAGGAAACAAATTCGCACATGTATCAGCAAATGGAGATCAACAACTGAGATGGTAAAGGCGGTTCACGATAAAGTCAGTACTTTTTAAATCAACCTTAGAAAAATTTCACTGTCCCAGTCAGCATATATTTTAACGGGCGCACTGAGTGACACACGCCCAGTAAAGTTGGTAACGATGGATGGAAACTAGTTATATAACTTAACGTCGAATAAAAAGTGTTAGGTAACCATTTGTGATAACTGAAAATTATTTCTTTAGCTTTCTGCTATTTTTAATACACCGAAGTGTGGAAAATGAGCAGATTTGTAAAGTATTTACTTTTTTAATTTTTTCCAGTTTCATTTGACCGTCGCATGAATAAAGTGATGAGGCCCATGGAAATGTTAATTTTACATAAGGTGGAAGAATACACAACGTGTATACAAATATATCTTAAGCAGGGCTTTCAAAAGTGCTCATTTTACCGTGAATTCTAAAATTATAATAACATCTGCAGTCAAAAACAAAATAGTCACATAACAGTAAATGTTACAGACCTAAATATTCACCAAAATTACAAAATGGGTTATAAATTACCGTGTTCGAATGTGCAAAGCGCGCGCCTTGTTTAAACACACTAATCCGCTACGTTTGCGGTAAAACAGGCCCGACAATAAAATATGACCGTCCAACGCCTTAGAGGTAGGCAACTGAGTGTCCGGTGAAGTGTATGTGTCTACCTACCTCCAAGGTATTTGAGAGCCACTATTAATTACTGTCGGAACTGTTTTCTGGCAACCAAAATCGATTAATGCGTCACAACAAGTTGATCCTTTTTCGTAAATTTTGCAATGGTGTTAAATAATCCGACTTTTGATTTTATCATTTATTAGGGGCTTTGAATGTTTCTGTGATTTAAGACTTGTTTCTGTCTTGGGATGTCACTTACAATTATATTTTCGAAGGTTTATAAGTTTGCATTGCTGATACACTTGGCGAATTTTGTTTCTTCCATAGCTAGTATTTTCCAATATTTCAAACTAATTAATTACTTTCTCATTTTAGTGGATTTCACGGAATCAGCTCTCAAACGTTGTATCGCACGAAAATAAGCTGCATATAAAAGCTAGTTCCGATTCGTACATTAATTTTCCATGAGGCCGTAGTAGTTTCTATATCTCAGTATCTAATTACGATGTTTGCAAAACACTAACACTAAATGTTAGTCAATTATTTTTTCGAACAAAAATGTGTCTTCTAGTTGCCACTGTGTTCGTATTAGCCATTCACAGCCACTTGGCACGTTTCTGAAGCCCTGCTAAAGTTCTAAGCTACATTTGGTTACTGATCACGTATCATTGCGCTACATGTAAGTATAAACACTGCCATGTGATTTCTACGTTTCAACTGTAAAATTACCTGTTTACTCTTTTCAGTTGTTAATGAATTCTGGCATATTTCAAAAAACATAATGAAAAATATTCACAATTATAACAGTATTTCGAACAGATTTATAACATTTTAGCATACTTTCCGAAGGAAAGAAATGCCTATGAGATCACTTTACTTACTGCGTGTGTGTGTGTGTATATATATGTGTGTGTGTGTGTGTGTGTGTGTGTGTGTTTGCGTGTGTGTACCACCACCTGTCATTATTTTCATACACTCCAACCAAATTTCACCAAACTCGGTACACATAGAGTACTTAATAACTTCGAAAATTTTCGCCGGGCACTTACTTTCAAAGTGGCTGCCCTTAAAATATTTAGTGTTATAAAATATATCTCGGAGATAGTTCAAAAGATTTTAACCAAACTTTGTGTGTTGGCATAACATCATGTTAGCATTAAATTATGAGATGAATATTTTTTTTTTGGTCCACCATTTTGTGAGATAGCCCCAAATAAAATTAAATATTTTAACATTATAACTCGAAAAATATTAAACCGATTATCAAACATCTTGACACATAATTAATACTATGGTAGGCCACGTAAAACCAAGTAACTGAATTAGATTAGGCAATTATTTACAAATTGACGGCCATACAAATATTTTAGGTTAATTTTATATAATACCAACCACCCAGTTTCGACCAAATTTCGTTTGATAAACGTATCTATTACAAACATCACATATGCCAACACACAGCCACTTTTGTCAGCCATTCAGTAAGATATCGCTACACGAGTAAATAAAGTTTTATGTCATCTCGGTAAAAATTTTCCGATTTCTATCAAATCTGGCAAACAATTAGTGCTACGGGAGTTGATGTTGAATTGTGTATTTAATAATTTTGGAAAATTATTTTTCAAAATTGTGTCTCTATAATGATTAGTGCTACGGGAGTTGATGTTGAGTTGTGTATTTAATAATGTTGGACAATTATTTTTCAAAATTGTGTCTCTATAATGATTAGTGCTACGGGAGTTGATGTTGAGTTGTGTATTTAATAATGTTGGAAAATTATTTTCAAAATTGTGGCTCTAAAATGATTTAAGTTCAGTACATTTTACTAACAAATCAAGTTTCAACTTAATTTTGTGTTTTGGCAATATATATAACAACCATAAAATTTGTCTATTCAGAGCCTAATTTTTCTGCCATTTTGTATAACAGATCTGCAATAACAAATAAAGTTTTTATGCTATATCTCGAGGACCAATAAACCGATTCTCGCCAAATGTTACACACACTTAATGCTGCTACATTATGGTGGTGTGTAAACTGACATGTTTGTATCTATGAAAAATTTAAAAAAAATTCAACCAAATTTTGTACACTTTCACTAGAATCATCGTTTTTTTCACACAGAGATACAATTTTTCCAATCTATTTACCAAAAATGCGTGAGTCCAAAAAATTAGAAATTTTGTCATAATGCTGGAACAGTTTAACTGATTTCCTCCAGATTGTGCAAACCATAAATGTTACAGAAGGCCACGTAAAATTACATGACTCAAGTGGGCCAGAGAGCGATGTTCAAAATGGTGGTTTCGTAAATAATTTAGATAAGTTTGCAACCTATCTTAACAATTTAATCAAATTCAACTATACTTTGTCTTTTGACAGTATATATTAGAATCATCATAGACAGAGCCTCCTTTTTTTTTTTTTGAACGATTGCGCCAAAAAAGAAAACAAATTTTTTTATGTCATATCTCAGGGACCAAACAATCAATTTATACGAAATTCTTCAAACAAGTATCGCTATAGCAGGCCATTTAAACTTAGATGTTGTAAAGTGCACAGTCATTTATTTTCAAAACAATGGCCCTCTAAGTATTTGAGGTTAGTAAACCATCATTCGAAACATTAGATTGATAGAATACCAAGTTGATGCGCAGTCATTTATTTTCAAAACAATGGCCCTCTAAGTATTTGAGGTTAGTAAACCATCATTCGAAACATTAGATTGATAGAATACCAAGTTGATGCACAGAATCCGACATCCGGAATGCAGTTGATTGCACGAGAGCTAATGGTAGGCCTACAAGGCGTTCTTGGTTCGTGTCCCCTGTAAGCCAAGTGTGCATATGCAATGGTCTCAATATTGTTGCATATTTTTCTTTTTTCATCTCTAATGATATTGTTTTTAGCGAGACGTCAAGTCTTACCTACCAACCCAGATGGAAGGAATTTATTTAAAAATAGAATGCGCCCCTGCCGTCGAAGTACAGATTTATCACATCATCATAACTTCCCTAGGTAGGTTTAAAAAACACAACGTGTACAGCCATGATATAATAATTTTAAGTATTTTTCGCAGGAAGAATGAAATAAACACTTTGTTTAGCAAAAAGCAACACGCCATTGCTGCACTCATGCTAACTTCCAATTTATAACTGCCCTGCCATCACATCCACATGATGTAATATATATTCAAAATTAAAAATCTCTTCTCAGTTTTAAATCACAAATTCAAACATTTTTTTTGGAGTAATAAGTATGAAATATGCTAAAATTAAAAACATGTATCGTTTTTGTGGTAACACTAGCGCTGCGAATCTTTTAGGGAGAGGCAAGAGAGAGAGGGGAGAGAGAGAGAGAGAGAGAGAGAGAGAGAGAGAGAGAGAGAGAGAGAGAGAGAGAGAGAGAGAGAGAGAGAGAGCGACAAACAACAATGAAATATGTTTCCTTTATAACTACCAAAAATGTAAATGCCCCAATAAGAAACTCTTAATTTACAAATAGCATACTAAAATACTAGGTTAAACAATATTTATAACTTGCCGTTGCCAACAGATCGCTGATATGACTGGTTTTAAATAATATAGAATACAAAATAAGTATTACAAATTATAGAAGAAACTAAGGTAAAGTTACATTTAAACAAAAATAAAACATTTTAAATTTAACCACAGTGGTAAATATTTGTGGTATACAACTTATTTACAAACAGGTGGCCATGTTACTCCTCGGGTGATTTTTCAATGCTTTGTTTCGAAACGTCCGAAGAAAACATGGATGTACTATACATGTTAACTACATTGTGTTTGCCACTCTTACCTGCAATAGCCGAACAATCCTGCTATAGCCGAACAATCCTGCAATAGCCAAACTAACCTGCAATAGCCAAACAAACCTGTAATAACCACACTAACCTTCAGTAGCCAAACAAACCTGCAATAGCCTAACTATCCTGCAATAGCGAAACTAACCTGCAATAGCCATACTAAACTGCAATAGCCAAACTAACCTGCAATAGCCAAACTAACCCGCAATAGCCATACTAAGCTGCAATAGCCAAACTAACCTGCAATAGCCAAACTAACCCGCAATAGCCATACTAAGCTGCAATAGCCAAACTAACCTGCAATAGCCAAACTAACCTGCAATAGCCATACTGACCTGCAATAGCCATACTAAACTGCAATAGCCAAACTAACCTGCAATAGCCAAACTAACCTGCAACAGCCAAACTAACCTGCAGTAGCCAAACAAGCATGCAATAGCCGAACTATCCTGCAATAGCCAAACTAACCTGCAATAGCCAAACTAACCTTCAGTAGCCAAACAAACCTGCAATAGCCGAATTATCCTGCAATAGCCAAACTAACCTTCAATAGCCAAATAAGTTTGCAAAAGCCAAACATAGTGTCCTCATCCTTGTTTTTTTTCGACTATGTTCCTTTGTGATTATATATTAAATCCCCAGATTTCGACGAATCTTGGACTGTTTTATTAGTAGGGACAAGTGTTTTTCGCGAAAATATTTATTGCCATACTAGACCTTAATACCCTACGTCCTCAACCACAATTTGCTTTGTTTATTTGTCAGGTGTCTACGTGGGGAAAAAAATGTTCCAGTTTGAATGGGTCTATTGTAATAAAGTACTCCGACACTGAACGTCCATGTTTCACGGACAAACGCTTGAGGCATGTGACATTTAAAATTATCCAACATCGAAAGCGCATATTAACAAAAGTGTTTTGGTGTACAACTGATCTTGAAATATTTTCGTCAAAAACAGGTGTCCCTATTAATTAGCATTGGCATGTCGTAGTCACGTACAAGGCTTTCTACTATTATAACAAGTCCATACAACAGCGGACATCCGAAATGGCAATCCATTTATATATCAACCAGTGAAAGAATACAACGTAGAAAATAGAGAATACTGGCACACACGTAGCACTAGCGTTTACCTAGTGGTAAAAATTGTTTGGTTGCCAAAGTAAAAGCAGTGGTCTTCCCAACCTGTAGTAAAAGCAACCTTAAAATCAGCCAAAGAAAACAAATTATCCTGTCATATAACCAGCAAGAATTGAAGTGTTTTGAAAAGATGGCATTTATGATTTTTGAGTTTATCATTAAGTCGATGACAATGTTTACATATGGCTGAAGTATACAACAGAGGACCTGATACAACATCCGAAATTGCTTAGACACAAACTGAGACAAAACAATTTTTGTAGGAAGCAAACTTTTGACGCATAAACTAGAAAGCCCTAGAAAAATAGGAATACCAATCAGATGATTCTTTGTATAAACATTTTCAAATTATAAAGTAATAAGAACGATACTTGTGTTGCAGCCCTGTCATTCTCCATGCAACTGTATATTCTATTCGTCGATACTTCCCACTTTTATGAAGCAATGCAAATGTACTACTTTCGGAAACTTACTAAAATTATCCTTCGATATAATGTAAATTTAAAAAGGAAGCCTGGAAGGGCACGCCCAAGTAGAAAACGGTGCATCGTAATTCTAAATGGCCTGATAATCCAAAATATATATATTAATAGTTGTAGGTAAATGGGCATTGGCGATCAAGGGCGTGGGGCGCAGGATCCGGCCGGCCGCCATGTTGTTACATCACCATATTGAATGTCCACCATATTGAATGTCATTGACTCTGACCCATGACCTTTGACTCATGACCTTTGACTCTTGACCTTATTCTAATTTAAAGTTAACTTGTGGAACACTGGGCACCTAGTGGCGCAAATTTTCCACATGCCAGAGTCTCCCAAAGAAATGTTTTTTTCCTTACCTGAATAGAATTAATCTTAACCCAGGTACACGGAGCGATGGCTTGCCGCACAATGGTGGCACGAGCGTGCAGAATGAGAGTCTGTGGAAATACGAAGCCGTGTTTACAGCGCATGCTTTAATGGGCAGCTGTCATTACGATGCATCGCATTTATCAAAACAGTATGCTAACTTTTTGCTCCCGCCTACCTGGTGCATTTTCACGCGCTTGTTGCGAGAGGCCCGGGAGCAATAAGGGCGACACTGCCTCGCGTATCAATTGCACCATCGTCACTAAGCGCAAGGCTTTCAACTGGCGTGCAGTGTTCTCGTCGTGCTGTGTGTAACGATGGGATTTATCAGCGGTGATCCTATCATTTTGTTGGTGAAAGCTTTGAAGGAAGATTTAATGTAAGGCACTTCAGAAATTTTATATGTTATCTGACGCGGATATTTTGAGATACGAGTGGAAAAAGCAATTTTGGAGTTCTATGAAGTGATGATTATGATTTTCGAAGCTCTTATGAGCTCTCTTATGAAGTGAGCGTTATTTTCTGATATCAGCACATTGAATGCAAGTTTAATATTTTCTTAGAAATAAAGTATATTTAAGTTACAATTCAAAGCAGTTCAAGCGCTAGTCAGGACAGATATTTAGCAGGGTCACCTAAAATACGATAGTGGGTGAAAAAGTGTTCCATAGTTTATATTACTGTATCCTTAACTAACCAATAATAATACTTAAATAAGTTTTACATCTTTAAAATACCTGCATAGTTTTGAATAAGAGGTTCACACACATGTGCACTAGCTAAGCCAGTGACTCTCCATAGACACTGATTATCAAGAGAAGACACTTCGTAGCTAAATTATGACGGGGATAACGACTGTTCATAGATGAGGATTATTAAAATAAGACACAACATAGCTACCTGTTGTTGGGGACCCACGACTGCACACAGATGCGGCATATCAAGAGATGACACTTCACAGATACCTGGTGTTGGGGACACACAACTGTACACAGATGCGGCATATCAAGAGATGACACTTCACAGATACCTGGTGTTGGGGACACACGACTGTACATAGATGCGGCATATCAAGAGATGACACTTCACAGATACCTGGTGTTGGGGACACACGACTGTACATAGATGCGGCATATCAAGAGATGACACTTCACAGATACCTGGTGTTGGAGACCCATGACTGTACCTAGATGCGGCATATCAACAGATGACACTTAACAGATACCTGTTGTTGGGGACCCACGACTGCCATAGATGCGGCATATCAATAGATGATTCTTCACAGATACCTGGTGTTGGAGACCCACGACTGTACCTAGATGCGGCATATCAAGAGATTACACTTAACATATGCCTGGTGTTGGGGACCCACGACTGTACATAGATGCGGCATATCAAGAGATGTCACTTAACAGATACCTGGTGTTGGGGACACACGACTGTCCATTGACTCGACTTATCAAGAGGAGACACTTCACAGCTGCCTGGTGATGGGAAGTCATCGCTGTACATAGATGCGGCTTATCAAGAGAATACCAATCACAGCTACATGGTATAAGGACCCACAACTGTCCATAGATGCTGCTTTTCAAGAGCATACACTTCGCAGCTACCTGATGTTGGGTACCCACGACTATCCATAGATGCGGCTTATCATGACAATGACAAGACACTTCACGCTTATCTGGTGTTGGGGACCACCTACTACACATAGACATGGTTTATCAAGAGGAGACAAGTCACAGCTATCTGATGTTGGAACCCACAGCTGTCCTTAGATGCAGCTTATCAAGAGAAGACATTTCGCAGCTACCTTTTGACGGGGAAGAAAGTAATTTCAACAAAATATGTGCAATTGCTAGGTCTCAGTGTGCTCAGTTTGGCATTCTTGCCAATAATGTAGCTTTCTTAAAGTTCACTTTATTGGTATAGCATTTTTTATCCCGCTTAACTTGAGAGTGCAGTGTAATTAAAACTATTTAGTAGATTAAATTAAAACATTAAAACAGCGATGTAATGTTAACCTCTCTTGCGAGGATGTACAAATTAATTATGATTATTAAGAGGGGAAATTTTAAGGATAATAATTAAGAAAAAATATTGACTGGTATTTTAAGGATGTTGTTTTTGAAAAGAAAAGTTGCAATTGAAGTTACTGTGCTTACTACATTTTATACAGATTTATAGAAATATAGATTTTATTTGTGGGAATGAGTTAATTTTCTGTGTGGTCTAGCAGAATTTGTTAAAACTTTTTGTGCAGTACTGGACGCCCTCTCTTCTTTTTATTGCAGTTAAACACTTAGAGGCTAGTTCAACACAAGGTCAGTGAAGGCATATCTTGTTTGCGGCTCATTAAGCGCCTCCAAATCGCGTCTTAACATCTACTTTATAAGCACCTTGTATGCATCTGCAGTATGTTATGCCACAGCCATACATCCGATCTCTATAGTTACAGGATGATCCTAAGCTCCATGTTGAAGAAAAAATTGGAAAAGAACTAAGGCTAGAAAACATAATTCAAACTATGATCAGAGTTGATGTGTGTGCGTGTGTGTGTGAGAGAGAGAGAGAGAGTGAGAGAGAGAGAGAGAGAGAGAGAGAGAGAGAGAGAGATAGACAAGGTAGAGGCACATTAATTACCGAGACACTCGTTGTGACGTCTTATATTCCATTCATGACTATTTACAACTTTTCTGAAGCTCTGCTGAAGTTATTTTTCACATCCTCGTGCAAACAAAACTTCAAAATTTTTCTAGAAAGGGAAAAACGCACCTTATTTGTACACAATCAGTCTAATAATATTTTGCATGATAACTATTTGTTACTCGTCACTACCAAAAAACCAATTTTCTCTGATTTAATCATATTAAAATTAAATAAGAAAATATAATTTAGAGACGAAATATATATAAAAGTTTTTTTTTTTTTAACTAAGTCATAAGATACGTTGATTTTAACGGAAGTATACACCGATCGTGATACGTGAAATATTTAAGAAATACCTACTCAAGAAGTCTTAGTTGGGATTATTTTATCAAATGTTTGATTCAAAAAGCGTGAGAATAGCGTGATAGAAGAATATATGCACGTCGTTCCTCTCATGAATGTAGCACAGACTGCCTAGTCAGTGGTAAATAGAGTAGAAGAAATGTGACTCTATCATGTGTAACCAAGTATAATATAAAACGTTTCTCACATGATAACAGACAATGAATAAACAGCTGTGCCTCGAGCATAGGAAGAACTAACAAGTTAAGAATAATGACAAATGAATTCAGGTACTTCTAGTTATAGCTCGTATTATGTTTTGTACATTATTTTCCATAACCGTTCGTTTCACCAAAATTTGTACCTGAGTTGAGGATTACTCCGTTATGTAGTTACAGGCTGAAGCCATTTTTGAAAGAGGTGTGTTTTTACGAAAACTATTAGTATAATAATTGGGTGATTTAAACCATTTGTGTAATATTAATAATTTAATTTACATTTTTAAATTAAAAATATTAAGTCTTAATAAATAACAAAAATTATGTAAAAATTATACACTAAAGTTAATTAAAAAATTTAAACCAATGATATTTCTTAAATATTATTTTTTAATTCCCCATATTGAATTTTCGAATTAAGGTTGTAATATGTGGTTGTGAATCATTGAAAGGGGGGAAAAAAATTATACTTTTAGTTGGTGTATCCTAAAGGTTTTATGTTATTTTTGATTTTACATTACATAATATGATTTTTTAATTATTCTCAAAGAACGCCTTTATTTAGTTTTGTAATTAAGGTCGTAAATATAATTTTTCTATCACCACAAATAATTTGTTTAGTTTAAATTTAATATATACTTTGTTAACTTAAATATTAAAATGATATATCTTCATTTATAGACATATTTTTAAAATTAAATGAATGAAACTCCTTGATTACAATAGTAAAGCTGAATGAAGAGTGAAGTAGTAGGAGCAGGTGCGCACCTAGGTAGACGCCCATGAAGAAGTCAGCGGCGGCCAGGTTGCAGACAAGGAAGCGTGGCACGTCCATCTTGCTGCGAGAGAAGATGAGCACAAAGACAACGGTGCCGTTGCCCAGCATCGCCAGCAGGAAGACGATCCACACGCCGCAGCGCAGCGTCCACCAGTCGAACAGGTCCTGGCACGGCAGGAACGGTCCTGCAGAATCAACACTCATCTAAAGCACGTTGGTCATCAACAAAAAATTAATTCATCTATAAGGCGCTATCAGTGGTTGGTCTTTCCTCGCGGGAATACAAATCCGCACAGTTTTTGCGTAGATGTCCAAATCATATTTCCCCCCTTTTTTTTTTATAAAATCACTAGCACGAAAAATAACTTATGTATAGAAATAATATAATTCACATCGAATTCAAGATGTCCATAGTGGAGTGGAGAGATTTCTGCGGCACTTAACATCGGGGTCTTGACAGCCGATGAGGGTGAATTGACGTGATTATGGAGCAGCGCTAGTTACTTCTACTACAGTTCGGAAAGATCAGTATTAAAAGTTTGGCAATCAAAACTTTTTCGCTACTATATAGGCGCTGGTGTCGCATGTGTGCCAGATTTTCTATATTTTGTATGTTAAAAAATAAAACATCTGCAATAATCGTAAACCAAATATAAAATAACTTCGTAACTAGGTCAACATCTTCTCTTTTATGATTCATGTAGCTTAAAAATTGCAATGAAACGTTACCTTTCGAAACACTAACCCCATGGAAAATTCTCCCTTAGTAAGTCTCGTTTCATTCCTAACCTGAGTTATAGTGAACATCCGCTCACCTGGCAGAGGCAGGCACTTGATCTTGGAGGGCGGCAGGTCGCTGGTGAGAGCGCGTCCTGCAGCGTCCTGTTCCTCGAAGTACTCTTCGACATAGGACGGCATGTTGCCCGGGTACGTGAAGTCCGAGCCGAAGTTCTCCCACAACTCGTTGATCTGGGTGCCGAACTTTCCGCTCAGGTTCTCTGCGCAACGCCACACACACACACCATACTACATTCGTGGAGAGTCGAATGTTTTCTCAATGAACTCTACATCCATGCTATTCCTCCACTCCAAGCAAGCAATGATAGAAAATCATGCCAGTCAGAAAACGAACCGCGTGTGTGCAACCTTCGTTTAATGATATTTTATATGATAATTTCTTATTAAGCATTAAACCAAGACTCTAACTTTTAAAGTTTTTATTCATGTTAATTATAAACGAAATATTACAATGTATGTATCAAATACCGGCAAAAGTTAAGTAATGTGGCTGTAGTGTAGCTATTACAGTGTCTAGGAAACCAGACATGTTCACAAATTAGGAAAAAGCTCAGTGTGTCCTCTGGTACCACGACACCCGGTCACCAATAACAGTGCAGAGGGTGAGTTGATGACTTACCGAGAATTGGCCGACCACAATCCTCAGCTGAAAGGGTGGAAGTAGTATGACAGTCTTTTGTGCCAAGTCCCAAGAAATCAGCGTGTAGGGCCTCATGTGAATCACAGATGCGAATAAATTCTCTTTATGATATCGTACACAAACATTTATTGTTTTGTGCACAGAGAGTACAATTGTTCAGAATTTATAGCCCAATGATACCACGTGTCTGTATGACTTTGGAGTAGAAATTTTTCCATGTATTAAGGGCGATAATGGCTATCTCAAACGTGTTGGTTTTCCTGACTAGGCGATCTTTTCTGTCAGCGGTATGCAGTGAACTGGCACAACATGAATATCTGGGGTTCAGAGCACCCTGGTTAGATGTCAAAGATGTAACAGCGGCAACCCGAAGTTGAATGTTCCATGTGCGCTTTTGCATGTCAAAATTATTATTATTTTTCGCTGAGGGCACCATCACATTTCCAGTGTATCTGGGAATGTTACAATTAGCACCACCTAGATGGTGCACCGCCCCATTGGGGTTTGGTGGCTTGTGCCTATCTTGATACGAAGTTTCCATTACGATGGATCACTTGTGATGGCCCGACAACTTGGTCTGTACGCTCTCCTGAGAGAACCCCATTAGGATTTTCTATGGGGTTATCTCTACCAGAACTCATGTTTCAGATCTTGCAACTCTGCAACATCTGATATCCACAGACATTACATCGATCCCTCTTGTGATGTTGACGAATGTATCGACAGAAACTGAATATTGACTAGATGTGCTAATGTCCTACCAAGTATGCTGACACTGAGACTTAATGTGTGTTGTCCTGTTGCAACAAAAAACTTGGTTATTTTTCAACATGTTGGCACCGGTTTCATATACATACTATTTGTTATCAGAGAAATACTTTTCCGACTTCCTGTGTATAAAACACTTGTGATATGCCACATATTTTGCGAACAACCAAACATGTCATAGATGGAGCGATTCTTCAAAGTTTTGATTCAAAATGTATAAAGACACTGCAGATAGACTATACATTATACAAACAATGTTTGTGGAAACTTGTTACCAAGAACATTCTTGCATGACTACTGAATCAGTAGAATGATTTGGAGAAGTCTGGGACAAAGACATGGAGGCATAGGCTGCAGGCATCATTCATACTCTGTCATTCCAGTTGGTTGGCGGCCATAGTGGATCTCGGTGACCTCGGCCTTAATCAATGACTTATACCTTGACCCCATTGTCAGTGACCTTAAATGATCTTGACCCTAAAAAATAGAAAAATTCCAAAAAGTTCTAAAATCACCTAAATGTTCACAGAAAATTAAAAAAAGGATAAAATTGAAAAATTATTTTAAAAAGAGATTTAAAGAAATTCATGTAGGAGATCCAGGATTCTGTAGCAAATAAATCCAATAAGCTCCTGACACAACCGACCCTCGCCAGGTCAGCCAATGTCCATCTCATCAGCCATGTTATATGTCGATGGCCTTGACCCATGGCCTCGACATAATTCCTGTGGCCTTTAATGACCTTGAACACAACAAATTCCCCAAAATACAAACATTCCAAAAAAATTCCCAAAAAATTCTAACAACCCTTGACCCAAGACTCGAGACCCTTGACCCAGGACTCAAGACACAAGACCCTTAACCCAGGAGCTAGGGCCCGAGACTCCAAACTCGAGACCCGAGACACAAGACCCAAGACTCAAGACACAAGATCCAAGACTCAATACCCAAGACTCAACACTCATGACCCTTGACCTCTGACCTTAAACCTGAGAATTTGCAAGATTTCTTGAAATTCCTAAAAAATTTAAAAAAATCCCTAAAAATATTTCTTGAACATTTCTACATTTAAAAAATTTATAACAAATTATATAAAAATTTTATTTTTAAATTTCATAAAAATCGTATTTTTAAATTTTATAAAAATGTTTATTGAAGACTACATAGGTTCTCTCAGTACCACGTCCAGCAGACGACTGACCCACGCCACAGTTTCTCATTGGTTAATTAGTCGACTGGCCTCAGCTACCTCACCTTTGCTGATTTCATCGTATGCAGTCATCTCGTTTTTTTCGTTTGATATTTGTTTTCAATTTCAACATATCTGTAAGACTAGTGTATTAATTATGATTTAGTCACCAGATGTGCTGTCGATTTAGCCACCACCCAAGACTAACTCCACCCAAGACTAACTCCACCCAAGACTAATTCCACGCAAGACTAACTCCATGCAAGGCTGATTCCTGACGAGACTGACTTAGCCCAAGATTAACTCTTAACGAGACCAGTTCATGTAAAACTGGTTGGATCAACCGACAAGACCAACCCACCCTACTACCCACATATGCAATCAATAGATGATGGAAAATATTGGAAAAAGTCTCCTCATAAGTGTCTTATAGCTAACCTCTTTGCAGAAGATTTTCTCAGAATCTTCGCAAAATATTTCTACCAGAGCTGTTCATACCAAAGGGCCATAATAACTTACCAAGCCAACTTACCAGATCAACTGACCAGGCTAACCAACTTAATACGAAACATTCCTCAAAAAATATTCCCCATATTTCATTTGTTCGCCATATAGACCTCAGTCGATTTTAAACTTCCATAGTAAGGCATAAAACCTTAAATCGAACTATAGCCCTCCCACTACATGCACTCGCATATCCTTGATCGAAAACAGACTCTCAATTCATTGTTTACACCACTGAATTAAAAAGTCTTTCAGAGGATCAGAAGGGGCCGTGTAAGAAATTAAACACACATTATTACATACATAAATTTTATTCATATAATTACTATATAAATTCTATCTTTCTAATTATTTTGAACATTCCATATTTATATTTCTCAGATGTTTGCAGATCATGGATAGTAGCGAACAATCTCATCTGATATAACACCGATTCTTCAGTTCATCGATGATTAAAGTTATCTCGACAATGAATGAGAGATCCCCGTATCTTTGCAGGTCAATCAAATATCTGAGTCTATCAACATTTACATTCGGGTCTTCCGGAAATATATAACAAGCGCTATTGATGCCTTCTGCCTTCTTCACACCAATTGCTGAAGGCAAATTGTTAGTAAAATATGTGGGAACATTGAGAGCATCATCATCCTTTCCATCAACATTGTCTTCATAGTCATTATCATCAATATTGTCTTTTGATCGTCTTCACTTACTGTTTCATCAAGATTTAATTTTATCTGAATGGGTCGCACAGTCATCATCGGCATTTAGAGTCGACAACTTTTTATTCTGAAGTTCGTCGATTACATGCGAGCATCTTGCAAAAGTACATGTCACACATACATAAACTACCAAACACTGCAGGTCTCTCATTCCATCAATAGAATTAACTGCTCCGTCATAATGGTCTGTGGATTCAGTACCCATCGATGCAGCAAGGGGTATTGACACCATAACTTGCTGGATCTCAAAAGACGAATCCTTGCAGTTCTTGATGTGGTTCTTCAATATATAACCTTGCATAAACTGCATGTGCCCACTGTCACAATGGTTCATCGCGCGAAAAGGACCCTTCATAGAGGCTGTTCTCGCATGTCGCCGACCATGGCAGTTTTTGCTGAAGATCTTTACATAGTAGCAATACTGTTTTACATCTAATTTTTCAGCAGTGGGAGAAGAGACAGCCATAGACGTAAGCTCTACAGTAAACTTCACACAATCATTGGCTTTCATCAGCTTCATGAATAAAACCGAAGTACTTTGCACAGTAGCAACATGTGTAACTTCTTGGCCTAGCTATTACTTTATGTTTGTATAAATATACAATTACTAACACATTTAAGCAATGAGATCGAATCATTTTTATGGCTCCATTCAACCAGACATTTTATCTAATTCCTTGATCACATTACCATGCAGTTTTATAATCAACAGTTTTTTCCATACAAGTTCTTTGCTCAGCTTTAATTCTTGGTCACACTTAAAGCAGACAACTGACGCCTGTCAGACCAACCCCTGACGAAACTGACCCCTCAATGACCCAAAATGAATCTTAAATAACCCCGAATGGACCCTAAATGAACTCTTCACACCTAACGACCCCTAAATGACCCACAATTGCCAATAAATGACCCTTTAATGACGAAGAAGTTACCCATAATGACACTTAAATGATTCATATTGACTTATATTGACCCATAATGATCCATAATAACCCATAAAGAACCCACATTGATCAATAATATCCTTTTATTTACTTATAATGACACATAATTGAACCACAATGACCCATAGAAGACCTATAATGGCACCTGATTGTTATGCATGTGGTTCTGAGTGCAGTGCTGATTGTGGTGCATGTGATGATGATTGTGGTGTGTGTAGTGTTGATAGTGGTGCTTCTCAGTTTAATATTGTGAGGGATATGACTGGTATGCATCAGTTGTCTGCTTCAAGTGTGAATATGATTTTAAGCTGACCAAAGAACTGGTTTGTAAGAAACTGTGATGATATAACTGCATGGTATTGTGATCAGGGAACCAGATAAAATGTATGGTTGAATGAGGCACAGAATGCTTAAATCTTACTAATGAAATGTGTTAGTAATTATATATATAAAGCAATAGCTATGTCAAGTAGATGCACATGTGGCTACTAAGGAAAGTATTTCATTTTTTTTCATGAATATGATGCAAGCCAATGTCTACTGTAGAGCTTACTTCTATGTATGTACCTTCTCCCACTGCTATAAAATTACATGTAAAACAGTGTTGCTACTGTAGAAAGATCTCTAGCAAAAACTACCATGCTTGGCATCATGAGAGAACTGCCTGTACGAAGAGTCCTTTTCCTGCCTGCACGAAGAGTCCTTTTCACACGATGAATCATTGTGACAATGGATACTAGCATTTTATATAAGGAGATATATCGAAGAACTCCATCAAGAACTGCAAGAATTCGTTTTTTTTTTTTCAGAGCCAACGAGGGATGTCCTCAATACCTTCTGCTGCATCGATTGGTACTGATTCCACAGACGATTATGGTGGTATAGTTAAATAATGATGGAATGAGAGACTTACTGGGTTTGGTAGAGTTAGTATGTGTGGAATGTGCTCTTGCAATTTGTTCGCGAGAAATCAACGAACTTCAGAATAAACTGTTTTCGGATCTAAATACTGATTATGACTACACTATCCCTGCGAATAAAAGTAAACTTGATATTCAGGATGAAACAGGAGTTGATGACGATCATGAAAATATCAATGATGATAATTACTATGCAGACAGTGTTGAAGGAGTATCTGATGAGAAGGAAGATGATTCTCACAGTGTTACCACATATTTCACCAACGAGCATCCTTCTACAAGTGGTGTGAAGAATGCAATAGGCATCAATAATGCTCATTATATATCTCCCTAAGACCAAAATAATTTGTAGATATACTTAGATATTTGATAGACGAGAAAATACACAGGGCTCTCTCATGCATTGTTGAGATATTTTCGACCATCGATGAACTGAAGAATCGGGTCTATATCAGATGAGACTGATAGCTATTATACATGATCTGCAAACATCTGAGAAATGTAAAGACCGAATGTACAAAATAATTATAATGATAGAATCGGTGTACCTATTAAGTAAATAAATTAAATTTATATATACATAGTAATGTTTGTTCAATTTCTTAAGCAGTCACTTCTGCTTTTCTGAAAGACTTATTAATTCAGTGGTGTAAACAATAAATTGAGAGTCTGTTTTAGATAAACTTTATACGAGTGCATTTAGAATAAGGGCCAAGGTTCGATCTGAAGTATTATGCCTCATTCTGGTCGTTTTGAGAAATGTTTCGCAACTAGCTGGTTGGCCTAGTCAGTTGGTCTGGTAAGTTGACTTGGCAAGTTAGTATGACCCTTTGGTATGGACAGCTCTGGCAGAAATGTCTTGTGAAGATTATGCGAGTTTTTTTGCGAAGAGGCTAGATATAAGTCTCTTATTGGGAGACTTTTGACGAAATTTTCCATCATTGTTTGATTGTATAGATGTCTAACATGGCAGGTTGGTCTAGTCACTTTTGCAGGAACTGGTCTCGTGGTTGGAATAGGTCATGGGTGGAGCCAGTTGGGTGGAGTTAGCCTTAGGTGGATTTAGTCTTGTATGGAGTCGGTCTTGTATGCAATCAGTCGTTAATTAGTCTTGTTAGTTGGTATGGTTCATTTATGTGACCAGCTAGTAAATTACAATAGTATATACTGCGATTTTTCTCGATTTCTCGAGTTCAATTTTGTTGGGGTAAGGCCATGGATAACAGCCAGCGTTGTGACCAATTATGCAGCATCGCTGGTGGCTAAATCGATAATCAATACACAGGCATTACCTATGCATTGAAAATCAAAACAAATTACATACAAAAATAACAAAGATGGCTGCTTACAATGGAATGAGCAATGGTAATGGAGATGGATGCCTGTCGACCAATTAACCAATGAGAAACATTGGTGGCAGGTTGAACGAGTTTGAGTAATCAACCAATATAAAATGATTTTGGGAGGTGAAGCGAGCACAAGTAAACAAGCAATGAGAAACATTGGTGCAGGGATTGGGGTGGAACAAACTAATTAACTAATGAGAAACATTGGTGAGGGTCAGTCATCTTCTGGATGTGGTGCCGAGTAAACTTTCAGAAATGTAGGTTTTTATATACATTTATTAAATTATTTTTTTTAATTTTTTAAATAAATTATTGCAAATTTTTTAATTTTCTAGTTTTATTACAATTTTTATATATGTTTAGGAATTCTTTGAATTTTAAGGAATTTTTTAGAATTATTAGGATTTTGTTTAAATTTATAGATTTTTTTTCCTTTAAGGTTTCTGGTAAAAGGAATTCGGTCAAGGGAGTTGAGGCTTGACTGTTGGCTCAAATATATTGAGTATTGAGTTTCGAGTCATGGGTATTGTGTCATGATCTTGAGTCAAGGGCTTTGAGCCAAGGGTCTTGGGTCAGTTCTTGAGTTTTGAGTTAGGGGTTTTGAGTTTTGAGTCTTCAGTATTGAGTTTTGAATCTTGGGTTTTGAGTATTGAGTCTTAGGTAATAAGTCAAGTGGTAAAGTTTTTTTTTTTTGAAATTTATTGGCATCTTATTTCAAAATATTAGGGATTTTTGTATTTTTTGGGATTTTTTGTGTTCAAGGTAATGGGAATTGGATCAAGGTCATGGGTCAAGGTCATCAACATCTAATATGGCTAACGAGGTGGACACTGGCTGACCTGGCGAGTGTCGGTCGTGTTGGGAACTTAGTCGATCCACGTGTCATCGAAACCCAGATCTCCTACATGTGAATATTTAAATAATTTCTTAAAACAATTTATATTTATATTTTTTATATTATATTATATTTATATTATTTATATTTCTTTATAATTTTTGTTATACAATTTTTAAATAAATATTTAGATTTTTAAAATAATTTTGGGTCAAGGTCACCAACATCTAATATGACCTCCAGTAGACCAGATGGACAGAGCAGGAATGGTGCCTAGCACCTAAGCCCCCAGTGCCCTTATTCCAAACATCTCCAAATTATTCTACTTGCAATTTTACGAAACTTTGTTATAAGAAACATACAAAACCGTACATGAAGTTCCATTTTTACAATAAATGTAGATTCTACAGTACTTATTTAATTGTTAAAATTCAAATTTATTTATTTTTATATTTTTACAGTAACATTTCAAATTTGCTCTTATTTACTTTTAGTGTAACAAAAAAGTATTTTGACATTGCACGGCGTAGAAACATTCTCACTCATCGTAGCTCGACACACACCTACAAACACACCCTCAAACACCTGTCTCTTGATCACACGAAATTCTTTGAAATATGTTCTTGTAGCATAAACAAGCACCGACAGTAAATTTGTAACTAATGATACAAGATGACGTTAATGTTTTACACATTGCCGCAGTAATAAATTTCATGTTATGATAAAAATATTGAAAACATACACCAAAAAAACTCAGTATCTGATACAGGACTACGAACTGAGCATTTTTCAAGAGAGACTCCTATCCAGAAAAAAACATGGTTGGCCACTATGGGACGTAAAATTATTACAGCACGCTGGACATAGCATGTGTTGTTAAGTACGGTTTTAATCAGTAAGATATTTCCTCCATGCCAACAAGAGCATGACGTCACGTGTTACAAATGTGTTAAAATTGTCGACTTCCAACTTCATCGCAAAGTGTGGTACAGAGATCAGCGTACACGATGAAATGCGCCTTGTTGTGTGCCGCGACGTGGATTCGTGCGATAAGATCTTCCTGCGATAATACTGGAGTTTCACAGACCATATTCTTCATAGTAATACAAACAGAATAGTCGACGCAATGTGAATGCTGTATGGATGACAGCTGGAGCGTGAATAGGGACAAGCCTGCAGTGGGTATAAGGTTCGCTGGCAAGTGTACCGTTGATATTTGACTGCTGCACTGACTTTTCTTTAAGGCCTTGTTAAGGTTATTTCTGACATATGGAAAATTGCCACTCGTCTCAGCCCTTTTCCGTGTTCCTTTGGAATGCTTTCGGCCTGGTATGAGCAATACTGACCAGGGGAACATCCATCACTCCAAAACCACAATAACTGTTTTGCGGTTCACTCGATGGACATTAAAAATAAATGCAGTAACGTGATGTTTTGTGGCCATGATGTGCACTACTATCTGAGATAAGAGGAACCATGACTGAGAAAAGTCCAACAGACGAGTCTAGGATATTATGTTATCGCCTCCTAACCCAAGTCAATCCACTGCCTCTTTGTGGGACCGCTAGATAAGCTCGTACTACAGAAATTAACGAGAGTGGGAAATTATTGGATGGTCCCCAGTTGTTGTATCTATCTCACAGACTGTGCTTGAATCATGGGAAAACATGATGGCAATAGCCTGGCGGTGTGATGGTTAACTCCTTGGCAGTCAAACCTTATTGAAGCTCAAGCAGTGAATTTCACTGTGAAGAAATTAGTTCGGTATCTATGGTGATGATGAGACCTGCCCTGTGAGCGTTATCTGAACTGTGGTATGTGTGAGTGGATGAAATCCGACAAGTGTATGACTACAGAGTTGTCGAGACACTCAACAAGGGTCATGAAATGCAAGGTGTACCTTAGGCTGAAAGTCGGTATCACTTCATTCAAAGTTACTCCTTTTATGTAGAAGGTTTACTCTAATAATATTATACCAGACAATAAACTAATACTAGCAGCCAAATTGGAACTTAAAATGCTAGCTCATAAAAATCTTCGGTGGCCAACCGGTAAGAAGGGACAGAAGAACATATTGTTCGTTTGTTGTTTTTGGCAGCAGCTAGTTTCTTAAATGGACACATAATTTATAAAATAATTGAATAGGTTTTGATACATTGTCTATTGGGACTGATTTTAATTATTTAATTTCATTGATTTCTTTGAGAGAAATTGTAAACTGTAAGTGATTCAATTTATTTTGTGCAGTTGAGTTGAGAGAATATTGTTTGTAGTTATTGTAAATAAAATTAGGAAATTATAATTAACTCTTTTATTTAATTATGACCTCCGTCTCGTAACGAACATGGTTTAGGCCACTGAATATAGAGAGCGAAATTTTAACACTGGTGTCAGAAGTGGGATAGAGGCATTTGATGAAAATATTAAAATCATTCTTATTAATGTTACAGTAGGATATTAGCTAGTAGGTCAGATTTATAAACATAATAATAATAATCGTAATAATAGATCCAAAAAGTATTTATACATTTATTTGTGAACGCTTACTAAGAAAATGCCGGCAGACGTGGAAGAATATTGCGTTTTAACGGAAGAGTTAAGTAGCCAAGTAAGTAATGTCAGGGAATATGTAAATAGTGAAATTAAAGAAGAGTAAATAATCAAACTATTAATGTACATGTAAATAGTACAACAGATTGTGTCAGTTAATCTGTAAATAGTCAAATTATTAGTGTTTGTGAAACAGTAAATAGCCAAATTATTAGTGTTAATGAACTTGTAGATAAGAAAATAGACAGTGTTGGAGACAGCGTGAACGAAAATGTAGACTGTGTAAACGAATTATTAAACAATAAAAGAGACTGTGTGGATAGAAGAATTGACAGTGCGAGAGACAATGTGAATGAAAGGAAGGGCAGTGAGAATGAAAGGACAGACAGTGTTAACGAAAGGTTGGGCAGTGTCAAGTGTAAACTAGACCCGGAGGTAAGCGCTCTCAAGAAGGAATGGCAGGAATTCTTACAGCAACAGGGAAGACGACATACAGACAGGGATGGAAGAGTAACCGAGGCTGGGCACCACCGAGCCGGCGAGTGCGGGCAGCGAGCAGAAGGTAGAGGTCATCGCCAGTGCAGCTATCGCAGGGGAGGTGCAGCAGTTCTGCAGTGTGGGTATGTCATAGCCAGGGGTGGGTAAGGGCGTCTTAATTAAGGCCCCCCCTCCTTTCGATGGACGGACGTCTTGGCGCAAATTCCGACACCAGTTCGAAATCGCTGCCCCCTTGAATGGAAGGACTAAAGAGCAGCAGGCGTACTACCTGGCGGCTGTGCTAAGGTTAAAGCTTTGAGCATACAGCAGTTACTGCCAGAACACATCGTCTAAAATACTCCACATTGGTGTCGGCTTTGGAGCTGCAATTCTGTCACTGACACCTGAGACACGCCCACCATGCCCAACTGCGAAGCTGCATCAAACGAACAGGGGAACCAGTGCAGGAGTTGTGGCAGGACATTCTGAGGCTATCACACGTGTCTCTTTAGGGATGTTCTGAAGAGACACGAGATGTCATCGCAGTCGGCATCTTCGTCGATGCTATCGTTGTCACCGAGGTGCGGCAAGCTGTGCGGTTAGCTGCACCTCACATAATGCATGATGCCTTGGCCTGAGCACTGGAGGGGAGTGAGCACGACAGACATCAGTGCCCCGACATTCAGTGTGGGCAGTGATGACAGATGAAAAGGAGGACGACAGCATCAAGAGGATGATGAGGGACTTGCAGATGACAATGAGGCACAATGTCTCCAGGGTGCGCACTATGTATACTCGCCATGTCCCACCCAAATGCCCGGAATGTTGGTCGTATGGACAGCTGGGGCACCTGAGAGGTAACTATCCTCAGCAGTAGCAGCAGTAACCACGGAGTAAGTGCCAAGGGGCAGGCGAGAGTGTAACATCTTCGAGAAACTTGTAAATTCCAGTCTTGAGGGGTAAAGGTCTGTGATTACTCGAGGGAAGGCCCCAATAATATTTGCAGGTGCATTCAATGAAACAGGACTGGGATGTCATATTTGTGATGGGGAGCCTAGATGATCTTTCTTGTCAGATAGTCGTTGACGCAGGGGCGACATTTACAGTTATAAGACTGGGTATTCTTGGGCCTTCCCTCCCACCGATCGTCTGTTAAAAGTATGGATCACTGCTATATAACTACAGTAATGGGCGAAACCACAACAGTAAGATGTAAGAGAAGGGTTCTTTCACAGTTTGGCAACCTTAACACAGAGCATGATATATACATAGCAGACATAAGCTGAGATGCTGTATCGAGACTCGACTGGGGGTGTTACGGGTAGGTAATACCTAGTAGTGTCAACATGACAAGATTTATCATCACCAATGAGTTACCCAGTAGTATGTACTAAGTCGACTGTGCTCCCTGCTTTTAGTGAAGTTCTTATTCCAGGCAGATACCAGAGAAAATCTGTCAGGCATTGTGCATTATCGAACCAGCCCAGAAAGTTGGCATTTTACCAGATGGTGTCATTGTAGCAAGGACACTGATTTCTTCAAAATCTGACAGTTTGCCTGTTAAGGCGATTAATTTGTCTGACCGTTCTATCCATCTTGAGGAAGGGGCCACAATATGGGTTTGCAAGCAGGTCTCACAGGTACTTCCAAATGTTCCAGAATCTTCACTTGCACAGCATACTGAATATCATCTTACAGATGCTCTGGAGGAACTGCCTACAAGAATAAGAGAATACCTCAATTGAATCGACGACAGGAGAGGGCAGTTTCAGAATTGCTACAGAGAAATAGAAGTGCTTTCTCCTGTGAGCCCAATGACCTTGGCAGAACTAGTGTTTTATGTCACCACATCAACACATGGGGATGCCAGGCCCATAAAGCAGCCCCCAAGATGTTTGGCGCTATTATGAAAGAGGTTAGGGAATTAGATGTGACAGAGCCCTCAGACAGTCAATAGTCTTCTCCTATTGTGTTCGTTAAAAATAAAAATGGCTCTATTATATTTTGTGGCGATTACCACAGACTTATTAATGTGACCAAGAAAGACTCTCACTCACTCTCTAGGATAGATGACACAATGAATAGCCTGTGGTTTTATACTCTTAAAATAAAGAGTAGTTATTGGCAGTAAGAGGTAGTCCTGGAAGACAAAGAAAGAATTGCCTTTTGTGTCGAAGGGAAAGGAATGTGGCAATTCGAGGCTATACCCTTTGGGCTATGCAATGCCCCTATCACCTTCAAACCACTGATGGAAAAAGTTTTGCCCTTAGATTTTATCAGGTGTACCTAGATGACATAGTGGTAACATGAACAACATTTGAAGAGCACCTGACACACCTAGATTCTTTGTTTCAGAAAGCTGCTGCAGCCAACCTGAAATTAGTTTCCAAGAAATGCCACCTTTGCCAAAAAAAATTTAATTTCTTGGGCCATGTTGTATCGGCCAACTTGTTGAAACATGCCCTGAAAAGACCAGAGTAAATAAGAGATTGGCCTCTCCCAAATGATTAAACTGAAATGCGAAGTTTCCTGAGCTTATGTGCTTACTACCGTCGATTTGTGCCCAGGTTCACCACAATAGCCAAGTATCTGCATGAAATGACTGAAGCAAAAAGAAAATTTTATTGGGCAACAGAGTGCGAAATTGCTTCTAATAGACTAAAGGAAACTTATATCTCCCACAGTACTGGGCTTCCCGAGTAGAGAGAGTTTGTTAATTCTGGATACCAATGCTAGTGATGCTGGTATCGGAGCTGTGTTATCTTAGATTCAGAATTGAAAAGAGAGGCCATTGAAATAATTCAGTAAGGTGCTACACAAGCCGGAAAGGAAATACTCTAAGACATACAGGGAGCTTCTGACAGTGGTTAAGGCAATTGCACATTTTAACCCATACCTATATGGCAGACACTTCATCGTAAGAACTTATCTGGCTGCTAAATTTCAAGAACCCAGAAGGTCAAATAGCCCGGTGGATACAGCACTTGCAAGAATATGTCTTTGAAATGCATCACAGGTCTGGATGCCTTCACAGCAATGCATATGCACTCTTCAGGAGACCATGCGAACCATTAAGTTGTGATTATAAACATCAGGAGGAATACGTAGGTGTATTATGGAAAGCAGGAAGGACACGAATTCAAAACTTTGTATCTTCCGATGGGTCACCTACATGCGATGATGAGGACATAAGTTAGCTAAGTGTACCTTGCATCCAATATTAGAGTGGAAGGAAACTGGGCATCAACCAAGATGGGGGAAGATATCCAGCCTAGGCATGATAGTCAAGGCATACTGGACACAGTGGAATTTCCTTGCTCTAAAGAATGATGTGCTTTAGAGGATCAGGGAAAGTAACACTGGGACACAAAGTCATTTACAATTGGTCCTACCAGAGTGCCGAATACCAGAAGAGCCATGAGAAATGCACAACACAGCATCAGTTGGTCAATTCGGTGTGAATAATACCCTTGACAGAATCCGAATCAAATTCTATTGGCTGCATTGTCGGGAGAGATGAATGTACCACAAGGAAGGGTCCAAGGGTTAAGGGACGAGGTCCCATTCAGAAATACTGTTGTGGCCCAATTCGAAAGGATGGCAGTGGTACCTTCTGGTAGCACAAGACTATTACACAAAGTGGCCCGAGGTCCTACCGGTGCCAAACCAAGAGTCTGGCACGATAGCGGATGCACTTCTACAGCTTTGTTTCTCCAGGTTGGGAGTGACACTTGAGCTTCATTCTGTTCAAGGACGAAAGTTTTAATCACCTCTTTTCCAAGAGGTAACTAATATTATCGGAGTGATCAAAACCCTTAACACAGCATTACACCCTCTGTTGGATGGTATGGCCGAGAGGCCAAATCGTACCCTGGAACAGTATCTGGCGATCATCTTGAAGATAATCAGAAATATTGGGACTTAAAGGTACCTTAATTATACTTGGCATATTGCTCGGTGGTCCACGAGTTCACAAGGGTAACACCTCCAAGGATGTTGTTTCGGAGAGAGCTCCGCCTACCTGGTGACTTAGTGTTCGGACTTCCAGTGGAAGAAGAAACAAACTTCCTAGAATACGCAATTAAACTAAGTCATAATTTAACCAACATTCGTGAGTTTGCCCGGAGGAACCTTAAAATTAATAGTGACAGACTGAAAACATGATATGATCGAAGACTGCCTAAGGAGACTTTCCAAGAAGGACAGCTGGTGTAGTTGTACAACCCTCAATGGAAGAAGGGATATTTACCGAAGCTACAGAAATATTAGGACGGCCCATACAGGATCCTGAAAAAGATCAACAATGTGGTATACCGAATATGTTGACAGGGCTCTCGGGCCAATCCTAAGGTTGTCCACATCGATCGACTGGCGTTGTATGAAGGTTCTGATGCCATAGAGCCTGTTACGGATGAACAGACTTAAGGAGGGGGCAGTGTTACATGTGTGATTTCTCGGCTCACACACGAAGTTCCATTATGCGCACGCTAGAACTGTGGGAGGGCTAACACATCTCGTCACTCATCTTTCCCCCAGATGGTCAGCCATCGCGCCGCCCACCTCCTGACTGGTGTCAAACCCCCTCCCCTTCCAGGGGAAGCCTGGGAATGTTTGATAGTGGCCAGACCTGGCTGGTATCATAGTCCCTCCTCCCCCTGCAATAGATGCCGATAAATGTAGCGGAGGCACAAGCATATTCTGGGAACTAGGACATGTGGCACAACTAGGGAATTAGCTAAACTTCTGGATGGGGTTACCACCCTATAAATACTGCAGCAGTCCAGCAGCCAGAAATCTTGGTAGAATCCTTGTGGCTATGTGCGGTAACATTGGCGAGGACCGACGACGACGATGGGGGAATACGAGACGGCGGTGGACGAGGTATTTGTGGTGTTAATGGACGAGAGAGAGTGAAACCTGGCAAGTAAAGGCTACTATGCGTGAGGCACTCGGATAACTCTAGAACGTTGCGGACTGGCGGAACATGGACTAAATTGTGATTGGGACTGAATGGACATGTAATACAGTTTTTATTGGAAATAGTGGAACTTTCAAACATGGGCACATACTTTATAAAATAACTGAGTATGTTTGATAAACAGTCTATTGGGACTGAGTTTAAATTATTTAATTTCATTGATTTCTTTGAGGTAGTTATAAATTGTGATAAATGAAGTATTTATCGGTAAACAGTAAGTAATATCAATTTTTTGTGTGCTGTTGAGTCGAGAGAATAATGTCTGTAGTTATTGTAAATCAAATTAGGAAATTATAATTAAGACTTTTATTTAATTAAGACCGCCATCATTTAACGAACTTGGTTTAGCAAACTGAATTCAGAGAAAGAAATTATATATATATGTATGTGTATATATAATCATCAGCATACCAATCGAGTGCGAGAGGCCAAAAAAGAAAGAACGACATGATATTTTGAGAATACCTCTATAGTCGCACCTCTACTTTTTGTACATTGTACATTCTCTGTTGTTTTCTATTGTTTAAAAATTGTAAACTAATGCATATTTTTAACTTAGATTACGTAGCTTTCTTTCTCCGGAAATAAGGAAAATAATTCCTATTACAAGATTACATAATTAGGGCACTTTTAAGGTTTTTTTTTTATGGATGTGTCTGGTTTATGCAGGCAGAATAATCAGTGGCCAGGCTTACACACTAAACTAAATTTGAACTTACATTAAAACAACACATACAAATACAGCACTCTTTGGTTCAGAATTCAGATCATTTTTCATCATGTTTGCAATTCCAAACTTATGTGCCACAGAGAAGGGCTTGTGCTAGATTCAGTGAGAATGGGCGGGTAATACAGTTACGGCATATATACATATATAACTATAACAGTGACAAGTAACAAGATGGTAAAGGGGGGGGGGGCAAGGAGGCGGTCATCCTTCCAATTTTAGCCAGCAATGGTGTTGCTTTCCCTACCCTCCACCCCCTTGCTCACCCAGTAGTTCATTTTGTAATAAGTATAGTTTATAATAACTACTTGCCTCATTAATTTCCAAATATAATTGTTTCTTCATGTGTTAATTGAATTGCTTTTGTAAAATTTTTAATACATATTTGATTCAGAAGTTCAGTTTTTTTTAAATAATTTTTATAAATCGCATTGAATTTTCATTCAGAAATTCAGTACTGTATTCTCTTATATAATTGTAGGTTGTTTAAAATCTTGGCATATATACTAAAATCAGTGTTATATTCGTGCATTACTTCTCGCACAAACATACAACACACAATGGTACAAAAAATTGCAGCCTTTCCTCCCCCCCCCCCCCCCCCCCCCCTGGACGACCAACTAACTTGAAACCAAAATACGGTGTCTATAATGTATGGTGAACGTTAATGTATAGCTTATTTTTAGTTAGCACATGTATAGTACATTAATTACAAGTAAAAAATACAGATCCCAGCAAACACGGAAAATACAGGCCAAAATCAGGATGCTAAAAGTTTGCCAGCAAACTCCGGCCAGCCGATACCAACCCGATGTCATATCCCGTAATCAGCCGGATGGAAAAATGGACTGGCGGCTGACTGTTTGCTGACAGTGTGAAAAATACACTGTACTGCTACCAGCAAGACACAGAATGTATTCCGGCACAACTTACACGAAAAGTACGTGCCAGAATCGGGTGGGTAAAAGCTAGCCGACGAACTCCGGCCAGCACATACTGGCCCGATGTCATATTCTAGAATCGGCCAAATGCAAATAGGGACAGGCGGCTCACCAACAGTGTCGGGCCTGCGATGGATGGACATTGTTACGATGCCGGGCATGCGGCGGCTAGATGTCGTTACGATGCCGGGCATGCGGCGGCTAGATGTCGTTACGATGCCGGGCATGCAGCGGCATGATGCCCAGCAATAAGAAGTATAACCATGAAAAAAACCCAACTCTCCTATTTAAAACGTTAGTAATCGTTGTTTCCTCTTGACATATATTCAATTCATTTACTTTTCAACAACACATTTTATGATAAAAAATTCTTTTTCTCCCTGAGCACAGGGTTTGAACCTAAGACCCTTGACTTGACAGCCGAGCATACTAACCTATTCTCCGCGGGGTTAGTTGCTGATACTTTCCAGTAATTTCAAATGTATCATGACACAAATTATTATAAGGAATGCATAAATTCCATGACAATATAACAAATCATTTTAAAACACATATTATTTAAAACCTTTTTTGTTCAGAGGCTTGTGTACAAAATAGTTTTTGCTAGTTTTTAATATATGTGTCAGATGGTTGTACAAATGAAAAAAATTTCAAAGTTAACAAATCCATGGGCTATGACGTGAAACATATATTCACGAAAAAAAAAACATGCTAACGGTTAACATACTGTCTCAAAAAAGACATCATGCCATTAACAGCTAGCTAACATCTTGCCTGTTCAAAACACTTTACAACAGTTTGTCGGCAAAAATACATGATATTTATATCTTTATTGTGATTAAAAAGCCTTTTCTCGAGAACGTTGATGGCCAGCTTATCGAAAAGACAAAGATGCTATCGGACTGCTGACACCTTGCCGACAGGTTGTGTTTGCTGGGATATTGAACTTGGTCTTAGCTCACTCAAATATCTCTGTTTTATAATTTGATGCATCCCAAATATTAATCTAAAAAAAACAAATTCATATTCTTCTTGTCACAAATGTCGTCTGCGATGACAGCCGTTGCACAACTAATGTCATTCGGAAGTCAAATGTCACTCCTGTCACTTCAGTACATTATTCGACTTCTCACTGCTGAAGATAACGAGCGGGTCTTTGCAGCTGCTCAATGTCCCTGCGGAGCGATTATCGTTCACTTGTATGCTTATCTGGAGCCGCTTTTCGTCTTGGAAACAATAACCATGTCACAAAGTGTAGCGGTCATGCCCTAAACTCCACATTAAATATTAGTCTTCGCATTCGTGTTGTATAGTAATCAAAACTTATTTTTCTTCATTTTTGACTCGTAACGTGGTCGTCAACAACATTTGATTATAGAGGTCCGCAGCTCAACGAACTAAACTTGCTGGAAATTTTAAATTATGGAGTGGTACAAATTTGCTAGTTTATATATGTTAATAGCGCAGCGCTGTCAACATAGAATAAAACAGAAATAGTTGCATCGCTTATCACCCATTTGTTGAACTATAACACTGATTTATGCTCGGAAATTTATGTATATTTCTAAATAACCTCCGTTATAAGGAGTGTGAGAAACTAACGAATATTTGTGAAATAATCTTCAAACATGCGAAAGGAAGCGAAACTCTATACTGGACTGCTGTCCCAAAGAATCCAGTACACAGCCACGACTGTGTGGAAATTCCAAGAAGCGATAAGCTGCCGAGTGACAGGTCATTATCCCCCGGGCACACCCTCCTGCCCCTCCCGGGAGGCGCATAAGTAATGCCATCTCTGGAGACAAAATCAAACTAAGTTTCCCTTCCATTCAACCTTAAGGGAAAATGTCAGCGTACAGGCCACACGCGAAATCCTATTACTCTGATGGCGCTACCTCCAATGTATGATGCTCCTGTACATGTAGATTTTTATGTTGTCAGGTCGCAGCTAACTGAATGTTTTATAAAGATTCTCATAACAGCTTGTCACATTAGCCAGCAATAAGTTAATATTAATATTGCCATGAAACTCAGGACCAATATTTCTTCAATAACCATCTGACATTAAAATGTTAGTAAGTATAAGATATTGACTTATAATTCCTAAAGTTATAACCCCACTGTGAAAATTTATATCAATTAACATTTGATGGTATCATATTTTTTAAACAAGATCTAACTGAATATTTAAGTTTCCTCACAAATAATATGAATATATTAATGCGTCACCTGTCATGAGTAATTACTTAAGAGGACTATGTAGCTGCGCTTCCAAGGTTAAGAAGCGAGGGAGCGATACGGGCGACACTAACACGCACGCCTAGTGCCTCATCGCTCCTACGCGCAAGGCGTGCAGTGTTTCCGTCCTAACGCTTTACTGTGTAAACTAGATCTGTAACAGTGAGGTTTTATTACACGCGATGAAAGAACACAGATCAAACTACCTGTGTATAATCGTACCTTTATCTTACCTCTTAGAGAAACTTCATAGGCAAGCTTTAAAATTGCGATATTTGAAAATTTCACGATTTTTTTCCTCCATTCACACACTTAATATGATAAAAGTAAAAAGGTAGCGAGATAGACGATATTTAAAAAAAAAAATTTTATGGCACAAATTTGTATTTGCAGGAACATTTATTTGCCGAGATACGCGTTTACGCGCAAACAACTATTTCACAGAAAAAGTTTCAGTATATAGGAGCCTTAACTTTGAATGGCTAATGAGTCAGGTATATGCGCCGAAATATGTGCTACTGAGCATGTACTCATGGACACTAAGGGAAACTACTCACGTAGCTGGGGCCAGATGTCGGTGAGGCCGCTGGAGTTCCACAGGCTGAGGTCGAACTCGTTGTCGGACGGGAAGAATACAGTCTCGTGGAGGGCCTGGCGTGGCGGGGCGGGGTCGGCAGGGATGAGCGGCAGGAAGGCGCAGCAGTGGTAGGCATACGAGAGCAACAGGCTCTGTATACGCGGGAAGTTCTCCGGCGGCGGGAACTCGCGCAAGTTCGGGTTGTTGAACGTCTTCACGTGCAGCAAACGGTCCAGGCCCGTCGGCGGCAGCTCAGGGAACAGGTTGTTCCCGAGGTTCCTGACCAATACACGCCAACACATTCACGTCAGCTCGGTTCAATACTTAAGAAGTTCAAGACCCAGCAGCGGCAACTAGGAGAACAAGGTGTTGCCACGGGATCCTGACCAACAAACCACACATCATTCTATATCCAATTCATTTCTGAAAATTGCACAAACATTCAAGACCACTCGATGGCTGCTCAGGGGAAAAGGTTATTCCCAACGTCCATGACCAAAACACCACACATCAATCCATGTTCAGTATAATAGCAGCATCAATAGCAGCGCTGGGAACAGGCTGTTGTCAGTATCCATGACAACACATCATACATAATTTCCAACTCCATTCAAGCTTGAACTGGTTCAAAATTCCAGCTAGACCTGTCGAAGGCAACATAGGGAACAGGTTGTCGCTAAGGTTCCTGACCAGCACACTACACATAATTCTTTGTTCAATTCAACACTGAAACTATAATCTAGTCAGATCAGAAATCTGAGTTTAAAACTGTTGTTTGCTTTACTCTTCCTCAACGAGGCAGCTGTTTGTTATGTTCCATAACATTTTTTTTAATAAACCTGATTTAATTTTTGAATTAATAATCCCGAGGTTTATAATGTTCTACCCCCCAACCCCTCTTCCCACCCTCCCATCATCACGAAAGTAGAAGAGACCTTGGAATTTGGAATTGAAACTCTTAACTGAATTAGATTTGAGAATGAATTGAAATTAATGAATCAGCGGAAGGCGTGAAGGAACTGTAACATATCTTAAAAGCACAGTGTAGATGATGAGCTTGGTTTTATCCCAGCACCTAGCACTCAGACAGGAAGTACACTCTCGAATGCCAAATAGTCCACCTTTAGAAGTTCGAGCAAGTTGCACTACTTTATTGGGATTATTTTCTTTAGCCTCATTGTGTTATGATGGCCCTTTAACATTGTTTGGAGTCGTTAAGCTGAGCGTCTGCCACAGTTAATAGATATTTTAAATTATTTCTGTGTCGCTACGTGGCTTTTAGTTGAGATGGCCTAATTGGCGATTAATATAATTTAGCTTTTTATTTAGCCGACTGTGACAATACAAGTCGAGAATTTCACAATGGTTCACAATAAATTTCTACTGACTATGAATCACTTTCACTGTTTCTGTTCTATAAAAAGTAATTTCATTACATGTTGGTTTAATTGACCACATCTGTAGTCCATTCCCCATTGGAAGCAACTTTCTCGGAGCCCTGCTAAATATATACTTGCAGGCCCGATTCGTATCCTTCCGCCAAATGTAGACAAACATTGCCATGTGACTGCCATGTAGCATCTGTCAAAATCAATGTTTACATTCCATTTTGTATGTACATAAGTTAGCATACTTTCGCTACGCCTAAAAATAAACATTGAAATGTGACTTCTACTTTTATACCTGTCAAATGTGTTGTTTACTGTTTACAACTTTTCAAAGAATTCTTGTCATATTCCAACAACCATTCTGTACGAATATTCACAGTTTAGGCCTCCAACATTATTTATATCAGCTTTATGACGTTTTAAAAACGCCTGAATTGAAGACAGTGCTTACGGTTATTTTACATTAACATACTTGTTCTCCACGACATAACTCACTACATTAGTATTTTGCCGCGACTGTGTTTAACATTGTTACAACTGCGAGGTAAAGAGCTATACTAATTATTATTTTGTTACTGATATGTGTTGGGTCATTTCGCTAAAAGGACGGCCTCAGTTGGAATAAATATTAAAACGAAGGAACAACCAGTGAAAAAGGCACATTCAATTCAAGCACGCAACTCGTGTTGCTAATTTTTGTTTTGCAAACTTTAAAAGATAGCGGTGAACATGCACACAAATAAGCCTACAAAAACTTATATTCCGTTCATATTTCTATGTATTGCTATTTACTGTTTATTAGGTTTATTGAAACTTATCGGGCTGGACTTAGTATTTTTCTTCCGGGATTGTGGCAAATTACGTTACACGAATGTGTTTCAAACCCCTTAGGGCAAAGGTACAACGTTGTGATATATAAATAGACGTTGGTGTAAATAAATATCTTCGTCATAAAAACAGTTTACATTTAAAACGTATAAATAGTGCTAATCAAATATTTTAAATCACGCACACACAGGGCCAGCGTATCGACCACGATGCACAAAGGGACGCCATTTCACAGACTCGATGATTAACGGAACACACGTCACAGTATATTTATTACTGCCGCGGAAACACAGATTTATCACAACATCATAACTTGCCTAGGTAAGTTTGAAAAAACACAACGTCTACAAAAGTGATGTATTCATTTGAAGTATATTTCGGATTAAAAATAATTTACGTTTCGTTTGACAAAAAGCAACACGCCATGTCATGGCTCGTCACGTCTGCCAACTTAAAAAGGCAACTGCCCCGCCATAATATCTAAATATATTAAAATACGTATTCAAACATTAGAATTTCTTTTCAGTAGTAAATTAAAAATTCAAAAATCATTATTTGAAATGAAATATGATAAAATGAAAATGTGTATAATTTCCTTGCTTACTAGCGAAGTGAAATTTCCCGAGTTTGAAAGAGACGAAGAAAGAGAGAGAAAGCGACAAGCCTAGCCCAGCAGACAGTTTTTCAGATGCTTTCTCGCTCAATAAAACAACACCGTACCATTACGGCCTACTCACGATATTTTCCGCTGTTACTTTAAACTGTAAAAAATGATATATGTTGCCGTCGGGGCTACCTAAATATTTAAATTTTTAAATAGGCACCGTTTAATTTACAAATAGTATTCTAAAAAACTAGGTTAAAATTATATTTTTACTGTGAACTATTTCTCACCGGTCGTTGCCAAACGTCGCTGCTCTCGCTGTTGTGAATTCATATTTAAAAAGAAAGAAATATTACAAGTTATGGAAGATATTAAGGTAAAGTTTCATTTATTCAATAATACAGAACTCTAAAGTTAACCACAGTGTCATATATTTGTGGAATACAGGTTATTGAAAAAAAAAAAGTTGACATCTTATGCTTAGGGTGTTTTTTCAAAGGTTGATTTTCATAAGTCGCTTCCAATCGGGAATGGACTATAGTAGTATCATTTTATCAACTATTAATCTAGGAAGAGGCACTTATCCTGTTATCTTTGCCACGTGGCTGTAACTAGTAACTGGCAGAGAAAAATTAACTACTAGCAACTCTTAAAAATACAAATGCCACTGTATGCGGGAGTGGTGAAGATTTGTCCATCGCAGTTGAACTAAGAGATTTTGTAGGATGTTTGAAAACAATGTCTTCAGGGCCCTTGAGGGTGAAGTGAAATGGAGATAGAGCAGGGACGGATTGAAATGGTGGGTGAGATGTGAGTAACTAGAGAAAAATCGGCTGACCAGTGGCAGCATCTGCCTCATTTTGGGTCACGACCCTGCCAGGACTCGAACCCAGATCGCCTTTGTAGGAGACAGATGCATTATCCATGTAGGACCACTGTGGCTTCCATTCCCCCGGCAGGAACACTAGAAAATGCAGCGAGTTTCTCGAAGTCGTTACACTATCATGCAGTGGTACACGAAGTAATGACTCTGCAGACTTGTTGCAGAACTCACAGATCTTCCAGCTGGGTGAAGGGCAGGAACACTTCAGGATGGATGATCTCGATCTCGTTCGCTTCCAAATCCCTGCACACACGAGACCACAGGAATTTAGTTCCCCGAGGGCATATTTTCTTACCACTTCCAATCACTTGCTTACGCATGGACTGATGATGCTGTAAGAATAAAATGTTTCGAAACCTATAAATTCATTTACAATTAAACTAAATACACTTAACTCTCGAGAAATATGTAACTTCCGGAGTATTAAATTACTCGTAGAAATATATATTTTCTGTGAGGTTAAGTGAATATTTTTACACAAATAAGACTTCACGATCCCTAAACTATGAATATACATATGTACTTCAGAGATTTTGAGAATATTTGGTAGTATAAAGCAGAATTTAGAATCATAATAATGCGAGTTCTAGCTCACTTTATATAGAAGGGAAGCAAAGACATTGGCTCGCTACCAACTTCGATTCAATTTAAATGTTAAGCAGATCATAATTTTACCAAAATTATAGAATTAGTGTTGTTTATAGGGAATTTACAGTATAATGCCGGCTTCTGTGTCTCACAAAAGAAGGGGGGACTATGCATGGTAAAAGTTTGACACGTCTACCTGCTGAGTTAAAAGGGTTCTAACATGTATGAGAGACATTGAAAGTGAACCTATTTGTAAGAATTTTCCTTGAAATATTGGCGAAGAGGCCCAGTAAGGTGTTATGAATCATGTCATCGTGGACAAGTAAAGCAAACTACAGCGACGGGTTGGTACGCAGACCAGAAGAAGAATCCAAAACACACTTCAACAATTATAGATTATAATATATAGCACTTCAACAATTATAGATTATAATATATAGCACTTCAATTCAATATTATATATTATAGTATATAGCACTTCAATTCAATATTATATATTATAGCATATAGCAATGAAAAGCCATACGCTCTCCCTCAATGCGGCACATTATTCGGGACAATTCCGCCACCAAGGAACAATATAACGCTTGCAAATCCTTTGTACAGCGACTGTCTGTGAACTACCACCTAGAGGAATAGCATTCAAGATGTAGCTTGCCGTGCCGATATTCGTAACACATCATACCAATCATCCTACTGCAATACTGCAACGATACATATGGGTTAGCCATAGAATGTATTTGAGTGGCTTAAAATTACCTGAACCTTTCCCACCAACAGCTTGTATTTTAACTAGTACTTGATATAACTTCATTAAATAACTATTCAGTCTTTTATATAACTTCAGCTTAATTACCATAAACGTTCTCTATTTAAAAATATGGCAAAATAACACATGGTAGAAAGAACAGGTACTGAAGGGTCACTGCACTTAGCTTGACATGATTCATAAATATCTCCCCCTACTTTAATGAAAGAAATATTCTCATATATTAGTGGGTGTAGTGGAAGTAGAAAGTGTAGAGTATGCACTATTGCAAACCACGGCATCTTCTGACAGCAGGGCTGTACCAGGATGTCAACTCTTCGCTACGATACGATAATGCCAGGTTGGAAAAAAAAAAGTGTGAAATACTAAGGCCAATAGAGCTGCCAACATCGTGAAGTCTTCGGCGACTATATCTAAATGAAAATTATATTGTTATACTGAGTGTCGAACTGTCAGGGTTGACAGCCCTGAACTTGGCATTAGCTAAGGCATTCAAATACTCACCCAAACGACTGTGGCAGACCAGCAGCGCATGGGATCGTATGCAGCTACATTGTAATTAAATGTAATATCTAAGCCGTGAGGGTCACATTAAAAATGAGTTTTAACTGTTGGTTTCAATTGGGTTTAACGTCAAGATGTTAGAGTGAGAATTTCTTGGACGAGTGAAGTTTGGGGAAATTGTATCAGTCATTATGAAATTACTGTACAAATATAACTATGATTTAAGGTAAATTTGGTAAAATTTCAACCAATGCAATATATTGTTAAGGGATTTTATTTTCTTAAATGAATGACATGAGTGTAAAAACAGTTTTAACTCTAATATAAAACTACTTATTTCCAACCTAAAAAAAAGGGAACGAATTAATAAGACGATTACGTGATGTATTGACGGGTTTTTCAATGCTGCTTTCTTCTTTTCTTTATGTGGGTCTCGGCATCATGTTGACAGAAGGAGTGCGAACGAATATATTTAAGGACCATATTGGCATTCCCTTATATGTATTTCGAAATGCGACTAAATACCAAAATCACGATGGCTAAACAAGGAATTGAACCTGCGCCCTCCTGAACACATGTCAGTGGTTCATTACAACGCCGCTCCAGTCACTTAGATTTTAAATAATGACTGACTCCCTGCAATTGGAAGGAAGATAACCGCGTGAATAGCTGTCCGAGAAGTGTTATGACCTTGTATCAAAACATGGTAACCCTTGCATTTCTCTGAAAGGCTGTATGAAGTATCATATATGACTCCTGTCCAGCAAAGGATTGGCTCAACCACCGCACCTTGGGCTGAAACAGTAAAGAGCTAAGCTTATTCTCTGTCTTAAGCATGCTTAGATATACTCACTGCGAGCTTCCGTATGACGTCAACTATAACGACAGTTAATTGTAATACCTTTATGTGGTATTCTGTATTAAGGTACCTCTTTATGGCCGTCTTTATGATGTCTCATAGGTTTGGCAACTCTGCAGACTGTGTTCTAAAATAACAATCTGCTTAGTAAATTAGAATTTTTTCGGTTGTTACAGAGGGTCTTGCGTCACCTAGCATTTTAAAATAGTAAATTTTCAATTAAAAAAATTGTATCTCATTTATTTCTAACTATATATAAGAATAAAACTATTAAAACAAATTTACTTCGGTAAGTAATGCAGGTTTTCAGAAGGTGCCTAGTTCATGTAGAGCATCACGACATGGCAGCACTTTGCTCGTGGCTGAGACTGTCGTATATATCATGGGTAAGTTAGAACGACGGGATAAATAATATTACAAGTGAAAAATAAAAATCCTTTTTAAATATATTACAGACACCAATTGTTCGAAAATATAATATTTCTCCTCTACCGAGCATTTTTATATGTAGGTTTCTCTCTGGATTGTGTTTGCTTAAATCCACCTGAATACGTCCACTATCGTCCATAAAGCCACATTGTTGGCATGTCTTCATATAAAGAGAGTCACGGAACATTCGAAAGACCGCCATGGCGGCGTTTTGTGTTGCAGAATACAATTTCACCTAGTAAAGATAGTTACATTCTAGAAGGCTTTGTGTAGGCCTAAATCTTTATATATAAAATTCATTGTGCGTGGCTAAACCGCATCTTCAGTGAAAAACCACTGGACCAATTGAGACTATATTCCCACCATATGTCATTGAGGTGGCGAATAAGGTTTTTAGTTATGTTCCATTCCAATAGGTGGCGCTGGAGTCTAACTTCTATATTTATGGGCCGATTTTGCTCATACTTGCAGGAAATGTTTGTTGATCTAAAAGAGAAAAATTCCAGCTATACCACGGTCAAAAATAGGTCGACGTACCAGACGTAATAGAGAGGACGCATTGAGAAGGCGAAATAGAACGTGATAGAGGCGGAACAACGTTCGCCGGGATCAGCTAGCACCACTATAAGACTTAGAATAGGGTCCCTGGATTACTTGTTGCTGCGAAAGGAGGCATCCACGCTGTTAGTTTTGGTTGCGAGATTGTATATCTACCTAAGACGAACTACTAGGTAGAGTCGGAGTACTGAGTCCTCAAACTGTTGGAGCCTAACGTCACAATTTCAATTCGAATAAGTTATTTTGGGCCATGTTAATGTAACCTCCTGTGTAAAAACCCACAATTTAAATGAAAAATTAAGTAGGAGAATTGGGACGATCGGTATGTATATCAGAGGTTATCTCTAGTGGCCAATCCTTTGGGGTTGTATTCATGATGGCGGTGGTACAAACTCTGCATACTAGGGGAGATGTTGAGGGTTCTCCACTTCGCGATGTATCGGTGTAGTGAGCGGCAATACAGCTCCTGGACTGACAGTTGAGGTGAAATAGCACCTCGGCCAGACCATGGATGGATCTGAGCACGAGAGTTTCATTGATGAAGAGGAAGGGTGCTGAAGCAGCACGACAATACCATCTTGAGGATATGTTTGGTCAAATGTTGCATTTGCTGGTGACACCGTCACTGATTGAGTGTTTCATAATTCTTGTTGTAGCGCCCCCCATACATAGAATATACATTTTAATTTCAAATACTGCTGTGAGGGTGTCCCTTACTCGGTAGCCAATTGGCTCCTAGTTCAAAATATAGTACGAAGCAGCTGAATTTTGACACCAAATTTCGTCCTTTACTATTCGCCCAAACTTTAAATTGTGGCAAATGTTTAGGGCCCATTCTAAATTATACCGATTATGGTGATATTACAGAAGTTGCTTCACATGCATGAAAATGTGTCTGGTTACTGACAGGGTGCGTGATTTGATGGGTTTCATGAGGACAGATGCGAGCCTATGAAATCTTGGTTCACTACACTAACACATAGTTTTCAGGATCTGCACAAAGCTATCTACCTAATGGCGTGAGGATCCCTCAAAGGCAACCAAAATGAAAAGATTTTAAGAAAACCACATAATTTACAAGCTGTTCTCACATTTTCAGCAGGGCTGATGTGAATGAGGAGAAGAGTATTTCGAGCATGAGGAATAGATGAGGTTAAACAATGTGTAGTTGGACAGGCGATTGAAAGCAGTGCCATAAATAACTGGAATGAGGTAGAGAAATAACAGGTTTAAATTCTATTTGTCTGTAATGGCAAAATGGACACATGAGAGTGCGCCACAGGAAGCATTACTACATCAAATTATGTGGGCTAACATTTCAAGCTGGTTGCATAAAACATTTTTACCCATAGATGCAACAGAAAAGTACAGGGGCCTGCTTTACACTAAAAAGCAGAAAATAGGAAATAGTTACCAGACACATATAGAGGATTAACAAAAGGGTAGCAGGCCGAACATACACAGAAATGGCATCGCATAATTCACAACCCGACAGTAAATGTTTGTCTACACAACAATAAATACTGAAAGGCAAGCTACATAATGAATTGCTAGACAAAAACGAGGTTAAGTCGGAAATATATTTCAGAAAATGAAACAATACGGATAAAGTGAGCACGAGGGTGCACGATCAAAGTTAAATTGTAGAGCAAAACCATATTTAAAATGATGAAAGGAAAGTAAGCCATTACAGTAAACATGAATCACAGCATGTATGCAGAAAATAACTTAACAAGAAAATGTTCAGCTACAGCAGAACACAAGGTAGCAACATTTCAGACAAAGCGTCAACAAGGAAGTTCATCGGGCCGCATAGTGAGATGCAGCAGACGTGCGCATTGTGCTTTTACTCGAGTCATCACAGTAAACACTGCGACCTATTTCCGAATTTAAAAAAATCGAGTTCCAAACAAACATAGTGGCACAATTTAAACAGTTCAAAATGAGATTCGGAATGCAACCAGTAAAGGCGTGTATCAACACAGAACCAGAGACCCATTGCTACAGGAGAAAATAAAACACATAGACGGAACTGAGCTACGATGATGAGACATTGCCGCAAGCAGGCATGCTGAGTCGACATCAGTTCCAGTCACAAGGTCACATCAGCAGGGTAATAAACAGTTACACATAAGAACAACCATACACCAAGTGTTAGTAAAATTCAGAGGAAAGGAATACTGAGCATTATCAGACACAGGCTGTAGCCACAGTTGTATTGTGTGAACAATCATAACACATAAACCACTCCCATAAGTTGTAGAGTTTAAATTTAGTAGGGGCCAAAGAGGGAATTGAGCCACTAAAATATAAAACAATCATAAAATTGAGCATATTAGGAAATGCCTTTCCAGAAAACATTTAAGTCATAGAAAATTGCGAAATCGATGTGATATCAGGAGTTGACATTATTAAAACATATGATATTATACCACTCCTTAAATACAATATGATGTTTATAAATAGTAATGACACCAATAAAATACTACAAGCACTAATACACACATCCGTAATAGAGAACGAGCAAACTGATACAATACAATACCCTATCAACAAAATTTACACAATAGAAGCAGACATATAAAAGTATGTGATATGATAAATACATTTAAAAAAATTACATGAATACCACAAAGGGCAACTTGCAAAAGATAATAATGAATTCCAGGACATATTTACATACAGTAAATTATAATTTACTAGAGGCTAGGAATTATGAAATATAATTAGATATGCTAACAGAGAAAGCTATACATACTAGGCCTTATAGAAACATTCCATAAATATAAGAAGAGTTAATAAATCAAATTGAGGACATGCAAGCTGGAGATATTATAGAAAAAGCCGAGTCTCTCTATACTGCTCCTAGTTTTATAATTAGAAATAAAGAGGGTGATTTAGATTCATTATAGATTTTCGTCTATTAAATAAAAAAATTGCAATGGTACAATACCCATTAAGAATAACAGGGACATATTAAATACATCGAAAACAAAAAATATAAATTCATTAGATTTATCTTCATTATTCTATGCTACCCCAGTCAGGAAGAAAGATGAGCATAAAGTTGCATTTATGATAGAAGGAGTAGGACTATCGATATATAAGAGAATGCCTATGAATTAAACACATTACCCCCAATATTACCAACAGTTTATCGATATATTATGTGGACCACTTAGGTGAAATTCTGCAATAGCATATATCGATAATATATTTATCTTAGGAGACAACTTCAGGGATCACACAGCTAATATACACAAGGTAATTACAACACTAAGAGAATTAAAAGTCAAAATAAATGCAGAAATATTCTTTTGAACAACAGGAAATAAAAATTCTAGGTCAATACATAGCACCAGATGGAATTGCTACCAATCCAGAAAAAATGAAAACCATAGTACAAATACCATCACTGGGGAATATATAGGAATTATGGACCTTTTTAGGTATGACATCCCATTGCGAAGGTACCTCTAAAGCAGAACACCTTGTAGAGTTCACAAAAACCAGTACAAAGTATAGGTGGGGACATAAAGCTTATTTAGAATTTAAAAATGCTATACAAATGGCACCTATTTAACAATGTTTTGATGAAAACAAAACAACGATTCTTGCACGTGATGCATTGCAAACGTCAATCGGATAAGTGATAAAGCAACATGATGATAACAGTAAACAAAGGCACATTATTGCGTTCTTATCGAAAAAAAATTTTGGTTAACAAATTAAAACTGCCAAACACGGAATGAGTATTAGAATTAAGTCAAATGGCATAACACTCTATTTACCTGTTCACAAACACAAAGATAAATATATAAGGATTGAAAATGACAAAAAATTACTTTTGTACCTAGTACAGCACAATACACAACATTCACCATTTTCAGGCGAATATGAGCAGCACATATAAAAAAAAATTAAAAATTGCTTTAACAGAACCCAACACAGCAGAACCACAATATGTCAAGTAAGCTATATGCTATGGGATAGCAGCAAATGAAGAAATTTATTTAAAAATCCACACATCTGTAGAAGAAAACAAACTTACATTAGTACCAACATACTATACAAACAGAATTATAGCAGCCTACCATGACTCCTTACTGCAAAGGGTAGAGGGCCGAGGGGGGAAGTCATTTTAGGTTTTAAAAACTCTTCGAGAAATCAAGGAAGCATACTATTGGGACACAATAAACAAAGATGTAAAAAATTATATCAAAACGGTCCCATTTACCAGAATAAAACAGAGTAATCTACAAACCAATTAGTCAGTTACAACCCATTCAACCACCTTCTTTCTTAAAGGCATGAACGTTATACGCTAAAGGATCATTACAAAAGTCACAAAGAGGTAACTGTTACATATTAGTAATGATAGAATTATTTACTAGATTTGTTGTGGCACAACTAGTTCAAGCAATTGATGTGGAGACTTGCACAAATTTTATTGAAGAAGTGATATTGAAGTACAGATATCCGCAAAAAAAAACGAACATATTTTAATAACGAACTTATAACAGCAATACTAATGAAATTACAAATCAAAAAACTTCACACCACGTATAACCTGAAATGCAATGGTATAGTAGAAGCAATGAATTAAGTCTTTGGGAAACAACTTACAGCATGCGCACATGAGGATCCCACAAGCTGGGACGAATATTTATATGTCATAGTTTTTATTACGACACAACTATAAATACAAGTACGAAATTCACACCGTTTTATTTACTGCATGGTAAAGAAGCCACACAGCCATCACACATATTGGTAAACAAATACTCCCAAATGGGACAAGATTGGTGACAATCTATTAAAAGATAGAGAACAGGCCAAACTAAATCTTATCCAAATCCAACAGAAGCAAAAAGAAAAGTTTGACAAATCATACAGACCCAATTTCATAAAAGATGTTTACTGGATTTGGGTGATTAATAAATCGCACCATACTGTGCTGGTCTTCAAATATAAAGGGCCCTGCCTAGTAATCAAAAGTTATAGGCCCTTCTACAGTAAAAATGTAGAGAGGCACAACCAGGAGTTATAATTACTACATGATGAATATAAAAAACACAAAGATTGCTTACATGAAATATTTTAGGGATATTAACTGTGTTTTTTTTTTTTAAATTTCAGTATAGAAGAAGAAAGGTGTTTAAGGACTTCAGAGATAAGAAGATGGTCCTTCCGCAAAAGGGTTATGTTATGCAAAATGGTAAGATGTGTTATTTTGAACTCGTTCGAGTTTATAGTAGCAAGAAGTAGGGGCTAAAGAGCATGACAATAGTAATAAATAATCAAAAGCAATATGTTACTTTACTATTATTGATATTTGTATTAACTGCTCTATACACGTGAGTCATCATCTCTGCAACAAATCGCGAGAGGACGTTCCTTGCAAAATTTCAGTTACAAATGTCTGACAACGAACGCCAGGAAACCACTCCTAAGGGCAAGAAACCCTTTTGAAGATGGCGTTGCAATTATGAACTTTATTTAAGTACACTGAAGCCATGTGATATTAAGGGAATAATTTCTGTAGGAATGCCAAACAATTCAGTCACTGTAACATGCAAGTACCCATGTTGGCCTACCGCATACTCTACATAGTACAATGGTGGTTGCCACCTGAGTAAAAAAAGGGTCACCGTACATCGTTATGTAAATTATGATCACGGCCTATGAATTACCATTGCAAGACTTGAAAACAAATCCTCTTGACAAGAAAACCTCCGACGAATGGTTTGCGATTAAACAGACTTCCTAGACATTAAATACCATGTAATGCTTATGAGCTATTTAATATCTTGGAGGTCTGTTTTCTCGCAAACCATTCGTAGGAGGTTTTATTACCAAGAGGACATTTTTTTATGTTTTGCAATGATAATTCATAGACCGTGATCATAGTTTACGTAACGATGTATCAAGATCCTTTTTCCACTATTTGAAGAGATGGCAACCCCAATTTTACTATGTACGGTATGCGGTATGTCAACATGGGTACTTGCATGTTACAGTGACTGAATTGTTTGGCATGCCTACAGTAATGCATCCCGTGATACCACATTGTTTCAGTGTAATTAAATAAAGTTCATAATTGCAACCCCTTCTTCACAAGGGCTTCCACCCTTAGGAGAGGTTTCCTGGCGTTCGTTGTCAGACATTTTCTAACTGAAATCTGACAAAGAACGTCCTCTCGCCACTTGTCGCAGAGCTGATGGCTCATCCTGTATATAAAATTAATCAAAGTATCTCTGTTACTACAAAGAATAGTCAATAATAATTAAAGAATAGGAAATTCTACTTCCCCCCAGTAAATACCTGCTTACAGTTAATTCACTCGCCAAGAAGCAGCACAGAAGGAATTTCCATGCCGGCCGGCAAAGTGCATACACTAAATCACATTGGCATACACGTAAAATTATATCAGGACACTAACCAGAACTGGAAAGTGTATAAGTTATGGCCAAAATTTGCACGCAAATATTACAGGAGTGCGACAATGAAAGAGGTAAATGTTATGACGATGCAACTTAATAATCGCGATGCAGCACACAGGTCCAAGGCTACAACCTCGGAAAGGATGTTTAATAGCATCGCGACAAAATTGCAGATGTATTTTAGAAGTAACTGGCTCTCACTCGCACTGGGACCACGAGAGACAGAAGCTACCGGTACAATATGCAGCTAGAATGTTATTAATATTAAAATAATATATAACACTCTAAAATATTTCTAAGTTATTTTATATGAGAACAGTAAGATTTTAAACAACTCATAGTATGTTAAAGGAAACATAGTATCGTAAACAAAGTATTGAGGGATCAAATTATATCAAGGAAATTCGAGGATACAACCACTTTGTTAGTAATCACTTGATTACGTAAATACGTAAAATAGCAAGTATTAATTAGTACAGAAAAGAAAAACCATTAGTATATTATGATAAAGTATAAGATGTAACAAGCTAACGTTGCAGAATGTCGTAATACAGAAACGTGCACGTATCACCCTTTAGATCTTATACATAAGATTGTTTTGGGGGTAAAATAGCACCAATCACACTCCTCAATCCAAGTTACTACACGAAGTAACATAAAAACAAAGTTTTAAAGTTTTATATTATAAATGATAAAGGCCATGACACACATACAAAGTTTAATATATTATGGCAAATGATGTAGATATTGAGTAATGTTCTAGATACCAGGTTAGCATAGTATAAGACTACACATTTCTATAATATGATAATGTAAAACAGATGAAATGTAAATAAAGGTAAAAATGTAACCAAACAAAATGTATAATGTTAAAACTAAAGTAAGAGGAAGGTTTTAAAAGTATTTGTCAAAAGCAAAAGACAATAAACGGTTTACATAAAAACCAAAAGACCAGAGTAGAAGTTATTATTTCATTTTCTACACAAAATAAATCCAGTTTAAAAATTTATTCTAGTATTGTAATTCTAGCTATAAAAATAGTCAGTTGCATAGAAAGACTTTAAATTGTAAAAATTTGTTCAGTGTAATATGTAAATGTTGTTATAAAGTACGTACTCAGAAATAACAAATGTAGCAATATGAATTAAAAGGTGTAAATTAGAAAGTACAAAGTAGAGTGATAGAGGGCAAGTGTCGTAAACAGAATTTGAGCTTGTACGATAAACATGTTAAATTAAGAAGACTATTATGTAAAAAAATTAAAATTATTCAGCAGCACAAGAAATAAGCGAAATTTTGAATGTAATGTAAATGCTAGGATAAATTCAGTCAATCGTCGTCGAAACAAATCGTACAGATAGCACAGCTTCGTTTCACATTCAAAAGGTTGTCAAAGTGAATAAAGACACTCTTACAGACACTTGATAGCCACTGCAACATAAATATACGACAACCGCGGACAGACACGGGGAAGAACGGGCTCTGTAGGTCATTCCACTGCCACACACTGCTGGCCACTTCTATCCCAGGGTCGGTGGCTCTCATTCAGCCATGCCTCCTCCCTCTTCGTCCAACCCTCTCCATGACGGCTGAGGACAGCCACTTCTTCAACGAGGGGGGTGATGTTGCGAGGCGCTGGAGCAGCCGTAGGCACACTGCCAAGGTAGCAGTGTTTGGGCGACATGGAGAAAAACAAGCAGAGCCGTCGAGGGTAAACTAGGCGAGCAGAGTGATGTATAAGATACCGGCACGGGAGCACAAGGACGAGGTTTTCTTTAGACCATCGGACAGCCACAACCAGCAATCCAGATACTGGCGAGGACGGCGTCAGCGGGAGCCCTCGTACGTCAATATCGTGCAGCAGAACGAACTCTCAGTGGTGAGTACAACACAGACTTGAATACAAGACGGGGTATAGTGAACAGAGACCGCAGTGAAGTCAAATAACGTTTAAGTATAGGAATTGAGTAAGCTGCTAATTATGTAAATGAGTCTCAGCAGTGTAACATAAAATATTCATTGACTTGTAGTTAAAACGATATATTTTATGTAAAACTTGGTGAAGATAAAGTAAAGTGTTATATATTGTCAATCTAGTCTATCACAAAGTTAACGTCCCTACCACTAAAATAAAATAACATATTGGTATGAGTTGTACCTCCTAGGCTTAACATAACCAGAGGAATGTAACAATATGTAACATGTTACATTGTGACCTTAGGCCAGAGAAAATCTTACGACATTGCCCGGGAGGGCATCTACTAAAGCTTGGTTCAAAATTGAAACCACAGAACACAAGTCGTGTGCACGAAAATTAATCGCCATGTTTTCGAACCTGTTGATTCACAATTGCGCATAACAGGTCGTGTGCATGTCGGTGACTGACATACAGTAGTTCATAAACGAAATGTTTATATTTCACATCTTGTGCGGGCGCTGGGGCAACAGCCAATCAGAAGAGAGTGTAGCATTTTCGACGAAGCCATTCTTTTAAAATGGAGAAACTGCTACGCGGCAGAAACAATGATGCCAGATATTTATTTACAGAAAAGAACAGGCGACAGTTTACTAGCAATAATATTTTAACGTTATTCACATCTTTACGATCGCAAACAAAAATATTTTACAGAAAAGCGAAAATGCTCAATATTATACATAAATAATTGTCAATTTTCAATGCAATCATCATTTGTTACGAAATTCGATTTTTTACCAACTCTGCCAACTGATGGCAGCTTCGTCGCAATCCATTATGGCTACAAATATTCAATTGGTAATCAATTTCGCACAATAATTATGTTCGTTTGAATGTTCTGCTGTAACGTTATGTGTCCTGTGCCTATGTTTTTTGTTGTGAACCAACCTTTTTTTGTAATGGAATATGGAAAAACGTCTGAAGGAGCGAAGGCGAATATTAAAAGATCCTAGTGCCAACCACACCACCCCTTCTACGGCTAGGCTCATTAAAAATACTACGCATTCATTTTTGTACTGGAAAATTGATCTCATAGGGAGGCTTTAAGCTTGTTTGCCAAAATGAATTTCTTTTACCTTTCCCTCAATTTTGTTTGTTAATTTTAATTTTAAAACACTGTCACTTTTTTTTCCCCGCAGGGGGGCACCTACTATTACCATGACAGTGTTTTGGATTTAGATACATGTATAGTTAGGTCATTTATTCTTTATCGCATAGTAGCTCTTGTCAAAAAGTTGTGTCAGTAGGGTATACGGCATCTTACAATTCTGTTGCCTTATTTTACCCATTGTAAGTTCCAAAATTTACATGCAGCATACACGGAACAACATACAACATACACACTCGTTTTTATCAGTTATGCCTCTAAAACCAAACTAAAACTCACTAATATAAGCTCACATAATTAATACAGCGAATGTTAAATATGATATCAACACAGATTGTTCGAATGAGGATGATTAATAATTACATTATTTACATGAATAATTGTTACTGAGATTTAAATACTGTGACAAATTAAAACGTTTGGTAGAAATATATTTATGTTGGCATATAGTGAGAACAATATTTTTAATTACACCAACGTATGTCATATTTAATGTCGCCCCCCCCCAAGTAGTTGTGTTATCTCCTGTCAACTCTAGTTTGTTTCCGAATGCAACATTGGTATTTCATATTGCGTTATTTAATGTCGCCCCCCTGTAGCTGTGTTATTTCCTGTCAACTCTAGTTTGTTTCCGAATGCAACATTGGTATTTCATATTGCGTTATTTAATGTCGCCCCCCTGTAGCTGTGTTATTTCCTGTCAACTCTAGTTTGTTTCCGAATGCAACATTGGTATTTCATATTGCGTTATTTAATGTCGCCCCCCTGTAGCTGTGTTATTTCCTGTCAACTCTAGTTTGTTTCCGAATGCAACATTGGTATTTCATATTGCGTTATTTAATGTCGCCCCCCTGTAGCTGTGTTATTTCCTGTCAACTCTAGTTTGTTTCCGAATGCAACATTGGTATTTCATATTGCGTTATTTAATGTCGCCCCCCAGTAGTTGTGTTATCTCCTGTCAACTCTAGTTTGTTTCCGAATGCAACATTGGTATTTCATATTGCGTTATTTAATGTCGCCCCCCTGTAGCTGTGTTATTTCCTGTCAACTCTAGTTTGTTTCCGAATGCAACATTGGTATTTCATATTGAGTTATTTAATGTCGCCCCCCTGTAGCTGTGTTATTTCCTGTCAACTCTAGTTTGTTTCCGAATGCAACATTGGTATTTCATATTGCGTTATTTAATGTCGCCCCCCTGTAGCTGTGTTATTTCCTGTCAACTCTAGTTTGTTTCCGAATGCAACATTGGTATTTCATATTGCGTTTTAACGAATGTGACAAACTTCGTCGGATGGTCGCTATCTTCTGCTTCAAAGTAAAAATCTTTGCTTCAACGCATACTTTTACGATGACAACTGACACCACTTTACTGGTCAAATATCTTCCTTTGAAAAAAATCGAAGCAACTTTCTGTTTTTAAGGTAACAAAAAAAAAAAAATCTACGACGTCAATAAAATGAACACCACTTGCACAAAGAATAAAACAAGTATAAAAAGCAAGCACATTACAAACATCCAAACATAGTGAACGGAGCACTTTTGAAATCAAACTTTGAAAAGTGTCACTGACCCTACCTGCATATATATATATATATATATATACACACGTACACATTGACTAACATGCTTACAGTAAAGTCGATAAAGACGGAGGGAAAATAGTTCCGTATAAAGGTATAGTTTCGCATACTATAACAACATTAAAATAACGTTTTTTGCTCATATGCTTAATATGTATTAATCTAATTTTTTTTCACACTTATCAGTAATGCACAATTTTCCATGTATGAACATATCTAAAATTGCTTATATGTATAACTAATGTAATTTTATTTTATTTTTTATATATATCTTTTAATAATTTTCACATGTAGGATTTTTAAAATTATAGTTGTATGGTGGCACTCTATATTGTTTAACTTGAATAGGTTAGCTAGTTAGCATTTTTGTATACTTTATATGTAACTAATTTAATTTATATTTTTTTTTCTCTCTTGTGAATGTGTCTGTTTTTATTTCATTTTTGTTTCCATTTTGAGACCAGTTACTTCAGGATTTCTAAGCAGTCAGTCTGTTGAAAGTGGCTCGTGAGGAGAGTTTGAATGGTTTTGGCTTACCATTGGCCCACAGGTTTAAACCGTGGCATGTGATTGGCTGGAATGACAGACGCCTTAAACTATATCCAGTCAGTCAAGCTTTACGTCCTCTCTTCCATCGACAGCCATACTTAGCAGACGAAGACTAGGACCCTCGCCTGAAGAATGTGGGCGGAGCGTAGTGTTTTACTTAGCGTATGAGGGTGTTTAGATACTTTCTCCAACTCCACTTGAAGTTACTTTTGTAGCCAGCGTAGAACGAGTGCCAGAACTGCCCTTTCCGCTAGGTTTAAAGAGCAAGGAGGTAGAAGTATCTCATTACGACATAACGTGTAGCAGAGCACAGACTCGACGCCTTTAACAACCCTGACCTACCCTGCACACACCGAGCGCAGCATACAGATCACCGTACACGTAATAAATATGATTTACGCTGCGAGAGCACAGATACGACTCAACAGATAAGGTGTTTAAGTACAGTATACCCTTGTGTGGTGGAAAATGGACTGTCATCACCGCAAGCTTAAGCTGCCGTATTGAGTTTCGCAAGTCCATATTATCCCAGCTTAAAAGTTTCTCACTGTAAACCGGAGTAGGTATAACTTGTGTTTCCCTGAGCTGGACACAGTGACTGAGACTTAATATATTTGCAATGTAAGATTTTAACTGTTTGAGAAGTAGTAACATTTGATTTATTTTGATAGTGAATGTTAACATTGAAAATGGCAAGTTATTGTATGTTAGTATGGGAATAAGCTAGCCCAGGTGCGACAACTTTTCCGCTGCAATAGGACTGAGTTGTTGTCGCTTAGATCTTTGATTATTGCCACTAGTATTTTTAAATACAAGTTCAGAAAAGTTGACAGCAGGAAAACCTCAATAAGTTAGTTATGCCAGGTGTCTACTGCTCCCATGTAGAATTGCACTTTCCCAAGTCCTTCATTACAGTGGATTTATGCTATTTTTTTTTATAATTATTCTGATATTTGTGCTGAATGTTCATGTACACGAAAGGCGTGCATAAGAGTGGGTCGGCTCTACAAAGTGTTCAATATTGAACCTCCTGTTCTGCCCAGGCGCGAAGAACCGGACAAACCAGTGACGTCCACCTGGGTCTATCGTACACTCACACTTAAATACTTGCTACCGAATTCTTCTACACTTGATTTACACTTCACTCTACACGATTTTGTATATTGCTGTTGGCAGTTGGATGTTTCACTTAAAAGAATAATCTATTAAAGTTAAACTCTGTGTCACATATACCCGAACTACTATGGAATTGAGTGCCATACGTAGCTTTGTACGGGCTGGTGTTAATGAAATATACCAGTATACATATCTGTTTACGGAGATCGCTATTATATACTGTTGAGTGTGAGACTGACAAAAAGTTGTGTTCAATTTATGATGTTGCTCATTGGAAGAACCCAGCCAACTAGTCTACTTTGGGGTAACCGCCACACCTCACATAAACAAACGGCAGTATTTAATAACACAGAGGTGTTAGATCTGCATATGCACATTCATAAGTCAATACCAGGTTAACAAACGCCTACATGCAGAAGACAAGAAAAACATATGTTACAACAACATGTAATTTACAATACGTTGGAAGAATACACAGATTGCACACAAGAAGATATGCAGCAGGGATTTAAAAAGTGCATAGTTTACCGTGAATAGTGTATTGTAAAATTTGTAAACATGATCATCTGAAACTAAGTTGTAAAATTTGATATTTTTAATTGTTCGTTCACGCTTAGACGCATTGTTCCTGTATACTCCTAATCATAGTTTATAAACCAGTCTTATCACGAGGGCTAGAAAGAAAAGGAGGGGGGGTGGGGGAACAAGGCCATTTGGTGCGGGATACATTCCATAGAGGACTGCAAATGTAGGATATGGAATGTGCATTTCAAAATAATCAACAGAAGCACGTGTTAAATAATTATAATGTGTTAATAATGGAAAGAGTCAAAATATACGCGACTTCTAAACTTTTAATTTCACACTTATTTTTCTTTTATCATATGTGAAACGGGGCCTCGGAAATTTAAATGGCTAGGCTTATATCGATCGCTGAAAGCGCACGGCTATAGACACCGACAATCTTAGCCTATTGTTAAAATTGCAGGTATAGGCTGTTCATGAAAAAAATGAGCACTTCTGAAAGCCCTGTTTAAGATCTACTTGTATGCACGTTGTATAGTTTTCCGCGTTATGTAAATTGACATTGCCATGAGCCTCATCCCTTTATTCATGCGCTGGTCAAGTGAAATTGTAAAAATATTAGAAAAATAAATGTATTTTACAAACCTGACCACTTTTACACTAGCTGACTTAAATATAAACAGAAATAGAAATAAATATTTAAGATGTCACAAATTGTTACCTAACACTTTTTATTCGACGTTAAGTTATGGAACTACTTTCCTTTCATCGTTACCAACTTTGCTGGGCGCATATCACTTAGTGTGCCCGTTATAATATATGCAGGTAGAAGCAGTGACTTTTTTCTAAAGTTGATTTCAAAAGCGTTCACCTTATCATGAACAGCCCTTGGACATGAGGAGTTGTATGTTGGCGGGCCGAGGACTAGTGAGAGGGTATTACGATGTACTCACAGGACCTGGAGCCTCTGCAGTCCTCGGAAGGCGTCCCCTGGCAGAGTCCTGATGACATTGTGCGCCATTAGCAGGTCGTGTAGCAGGCCCAGACTGCGGAACGGCTGTCCCTGCAGGTGCGCTATGTGGTTACTCGTCAGGTCCCTGCACACACAACCACACTCCTGCACACCCCACCGCACTCCTTCACACATCACCACACTCTACTCCTTCACACACCTGCACGCGCCACCACACTCCTACAAACACCACCACACTCCTGCACACGCTACCACACTCCTGCACACACCACCACACTCCTGTATGCTCCACCTCACTACTGCACACACCATCACACTCCTGCACACACCACAACACTCCTGCACACACCACCACATTCCTGCACACACCATCACCCTCCTGCACACACCACCACACTCCTGTATGCTCCACCTCACTACTGCACACAACACACACTCCTGCACACGCCACTACACTCCTGCACATGCTACCACACTCCTGAACATCCCACCACACTCCTGCACACACCATCACACTCCTGCACACACCACCACACTCCTGCACACCCCATCTCACTACTGCACACACCACACACTCCTGCAAACGCCACTACACCCCTGCACACACCACCACACTCCTGCACACGCCACCACACCCCTGCACACACCACCACACTCCTGCACATGCTACCACACTCCTGCACATCCCACCACACTCCTGCACACACCACCACACTCCTGTATGCCCCACCTCACTACTGCACACACCAACACACTCCTGCACATGCTACCAGACCCCTAAAAATGCTACCAAACTCCTTCACACGCCACCACACTCCTGCATACCCCACCACACTACTGCACACACCAAGGCTCCCGTTTGCCGACCTCGAGCTTTCTACCATGTTTGAGGCCGAGAAGCGCGAGAGCGATAAGGGCGGCGCTCCCACGCACATGAAGTACGCCATCGCCACTAAGCGCAATGCTCTCAACCTTCGTGCAGTGTTCTCGCCGCACTGCACCTATCTATGTGCAGTGTTCTCGCCACACTGCACCTATCTATGGGACTTTCAGCACTGTCCCTAGTATTTTGTTGGTGGAAAGTCTGTAGGAAGGTTCAGTGTAGAGACCTTGAGTAATTTTATTTATGGATCTGACGCATTTATTTTGAGAACCAGCACTTCGAAAAGGCGTTTTAAGTCATTTTCGATCAATATGAACTATTGTTTATAATGTGTATTCTACATATCTCGTCTGAAGGCTGTGTTCTTTTTGTAGAACAGCACATTGAACGCACGTTTAACAGTTTCGTCACATTCACTCAAGGAGTATTTTAATTTGTAACTTATTTTATGGTCACTTCTTTAATATGTTGAATAGTATTGTATTGCACTATATAGTAAACATTATGAATGGATAAATGAAGGATGAAATCTTATCTCTTTGCGTAAAATTGTAATTTCATTGTTTTTGATTAAATTTGATGGTTGACTTGATATCTGAGCATATTTTCTATACGCATATAATTAAATAAAAGTTCTTTTAAATTTTCGCTTTGGACAGTTCGAGAAAAACTGACGTGATGCGGGAAAATTGTTTTGATATTTCAATAATAAATCACCCTTTAATTTAGAAACAACATAAACATTTTCTTAAAATGCAGCCAATGTTATAAATGAAAAATTCTAATTTATAGGTAAAATATAAGTAAAAGTTCAATGTAACCAAATATAAGATACTATTATGTTGATACAAGTACAAAACGCTTCTGATGCATGCAGATATATATGGGAAAAAGCCAAACACGTCATACATGCGGTGATTTTGCAAAGGTTTGTTTAAAAATGTGTGAATAAACCATGAATAGATTATACGGCAGAGAACAATACCTGGTAGCTCTATAGGGACATTATAGGATATTCATGGTAGTAAATAGATAATGTATTGTAACAATTGCCCTTCCTCCTATCTCCTAATTACTCTGGTATCCTATACTCTCTACTCGAACCAACATAAAACACTGGGTTACTATGAGGTAAGGGGTGTCACGGGGGGTGCTCACGTCAGAGGCTAAATAAGGAAGATAGATTATAAAAATATCAAAATTAAAATTCCAAATTTTAAGTGTAAAAACACAATACATTAACACTTACTAAACAATGAGAGTACAATTACGCTATTTAATATACAGGAACAATAGTGCTTCGATATTCACAATATTACCGCAGCTAAATCCCTAATCTTGCCCCAATTGTTACTACAAAAGGGAAAGGGACGATGGCTCGTTACGAGAGTGGCTCCCTACCGCAAACTCGTCTATGCTCACCCAAAGTCTGTAGATCTGGTTTGCCTCAGAGCTCCTCTGGACCTGGCATCGTCTGCTGCCTTCGTCTTCAGCCTACGATCTCACTCACTACCACACGTCGTTGAGTCGCGGTGCCATCTTGGAGGGGGGCCATCTGGGTCAACTGGAGCATGTTTATTATATAACTGCGCTCCACCACCAGCTATACACCACACAACCTTACGCGGTTATCGCTACAATATGTTCCGTGGCACACGCTTCAGGTTGTGGCTCGGTAGTTCGGCCAGGCGCCGATCACAATGTTGGAACCCGGACTTCCTGCTCTGTCAATCCAGTCCCGAGACCACCATACTGGATTCGCCATGTTGGTAGACCGTACGCCGCCATCTTGGACCGCCATATTTGTAGGCAGTATGCCACCATATTGGAAACCAGTATGTCATTTTTCATGCTCTTGCATTCCAAAGGTTTTCTTTGAGCGCTTCCACTTTTTCTCTCTCTTACATTATTTCTTTCCTGTTTTCTTTTTATTTCTTTCTTATATGCCTTTCATTATCTCTTTCTCTTTCTATATTTTTCTCTCAGCTTCTTTCCTTCTTTCCTTTCTTTTTCTTTCTCTTCCTCTCCCATTTGTTTGTCATTTGTTTATGTTGGCTGGAGGCCGCTATCTTGTTGGTTGTCGTTTGTTGTTTGTCTCTCATCTCTGCTCGAGGCCATCTTTGTTTACATTTACATGAATGACGATACCTTGGATTGCATTTGTCATTTGTCTCTCACCTACATTCGATGCCATCTTTGTTTCTCATTTACAGGGAGGCAGCCATCTTTGTTTTTCGTTTGTCGTTTGTATATCACCTTCGTTTGATGCTATCCTTGTTTACATTCACATGGAGGCTGCCATCTTGGCTTTTCATTTGTCATTTGTTTCCCACATTAGTTCGTGCAATGGCCGCTAGGAGTGCCGTCATCTTGGTTCTGGTATTTGGTAGGTGGTGCGCCAGTCGTTTGGCCGCCATATTGGTTCTGGAGTTGGCTGCTAGGGGCGCTGCTTTTTTTGATCTTAAAATACTATCTGTAATCGTGAGGGATCGATCTGCCGGATCTTGAGTCACCAAAATACATCTTAGACCACTCGACTAATCACAAAATGTGCTGGGACAAGAGTTTATAAGAAGTATATAGCTTGGAAATGAATAAATAAAATCTTGCTGTGGTTATTTTCATTACATTTATATTTATTACATAATTTTTAAGGTTTTCATTAACATGTAATAATTTTTTAAATTCTTTTGTATTTAACCTACATAATTTATATATACTATTTTTTAATTATTTCTTTTTTGGTTTTTAATATTTAGGTTTAAATTACAAATCTATTATTTAGATTTAACTTATATTTTTTGACGAATTTATCTTTTATTTAACTTATATAATTTTCAATATATCATATTATTTTTTAATTACATATTTTATGTTTTTTATTATTTAGGCTTCATTTAAATAGCTATTATTTAGATTTAACTTATATATTTAAGTTTTTCAAGAATAGATATTTTAAAAGTATTTCTTAAATATATATTTTAATTTTTTTTTTTAATTTAACATTTGCAAACAAGTAAATCACGTGACATGTCTACAGAATCGTATTTTTTTGGACAGATAAGAATATATCGTCAGACAAAATATGATAATGTGACTATAGCCAGTGCCATATTGGATTTTATAAGCATAAACAAAAATGTATTAGTGAGTATATGTCAAGTGTTATATGTTATGAACGTTGATTATTCACACATTTTAGACTTTATTTACATATAATAATTTTTTTGATTATCCCAGACTTAAGTATTTACATCTAGGGACTTGTTACTCTATGTTGAATTTGGAATATTTCCTACCCCTTTGCTAGGACTTGTAAATTGTTTCCGACACACATTCATATTAGCATACCCTTAACCTAACCTTACCTGACCTAACTTCGTCTAACCTAACTTCATCTAACCTCACTTCACCTAACCTAAGATAACCTAACCTAATCATATTGTGAGAACTTTGAATACATTTTATTTATCTCGACATTCACTTAACGTAACCACAAGTTAAAGTAAAAATTCCGTTTAGAAACACTCGGAATGTTTTAAACTTAGAAACGACCGTTATACCCCATGCCAGGAATTTGAATATATTTTTATTTAGTCACCTTGTGTAGATGCTGTGACATGCATACCCATCTGTTTTAACTAGTACTCCTTTGGTGGCAACAACAGAGCATAGACGTCCTCATCGCTGTTTAGGTTATACATCTCTTCAACAGTTGTCCGGCATCTTGCTAGATTTAAACTCATCACGCCATTGCCACCTTAATTTTATGTGAGGCTTGGGGGCAGCTGACCTTGTCAATTTCAAGAGCAGTGGCACGAAGTCTGCACCTGTGTGGTAACTGGAGTCTGTACGTGCCTACAAGTCGTTCTCACAGTCTACATCATGTTGGATGACCACGTACATAGAAATAGCCGTGTGTTAGCATTTAAGCAACTGCTCGGTGACTGGTAAATAAAGAGAATGACTCAGCATGCTTCCCTCCACCTCCTTCCAGTCATACTTATTATCTCATTGGTTAGTTTGTCAGAGCCAATCAGGCACCCTTGCTTTTGGAGAGTGTTTTGAATGCATGATGTTACCTAGCTGTTAACGGCACTATGTATTTTTTTAGACAGAATATTTTCCGTTAGAAAAAATACAATGGTCCACTGTATTTTTTAGGATAACAGATGGATATAACCTAAATTATGAAGGCATGATATCTCACAGCCAACCTGCCGCCATTACCTCAAATATTCCGATATAGCATCTTTGTCTTTTCTGTAAGCTGCCATCATCTTTTTTATTCCGACCCAGTAACACTTTCGAGACAAGATGTTTATCTGATCCCTTTTTGCCAATAAACAGTTGGAAAATGTTTTGAATGGCAAGATGTAAGCTGACTGTTAATGGCATGATGTCTTTTTTGAGACAGCGTGTTAACTGTTAGCGTTCTTTCGTGATTATATATGTGTCACGTGGTAGGCCATGGCATTTGTTCAATGTGAATTTTTTTCTTTTGTACAATCATCCGACAGATATATTAAAAACGAACAAAAACTAATTTGTGTGCAAGCGTCTGAAGAAATAGTTTTTAAATAATCAGTGTTTTAAAATTATTTCCTATATTCTCATGGGATTTATACATGCCTTTATTTTAATTTATGTCATCATATATTTGAAATTACTGGAAAGTATTAACAACATATCGATGGTGTAAAGGTTAGCATGCTGGAGTGTCGACTCAAGAGTCTTAGGTTCAAATCCCGCACTCGGCAAGCAGAATACTTTTGTATTATATAATGTGATGAGAAGTAAATTAAATGAATTAATGTAAATAGGAAATAACATTTACTAGAATTTTAAATCAAAAAGTTAAGATTTTTTCATGGTTATACTGCTTATTTCTGCAGGCCCGACACTGTAACGACATACAGCCATCGCAGGCCCGACACCGTCGGTTAGCTGCCTGTCCATATTTCCATCGGGCCGATTCTGGAATATGACATAGGACTGGTATCGGCTGGCTGGAGATTGTCGTCTAGCTTTTACTGGCTCGATTCTGGCCCATTTTTTTGTATGTTGGGCCAGAATATATTTACTTGCTGTTAGCCGTACAGTGTATTTTTGACACTGTCCGCAAATAGTCAGCTGCCTGTCCATTTTTCCATTAGGCCGATTCCGGAATATGACATCGGGCCGGTATCGGCTGGCTGGAGTTTGTTGTCTAGCTTTTACTGGCCCGATTCTGGCCCGTATTTTCCGTGTTTGCTGGGACAAATACCTAAGCTCAAACCAAGGCGAACTGGGTTCAATCACCGGCCGGATCACTGGATTTTCGTAAATGGGAATCTTGCCGGACGACCTGCCCTTTCATTTCGGTGCTGCTCTATACTTAACCTCAAACACCCTCATCGGGTTTCAGGACCTTGTCGTTAAGAGCCACCCAATTCTTGGAAAAAAAAAAAAAAAACAAGCTAAGCTAGCTCTATAAAATGAAATGGGGGCAATGTACCTTTTCATAAAAAATTACTGTAGTACTTAATCGTGCTGCAAGCACATGTGAATGGTCCAAGTCTAGCAAAACAGAGCGCTGAGACTGGCTATTGAAGGTAGAACACAGTGTGTCAGTGGCTTGTTCACCATCCAAGCAGCAGAAACCCACAGACAGGCAGGAAAACATTCGCTTGCAGAGAGTAATCTGATCGGCAGAAGTGATAACGAGCGCCTGCTAAGTCCATCCCCATTCCTTCCAACGTTGAAACCAGCTGACCACTCGCCTTGAAGAAGTTTCACCCCTCGCCACTACCATCATTTCCAGCAGCATTGCATTGACAGGAGAAAGTCCTGAAATATGAACAGAATTGTCTTTTAAATGATCAATTTTATACTTTTAATGAGCGTTAGTTTGGAATTTTCTGACATGGCATCGACGTGTGGCAGCAATACATTTTTTTTTTGTTATTTCTTCGTTGTTATGCCGTGGTTATTACACTGGTATACTGTGTATATGCGAAGTGGTAAGTAATTACCTAGGAGCCTGCACTCATTTCCAGCGAAAATTTAATGCTGTTTTTAAGCATTAGTTTGACTTTCTTGGATGTTGTAAAGAGGTTTTCTAGCCATACAATGCTAGTGTAGTTACTTGAAAGTGTCATATCCTATTTTTATTTATATCCAAGTTTTGTATAACGACTAGTGGTTAATTTCTCAGAAGCTGGCAGATTGGCCTTATGCACAGGCGCAAATAAATATAAAGAAAAAAAAAAAAAAAAAAACCTAGAGTGAAAAATTATTTCCGAGATGGGATGTTTGTGTTAACAAGTCCACGAGGAATTCAATTAAACAAGTCGCACCCTTGTAGCGTTTATACTCTTAGCGTGTTCTGTTCAAATCTCAAAAACGGTCATTTTCGCATTTTCAATCTTTTTTCGGGCCTCCTGAAAAACGTACGTTTTAATATATTGTACCTTTTCTAAGAACTCATCACAAATATTACTTAATAACAGAAATATTTTACTTACATAAACCAAATTTTATCAGAACAAAGCAGAAGACTGTATATTCACATACTAAAAACCTCACCCACATTTTTTTAACAGGTCTGTAATATGGAGCAACAGATTAATGAAATTTATTATTAAATATTTCTACTTAATTAAAAAAAAACTAACAAAATCAGGTATGCACAACAAAAATAGCTTAACGAAGTAGTGTACGAAAATTCATCGAGATCGGCCTAGAAAACTGTAAATAGTGCTCCATCATTTGTTCGAAGTGATAGCCTATTGTGCTTGAATGCAAGTTTGTTGTATGCTGCATCTTTCACACATTCAAACAGCTCATGCATAAGTTGACGACATTGTTCCACATGCTGGAGAAGGTTTGCAATCATGTCAACCATTCCAGTGAATACATATCAGCCATTTCGCGACTGGACTACGCCTCCATGAAAGCAGTGCGTTGTGAAGATGCAAACAGGGATGGCTCCAGCTAGTAGTATTTGCAAATCTTGGCATCTGACAGGAGTTGAATGTCACCCGTGGAATGGGGACGGTATAACATTCACAAGTTTGTATGTACTGTAACCTGGACACTTTGGGCTATACTGACTACTAACAATGGGCGCAAGGAATAATGCTTAGCAGAACATACTCCCAGTCTGTATTTACCACACAAACTGTACTCAAATTGGGGTGTAACGGCCAGCAACAAAGTGTTTTCGTAAAATGGGACAAGTAACTTACACTCCAAAATCGAGGAGATCATACAGTAGTATCTATATAGTAATATAAAGTAGAATAAACTTACACGTTGATAGGCATACTTAATGTTAAAATTTAATTTTCAAAGGGCCTATATACATCAGTCAAAATTCAAATATTTAGACAATGTCAAATGTATCGATTTCGTTTCATTCAAATTCCGGTATCTTTCTAGAAATGGAAATAAATTTCAGTTGTGTAACCGTTGTCATGGTCACTATTCTACGGCCCAATTCTCCAGTTTCGGAGGGAAAGGGCATGGATGAGCGGGTATGTAGGTAGGGCTTAAAGATCCCATATACTTGGAGCTGTTTTCCGCGTTTGAGGCCGAGTTGTGCAGGAGCGATAGGGGCGAGAACTCGCATGCACATCCAGTGCGCAATCGCCACTAAGATAAAGGCTTTGGACTGACGTGCAGTGTTCTCGGCGCACTGCGTGTAAGTATGGAAATTTCAGCGGCGACTATTATTTTATTGCTGGGAAGTCTGTAGGATGGTTGAGTCCAGGACCCTTGGGTAGTTCTGTATGTATCTGACACGTATATTTTGAGACACAACTCTTTGAAGAAGTCGTTCTTAGTCGTTCTGGAGTAATATGAAATGAATGTGCGATAAGTGTTGAAAGCACACTGTAAAAAATAACGGGAAAATTACCAGACAAGTGTAAGGTAATATTCGCAAACTTGTGGGGGGAAAACAGTTTTCCTTACAGGTAAGGTAAAATTACTGCACTCTGGAGTAAAATTCACGTACATGGTAGTGGAAAATCTCATGCAAGGGAACATTACCTTACGATGCGTGCATCTCTTCAGTATTCTCAACAGCTAAGTGTGGGGGGACGGGCCGAAGAAACTATCCTGTAACACGCCAATATTTACTGATGCTCTTGTGCTGTCGTTGTAGTGTAATGGATAGCGGATCGGCCTATCATGATAAGAGGACCATGGTTCGCGCCCAGCCACCAGCAAGTGTCGAGGGTTTTAATGTTGAGGTTTCGTTTACTATTTGTCAGGGGATATAAATGATAATAATAAAAAAATTAACAGTGTTAATACTCCGGTGTATTACTAAATATAATTTTATTATACAATGTCGTTAATTTCCCCTTGTATGAGATTTTCCCTCCACTTTCGTCAGTTACATTTCCCGTACGATTAGGTATAGTGATTTACTTATTTATATTTACTCTACATTTAAGAGGTACTTTTGCCTTACATGTACAGATAATTAGCTTCCCTTACATGTAAGGGAATTTCACCTCAATTTTTTATACAGTGCACTCGACAGGCCTCGTGTTCCTGCCGTAGATAAGCACAGATGACGTGCGTTTGATAGTTTCGCAGAAAAACGTGAATTTCTAACATCCTGTATCGCAGTTCATTCTAAAGGCAGGAAGAGGCCTCGTCCACAGTGAGGGCAATTAAGGGGGGTAAAGTGTTTACTTACAGAACCCTCAGCTCCTTGCAGCTCGTCAACTCCGGAACCCTTGAGAGTTTATTCAGCTTCAGGTCTCTGAAAGGAAACAAATGAAAGATCGTTACTTCTCATAGTTAGGCTAACATTTACTTCAGCTTCTTACACAACAGGAAACTTTGGCATTTGACTTCACGATTCCTTTCCTCTGACGAAACCACCAATAAACAATACAATTGTAAAGCCAGAGTGCAGACAACTGAACATCGGTTCTGCGAGCTTCATAACGAACCTTGTTTAATATACAGAGATTAAAATCGCCATACAGTAAAATTACGCACTTTCCACATAACCTCAGTTCGATTTTCGGCAAAATGGCTACTTGACTTTGACTTTAAATTTCAATTTTTCGAAATCGTAAAGTCAAGAGTGCTTGACTTCACGTTTGACAGTTCCATCGTATCAAGCTCCATAAGAAACAACATCGGAAAGCAAATGTAAATTCAAATCCTAAAGTCAAATGTTAATGTTTTCAATTGTGTAAGGGCCTTTAGGGTGCACATGTGGGAGACTTCTTAACTACGTTTGACAGGAAAATAACATGTTAAATTTTCTTTTCTATTAGCACGATCATGCAGGGAAAGGTTATACATTACCCATTCCAAGACTGTAACATTAACGAATCATATATTCCTTAGTAATAAATTACGTTTTGAATTTACTACTTCAATGCGTGTGAATATCCTCTTAAAATACACCAAAAGTTCTTGTTTGTAATTTAGATTAAATCATTTCATTTTAGTATGACGTGTTATTTCTTTGGAGGTTTGTTTATGAGTAATAAATTTTGATTGCAATTGCTTAGTGATTTGCTATTATTTTATATTTTATTTTATTCATACAAATGGAGAATATATTACATATATATGTAGCCAGTTTTTAAAAAGTTTAATAGTGTCTTGTCTTGAATCATTTATCTAATGCAAGAAACATAGTTGTGCTGACAAGAAAGTAAACAGTAATTTTAAAAAGGCATATGTTACAAAGTTTTCGTGTGAAGGTAATGCCATCATCACAGTAGCCAGTATGATATATTGTTTTAAAATTATAACGCATAGTTTTGAAGATTGTACTTGTCTGTACGTGAATCGAATCCAGAAGGTAAATGTTCCGTTTGGAACAGTTTATGAGAGATGAAGTGGTCGTTCCTATGTGCTTATTGTTCTTTATATAAGCCTGGCTACCATGGGCCGCGAGCCAATTCACAATTTCCATTCCCCTCTTTATATGTATACACTGCATTTAGTTTTAGGATTCGTTAGTCCATTTTGGCTTATTAGGTTAATGCGTTTCTTGTTAAGGGAGTCGCTGCTTGATGGCACTGTGTTAGCCGTTAGTTTCCGCGAGTAGTTCAAATGTAACAATCGAGTTAGGGCTGTCCTACAGTGCGGAATCATTCGGTCATTGTCGTGAGTTGAAGCTGGGCAATACAATGCGATGGGTTATCCCCTTCGGTCAACGGACTTATGCTCGGTTGCACCATCGTTGTTCAAAACTCGACCCAAGATTGGATCTAAGATCGATACAGAAAACTTTTGTACCATTCGAGTTCAGAGCTGGACTGGAGATCACGATGAAATTCATTTCGAACCGCCGAAATTTCACGGTTTGAAATCTCGATCCGAGATCAGCAGCCATTGACGACAAATTTAATTTGGAAATACGCCAACAGATAGAACTACGTTCGATTGTTTTGTTGAGAAATTAAAACAACAATATACGCACTTGAATATTATTCAGTAAAATTCGTACAGCAGTAATTCACTTAAAACAGATAAAATATCACACATCTAGTTCTATCTGTAGTGAAAATTACGCCTACTTCCATGACGTCTTATATTACAAAACAATGGAAAAAAATTGTCTCATTCTTAATCTTTAATCTCGATCTCTCACTTTGGAATCAAGATCGAGGAACCGGTGATCCAGAATCTTGAAATTTTGTTGGTGCAACACTTTTACATTGAAATCAAGACCAAACTGGATCCTCGTTCGGAACTAGGATCATTCGATCTCGGATCGGGAAAGATGTTGGTGCAACCGGGTATTAGAATGTTGGACCCCGTGGACTGTTCGCGTTTGCGGAATGTGTGTCTTAATGCAGGCCTGTTTGGATTGTGTCACTGCCCAGCCAACGTATTTGTTGCACGTTTGAATATGGCAAAATGAGTGTGCTGCTAAATACACGGTTTAGCAGGCGATCAAACTTTCCTACCCATTAGGCCCAGGGTCAGAGGACTATGGTGGTTGTTTCGGTTATGGCTCCGTATCCACTAGGAACTACGTTTGTGCTGGCTACCATGCATTGTGGGAACTATAAGTGCAGGAATTCTGCCCTGTTGCACCAATATCTTTCTCGATCCGAGATCGAATGATCGTAGTTCCGAACCAGGATAGTAGTATAAAAATTCCGGTTCTGGGACACCTGGCTGCTGGCTGTGGACACAATTAGCATATCAAGGCCCCTGCCCATAAAAGTGAGAATTTCCCTTTTTTTTTCCTTTTCCCCGTTCAAAACGCTCGATTTCGTGTACAAAAACGTCACTTTTTCCCTTTTCCCCCTCAAAATGTCCCGAATTTCCCTCCCGCCGCCAGCGGCCATCTTGAAAACCAGTGCTAATTAGCATAATCCGGCCAGTTTGCCCTTTGCGGCGGTGGTTTGCCCAATGCGGCGGAATCGGTCGGAGCTTCTCTCAAAATCGGAGTTTCTCATTCCCCGGCGGCCATCTTGGTATCGCCGACCTATGTTTGGAAGTAAGTACACACATTGAAGGTCCGTGTATGTTTGGCGGTCAGTGGAGTTGCAAAATGGCGGCCACCTAGGGCGACTTGTAGTAGTAGCATGACAGTAAGGAAAAAAACCTAAGTGATGCCTATGTAATGCATTTGAAAACAATATCTTATGTAGTTAGGAACTTACTGCCAACTATGCTAATATGGTATACTTGCTCCTGCGACCCCTCTAGTCGTTGGGATGATAATGTTATGAATTTGACAGCCAAGATGGTTGCCTGGTGGTGGGGTGGCTTCGTCGTGTGGACCCTAGCGCATGGTCAGTGGTGATGTGGCCTTCGTCGTGGTCGGATGCCGAGGACATAGGCGAGGGGTGGTGTTTTGGCGATCAATCGCAACATGGACGCCGGTGACATGGTGTGTGAGTTGAATTTGCATTTTATAATGTATAACAGGCCTCTGGAGGAGGCAGTGTGCTTGTATACCAAATAGGATATTCTAGCTCACCTGGCCTCATGCTGGGGATATAGGGATGTAGACATGGGTCGTACTTGATCACATGCGGATGGTAATCCTGAGCACAAGGGTTGGAAAGGGTGTCTACACTCTGTTATACGAGTGCTCGTGGGTCAGCGCACAGCGAATCACTGGCCGGGCGGTGTCGAGAGTGAAAATGTATGATCAGGGGGGTGATGTAGTCAGGGGGAGGGGGAGGACACAGAATAGAGAGAGAGAGAGAGAGAGAGAGAGCGCGCGAGGGCGAGTGGAGTGTGCTGGCCGAGGTGCCGAGGAGGAGAGTGAGTGGGAAGTGTGTGTGTGTGTGTGTGTGTGGCCAGGTGGTAGCACCGAGGGAACAGGAGAGACAGAGGTGAGTAAGAATAGGGAGACATGCAGGCCGACATATGTCCACACGTCCCTTCTCGTCATCGGGGGGTTATGCATGTATTATGTTTTTTTGGTATATGTATCTCAAATGCTTCGTGACTTACAGCCATCTATCATAGTCGTGGTTGATGTCTGTGTTATGAATTTTGCGACTATAACTCACATGGTTCGGAAATTACACCAAACTATGCTTGTACACTGACATCGGGCATACTTGATCCCGCGACACCTCTCCTTGTTGTTGATGACATCTATGTTATGAATTTGTCAACTATAACTCAAGTGGTTCGGAAATTACACCCACCTATGCTTATATGCTGACATATGGCATACTTGACCCCACGATACTTCTTTTAGTCGAGGATGATGCCTATATTATGAATTTGGCGACTATATCTTAAACTGTTCGGAAATTGCAGCCACCTATGCTTATACACTTACATATGGCTTACTTGACCATGCAACCCTTCTCCTAGTCGAGGATTATGTCTATATTATGAATTTGACAACTATAACTTAAACGGTTCGGAAATTACAGCCAACTATGCTTATGTGTTATCATGGGGCATATTTGACCCCGCGGGCGGCAGTGTTACATGTGATCCAATCGCTCGCCATGCCTTGATGTCCCATCGCCGCCGCCGGCGAGGCACTGGCCGCCAATATGATCGAAATCCTCAGCTGGTCGCCAATTGTCCTGGTTGAACATAGGTCGGCGATACCAAGATGGCCGCCGGAGAATGAGAAGCTTCGAATATGAGAGAAGCTCCGACTGATTCCGCCGTATTGGGCAAACCGCCCCCTCAAAGGGCAAACTGGCTAGGTTATGCTAATTAGCACTAGTTGCCAAGATGGCTGCTAGCAGCGGGAGGGAAATTCGGGACATTTTGAGGGAAACAGGGAAATAGTGATTTTTTGTACACGAAATCGACCGTTTTGAGCGGAAAAAAGGGGGGAAAAGGGATATTCTCTTTTTATGGGCAGGGGCCTTGATATGCTAATTGTGTCCACTGTGTCCACAGCCAGCAGCTGGTGTACCAGAACCAGCATTTTTATACTACTCAGAATCCAGTTTGATATTGGTTCCAATGTAAAAGTGTTGCACTAACGAAATTTCATGATTCTGGATCTACGACTCGTCGTCGATTTTGGTTCCAAAGTGAGAGATCGAGATTAAGAATGAGACAGATTTGGCTATTGGTTCGCAATATATGACGTCATGGAAGTAGGTGTATTTTTCACTATAGCAAGAACTAGATGTGCAACGTTTTATCTGTTTTAAGTGAATTATTGTTGTGAGAATTTTACTGAATATTATTCAAGTGCGTCTAATGTTGTTTTAATTTCCCAAGAAAACAATCGAACGTAGTTCTATCTGTTGGCGTATTTTCAAAATACAGTTGTCGACGATGGCTGCTGATCTCGGATCGAGATTTCGAACCGCCAATTTCGGCGGTCAGAAATGAACTTCATCTCGATCTCCAGTCCAGATCTGAACTCGAATGGTGCAACAGTTTTCTGTGTCGATCTTAGATCCGATCACGGATCGAGTTTTGAACCACGACGGTGCGACCGGGCATTTGTGACCTGTACGTGTTGCTCTGCTGTTGCCTGAAGCATCAGTTGGTGCCGGGTTAGTGTAGAGATCAGGCGGCTGTGTCCAGTGAGTGGGGCATTCAATTTTGAGTCGGCACCCTGTCTTCGCTAAGTGGATCAGCTACAGGTTTTCAGTTGCAGGCACTCTTACGTCACGTCGCCTCTACACTGTTAAAAAAAAATTTCCTTCATTTTACGGAAAAGTGCCGGCAAAAATTTATCCAGAAGTGTCCGTAAACTCTCTGTAAAATTACGGACGCATTGATTTTCACAAACGGATTTTCGGTAAATTTCATGGAACCTCTCCGTTAATTTACAAGTTAGTTTTCTGTACTTTCCGTTTAAAATAAAAAGAGACGATTAAAATGTCTTTAATTTTTCGTTATGTGGGTGTTCTACCAAGTATAAAAAAAATTATATTAAAAAAGTTAAAATATTTTGTACTTAAGCGAGGTTTGAATCCGAGTCGAAAAGTCACTAGACCACAAATATAACCATTCATCTACAACTCTCAGTTGAAAATTTTCGTATAACTTTTATATTTATATTCAAAATACAAAAGCAAATATTTAGTTTATATTAAATATAGTGTATTTTAGTGTTGCCAAATGTTGCAGACGCCTGTTGCTATTTTTTAATGTTTGAAAGAATAGGCCATAGTCGCGTGGATAACCTTAACTGCCGCAGAAACGATAATTTTCTTGTTACAGTGGCGAAGAAAGCTTCGTGTAGAATCGGCATTGTTCGTCCCCGTAACTCGAAGCCAAAGGGAATACGGAGACTTTCCGTGTTTTGTATTTACGGACTTAGCTCCGTTTTTCGTCTTTACGGACTGCCTTTCCGTATATACACTGTACATTTCCGTAAAACGTTCCGTAAACATACGGAGATTTTTAACAGTGTACTTTCACGCCCGTAACAATTCCAGGGCGGTTACGTATATGGCGTGTATGTGCAATTTATTATCCAAAAAGTTAGCTATATGCTGTTCACATTAAAATGAGCACATATGCTTAACATATGCTTGTATAGGCTATGCACGCTAACATGAGCACTTTTAAGCTCTAGTTAATTTTTTTTTCAGCCAATTTTTTATCTTTAACAATATTTTTAATTAAATGTTGTTATGGCAGTAATTAACACAGAGTGTATATTCCACCACACTCGGAAGTTAACGCCTATGGCTACAATAAAACATATTTATTGACTATTATTCTAAATGAGAGAGCTTTCAAAAGTGCTCACTTTACCGTGAACAGCCTTTGTGTGTGAACACTACGTTTTACAGCCACGGCTCTCCAGCTTTCTCACATGACTGTAATAGTATTAGCAATGCTTTGTGTGCTAACCTTTTTGCGTAGCGGAAGCATTACCGTAAAGCAGCAAAATTGGTTTCACCAAAAAACTGTAGCATTTAGTTGATTTCTTCAATAGGGACCGATTCAGAGTATATCTGTTAGGGCAAGGGAGAAATAACCAAACCTACGTGTACATATATCTCCTCTAGCTACTCTAGTTGGCGGTTCCAGACGGACGAATAAAGTGTTCTGGCCCACTGCAATGTTAAATATGCATATGGTGTAATAATATACATTGTGCGTACGAGTAGATCTTAAGCAGAGCTTCCAAAAGTGCTCAGTATACAGCGAACAGGCTATTTTAGTTGTCCAAGGTTATTTTAACACATTCGGAATCTCAGCTTAGGACCTACTTTTAGATCTTATTTTATATCCTTCCGCCATACGTGACATTAACAATTTCTTGTCCCTGACAATTTTTTATTCGTGCGCCATTTACGTAAAACTGTGTAATTTTGAAGAATGTAAACATGTCTCCAATATGCTGTTGCATAGGCTAAGGTATAAGCGATGTATACCTGAACTTCATACAGAAAATGAAGCCACAGAATATGTGGGCCTAAATAACCAGAAAATTCTCGTAAAAAATGTCCATAAAAACAATTTTGTAATACTAAAGTGACGTTTAAAATAAGTTTCAGGGTTACATTTGGTACTTACTTTATTGTAGTTTTTGTTGCGCAGAATGTACTACACTACTTTTCTTTTTGTATTGAATAAACATACCTTTGTTTAGAAAATGAAATTTAAAAAAAATGCTGAAAAAATTTATTACAATAAAATTATTAAATATTATTAAAAAAACCCATTAAAAAGGTTCCCCGAAATGTCTAATTTCTCCAGGAGTAGGAGAGGAATTCGTGACTCCTAGCCAGGGATCGGTGTCTCAGAGCCAGAAGAGCATGACAGTAGTGTAATTTGGGGCAGTCTGGAATGGTCTTTAATGGCAGCCACAGCGGCTTGTGCGGCTGGAGGTCTTCGGCTCTACTCGGGCGAGCTCGGCAATATTCGATTCGACTCAGGGGGTGGGGGCTCAGCAGTCTTCTGCTCGGAATTGTCTAACGTATCCGAAGGTGCTCGGCAGTTACACCCTGCTATTTCTTCAAGCATGCATGTTTGCTTCTGTTAGCCATATTGGTTTTATAGGCACAGGGAATGCACAATCATAAATATGTTTTCATTATTCGATATTAAAAATTACTTTTAATTTAAAATAGATTTTGCTATTTGTTTATTTCTTTAAAGTTGTACTGAAATTGTACATCGGGTATTGCGAAACCATGCTAAAGTCTCTCAACTGTATATCCTGCCTTGTCTCTAGAAGGTTTTTTTAAGGTATAATAATGCTACTCGGCATTATTTAATTGTAAGTTTAGGTGACTAAACAAAGGTAATCATACTAATAGCGACGAGATGCATGAGTATATTATAATCATGGTATGGATCGGGATTTTTACAGGGTTAGTTAGTGTTAACTTGAATGTCGATACTGCCAGGCCCTGGAGACATAGCATGCACGAGGACAGATAAGACGATAATCATTCGTGCTCTTTTCAGGCAACAATTCTCTCCAATCATCCTCACCAATTCTTACCAATCCTCCTCACTAATTATTACCAATCCTCCTCACCAATCCTTACCAATCCTCCTTACCAATTCTCACTAATCATCACCAATCTCCACCAATTATCCTTACCAATCCTCACCAATCCCAATCCTTCGATCAATCTTTAACAATCAATGGGCTTGTCGGTTGCCTCTATCCATACATATAAGGGGAAAAAACGATTCTCTTACTGTCTCCAAAATTTGGACATGTCGGCAGAATTAATGTTAAAACGTTAAAATTGATCCAAAACTCGGGTCGGTATTCGAACTTTGGGCCATTTATCTCAATATTAGATCTATATTCTTTGTCCAATATGCGTGTAACACCTTGCATTAAAAGTTTCATACTCAGTATATTTATATGAGATTTATTCCAACATTTTTTGCTAAAGTGGCACCTAGGTTGTTCTTGCATGTAGCCGAGTAGTAGGGACATGGGAAGTTGGGTACAAGGGATTGGGTATTCGGAGCCTTGTAGCCGGCTGGACGCCATGTTGTTATGCCACTGCCCGCCATCTTAGATGTCATTGTCTTAGACTGTGACCTTTGACCGTGACCTTGATATTGCTCTTGTCCCCGATGACCGCTGACCCCAAAAACAAAAAAAAGTGCAAAAAATCTTTCGAAATTATAAAAAAAATTAAGAAAAATGTTTTTTTTTAAATTTGTAGAACCTTATTATTAAAACATTATTAAAATACTGTATAAAAACCTTATAAAACAATTTCCTAAAAAGTGTTATCAAAAATAATTTTAAAAATAAAAAAATCGTTTTAAAAATGTACTTAAAAAAAATTTAATCAACAAATTTCTTATTAAAAAGTAGTTTCCCCCGACGGCTATTTTTCCCTAACAATGTCCCTTTCCCCCCTCGAAGTTTTCCTTTTACCCTAAATAATTTCCTTAACATTTTCCCTAGAAAATTTATTTTATAGAAAAAAAATTATTTTAAAAAATCTTATTTATGTTACCGGAGGCCGCCATCTTGGTTTTTTCGTTCGTCATTCGTTTATATATTACTGTATTCCGCCATATTTGATTTTTTTGTCTGTCCTTCGTTTATAAATTGTTGGAGGCCACCATAGTGGATTTTTTCGTCTCATTTGTTTATACATTACTGGCGACCAGCACCTCGGTTTTTTCAGTCTTCATTTGTTTACACATAACTGAAGACTTTCATCTTGGATTTGTTGTCTACTTATCAGCTTTAAGTTGTATACCACCTATCCCGCTACTCATGATAAAAAAAACTAGCACAATTATGATATTATGAACTAATATAATTATTTAGAATAAAAGCGGTCAATGCTGAGGGTACAACATGGCAATCGACCCAATTCCTAAGTGGCACTTTAGTAAAAAATTCTGGAATAAATCCCATATAAATACATTGAGTATGAAACTTATAATGCAAACTGTTACACGCATTTTGGATGAAGAATAGAGATCTTATAGTGAGATAAATGGTCCAAAGTTCGAATACCGACCCGAGTTTTGGATCAAATTTAACGAAATGTGTATGCGACTTTCTGCCTATTTAAGTGCTTATACATGCCTAATATATAGGTATGTCGTAAGCTCGTGGGTTCGAGACCCGAAATTAAAAAAACATGTTAACTTCCTATCGGACTTAGAAAAAAATGCAATAATTTTTCGCAGTATTCATGCGTAAATTATACAAAAAATTAAGGAGTTTGCAAAGGTGACACATGTCGGAAGGACTCAAGTTCGAAGCCCGGAACCATAAAAATACATTAATTTTCTCTCGGACTTACACGAATTTGGTAACTTTGTTCAGTAATGGGAGACAGTATATATATATAGAGTGCGGACAGACATTGAGAAGTTAACATCGATTTTTGGAAGTGCTCTCTCGCCATACCACAAAGATGAATTGCGAAAACGATGGCCTGACTTTGACCTCAACTATCATAGAATCGCGACCTGCACCATCGCTGACTGGTTGTCTTCAGTGTAGATTCTGCTATCGAGTTTTCACCTATGGTCAAAATGCTCGAAGGCGTGAGAGAACGGCCTGTACGACGAGACCTTTTCGCGCGACGAAGCATTATGATGATGGTCACATGAAGCTTTTGCAATATGATACAATGAAGGAAGATAGTCAGATCTGTAAGGGTTCGTCTACTGGGAGCTGGCAAGTGATGTCATCAATACCTCCTGCTACATCGATGGGTACTGTTTCCGCAGACGATTATGGCGAGACAGTTAATGCTAAAGACGGAATGAGCGCAGTACAGTCGGTTTGTATGGAACGTACACTTGCAAGATGTTCGCGTGAAGTCGATGAACTTCCAAAATAAATGACTATCAGCTCTAAATACTGATGTACATACAGTTCCTGCTACAAAGAAAAGTAAACCTGATATTTATGATAAAGCAGGAAGTGAAGACGATCACGAAGATGGCAATGATGATAACTATGATGACAGTGATAGTGTTGAAGACGATGATTATTCCCTCTACTTTCCTACACATTTACCCAACGAGTTTCCTTCGACAAGTGATGCGAAGAAGGCAGAAGACTGCCTAATTCTGAGATTGTTATTACAAAATAATATTAAGTTATTATAGAATAATAGTTTTTTACATTACTTTTGGTGTTTTGAATCCTTTTATACCTCACAACTTTAAAGTGGTGCTATGAGCACTCGCTTATAAACGTTAATATATGTAAATAGAATGATAATAAAGACTTTAGCATAAAAATACGCTGATAGCTTATTGCATACACAAATTTTAATTCTGCCGACATGTACAAATTTTGGAGACAGAAGACGAATCGTTTTTCCCTTATATGTATGGATAGAGGCAGCCGACAAACCCATAAATTCCTAACGATTGATCGAAGGATTGGAATTGGTGAGGAATGGTGATGAGGATTAGTGAGGATTGGTGAGAATTAGTGAGGATTGGTGAGAATTAGTGAGGAGGAATGGCGAGGATTATTATCTGAAAAGGACACTAATGATTATCGTCTTAGCTATCCTTGTACATTCTATGTCTCCAGCGTCTGGCATTAGTGACTTTTAAATTAACACTAACTAAGCCTATAAAAATGCTGATCCATACCATGATTATAACATACTCATGTATCTGATCGCTATTAGTATGACGAGCTTTGTTTAGTCACCTAAACATACATTTAAATAATGCCGAGTAATATACTTATATCTAAAAAACTGAGGTAGTGACTAACGAAACTTCAAGAGAGGAGGCAGGAAATATAGTTGAGAGACTTTGCATGGTTTCACATTACCCGATGCACAATTGATACTCCACAACGGGATCGTTCAGTACGATTATTTTTCCGGCTGGTAACAATCATCATTTAATTATGCACACATATACACATAATGTGGGTACGCGCGTTTCAGTCGCAAAAAAATGTACTATAATCTGCAAGGCTTCCAGAGCGGCCATGGCTATCCTTCCCTTCGTAAAATGATGCAAGAAATTGATCCGAGTTCTTTGGCGAGCTCTTCGAGAGACACACAGTTACTTTAAGAGTGGCATGCACAGAGCTGTCATATAACTGAATAAACATCTCTCTTTGTAGTGCGAAATATGACATCATTCGAGTACGAGTTACCGTGGGAACAAGATGACATAATTTTACCTAGAGAACCCGTATGTCTTCATTCCCAGACGACTCTAAAGTCAACTATTCATTCTGGGAGTCTGGATCGCTACATACCTACGAAGGAAAATGTGACGGATGGGACAACTGGCTAGATTTGGTGACTTGGGGGCGAACCTATGCAACAGTTAAAAACTGGCTGCACCCCCAGAAATGGCTTGGTTCATCACATGAACTGGAATACGCCTCTTCCAGCAACAGTGTATCCTGCCAGGTTCTAGAATTTGCAGCAACCTCGAGCCAAGGGGACTCTACGAGCACCGCAATACACGCCCCTGACTGCTCCACCCAGGACTGCTCTACACAGAATTGTCTATGTCGGGAAAAAATTAATACCAGCGAGGTGTCGACTCAAACTGCCCCCACCAAACGTCGAATGTCGTACTGTGTTGTTGATGCTACGATGGATAAGAAACATTCCAAGGGAACTGCATCGGACTGTGAAGTGCATCCCTGCAAACAACCACGGGTGACGTTACCTGCTGCCGTCGCTGCCACGGGTTCGTCCACGGCTGACCTCAACTTGGAAGAAGATGTCCCAATCATTCCAGTTCTACTGCGTCTGATCAAACGCCAAAGACTGTTAGTAATTTTTTACAAACGACTTTTGACTGGCTGATTAAATTTATAAAGAACACAGGCTGCCGCATTTGTACCGTAGTTTGTTTGTTATTTGTGTAAATAAAATATACATGTTTATCAAAACTGACTATGTTGTTTATTTTATGTTTAAGTTTTAGTTTTTAATTGTAATGATTTTTGCTAAATACATAAAGCGTGTGTGGAAATATTATTTAAAGGATTGGCTCGCGGGAACAGAAGTCAAAAGGCATTGGATGGCCAGCAGGAAACAGGAAAAAAGGCTTGCACAAAGCAATTCTCCAACATCCACTCGGCCATGTCCTGTCACGCATGCACTACATTTACCTACCTGTGGCCGTCCCCCACTCCATTACTTTGCTATTGGATATTGTAAGAATTTTGTCGATGCAATGTTAATACTATAATGGTAAATTATACATATACGGTTTAAAAAAGATAAACTATTACGTCAACTTATCTAGAAATAAAGTTGACTATATGGGTAATTTTCTTGTATTTGTGAGCAAACAAGCATATCCTAAAGGGGAGTCAGGCTGTGTTAGCGGTATGCAGAGCATTATAGGAACAGGGGGCTGGAAATTCGCTTATAAGCTTTAGTTTGGACATTGATGTGCTAATGTTACATGGCGCTTGTCATGTTTTGGAGGGTATGCACAATGCACAGGCTGTAATTGGTACGAAATAGAGCCTAGGTACCCTCGGGAGCCGCACCCCGTGTATGGTGCGAGGCGCATTGTGCGGAGAAACAGGGTGCCGCGGTGCCAAATGACGATGATGTCGCGCCGTGGTGCAACACTTGTAAGAAAATGCACGAATTGTTTTTTCTTGAGGCCGCGGCCTACAAGTGATCTCGCCATACTAGGCATTATCCTGCATCGCCATCGCATTGGCAGCGAAGACTATGTGCTGCGGCTATGGACATTATCATCTATCTTTGTAATGTCGACCGTCGATTTCTGGTCCGAGATTGACGATGCTCTCCTAATTACAGCGGGAGAGTTATTTGAATAGATGGATGACTCTGTCTCAGGACGACACAGCGCTGCCCAATAGGAGACCATAGTAGAACCTGGCGCTGCAGCTATAGCAGCGTCCCACATTGCGATGGAAACGCCCTTCTGGTGCAGCCAGACAGCAACCTTCCAGAGGAGGACCCGGCCGACACCCTGACAGGCGGAACTCATCCAGTCAGCTACCGTTTGGAGCACCCAGACGGCACCTTGCCGTAGCACTCAGGCAACATCGTTCCAGGTGGTGTTCTTCCAGGGCTCCCAGTCTCCAGCATTTCGTGGCTTCCAGACAGTTGAGTTAGCGACCTGCATCAAAACCATCACTGAGGGTTCCCTGCAGCTGGAAGCTGTCGACGAACCGCAGAGAGAACGTAGATCGCTCGAAATGACTGTTTTACATGTGCAAACCAAACAACGGAGACTTACGGAGTAATGGACTCTCCTGTACCTTTATAGCACTCACTAGTCCCTGATATTAGCTATCCCGATGTCGAAATATGGGAGGACACGTGGTCTCCGCTACCTCTCGATGCTATCTCTCCCTCCCTTCGGCCCGACGGTCATGAGATTCTCCAGTGTTTAAATAACTTTGAAACAAGGTTACTCGCATTACGTAATGGTTGCTGATGTTCAACTAGAACTGCCTGACTGTGTCTGTGTTCTTAAGGAGGTGGAATGTAATATTGAACGACTTGTGCAACGATTTCAACCAACCGAAAGTCTGCAGCTCAATCGAGACATTTATACGACTGTAAAACAAATGCGATTTAAGAGAGAGAGAGAGAGAGAGAGAGAGAGAGAGAGAGAGAGAGAGAGAGAGAGAGAGAGAGAGACATTTATCCTAATTTTCGGTAGTGTGTTATCTGTATGTGGACTTCGAGTTCAATAAATCTACATGTTATTTAACTTATAACTTTGTGTGTGTTTAGTGCTTTATTTTTCTCCTCGTAAAAAGAAACTTAAGTTAGTTTTTTTATTTTTTACAAAAAATCTGTATATATTATGCTTGCTTTTCCCTTGGTGAAGGGGCAATATCTATTTTATAACATTTACTATTTCCTACAATATCAACCAAACTTAAATTTGACGCACATTTTTCCAGCTTCTTTCTTTACTATCACAACAAATAACTGGTGCCACGTTATTAGCAAATATCCATTTAATGAAGGGTATCGACTTCTAGAAAAAAATGCACACTGCGAGATGGAACTGTTCCAGACCTATATTAACTACACCTCGAAAGTGAGAAAAGACGAAAGGGGAGCAAGAATGGCTGACGGAGAAAGGAAGTGCTTATGTGTTATGTGGCGACCTTCAGTCTGCCACACCGCGCAAGGACAACAGTCTCTTATCTGTATCACCCGCACGCAGCAGCAGCAGCAGAGATACCTAATCTTTAAAAATGATTTCAATATGAATAAAAAAATATTACACAAATACTTGTAACATAAATAATATTTATTTTGCATAGTATATATATATATATATATATCATACTTGCAAAAAACACGCACGAAAACAATATATACACGTCGTACTTGCAACAAAATTGAAAGAAAATATACAGACATTCATTGTATTTACACACAAAACACTTGAGCGAAAATATTTTAGAATATATATATATACATATATATTTACTGAAAAAAACATTTTAAATACAACACGAACAGAAAATATTTTGCAAGATAAACATATTTACAGAAAAACTTGGTAAACACATTTTACAAGATGAACAATTAGAAATTATGAGAAAGTAATGATTTTTGTTACGCCTAAGAGACTTTTCTTTCCCCGTCCATAATATTAATTACGTACATCGATAAGTTGTTTACACAGTGTGTTTAAACTAAACAAATTTACAGGGGTAAAGGGAGGTTTTCAGCATCTGGGTTTTTTTTTTCTGTAGATAGAGCAAAGCTCATATGCGCAAGCACACAGAAGCACCTCTGGCCATGGGTTCGAAGGCGTTGTAACCTCCAAACTGAGGCATGCACCGTCACATCGTCCCGAACATATATCAAAATGCTTGTCTTTTTTTTCTAATTTCGTGAATAATTTCACAATTTTCCCTGTCGTACTTGGCTGTACGTCTTTCACGCACAATTTCTTTTTCAATATTTCCAATTTTTGTGGGGAACTTTAATGGATGGCACATGTGAACCACACACTCGTCACTATCGCCATCTTGCACTGTTAATTCAAACACCATACCATAGATGATTATTCTTTCGAGGAGGAGGAAATTAACATTTTCGTCACATCTCTCCATGGTCACAGTAGCTGACAGCTGGTCCGTGTAGGTTACGCCGTGTAGTATAGGAGATATATTTGTTTATTTTTTCTCTGTATTAAACTTATCACCTGTGCGTGCTCCGTCGTTAGGAGAAGACATAGCTAAAGGTCTCGGCCTCGAGCCTTGGTACACATCGCATGCATACAGCGTGCAGTTATAGGTCCAGTCCTTGCCTTTTAACGACGTGGTTTAGTCCATCCCGTTTTCCCTGCCATTTACACACGTAATTATTTTTACTTTTTCGAAAAAATTCGTACAATACACTTTCGTACGTCCTTGCTTCGCTTACATGAATACTACAATTTTGTTTTACCAACTCCTCCAGCGAACAAGACAGCGTAGAGTCGGCACATAAGTTGTACACGTAACAATATTTATATTCGCCTGTTAATGTGTTCAGCCTTCGAACTCATCGTAGCAGCATAGCCAGTGAATTGCACCATAGCAAAACTGAACTTGCAGGATGCCTCTAGCATCTCGAAAACTTACCCGTCGGTACCCACAATTCGATTCACTGTACTTGCTCACGTCTTCTGACCTGAATTGAGAAAATTCGGCAACGGTCTCTTCTTCGATGCCGCTGTCTTCGAAGTCGGAGATGATAGCACTCTTTGCGAAGCTGGGAGAGGATACACTGTATTCTGGGGGCTGTTACGAGTTGACTGCTGGATGCGGGTTGACTAGCAGTAGCAGGTTGTCTGATGGTAGCGGGTTGTCTGATGGTAGCAGGTTGTCTGATGGTAGCGGGTTTACTGGCAGTAGTGGGTTGTCTGATGGTAGCGGGTTGTCTGATGGTAGCAGGTTGTCTGATGGTAGCGGGTTGTCTGATGGTAGCGGGTTGTCTGGTGGTAGCGGGTTGTCTGATGGTAGCGGGTTGTCTGGTGGTAGCGGGTTGTCTGATGGTAGCGGGTTTACTGGCAGTAGTGGGTTGTCTGATGGTAGCGGGTTGTCTGATGGTAGCAGGTTGTCTGATGGTAGCAGGTTGTCTGGTGGTAGCAGGTTGTCTGATGGTAGCAGGTTGTCTGATGGTAGCGTGTTGTCTGATGGTAGCAGGTTGTCTGATGGTAGCGGGTTGTCTGATGGTAGCGGGTTGTCTGATGGTAGCAGGTCGTCTGATGGTAGCGGGTTGTCTCATGGTAGCGGGTTGTCTGATGGTAGCGGGTTGTCTGATGGTAGCGGGTTTACTGGCGGTAGTGGGTTGTCTCATGGTAGTGGGTTCATGCCAGTCGCCGACATGGACGACGTTGCTCCTTGTGCCAATATCGTACGGATGTGTTGAAGAATATTCTCTCCAGTGTCTTCTTCATTGCTGATGGTTTCTTCTGTACTTGAGTACATGGCTACCGTAACAGATGTTTAAACAAAATGATCAACGGGCTCTCCTCTCTAAATAGCGAGGTAGAACTTTTCTCAGAAGCCCTAGGGGACGCATCTTATAAAGCCAATTGCAGATATTAGAGGGGGTTGAACAGAGTTTGTGGAGGCTTGCCAACTGATTAGCCAATGGGAAGCATTGGTGGAGTAATAAGCCAATGGGAAACAATAGCGAGGATGGAATGGATGTGATGCAGGCTTGCCGACTAAACTCTTACTAGCCAATGAGAAACATTGGATCGAACAGAGATGTGTAATTAGACAATGGTATAATAGAAGTGGGTGTGGAACAAAGGTGGCGGAGGCTTGCCGACTAAACACTGATTGGTCGAGTAGCATGGATCTGACTAAGTAGCAATGACAAACATTGGTGGCATGAAGGTTTCCGAAGATACCCGAGTATTCAGCCCATAGGAAGCATTTGGGGGGATGGAACAGAGGTGACTAATTGGGACTGGTGGGTATGGAGCGATGTGACTAATAAGACAGTATCAACGGCGAGGGTTAGTCGAACGAACGTGGTCGAAGGTGAGAGACAAACTCTAAAAAAGATGGACGAAAAAAAAATGGTTTTGGAGCGCATGCAACTGCTCGAACGGAGTGAGTAATCAGTGGAGCGAATGTGGCGGAGGATTGCCGACAGTCGAGCGAACCTGAGTAAACAGCCAATGAGAATTATTGACGGACTAATTTGTCGTGGCAAAAAGATTTGTAAGTATTTTTTTATAAAAATTTTAATAGAAAATTTTAAAAATAATTTTTTTTTAATTTTTAAGAAAATGAGAGCCTGAAAAACGGCATCGAATGCGCCTACTAACATGGTGATGGAACGAAGTGACTAATTAGTAAAGTTAGAGCTTACCAGTATGGCGGCCACCAATATTATATAAACAAATGACTAACGAAAAATCAAATGATGCTTACCAAGATGGCTGCCACCAGTAACATGTAAACAAATGAGACGAAAATTCAAATATGGTGACATATGATAGAATGAGTATAGGCGAGGGGGTGGAGGCCCGCCGACTAATTATTGGCAGTGAGGGGATGTGGAAATGGTATTGAGGGGACATCTGGAAATGTAAATATTTAAAAGAAATTTTTACATAATTTTTTTTTATTTTTCGGGAATTTTTTATAATTTTTTTAAGGAAAAAAGGGAAATTTTAAGGAAAAGGAAAATTTTAAGGATAAAGGGGAAATTTTTAGGGGAAATGGCTGCTGGAGGTAAAGACTTTTTAATAAAGTTTTCTAAGCAATTTTTGTGTTTTTAGGTCACATGTCACCATGGTGAAGGTCAAGGGTCAAAGGTCATGTTCAAAGTCTAATGGGTCCAAAATGGCGAATTGTGACGCAACAACATAGCGGTCGGGTGGTTACTGCGCTCCTATCCCCGATCCTCTTGCATTTCTCACTTGGAGCATTAATAACATCACTGAAATGTATCAATACATGTTTGGACGTATCATGTATATACTAATTGTATTTCGTACTAATTTTATATTTAGTGCACTGTTATTTGAGCACATTTGAAATATACCTTTGAAAAACGTCACAGCCCCTATTTGTCTATAATATAATGGGCACAATGACAGGCATACGCCCAGCACAGTTGATCACGATAGAAGGAAATATGTTCCAAGTCTCAATGATGTGTGTTAGGTAAACATCTGTGGATACTAAAATGGTTGTTTTTTCTTTCCGCTTTTTAATGTATATAAGTGTAAGAATTAGAAAATGAGTAAAATATTTCCTTTTTTAATAATTTGAAATGGCAAAGACAATTTGACGCAACGTGTAAGAATACGCAATGCGCTTACTGGCAAATGTCAAGCAAGGATTTCGAAAGTGGTCAGTTTAGCGTTAACAGTCTATAGGTGTGAGAGAGCCCACAGCTCTCATGCAGACGGGAAGTAGAGCGTGGCCGGTAGAGTACTCACAGGGTCTTGAGTCGTGGACAGGCCCGGCAGAGAGATGGCGGCACGTCGCTGATGCTGGACCGGTCTAGACGGAGCAGCTCCAGTGAATACGTGCCATTGAGGTTCGGGAACACAGTCAGCTCCCGAGCGTCCGACAAGATCCTACAACACAAACAGGCGCCGACATCCTATATAATAAGTCTGTCTGTCCGTCCCTCTTCCATACTTCAAAGTCCCTTCAAGCTCAACAGAAGCTCTTCAAATTTTGCAGAGAGAATCCTCAGGGTCAAATACAGGTCAAGTTCGAATTTCAGAAAGATCAGATTACGCAATCATGACTTTTTACCCTAAAAACTCATTTTTAATTACTTTTTCCTATGAAAGTTTTGTATTAATGCATAGAGATTATTGCATAGAGATATGAAGGCAATGGAAAATCATTTTTGTTTAATTTAAATGTCTCGCTTCAATGTTGAGTTTATTAAGTGGGGCCTTAGTGGCTCTGTGTATAGAGCGATTCCTTGAGGGGCCTTAGTTGCTCAGTGGATAGAACGATTCCTAGTGGGGCCGCAGTGGCTTAGTGGGTAGAACTATATCCAACGTTGAGTTAATTTTACATCTTTATTTCTTCAGTGATTTTATGAGAACAAAAATTTGTAACATAGTTATTGTTCTAGGCATGTGAAAATACTAAAATAAAGTGTCACGGGCTGGGCCCCTAGTGCCTTAGTAAAGGAAGGGCGAGTGTGTGAGTTTCATTGGTTTTCAATTCATGTCAAATATGAAAGAGGAATTGCAATAGTTAACTCGAACTATTAACCTAAGAGCGTGACATTCCTTCCCATTGTAGGTTGTTTGTGCCATATAAAGACTGTATTATGATGTGCTTGTCAGTAAATAAGAGGGACCACGTTCTCGCTTGACGATTACTGAGCAGGGGCAAGCAACAAACATCACGATCACACATCCCTGTGACTTCTTGCAAGCAAAGCAGCCACGAAGTACAGCCTGGAGATAACTGGAAGAAACAATAACGGCATTAGCGACTAAAGTTCTGTATTCACAATCCGGTAGGATTACAGGGAGAATCTAACCACTGCCGAAATATACACAATGTTGTCAAAATGCATGCCAACACTTCGGGTAAACAAACCCTCACGTCTACACTAACAGAAAACTTTATATGTATATAGGTCCGAAAAGGCTTCGTTTGTTTACTACAGCCGCCATTACATACTGTACATTGTATGACCTGTGAGAAATATCATGTTTGTGCAGAATGCCATGAGAGCTGTAATGTGAGGGGCAGCCCCATACCAGTGTTTCATAATTGTGTACTGATTCATGGTCATATAGTCATAGTTTAACAGATTGTGACATATACACTTATTTTTGGCAAATGTATTAGTAATGTAAGTACATATGTTTAGAGAAGGACAAACTGTGATGATATCAGTCTATTTGTAGACTTTTTCATTGTTTGTGGTTATTGTGAGGTAGTTTTGACTTAAATCTTATTTAATATTTAAGTATTGTATATGTATCTTTTCTGCCAAGGGTTTTTTTTTTACTTAATGGTGTTTCATTTATTAAAATCCTTTCAGTGGTTGATGAGTTATGAATACATTGTAATCAGACATAATCTCAAAATGAACGCCATGTTGCACGTCCCGTCTTAATACTACCAACGGGACGCGGGGAGCTCGGTATGCGGTGTAATTGATTTCTGTCCAGTTGGTAATGTTCTGGTGAGTAGCGCCGTGGCATGCCTGCTCCCTGCTGGAGTCAAGATGCTTGCAGTTGTTTCCTCCCTCTCGTCAGGCGCCGCAGCTGTTACTCCTTCGAATGAGTTTCCAGTTAGAGGCAAAGTCCCAGTGCATACGGTATGTGCGAGAGCTCTGCTTATTTCCACTGGCAACAAGCCACCAAGCTGCTCTGTTACTGGTTGCAATGGGAACTACGAGAACACTCCACAATTTCATGTAGTCGGCAAAAAGAAAATAAAACAGGCTGCAGTTATGGTTCAGTAAAATTCTTCGCCGCAACTTCAAATTATCATACTCTTCTAAAGTACTCTCACTGTATGAAACGAAACCTGTTTATTTGTTCTGGATACATTGCTGGCTATTAAAGTAATTTCCTACTTCGTCAACATATTTCACAGTTAAAGACATGGTGTGCAGAATAGCAATTTGTCTAGACACGCGGAGGCCTGTAATTTTAAATTAAGTTCCTGTATTAGCACAGCATAATGGCGATGAACTTAATAGAAGAAGAAAATGGTGTGTAACGTATTATTAGTTTGGATTGTTTTTGTAGCACTGAAGAGTTACTAAGGCCAATCATCTAAAAAGTTTTCTCATATTAAGCTGCATGCAAACTCCCAAGTCCTCTTTGATTTCACTATACAAACTCCCAAGTCCTCTTGATTTCACTTTTCAAACTGCAGAAAATGAACGCAAGTAACTATACTGTATGTAATGCCTACTAGATTTACATCCTACCGCATGGAATATGTAGATAGGTAATAATTTACATAAACAGACTATAATTATGAGTATGAAATAAATAGTTACCGAACATATTGCAGTTTAGTAAGATATGATTTCAAATCACGAATAGGTTTACATTTAAGGGCACATTAATAGAATAGTTTCAAATACGCGTTATATATTTTGATTAGAGACTGATAATGTGGAGATAGTTAAATTGTTAATAAACCCACATGAGACTATTACAGACTGAAGTATCTATAGGGATACTAACTAATTAATCATTTAATTTGAAATTAATGTATTTAGAGTAGTCATCAACTTCGACGAAGCTATAAGACTACAAAAAAACATTAAATTATCGTTTTCAAATATATGAAACATTCCTCCCGTTTCTTATACAGTCACGCTTCTTAAGATACTTCTGCTATTAACAAAAATCGCATCTTGATACCGTAGCAGGTCCATTAAAAATATAATTTCAATTCTTCTATAGCGTGCAATCTTTTACAGAACACAAGTTTCGTGAAGTATTTACATACATGGTATATTTTAATTTATATTACCATGGTTAAAAATAATTGGCGCAGTGTCAAGAGCAAGCCCAGTCGTCAATCAGCAAGTGTTACTTACTCTACAAGGCGGGAAAATGAAGGAAGTGCTGTCCTTAGTTATTAAGGACCTAACCAAATCCATTGATGCATTTGGACCGCCATCATGGCCAAGTGGAGGTGTATGCTATGTTTTCGTTCTAATGTATACATTTTCCAAGTTGACCAAACTGTATGCCATTATATAGGCAAACGGTCGCACTGTGCTGAATGAACTGAAGCTGTCTGTCGAAGAAGTCGGTTTACCCACGCGTGTACTTTCCAACAAGTGAACTCGATTTACCAGTCACGTCTGGCAAGAGGGAACCAGGGATATGGAAATAATACCCACTACGACAGCTTCCAGGCACCCACCAAGTGACCCCGTTGAAAGGCGAATGCGAACCCTGGGGACCATGCTAAGAATTTCCTGTCATTGCACGCAGCAGAATTGGCGTGATAAACTAAAGTTGGTTGAGATTGTTGTGAACAATACCGTTGGAGTCCACCACATTAACCCAGTGGGAGGTAATAACAGAACGGCGATCTGAAGTGTTTACTGTCAGTAAACTGCCTGTACAGCCAATGAACACAGCGAAGGATCACACATTTGCACAACAGCTGAGAGAAGAAATGACCAAAATCGCAAAGAATCGTCTGTTTATTGCAGCGGAACGACGATGTGAACACAAGGAGCTATCTAAAACCCAGAGTTTCTTACAAGAACAGTTATTACTAAAAAAGGCGACGAATGTAAGTAAGCTGTGGGTTCAAATTGCAGTGAAATTACTACATATTTTTGAAAGCCTGCACATTGTTTCTAAAGTCATGAAAAGTAATTGCTACGAGCTTAAACACCCGAACACAGGAGAAGTTGAAGGTAATACAATTCGACAACATTACGAGCTTATAATACACCGCTGACGGCAGAGTAAATATGTTGGATTTGTGCAAGTAGTGGCCTATATGACGTGTCGATGAACGACTTGCTTTGAGAAGCCGAGATCCGCTGTGTCAAATACGTGTTATTTAAGGAGCATCTTTTTTTTTTTCATTTTAAAGTATAATGTGAGCATTGACGAGTCAAACGAAGGAAATGCTGCAATTCAGTGACTTTGCATTAAGGATGTATGATATATTTGAAGCCCCAGATAATGTGGACACGAGCCAACCAGAGCCTTGATGAAGAGGTTTGTTTACAGCTACATCAAAATAAAATTACTTGCACGAAGCTAATGGTTACACACTGAAGAACGTAAAATAATTTAAGCATGTGGCCTAAGCGAATAAGGAACCACACCTAAGCCCTAGCTCATTATAATGTGACAAAGTTAGTCCTACATAAACAATGTTTAATACCTGCCTTACATTACTGTAAAAACTAAGTTTTGTCCACTCGAACAGGAAACAAAGGGACATTGTAATTTTATTTGATGAAGCAACATTGATTTTTTTTTCCCTTTTGTAAGGCATCGTCTTTGCTGTATTGGTTTTGATCATCTTGAGAATTTCCAGTTTTGGCAGCGATGTTATTTATATCGCTAAGTACAGAGGTGTGCTATCTTCTTGTGTCCATTGATGATATTGCCTATGTTGTAAGTATGTTGTGAATATGAGTACACATTTTAACTTGTTATATATGATTAAAATTTGTGTCTTGGATATTTATTCCTTCTACTTAGTATTGGCGATTTATCTTCTCTTGATATATTTGTTTTCACCTGACTAGGTGAGAATACATTTGGTTCTAAGGTTACACCAGAAAAAGAAGATTTAAAATACACTTGGTTGCAGTAATTTACTCACTAGTCGAACTGTATCAGACACAACTGGCTAAGTGTGCCGTCACTGAGAGCCACTTGTCGTCTGATGATATACCAGTGTTATTGTTGAGTGAAGTGTTATAACTGAACTTCTGTATGTGAAGTGGGAATTTTCCTCAAATACGTCACCACCAAGCCATTAGGTGCAATGGCTCGTGCGATGCGAAAACGAGCTCATCAAGATATATAAACACGCGCACACACACTAAAACTGCACACCCAGATTGCACAAACACTAATTAGAAGCACTATGGATATTCGCTCGACACACACTCGCTGTAAAGACAAAACCACTGTAATAAACACTAAACAGTGGACACGTAAAATGGCGGCGCTGGAAAACAACATAATTTCTACAGCCAATCGCAAAAAAATTTTCTACTATAAAACATTTTGTTGCAGGCAATGCTAGAGTGGAAATACTTTATCCTGGATAGCATGGTATCTGTTTTGCTGTATGAAATAATCCAAAGCTAGGCATTTCTTGCAGAATGACTTTTGTTTCGAGCTGCCATCTAATCGCCTGATTTCCTGCACCCGCCCGACCATAGACATCGCGAGGACTGACCAGTGCACTGAGGACGAGAAGGGACGTCAAGGGAGCTTCAAACGTCGTGTGTGTTCGTAGGATCCGAGGACAGCCGAACTACGGAGCAGTGCAACAAATTTTCAACATGTGCACATCAGCTGTGTATGCAAAGAGGATTACGAAATGAGCAAATAAACTGAATATCATGTGTTGAAAAAAATGTATTTTGTATTTTGTGATAGTGAATAAAATCAATTAGTATGCTGTGTTAGTTTTAGGCATTTTCCACATTTTTGAGTGTCTATATGTCCAAGTGTTAACAGAGACCATTATCATTATTACTCGTGAGTGTGTTTTAAAAGGTGAAGGATTCTTTCTTGGCATATTTTGCTTGTTGAAAAAAGAAGAAAGTGTTTGAAGTAACATTGACTTCTTGCAATGAAGTGAGACAATGAACTTACAGTACTGATGATTTAAATTGGGCAGTCGTTTCTGCATTTGAGACATTTCGCCCTCGTAGGTACAAGGCGAAATGTGGCGGCGCTTCTGTATTGTCTGCCATTTTTGCAGTATTTTTATATATGCCCTACACTAAGTATTTATTAATATGTAAATACTCATTTTTAAGATTTATTATTAACAGCATAATTTATTTTCCAAGTGATCTTGTTGTTTATAGTAATTCTTGTCTGTTCTTATGAGTTATAAATGTTTCAGATTATGCGATTTGTATTGTTATCAGTCACGTGGTCGCAAGTATGGTTAACTTTGTTGTTGGTTGCCATGACAACGCGATGACTTGGTCATCCTCACTGCGATTGTCACGCCGTGATTTGCAGAGGCCATCGTTACGCCTTAAGAGTTAGTTAGTGTTTCCATTTCGGTTATACCAATTGGCGGGCTACAGCAACTTGTTGCAGGCCTGGTAGGGTTTCTGCTTTATTTTACGTGTGTATATATATATATATATAGTCGAGTAAGAGTTTTAATATAGCAGACAGCCAAGAGGCAAAGATGGTATCTCGGTACATGTACCAAGGAGTCTGGACTTAGGGAAGCCGACGGACTCGATCTCTGGACCCTTCACGCCGCAGGCCGTCGACCAGCAACTACTGCCTGATGTTACTTGTGAGTTAATGTAACATTCCGTCTACTGTTGGGGATATTTGTTACAATGGCCGAAGATTAGTTTTCTCAAGAAAGTGACGCCAACCAGTCCGGCATGTTTGAAAGCCAATGCATTTGCTTAATTCTTACGCTCACAAGCCCCATGTATTTTAAAGATAACTCGTGCTCTAATATATAGGTGTGAGCTCTTTCAGGTAATAATTATAATTACTAATGTTAGAGAATACTTTTACAAGAAACATTATTTTAATCTAGTGGCAATTACTGGCTTGGGCGATCCCAGTTCCGGCCACGTATGTAACACCATTTAGGCTCTGGTATGTGTTTGCAAATGAAAATAGTAATCAAATATTAAGAAATACTAGAATAATCTGAATTGTACATTGTTTTAAATATTATTGCTGAAGGAAATGGTTCTATGGTCTCAAATATTATGTGTACATTCAAATATGAGTATGATTATTTTGTTATCACTCATATAGAAAGTTGTCTAGTATTTCATACAGTATAAATGAATTTATAATTGGTGATCTTTTAAAAATAGTGTCTTTTATCAGTAACAAATAGCTTGATTTTGCCATATTTAATTAACGAGTTTGTAAAGGGAACACGTGTGCCATCTACTTTTTTACCTATGGTTACACTCTCTCATGGTAAGCAGAGTAAGCGAGAGCAATGGTGGAGACACGATCCTGCATTCTGTCCCTGTGTCCTAGTACACCCTACAAAGAGTTGGAAGTTTCGCCATTCAAATCTACACAGGCGCAAATACCTATCCACTGGTATTTTACCCACCTACAACATATATGAAATACACAGCTCATACCACCTAACGATTTACATATGTCCCAATCTCTCCCATTATACCAGTCACCATTTTTCCACAGTAATTACAACCATCGTACTTCTTAGCTAGATTTCTTGACTTAACTGCACTCTTCTTATTATAATTATTTATGATAGGAGCTTCAGAAATACTACTACAATCATTCGATTTCCCTATGTTTCTTTCAAACATACAGAGCTGTATACCTAGGTCATCAAGGTTCTTAGACGAGTCTTTCTACAGTAATATACAACTTGCATTAAAATCTTCAAAACAATTTTGAAGAACAAATAATATCTTACACGTCAACGACAAATCACGTAACGGATTCTTGTTCTTCTCATCTATACCATTATTCAAAACATTCCGAAGACTTATTAGTTTGACAATATGGGTTGAAACATTTTCTAATGCGTTCCAGGTAAAAGAAAAAATCCTGTACATAGATAGGTACCTTAAAAAGGTAGCCTTTTTGGGTAGCTTCGGACGAAATCTTTAAAGCTTCCCACATATCACTTCTTGAGTCTTTTCCACTACCTTGTGATATACAGAGTCAATAACAGTATTAGCTACTGCTATCTTGACAATACTATTTGCCTTCCGATAGAATGGCACATCCCTTTAATAGCGTACCTGATCTTTGTCAACTACAGACTCATCTGGTTTCTTTAACTTCCGGTCTAGAATATCGAATGCACCTTCATGGCAATCTAGCACATCTCGGATCTTCCTCTTCCAAATATCCCAGTCTGACTCACCAGCTAATGGTTGTATGTGTTTCGCCAAATATATCCTTAGAATCGAATAATGGCAACAACTACACGCAAGATATAATTAACACTACTGATAACATTACCACGATAAATATCCACTAAAAAAAAACATAAACGCGCCCCAAAGTTGGTGCTGGGTCTATAACATCTTGAATACTAATAAAAACACTTCTATATTATTAAACTTTTAATTATAACCAAGAAGGAAACAGCAAATATTTCTATACTGAAAAAAGACAAATAACCAACTATACCCGAAGGTTTCATCATAGCTACATTACGAAAAAAACCCAACGAGTTAAGACAAACAGTTTTGCACAGAAGGGGGCTCTTCAATATAAGAATAGATGAAAAACTAAACATTTATACTGTCTCATTTAACAATTTAATAATATTTTTTATATAGTATCTACAATTCATTAGGTTGTAGTCCGTATATTAACAGCCTAGATGGTTGCTACAACCATATTAATTTTGTTATTTCAGTGCTCCAACAACAACGGCTGCTCTGAGCTGATAAGTCACATTCATAAAAGTATTACTAAATATACAAAATAAGTTGTAACTATTTTTGTATTCTTAAGGAAATGCCAACAGCACACACAACCTGGTCAGTTCTATTGGAAACATAGTGTCTCGTGTCGCTGGTCCGTGATAAACTTGGCCTGTCCCACGTGACCAAGCGGAAGAGGAGGACATAGTTGTTTCATGATATCGGGCGGATGCTAGACGTACCATTTTTATGGTACTTGTACCATTATTAGACCTTGTGTATCATGTAACATGACGAGGTCGTCATGGGACGCAAATGTATCATAATCTAACTACAATAAAAATATGCAGTTAATGATTCAAAATTATAACAAAATAAATTCCAGTTTCTAGCTTGCGAATTATGGTTGATTTTTTTTTAAAGGCTTCACGAACAAGTTCTCGAGATCGACACGTATCAATATTCTTTGGGTTTCTGGCGATGTACAGTTCCCTTTTAGTGTGTGAGTCCATCGTTTATTGTCGTCTATCAAGTTATGTTCTGTGTTGTGTGCGGATAATTTGGCCTATTTTAGTTAACAAACACATTCCATTGCTGTACAGGCAGGGAAATTTCATATTTTATAAAAGTGGAATGATTATTTGGTGATTTATGAACCTCGTATTTTTCAGTTATTTTTTATTCAAATATTTCGTTTTGATTTGATTTCATTAGTATAACAACGTAGCAACTGTTGTGTAATAAAAAAAAATATTGCAATTTCACGCATTTGTTAGAAATGTACCATAATTTTGTTCCAGTATACCATTATTTTGAATGCCTCGTACCATGATAGAGAAATGAGGATCTAACATACCTGGCGGTGAGTCAGAAGAGGTGTTTGAAAGTCAGGCAAGCGATAATCCAAGACGCGTATATCTTGTTACGAAAAGAGTACCCCCACGATGATCTCTTTTCGGCACGCGCTCTTGACCTTCTGCAGATTGCATTTCTGCGTTTATCTGAAGAATGTTCTAGTAGTTTACTGCCCTAGTTTCTCTCCGCACAACTCGGGTGGCAACGAACTTTCCTGGTCAAGGCCAGCGAGTATAAAAGAGCTATAGTGGAACGTTTCCTTTGAAATCGTTGTTTGCACGTAAACGCGTATCTCGCTAAATAAATGTTCTGGAAATAAGACTTTTTGTCAGAAAAGTTATATAAAAAAAAAAACCTATCATCTGGAGACCTGTTATTTTTACTTTTGCCATATTAAGTGTATTCTTAGAAAAAAAATTCGTAAAAATGGTCAAATACCACATTTTTAAAAATTGCCTATTATAGCGTCATATGGCGGAGCTACACCTCTTCAGATCCTGCGAGCTATAGCTATGGCCGGGCGCTGTGATGTCGCATTCTTGCCCTGCTTGGCCCAGCTATAAAAGCGACCCCGCACGATGTTACAATCCTCCTCCTCCCTCCCCCCTTTTGCAAGACGGCACCGCGACGTGAAGCTGTATACTTGTGAGTGAGATTGCCGGCTGAAGAGGAAGCAGACGACTGAGGCCTACCACAACTTCAGATATACCGGGTGAGCATTGCAGTAGGGAGCCGTTCCTGTTACGAGCCATCGTCTCCATTCCCCTTGTAAAGTAATTGCTTCAAAGTTAGGGCATAGCTGCGGATATTCAGAATTCAGGTTACCATTGGTTGAGTATAATTTATAACGTAACTGTAAACTCATAGTTGAGCTGTATTGTAACTGTAAGCCCTTGTGGCATAACGTAATTGTAACCTTATTGCAAGTAATGTAATACGAAATTCTATTCCTGTCCTGTAACGTAAATATACTGTCTCTTGTTATTCAGAATTGTTGTTATAGTAAAGATATGTATTTTATTAAATTATATTACTTATTTAGCCACCATATCGACTACTCCCCTCCCCTTACACACCCTTGCCACCTATTGCAGTATACCAGAGTTGACGTTGGATTGAGTATAGGAGTCCAGAGGGATTAAGAGTAATTAGTATTCAGGAGGAAGTTTACGTACGTGGCAAGAGAAAAGTACAAAGATACGGACATAGTTTAATCTGTGGTCTTTCATCGCGTGTAATAAAAGCCCTATGTTACAGATCTGAATTGTCAGTACAGCCTCACGAAGGAAACACTGCACGCCTGCATGAGGCACTAGGCTGCGTGTTAGTGTCGCCCGTATCGTTCCCTCGCTTCTTGACCTTGGACTCGCAGCTACGTAGTGCCCTTAATGAGTTTATGAGTGGCTGGAGTTTTAGCGATAGACGACGAGCGAGAAGAGAAATGAGCGGCGAAAGAACTGTGACCAGCGGAAGGAAAATCTGCGACTGCGAGGATTGGTACAGCGCGTAGTGAGACTGCATGCTATACTATTAGACTAGATGAGTGAAGGACATTAGAAATAATGCCAACAGACAGATTGAATGTATGTTAATGATGAGTATGAATTAAATTAATATAACTAAATACAGACAATAAGATGGACGTTCATTATAATTATATATATATATATATATATATATATATATATATATATATATATATATATATATATATATATATATATATATATATATTAATGTTGTGCTTACTGAGAAATAAAAAAGTGCATACTTATATTGGAGAAAGACAGAATATAGGCTGATTACGGTAAAGTGAGCACTTTAAAAACCTTCTCATTTGGAATAATAGTCATTAAATCTTTTACTTTTGCCTTAGACATTAATTTCCGAGTGCTGTGGAAAATACACACTGTATGTATTACCTACACTGCAATATTTATTTTAAATGGTGGTTAAATAATTAAATATAACTGAAAGGAAAAAGTAACTGGGGCCTCAAAGTGCTCACTTTACCGTGAACAGCCTATAATGCTCTAAATATAATCTGTGTCATAAATTAAAATCAAATCTAGTACTCTTAATTTTATTATGACCTCCATCCCTTACGAACTCATCTTGTAACAATAAGATAACATTTCAGTTCTTCTGTACACGCAGGGACCGCGGTGGTTAGACAACTCGCCTCCCGTCAAGGCGGATCGAGTTCGATTCCCGGCGCGGTGGCTCCCAAACTTTTCGCACGTGGGAATCGTGCCGAACGACGCCGCCCCCGTTAACCTGGATCTCCCGCTTCCACCGCCCCTACACTCCGGTGCTGCTCCACTCTCACCTGACTTCACTCTCCGTCGGCTCTCAAGGCCTTCAGCCGTCCCAAACCTCTTTACATAGCCTACTCATACTTACAATACTGTAAACAACGGTTTCCCGCTTGAAACAGCTACTGGTATGTTCTCATTGGTCACCGACATACAACATTTACTGAAGATACTTTACTTACTTAAGGGTACTGTTTACTGAAACGTTTTCTGTGAAATCGTTGTTTGAGCGTAAACGAATATCTCGGTAAAAAAAAAATCTGGAAATATAACATTTTGTCAGAAAAGATAAAAGACAATTATCTACTGCCCCATTTTTCTACTTTTGTAATATTAAGTGTATTCTTGGAGAAAAGATTTTGTGGAAATGCTCAAATACCACATTTTTAAAACATTCGTGTGCAGTTTCCTTAAGCGGTAAAAAAAAAAAAAAAAAAAAAAAAAAAAAAAAAAAAAAAAAAAAAAAAAAAAAAAAAAAACGGACGAAGTTTAATCTGTGTAATTTCATCGCATGTAATAAAACCCCACTCTTACAGATCTAATTTGCATAGTACAGCGTTACGGCAGAAACACTGTACGCCTGCGCATAGGAGCGATGAGGCGCTAGGCGTGTGTGTAACTGTCGCCCGTATCGCTCACTCGCTTCTTGACCTTGAACGCGTGGCTACATAGTCCCCTTAATGCTGAAGGAAACCCCAACACCACACACGATTTGCTAAGTTCAATTGGAATCCAACATATAATTGAATATATTTTAGTTATTCTGCACACACCACAACTCAATAAGTAAACGCTTGTTTTTTCTATTGTAAAGGCAGCTTTAGAACGTACTATAAATTGAGACTCACAACTTCTTAAGGCGCGGCAGGTCAGCGAAGGCCCTCGGCTCGACGGAGGACAGCGGGTTGCCCTTGAGCTCAAGAAGGACGAGTCCTGGGAAGCGCTGCAGGATGCCCGCCGGGATCGTCCTGATCCTGTTGCCAGACACCGACCTAAGCACAAACACGATCAGGACATACCTACACACACTCAGCCGCGATAAAGGGTTTACACAATGGACAATATACAGTATAGTGCATTCATGCTTACTTACAATTTTTCATAAGCCCCACTGTAAAAAAATTGATGTAAAATTCCCTAAAATGTAAGGGAAGATAATTACCTCTATATGTAAGATAAAATTACCGTTTAAATGTAGAGTAAACTAACATAACAAGTAGAGTACTATTCCACATTCATACGGGAAATAATACCTGACAAAAGTAGAGGAAAAATACTATACAACTAAGGTATAATAACATAATATCGAAAAATACCCCGATCTATTAGTGTTGTTATTATTTATTACCTATATCCTCTAAGCAACAGTAACCGGAACCTCAACGCTAAAATCCTGGACACTTGCTGGTGAGTGGGCGCGAACCAGGGTCCTGTATCACGATAGGCCGATCCACTATCCATTACACCACGACGGCAACGTGACAACATTAGTGAATATTTGCGTGCTAAACGATCGTTTCTTCCGACCGTCCTCCCACTTAGCTGATGAGAATGCTGAAGAGATGCACGCGTCGTAAGGTAATTTTCCCATCCATGTATGGGATTTTCCACTACCATGTAACCGAATTTTACTCCAGGCGGCGGTAATTTTACCTTATCCGTATGGAAAACTGCGTTTCCCCTACAAGTTTGCGAATATTACCTTACATGTGCAGGCAATTTTCCCGTGAATTCTTACAGTGCCGCTAATGTTCTACGGCAGGATATTCCCTGCCTCATGCAAACAAAGCTTGAAAATCACACCAAAGGGACAACGCACCGCAATCGTGCACTCTCAGTCTAATAATATTTAGTATAAGAATGATCTTTTTCGAGGCATTACCAAACACATACATTTTCTCTCTGTTCTAATTCATAATAATTATAAATGAAATAAAATTAACACAAAATATAAGTAAAAAAGTTAATTTCATCTTAATAAGGTACTTTAATATTAAAACAAGTACGAAACTATTGTGACACATTAAATATTTAGGAAACAGCGAAGTACGTCTTCAATGGGGTGATTTTTCAAAGGTTTTGATTCAAATAGTGTGAATAAACAACGCATATACTATAATAAATTAGAAGCACTGTGCTCCAAAAACTTAATTGAAACAATAACGATCCTACTTTCTAAGTTCGACAGATTTTACAGTTTTACAGCATGTTTGTTGAAATCAAATTATAAGCAAGCTCTAATATAGTTTTTTTTTTGTAGCCGACAATCGCTTTTTAGAAGAGCGCCAACAGATTAAACTATAAATGTTCATGCGTGTTCCTCTGTAATTAGCCAAACTTTGTGAGTAAGGATTGGTTTTTATAGTTTCCTATTTTACTTACCTCGCTTCACCCACACACCCACATCGGCTCTCATAACCTCGATGCTAAGAAAATCACAAATCTCTTCTTCACTCACTCACTCTCTTTCTCTCTCTCCCTCCCTCCCTCTCTCCCTATATATATATATATATATATATATATATATATATATATATATATATATATATATATATATATATAACATACACCCTGAGTGGTATGTCCCCGGGGTTAACTTTGAAATGATGGAGGGAAAGTAGTTCCATGACTTAATGTTGAATCAAAAGTATTAGTTAAAACATTTGTGAAATGTGAAGTTATTTCTCTCACATTCTTTTTTAATACAGATAAGTGTAAGAATTTGCCAATTAGTAAAATATGTACTTTTCTATATATTTTACAGTTTTACTTGACCAAAGCTTGAATGAAGTGATCAGGCCTATTGCAGTATTAATTGTACACATGGCGGCGGAATACTCATTGAGCATACAAGTACATCTTAAGCATGGATTCGATTTCAAAGTGCTGAGTTTGCCGTGAACAGCCTACACAAAAATTCATCGTATAGGTCCGCAAATGCTTTGTTTCATCACTACAGCCCGTAGTAAATAATGGACCATACACTGTGCGTTATGTATTACGGGCTGTAGAGAAGAAACGAAGCGTTTGCAGACCTATGTCCATGTTACATGTTTTCTTCCTCCAGATGTACGGAATGTTTCTCCCAAGTATTGACATGTAGTATTGCAACATTCTGTATATTAGTGGTAAGTGTGAGACCATCAGGGTGTTAGTTGGGGTTCGATAAGTGCTGAGCTTTTAGAGCTGTAACTGCTTGCCAGAATCTGTTGAATGCTTTGCATTGAATATTTTTTAAATAGTAAAGAGATTTGGACGGCTCTTAACATTGAGGTCTTGAGAGCCGACGCGAGTGATTGAGGTGAGTAAGGAGCAGCGCCGGAATGAAAGGGCGAGAGAAACGGGAGATACCCGCGAAAACCCACCGACCGGCACGATTCCCACATGCGCAAATCCAGAGTGACCCACCGGGAAATATTACAGAGACATTAAAATATAGATATTGAGTGAAAGAATAATAGAAATAAACGTAACAGAGATTATTGTGTCACTAAAAGAGACGGATTGTCAGTTCAGTAATTCTTTTGCTTTCTCGACCAGCCCTTCCTTTTAATTGTATGACCCTCTTTAAGCGATCATAACAATATGTGTGCCTGATGACTTTATTCATGAGTTGGTCAAGTAAAACTGTAAAATTATAATATTTTCAAATCTGCTCATTTGCATAAAAAATAACAAAGCAAATGTAATAATCCTTGTTTACAAAATGCTTATCTAACACTTAATACGTCCCCTTCGGCGTTACCAACTTGACTGGGTGAGAACCAGACATTGTGCTCAGTACAATACATACAGATCGGGTCTGTAGCATTTCCAAACGTTGACTTCAAAAGTGTTCAATCAACTGCGAACAGCTTATAAATTAATTAAGCTGTATTCTCAAATGTGCTAATCTATAGAGTTGTGCGAATGTTACTTTTTTCTCACGCAAAAATTAAGATATGTTTTGAACCTTCCGTGAAACTGAAATAAAAATGAAAAACAATGTCGTTTGATCTCAGCCTTAACGAAAGATTAACGAATTTCATAACATTTTAGCAAGCTATTTATTATAACAAATTTGTTGCAAAATCAAACCAAAAAATTTAGGATATGGAGTGTTACCACCACAGGTATTGCCTATATTTAAATTTTAATTTTATGTAGTTTTTTCAGTTATAAAATGACGGAAAACTACAAAACTATTTACAGTCAAAAATTATCTTTGCTGCTGCCCAAAATAAGCATTCATTCAATACTCAAAAATTCACCAAAGTCGAGAATTTTCGTTTCGTTACAATTTTCGGTAACCATTTCTCTTACCGAAACGAAAGTGAAAGTTGTCATTTTTCGTTTTTGTTTCGATATACTGAATATTCGCACAAACCTACTAATTTAGCAAGCTGTATGGTCGCAGGTTTAGGGTGCGTTTACAGTGGAGCGGCGAGCAGAGAGGAGAGCGGCAAGCAGACAGGAGAGCGGCGCGGTGAGCAAAGAGGTGAAGCGTGATGGAATCAAACCAACTATACACCTCCCTGCTCTCCTCTCTGCTTGCCGCTCTCCACTCTGCTCGCCGCTCTCCTCTCTGCGCACCGCTCCACTATAACCGCAGGATTAGACTCACAGTTCCTTGAGCGCGGTGAGGCTGGTCAGTGCCACGGGCAGGCTCGTCAGCTGGTTCATGTCCAGTTCCCTGCAACACAAACAACAACCATCACTCGACAACAGCTCATTCCAATAGCTTTCAGACGTTTCAAACACTTCCACACAGGGGGAACACCCGCTCGCCATGCGCATCTTAAGCTTATTACACAATACAGAACTTAAGCATTTGACTTTATGTTTCCTTTCCTCCCATGAGAGCACCAATACACAATACTATACTAAAGTCAGAGTTCGACAATTGAACATCGGTTCTGCGAGCTTCATTAAAATGTTTATCTTGTTATGAAAATAATTACGATATTATCCAGGAATGCATTTTACGTACCTTTTATGGAAATAGGTTTAATTTTTTTTTAAAGTTTATTTCAAAACAAAATCTAATTCGTTTACTTTATTAAATATGTGAACTCATATATTTCCTTTCCGCTTCATATATTCGTTTGCCATTCATTTAATTTAAGACCAGTTTTGTTTAATATACCGAGATTAAAATTGTCCTATAATAAAATAACGCGCTTTCCATATAACCTCTGTTTAGATTCTTGGCGAAATGGCAGCTTTGACTTTGACATTAAATCTCAACTTTTCGAAATCGTAAAGTAAAGACTGCTTGACTTTACCTTTGGCAGTTCCATTGTGTCAAGCTCCATAAGAAACAACATGTCGGAAAGGAAACGTAAAGTCAAATGTTAAAGTTTTCAACTGTGTAAGGGTCTTTACTCAACTAGATATACGCTGTAAAAAGAAACCAGGTAAAATTCCCTTACATGTAAGGGAAGCTAATTACCTCTGCATGTAAAGTAAAATGATCTGTCATGTGTGGAGAAAATTTACATTACACGTAAAGTACTATTCCCTAATCGTACGGAAAAGTACCTGACAAAAGTGGGGAAAATACCCATACAAGTGAGGGAAAATTAACTATATTGTATAATAAAATAATATTATAAAATACCTCGGAGTATTAGTACTGTGAATGTTTAATTACCTGTAACGAATAGTAACCGGAACTTCAACTCTAAAATCCTCGAAATTTGCTGGTGTGTGACTGCGGACCATAGCCCTGTATCACGATAGGCCGATGCGCTATCCATTACACCACGAGGACAGCATCTCAACATCAGTGAATATTACTGTGTTAAGGGAATGCTTCTTCCGCCCGTCCTTCCACTTAGCTGTTGAGACAATGCTGAAGAGATGCACGCGTCGTAAGGTAATTTTCCCATCCATGTATGGGATTTCCCACTACCATGTACGTGAATTTTACTCCAGAGGGCGGTAATTTTACCTCACCTGTAAGGAAAACTGTGTTTCCCTGAAAGTATGTGAATATTATCTTACACTTGTCAGGAAATGTTCCCATTATTTTTTACAGAGTATTATATATACTCGTTGTTCACGGTTAATTAACATTTTGTGCAATTCAGGCTCATGCCTAACTGTTGTTAGAACTGAGTTGCACACTGTTTGACATACTTGTTTTCCAACGAAAATATTAAATTAACACCTCATCGAATGTGTTGGTCCACGAAAAAAAAAAAAAAAAAAAAAAAAAAAAAAAAAGCACACACTCTTCAGAAGTCACTAACATTAGAAATTCCAGTTCAGAGCACTCCAATAATGGCCAGAATCTGCTTTTCAAAGCGCTATATCACTAATATACGCGTCAGATATATATATATATATATATATATATATATACTAAAATACTCATCCCTGAATTGAACCTTCCTACAGACTTTACACCAATAAAATGACGGGGTCAGTGCTGAAAATCTTACAGGTACACGCAGCACGGCGAGAACACTGCACTGTACCAGTTGAAAGCCTCGAGCTTAGAGGCGATGGGGCACTTGATACGCGTGGCACTGTCGACCTTATCTCTCCGGCGCTTCTCGCCCTTGAACGCGGCAGAAAATAGCTCGAGGAGTATGGAGGGCGGAGCGGAGCATCAAGGACGTTCAAGACACGTTAAATTATTTTCTACAGTTTAAGCAAATTCTCTATATTATCACTGTCACATGAGATAATAATTACCTGGCAAAAAAAAAGGGGGGGGGGGGGAGCAATGGTAAATTACTACTTCTCAAAAATCGCAAAACAAACCTCAAAACCGTAAAGTTAGTACGTGAGGCTACAGCTTAGAAAAGTTGTCCATGTTATGATAAAGTTTTACTTGTAAATTTGTTATATGGTTTTTACGCAAAATTTAAAGTCAGAATGAATAGAAGTTTAACCTTTAGAGCAGGTGTCTTATATAAAGGAATTGAAACATTCTACCTCTCAGATATCAATAAAAAATTTAATCAAACCTAAGGCTAGTTTTAAAATAATTTTTGCAAATATATGAATACCAAGAATTAAAAAGTAAATGCCGAAGCCGGAGCAATGCATTTTAAATGGGGCGAATACTGTATGTGGCTGAGAAACTGGGGAGCGAGTGAATGTGCTCGGCTTTGGGCGGCCTTGACCTGTGATGACCATGGCTTGAAATTAAAGCAGAAAAACAATAAAAATTCGCAAAGAAATTTATAATCAGAGATACATTACACTATTGGTACCGATAGCTGCCCTGGTTAAATATGACATTGGCCTTAACCTAGGGCAAACTTTAAAACCGAAAAATCGAGAAACATTAAAAATTATATATTTTTTTAACATAGTAGCAGTTTGGCAAATTTTAGGGTTAGTGATTACGAACGCCATATTGGATTTCTCTGACATTTAAGTTAGCCCCAGAGTACCTTAAACCCGAAAATCGGAGAAAATTGCAAAAAAATCGTAAATTTGTACGAAATATGAGATTATTCTAAAATTAAACAATTACAAAATTATGAATACCCAGACACTAATACCCAAAAAACCAAACCCAGGGTTCGATTCTCACAAAGATGGTGAAGTACATCCAACACTAGAACGGCAACCCACATTCCTATATTTCATTGACTATTTGGTCGGCCACCTGTTTTAATTCCCCCTTCAACGAATCATTAGCTTTATGTCACATTCAACCTCAATTCTACAAATATTTCTTCATTATACTTTGACCCATACCATATTAATTCTAGATTGCGCTAGTGATTTAATGATAAAGTGAAATTTCCCACTCGTGATTGGCTGTTGGCCACGTGACATCTCTACCTCTGCATAATAATAATAATAATGTGGCCTTAGGCGCACTATGTCACTGTTCTTTGTCTGGTGCGAAGGGCGAGTTACCGCTCTCTCGTTCCTGATCTTTAGCTCTGATAATTACACTGCAAAAATAATGGGAAAATTACCTGACAAGTGTAAGGTAATATTCACAGACTTTCAGGGAAACATAGTTTTCCTTAAAGGTAAGGTAAAATTACCGCCCCCTGGAGTAAAATTCACGTACACGGTAGTGGAGAATCCCATACATGGATGGGAAAATTACCTTACGACGCGTGCATCTCTTCAGCATTCTCATCAGCTAAATGGGAGGATGGGCGAAGGAAGTAATAACTTAACACGCTAATAGTCTTTGGTGCTGTCAAGCTGTCGCCATGGTGTAACAGAAGCCCTGCCCTCATAGCTCAGGGGTAGGGTGGCCAACTTGTAGTCGGAGGGTCGCGGGTTCGCGCCCAGGTGCCTCCGCAGTGGCGGATGCTCAGTTCGATTCTCGCACTGGGAATTCGTCAACAAGTCGGTCTCACTAGGTCTACATCAAAAATGTCACAACAACATCAAATGAAAGTAAAAAAAAAAAAAAAATGGATAGCACATCAGACTATCGTGATATAAGACCATGGTTCGCGCCCATTCACCAGCAAATGTCGAGGATTTAAGTGTTGCGGATTAGGTTACACTATGCGGCAGAGGTTAAAAATGAATAAAATTCTAACAGTGCCAATACTCTGGGATATTATCAAATATAATTATTATTTAACAATATAGTAATTATCCCCTTACTTTATGGGATTACCCCCCCCCCCCCCACCAATCCCACTTTTGTCAGGTTATTTTCACGTACGATTAGGGAATAGTACTTTAAGTGTTATGTTAATTTACTCTGGATTTAAGAGGTAAGTTTACCTTACATGTTGAGATAATTAGCTTCCTTTAAATGTAAGGAAATTTTTCCTGAAATTTTTTTACAGTGATTTTAACGTTAGACTCTTCCAATGCAGTAGATCTCTCGGTATTATCAGCCGTGCTCGAAAGTACATACTTTTTCCAGCTAGGGTAGAATATCTGGCAAATTGTAAGTACCCATTCGGACAAGCGCTGTACTGTAGTATAGTGATCACGACCTCTATATAGCACAAAATAGCCTAGGACATTTTATAAGCATAGTTGAACATCATTTTTGAGTTACTGTCGATAGAGACACCGAACTCTCTTCATAGATAACAATTCATACACCGATATGACGCATTAGGTGAGAAGTGCTTTTATAAGCATAGTTAGCATCAAACACTGTTAGTAAATTTACTGTTACATATTAACTAACTTAGCAAGCATACCATCACCAACACAGTTAAGTGAAAATACTTCAAAATATTTTATACTTAACGTAGTCAATATGGCCAAAATCACACTTATCACAAACACTCGAAGATAACAATATACATACAGGTTACCAACTAACAAAACAGACTAACCACAGAAACAGATATCAAAACCTACTAACAAATAACATATATTACAAGTAATACGAAATGCCCATACCATTCGACTGTACCCAAAACATATCAACTGACCACAGGAGTTATACAGACCATACTAACCATACCAAACGAAGTAATAAATGGCCATACCAATCATAACTACCAACTGTACGGAGCAGCAACACTATCTTTCAGACTGACCACCCACATCAAATGCCCTAACCAACAGACCAAACCATCCACCCAACACCAATAGTCAATACCAACCAACAAAACCGATTAAATGGCCAGACAAATGTACAAGACCAACTAACTGGACCAAACAACCAACAAGAGGCATCGTCGACAAGGTAAGCAGCTAAGCTAGAGTATGAAATTGTACGTCTAAAGACGAAGTTGGCATACCATTAAACGGATGTTTCATCTTAATCACTATACTCCAATCGCTCGCTGGTCTGAACAGGTATTTAAAATTTGAGTAGGGTTTTTATTTTAGTAGGAGAACATACATGTAATTGCCAGAACGAGCTGTAATATTCGGCGAACTACACCAATTGAAGAGCTTACTACACAATAACGAAACAGACTTAATGCTAAATCGTCCCTCGAATCACACAGAGAAATGTGACATTATGTGTCTTTGGCGACATTATTTATATACAGAAGTTGGTTTGTCAAGTGACCTACACTTACAAGCAGTAATGTGACATCATATAATCACAAACACAATCTATTAGTAATCGCAGGATCGAGATATTGTGTGTTGGAGAGGGTAGTTGAGTGGGGTCCGACTTAATAGTCATAAGTGTGGGAGTTCTGTTGTCTGCTGTCGTGTTGGCAGGAGGTGTGCTCCACCATTTTTATGATAATCAAACCAGGGTTCTCCTGCATGTATGTATTTCGAGACTTGTGTACTTTTTACAAAATTACCTAAAATTTTCTTAACTTGTAATTTTTTAATTTTGAACTTTTATTAACTTTTTTTTTTAAATTTCCCAAAGTGATACAGTTTTTTAATTATTTATATTTTACATTTTATATTTTAGGCTTCTGGGGTTAACGTCGAAGTTATAGTAATCCAAGATGTTGGTCATGGTCTGAAATTAAAATTTTCCCCGATCCTCGATATATTTGTTATGAATTGTTGTAATTTTCCTCATTTTTCTGGTTTAAGTTCACTTGGGGTCAACGTAAAGGTCGCGGATATCCAAGATGGCAGTCGATGTCAATAATGTGAAATTTTACTTCGTTTTTAGTTCGTCAAAAAAAATTGTTATCACGGCCGAGGTGGTCACCCCTAGTTAAAGTCAAGGTCATCCACAACCAAGATTACCACAACTCGAGGTCATTCTCTCGCTCATCAACTCCTCACCCACACCCCATATTTTCACATAAAAATAAACATTGTGCCAGATTTGTCATTTTAATTCTACTTCAAATATATAAGCTAAAAAAAATGTTACGTTATAAACATTAAAAATACTATACATATAGTTCCAATCTTTTACAATATTTTACGAAGTTATTATTAATATGATTTCCCTAAACCACAAAAAAAAAAAACTTTTATTAGGGAGGTGGGAGTGTACACTGTGTCTCATGAACAACGTTAACCACATATAATTCAATGTACTGGCTTGCTTCAGTTAAGTTCGAAACGAAGTAGGGAAATTGTTTCCACGTTTTAACATCGTATTATAAGTGCAAAATTTCGAATTCGATGACGATGAAAAAATTATTCCGCATAATATGTGCAAGAATGAGCACATTAATAACATAGTTGCATTGCTGACAGTTTCGTGGTTTCGCTTGGCTGGTGCATGAATAAAGCACTCAGGACAACGGCAGTGTTAGCCAGAGTACGCTTGAAACCAAACTCGGACAGGTTGTACATATCTACAATAACTCCTGGTGTTAGGGTCATTTTCAAATAACACGGCTGCTCCTCTATACACTAATACGTTCAATTGATCTGAAATTTCAGAGGCTACGTAACTGACTCGAATACATTATTTTCTTTTTTTCTCTGGGAATATTCTTGGGAACTGACAGGATTTTAAGTGATCAAAAGAAAACTTCAGCGATACAAATACACGCAAAGAGAAAAATGCATATATACAGTTAATATAAGTGCATAAATTTGAAATTTTCTTGCTGCAGGTTTCTGCCGTAAAACATAAAGCAACATCTGAAGTGTACAATCTAAATTCGAATCACTGGAAAACCACTGATTCGCAGTGAAATTTAACTACTCGAATCAACAAAAATGGCCCCACATAAATTCGGTGGGAAAACCACTGCTTTTTCAGTGAAACAAGTTCACTGATTGAATCGGCGACATCTAACTGCGTGCGGGAAATTAAATATGGTTTCAATTGGATTTTGTTAAATTATTACAAGAAATAAACACATTTCCGATAGTCACTGTTTCAATTGTGAAATGCAATAAAAAAAATTATTCCACGGTGACCAGAACTTAAACACACATAATTAAACTCTAAATTCGAATCAGTGGGAAACCACTGATTCGAAATGAAATCTAATTACTCGAATAAGTGAAAATGGTTCCACTTAGAATCAGTGAAAAATTACTAACTGTTTCAGTGAAAAAATTCTACTGATTGAATAAGTGACAGCCGACTAGAGTGGAGAATTAAATATTGTTTTTATTGAATCTAGCCAAATAATTAAGTGAAATAAACAAATTTACGACACTTTATTATTTATATTGCACAATTTACGGTAATTAAAAAAAAAGTAAAACTAACTTTGCAGGTGGCCTACGTTGAACTCACACAAGCCCTTCACTTCACTTGCATGCCGTTACCTTGTCATCTGTGCTACGAAGCCATGTTACACTAACAGAAGAAAATACGTGACTCAAACTTAACATCGAGATCGTGAATATTTAAATTAAATTCTCTGATTTTCGTTTGTGGTTTAATTGGTACCGTTGGGGCTGTTAAAATAAGTAATATATATGAGTGCACTCTCTTCATCATATTATATGCAGTTTAAACCTTCAGAGTGCTGAGGTGATTACATGAAAACGAAATGAAAGACGTAAAAACGGAATGAATACTGAATGTCCATATTATCTCAAAAAATTGTGTTTTGAAATACGAAACACATTTTAAAAAGTGTTTTGTATTGGTTTTATTAATTTATTCGTCGTTAATTCACTTGATACACATTGTTTAACGACCATTTTTGAACGTTGTTTGACGGCCATTTTTATACGCAGTTTAACTGATCCATCAGTCAAAAATAAACTACTGAAAACAACCAAAAAATTTACTAATGAATCGGTGGATAATGTCACTGAATCATTAAGTGAATAAAATCTGGCATTTTTTCACTGATTCATCAGTTGAATTTATTGAAGTGACTGTTAAACCAGTCAGGTACTGTTGACTAATTGAAATAGTGAAATTCTCACTTATTCAGATTTAGAATATATAGTAAATCAAAATTTACAATCCGATTAAAAAATATATATATTTCAATTTAAAACATTTTTTTAAATTGGATGTGGCGAAATTATACGTAGGGTGTTGCGGAAACATGTAAAAGTCTCTCATTTGAATTACATTTCCAGTCCCTTCTCTGGAAGACTAATTATTACACAATGCCAAAATCAGCAAATTATTCACTGCTTCGACTGTTTTGTAGGTGAAAGTATGCTACTCAGGAATTTTTAATATATATATATAACCAAGACCATCATACTAATAGCGACCACATGCATGAGTATGTTATAATCTTGGTATATATCAGCATCTACGAAGAAATTTAAAACAGGTTTAATTGGAGTTAGTTTAAATGCCAATACTGCCAGGACCTGGAGACTTGCAATGTACAAGGGTGATAAACAGTCGCAACTTTCGTGCTCTTCTTGACCATCAAGACATCAATTTTCCAATCATTCCATCGACATTTTTATCAGTCCATTTATCTTCCAATATTGCTATCGATCTTTTACAATCGTCGCCAGTCATAAACCCATCCTCACAAATCCTCCGCAATCTTTCCAACAATTTCGCAATCATTCTATCAATCACGGAATCTTTCGTCAATCTTGGAATCCTTCGTCAATCTTTCACAATCTTTCCATTAATCTTTCGCAATTTTTACATGAATCTTTCGCGATCTTTAAACCAGTTTCTCAATTTTTACATCAATTTCTCAATCTTCCCATTGACAATTTCAAACTTTCCATTAATCTTTCAATATTTTCATCAATCTTTAGCAATATTTTCATCATTCTTTCGTAATCCTTACCAATTAGCACTGCATGCACCATAAACAGATCTGCACGCTCCACAATCTTCACCAATATTCATCAATCTTTCAATCATCCCATCAATACTTCCATCAATATTTCGCAATCTTTCAATCTTGCCATCAGCCTTTCGCAATCTATCCATCGACCTTTCGCTATCCTTCCATCAATCTTTCGCCATTTTTCCATCAATCTTTAAATCTTTCCATTAATATTTAAATCTTTCCATTAATATTTAAATCTTTCCATCAATCTTTCGCAGTATTTCCACTAATATTTCACAAGCTTTCCATAAATCTTTCAATTTTCCCATCAATCTTATGAAATATTTCCGTCAATCATTCGTTAACTCTCGCAATCTTACCATAAATCCTACAGTCTTTTCCTCAATCTCCCAACCTTCCCATCAATATTTCGTCCAATATTTCGACCAATCATCAATCCATAGACAATCCTTGAATTTGTCGTTTGTCCCTCATCCATACATATTAAAACAAATAAAATAAAACCATTTACAACTGCCTCCAAAATGTGTGTATGACAGACTTAATATTTTGTATGCAGTCCACTATTCGTGCATTTTTTGTAACTACAGTCTTCATTAATATGCTGTATGAGGATATTTACCTTACGAGTTGAGTGCTCATAGCACCACTTTAAAGTTGTGATGGGTGAAAAGATATCTCACACAAAAATTAAGAAATAAACAATTATTTTATTAAAATAAACAATTATTATTTTGTAATTAAAATTTCAGATGAAAGCAGTAAACAACATCATGCAATATAATCTCTCCCTTTCAGTTCTCTAAGGACTGAGAATATCTTGATAATGTGCGAGAAATCTTAACCTTGAAAAGCGACACAATGTCAGTGTCTATCAACAAGTTCATTGAGGTCTTCGGGAAATATGTAACGAGCATTCTTGACTACTTCTGCCTTATTGATGTAGCTTGCTACAGCAAAGATGATAGAGGGATGTGTCAGTGCGTCGAGAAAATCGTCATCGTCTTCATTGTCAACACTGATGCCATAGTCACCATCAATGCTGTCTTCATGATTGCCATCACCTCCTGTTCCATCCTCAATATCAAGATTGCTGTTCTTGATAGGGATCGCGTGGTCATCATCAGTATTTACAGCCGACGACCGTTTATTTTGAAGTTCATCGATTTCACGCGAAAGTCTTGAAAGTATACATTCATTCCATCTTGATCACTAACATTCTCATCATTATCGCCAGACGAATCAGCACCCACCGATTCAGCAGGGGGTATTATTGGTATGACTTGCTGACTCTCAAACAACGAATCGTTGCAGTTCTTGATGTGCTTCTTGAATTATCACCTCTCATAAACTGTGCACAGGTACTATAATACTTCGTCATACGAAAACGATTCCCCTTACTGGCGATTCTTTTACGTCGACGAGCATTTCGACCGAACGTAACAACTCGGTTGCAGAATCGACACAGTTGGCAATCAGGCAGCGATGATGCAGGTCGCAGATCCATGTTCGACGAGGTCAAAGGCAGGCCTTCGTATTCAAAATTCATCTTCATCGTATAGCGAGAGAAAGCTTCCAAATCGATGTTACCTTCTCGACGCCTGAACATGAACTAAGGTATCAGCGTGCGTCAGTGCTCCATATATACTTTCTCCCGTCACTTGGAAACCATTAGGTTGTTAAGTCCACGAGAACATATATATTTTTTTTACGATTTCAGTCTTCTAACTCTGGACCGTAATCCATATAAGACATTTGTAAATTGATTAAAATTTTGCATCAATTGTGCATGAATATTAAAGAGTGAAATATTAATGTACGAACATCGCTAATATGCTTCCGAAATCTAAGTTATCAATCGATTTGCTAACCTTTTATCGTACCCTGGTGACTACATCGATATCTATAACCATTGTTTTTCCTTTATTATAAATTCCTAAAACAGTATCAGAAAATTCTTCTAAGACAGAAAGTAAATGAATACTTTTTTTAATAGTTTCGGGTCCCAAACTCTTGTCCCTACACCGTACCTTACCATATGAGTTTGCTTAAATCCTTAAATCACGTGCACATGAATACTAAACACTGAGAAATAAATTCACCACCATCGCTAAAAAGGCTTTGAAAACTCGGGTTACCAATCGATTTGCATTCCTATTATCTCATTTGATTATTACATCCAATGTCTGAAACCTCCATTTTGCCTTCACTGTAAATTAATATAATATTCACTATTCATATAATGTTAAATGAACACTGGGGAAATTACCACTTTTTTCTAAGTTTGAAAGAAAATTAATATATAATATAATTTGATGTCTCGAACTCAGGTCATCACTCCATACCTCAACTTTTGAGATCGCATAAATTTTTATATCACGGGTGTATAAGCATGAACACCGACAGCAAATCATGTTCAAAATTCGTTAAAAATAATCCAAAATTCACTTTGGTATTCGAGCTGGGGACCTTATATTTTATTGTAACATTTTTATTCTTCATCCGATATTTGTCGAACAGCCTACATTATGTTTCATAACCCGCGTATTTATATAGGATTTATTACAGCATTTTCTACTAAAGTGTCACTTGGTGGTTCCTGCATGTATACCAGTAGAATGATTTGGAGGAATTGGGGGAGTTGCACAATTAGTACAAAGTTTTAAGCAATTTTCTAAGGTTATGCAAGGCTTAGGGTCCTGAATTAGAAGCCTGAAATCGTAAAAAAAATATTAAGTTTTCCGTGGACTCAAAAATCTGACAGTTTTTCTGAGTGATGAGAGAAATTGTATGTAGAGTGCTGATACATTCTGATACCTTAGTTGATGTTTACACATCGAGAAGCTACCATTTATTTAGAAACATTCTCTCGCTATACAGTGAAGCTGAATTGCGAATACGAATACTTAATCGAACATGGAGCCACGAACTGCATCATCGCTGACTGATTGCCAACTGTGTCGATTCTGTGATCGAGTTTCCCGATTCGGTGAAAATGCTCATAGACATGAAAAAATCACCTTTACAGAGAGTCCTTTCGTATGAAGAAGAATTATGACAATGGCCACACACAGTTTATGCAGAGAACTACATCAAGAACTGCAACATTTCGTCTTTCGAGAGCCAGCAAGCTATGCCACTAATGCGCCCTGCTGCATTGGTATTCGTCTGGTTATAATGATAATACAGTTAGTGCTAAAGACAGAATGAGTGCAACAAAGTCGATTTGTGTGGGATGTACACTTTCAAGACTTTCATATGAGATATCAGCCTTGCACGAGACACCAGCAGCACCCCAGTATGTGTGCTCTACGCCGGCCACGCTGTTGAGGTCATGGCACCGACGGTGGAGGGCAGATCGAATTGCAGAGTGGCAACGACGTCATCACAGGTACATATAAAAGGGTGTTCAGTTTTGGGTCGGCTGGTCTCTCTCTATCTCTCTCTCTCTCTACGATACTCAGACATGACTGACTCCAGGGCAGGGCGTCTGCAAGCCGGTGACCACGAGACCCCGGACGACGGAGGGCGTCAGTCGGTCAGCTTCGAGGACCTCAAGATCATCCCACACCGAAAGAAGCTTCGTGCATGGTCGATAAATTATTCAGTGGTAGGTGAACCTCGTTTCCCAATGCAGGCCAGTTCAGTTAGGGAAAGCTATGCAAGGCGATCTATGAGTATAAACTAACTGAATGTAAAGTATTATCCCAGTTAAAATATATTGTCCTTTTGCTTGCAGAAACATTCTGAGGATTCCATTCAAGCAACTAGCTACATTTCGTTCTTATATTATTATATAATTTATTGTAATTCAAGCTGATATTAACTTAGTAGTTTGTATATTATCTTTATTATTATTTGATGCCATCAAGTTCGCTCCCCAGGTATTTATATTAACATAAAAGTCTCCTATGTAATTGCAGTAATGTAGCTAGTGCTGTAGAGGAGCATGTATTATTGCTATAGCATTGCCTGTAGTTTTAAGTGATGAATTGCGGGTATACATTGCACTCATACACAGTGCACACTGACACCACTCAAAACATATAAACGTACATGAACACTAGCAGTAAAACAGCACCGTCTTCCATTAAGAAGCTATTCAGGGCATTATTGATAGATACTTCCGAAGTGGAGAATTTTTTTTAAAGAACGAGAAAGGGCTTCGAAGGCGAACATACACATTCAGGATGTAGCCGGGTCCTTGCAAGCAGAGCAGAATGAGGCGGTAGACTATTCTTTTCACACTAGCCTAGAATCACACCCAAAAAGTGAACTTCCGAAATCTACTGATAGCGAAATCTCATCACACATTTACAAGGAAGTAGACACTACAGCTCTTATAGATTTTTATCTCATACCGCGAAGTTTACACGAGTTACAGTATACACAAGCGTTCAGTTATAACATACCACCCCACACTTACACAAACACAGAACCCTCTGAAAAGATGGCCAACCCAAACCAGTGCAGATTATAGTTAATCAACCAGAAAAGTTGCCGACGTTTTCAGGTGGCAGTGGCGAAAATGTGGCCGAGTTTCTAGAGGATATCCAGGCTGCCAGCGAAACCAATGGTTAGATGGACGCAGAACAGTGCCAACGAATTAAATTTCATTTAAAGGTACTACGAAAAATGTAATTGAGAACCTCTCTCATGCAGCCGGCATAGAACTCACCTGGCCAAATATTGCGGCAAAGCTTAAGTATATTTTTACTGCCACAGAGACAGTGGAGAAATCCAAACAGTTGCTATACACAAAGCGGAAGCAACTCGGCGAATCTTGCAAAACACACATTGAGACAAAGTTTTACTAACACCACTAGTACAATTCGCAGGTGACTGATGCAGAGCTAATAAGCATCTTGTGGAAATCGTTGCTACCTTCCATGGCGGACAAAATCATAGGGTTGCACAGTGACACTATCGAAAAATGTACATACAATAAGTGCGTGGAATTAAGGATATTCCGGTACAGTCAGGCTATATCCACGCAACCTCGTGACTCCAAAGTGGAACAATTTCAGGCTGAAATAGAAAAACTTAAAGAGGAAATTACTAACTTATCTATCAAAACTCATAATCCACCGCCGCAGGCACATGAACAGAACAATATGCAGGAAGGCAGACAGAGGCGAAATACTATGAACCAGTATTACCACCAGAGTGGCTACAATCAGTATCAGCAGAAACCCCCCATGCCACAACCGATAATAATAGTCAAAGAATGTTCCCATGCGCACCAGGAACCTAATTTATTGCAGCAAAGGCATTTTCATTCCACATATCGAAACTAGGCACAAGGAGGTTGGTGGAGGCCACAATAATACAACGACCAGCACCAGGAAGCTGAGTCAGTATCGAACCCACGTTCGTTTCCACACAGAGACAGAGGAAATTATGTGTGGGGCAGTAACAATACCCAGTATTCACAAAAATTGACTTATGAGGGGATTGATCTTATTTCCCTCATGGACAACCAGAAACGATCTAAGGGCATATGGAGAGCAATATTTAATAAAGTCGTTCCGACACAGTCGTATGCTAAAATTGCAAGTTACAAGGAGTGCAGTAATGTCATAGTTACTATGAGCATTCAACCGTCGCCCTACACACACCAGGAAGTACCACACAGCAATTCCGAGGGCAGAGCTCCCAGAAAACAGGCTAGACTACCGCATCGAGAAAAACACAGCACAGTGAAACGGAAAGACACGCCATGTGCTCAGCGAATTGCAACATCGCGCCAACCGCTGCTTCAGACGGGCTATTGCAATACAAGCGGAAGTTGCAGTCATGCTGCACAGTGGCCAGTTCATTGGACCCCATAGCGAAGCACAAAATACACGTGCACTGTGCTTTTATGTCGGTCACAAGCACACAATTGTAACTTAATCCCAAGTCAGAAGTTTGACATCCACACTGATATCCTAGCCAGGTTCAGGAGTTTCAAAAATATGTTTCTTATAGGGCATGCCAAACTGCAAATATGCATGAACATCAGGCATTATCGCGTGAGCCAGGAAGTGATGTTAGGGGAACATGAGAATGGTAATGATGAAATGCATTCTCAAAATCTGCTGAGCCATACCTCATCTCAGACACCAGGGCAACAACATGGTAGCCGAGGAGCGAAATTGGACTGTCAGCAGGCTTTTTTTTGTACGACCACTGCTAGCATCAAAGTGAAAATGTTTGGAAAGGAATATTATTAACTTATCGATATCGGATGTTCAGAATCTTGTATTGGCTCAACCTTATAAACCAAACAGAAATTAGAATGTGTTGAGCAATTTACGTTAGTCGAGGCAAGAGAAGAAATCCAACCATCCTAATTTAAGACATACATTAAAATAAGCATTTCAGGCCACACCTATCCCTTGAATTTTTAGTCAATAAGAACGTAAAGATGGATATCAATTTATGTATTTAGCAATACCATGCTATACCTTTTCTGAAGCATTACATTTTTTTAATTAATGTCAATGACACTGATAAGATTCTCCATGTGCCCATTTATTCTTCTGTTATCGATAGTGAGAAAGTTGACAGTATAGAATACTGCATCAATATATTAGAACAGACAGAAACCTGTCAGGTAGAAAATTATTTCCTCACAATTAAATCAAAATTACATGCAAACCAAATGCAGGCAATCAAGGCACTTTTTACAGAATTTCAATATAGATTTGCACATTCTATCCTACAACTTACTGAAGCAAGGCATTATCAAGTTAAAATAGAATTAACCTCACAAAAACCTATAGTTTGTAGGCCTTACTGCATCAGTGCAAATGTTAGAAATGAATTATTGTTACAAGGGATCAAAGACATGCAGTCTGCTGGAATAATTGAACCATCGCATTCAGCATTTTTGGCACCAAGTTTCGTTATTCATAAGCAACATGGGGGCCTTGGGTTTCTTACTGATTTTCGCAAGCTTAATCAATACATCACTAGAATCCAGTATCCTATTCCACACACAGAAGACATATTAAATGCCTTAAAAATTCAAAGTTCATTACTAGCTTAGACCTGTTTTCTGGAGTTTATAGTTTGCATATTAAAAATGAAGCTAGACATAAGCTTGAATTTGCCATCGACGGTGTTGGTCTCTGCCAATATCGCCGGTTACCAATGGGTTTGAGTAGTAGCCCACAACATTTCAAGCAGTTTATCGAAATGCTATTATGACCCCTCCATTGGCATTCAGCATTAGTGTATATAGATGGCATTTTCATTATTGGTAACTCTTTTGAAGGACACTTAGAAAAAATTCACAAAGTATTTCAAGGTTGCCTGTAATGTCAATGTCAAAGTGAACACCAAGAAATATAACTTCCGCGAACAGGAAATTAAGATACTGGGCCATTACCTCACACCCAAGGTGTCTCTAATGACCCAGATAAAGTTCATGTCATCCAACAGATGGCACCCCCAAGTAACCTAAAACAGTTATGTACATTTCTAGGAATGACATCCTATCTCTGCCATTACATACAGAACTGTGCCACAATAGCTGTAGCTCTGGTTGAAGTAACAAAGCAAACCACAGAGTATAAATTGCATCATTAACAGCAAAAGGCATTTTCTATATTCAAACAAGCCATACCAGAAGCACCAATATTACATAAGTTTGATGATGACAAGCCCACCATTTTGGCATGTGATGCCTCTCAAATGGCTATTTCTGCCTTTCTTATGTAGGAAAACACTGACAAAAACTCACCAGGTCATTGATTATGCTTCAAAGAAACTTTCTATACCAGAAACACGTTGGTCAACAACAGAGTGGGTCTTGGATCAATTAGATATTTCTGTAATTACTTCCGACAGTACCTTTACAGGCACCATTTTGCTCTTGAAACAGACCATTCTAGCCTTTGCTACTTACGCACCATGGCAGACCACAACTTGCGAATACAGAAGATTGTAACTGCATTAGCAGGATACAATTTTGAGGAGAAAATCGATATAGCAAAACTGAATGTTTTAGCCGATACAATGAGCAGTATACCCACAGTCAGTCCAGAAGAAACGCACCCTATAGTGGTCAACAATGTCCCATATAAGGTTAAAAAGGACATGTTAATGTGTACCAAGGTGAAACACTATATAAAGCTGGAAATGTGCATCAAAGATAAATTCATAGTTAGTAAGAGCATTTTGAATGGAGAATACATTCCGGCATTTGCGATAGCTAAAATCATATCATTAACTTTTTAGGTTAATGTGGATATTATTATGCAAAACAGTTCACAGAAAATCCACACTACTTCTATTGACCCACTATTACACTGTAAGATACTTATAGTCACAGGAAACAATGAGATTTACTATTTACCATTTTTCACACCTGAACAAGAATATATTAATATAGATGATAAAATATTGAATTTATTTCCTTTAGACAACCACTCCTCCCCATTTCTGTGCAAATACAACAACAATTCCCATATTGCAAAACTTAAAGTAGCTCTCACTGACCCACATAAGGCTGAACCCTGTTACTCAAAATAAGCTATGAGATATGGTATTGCGGGCAATGGGGAAATTTATTTGAAAGTTAGTACGCCGGTGGGTGACAAAATGATTACACTAGTTACTACATATTAGGTCCAGGAGATTATCACAGCACACCATTATGTCGTGCTTGGTGGAGGTCAAATTGTTAACAAAAATCAAAGGTGCATATTTTTGGGACACTTTGTCCAAGGATGTTAATGCCTATGTAAAAAACTGCCCAGTATGCCAGAAAGTTAAGGCTCCTAACTCCAAACCAATGGGCCAATTAACCCCTATTACCCCACCAACCTATCGAAATCTTGGGTGATGGATGCCAAGGGCCCATTGCCAGTCATCACACAGGGTAGTAATAAATACATATTAGTGATGGTAGAGTTTTTTTAGTAGGTATATGGTTGCGAAGGTGGTGCCTAGCATTGATGCTTATACGTGTATTTGTTTCATATGGCTATCCAGAGCAAATTTAGACTGGCAGAGGCCTGTTATTTAATATGTCCTAGTAGCTGAACTTCTAAAAAGCCTTAAAATTTCCAAGCTTCAAACTACGGGGTACAATCCCCAATGTAATGACCTTGTGGTATCTATGAATTATGTTTTAGGCACTCAGTTAACTACCTTTGCACACGACGATCCCACGAACTGGGACCATTATCTAAATTCCATCACATTTAACTATAACACTTCTGTGAACACAAGTACAAAATTTTCCCCCTTCTATCGCCTTCAAAGAACAGAAGCCGTACAACCAAATCAAGTTGTTGCAAATCACTTTTCTGAAAGAGGCGACCAGTGGTGCGCGAAATCGGCCAGAGATAGAGAACAAGCTAAAATCAATCGTATTAATGCGCATAAAGCTCAAAAACTTCAATTTAACAGACAACATAGGCCCAACACTCTCCAAATTGGAGACTGGAAGTTGCTCCGCAATTGTGCTAGGACAAAAGCACTATCTAATAAATATAAGGGCCCCTTTCTTATTGTCGATGTTTGTGTACCTTCGACGATACAAATTCAATGAAATAAGAGTGGCAAATCCAAAACTGGATGTCGTAAGTGCACGCAACATTAAAGTGGTACACTACAAATTAGTGTTTTCTTACATGTTTATAAGTAATTGCATTTCACAAAATTAAAATGTTCCTATTATGTTGCAGTGTGTGTGTAATAGTGCAACTAGGAAAGTGTGATTTTACCACTGTCAAGTGCAGGGGCAAGTGTCCAGCACAACCTTCACAACGGTGGCACAGCCATTCCAGGGGCCCATGAGAGCTGCCAAGTGGTCTCCCCTTCCATGCTCTCCAGAGTGGGTGTGGCTTCCACTCGCCGGGCGACTGCGGTGTACTGCAGCTAGGGGCCGCCCTCAAGAGGTGCAACACTCATCCATCTGGCGAGCTTCCTGCTGGCTCCACCATGTGACGTCACCTTCCGCACTCATGCAGGGGGATATTGACATCCCCTTGGATGCCAATTTCATGTAAACCGACAGTGTTCTACTGTATTACAGCAATCCTCTTCACAAACCCACTCTTCCTGCTTATCTCGACATTTGGCTCCACTTAAATTGCGAATCTGAAACCTCCCCTAATTGTGTCAATGCCAATTACATACATTCCAATGCCAACAGTGTACAACAAGGGCTGGTCGACGGATTTATGACTGAAGTGTCCTCTCACACAATTCATAAGGGAGGTGTTGAACTACTCGGGGAATTAGGCAGCTGGTGCTGCAATCTCTTTACTAATAGACACTTGGGTGGCCTAATTGCTAATGGTGAACAAATACTCATGCAGTTAAATGAACTTACAAGTAAAGTTAAAAGCTCAAACATAGATCTGGACTTCACTGGTCAAGCTGTTGACACAATTAGATTGCAAGTCGAAACAAAAATTAATGGTCTTGCCAATACAGTAAATTCTATATCTAAGGTGCTTAAGGAACATAAAGATATGGCTAATGACATGCAATTGGCAAGAACTAAGCAGCACTTTATCACTATTGTTCTTTTACACATCAATAACAATGTCATTATTGAGCAACAGCTCTATACCTACATACAACACTGTCAAGCTAATAAACTGCCTCTTCAAGTGGTGCCTAAGGAACAATTAATTACTGACCTTAAGAGGTTGGAAAGTCACATTGCATCCCTTCACTTGCAACTTAGTATTACTACTTCACAAATACTTAAATATTACATTGCAGAGACTACTGAATGTACCGTTTCGATTACAGAACAAGTCATGTACTATTAAAATTCCTTCTCAACTAATTGCTATCAATACCCATGAATCGCAAACCAAAGATATACCAGACTCGTGGGAGCATCATTTCAATATTTTCTACATCCCGAATGAATCGGTTACTAGTCCAGAGAATAAGTGTGCCCTGTCAGAAATTAAACTGAACTCTTAACCAAATGCTGATATCCGTGCTCCTCTGACCAGCAGTTGTGTGTAATTCAATTCTTACCCCTTCAATATGTTATTTTACACTGGCCCGTGGACTTGACTTTGTGTTGTGTTAATCAATACCTTGATAGAAATTTTGTCCACCATCAGTTAGGTTTTGTTGAAATTCAGGTACCATGTGGCTGCCAGGTTCTTGTTACCGTCATTGTTATTATTGATGCCAGCCATCTTTGCGATGTTCGTGCTCCTCCCACACCCGCAGTTCATACTGTGGTGCCTATACACTGGCTAAAGGAAAATGCATTTGAATTACATCAACTTACAATGACGTCTGGCATACATTTTAACGTATCCAGTGCTTTGGATATGCAATGGCAAATTAAACATATGTCTCTTCCTGTAATAACCCCTTTTCAAATGCCATATTATAGTTCCACACTGCCAACCAGTACCACCTATTATTTCCTTGATCAGGGAACATTTAATTATACATCTGGCAACACATTGATTTTAGTTTTTACTATACTTATAGTATTGTTATCAAGATGCTGCATCTCTCATTGTTACTGAATCAGATAGCTAGAGAGATCTAATGTGAGTTTTAGGTTGTTAAGCCTCCTCAGGCAGGACAATATGTCATGTTTACGCGGAGACCACACTGCCCAGCTACATCTATTTTATTTTTATTTAAATTTATAGTGTTCGATGTTTTTATTCAGCATTATTATGTCATTTACTTAGGTTGTACGGACATGTGAGCTCACATTCCTATACCTTCAAGGGTGCATGTAGGTCACTATGTCCTTGGGTAACAGGTCTGCAGGTGTGCATACACCATGTGACATGGACTACGCCACACAGATGATGCCTCTGTAAACTGCCAGGGCAGTATTTGAATGCTCGTGCTGTTGTCAGCACATCACCTTGCACAGAGCGAGCAATGGTGCTAACCAGTTTCTTTTATGTCAACTGCAGTAGGAAGGTTACCAACACACACATTCCTAGTGGCCTGCTGTTAATTCTCATGTAATTTACTTGTGTTCTCGCATGTTACATCATTGTAACCCTTATCAGAGCATTAAGTAACCTTGTTTATGAATACACCTACAATTGTTTGTCTTTGTTACATTCTCATTGAAATGTTGTCGATTGTTGTATCACAGGCACCAACTTCTACCCCATCCCTTCTTTGTAATAGGTGCCTAGGAATTCAAGTTCACATTTTTACTTTTCTCGCGTGATCGCTGTACATGTGATGCTGACCACCCACCCCTATTTCCGTGAGCGACAGGACATAATGTCTTGCATAAAGTATTTCTATGCACTTTTTCTTAACGTTATGATCCACATTTGTTAGTACACGTCTGTTTTACTGTTTTTTCCTTGCACATAATATATGTATATATATATATATTTATACCTCTTCCTCAGCATTGATACATACTGGTCGGTGTTAGATGCTCTTATGTATTGTTGTTTTCGTGGCAAAATCACCATGCAATAACTTTGTTTACATTCATCACAACATTTTCTGTAACTGTACTTTCATGTTCCCATGCACTGGCCTAGCCGACTCTTCCTGACTTGCCTGCACTGGTTTGAACTCACCCTTAACTTGTGAGCGACAGACACTTTCTTTCTTCAACCACTGATTACAGCACATCATAGTGGAAGTGAGCTCTTCTGTCTCTAGGCGATCCAGTTGTTGCCTGACCTGTCGCAATCGTCACGCATTGCCTTACTCGTCATGTTGGGACTCTCTCCCTCTCCAGATGTCACCGATGGTGGAGGGCAGGACGAATTGCAGAGTGGCAACAACCTCATCAGAGGCACATATATAAATGCATTCAGTTCTGGATTGGCTGGACTCTCTCTCTCTCTCTCTCTCTCTCTCTGATAACGAGATGTAACTGACTCCAGGGCAGGGCGTCCAGAAGCCGGTGACCAGCAGACCCCGGATGATGGAGGACGTCAGTCAGTCAGCTTCGAGGACCTCAGGATCATCCCACAATAGAGAAGCTTTGTGCGAGGTCGATTAATTACTCTATTCAGTGGTAGGAGAATCTCATTTCCCAGTGCAGGCCAGTTCAGTTAGGGAAAGCTACCCACCAGGATATAAGAGTATAAACTAACTGAATGTAAATTAGTATCTCAGCTATAATATATTGTCCTTTTGCTTGCAGAAACATTCTTAGGATTCCATTCAAGCAACTAGCTACATTTTGTTCTTACATTATTCTATAATTTATTGTAATTCCAGCTGAGATTAAATTAGTAGTTTCTAAATTATCAGAAATAATATTTGATGCCATCAAGCTAGCTCCCCAGGTATTCATATAGTTACTGTGGGTTTAACATAGTGGAGATTGAGAGTTGTAACAAGAGTTTAGTCGAGGGACCAGAACAACACTTTCAAGACTTTCGAGTGAAATCGATGAACTTCAAAATAAACAGCCGTAGGGTTTTAATGCTGATGATGACCATGCGACCCCTATAAAGAAAAGTAAACTTGGCATTGATGATGAAACAGGAAATGAAGACGATTATGAAGACAGCATTGAAGATTATCATGACATCAGTGTTGACAATAAAGACAATGATGATTTTCTCCATGTACTGACAAACCCCTCCACCACATTTGCTGCAACAAGCGAAGTGAAGAAGGCAGAAGTAGTCAAAAATGTTCGTTACATATTTCCCGAAGACTCCAATGAAGTTAGTAATGGACTCAGTCATTAGATTGCTTTTTAAGGTGGAGATTTTTCGCACATTAACGATATATCTTTAGTCATTAGAGAACTGAAGGGAAGGGGTTGTATCACAAAATGCGAGGAACTAATTATTTCTGGATTTGAAATTACAAATTAATAATAAATAATTATTATAAAATAAATGTTTTTTTTTGCTATAATTTTGTGTGATATTTCGTTTCATCCATCACAACTCTGAAGTGGTACTATGAGAACTCA